>CM069925.1:1296870-2546870 GCA_036172225.1 Cryptocoryne crispatula var. balansae | reverse complement strand
TTTGACCGTTCAACGATTATTCGCGACGTCTCTTAAGCCGTCGCCAATGTAACTTAATGCACCATTGGCGACGGCTACGAAGCCGTCGCCATTAGTTTTTTTTTTATACGCCGCGACGCTCCCTCCTCTTCCTCCCCCCGCCGTGCCTTGACCGTGCCCCGGACGCCCGTCGCCGCCGCCGTGCTGGCCGCCGCCGCCGCCCGTCGCCGCGTGCTGCCGCCGCCGCCGCCCGTCGCCGCCGCCGCCCGTGCAGCCGCCGCCGTGCCGTTGTCGGCGCCGCGCCGACGCCGCCTGCCGCGCCCACCGCCGCCGCGCCCCGATAAGAGCATCCACCGCCGGTGCCGCCGTGCCGGCTTCCGGCGCCACCCGCCGCCGCCGCCGCCGCCCCGCCATGGGCGCCGCCCGCCCCCCGCCGTCGCCCCCGCCGCCGGCGCCGCCCGCCGCCGCCGGTGCCACCCGCCACTGCTAGTGCCGCCGAGCGCCCTCCTTTTAGGTAACAACTTATTTTTTTTTAGATAAATGTAATATTTATTTAGATAAATTGATTAGAATTAATGTGATATTTGTTAGTTAAATGTGCTAGTTATTATTTACGTAACCTTAAACAATCAAACCAATTTACTTTTAGGTGGTAATTTGAGGTGTTTTTTATTGGATTCTAAATTTGGAACAAATGTGGTATTTGTTCAATATCTTTTTAAGATGACAAAAAATAAAATAAGACAATCATGTATCCGTTTGGGCAATCCGGCATAGGGGTGGGGCAAAATCTCCAAATATCAATCCGAAACCGGATTCGCCAATATGAAGCTCATTCCGGATTTGAATCGGGTAATCGGCCGTCGGGTTGGGCCAAAATCTCCCAACCCCAATCGAAGCCGGATTCGCCATTCCGAGGCTCGTTCCGGTTTGGATTGGAAAATTCGGCCGGGTTGGGCAAAAATTTCCAAGTCTCAATCCGAAGCCGGATTCGTCATTCCGAAGCTCGTTCCGGGTTTGAATTGGCAATCCGGCATCGGGTTGGGTTAAAATCCCCAAGTCCCCAATCCGAAGCCGAATTTGCCAATCGAAGTCCGTTCCGAGTTTGGATTGGGCAATCCGGCATTGGGTTGGGCAAAAATCCCCAAGTCTCAATCCGAAGCCTTATTCGCCAATCCGAAGCTCGTTCCGTGTTTGAATTGCGTAATCCGACATTTAGTTTAGCTAAAATCCCTGTGTCCCCCAATCCGGCCGGATTCGCCAATCGAAGTCCGTTCCGAGCTCGGGATTGGGCAATCCGGCATCGGGTTGGGCAAAAATTCCCAATTACCCAATTCTAGCCGGATCTCGCATTCCGAGGCTCGGTCTCGGGTTTGGATTGGAAAATTCGGCTTCGGGTTGGGCAAAAATTTCCAAATCTCAATCTGCCGGATTCGTCATTCCGAAGCTCGTTCCGGGTTTGAATTGGCAATCCGGTGATCGGGTCAAGTTAAAATCCCCAAGTCCCCAAGTCCATTCCGAGTTTGGATTGGGCAATCCGGCATCGGGTTGGGCAAAAATCTCCAATTACCCAATTCGGAGCCGGATTCGCCATTCCCAGGCTCATTCCGGTTTGGATTCGACGCTCCGCCTTCGATTTGGCCCAAAATCCCTAAGTCCTCAATCCGAAGCCGGATTCGCCAATCGAAGTCCGTTCCGAGTTTTGATTGGAAAAAAATCCAAAAGTTTCCAATCCGAAGGGTTTCATTGCCCAATCCAAGTCCGTTCCTATGGCATAGGGTTTATTTAAAGAGAAAATTATGTTCTTCGATTGATTATATGTCCGACGTATATATATTTGTTTTTTTACCTTGTTGTCGGAAGCTTCAAAAGACTTGTATTCACTTGAAACTTGCTTCCTTTCGAGGACGTCCGGTTAGAGTAATCAAGTTATTACATTGTCATTTATTTTTTGAGATATTTTTATTAGAAGAAATGAGTTCATTAGACAAATCTTGGATGCTTATTCGTAATAGATTAGATTCTATGTATGTACGAGGTGTCGAAGAATTCTTAGACTATGCTTTTCGATGATTGTAGGATACAATATAGACATGGACAAAATAAAGATTTAATACAATGCCCTTGTAGAGTATGTTTCAATACATTCATTTTAAAAAGAAATATTGTGAAAGAACACCTAATATGTGATGGCATATGGTTAAATTATCAAACTTGGATATGTCATGGTGAATTAGAACTTAGCTCTTGCAATGAGGATAACACACGATTAAATGAACGGCAAGAGGATAACATAGATGATGATTTAACGGAAATGCTCGAAGATATTCAAAACAATGAATTGAATACCCGACAAAATGAGGATGAACCAAATGAAGAAAGTTTAAAATATTTTAGATTATTAAAAGATTCGGAAACACCTTTATATGATGGTGTGAAAGATGTATCTAAACTAAAATTTATTTTAAAGTTGATTCAACTTAAGTCGATGAATGGTCTCACTAGAAGATGTATGGATACGATCTTATCTTTATTTAAGGAAGTGCTACCTAATAGTGCATGTGTCCCCCGATAATTGGTATGAACTTAAGAAAATAGTTAAGGAATTGGGACTTACTTATGAGAAAATTCATGCATGTAAAAATGATTGTATTATTTTTTGGAGAGATAATAAAGATGAAAGTGTTTGTCCAAAATGTAACACTTCCGATATAAAGATGATCCTCAAAACAAAAATAAAAAAGTAGCACGTAAAGTTTTACATTATTTCCCATTACGAGATAGGTTGCGTCGTCTATTCATATCATCCAATACGGCTAAATGGATGACATGGCATTTATAACCACGGTCATACCAATTGGTCGGTGAAATGCGTCATCCTTCTCCGATTCTCCGGCTTGGAAAAGAGTAGATGAACTTGTCATCCGGACTTTGTGTTAGAGAAACGCAATGTTCGGCTTGGATTGGCTTCGAGATGGGTTCAATCCATTCGGTAACATGTCTTCAAGGTATAGCGTGTGGCTGTTATAACAATGGTATATAACTTGCCACCATGGATGTGTATGAAGGCCACGTACACAATGATCTCAATGTTAATACCCTACCCAAGAGCTCCTTGGAAATGATATCGATGTATTCTTGCAACCATTAGTAGAAGAGTTAAAAGATTTGTGGGAGATTGATTGGAGACTTATGACGAAGAAAAAAGAAGTTTTTATGATGAGAGCCATACTTTTGAGCACGATAAATGATTTTCCAGGATATGCAAATTTATCTGGATGGAGTACTAAAGGAAAATTGGCATGTCCTATTTGCAATGAGGAAACACATTCTCTTCGACTTGCTCATAGTCGGAAACAATGTTACTTGGGTCATCGTCGATTTTTGCCAGTAGCACATCGGTGGAGAAAGAATCAATACAATCATCTTTTCGATGGTCGTCGGTGTCCGAAGGGAACACCAAAGTTGCTTACAGATATGAGATATGGAGCCAACAAAAACAAATGGATGTTATTAGATTCGGAAAACCATTTAAGAAGGATTTAGAAAAATTTAAGGAAGAATTTGTCAAAAAATAGAAATTGGAAGAAAAGAGTATATTTTTTTGAGAAGCTTTCATATTGGCCATCTCGATCATTCCACCATTTAGATGTCATGCACATTGAGAAGAATGTGTGTGATAATATATTAGATATTTTTAACATATCGTAGAACCGATAAGGACAACATTATCTCAAGGAAAGATTTAGTAGATTTAAACATTCGTCAGAGTTACATCCATATGAGGGTTCATCGAGGTTTCCTGATGCAGTTTACAAGCTTAGCAACGAACAGAAGTTTAGAATACTTGATTTCATTAAGAATATTCGAGTACCAGATGGCTATTCCTCAAATTTTAGTAGATGCGTAGATGTAAGTAGCCGAACAATTAGTGGGTTAAAGAGTCATGATTGTCATGTCATGATGCAAATGATCATTCCTCTTGATCCCGGGTTCGGACGGGGCAAATCGGCCTCCAATTGGTAAAATAAATCCAAACACCCTATCGGAAGCCGGTTTGCCCCGTCCGAACCGATCCCGGGTTCGGACGGGCCAAATCGGCCTCCAATTGGTAAATCAAATCCAAACACCCAATTCGAAGCCGGTTTGCCCCGTCCAAACCGGGTTTGGATGGGGCAAACCGGCCTCCGATTGAGTTAAAATCTGCACACCACTGAGGAGGCCGATTTGGCCCGTCCGAAACCGATCCCGGGTTCGGACGGGCAAATCGGCCTCCAATTGGTAAATCAAATCCAAACACCCTATCGAAAGCGGGTTTGCCCCATCCGAACCGATCCCGGGTTCGGACGGGCAAATCGGCCTCCAATTGGTAAATCAAATCCAAACACCCTATCGGGCCGGCTTGCCCCGTCCGAACCGATCCCGGGTTCGGACGGGCAAATCGGCCTCCATGTAAATCAAATCCAAACACCCTATCGGAAGTCGGACTGCCCCGTCCGAACCGATCCCGGGTTCGGGCGGGCCAAATCGGCCTCCAATTGGTACATCAAAGCCAAACACCCTATCGGAAGCCGGGTTGCCCCGTTCGAACCGATCCCGGGTTGGACGAGCCAAATCGGCCTCCAATTGGTAAATCAAATCCAAACACCCACTCGAAGCCGCTGACCCATCGAACCCGGTGATGGGCTTGGATGGGGCAAATCGGCTTCCGGTTGGGGGAAAAATCCAAACAACGCAATTGGAAGCCGGCTTGTCCCGTCCGAACCGATCCGAGGGTTTTGGACGTGGCAAATCGGCATCCAATTTGTAAAACAAATCCAAACACCAATCTCTTTATAGTATTACGATGAAGGGGTTCAAAGAAGAGCCGTAGGACATCTCTCGGGGGTACACCATCGCAAAGTGGTGGACCACCCAATCGGTCCGATCGATCACATGCATCCGGAGATCGATCTCGCCTACTCCTTCCGGCCTCTAGGAGTGTTGCGGCTCAGCCATCACTAGAGGCACCCCGTGAGCTTGTTGCACCTCAGCCGCCACCTACAGATGGAGGTAGTCCATCTTCACACGCCTCAGGTATATGTTTCAATATTTTCAATTATATCAATTGCTTAGATAATACCTTGTATTTTGAACTAATTTGCTAATTTATATGTAAATAGGTACATCGGCTCGTCGTGGGAGAGGTCCAAATGAAAGCAATGACCGTGCGAACTCGGGACCCGATGAGTCATTTAACGTCGAATTAGTAGGTGGCTCAAAAGTGTGGGGTCACATGGTCAAGAGTTTACCTCCTATCTCGGGGGTATGTAATAGAGTGCATTGTAATTTATGGGAACAAAATTACATACCATCCACGGCGAGAAGAAAGATGCCATCTTCCGTGATCTTGAGGGTAAATTTATTTATTTTACTCATTTATTTTTAAGAAACTTGATTCTCATCATTCTTTTTGCATGTAGCAACACTTTACATTCGAACGGAATGCATCTATAGATGCTCGAGATTTTGAGACATATGGGCGAAATGCAAAGCAGAGAGAAGCACCTTAAAAAGAAAGGTAAATTTTTAATTATTCTATTTTTTACAAGTAATGTAAAAAATTCTATTCTTTCTGTGACAACATTTGTATTCGGTATTTTGCAGACGACCGTTCGAGGAGGGCCATCGCCAATGTTCCTCCGCAATGCACCGAGGAATCAATGGCTACATATGTGCAATTTATGGGTTCGAGACGAAGCAAGGGTAAAATAAATTTTTATTTCGTCGATATATATATATATATCATTTCAAGTTATTTAAACAATATTGAAGTCTTTATGTATAATCAGAGGGCGTTGAGTGAACGAAATCAAGGAAACGAGAAATAAGTTAACAATGCCGTATAGAAGAGGAAGAACAAACATACACGAGTTAGAGCGAGATTTCGTAAGTATAAAAATTTATATTTTGTTTGAATTTTTCAGCTTTCATAGATTTATTTTGTTCATATTATGTTTAAACAGTACAAAAAGAAGGACGTCGCCCTACTCGTCCCGAGGTTTTCCAAATGACTCGTACAAACGAAGATTTAGATGGAGCAGCTTATTTGGGACAATGAGCAGAGTCGTCAGATGATGGTATACAAAAACATCCAATCCGATTTCTATCCATTTTTTTCATTTAATCCCTATTTCTTTTAATACAAAATTATATTGTAGGAAAATATGCAACAATTGATGAATCCCCAAGCATCCGATTCCTCTCGATGCTGGGTAACACAACCACTTACTCCCGAGGATGCTTTTTATATCCGTCTTCGGTAGAGATAGACCGGACGGATCCGATGTGGTGGGCGAGGTGAAACTCGCGGCACTTGGTATGGTGGGTCAAGTGGAGGTTCTTCTTCCTCCACGTCCCAAGAGGTCCGGGAGCTTGACGGACAACAGGTGGAGAGGCAAGCTCAAAGTCAACGTTGAATGTCGATCGGAGATTTCCTCTTTGAACAAGCTTGGACGATCAACAAAGATCGTTTCAAGAAACCGTCCTACGCCCGACATGTATGTATGAAAATATTAGTCAAAGACTCCGGCCGACATACCATCCACATCGAGGCAACCTCCAACACAATCTCATCGGGACGACGACGGAGACAAGGACAATGAAGAGTACGAGGATGTCGAGGAGGTAGGATTGTTTGGATACGAATGAAGTTTATATCTTCTTTTTTCTTTTGTACTCTTTATGTCCTAAACTTAGTGTACATTAAGTATGTGATTTGACTGCCTTGTGAGTGTGGTAGAACTCCAAGTGGCTTGGTCGTCTATCTATGTATTATTTCGGATATGTGGTTGATTGTTGTTTCGGAAATGTGTTTGTGTTTGAATATGTTGTTTCGGATATTTGTGTTGAATGGATTGAATATTGGGTGAAAAGAATATGAGATGAACTTGTGGGTTATGTAAATGTATGAAAGGGTTGATGGAAATGTCCCCATAATGTATATTCATGTATGGATGTCAACCTGCATGGATTCGGCGAGCAAAAAAAATCTATTTTTTTTACATTGTAGAACTATTGGCGACGGCTCCTATGGAGCTGTCGCCAATAAACTAAGTAGCGACGATTTTTAGAATTTTGGCGACGGCTTATTGCCGTCGCGGAACCAGGAAATTGCACCCGCGGGACATATAATGAACCCATTGGCGACGGCGCAAGTAAGCCGTCGCTAGTGTACTTATTAGCGACGGCTATAAACCCGTCGCTAAACCAGAGTTTTGTATCCGCGGCACGTAGATTAAGCCTACTAGCGACGGCGACGTGTGTAAGCCGTCGCTAGTACACTTATTAGCGACGGCCGTAAAGCCGTCGCCAAACCAGAGAAATGCACCCGCGGGACGTAAACTAAATTTATTGGCGACGGCTTAAAGCCGCCGCGCATGTTTATTCACGACGGCTTTGTTAAGTCGTCGCCGCATTATTATAAGCGACGTAGGCTAGAAGCCGTCGCTAATAAGCACTACGGCGACGGCTTTTAGCCGTCTCTGATGCGTTTATTGGCGACGGCTTAAGAAAGCCGTCGCCAATATTATTGCCGACGGGTTTATTTGCGACCACTTGGCGACGGAGGTCCAGCCGTCGCCAATAATTATTGGCGACGGCTTTTTGATTATTTGCGACGGCTTCCAGCCGTCGCCAGTTACCTTATTTTTTGTAGTGATCCCACGAGAGTTTACATCGTGGGATGGGCATGCACTTACACCCACAACATTGGACATCACTGTACATGGCATATGAACTGTTATATCAGATGTACACCAACACGGACAAATGAAATTCAATGAAAATTCAAGTACCGAGTTGATTACATGTGTTCGGGTATCGATATTAGCCCGACGGATCAGATGTGATGTGAACTGAACCGAACTGAACAAGAACTTAATCAGCTCTTAAATTTCACTTAAACCAACCTCATAACATACCCTAAATCGTGTCATTAAATCCTAAATATCCAACAAAAGTCAAGTATAACACAATCTGAAAATTCAAATTCAAAACACATAAGTCAATGGAATTCAATTTCTTAAGTAAGTAAAAACTAAACAATTCAATACCAATCAAATAAAACATCCTACGACACATTAAAACACTTCAAATACATCTATAAACACAAAATCAGATCATTAACAATATGAAGATTAAGCTTAATCAAGTTGAGCCGAAGCATGAAAACATTAAAATATACCGAACATACTCGAATAGGTATGAAAGCACAAACCATCTTGATGAAAACAACAAAAGACTTAATAAAAATCTCAGCCAAACCAATGTTAATCAAATTGATTAACACATCTCAAACTAATCAAAATTTAATCAAAATAAATCATTTCATTCAATTAAAATAAAATCAACCAAATCAAAACATATCAACATTCAAATCAAACCCAAATTCAAAATCTACATTTCAAACCAAATGGAATCAAACTCAAACCAAATAAAACAAGTCTCAACAAATGAATAACAAACATGTTTTTGTGCATCTTGTTAGGCCTGAAAAGTTGAAGTCCTTTGTGTTCTTTTCCGTATTAGTTGTCGTATTTATTTATTTTCAAATATATTCTAAAAACAAATACTGTGCTTTCAAAAATACCCTTAAATTTCGTGAATACGGTGATGTTTATTTTTGAAAAGAATTTTCTCTTCTTTGAACAGAGAAATTGATGCTGTGCAAGAGGCAGACCGAAGAGAGAGAATTAGAGAGAAACATTTTTGCCATAACAGATCAGAAAATATTTATGGTATTCTTGAGTTGAGTTCTTTCCACACCAAAAATGTAGTTTGTATAACAAAACTCGTAAAAAAACAAAAAGAACTTTCGCAGTCATAACATAAGCATGATTTTACGATAATCTTTTTTAGTTGGATAAAAGGATTCGTGATATTTTTTTTCCTTCTAGTCCCCCCACGTCTGGAAGTTATTTATATATGATACGCCCTTTCTCCCTTTTTATATTTATTTTCAAGTATGACCAAGCATGACATCTTATCCTACGTACGTTGGATAATATTTTAATATATAATTATTTTTATCACCAAGGTGTACCGATGCCGATTTGCAACCAAACAGCTTGCCTAATAACTGACATTCGATCTAAATAGCTTGCGCATTTTGAAGCGCACATATCAAAACCATTATGGGGTGTTTGGTTACATGATAATGGACATTTTTATTTTAATTTTTAAAAATTATACTAAAACTTTTTATGAGAGGTGTTTGACAAGTACGACAATCTTATGTTTTGAAAGTGATTTTCTTCTTAGACAAAAAAACAGGGTTTCACCTCTTTTTGTTATCTTGTGGTCCCTCACTTTGTTTGGTCATGTGTGGTGGGTTACACTTTTTTGTTATCACATCTCTCCAAACATGATAATTTTATGTCATTGGTTGGTTCACATTTTCTTTTAATACAATTTTTGATCACGAAAGTCTACATAAAATTATTGTGCAACCAAACACCCCCATTAGCTTTCAACAAATTACAAGTTGAAAAGATAATAGAAATTTGCAAAACAAAGTAAACATCATTCTATAAAAGTTGAAAAAGATTATACATGACATGTGATTAACTTAATTAGACACAATCTATTTTAATATGGTGAAATTTCGAAGGAAACTGCCAAAGAAATAAATGATGTGCTAAACTCAACGTATAATATTATCACCTTATAGCTAACCACTCCATATTCTAGTTTTCTAAGGAATTTGAATCATTTCATAAATATCTACACTTGTTGATTGAATTGGCACAAAAGGTCGATGATAAGGGCACGGGTTGCCAATATATATATATATATATATATTTCCAACAAAACCTATCCTCATTCGGGTTGATATGTCTGTATGGATAGAGAAGATGTAATTCCACAATAATACGTGTACAATAACGAGATACATGGCGGCACACTTAAAGGCTGATGAAGTGTGCTTGGGAGCTAGCGCAGCAAAGCAACGTCCAACCAAATCCTAGACACGCAGGACACAACTTCTTTGCCATTACCAGTAGCAGACATGAGAACCTAGCAAAATTCCAGCTGAACTTAGTACCCATGTCAGAAATGGTGTGATCTTAGCAACAAGTTTGAAATTCAGAATGATAATGGGCACACTAAAGCATCCCATCAGAAATAATTATCAACAATGATCTTCGAATAACAACACAGTCAATCTCTTCAACAACTATCTAACAGGAAGATAGGAGTTGTACAACCTACATGTCTTCAGGTAAAAGGGAATAGAAAAGTAACACATGTTTAGGGCATCATACGAGAATGACAAATGGTGGAGCGTCCCTCCTAGGCCCAGCAACTGAACGATAGACATATACTTTCTCAGCTCGAGTCTCATCAGTTCCATCCTCCTTGATAACCTCAACATTAAGCCTAGGCATCTCCCTTGCTAGCAATCTACATCCATTCATTGTCACATGACAAGCTGACATCCAGAGCGACCTCATGGATTCGTATCTTTCTAGCCCTGAAAGCAATGCAGCATTTCCAAAAGGACAGTCCCTTATCTCAAGCTTCCGCAACTTTGGGCATCCCTCTAAAACGTATTGCATGCCCTTGTCACTGCTCCCTGCAAAGGCCACTGACAAGGCCTCTAAATTCTTTGCATAAGTACCAATGTATTCAAATGACTTGTCGGTAAGAAGCCCAGAAACAGCAAGTCTTTTAAGCTTGGTGCAGGTCCTAACGACAGAACCAAAGGCTTCATCCATGGGTTCACCAGTGAGGTAGTCAGGTTGACATGGGTTCATGACGCAAAGGCGGAAATGAGTGAAATTAGGGCAGTTCCTAACAACAGTTGCTACCGCAGCATTTGTCATCTGGTTGCAGAAATACAACACGTAATGCAGGTCGGGACAGCCTTCAGATACAGCTATGAAGCCAGACTCTGTAACTCCCATACCCACTTCACCTATGTTTATACCCAGATCAAGATCCGCTGGGAAAACCCGCAATTCTTCTAAAAGGTGACAGCATGAGCCAACCGTTTCTAGGCCTTTATCTTCAACTGTGTCAAGAACCTGGTGCAGAAAAGAGTGTTAGTGTTCATAAAATTGAAGGACAATTCAAGGATTGCAATCTAGCATCTCAACACCATCTTGGGAAGGTCGGAGAGACAAAAGCATGAAAGAACCTCGTCAAATAGGGGTCAGGCAGATGGGCCAGAGGGGGACGGTCAGCAGAGAACGGTTGCTGGAGGGCAATGATGGTCCTAATTGTGGGACACAGCAATGGGCTCATACCCCTACAGACATAAGAGTAGCAGAATATTCACGTGCAAATGTGTGTGTATATATGTTATATATATCACGTTTAGTGAGAAAGAACCATCTTTACACAGAAAAGTGTGCATAGGGCATGTCCCACGTACAAAGTGGCTATTTTTTAAACCTAGTCCCATGAAGAACTGTAGGTCAATAAGATAGTAAGATGGCTAGTTTGCATGAGAGAAATAACTCAAGGATAAAACTAAATCAACGGTTGTGTACACACATGGGTAGATTTTGTAACAATGCAATGATAAACAAACGAGGTAAGGCAATAGTAATTAGCTAAACAACTCAATTATTTTAGTACTTACCCAAAGGCGACGAAGAAGAGGGCAGTGAGGAAGAAGTGTAGCCAGATCTCCATTTTGTAAAGCAACATAGCTCAAATTCAAGAATGAGAGGTTCATGCACGCATGATATATTGATGGAAGATACAGGGGAGAGACTTCCCACAATCCCGAAAGTATTTGAAGATTCTTGTAGCTGCTAAATGCATTTTCAAGGTCAGCATAAAGCTGAGGTAAATACTTCTGAGAGAATAATCCAGTACCAAGCTCTATCAAGTTAGGAGCTTTCACAAGAAGCCTCTGTAGTTGTTCAAGAGAAATGTTCTTATTCAATTTCAGTATCCTCAGTGATTTGCATCTAGTCACAAGCCTCTCCAGGGCATCAAAGCTTATCTCACTGCTCAAATTGGCAAAATTCAACACTTCCAAGGCTGTGAAATCATCCGGAAAGCAACTCAACCAACTTCCACTAAGATCTTCAATCCCATTTTCTTGTATATCAAGCTCAGTCAAATTTCTGAAATAAAAATGATAAGCTACAAACAAACTCCAAAAGCAGGACCCATGACTTCAATAAGAGAATGGAACTCTCCCGCAAATCACATGATAAAAAAAATTAAGTCGTTTGGCCAAAAAAATCAACAAGTATTTAGAAAATGACCTAGACATTGTTCACCAATATGAACATATTTTTTGCATTAATAATGAACCTGAAACTGCAGTCAATGACATAAAGGGGGCAAAAAATATGCATTAAAGGAATTTATAGTATCACATCACATGTCAATGGCCGAAACATTTTATTTACTCAATGATTCTGGAGACTGATGCCCCTGCTATTGGAAGTGATTTGTGAAAATTGTAGTTGAAAAAAGAAAAACTCTGAAAATATTCTTTTCCTTAAAGTGAATGGATCTACATGTATCTGTCGAGAATATGTAATTTAACTAGGTAACAAGCCAAAATATATTCAGTATTAAATGCTCAGAGTGTAAACAGATTGAATATCGGAAGTGCATCTCCGTAATTGACTAATTTAGCATGATGATACAAAAGTCGGAACTTGCAAGAAGCCGGCCAAAAAATTGTCGCCAACTTTGAAAAGTGAGATGAAATTATAAATATGAGTAGTTCTGAGACCACCGCAGACCCTTGCATGATTTTGAATGCAACAACTACCATAGCTTATGATTTACCGGAAGGAGATCCTCAAGATGCTTGATTGGTTCCAACTTCTAAGCAAACAAAACGAAAAGAGAGAGAGAGAGAGAGGGAGAAGCAAACAAAAAGAAGCTTACAGAATCTCTATCTCTTATGAATAAACGAGAAGATGCGAAACAGACCTGCAATAACTTGCAATGGAAGCCAGACCGTCGGTGCTGAATCCGTCACAGCTCACAAGCGAGAGGGCTTTAAAGCCAGGGAACGATCGCGCCAAGAAGTCCAAGCTCTCATCGGAGAGGGTCATCCTCTTCAGTCGCAGTTCTTCCAGGCAAGGATAGGCCGATGCGAAGGCCACAAGCCAAGGATGGATGTCAGCGCCCCAATTCGGTGGAACGAGGTTGAAATCATAGAATCGAGGCTTCCCTTTCATTGTCACACTACGGATGTTTGGGAATCTGTTCACCAGGATCTCCGGGGAGACGGAGTAGCAGTTGCCTATGAATACACTCGTCCGGCTCCATTGCTCCGCATTGTACCACTCCTTGCACACCAGAGACACGGCGCTCCGGTCCTTGTGAGACTTGACAAAGACCAGAACGTGTTCCAGTACCTCATCCGGGAAGGGAGACGCCCGGCCCTCGGATGATGTGGCTTCTTCTGGCCTTTCCTTCCTTCTCTTGGCAGCCATTAAGATGCTCTTGCTCGCCGGACAACAAAATTCGCGACTCCTACATTACAAAACGAAATGCATTCCAAAAATGCCACCTTGAAAGATCCTGGTTTCTGCAAGCTTATGGTCCCTGCAACCTTCCAAGCCCCATCATCAGTCCCTGAGATCCCCCAAAAGCGAACTGCGATGGTTGCCAAAGTGAATAGCTCTGTATTCTCCACTAACTCTTAAAGATTACACGATATCGCACGGATGCTCGAAAGCTACCGCACGACGCTAATGCTCGAGCATCGAAAAATCTCGATCCCTACGGACAAACTACGAGTCTCTCACCTCCACCCGATCCCCAGGACCGAAAGGACGATACACCCCTGTTTCAAGAAATGACCCGGAAGTCAGACATGACAGGACCTCCCACCGGAGCCTAAAGATCTTACCTTTGGACCGCCCAACCGTCCCTCTCTATCCTCAGCAAGCAGATCCGCCGAGAGCAAGCCCACCTACCTGCCTCCTCCAGAAACAAGAGAACGAAGAGAAAAAGGGAGACCTTCAAGCTAACGGCTGCTCCGGAGCGCCCTCGGAGCTGGGGCACAGAGTGCCGCAAGGAGGTTGGAGCTCTGATGTGTGCGGATGGGAGGGGGCAGCGCAGGGGCACCAGACGTTCGAAGGAGGGGAACCCACAGATATCCTGTGCATCGTCTCCGTTCTCCCCCTCCGGCCTTCACTCCCTTCTTAAAAAAAAAGCTTCTCCTCTGTCTGCTTTCGTCTCCTGTGCAGATAAGCACCCGGATAGAGAGAGAGAAGCGAGAAAGAGCGGGTCCTGTACAAGAAACAAAAGAAAAGAAATTTTCTCGCGGAAACTCAGAACAGGCACCAGATTCAACATAAAGAGAATATCAAAATTTCGGTGGCCAAGACTGCTGCTTTAAACTTCACTTGATTATAATCAATCCCCCTGCTTGCTCCGGGCCGCGCCCCATGAGCCCACGACAGCGTCTGGGCCCCCAGACGAAAGGAAGCAGCGGGCGCCCCCGTCCGCCTAAGAAGACGATGCGCCGGTGCGTCCCCGGAATCTGTCATCTCAGCCGCAGGGCCCGAGCTCTTCTTTTCTACCGGCGCCGCAGCTGCTGCGGCCCCCATTTGACCCCCCCCCCCCTCTCTTAACGCGAAGGAGAAGGTGGAGAAGGGCATAGCGGGGATTTCATCGTCAGATTTTACGGTATAATTTTTAAAGCGTTTGAAAATAACTTTTTTTTTGAACAGTGACAACACCACAAATATATTCATAACATCACAAAAAAAAACAAGGACACAAACCGGACGAAACAGAAACTAACTCGTTCATGCCTGCTTGCGTTTCTCTCGAGCCCGGGTCCCACCCAGGGCACATAATTAATGCCGTTCCTCCTCCCGAACATGTCTAATTGCATTCCTGCCCTGTATCTTTATCTTCGAGTACTTGTGTCCCCCTTAAAAGAAAAACATGGGCCGTACAAGATGCACTTTTTCTTCCCTCGCTGTCAGTGTTATTTTACGTTGATGCCGTCCCTTTATTCTAATTAAGATGTTGCCACGGCCCTGTTCGGATTTTCATCTTTTGGTTGCTCAGGCCTTCTTTTTTGACTGCACAGGAAAAATAAAAAATAAAAGAATAACACCGCAAATCATTGGGGCATGAGATTTTTCGCCTTCCATATGACGCACGAATGATGTCATTAATATGATTCGGATTTTTTTTAAATTTAGATTTGATGACCAGGTTCCATCGATTGAAGCCGGTCGTTTTTTTCTTCTGTATGTATACGTGAAGATGAGGACGGTGATATGAGCGTACCGTAAGATATGAGCGTACCAGAGAAAGCCGCCGGTCATGTGAGGAGAGATGAGAGCTCACGTGCGCCGACATGTAATTAAAATTAAGCAATAATCGAACGGGTGATTACATCTGTAATTAAGGAGATGAGCTAGACACAGCTCCAGAGCCAGTAGCGACACGTATACCTATGTTGTTCACAGGAGCCTCACTTATGGGGTGTTTGATTGCATGATAATTTTTTGTACACTATCACGATAAAAAATTGTATTAAAATAAAAAGTGAACCAACTCATGACATAAAATTATCATTTTTGGAGGGATGTGATTACAAAAAAGAATAACTACCACACATGATCAAATAAAGTGGGGATCACAAGAAAAAAGAAAGAGGTGAAACCCTCCTTTTTGTTTAAGAAAAAATTCACTTTTAAAACTTAAAATTGTCATGATTACCAAACACCTCTTTTAACAAGTTTTCTTATAATTTTTAAAAATTAAAATAAAAACCTTCATTATCATGCAACCAAACACCCCATTAGGTGGCGTTTGGTTGGAATTTCAGAGGAGAGATTCTCGTCAAAAAAAAATTGACGATTTAAAAGTCCAGACAAATATAACAAATCTGTATTGATTTTCGTCAGAAATCTCCGATAAAAGCTGTATTTTCCCTCTCTTATTTCTTCTTCGTCTATTTTACTTTTGACTTTTGACTTGATCTCTGAGTTTTAGTCAATTTGGAAAGGAAAAGATCACACAAACTTTTGATTGACCTAATGTTATAATACAGGAATGCTTGACTTGACAGATAGGTTTGGAATACGCATAATACACGCAAGTGCCAGTTTTATGTATATTTGTTTAATTAGTTACTTAATCAAATCGAGGTAGAGCCTAAGGGGTGCAAACGAACCAATACCCTCGACAAGTAACTCGAAGTTCGGCTCGATAAAAGTTCGACTCGGCTCGTTTATTATATTAAATGAACAAGCTTGAAAAAAAAATAAAGCTCGACTCATTAAACAAGTCGAGCTTGAACATACTCCTCCTCGACTCGATAAGCTCGCGAGTAGCTCGATTAAATATTATATTATTTATTTATTTTTAAAAATTAAATTATGAGCATTAATAATTATATATTGTAACTTAAATATATTAAATAATTCAAAAAATAAGTTTAAATTTTGATTGAGTTTTATAAATGAGCTAACTCTAAAGATTCACAAATAATTTTTCATTGATTTTGAGTTTTAAACACAAGTTTGTATATAGCTTAAGTTTGAATGTGAATTGAATTTTAGTCTAACTACTACTCGAGTTTGAGCTCGACTCGAGTCAATTAATAAACAAATCAAACTTGAACACATGTTTAACATACTCGTTAAAACTCGAGCTCGAACTCGAACTCGTGTGAAATAAACGAGCCGAGTTTGAATACCATACTACTCGGCTCGGCTCGGCTCGTTTGCACCCCTAGTAGAGCCTAATAACCGCTCAACTCAAACAACATAGAATTAAATTCAAACTCATGTGCCAACTCTTTTATAAAACTCAAAATCAATTAAAATTTATTTTTAAAATTTAAATATTAACTTATTTATATAACTTTATCTTAATTTAAGTTCAAGTCAAATTTTATTTATTATATTTAAATGATAATATCTAATTAATAATATTTATGATTTATTTTTTATAATGAATATTCAACCAAGTATTTAATCCAATCAAACAGGAATATGTTAATTCAAGTTCGGCTCATTTAAGAAATTAAATTAAATTTATTTTTTGCTCAAGTCCGTTTGTTTACAAACTGAGTTGAATTCTTATAGAGTTGAGTTTTGTGCTACTTACGAGACTGTATTGGTTTGTTTGCACCCCTATCTCTGATAATATAATAAGCCCGACTTTCTAATTTGCTGGCCAGTGGGTGTAATTAAAATAACCCCGGAGGTATCGGATTAAAATAAATGGAGGATTGGAGCATATATATATATATATATATATATATATATATAAACTGGTGAGAGGCCACGTGTGATGCATCTAATTGGGAGGAGGACTAATATATACGAAGGCCTCTTATGGGGTGTTTGTTTGCATGATAATAAATGTTTTTATTTTAATTTTTAAAAATTGTAAGAAAACCGGTTAAAAGAGGTGTTGGCAACCCGGATAATTTTATGTTTTGAAAGTGATTTTCTTCTTGAGCAAAAAAAAGAGAATCTCACCTCTTTCTTTTTTCTTGTGGTCCCCCCACTTTGTTTGGTCATGTGTGATAGTTACTCTTTTTTGTTATCACATCCTTCCAAACATGATAATTTTATGTCATGAGTTGGTTCACTTTTTATTTTAATATAATTTTTTTATCACAAAAGTGTATACAAAATTATCATGCAACCAAACACCCCATTAAGTAGTTTAATTCTATTTTTAAAGGTGGGTTGTGGTTTGAGGGGAGAGGTGGGTAGCCGTGTTGGAACGGTATGATTAATAATCAAATCATGACGGTTTTTAGGGATTCATAGATGGTGGGCTGAGGAATTTGGAGGTCATCCACCAATGTGGGGACACACCCGTTGACTGATTTAATTAACTAATTATGATTAATAGTTTTTAGTGGGTTTCTACCTGCACTTCTTCTCTGATCATGGATTCATGATCGATGCATGCGCAAGGAGGGATCCTATTGGGAGATGGAGGTGCATTATTTTCAAGAATGGCCCCTAAAGTTTAAATCAAATCCAAACTAATTGAACCGGTTCAATTCGGGATCCTCATTTGTTTTGGTTTTATTTCCAAAGAAGTAAAACCAAACCAAACCAAACCCAACCCAACCGTGTGCACACCCCCCCCCCCCCAATTACCTACACCCTTGGGATGCCTCACAAATGCTCATGATTCATCCAAATTAGCACATCAAATATAGAAAAGGTCATGAACCACACCCACAAAAGCACCGGTTGACATCTTCTGATGGAGAAAACTAGCCCACACCTACGTTAATTTTTAGAGGGTGAAGTGGGGGAGTGTTTGAAAGTGCTCTCACTCACCTGACCTAACACACAATCTAGAAAGGAGGTAAAGCAGCTGACCCATGCATTGATGCTCTGTGTCTAAGGAATAGAGGAGAGGTTAAGAGAGAGAGAGAGAGATAATGACGGTTTGTAGTTGATTGTGGGTAATGGACGTTGCCAATTAGTGGCACTCATGGTGGAGAAGATTAGTTTAAGAAGAACCTAATCACAACCAGCTGATTGCCATATGCCTTCCCACTTGGAAAAGACCACAACCTTTTCCGAAGTAGCACCCAACCCGTCATTGACTACCCGCATTAACGCTAATGACCGAGAAGTGGGACGCCCTGTAGGGGTTTCAAAAGGCAAATCAATGTTTATTCACCCAAGTCTCGGGACCTAGCTAGCATCCTGCTTCGCATCTTTGGAAGTGTTGAGAAGAGAAATGAGCTAGATCCGTATATATAGCCGCCTTTGATGGCTAAACACTTTGTCTCTCTACACGCATGTTTGCGATAATCTAGTTGGCCGGCTTCTTAATTTGTTTAAGCTGTGTCGTGTCCGTGTGTAAAGATGTAAACTGATATAGTGATATTCCTTTGTAGAATTGTTGACCCAGTTGGCGATTTCTCTCCGGGAGGTGGTGGATTTGGAAACAAGCGGAAGGAGTGGTTGAAATTGGGAAGAAGACAGTAATAATATATAAGGCTTTGCAATCTTCGGCAAATCTTGACGATGGGCCATCTTGATTGATTAAGACGCTCCAGAAACGTCATTTTTCTAGAGACCCACACCACAAAGGAGAGGCATTTCACCACTGGGGGGGGGGGGGGGGGGGGGGCAAGGTTGAGAAAGAAGGGTTGCTTTCATTTTCATCTTGTGTTGGCTCATCGTTTCTTGCGGCAGTGCAAATTAAACAAGGAACATGTTTAGGTTAATTTAGGCCGTATGGAAGCTTCGTCTTCTCATCATATAAATATATATATGTATATATGTATATATAGGGCATCTATAGCTAGTCAGGAGAAGGATTCTTCTCAACACCGGCCTGTCAACACATGTAGTCCTCATATATATACGCCTGTGTGTATGCCCCTGATGTAATACCCTGTATTTTTAAATAAAAAAAATAGTTAATATTTAATCTTATTTTAATCTGCTCCTCCCCCTATTTAATCCCCTTTTCCTCCCCCGGGAGAAACCCTCCCCGTGCGAACCCTTCCGGCGCTGCTTCTTCTCTTCCCAGGCGAAACCCTGTTTTTTTTCCTCTCCGCGCGCCGCTCTTCCTCCCCAAGAAAACCCTATATTTTTCCCTCCTCGGTTGCGCCGCCTGCAGCGCCCGCCTCCCCGTCGCCTTCTTTTCCCGCGCGCCCGCCGTCTCCGCCGCCCGCGTGTCTGCGAGAAGCCGCCCGCCGCCTTGGTCCTCCGCCTCCTCGTACCGCCTCGGGCCGGACGCCGCCCACGCGCAAGCCACCGTCGCCGCCTCACCCGCCCGCTTCCTCGTGCACCGCCGCCGCGCTGCCTCGGTCGCCGCCGCCCGCCTCGTGCGCGGCTGCCACCGCGACGCCTCGCCCGCCACCCGTTGACCGCCTCGGCCCTCGCGCGTGACGCGCGCCGCTCACCGCCCGCGCACCGGCCGCGCCTCCTCGCCTTGGCCGCCGCGCCCGGCCGCCTCGCCACCCGCCGCGCGACCGTCTCCCCTCCACCGTGCGCCGCTGCGCCACCGCCGTGCAGCCCACCGCCTGTGCGCCGCCGTGCGCCCGGCCGCCGCCTCTCTCCCCTCCGCGGTATACCTCCTCTCTCCTCTCTCCTATCGCCCTTTCTCCTATCATCTTCTATTTAAATCCCTAGTTTATTATTCTTCTTCCTCCGGCAGTTTTGAAAACACCTACCCGGCTCGATTTTCCGTCGCCGACGCAACCGCGGCAGTTTCGTCGCGTGATTCAATTTCCTTGGAATTCCGTGCGCCGTTCGCCGTCGCCGTCAAGGTAGGCGTCTTGGCTATTCTTAGCAATCTAATATACTTGATTAAACCGTAAGAATCATGTTTAGATCACCAGGATTAGAAGATTATAGTTAATGGGCTGTTTTGGATTTATTAGCATGTTTAGTTAGAGTTAGATTAATTTGTCTAGATCGTGCATGCTTAGATTAATTCGGTTATTCAAGTATGCTGGTCATCATGATAGGTTGTATATGTTTAATTTAGCCAGTTTAGTATGTTTTGCATCACGATAACCTTAATCATGTATATTCCGATTTGATAAAAAGCCGTTGTAAAGTTTAGGCAAAATGTGGTTAGAACTTAGTTTATTTTCTTTTATTAGATAGATGGTCCTGTTTAAGCATGTAATTGTCGTGTTTAGGTTGTAATTGCATGATCCCATGTATATGCATTAGTTCATGTTAGATTGTGGTATGGTATGCAAATATGTGGTGCATAGAACCATGGGTGGTCATCTATGTATTTCATGTTTGATTTGCCAATGTAAATGTTCCTGTTTTACTGTCTGAGTTAATTAAATGCTTGCATGGTGTGGAATGTGGTTAGTGCGGTCGCATTGTGATGGAAATATACTTCACCGGACTATGGTTCGGTCTGTGGGCGACGGATGAATTAGAACAATCTGGAGCATCCTTCGATCCCGAATCTGCGGTTCATCCTAAGTACTCCCTGCTAGGGGTACTATGGGATTTAGTTACTATATGTTACTTCCTACTATATGGTAAATCTGGTGCTAGTTTTGTGATGTGACTACATTTATCAGATGGAGCATGAAATTTACTCAGACAGGTGTCTAGTTGTGTAGATTGGCATAGATGGTATGTTATAGATGTGTCATTGGTTTTATGTCAGGTCTATGTGTTCTGGGCATACCTAGAGTGGTTTAATGTGTAGGTTATGTTGGTTTTTAATGCATATAGAGTCTAAGTTATCATATGGGATAGTTGATTGATCTTGTAATCAATTAATTAAAGATATATAATTAGTTAAGAGCTATGTATTAAATCTGATTTTTAGGCTTAATATGTATAGTATACCATTAGAATCATTATTATAATGGGGTAGTTCGGGTGTAAGACCTACTGGGTCTGTTGTGACTCACCCCTTCCGTTGTTAATATTTTCAGGATTGCAGGTTTAGCGCAGCAGAAGCGTAGTGGTGTTTTGGAGTCCGAGGAGCTAGTGGAGTACTTGTTCAGTGTTGGTATTATTTAGATTGTAATTTCATAGTGATAATTAGATAGAATTATTGGAATCGTTTATTTGGATTGTGATTTTGGTCTTAATTGGTTCCAGACCGATATTCTTCCCCGTTACGTTGCCGGATTATCTTCCGCTGTGCATGTTAAACATCCGGGTCGTGACACCTGATCTCTATGTATACCCTTGCCCTTAATAAACAAATAATGGGAATATAAGTAGCCCATCTTTTTAAGCTATACATTTATGTTTTGGCTGTTAATTTTCTGAATACCAAGGCATGCTATATATTAAGGTTGAGATGTCTGATATTGCGTGCGGATGAGAACACTTAAACCAAAATTTTCATCTTTATGATGATGGCATGAGAAACCACTCATAGCTAGATAGACATGTTCTTAATTATATTTATCCATAGACGTGTGTGTACTAGTTCTTGATCTCAAGGATAGCTAGCGTTGTTGAAGAGGAGGGATGCAGCACCATGTTGAGCTCGGGTTAAACAATACGGATTTGTTCGAAAGCACTCCATGTAGATGAAAATTGCTGTAAATTAAGGAAATTTTAGACTCTTTTTTCCTTCTTGTGTTTGAAAGTTGTTAATTGCAAGTACCTGAAAAGAAAAATCAGGTAAATCTGTGTACATGTTTTAATTAAGTTTTCATTCTGATCATCACCAAAAATCAAAACCTGTAATCTAATGTTGGGTTTAGCTTTACATCGCCTATGAAGTTTCTGAAGCTTGAATATTTTTAAATCATAGATTTTGAAATCAATGTAGTACAACACCCCAAATAGCCCCCAAGTGAAAATGGGGAAAAAAAGGTGATGTGGTGGGTGTGGGCGGTGAACGGTGACCCACCTCCTTTGGATCCTTGCTGTGGGGCACCATTATTTTAAATTATACTATCTAGTTCTCAAGGGGGGGAGGGGTGCCCCATGTAGAGCAAAGCAATCTTAAGAGACCCCGCCAGAAGCCAGCTTGCTGCTTGTGATCGGGTGGATATATATAGTGCTTCTTCTTGTGGGTTGCTTCTTGTATAATTGGACAGTAGGCACTGTTATATGATGCATGCATAGCAGTATGTGGATGTCCACGTCCCCCTAAAAGAAAACATGAGTGAGAGCCGTAGCCCCGCCTCAATGGCACCGGTAGATATATATATACTCCTGTTGGTGGCCAGCTGAGGTGATTATAGCTCATCTTCTCTTGGCCGCATGTACGCAAGCGGAGGCATCGGCAGGGGGCGATCAGATTATAGCTGCATGTCATCTAAAAACGCAGCCATCATCGACAAATGATGTCTGCATATCTCACTCCTTTTACGAAGACGACGATATATATATATAGAGAGAGAGAGAGACCAAAAATGAGCGTATGCCCCATTTGATTGGAGTATAAAGAATGATACGTTTCACGTCAATTGTGTGATGTTGATAATTGTAAGAGATAGAGAGTATCAACGTTGAATTTGATTTAACCATTTTTGTATTACCAATCATGTTTTATTTACGATTAAGAGTTTTCGATAGTCAAAACATCTATTAATGACTAGTGTCACACAGTCAACTTTAAAATCGACAAGTGGGTGAGAGTACTGGTGCTCAATCGACTTGCCAAACAAGGCCTGGTGCTGTGAAACCAACGGAAGAAAAGGAGATATGGGCTGCGCTGGGAATTGTCGGAGCGGGTAATGTTTCGATCCGTTAGAACTGTCAAGAGATTGATTGTAGAGACTGTTTTTTTTTTTTTTTTTGAACAAAGACAGGACCATATTCATTAAACAAGACTAAAGAGCTTACATAGTTTGTACAAAGATAAACCAACACAGACACTAGACCGAGTCAAGAAGAAAGTGATCTTGGAAAAGGAAATTTCCAAGAAGAGACTGTACCACCACGAGTTGACCGGCACACACAGGTGCAAACGTGGTCGGGTGGTCCAAGTAAGAACTCCTTCAGAGGAGTTTGTAAACTGCAGCGAGACCGGAAGATCACTCCAAACAGGAGTGGATAAAGCCCAAACCAACGGTCTCGGGAGAGATTTAGCGTCTAAAACGCTAAAGGTGACAGAGCCTGAGTTAAAACCCGGTCTTTGGACTACATACGACACCGACGCAGAAAAAAAACGAAACGAACGTAAGTAAGCCGAGCTCCACAGATCCAACACATCAAAAGTGTACAAAATGCCTAAAAAAAATTTTAGGCAAAGTGTTGGAAAAGGGAGAGTGGGAGGGAGGAGCATCCTCCAAACCTAAACGACTATGCTAATAATACTAACAAGGGTCAAAACCCGGACGGACAATAGGCTAGGTACAGGGAACCAGCAAAATACCACGAAAGGATGAAGCAGCTAAAAAAGAAACCTCAACACAAGGTTCCTGCCGGCGAGGGGGGCCTCGGATAGGGATTCCACCGGGGATGGCCGCCGGAGAAGGGGACCGCCGGGAGGGGTCCGCCGCGAGCGAGGTTGCCGCCGGAGAAAGGGGGCCGCCGGGGTGCCGCCACAAAGATCTACCGCCGGAGAATAGGGGCCTTCGGACGAGGGATCGCCGGGGTAGGGTGCCGCCGCGGAAGCAGCCTCGGGCCAGAGGGCCGCCAGGCGAAGGGACCGCCGGGGAGGGTTCCGCCGCGGGAGCTGCCGCCGGGGATTGTAGAGACTGTTGATTATCGCAAAATCCACAATTTTTAAAGTGGGAAGTAAAATATTATTTAATAACTCCTTCTCACACATTCCTAATTAGTCCTAATCCAATGCACCTTAGGTTTATTCTCAAGTTATTTCCGTACCAAACAACACCTCAGGATGCGTTTGGCACCATAAAATTTTAGAGATAACTCGGATTTATTCTCAAGTTTACCCCATATCAAATAACACCTTAAGATCTTGGTGCCAGACTAAATTGAAATCACTCCTTGTGAGTTGTGACTATATGTATCGTTATTGTTTTTTATTTAAGCTAAGATATATTTAGATAATAACTTTGTCCTATGTTTGATATAATATATGATTATTAATTTTAAAATTAAAATTAATATATATATATAAATTATTTGACTGTTAATATAAAATATAAAATTTATATCATACATAATATATAAATGGTAAGACAAAATATTTAATGTACTATATGGGATGACTATCCTTTAAAAAAATTGATAAAAAAAGATAGAATAACTTATTTTTCAATTTATCTTCATTTTTTGGGATAAATCGGATTGAATTAATTCTGATTAAGTCTCATTTTATTTGCAAAACAAATGGGAGATAAACATGGTTTATCTTCTAAATTTATCCCCAAATTAATTTCATACCAAACAGTCTGAGTTCATATTCTTTTTGGATGAAGCCAAAGTATATATCTCTTTGATCTAGATCGGTATCTATATATCTTCCAATTTGGCTAATATTTTTTGTATTACCAAAACATATGTCAAGTATGAAAAAGAATACTTTAATTTGAGGTAGCTTCTGTATATCTAAGGGTGCCAGCGACTCAATATAATCAGCCGACTACCTTCAAGACTCGGTTTCGTAACTATTCAACTCGGACTCATTTTTATTTAACTAAACAAAGTTGAACAAGAAAAATAAACCCAGCTTTGGGTAGGCCCCTGCTCCACTTGATAAAAGCTGCCAATATAGCTTGTTTAAATTAACTATCTAAATAAATATTTTTTAAAAAATTAAATTAAGAGTACATAACGGTTATAGAATATTAAGTGATGCATTAATTAAGAGGTTGAGATGGACTTTAAACCAGAGTTAAAACTGATTTCAAGTTCTAACTCTGCAACTGAGCCCAAATATGAACTTCAAGTTAGGCTAAAGTTTCCGTTTCAGTAGTGAGTTTTAAAAAATTGAGTTTCAACACAATTTTTAAATTTTTATTTGAGCTCGAACTTAAACTAACCCCATCAAATAAACAAGTAACTTGTCGAGTCATTTTTAAATATTTAAGTTTTTAATGAACCGAACTTGATTACGAGTAGCAGCTTGTATGGTTCCCTCTGATCCAATTTAGGTTTTTATTATTATTTTCAAGCAGGACCTATCCAATATACATGTTCAAATGAAATCAAATCAAACTAGTTCATTTTAATTTAATTTATTTTAAGTTTAATTTGATTTAATTTAGTTCAGATAAAAATTATTTAATTATCAATACACATTTATTTATTTTTAGGTATAAATTATTAAGTATAAATTATTATATTATAAAAATATACAACTGCTATTTTTATTAATAATAATATATTATTTTAAAAAAATAATCTTAATAATTTAGTTGATTTAATCTTGATTCAATTCAAAAAATCTCGAATCAAATTAAATAGATAAATTATTTAAATCAAATCAAATCGTACTAAATTGATCCCTTCAATCTGATTCGTCGGTATTACATTATTTTGTGCACAAACTTAATTACAACTTACAAGTCAAGTCTACCTTTGAGTCAAATTCGAATATAAACAGAAACAACTATAAATATATTATATATTATATACACATATATGTTATATATATTCCAACTAAAAGGAGACCTAGATCTGAGCATCACACGTAGGGGTGGGCATAATTCGGTTCAACCCGATGACCCGAACCGAACCAACCCGAAATTGTCGGTTCAGTTCGGGTTGAAGACCTCCTTCGGGTCCATCGGGTTCCAAAACAGTTAACCTGATTAAAATCGAACTAAACCACAACCCGAAATCCAACTCCAAACATAGCCCATGCATCCACAGGCCCAACAGTTTTCTGGTTATGTGTAATAGAATGGAGTATATAAACTAGTCAAGCTGCCACAGGATAATCGATGAGGGACAAATCCCTTTCACTTGTGCAGGTTTCTGTGCAGGTTTTTAGTCCCACATCGGATGTTCCAATGTCTTGCTGTCTAAAATTGTCTTTAAAGGACACCCTACGGCCAGGATCCATCACATCCCCACGCAGCCACGCTAGAACTAGAATGAGCAACAACTCATTTTAAATGTTCTAAGAGATTAACATGTTTTTAAATAAAATATTTGTGTTAATTTAATCTCTTTAAATAATAGAGATTTAAATATTAATTATTTTTATGATTTAAACCAGTCCAAATCGAACCAAACCGATTTACAATGGTTTGGCTTGGTTCGGGTTGAGGTGGGTCTTCGGTTTGGTTCGGTTTGAATTTTTTTTTGCTATAAACCAAACCAAACCGACCCGTGCCCACCCCTAATCAGACGTGGGCTGGGCTCACGTCTGACGTTGATCTTGTCAGGTTGGGCTTCAACCTCTATCTGGTGCGTGCATCAAATGATGCAATCGAATAGAGTGAGGATCACTTCAGGGGACCTCCAGAGGGAGCCCTCTCAAATCCCTCACATATTTGCATTAAATGCCCACCTTGTCATGTATTAATTGGCCATCCCATCATGCATTTAATACAAATATGTGAGGGGCCTGAGGGGACTCCCTCGGGAGGCCTCCTTAAGTGAGGATCACCTCAGAGGGCTCCCGAGGGAGCTCCCTTAGGTCCCTCACATATTTGCATTAGTATTAAATGCCCATCTTGTTATGTATTAATCGACCATCCCATCATGTATTTAATACAAATATGTGAGGGACCTGAGGGGGCTCCCTCGGGAGGCCCATCAAATGCAAATATGTGAGGGACTTAAGGGGGCTCCATCAGGAGGCCCCTTAAGATGATCCTCACTCAATGCAAATATGTGAGGGACTTGAGGGGGCTCCCTCAAGGGGCCTCTTGAGGGCTCCTGAGGGTGCCTCCTCAAGTCCCTCACATATTTGCATTAAATGCCCATCTTGTCATGAATATGACATCTGACTGGTGACTTAATCAAATGATGCAATCGAATACGTACATCAAATAATAATAATTTAATTAAATAAGCAATCGATGGTGCCCACCGGAGTCGTGCTTTCGTTCATGAAAGAAATCAATAAGGTTGTAACCAGCATCTCATGTCTCAAGATGATGGATATGTATCATGTATGTATGTGTTTATATGAACTTTGTTTATGTATATATACATATAAACATCTATATTTACTTGGACTGTGGGGTAGGTCTCCAAGAGAGTATGAGTGGTGCATTAACGTAACATTGCTAGTTTGATAATATTGTATACGATTTTGGTCCAGCAAAACTTTGACTTATTTAATAAGGTGACTTAATTAAAATAAAATTCTTTGGTATTATTTCTAAAGAGTCTCGTTAATGTTAGATTGGTATATCTACTATTTTAATAATTTAATTTATATATACTTAGTCATGACAAATTGAGTATACATATGTGTGTGATTGAGTCAGCTGTTTTTCACGAAAAGAACTCTTAAGTTTCTTATCGACCTCGAGACTAATGAGAAGACGAAAATCTCGTACTCGTTAAATCTTATGTGGATTGTGAGGTTGTTTTGTACACTTCGTTCTTGATGAATCCAGGTTCACTTTCGTCAATTTCAAACATATTTTTGATCATTGAAAGATTTAAAAATTTTAAGATTTTCAATTTTTATACGCCCACATATTTAAAAATTTTATTAACTACAGGACTGATATCCAAGAATTTAGAAAAAATAATTATATATTATATGAATTTTCCTTATCTGAATTGATGGTCATGATCTATTTTACATGGAGCTATATGTGAATTTCAAGTTAATGTTATATATACATATATATGCTTTTGAACAAAGAAAATAAAAATGAAAAGTTATTCAAAAAGAAGAGGTGGAGTAACATTTGTACAGTGTGTCAGTCGAGCATAGCTTGGTTAACATCCCTCCCGCAGTTTTTAGCGGGAGGGTGGGGTTTGAGGGTGGCCATGAGCGCCTAGCCCTCCCCCTGGGGCAGTGGCAAATCTAGACTTTGTGGATAGTGGGGTCACTAAAACATTTCAATGGGGTCACCTCTTTTATAAATGTGTTAATATCAAATATTTTAATAAAATATCTAATATTTTATGACATAAACTTTAAATTTTAGTGGGGTCACATGACCCCACTTGCTATATGCTGGATCCATCACTGCCCTGGGGGGAGAGTTTCCAGGTGGAGACCTAGCCAGCGGGGCCTTGATCCCCCGTCGCCTGCGCAAGGGGTAGGCTCCCGGCCATTTCAGCCAGAACGTGTAAAAAAAGACATTTGTACCGTGTAACATCAATGATTCAATATCAATTGAGGATGCAAACATTACTAACAATTATATCCAAAAAATTCACCTCAACGAGTTTTGGGAGATTTCTTTGACACGTGATATTATATTAATTATAACATCTTATTTTTTGTGACCAATAAGTAGAACTATCTTTAAATGTATATATTTATAGCGGCTGCAATTATTTTTTAAAATTTTGTTACAAAAATTATATTTTTTTAACAAAATTCAATTTATCATCTAACCAAACACTATCATAAACTATCTTTTAAATCATTTGTTTGAAATTGAAAAACCTTGAGATTATTTGAATAGACTAAGACTTTGTTTGGTCACATGTAAATGTCATGTCAATGTAAAATATTTTACTTTGACCACTGCATAATCATGATTTTGGTATTCGTGAAATTTTAACGGACGTCATTTTTCGATACATTTTGTTGAAAGATATTACTTTATTTTCTTTAAAGAAAGATATTATTTTACTGTACACATATTAAAAAAACTATTAAATATCAAATAATATTTTTATTTAAATTATGAATTTATATTACTGCCTAAAGTCCTATTAAATAAAAATGTATATTAAAATCATATTACAGTATATAAGCTAAACTGCAAATACTTTTAAAAATAAAAAATAAAAAAATAATTTAAATTAAACTAAATAATTTTTACAAAAAATCATCATTTAAATAAATATAATTAAAATACAATAAAATTTAAAATTATATGCTGAACTGTCTATGCGTCTATATTTATGATGCACTTAAATTAAAAAGTCAATTTGACTTAAAGTTAAGGGATGTTCTTTTTGGAAAATATATCTTATGTAACATGTCATTTATTTTGCATGCTCTCAAATTGGACAAACATCTATGTTAATGTTATGCATCTTAAATATTTTTTTAACGTTAATAACTACACAATTTCTTACAAATAACAAAATAGTTTAAAATATTATTTTAAAAAATAAATTTATGTTTGTTAAATAATATTTTTGTATATTTTTTTTCAAGAAAAATGTATTGTAATATAGTTTCACAGTTTCCCTTTTCCTTGCAATTAAATAGACCCCAAGTTTTGATCATGTTTTCAAGAATTTGTATATACGTGCAACCAAACAATTGGAGATGTTTTTGATTTCCAGAAAAAGTTGTTACATTGAAAAACATTTCCTCCAATTTTGATTTAAACAATGGGGTGTTTGGTTGCATCATAATGAAGGTTTTTGTTTTAATTTTTAAAAATTGTAAGAAAACTTGTTAAAAGAGGTGTTTGGTAACCATGGTAATTTTATGTTTTGAAAGTGATTTTCTTCTTAAACAAAAAAAGAGGGTCTCACCTCTTTCTTTTTTCTTGTGGTCCCCCACTTTGTTTGGTCATGTGTGGTAGTTACTCTTTTTTGTAATCACATCCCTCCAAACATGATAATTTTATGTCATGAGTTGATTCACTTTTTATTTTAATACAATTTTTTATCATGAAAGTGTACAAAAAATTATCATGCAACCAAACACCCCATAAGCAAACATGCTCACACTCAGTTGGCAGCAAATTAAATCCGATATTGTGATATTTAGATCCAATTTTGATAATAATTAGCGAATTTTGAATATATTTTTTGTATCCTATCAACTATTGAAATTGGAATTAGATATTTCAAAAATTTATCAAAATAGGCAATAGTTGATTCTGTTTTGTTTATTTTCATTTTGATATAAAATAAATATATATACTTAGAAATTAATATGCTAATAAATAAGAAACATTTATCATATTAAAATTATGACATATAAATGTTAAAAGTGCAGAAAAAGATTCTGTATAAAAAGAGTAAAATAATATTTTTATTATGTTTCATAAAATTTATATATACTATGAATTTCAAAAATTGTGAAAATCGGAGCTAAATCGAAATGCCATAGTACTAATTTAATTAATTGAAAACATGTAAACTTGCTACCAAATCTGAACGTTTTGCGATCTTAACAGGGTTGCACCATTCTAATTTGGTTCTACTCAAATTGTATTAAATGAATATAAAAAAGCATGTGTATGTTAAAATTTTATGTGTTAAAGATTTAAAAGATATACTTGAATGGTATGCACCATTTATTAACATTCTTAATTTAATTTGAATCGGGGATTCGATTTGATTTTTTTGTTATTTTGTGAAATATATCAGAATCAAAACCACAGAGAGACTAGTTCGGTTTTGTTGGTAAAAACATGATTAATGATGTGAAGATTGGCCGAAATGAATTTTATTTGACTGTAAATATATTATCATATATAGTTGGCCATATGTGGCAGTTGGCACTGACATTTATTTATTTATTAAATAAAATCAGTAAATAGAATAATTTAAATTAGATTAAATATTTTTAAATTAAAATTATTTCGACAGTTTTCAAGATAGAAATAATGAAATGCAGAAATGTATACATTCAATTTTAATGGAATATGATTTAAATCAGGCGATGAACACCCCCGTATAGCAGACCCGTTCAAAGGATTCCACCACCGTCCACGGCCCCCCTCTCCCGTCACCGGCTCCCTCGTCGTCAACGACGGCAAGCCGCAGATCGCAACAACGGCACCGGATTCGGCCGCGGCGCCGCCGCCTCTTGTCTCAGTGTTACCCCTCTCAAGCGCTCCCGATTCCGCTAATCGTCTCCGGCACATGAGGATCCCGCTGACGCCGGCTCGGGGCTTCTCGTTCTTTTTTCTGTCTTCTCCGCCCCATGGCGTATCGGAGAAAGCAAGGCGCCCCTAGGTCGTCCACGTTCGAGGACTTCCGCTCGCAAGCCCCCGCCGATGACTCCACGTCGACGACCTCCCTGGCCACACAAGCAATCAGGGCCTCCTCTGCTTTCCGCGACTCGACCCTCTCGTCCGCGTTTGGAGAGTCGGCGATCGCCTCGGTGTACAGGGGCCACGATCGACAAAGAACGTCACCGCCGGTTCGGGTAAGGTTTATCAGGAATGGCTCAAGCTAAGATAGGGAGATAAGTTTTTATCTGTTACGATTTCCCTTCTAGAGAACTTTTTTTTTTGGTCTGCGCTGTATGGAACGGGAGCCATATTCAATTTTAAGGTTGTATTTTTATTTTTTTGAATGTCCGTTGATCACGCTGATCACTCGAACTAAATGGATTTCTGATGCCTTACATCGTGCTGTGTATGTCTGAGTGTTTTCCTCTAATATGATTATGATTCCGAGGAAGTGGTCCAACAGTTCAAGTATCGATGCTCATCGCATGTATGGTTTTGTGAATAGTTACCATAACTAAAAAGTGTATGCTTGTTATTTGAGTTGGCACTGTGATGCTTATTGCCAAGGTGGTAACAGATTCCTTCATTTTCTCTAGATAAGATTTATTTGTTGTTTGAGCTTGCAAGATTTGCATTTGTTTTTTCATTAAAGTTTTTACTACACAATTCTTGGGGTTTTCTCTCTGCTGCTTAACCCTTCTCTTACACTCACATCCCCCACATTAGCAGCAATACTGCATAGCTTTTATATATTACCCTCATAATATGGGAAATGGTGAGTTTAACATTTTTAATGTTTTCTCGTAAATTTTATTTCTTTATTAACTTTTCAAAATCGGTATTCAGTGTCTTATGGGACATGGATTGTACTTCAAACAGGATTCATCTGCATATGAATATACGTCTATGAAAAGCTTGGAATCAAAACCTGAAGGATTTTGGGGTGTTTTAGCTAGGAAAGCTAAGTCTATCCGTGATGATGATAATGCTCTCCAACAGAAGATCTCTCGTCAAAGTCAACCAGATATTATCAACATTAAAGCCTCTCATCGGGGTCGGTCAGAGATGCTTGGCACACTACCTACCCAGGTGTGAATTGAATGAAGTTTTGATCTGTAGCTGAGGCATCTGTATTTTTCTATTTGCTCTCGTGTTATTTATTTTTTCATCTCTATCTTAGACTCAGGCAGTTTAGAGTTATTTATCCATTGATCATGTTTTAGAAAATGTTGATTAACTTTCCTTAGAGAAGAGCTTTTGACATAATTAATGTTGATTTCTTTCTCATATGTGTGTGTGCACGGGGGCATGTTGAAATGCTACTGATGCACATTGCTGCTTAGAGTATGTTTTGTAACCCTATCATTCTGTTATCTTGTATTCAGGATCATCAATATCAGCCACGTGAAAGTTACCAAAAGGCAGATAATCCTGCAATTCAGAAACATTTGGGTGCACTAACGTCGTCTCTCAACTACACTGGCGGAACAATTGGGAATGCCCTAGAAGTGAGAAATTTAATTTTCTCATTTGCATTTTTCATGTTAGTGAAATTTTGTTGTAAAATAGATAAAATCATTTTCCTTGGGTAATTCCTTTGTTATTGTCTGCAGGAAGGTCTGACAATTGTTGAGCATAGAACTGCTGACATCATCCAAGGGACCAAAAAGCTAAATACAAGAAGAAAAGGTGGCAGCACAAATTTACATAATAATGATGCCAAGGCATCTAGTCTTCCTCAAATGCAGGCTGACCAAGAAACACAACTCAAGGCATCTCGCGACGTAAGGTGGCGAATATGTATCACTAGATTTTATGGTCCTATTTCTGTTGCCTTTAGCTAGTTCTGACTTGACTTCTGATTGATGAAAATCATGTTTTGAACAGCAGATATTGTAGATCATTTGTAGGAAGGTGCCAATAACTTCCCAATCCTAGTACATATAGGAGCTAAAAGTTCAGATTTTTTTTGGTAATCGTTGCTTTTGCCAAGAGATGGCAGCTTCAAGCCTTCAAATGTAAACCTTCCATGTTCCCATACCTACCATTGGATACTCCAGCTTTTTAGATGACTAATAGAGACATGAAATCTAAGGTGGTTTGGCTTTCAACAACCCCTTGACAGTCCTCAAGTTTGGTCTGCACATTGTTGCATCCAGTAAGGGTAGCCACGACCACAACATTGTTGCAGCCAGTGGGGGTAGGCACGAGCACAAGATGTTTGTGAACTGCTTGGCCTCAGATATCAAAAAGCTAGCCTCAGTTTAGCTTGAGACTATTAAAAAGCAGATTTGTAGCTTGACCTTAGGATCAAATGCTTTGCTTATGAGTGGAGATTGAGCCAAAGGGGGTGAGTGGCTTGTGATGCTCGTTAGTCCTGCAAGCATGCTCAATATTTTTCTTATGTTTTTATCCCTTCAAAATAGAATTTACTAGATCTCTTAAACATTTCTCATAGAATTATTTAAATAGTTAAGTAACACCCCAGGATAATGTGAATAAGCTCAATCTTAAGAGCCTAGCCAAGAGTGAGCTTTTAGAGTTGTATAGGCTCAGGTTGGCACCATGGCCAGCCCTAGCAGCCTGGTTTTTGAAGAAAATGATCGGTGAGTTTTGATTTTGGAAAACCTAAAATCTTTTAGCTTTAATAAGAGTTTTTATATGCACCAGTGTGTTGCATTTGCATAGAGCTTAATGTTGTCAAATTAATGCCCGTGTTTACTTTGCAGGTTGCGAATGCAATGACTGCAAAAGCTAAACTGCTCTTGCGTGAGTTGAAAACAGTCAAAGCAGATCTAGCCTTTGCAAAGGAAAGATGTGCTCAACTTGAGGAGGAGAATAAAGTCCTTAGGGAGAACCGTGAGAAGGGAGATCACACAGAAGATGATGATCTGGTATTACTTTCTTTACTGTGCACTTCAGATATCGTCTGGAATAATGGTCTGTTTTCTGTGATTTTCTCCATAGGTTTAGTTACACAATTAGTTCTCTTTTTTGATGTCCAACGATATGAACAATAAAGCTTCTTCAATGTATGCATGAGCCGCATTTTATCATATGATGTTGTATGAGTTGTTTTTCAGTGGTTAAACTTTCTTTTGTTACATCTTTATGTTTTACTCTTGGAAAGGAGATCTTTTTTTGCAATTAATACAGAACTTCTCATCAATGCTTTTGTCTTGGTCTGGTGTTCTTGCTGAAGCATGTTAACTCTTTTTGAGATTGATGATGTCTATATGCTTTATTCAGTATTCACCCTCTTTGTGTTGGCTGTACCACAGATACGACTCCAGCTTGAGACCCTATTGGCAGAAAAGGCACGCTTGGCACATGAGAATTCCATATATGCTCGGGAGAATAATTTCCTGCGAGAAATAGTTGAATATCACCAGCTGACGATGCAAGATGTTGTCTACTTGGATGAGGGCATTGAGGAGGTAACCGAAGTCTATCAGAATCAGATACCAATTGTCTCATCGCATACTGCAGGGGAACCACAGTTCTTTGTCCCGGAGTCAGCTGTCTCCAAACAGGAACTTACTGTTTTACCCATCGCTGTGCCTCCTCCAGCAGTATTCAGTTCCTCCATTTTACATCCTCTACCATTGATTGAACATGAAGATTGTTCCGTTCTCCCTACTCCTGCTTCACCAATCACTGCTGGAGTTGGGGCTCATTTGGTGCAAACTAAGGCTGGCAAAGACCTGAAGCGTCAAGCATCTTTGACCCATTCAGTGTGAACCGTGAAGTACCTTAATCTTTCTTGGTTAAGAGCTTGTTTTGCATGTAAAGTTGTATTTAGTTCTGGCCTTATTGTTTCACATTAGCTTCCACATGTGTGCTCTGTTGATAACCACATAAGATATTCTTTATTGAAACAAATCAATATGTACAATCGTGATTATTTTGACCATGAGTAATAACTAATAAGAGCATTGATTGTTATCAGGCCTTTTTTTTTGTTCTTTCGGGTTTCATGACCTTGACTATTAATGCTTTGTATGGAGATAGCTTGATAGCATCCTTCTTGGTTAATTTGTGATGGATTAAGTGCTGCCTTATATATTTTGGTTCCATTGATGGTTTGGGCTTTCATGAATGCATTAAAATCCTGGTCCCTCTACACCAAACACGAGAAGAGGTGATTCCAGGTTACATGCACAAATGGGAGTTAGTTGTAAAGGTTCATAGTGGGGATTCTGGGGAAGATGACTGTGTTGCACTTATCTTTGTAGATTGGATTTTACAACTTTCTGAAAAATTTTTTTTGTAATTTCTCGTATCCAGATGAATTTTGACTCTCTGTTAACTATTCTTTATTGATTTATTTTAGCTGGGGGCTGTTGCTAATTTAGCAAAAAAATGCTGTTATACGCGGGAGTGAAATAGTTGTCTATTGTAAGCAGGATCTCATGGTTTCTGAAAGTAAATTCGATTCAGTTTTCAGCCTACACCAGAAGCTGGTCTGTCTTGTACTGCAACACACCCTGTTCTGTACAACAGTCTTGAGGCCTCGGCGCGGCTTGCTTGCTTCCACCTCTATGTTAAGATCAGCAACGATCAGTCTACTTGACTAAGAGGACTCATCAATAGGGTGAAATTCGATTTACGGAGGCCTCAGAGCAAATCTTCTTTTCTGAAAACGCCATGCGATCCTCGTTCCTATAAGGAATTATCCGCAAAAGATGAAAACTATGGTCGACGATGATGGCTATATATCTAATAGTATCCGATCATGCAGAAGCAATGCAAGTATATGGGGTTTTTATAACCACATATATATATATCAACGAAAAAACAATGATGATATGAACTATATTAACACGTATTAACAAAAGCATACGTATGTAATTATGACAAAAGATGAAGGCCTAGAAATTTCCTTCACTCTGGCTTCTCCTCATCGGATTACTAGGTTGGGGATGGGTAAGCTGCTTGCCCCCAATGCTGGGCAGAGGTGTATGCCTGTCGCGATGGTGCCCGGGCGGCTTCTGTGAGGAACCCATGGTCGGAACCACCCTGGAATGACTCAAAGACGGTGCCATTCGAGATGCCACTGCATGATTCCCCGTTCGCAAGCGCCTGTGATCTGATCTTCCACCACGGTCGAACTGCCAAGAGCTGGTCAAGCGGCCAGGGCAGTCGGAGAGTTCTTTCATCGAGCTGGCACGGATGACATGCCTGTTGAAATAAACAAGACGGGGAAGAAGGCCCAGAAGGTACTTCTTCAGTTGCTCCTCCCCCACATTTCTTTGCGCTGGATTGCCTTCCAAATTGATCGCTTGCAAGGAAGCAAAATTAGCTGCAAGCTGTCCGAGACATTTTGTGGTATAGATCTTGTTGAATTTCAGATCTAGGATGTTTAGTTTGAGAAGGCGGTGGAGGCCTTCAACTTCGCTGATTTTGTTGCCAGCCAAGTACAGTTCCTTTAGTGATGAACAAGCACCTAGCCCTGAAATACAAGGATAATAGAACATTTCAACAATGCTTCATCCAGAAATAAATGCTTGACAAAGTTGGATAGAAATTCCCAAATGATCTATGAGAGGTAATGATACCCAATTGTGGCATAGGATCTAAAACGGCAACAAAATAAAAATGCATGCACATCTAGTTGTCGGAAAGTTGTACCATACAGGTTCATAAAATGCAATGAAATACCACAAGCACAGACCCAACTCAACTCAAACTTAAGCCTTAGTCCCAAATTATTTTTGGGTCGGCCATGTGGATTCTCTTTTTTCACTCATGTCAATTTTGAGTTATTTCTTTACAGATATTTAAATATAAATCATATTGAATTACCCTCGTCCAAGTTAACCTAAGTCTACCATATTCTTTTCTTATTTCTATTATTTAATATTTTTCACATTTCTTACCAGAACTTTCTTAAGGTTATGTTTAATATTTCCAAATTATCTCAATCTCCTTTCTTTCAATTTATCTACAATTGTCATTACTTTTACAATTTTCCTAATATATTCATTTCTGATTCTATCTAATATAGTATGACCACTCAATTATCTTAACATTCTTATTTATTAACATTTATTTTAAAAGTATGTTTTTCTTTTATTGTCTAACATTCACTACCAAACAACATTGTACGTCTTATACTTGTACGATAAAATTTCCCTTTTAACTTTACTAAAATCTTATGATCACATAAACCCCTATAGCCAATCTCCATTTCATCAAATTTACTTTAATTTTATGATTAACATCTTCATCACATTCTCCATCTTTTTGAATAATTGATCCAAGATACCACAAGCACAGAACTAAAATAAAAAAGACAAACATTACACAAAAAAATAATTGGTAGGAGTGCAGTTTCAGGAATTACCATGGCCAATCCTAGCAATGCGGTTATAGCTCAGGTCCAAGATACGAAGGCGTGTCAGTTCCCGAAGACCTTCAACGACTGATATATTATTTCTTGACAGGTTTAAAACATGAAGACCTCTGGGAAGTGTTCTAGATGTTATTTTTACTGTACAAAATTGATATAATGGTTAGAACAAGGAAAATTTGCAAAATGTAATCTAAGTAATCTGAAAAAAAGGAAAACTTAAAGAATATTTAAGAAACTTAAGAAGTGCCTACCAATAGCATTGCATGATATATTCAGAACTTTTAAACTAGAGAAAGCACTGAGAAATGGGATCAGAACTAGCCCAAGGTTTGCCATATGTACTGATGTAGATGAAGGGGCCAGCGAAGATATATAACTGTAAGCAGCTTCTACACCACCTCTGCCTTTAGTGCGGACTCCAGGAGTATTTGCCCCATCAGCCAAGGGCATTTCATTTTCTTCCTGGGGAACCGAACTGGAAATATCTTGATTAGCCACACTTTCCTGGATATCAATTTGGCTAATCCACTCTTCAATCCGTCTCACATTGAAGATGTCGCTATTCAACTTGGAAGATTGTCCAATAGTTTTTCCATGTTGAATATTTACGTGATTCATATCATCTTTTTCGGATTCCCTCCAATCACTCAATGATGCTATGGCACTGTGGGAATCATGGACATCATTGAACTTGTTTTGAATGTTACGGTTTCTGCTTTGAGTCATGAAGTCTTTTTCTTCACATGATATTTCTTTGCATTCCTTTTCTGAGTCAAGGGATACACACTCATCTACTGACTTTCCTTTAGAATTTACTCTTTCTGCAACTGTATCAGCCTTCAGGTTCAGAGTACTGAATGATGCCACCTTGCCATGAAGAACTATCTTTCTGGAATCGTTCCCTTGTTCTCCAATCTTTGCATCTAGATTGCACAATTTCTCAACAGATATTGATCTATGTGGCATCAACCTGTCTACAGGAGAAGACTCGTATAACTCAAGACTAGGTGAAGAATGAGATCTTGAACAGACACGTGCAAAGCTACTTTTGTTGAATCCGACAAAATGCTCATAAGTTCCATACACACCATGTTGACAATCCTCTCCAAAATGATCATGAGATCTATCTTCACTGTGTTGACAGAAGTCTCCATCCAATGGCATAACGTCATCAATAAAGAACTTGGAAGAATTTGATAATGGATCAATATTCGATCCAAAGCTGCTTTCATGATTCTGATTCAGCAAGCTTACAGCACTACTACTGCCACATAACTCTTGCAAACTTGATTTTCCCTGTTCCAATCCTCTAAAATTCCAAAACTGGAAGTTGTTTAAGGGCAGTTCTTGATAATGATCATCTCCCTCTGGATTATAAGAAAAGCTTCTTTCTCTATGTAGTCCACTTGACACAGATTGGCTTTTTCTAAGGGTCAGTACCCAAGATAACTCCTTTTTGTCTTCGTAGGAATCTGTGTGTTGTTCTTCAAATTTCCAGCAGCATTCAGAAGAAGAGGGACTTATTATCGGCTCAAAATTTGTATGCCCATTGGAAGTGAAGTTCCTTTCCATCTCCAAAAATGATGCAGCTGTGATAGGAGCAACTTCTAACATTCTGTTACTAGGCAAAGTTGTAATGTCCTTGTGCATCTCTAGTTCTCAACATTCCTTAGAATATTACTGGGCTTCTTTCTGCAAAACATGATAAATATTATAGACAATACAATTCTCCTTTCATATTAATTGAAAAGAGAACCAGGCTTTACTCACATGTTACTGCGACAAAAACCAACTGATTGTTTGATTCAGGGATCATTTGCATTGGTTATATGAGTTGATCTTTTTGAAAAAGTGACAAATTAAATTACTCAACTAGTAATATGAATCTCACTGAGAGCACAGTCTTAACCACAATCAAGAATCAGACCCTCCAAAAGAAGGCAAAATCTCCACAAACAAGACCTTGCTTGCCACAACAACCATAGCCAAATTACATCCTTATGCCCAACCCACATACACTTAGACGTGCGAGAAGAAGATTCCTCCACAGCGGCCAGACTGGAAATAGAGCTTCACAAACTAAGACTCCCGAGTACAAAGGATGTAGCTGCAAATATTTCATACAAACTGCGTAAAATATATGTATTACAGAAATGCTCATCTATAATTGCCTGCCACGATCTGAAAGAGAAACCAAATCTAGTGAAAAATAGAGCACAGCCAAGAGAGAAGAACACAGACACAAAGTTCAAATGACAAGTGGCACATAGCATGCCTGAGTTCTGTCTTTCATGAGGTGTGAACATTTTTCAACAAGTCAATGCAACAACAAATGATGGATAAGGTGCTTCCAACTTTGTGATGTTCATAGAATGGGGTCAAGAAATATAACATCTTGTACAACTGATCAATATAATTCATGGTTTGCAGGATCCTCTGGGATCACCACTTGCCTACCCAATCCAGGGGGAGCCTGATATCGGAGGTAATTTCTGTCTGGATCGGGCCTGAATAGCAGAATTGGCCACTGATCAGCCAATCAGGATCGGGATTGGTGGATTTTAGCCTGATCCACTGAAAAAAAATTAATAATAATAATGCAGCTTGACCCAAGTCCATCTGATAGGATTCATCCAACATGCTGAAGACAAAATGTGAATGCTCAAGGTTTCTTTGATTTTAATTGTCATGGTAGATGTTTAAATGACTTGAAAATTAATGAAACCTATTTTGATTTTCTTGTTTTTACTTATTTTTTCTGATTTTTGTGTTTCTTATGACTTTCATAATAATTTTTACTTTTTTAAATATGGTCCAGGCTGGTCCTGGATAGGATATTGTTCCGCGTCCCATCTTGGGTTCAATCCCCAACCCAGAAATCCTAGATACTATTATCCGTAGAGAGCCTACATCACATCGACATGTATAGATTACCTCAAGGGAATGAAAATATATGTTAATAACAGTGACTGAGTTGATTGTCCCCGGCAAGAGGTGAAGCAAGGCACAGGCAGGGTGCCTTTACTTGGCCTAAACAACCTGAGGCAATGCCTCAGTCACCTTCACGATTGAGGAGATCCCCGCAGGCAGCCTCTTGCCTCCTGCTCCTTCTCTCCCTTCTACCTGCCATCATGGCAGTCCAACCACATCCACCATCAGATGCAATCGCTCTGGGCACCTGGGGTGAGTACCCACTCCTTATCCCGGGCACCTCACGCCCTTGCCAATTTATATGTTCATTGTGTGAGCCAACTGAAAAGATAGCTATTTTGCAAAATAGTTTAGCTAGTCAGATGAAATGCAAGGATACTTCCGGTATTGCCTAATCTTGCTTTATTAAAAGTGTTGCATCTAATCGTTTTCAACCTCAGGTACCGAACGAAAAGAATTTCAGAAGGGTGTGAAACAGATAACATTCTTTTTACAAGTACAAAAGAAGAGGTTAAAGGTTTGCTTGCTTTTATACACATATCCACCGCTTGACACAAAAGTGAATCAGAAGTTGTTTTCGACGATAATGTTTCAGTACTACACTACTACTAGATTCAAGAACCTCATTTAGCTGTTTCCTTTGGAGCATGGGTCTTACCTGACCTGACATTCCTTCATGGTAGCCATGTGTGGTACAAACTAAACAATAAATCGAGAAAAACTCGAAGCATCTCTAACGCTTGGTTTCCTAAAATACAATCATCTAATCTTTTGTTTTTCTTGGCGTTTATCACTGCGCTCTCACACATTGCCCAAAAGGGCAATCTATTAAGGTCACCCATCAACTGTTTACTCCGCTTCTTCGTCATAAATTAAAATCAATACTAGAAAGAAGAAGAAAAAAAAACAGGAGACACGCCCGAGCTCGGGAAGAGAGATCTCCGCACAGAACAGTCATATTCGTCGTGCGGATGAAGGACGATACGCCTCTCGTCCACCGTTACGGCGTCTGAGACGCCTGCCCCAAAAAATCAACAGCTACGAGACGGAGTTGACTAGGCAGAATTGACTGACTAGCAAAAGAGAAAGGGGGACGAGAAGAAGGAACACTGGAAACTCCAGCGCGAGCTGGGGGACCTGAAAACCAACACCGAGGTGCGATTTCCGTGCACAGACGAGGAGTGCAGGAGAGACGCAGGAAACACGAAATGTTACCTTTCCCCGGAGGATCAGGAATCGCCACGGCCTTGCCTCTAAGCGGCGTGGTTAGCTTTTGCAAGGAAAATAGGCCGAAGACGCACGGGAGAAGGGCAGTCTTTCCGCCGCCAGCGGCGGCGGATGCGGCGGGACGCTATCAATAGCGGGGAATCTGCGGCAGAAAAATCTGCCTTTTCTGGATCGCGACAACAATCCGGGCGTCCGATCGTTTGCTCCGCCTCTCCCCGGCTCCCCCCTTCGGTAATTTGGGTCAAAATCAAATCTTTTAAAAAGCCACGAATCAAATAATTAACTTTACAGAATTCTAATATCTGTGAAATGTGCCCCCACCCCAAAAAAAAGGAATATCTGTGTGAAATGGTTTTGTTGAAGTCACGTTGAAAGTTTGTCTTTTGTGACTGTCTCTTTTTAACTTTATTTAATATATATATGTCATCCGTGACCCAAAAAAATGGTTTTGTTGGAGTCATTTATTTTTGTGTGGCCCAAAATAGAGAGTCCAACACCTTCTTATACATTAGAAACGTAGGTTTTTGGCTATGTATGCCTAAAATTCTGAAATTATGCATTAATCCTGCACAAATAGTTACTTTTATATATTTTATAGGTTATACACAGTACGTCCTTAAATGGGAGACAAGAACTTTTTTTATCGAAAAAAAGTGTAAGAGCTCACAATGTAAACGGGTCGGATTCAGTAGCGGAATAACAGAATTCGATTCCGATTTTAATAAGGGATAAGGTGTTCCGATTCTGATTCTGATAATTTCGGAATCATCATGTTCCGATTTCGATCTGATTCTGATTCCATTATCGAAATCAGAATCGAATCTGATAATTTCTGATTCCGATATTAGATATTAATTTTTATTCAAAAAACTATTAATAATTCACATATATTTAATAAATTTTGATATAATATTTTAAATTTTTATCATTTTATCATTTTATATATTATACTTTATGATTTATTTGACTTTATTTTGATTATTTTTACTTACATTTATTTATTAATTATCGAAATCGGATAAACAGAAACGGAATCACTTGATTCCGATTTCAATTCTGATAAGCTATTGAAATATTCGATTTCGATTCCGATAGTTTATAAGATACAAAGTATTTTTCAAACCCGTTAATTTTATCGGAATTGAATCGAAATTTCTGATTATCCGATTCCGTTTACATCCCCAGCTCACAAGGACCAAGGTACAATTGCCCCGGGGGAATTACTGACCCCTATATTTTGGCAGACAATAGCACTAATAATTCTTCTTTTGTCGTCAAATGAAGAGGTGGAGATACAAAATTGAACCTAATATTCAAAATTTTTATTATAAAACTAATACGCTTGACAACCAACAAGTCGCGTAAAAGCAAATATCTCGATATAGTTTACTCATCGGGATGGATCGACGACACAACCACTCAAATCATGAACCTTCCGGTGGTAGATAAAAGCCATGAAAACAAATAGGAAAGACAAATCTTTTAATCAGGGGCGGTTTAATTTTGTGCTGTTATTACAGTTATATAATCAAATAGATATTCTAGATTGCGAAAATTATTAATTTTTCTTCTACAGCTGCGCGGAATTTAAGGATTCCATACATCGTAAATACATTCCAACACAAGAATGTCTTTAATATTCGCAGTTCTAGTATAGTTTGCAGTCGTCACCACCTATGTGATACGCATATATTTGTGATGCCGGGTACAAATGCCATTTTGCATATACCATATTTCCCTACATTGTGAGAAGCAATATATACGTACCTGAAAGCAAAGGTATTTTTTATTTACATGTGGGGAAAGAGTTTAGCACATAAGTGAAAATATACCATGTGATAAAGATGAGGCCTTGCGGGTAAAAATAAAATAAAATAAAATTCATAGAGCTGTAAGCAAGTCATGATGGGCATATTCACAAATATGAATCAGCAAAGAGTGAATACGTACTTCCAGATACAGAGTGGGGGTTATGAGGACATCTCTCTTTGCTTCGGCTTTGCCAGAGGGGGGGAGGGGGAGAAGGGGGAGATTGCCCATTGCCGGCGATATAGATCTGGGGCGTTGCTGCTTCGCCGGCAAGGACGGAAGCGATGGCGGGCGCGGTCGTCGGTGGGGTTGGAGAGGACCTCCGTCACCGTCGGCAGGAGGAGAGCCCCGGAGGGGCGGACGGGGCGACGGGCGGCGGGAAGCAGGAGAAGGTGGGGGGAGGCGGTGAGCGGCGCCGCCTGTCCCGCCACGAGCTGCACCACGGGAAGGGTTCGTGGACGGCGGCGTTCGTGGCCGTCGATTACCTATTCCTCTTCATTTTCTTCGGCTTGCTCTGCTTTTTCCTGTTTCAGATCTGGCGCGGAGCCAGCGGCGGCGGCGAATCGTTCGCCTAATACCTTCGTTCTCTTAATGGTTGGCTCGCTCGAGGAAAGCAAAACCCTGATATTTTCGTTCCGGCGATGCGTTTTCTTCCACATTGACGTTGTTATTCTTCGATCTATGAATATGAAGGGCTGATGCTCGAAAAGATGCAGAATCCCATGGTCGTCAGAGCAATGCGCTCCGGAGGATTTTCTGTAGACGATGCAGAGAAATACGAGGCACCAAGGATATCCGGTTCGCCATCAAAATGGGAATTCTGTTCTAAATCTTGCCCGCCTTTTTCCATAACAGGGTGCATCTTACGGTGAAGCTCGATAGAAACTCCCATCTTAGCGTCTTCCCATGCCCAGGTACCCTTCATCGTGACCTGCAAATTTAAATCCCCTTCCGCAATGAAGTTTTTTTTTCTTTTTCTGCTGGTGTGGGTTATCTTATGCCCTGCTTAGTTAGGGTTTTATTTTTGATACTATATCAATATTGATATTAATATTTTTAAATATTAAAATATTAAAAATAATATAAATTGACACTTATATCATATAATATAATGTACTTTGTTTACACTACAAATTTTAAAATTGATATAATTAATTAAATATTTTTTAGTAATTTTTATCAATATCAATTTAAGTATTTAATCGTGTTACCAAACAACGTCTTAGATATTGATTGGTTCGAATACAGGAAAACTAATGTTTGATAGATTAGAGATTCAGTGATAAAATAAAGAAGTGTTTGCTCCGTTTGGCTCGAGTATTAGAAATAATATATATATATATATATACACACACACGACAGACAAAGTATCAATAACAAAATTAAACACTAGTTTAAAATTCACAAACAAAATCAGGCCGAGTGTGAGTTTGAACTTCATGAATGAGCTTGTGTCAAGTTTTACGATATCAAGCACGGAGTCAAGGCAGGATTGATTTATTTGACTTCCAATTTAAACTGGGTTCTACCGTGAAAATGAGTAATTTGACCACTCGAATTCCTGACTTAGAAATGAATTTAACTAGTTCGAGCAAAATATAATATTTATCTGGCTCTTTGGCACCTTACCATACGGCTTGTACCGCCCCCTACCAGTCGTTAGCAAGCGGAATAGAACTCCTGCAACGTCCGTGCGGGATTAAAATTCCTAGGAAAGTCATTTATGGTAAAACTGATCTCCTTCAATTCACAAGATGACAGTTTTTGCTAAAGCATTTTGCGAACTTCTTATTTAAACTACTCATATTCAGACCATAATTTGTTTTTTGTTTGGATATTGGCATAACCCTCGAACTCTCAGGCCATGTTTGGTACGAGATTATTTTGGGGTCGAGGATAAGCCACCAGGTTTATCCCCAAATCAACCCATGGATCGGATTGGATTGATTTGGTTTAAGTTTCAATGATTATTTTTTCTAAACTAAACCAAACCAAGCGGCTTAAACCAAATATTTTTCAAATCAAATGGAACCAAAACAGTGATTTAGCTTGGCCTTTGGGTCGAGTCGAAGAACTAACACCCTTACTTTGAGCACTTCGTTCTTATTTATCAATTGTTTTCGCTACGGTTTAGGCACTGCCCACTAGAAACGCTAGGACAACATAATCACAATAGGGCTACGCCGCTAGACGGAGAATTACATTTTCCGATCAATTCGATGCATTTTCCTAAGAACGCAACATCTGGAATAGCAAGTTAAAGCATGTCGTAACGTCTAGACAAGCATCTGAGAAAGCACCTTGGACACTTACCATGAATGACTTAATAAATGCATATCTGATCACCACACTCAAGTCATACATGCACATCTTGCAGCTTCGACCGGTTATCTCATACACAATTATATATAAATCAACCACTGTAACCGGGGCATATCTTAAAAACGTTCTGTGAACTGAATCACAGCATAGCCTTCAAAGTTCAAACCATCTTCATGGTGTATTTCATTTCTCTCTACCTGCCTAGCGGGCCGATGTGTTCTCATCATCTCAGGATCCTGTTAAGTACGTAACACGGTTCGAACGTTCGGGTTAAATCTCAAGCGAGGATAACGATTGGATTGGTTGAATCGGATAAGCATCAGAACTACCTAAGTTCATCTGGACTCTGAATTGCATAGGGGCTACGAGAGTCTTAGTTGAAATGAGTTTTCTAAGTTATTCTCTTTGTAAATGGCTTAAGTCGGTGACTTGTTTGAGGTGTTGGGAGAGCCACCGAAAAAGGAATTTTTATATGTCTATGGATTAGTGGAGTTCAATTTCTCCGAAAAAAATCTCATCTCGTGGTGTGTGCATCTACTATGTGGCAATCGATTCCTGCTTCCGCAAATTCTCAGGGCCTCTTGTCCATTGCTCCGTCAGTTCAGTGCTGGATCACAAGAAGAGAGACAAGATGGGAAAAATCATCTTTCCCTCCATATGTTCAAAAATGGACCTTGTACTTTATATCCCTTTTCTTCTTTCGTGGATACAATTTACGTTGGCATCTAGACTAACAAAACACCTTTCATCTTAATTTCTAATGGCTCGATTCTTGCAAGGTTAATCAATTTACGTTGGTAAAATTGTGTCAAACATGCCGTGAAAGAACTAGAGTGTAAGATAACGGTTGATCATGATGCGATGCTCTTACTTGACTGAAGACATCTCCACGAGTAATTTTCAGAAGTAGATCCAGCTTCATGATCTTTGGCGACGGTCTGGTATAGCATTAATGTGGGGATAAACATGGTTCATCTCCAAAGTTTAGGGGGGTAAACTAAGTTTATCCCCCGAAAATCTTGTACCAAAGGGCCCTAAAGTGATGGAAATATGCATAGTTTTGGCTCATGAGATTGGAATCCTTCAACATGAGACAAGTTAAGGAAATGTTTGTTTATGATGCAAGATGGATTTTAGGTAAAAACATTTTCATAAAATTGAAAAAAAGTAAGTGGAATTGATAGAAGTAAAAAGAGAGCATTATTTCTGGGAGGCTCAGATTGCTACTCATAGATATAAGGAGAACAATAACATCAATTTGATTTTTGAACAATATGAGAAAAGGTTACTACAGCCCTCATGAATAATAGCGCCCACTCTATTCATGCCCCCATGAAATTAACTAACAAAAAATTGCAAATCATAAAAGATAATACTACATTTGTTTTTAAAACTGTTAATCAAAAGAGAATTTAGATATAAGTGAGATACTTATCATATCAGTCGGTAGACTTGGTACTAGAAATATAATCATAGTCTAGATACCTTGGACATCATTCTTATGCAAACCACAAATAAACACCACCTGTGAAAGAGGCCGAGAACATTTTTGGCTGGTTTGGGAAAGACATCCGCATGCACCTAGGACTATTGAGGAGGTTGGTTGACACAGTATTTGAATCCTGAGACTATTGAAAATCACTGAGATAATCCTACGAGAGTGATGGTACTAATAATCTTCTATTTAAAAGATAGGAACTTGGTCTAATTCCTGGCAACGTTCCATCCTTCCGTAAGCAGGTTCTGTCCACAAAAGAATTTCCTATTAATTTTACATTTGCAAGCATAAGGAGACATTATCTCCATAATGTTGTCCAACATAGACCCAAAAAGTAACAGCGTGCTGACACTTTTGCCAACACTGTTGTAAGTTGTAACATTGTGACATTATCATGTACGATCCTCTAATTTCACCAAACATATCCAAATTCAGGAATGCAGGATCGATTGGCACCTAGAATAAGCCATGCCTGATCCTGATCTTGATTATAATAATCCAAAAAACAACAGATTTCACAATAATCTAGGCTCGAGGTTTAAAGCATTGTTAGTGGGATCAATCAATTCCTATCTGGAGTCAATGATCCGATCAGAAGAAAAAATGATCAACCACAACCCTGCTTTGGAAGACCTATCCTTGCAACTTCCCATGGGAATCGACTGGAATAAACCGCAGCTTGCAGAAATTGGCTAGGATCAGCCAATTCCAGGCAGGGAACAACCAATTCAGTTGAACTGGCCTGACTGGTCTGCAATCACACAACCTAGGCCAGACAGGAAGATCTCAGCATGGAATCAGCTGAAATCTGCCAATTCCAGCCTGACTCAAGCCAAGTCAGACTGGATACGGCTGAATCAAAATGGCCGTTCTAGGATTTCACTGGATTGGCTGATCATGATCTGATCTGGGACACAGAGAGACTAGCCAAGGTCAATCTCAGTCCTAATCTTGGCCCAGTCTTTTATGGCATAAAGTTCCTTCATTTTTCCTTCAACAAAATAGTGATTTAGTTTAATGCTCAAAATCTGATCAGCATAGTTAGTCGTGAACAAAGCCATTTGGTATGGAGTATGGACTAAAATCAGCCAATCCTCTGCATTCCATCCATGATCCGAACGCTAACTCCTGGATTGTGCGCCCAAGGACTACATAACTGAACCCTAAACCCTAAACCCTAAACATGTGGAAAAAGGTGCATGTTTTGAATTTTAACTTATGAATTCCCGCGTAAACTGGTAAATATATAATACACATTGATGAGGCGGACAGCTAGGAACCGTTTCAAACGGAAAAAACGACAAATCCTCTTTCCATGCATATCCTCCTTTCCCGTCGTGGCAATTGCCATGTTTCCTGATATCCTTCTTTCCGGAGTAACGACTTCCATCTATGAATGAGCAGAAAGCCGGAGGATAGCATCCTATCTGTCAGCCCGTAAAGTGGCATGACATTGCGCGGTCAAGACATACTACGCCATGCATTCCTGTTCCAAAAATACCCCTGACTACATTTTATGGCGGACATCCTCATGGCCCTCTCTCAGTATATATGAGGCCATCAGATCACCACTGAAGAGAACCCTCTGAGTTTTCTGTTCAGATCCTTGTCTACCTTCCTTCACCAAAGCAGGCGTGCCTTCCCTTCAATCATATCTACAGGAGCAGGAAGAGGAGCAGCAGGAAGCTCCACATATAGAAGTTCCTTGAATCTTATGCCTCTTCATCGATTGAAGGTATCTTTTTCTTCTATTCTGATCTATCACTTATTTCCTCCATTTCTAAAGTTTAGTACAATCAATGGTAACCATTACCTTTTTTCTCTGCCCATCTTTAAACTATTACCTTTCTTTTCCCCTTTGCTAATCCTTTTTTAGCATGATTCATTCTTTGATACATGTCATAACTTTTAGAAAATAACATCAAAGAATATTGTCCCTTCAAGTCAGAGTGGTTTAGAAGATAACCCCTCAAAAGCTTCTTATTTTTCTTCATCCCTTAGCATTGAATTAAGAGGGGTGCCTGTTCATGTATGTTAGGAAGCTACCGAGTTTTTAGACATAAGAATGAAGATAGAGTAGGGTGTTGCAAAAGGTGAGATTGAAGCTACAAAAAAAAAAAACAAAAGAAGCTTATGCTGTTGTATGCTGAACTTTGGTTATTTTCCCTGAAGTCCAAGTGAAAACATAAGATTGGAGATGAATATCTCATACAACATAGGATGGCATGGGAGTTTCCAGGATATGCCAATTAAAGGTTGGATCTTTCTTTCAAAATCGAAGTAATAACTTAAGATCAGAGATGAATCCCTCATGCATGTAAATCATCTACCAACTCTGTCCAGCTAAATGTAGCATTCAGTAGATGAAAACTATTAAATTGTACTTTTATATCATGGATGCATTTCATCTGGTTTGGGGATCAGTGGACTCCTGGATCACCGTAACATGGCAACTTCAAGACCTAACAATTAGAAGAAATGAAGAAGCCACTCATACCTTTACCCTGATCTTTCCTTCATCCTATACTGCTAAGTGCTAACAGCCAAAATTTCATTTCAAGAACGTACCCAGTCAACAGCGACAGGATCCTTTAACAGGCGATTCATCGAACAGCTTCGGGGCAGATCCGGAGACATCACCCCGCTAGCGATCGGGTTTAACATACTAGCGTTGGGGCCTTCAACCACCTCCCCCCTAAAGAATCACCATGGCGAACAGAGCTAACAGGAACCACGAGGACCGCATCAGCGCCCTCCCCGACAACCTCATCCATCACATACTCTGTTTCTTGACGACACTGGAGGCGGTGCGCACCAGCCTGCTGTCCACCCGGTGGCGCGATCTGTGGAAATCGCTGCCGCACTTGGACTTCGCGGACTACGATTTCTACCTCGAGGGCGACAACGGCAGGTCGAATGAGGAGACAGCGATGCGCAGGTCGCAGATGAAGAAATTTGCCAGGTTTGTGGAAATGGTGCTGGCACGGCGGGACACTTCGAGCCTCGAAAGCTTCCGGCTATTCTGGAATCACCGCGTCGACATTACCCGCGCCGAGCGGTGGGTGGAGTACGCCGTGGAGCTGAGAGCGAAGGTGGTCGACGTCGCCACCTCCCACTTCTGGCCGGCCATGGAGCGGCCGGAGGCCCTCTTCAAGTCCCCCTTTATCGAGGTAAAATCTAAACCTATTTTGTGAATAACTCCTCGCAAAACAATTTATTATGAATTCCCCTCGTCGGACGCCGCCGCCGCCGCCGCACTCGCAGGTTCTGAGGATGGCGTTCCTGTCCGTCCCGTCGCCGACGGCGAGGCTGGTGGTGCCGACGGATGCCTGCCTCCGGCGGCTCCACACCCTGCACCTGACCGCCATTCCCCGCGACATCAACGACGCCGAGCAGGTGGAGTCGATGCAGCGCCTCCTTGCGGCCTGCCCCCTTCTGCAGAACCTTCTCCTGGACTGGTGCAACTACCAGTTATACACCGTCACCAGAGATGACGTCCAACGGGCAGACCTGAGATGGAACGGCTGCACCGCCATGGAGTCCATCCACAGGAACCTCTGCCCCCAGCGGATCCTCCGCTTCAGCGCCCCCTGCCTCAGGTGGCTCGACATCAGGGGCTGCCCCTGCGGCAACGTCACCTTCTCCTTCGACGCCCCCAACCTCGTCGCATGGAGCTACCAGGACTGCTGCTTCAAAGCGGTTCCCGGGGACTTGATGCGGCTGGAGAGCGCTTCCGTCTCCCTGATGGTGGTCTTCCCCGCCATACTCTGGAAATTGCGCTGCGCCGCCGTCCTCTGCATATCCTGTTACATGCTCAAGGTGGGGGGCGATCGACCTTCTGCTTCTTCTCTATTCTATTCTAGCTAGCTTTCTCATCGCCGCAAGGTGCTTATTTTTTGCCCCTTCTTAAAAGTTAAAAATCCCTGCTTTTGGTAGCTTTTGGACCACCCGCCGCTGCCTCGTGGGTTCCCAACTTTCTACCACTTGACGAAGCTGACTCTGAGGGCCGTGCTCGACTTCCACGACTTGATCTACCTGCTTCAGCACATTCCATTCCTGCAGCTTCTCTCGCTGGAAAACATGGTCGACTGGATCCTCCTCCTCCTCCCCCTTCTCCTCCTTCTCCTCCTCCTTGTGTTCTTCTCGCTTACGCTGCCGTGGTGTTGCATCGATGCAGACCCCATACAACAACCACCGAACCAAGGACTTCAAAGAGCAGCACTGGAGACTGATGCCGGCACGCCATGGGTTTATGGCTTGCCTCAACACATTCAGCCTTCACAAGTTCTCAAACTCCGGGAGCGAGCGGGAGTTCGTGAAGTTCATGATGACAACTGCAAGGGTCCTGACAAGCTTGGTCGTCTCCCCGGAGAAGAATCACCTCATAAAGCTTCCATGATCACCTTTCAGCTAGATCTTCACATATTAGAAGAATAAAGAATAATTTCATCCTATCTATCTGTCTGTCGGTCTGTCTGTGTGACCGTGTGTCTGTGTGTCTATTTATCTATCTGTCTGTGTGTCTGTCCGTCTGTGTAATCTGTTATCTGTCTGCCTGTGCTGCTGTGCATGGGTGGGAGGATAATAGAGTAGCATTATGAAACATTTGCATGACATATATATGTTGGGTTTGCCTGTCCCAGTTATTTCTCCTTGTTGTTTCAGCTTGTTTATGTTCAGCATGCTGGGTAGCTCATATAGTTTTGATTTGATTTAGCTCTTGAGGATTTATTTCCAAACTTTGGTTCGTTTTGGTAGGGTTCAAATCATATTTTATGCAAATCTAACTTATATGCATGCGTATGCTTTCATTTAGTTTTTTCTCGAATCATATTTTATTTAAATGTAGTATGCATATCATTGGTCTTATCTTAAACTGTTAAGACATTTTACATGAAAGGTATATAAAAATATCATTAATATACCTTATTTAAAATAAATACTCGATCTAATTCTGATTATTCAGTTTATCAATTTGGTTTGATTCGATGGATCATAGAAACCAAGCACGGTTCAGCCTATAAACTAAACTGAGCTAAGTTGCTAGTTTTGCTTGATTCTTCACATTGAACCGAATAACGAGCACCGAGTTCTGTCTTGCCGATCTAACTAAGCGTGGTGTGACACGTCCGTTCCATGGCCCTCTCCTTTTGGGCCCGGAAAGCGATCTGGCCCCATTAAGATCGAGCTTGCCCATCAGATGCGAGGAGGTCGTTAGCTCGCGCACTCGAGAACCGGATTCCCACGAGGAGCTAAAGCCGGGAGCAAATAGTATCATATCAAACACTGGAGGATCCAATTGACTGCTAACCCCAAGATCTTGAAGAGAGAGAGAGAGAGAGAGAGAGAGAGAGAGAGAGAGAGAGGTTTAGATGCCAAACGGTCCCACGTGAAGAATCGATTCGTGGGGGGTAGCCCTTCTGTAGTACTCCTCGGACCAGAAAGAAGATTAAAATAACGTCACGAAGGGATGTGGGGATCAACCCGTTGTAGTTAGTCACCCGGCTAATGGGTTCGTTTGGTGGGGCTTTGTGCCAGAGATTCCTCTCAAAATCTCCAAAATCGTATGCCTTTCGAGAGAATTTTTTTTTTTTTACATGGATTCTTTGAGTCTATCTCTCTCCAAAATTTAAAATCTCTTTTTCTATTCTGGTGCACGAAAGTCACAAATCTGTTGCATTTGATTGAGGTTTTTTGAGTTGTTCAAGATTAATTCTAACAAGAATCTCTCCCCCGTACGTGATCCCTACCAAACGCCACCCTATATATGCATGGCCTCCCCATAATCGCGGTTAATGCAGATTTTGGGAGGCAGATTTTACCGTGTTCCCTTGCCTTTGTCGGGACAGGATTCTTTCAATTTAGGTTGGAGATATTTTTACATATATATATATAGAGGATCACACGCGTCGATTTTACTACAGTACCGTATATATGCCACGGTCGGAAGCCAAGGTTTTATGATGCAAATAAAACGCATCTTTCGTTTCTCACAGGATTCTTTTTCTCGATATGTGATACCTTTTTAAACCGATTTCACAAGTCAACCAACATTATTAAGAGTATATAAAAGAGTTCGAACCTATTTTGACCGGTTTGAAATTCCTCTAAACTCCATCAAACCTAACGAGACTGATTAAAAATGACTAAATATAAATATAATGGAATTATTATCGAAGATAAATGATACTTTTTTATTATTTAGGAGCACGGTTTAATTAATTCAGTTTGATTCATGAAAAATGCCTCGAACCGAACCAAGCTGAATTGCAATGGCTCAATTCAGTTTGATTTTGGAGCATGGTTCACAGTTTGATTGAAAATGAAAATTTGATCCTAAACATGTTCGAACCGAACATTAAACACCCTAGCTAGGCACTGCATAATCAGTTACCAGCTGAATAATCCGGCCAAGCAAGGGCCAGTCCAAGAAGGACTTATTAGTTATTACTGTGTGCCCTGATCAGGCTCCTGGGAAAAGCTTCATGTATTAATTTTTAGCTAGAATATGGTGAAAGCAAGGTTGTTTCAAACCTCGGTAATTATGTAACGACCGATTAAATTAGCTGACTGGCCCAACAATCGTTGCTAATTAAGAGCCTTCCCAGGAGGTCACTCATCCTTAGCTTACTCCCAACAGAGCACGCTTAACTTCGGAGTTCTTTCAACTCAACCTCCGAAAAATGGTTAACCGGTGTCGTTGGTAGTCCACTGATTTAATCTTTTAACATATTCACAAATCGGGGTATTACAATCTATCTCCCTTAAAAACTTGACGCCCTCGTCAAGATCACACACATCACATACCCAGGTGAGTCACACCGGACCTTCCGGCTGGGTCATGCTCTGATACCATATGTAACGACCGATTAAATTAGCTGACTGGCCCAACAATCGTTGCTAATTAAGAGCCTTCCCAGGAGGTCACCCATCCTTGGCTTACTCCCAACAGAGCACGCTTAACTTCGGAGTTCTTTCAACTCAACATCCGAAAAATAGCTAACCGGTGTTGTTGGTAGTCCACTGATTTAATCTTTTAACATATTCACAAATCGGGGTATTACAAATTAAATATCGGATAGATTTCTTGATTATAAATATGAGGACCCACACATAGTGATAGTGATAATATTATTCGTCTTTGTTGCAACTTGGTGCGATGTGATCCCTGTCCAATTCTGATCCCACTTTTCGTAGTAGTTCACACTTAACAGCTCGTTTGGATCTTACTATTTGATAAGATTTTAGTAACAGCCCATAGTCTTATTTGTCACAAAGCTAGATTTTTTTGGGTTCTAATATTTCATCATCATTTTTTTTCCTTTAGATTATGTGCCACATTAACTAGAGAAAAATGAAAAGGTACCAGTAACATATGGTACTGCTTTGATCAAATTGTTCTTTTTTAATGCTTGTGTGTGTGTGTGTGTGTGTGTGTGTGTGTGTGTGTGTGTGTGTGTGTGTGTGTGTGTGTGTGTGTGTGTGTGTGTGTGTGTGTGTGTGTGTGTGTGTGTGTGTGTGTGTGTGTGAGAGAGAGAGAGAGAGAGAGAGAGAGAGAGAGAGAGAGAGAGAGAGATGATAGACTAAAATGAGATCCCTGTCACTTTGTGGATCAGACTGACAATATAAATTACATCATGGGTTTTACTGTCCTATGTTAAAAGACAAATATGTGGACTCCACACAAGGTGATCACGCCAAGACAGGTGTGGGCGTTCTCTGCACATGATGACCGAGATGATCTCAATCAAGCCTACAAAACGATGCTTTTATTGCCTGACACTTGTCAGCCAACTTGTTGATATCGGACAAGTTTCAGAACAAAGAGAGAGAAGTAAAAAAAATTATAAAAGATTTGTTTTATTACAGAAAAATAATTATTTTAAAAATAACTTTGGATGAATATATATAATCTATGTGAAGTACTATCGGTTTGTGCTGATCATGTAATAATTTTGTAGAAGTATATATATATATATATATATTTAAAAAAAAGTAAGCATACATGTTTTACTGTATCAAGCGACTGAATTGGTAGTAAACTTAATGCTGTATCAATTTTCATATCGGAACCAAATAGACTCAAAAACATTTGAAGCCCCACTAAAGTAACAGACCTAAGGGGTACGTATATATGTTGCCAATTGTTGTTTCAAATTTTTTTTATAGTATTCATCTTTATATCATAAAATGTACGTCGAAAAAACGGGGGGGAATCAACGACAAATTTATGACATGTACTCCTCATATATATGATCAGGATTGCGCCCCCCATCCAAACACGTTTCTTGTTACCACTGCTCAAATGCTTGAGAGGATTTATATCTTAATTTACATATTGTACTCCTCATATGATCAGGAGATCCTGTCAAATTATGACATCTCCCTACCGGTCGAACAATGATCATCTAGATTTCTCTGGCGCGCGCGCTAGCTGCTGGTTGCAAAGAAGAGAAACGTCACTGTAAAGGATCTGCCACCCTCGAATTCAATTAATCTCTTCTGTAGGAAGTAGTCTCTTCTCTACTTGTTTTATTTTCACACATATATATATATAGGGAGCATCATGACCACTCATGATCAAGCAAATTCTATCCTTCTGGTCGGTGGGATCTACCTCTTTCTCTCATCTGTATAGAATGTGTGTAACTCGCTCAAAAACAGTACTGTCTCGATCCGCCAACAAATGATACCTCCAACTAGCAGCAGGTTGGTTTATGGCACTATGCAGCAGACCTCATCATGGGGTTGAGTGTGCTTCCCTTTGCAGCTAAGAATGCAAAGAATAATACCCACTACTCCAGCTTTTCTTTTATACAGAAAGGCCGTCAGTGTTCAAGCAAAAGAGTGGCAGATAGGGGCTGCATGCTGTGTTCTGAATGCAGGGTGTTTGGTTTCGCTATAATGTTTTATGCCAAGAAGGAATTCTCTATAAAATTGTATTTTTTATTGATGGTGTAAATTAAACACTATGGTTGACAAATTTTGTTACGAAAATCCTTTTTTGTAGCAAGAAAACTCCATTTGTCATACAACCCAACGCCTCATAAGCCCCGGATTATTCAAAACAGCTGGCTAATGCCCTGTTTGGTAACATTATTAGGTACCTCTATCACTATTAATTTTAAAATTGATATTGATATGAACCATTAAGAGGTGTTTGGGTAATTGTATCAATTTTAAAATTTGTAATGCAAACAAAACATATTATGTAATACAAATGTCCACTTGTATTAATTTTGATATTGATACTCCAAAATTTGAAAATATTAATATCAATATTGATACAGTACCGAAAATGAAACTCTAACCAAACAGGGCATAAGCTAAACGTTCAAATCTCTCGTTATTTTAATTGGGTCCTTTCAGAGAGAGAGAGAGAGAGAGAGAGAGAGAGAGAGAGAGAGAGAGAGAGAGAGAGAGAGAGAGAGAGAGAGAGAACAAGGGTTTGTTCAGAGAAGCCAAAAGGAACAGGAAGACTGAAGGTTCAGATCCCAAAGAGCAAAATGACATTCACATATTCACTCACAATTTTACCAATATAACTGATTATTTCCGGCTAATTTATCAGAACGAGAAAAAAAAAGGGGTGCCAACCAGTTATATTAACTAAAACAGGAGCGAAGTATATATATGTTCCTCATTCCAAACCCACAGGCAACATATGTTAATGAGCAAATACTATGTCCCTTCTGCTAAGATTTCATCACCAAGTATAAATTATCATTTTAATCAATCACCATATACTCCATACAACAAATCAAGCACCTGTTCCCGTTACTCGGGAGGCTTGCTCTCCCTTCCTAATAATCCAGGACAGCTGAGAATCATCATCAAGCGTGCAGCTGGAAGCTGGCAAGGCATGATCACCTGCCTTCTTCCTCCTCTCTGCTGTCTTTCCCTTCAAAATCCTGACTGTGTAAGTGGCATGTCTGGACTATATTTTTCAGTCACCGTCCAATTTAATAAGGTCTAAATTGAATAATAGACATATCAAAGTGCACCTTCGGCTCAAAACCGCGGTACAGATCGACGTGTGGGTCTATCTGTAAGATCCTCCGAAGGTTGGGGTCCAGAGATCTGCCGCCGTGGGCTCATTGACCACCGGGAAGGTGACGGAGATAGGGACTAAGCAGAGGCCACGGCTCCGGAGATCTTGCTGCTTTGCATCTCCATCCTTGTACTTGTCTGAAGCCTGCAGCAGTATTCAAGAACACAAGCACAGTCATCCTTCGAAACTCGAAAGGGCCTCTCAAGGACAATCTGCGGCTCTCTAGCCAGATAATAAGAGTTGATAATCAAAGATTATAATAAAATCACTGTGATCTCCATCTGGTATCATCTTTCAAACCCCAAAATCATCGTGCTGAAGTTGAGGAGCCTAGTATATATATGCAACTGAACCTTCCATCCATGTGTGTCTATCTATATATTATCGCGTTTTAAGATAGGTAAAAGAGATTGTGTTAATCACCTGGAGCTGCTGCATTGGAGGCCCGTTTTTCAAGTACGGAGTGCTAAGTACCTGAAATTCCGATGGGTCTACATGATCATGTCCCCGAATTCTAGCATCTTGTTTCTATGATAGCATCATAACAGAGAGAGAGAGAGAGAACGCTTACACCGACTTGCTCATGCAATAACTTGATGTATTCAATTGCCTCATGGAGGACAGATGCTGTATCAGTCTGAAAGGAAAGAGAGAGAGAGAGAGAGAGAGAGAGAGAGAGAGAGAGAGAGAGAGAGAGAGAGAGAGAGAGGAACCATTGAGAGGTGAAGATGGATACTGATAAGAACAGTTTAACAAATTCGAAAAGAACCCTAAATGACCTGGGATACTCACCTTTCCAAAAGGCGATACCAATTGCTGGAGGGCCGTGATTCTGTCCCCTAGTTTTTCTTTTCTCACCTGCACGCACACACACACAAAGAAATTAAAGGAGGATGACTTCAGGAAGAAATCAGGCAAAGACGGCGGATCATTTCACCCGATGTCGTCTCTATCCGTGTACCTTGAAGGTGGGCAACGGCGACGGCGTTTCAATTCGGGCCTTCTTCAATGCAGGCTCCCCGGCTTTCTTCCCCATCGCCGGGCTCGACTGATCTCCTCCTGATCCGTCGGAGTTTGGCTGCAGGTTCAGAAAAGCGGCCCAGGGTCAGCAGCTGGAAACCCTAGTCATGGCGGATTAATGAAAAACAAACGCCTCACGGAAGAGGCCTATCCTCCTTAGAGAGCGTACGCCAAACCCGTGAAGCCTGTCTTAGTCGAGAATCGCGATCGAGGTCACGGGTTGAACATTCACAAACCACCGAGGGCATACAGGAGGTCCTACCGGCCGGAGTAACAAGGAGGAGATCATGGGAGACGACATCTACCTTCTTCCCCGTGACGGAAGTGCGGCTAGGTTTTCTCTCGAAGCCCGGCTGCTGCGTGAACAACTGGGTCTGCATGCTCATGCTGGAACAAAAGCCGGCCGTCCTTGCGCTGTCGCCGGCCGTCGCGTGAGTACTCCACAGCGGGGAGTCGTTAGAGAACTGTAGGTGGTCGCCGGAGTACTGCTGGTCCTGCTTCATCTCGAGGGACTGATGATGGGCGGCGGAGCACTCGCCGGAGCTCGAGCTCGTCCGGAAACCTGCCGGGGACAACATGAAATTCGTCGAGCAGGTGCTGAAAGCCGAGGCATGCCGTTTCATGTCCTGATCCAAGAGGTCCTGTAAGAGAGCAGATGATCCCGGAAACAACACGCCGTGGAAAGAGCTGCTCGCCGCGACTCCGCCGGAGTATAAATCCGGCTGCGGAATCATGTATTCTTGATTGATGTCTTTGCCGGCTTGATTGGACTCTAGATCGGGTTCTTGGTGGTACATATAGGAGGATGATCTTGAGCCCAAATCATCGTTGTTGAGCAGGTCGTAGAAGCCTTCTCCAGTTGATCTCCTGCTACTCCTACTGTGTATATTGACCAAGAAGAAAGTATATGAAATTAAAAAGCATGAATATGCTTTTGATCGATCGACGACGTGTGTAATCAAAGGATGAATTAATTAATAACTGGAGCAAGCTATTAGCTGAATCCCTTCCAGGGATCGGACTCGGGATATACTCAGAATTAATTCGAGAAGTTTGAACTCACATGAGAGCTTGGCTCCAATTCATGGAGGGAGAAGCGAGACCGGAGCCTGCCGCCGCCGCCGCCGCCGTCGGTTCCATCAGGAAGCCCGCACTCGCGGCGGAGTCCGCGGCCAGTGCCCCGGCCGGGATGCCCTGGAAGGTGAGCGTGCTGCCGGCCGAGCCCGACGCCGCCGACTCGCTCGACCGGGCCTTGCTTTCCATCACCTCCAACGCCCAGCCGAAACTCCCAACGTCACTAGCCGCCGCCGCCGCCGAACAAGACGCCGCCGCTGCCGCCGACAGCGGTGGGCTGTCGAGACCGCCGCCGCTTCTGAGGGCACTCCACCAACTCCCGCTGCAGACGCCCGAGTGAAACGACTCCTCTCCCATGGTCAACTGAAGGATTGGGATCGAACTCGTAAGCTAGCTCTTCGGGGGTACTGTTTCTCTCTCTCTTCCCCGGAAACCTCCCCTCTTTCCTTAATTTCAACCCTCGGTGTTCTCCTTCACCTGCCGCAGATGATCATCTTCTATACGATCTCTCTTTGCAGTTAACTGCTTCTTCTTCTTCTTCTTCCTGCCTCTCTTCCGCTTCTTCCCTCTCCCAAGTCGACTCTGTGTGTTGTTGTAGAGGTTGCCTGGCAAGAGAAAGCATGGGTGCCCGCTGGAATGGCCCGGTCATATAAAACACATCTGGTATATGTTTCTGTGTGTGTGAGAGAAGTTGGACGTTTGACTTGGAGAGAATATTTAGGGCGCTCTTTCTATTTCTATCTTCATTATTTTAGTTCCTATATATTCTCTTAAATATCCCATCTAGTAGTCATCAGAATGCCTTGTGTCTTTTTTAACCAAAATATCTATATCTAAGATCATATTCCGACTTCCTATAATCCCCCCCCCCACATGGTGACATTACAACCCCCCTTCTCTCTCTCTCTCTCTCATATATATACATACATATATTCAAAGATTCAATCACCCCTCTTTGTTCTCACTCACCCAAAAAGGGGAGATCACCTCCACTGCTCCAGATGCGTCACCAAAACATGTGAAAATGAGGTCAAAGAATCCCTCAGAAAGACGGGTAATCGACAAGTGGGCTCTAGTGACACACGTTTATGATCACCGGCGATTTAATTAACTAATTCTTGGAGCTCTTAACATTAATATTGCCATCATCTGAGACGTGAGAGTGCAGTCGATCGTATATATATCCTTGAAATTTACAAGGTGGATATATATAAAACATCCGGTGATAAATAATCATGGAAGAGACGTATACAGCTTCGTCTCCGGTGCACCTAAACAATCCCGAAGACACAAGAGTTCGAGGTAGCTAGGACCCACATAATAATAATAATAATTATTATTATTATTACTTTCATTTAGGTATTTTATTTAGAAGAAGGGCCCTGACAAGTACACCATCTCTCGCTGCTTTCGACGAAGGCTGACAAAATTAGGGGGGGGCTTGTAGGGCACGTGGAGCGTAGCAAATAGAAAAGAAGGCTGCCATATTGCTGCTCAGCGCACCGCACAGGTTCATGAGCCTGCTTTAAAATCCACAAAGATTTCACCGTATGGCAGGGACGCAAAACGACCCTTCGCCTGGGGAGCGTGGATCCCATCGGCTACGGTTTAGTCTACTCCGGCAGCTCTGAACTACCTAAGAAGCAATACATTGTTAACCACCTAGTTGCTAACCCTGTGACACGATAGTAATAAAAATAAAAGATTAATAATGGGGTGTTTGGTTGCATGAGGTTTTTATTTTAATTTTTAAAAATTGTAAGAAAACTTGTTAAAAGAGGCGTTTGACAACCATGATAATTTTATGTCTTGAAAGTAATTTTCTTCTTAAACAAAAAAAGAGGATCTCACCTCTTTCTTTTTTCTTGTGGTCCCCCACTTTGTTTGGTCATGTGTGGTAGTTACTCTTTTTTGTAATCACATCCCTCCAAACATGATAATTTTATGTCACGAGTCGGTTCACTTTTTATTTTAATACAATTTTTTTTCATGAAAATGTACGAAAAATTATCATGCAACCAAACACCCCATGAGGTGTTGTATCTCTCAACAACATGTCCTATATATATCTTGGGAATGAGAAAAAAAAAAGGCCATGCTTCCAGCGTGATCTCTTTTGGTGCTGGGCGGCATGGTTTGTGACCATCAGAGTCATCTCAGTCGGACAATCCAGGTGATTCACTCTCGTGCATGTTGCACGTTATTTCTCTTGTATGTATGCATGACCATACACGACGTTTGAGGCCTACGAGAACACGAGAGAAGATATATGTGCACTTACGTGATTCAAATGAATGAATTTCTTGACACAATACTATCAAATTTAGACAGAATAAAATATATTAGTATAGTGAATATACTATGGCAGATATATATGACACATATAGATGTCTTTCACTATTAATTAATAGGGTTTAAAATTGTAAAAGTTAAATCGGTTAATTGCTCCTATATATAACTATGGTAATTAATGGTTTTTTTTTCTCAAAGATCATCTGCCTACCACCTACCCTGAGATTACTCTCAACAAAACATATTTAATTTATTTTTTTTAAACTAAACTACTAGAAAATGATTAGAATAGTTAATATTACAATCTATTCTTTTGAAGGCTTGACATATCGTCGTAACTAACTCTGGTAACACTTATATATAACCACCAAATGATAACTTCATTAAGAAGCTAGCCATCCATCTAGGGAATCTTTCAATAAAACACATATTTTTTCTTTGAAATTCGTTTTAACTCAACTTCCAAAAGTGATTAACCACAGGTATCAGAAATTTATTGATTCAATCACTTAGTACATTCATAAATAATCATTATATTACATTTTAATTAATCAAGAGGTCAATTATCTGCTCGACCTCTACCAAGAAAAGGAGGGGATGCCTAGGGGTGCAAACGAACCAATACATTCGACAAGTAACTCGAAGCTCGACTCAATAAAAACTTGACTCGATTCGTTTATTATGTTGAATAAACAAGCTAGAACAAAAAATAAATCTCGACTTATTAAACAAGTCAAACTTGAACAGACTCCTACCCGGCTCGATGAGTTCACGAGTAACTCAATTAGATATTCTATTAAATATTTATTTTTAAAAAAATTAATTATGAGTATCAATATTTATATATTGATATTTAAATATATTAAATAATTCAAAATTTGAATTTAAACTTAAATCAAGATTCATAATTGAGCTAAATTTAGAGTTTCACAACTAACTTTTCATTAATTTTGAGTTCTATTAATGAGTTTGTATACAATTTAACTTTGAATGTGAATTAAATTTTAGTTTAATTGCTACTCGAGTTCGAGCTCAACTCGACTCGATTAATAAATGAATTAAGTTTGAACAAGATTTTAACATACTCGTTAAAATTTGAGTTTGAACTCGAACTCACGTAAAATAAACGACTTGAGTTTGAATACTACGTTGCTTGACTCGATTCGACTAGTTTGCATACTAGCAAAAATCATTTAAATATCTCTGACCCGTACGAAGACGCACGATAAATATTTTTTAATAGTAACGATCGTACGACCTGAAATTCGACCTCGCGACAGCATATCCGGCAGGCGGAATAATTCCCGGTTTCTGCGGTTGTCAGGGCCACACAAAACGAAGAAAGAAAAAAAATAAAAGATCTTTTCCCACGTCGGCGTCGTAGCTTTTTTTGCATTTATACTTTACGTCCCAGAACAGGGGTACGAGAGCAAGTATGAGCAGGCGAACGGAAACCCCGGGGAACAAAATCGCCGATTCCGCGGGGGTGCGGGTGCAATTATGTGGCCGCCTGGCCGCCTTTGGTCGCGAAATGACGGGATGGCCCCCCTGATCGGGACCGGTGCGTGGATGTCACGTCGCGGTTCACACCGGGATTTGTACCCTGCGGGTAAGTACGTACGACGGAGGGCAGAAATTTCGATTTGCGTAAAAGTCCTTCTTTTTATTAAAAAAAAAAGCTCCGCTTCTGCCGTTTATTATTATCAGTCCACGGCCTGCGCGGATGCGGATCGGGTGTCGATCTAATGGCAGATCCGACGGAGCGGGGTGGGAACGTACCGAACCCAAACCCGAACCCGGACCCGGAAGGATATCTATCGGGTGATCTTGGCTTGGGCTTTATTATCGTTCCCTACTCAAGACCGATAACATATGGATTAAATTAATCGATTGACTTAACAAAAATATGTTGATTAGCAATTTTTTAAAGAGATGTCGGGACTTGATATGCATTATTTTCAATAAAGTATATTTAACTTTGGAGTTTTTAAATTTAATTTTGAAAAATAATTAATCAAAATTATTGATAATCTATTGATTTGATATTTTATATGTATTTGAATCAGGATTACACATCACGTACAGGTCGCAATTAACTTTTCGATTGAATCGTAGCTTTGACGATATAATACACAATGATTAAATCATTTACCGACTTAACAATATATTAATTCGTAGTGCTATAAAGAGGACACCTATCTTAAGGCTACTCTCAAAAAGAATAATATTTTATTAAAAGCTCTCAACTTTGAAAAATAATTAACTTGAGTTGTTGACGTTGATAGTCACTTGTTTTAATCTCTCTCAACATATTTGCATTATATGCCAGGTTATTAGGCGTGCAGCAAAATTCTTGCATAAGTTCCTGCCCGGATGCAAAAAAAGAAAGGCTGGATTATTTGAAACCAGTTAGTCTAAATTTATGAATGTTGTTGGTCATCAAGTATCTCAGTTAAAATAAAAAATATGTGTGTATTTTAGTTTGCTTTATCCTTAAACAAAACTATTAGATCTAAAAAATTAGATAACTAAAATTTACCGCTATGTTTAAGATACATATTAATTAGAACGTACATAATGGGGGTGTTTGGTTGCATGATAATTTTTTGTACACTTTCGTGATAAAAAATTATATTAAAATAAAAAATGAACCAACTCATGTCATAAAATTAATTATCATGTTTGGAGGGATGTAATAACAAAAAAGAGTAACCACCATATATACATGATCAAACAAAGTGGAGGGCCACAAGAAAAAAGAAAAAGGTGAGACCCTCTTTTTTTTTTTAAGAAGAAAATCACTTTCAAAGCATAAAATTGTCATGGTTGTCAAACACCTCTTTTAACAAATTTTCTTATAAATTTTAAAAATTAAAATTAAAACTTTCATTATCATGCAACCAAACACCCCTATAAGAGTTTACACTCAAGATTTGATATCAACTAATTAAACTATCTAACCTCTAACCGAACCAGTGGTTAGAGTTTTGTTAGGATAAATCAAACAGGACCTTTAATAAATAAGAGCTAGTCCCAAGGTATACATTACATTAAACCCGTTTAATACTTAAACCCTAGTTTAGCACATGCTTTATATAGGATAAAGGAATGTTACGTGGACCAAATCAGAGACCTACAATGCAAAGAAAATGTGGTAGCAAAGCTAAAGTGGAACATAATAAACTGTTAAGCCATTGACCTATGGGGACCAAATATTTAGAAGAACCAAGAATGCATTTATTAATCTTCTTGATCTTAACAAAAAGGAGTCACCCACCCAAAGTAGACCAAAAATATGGAAGGTTTGCCACTTCTTTATGTTCCACACAACTCAACTGTTGGGTTCTCTAACCATTCAATCAAATTGGTTAGGAGACAGTATAATAATCATGTACAATATATAAACCATGAGTTGGAGCCGTAAGGAGTTGATATGCTTGTCTTATCCTCATCTTGCAATAATTAAAAAAGAAAAAAAAATTTCTCCCTCCCTCTTGAGCATACTATATATCATAGTATAAGAGAGATGCATCCACTACCCCCTTGTTTATGAGAACTATCAACTCATCTTCTCTCACACCCGCTCTTTGGGACATCTTAGAGAAATGGGTGTACCCTCTCCCCCTCCATTAAACAAATAACTATGAGGGCATTAAGCTGGTGAATGTGGCCTTAAGAGAAAACCACAAGAGGGCTCCTCTACTCCCTCTTCTCTCTGATCATGAACATTCCAACTTTTTTTCAGCTGATGTGTCAGCATGCAGCTTTGTGAGGAAGAAGTTCTCCTAATGATCTGCACTTAATAAGGGGCATGGCAAAGGCAAAGCAAGATCATGGTGATATATAAAACAAACATATCAAGATCATTCTCATCTCCAAAGCAAGGGCCACCTTCTTCTCTGACTTCCTCTCCAACCACATAATTAACAAAAAAAAATACAAAGTTCATTCTCTCTCTCTGCGCGCCTTTATTAAAAGTTAATTATATAGAAAGAAAAGACCCTAGATGACATATATTATGTCAATATTTCCAAAAAATTAGTGAATTTAAATAAAATAAATTTATATATAATAATTTATAAATAGCTTAGATGAAATAATATCAAACTATTTTGGTTGACAGAGAGTCAGCCAACTTTTCTAAGATTTAAACGTCGTGGCCATTCAGACACCTGGCCATGATGATAGCCTATTTTTTGGGCTTCCCACCTCTCTCTCTCTCTCTCTATATATATATATTTATTTTCGTTCGGATATTTACGAATAATTTGACGCCAGACCCGGTACTTTCAAGGAGGGGCCACGGAGCAGGCGTCACCGACCCGCCTGGTCCACGCGGCGGGCTCTGATTGGCGACGACGTCACCGTCTCAGGAAGGGAACAACCCGGTAGGTCAACGTGGGGCCCGAGGAGCCCTCGCGCGTGCGTCGTTAAAGGGCCGCCCGGTCCCCCGCCTCTCCTCCTTTTTTTTTCCCCTCCTTTTCCGTTCTCGGTCGAACATCCGATAACGACGGTTCGTGGGACCCGAACCGCCCCCCTCGGTCGCATCCGCATTCGACTCCGAAACCCGACCCGCCGCAGGCCGCACGGCACCGCACGCCGCTGAAAGGACAGCCGCTCGCTTGCTTCTCTTCTTTTCAGGAATGGAGTAAATTACGTGGCTGCCATTACTGGCATTTTAATTTTATTATTGCCATGGTTAAGATAAGAGGGCCTATTTGACTGAATGGAAAGAGTAAAAACGGCGAAATTATTTTACAATGCATCGACTTTTCATGTACACGTCTCTTGTTTGGTAAAATAAATGATTCTTATTGTTTGGTCGGTTGTAAAATATTTTCTGAGTAGTTAATGGTAAATTTCTTGGAAGGTATTTTGAATGTTATGAATACAAACCTTTATGGTCTCTCTCTCTCTCTCTATATATATATATATATACCTTTGTTCTTAAACTTTATTTTATTTTATGTTATAGTATAAATATATTTTATACATATATTCTAAGACATGGTATAGTATAATCAGTTGTTTGGGTATCCATATATTACTTTATTAGAAAATGTTTTCATTCATTTAAATATTTATAAATTATTTTCTAAGAATTAATATCATATGAGTTGTGGAATGATAATTAAAATAAGGTATTTTTAGTTTTGAATCATCAAGTTAATCATTTCAAACTACTCATACATTAAGATACAAATGAAAGTTAAAGTAATCATATTAAGATATCAATCAATAGACAGAAAATATTCTACAGATAGCCACCTTAATTTATAACAGCGCTCGAGAAGCCAACCTTGAGGAAAATGGCATTTAGATAAGATTTAAGGATGCCAAAATCCAGCATTCAGTAGAGCCAAAGGAATGACTTTTAAGTTCATTTAGATCTGCAACATCCCGCCAACTGAGAGAAGTGTTATGGTTTTTGGGAGAAAGTTAGTGCAATCGACTCATTTTAGGGACAACCAAATTAATTAATGCAACCCTTAATTAAGTTTAATATCATCTGACATGGTATTCCAACTAAATGACTTGAACATTTGGTGACTTTTGCATCCCCACTCTACGGTTTTATGAGCCGAGAAGAGGTAGAAACAAAATTTAGTCCCACAAGAAAACCCCGACACTCGTATATATTGGGGTGATGGGGTGTTTGGCTACATAATATTTTTTGTACATACTTTTATGATAATTTTTTTTAATAAATAAAATTTAATATAGTTAAAGATATTAAATTATCATATGTGTGAGAAGAGATATGATAACAAAAAAAGTGAGAACCAATTAATAACAATAAAATGTGAGAGATTAATTACAATGAGGAAAGGATCTCATCTCTTCTTCTTCTTTATCTAAGAAATAATTCATTTCTTATTTCCTTTGGTTCTTTATTAGTAGAAAAACTGCTTTCTTCTTACAAAGGAAAGTTTCTAATTCTGCGTTTCATAACATATTCTGGCACCTCAATCTCCAACATGTATGAAATTGAAAATAACTTCTTTTGACTTAAATGTTCACATTTCAATCTTTCTAAATTCCTATGAAATTATGTATTAAACACAAAGGGGAGGAGTCCTGATAAGGTTCTAGATATTTTTTATTTTTTATTTTCTGATATCAGAACATAAACATCCAATGTACAGAGAATAATCACTATCTCTCTCCATATTTAAAAATAAAAATAAATAATTTATTCTGACTCTGCAGGCCTGGGTCTACACTTTCTCTTTCTTGTCCCATTTTCATTTTCCTTCATAAGCGACAAAGAACAGCCACATGCATGCGGCTCTCTAGTCCTATCCTGAACTGCATATGTACACCTCATAATATATATATATATATATACACACACACACATATTCATATCATATATATTTATATTTATATTTATATATATCATGGTGGGTATGAGGTGGAGATGTCACTTCATCTATTCATAAATAGTGTCTTGCTCGGGCGGTCAAAAGGAATAATAACTCATCGGCAACCACCTCTCAAGAGGAAGAGGAAATATAAACACTTGTGCACCTGCGAGGACCAAGACGACGAGACAATGGTCAATGCATTGACCTCCGGCGCCTACTTGGTCGCTGCCGGTCATCTTTCCATGTTTGACTTCTCACCTTCGTCCTCTTCTTCGTTCCAGTGTTTTCCAGATATATATATACCAAGATTGGAGTACGACTTGACCCCACCATAAAGCTCGTTGACTAAGGTGTATAAATGAACAGTCCAGCTGACAATTATACGTATTTGTACATCTGATCGAAGCTGACAAAGAGATCGACGTGGCATGATCTGCTGGCATATGCATACGATTGATTTTTTACAGCTCTTCTAATTAATCTAAGGGGTCTGCATTAATACCATAGCCTACCTACCTACGTGTCTCAGTGTCTGAAGCCGTTGGAGGCTGGAGTGACGTCACAGCGACGTCAACGATGACGAAGGCAAAGCAACCTAACTGCTGTGATCGGGGATCGTCTGACGGGGAGGACGAGAGTCGTCCTGCTTTTTGACTCTAACAAGATCTTGTCGTATGTTGTACGGTAGGTCAACTTAATCCTGTCGGAGTACCGAACGTATGATCTTGATATGGTTCGGATTCATTTATTTAGCCCTTTTCTTATATGTATATGTATAAGAAAAGGGTTAATTGATTGTCTTGGATTCCATGACAGAGATGATGCATGGATGGGTGAAAGAACGAGAAAGATCAGTTGATGATATACATATACTTGTGTTTCTCATAGTTTACTCGGCCCCCATATATAACTAGTTAATGCCCTGTTTGGTTAAAGTTTCATTTTTAGTACTATATCAATATTGATATTATTATTTTCAAATGTTGGAGTATCAATGTCAAAAGTAATACAAGCTGACACTTGTATTACATAGTATATTTTATTTGCACTACAAATTTTAAAATTGATACAACTAACCAAACATCTCTTAATATAGTTTTTATCAATATCAATTTTAAAATTGACAGTGATAGAAGTACTTAATAATGTTACCAAACAGGACGTAAGCTAGATGGTGGTCAGAATCCAGGCAGGAAGGTTGACACATGACCCAAATTAAGGAGGGTCGATACGCCATGTATGCACGTTTAATTAGAGAAATTTAATTACAAGGGAGGCTGCATGATCTATATCTCCATAGATAAATCTGATTCTTTGAGAGATTGAGATTGAGAGAGAGAGAGAGAGAGAGAGAGAGAGAGAGAGAGAGAGAAAAGAGCATCACCAGATCTTTTCACTGATCTCTGCCATATGCGAATCTGGGGTCCTGAAGAATTCGCACAAGGATATGACCTCCGACGGCTAATCTAGCTAGTGAAGGGTTCTTCTCCTTCACTTCCTAGATATAATATACCACTTAAATCAATAGCCGATTGATGGAGATAGACGTAAGATTTGGGCCATTATATTGATGAGGGTTAAGTATGTATGTATGATATGTAGACATAGACAAATGCTACACCTAGCCCATATTATGTACTCACGGGTCATAGAGCTCGTTTTCTGCCCGTTGAAAATGGGGCGTCGTTGACTTAAGTCCACGTAGTCAATCTTATTCCAAGCATGGGCCCGGTCAACAGGACGAATACACAGTATGTGTACTCAAGCAAGCAACTGTCGGGAGATGGGATATCGAGGGTTTCGTCCTCTTATGACGACCCCCTTTCCGTTAATTTAGGCGAAGAGTCGTCGACTTGTATATGTATTATTATTGTCCGTCAGGTCAAGATCCCTTCTTCCCAAGTGCGTCAAGTCAAATACCTCCGCTGACCTTGCCTTCTCCTTCACAAGCACTCAAATATTATCGGTCTCTTAATTAATTTGTACCCTTTTGCTTGCATATTCAAAATTTTCATGTAAATATTATTACCATTACCACTACACAAGTACTTGTATATGATCTATCATCTATCTATACGTATTGATGACAAGGTTGTTGCCGGCCCAGCACGATCTGATTCTTAAACCAATGTTCACATATAAACGCCTAAATATATATATATATATACACACACATCTTCTTTGTGGGGTAGAACACGGTCTTGTCAGATTCCACCTTGTTGAAGTGTACGTGAGTAGCCATTGACTACCGATCGAAGAGAATTGAAAGGGGCTGCCGGACTCATGATGGTATACACAACAGGGCACTTGAAAAATTAGGGTTTTGGCCCTACAACATTTGGATTCCTTGCTTCTGTCTTTGGCCATCATTCACCACCGAAATTTGATCGTACCTGTCGCTCTCTCCCTTCTCTCCAGCCTGAGGCAGTAAATGAGGCTATCTTTCTTCTTATGTTTTTTTTTGAAACCCTTCTTTTGTGCAAAATAGGAGAATAAAAAGGCAGTCTCTTCTTCTATGGAAATCTCACGTTCCTGATTCTAGTAAATGCACAACGATAACAAGTATATATCTTTGAACATGCTCTCTTCTTGCATGTTAAAAGATGATGTGTTTAAGTTGGTAGACTTGCCTCATATTTAGATATATACATATATATATATATATGTCCGTGGCGTTCGTTTTGGTTTTGGTGTACTACGTACCCAAGAAATTAGGTAAGTAGTGATGATGGCAGTGGATGTGATCATCCGACAATATCACCTTCCCAATAACTGCAGGAATGGCTAGCAAGCTAGTTGAGTACACATTTTGATTCCAACATCGCTTGCAAGAAAAGACCAGGTACACATTATATTTATATAGCACTTGAGTTGAGATGATCTCAACAGAGAAGAAAATTAATGAAAAAATTGGGCTACTCATCAGCGGAAGAGAAGGTGCTGCTGTCATGTTGGTGATATGTGAAGCTTTGTAGTGTGTTTGGTAACCGTATTGAACACATATCTATAACTATTAATTTTGAAATTGAAACTGATGCAAATCATAACGAGGTATATGCATAATACAAATTTTCACTTTTAGAAATATCACTGTCAAACTTGATGTAATATCATTTTTTTATATTCTAACTAAACAGAGTATCGTCTCTCTCTCTCTCTCTCTCTCTCTCTCTCTCTCTCTCTCTCTCTCTCAAAACTCAAACTCTATTATTCCATTGAATTCAAAAATAGCTTTTGTACATTTGGTGGTGCTGAAAACTTATCAGAGATTTCTATCAAGATTATCTTTCACCCACCAGTTAATCCAAACATGGCTTAAGAGAGAGATGAAAGGGTTGAGAAGGACGTGTCAACGAACAATAAGACTCAATCCAGTGGCCAAAAAGGAAAACCACCAAAGGCGTGCATCCAAAGGAGTAAATGAGGATATGTTAGAAGGAAAGCAGCTCCACCAACTACCTGTGATAATTGAACTAATTAATGAAGCCAGATGAGCCCCTAATTAAGGCACTGTTTGATACATGATTAACTTGGGGATAAACCCGGCTCAACCCCTTAAAGAATTGGGTACCAAACAGGCCCTATGTTTATTGAATCAGAACTACTCTTGTCCGACCTGATCCATCAAGCTGTGTTTGAGTGAGACCTGAGCCACAAGACGTTCAGCAAGAAACTTCTCCTACGGAAGACCGAATCCTTCCATGTACGTTACATCAAAAGGTTCCTATATCAGAAGAAGATCAAGAGACGTTGATCATCACTAGAAATTGGAAACGAAAATTTTTATGAACCATACATATACATATACATATATATGCATGAAGACAGTTGCATCTCTAAGGACCAAAGGTAAGAGAAATCCGTGTTTCGTCTGCCCAAGAAGGCCTGCATGTCCCCCATTTAAGAATGGGGTTTATAATAGGGATAGACACCAAGCCAATAACAACACCCTTTGCAGCTTCATTGACTTAATGAAAGAGTTAGAATAGTGTTATATTGGCTAGGTAGGGGAGGTACTCATGCTTATAAGCCTGGGCCACTTTAACTCAGAGCCGCAGTTTTGGGTTGGTTAACATGGTATCAGAGTCAAGGGCCGTGGACCCCCTCCATCGACCGTCACCCGTAAACAATGTACACGTGTCAAAGTTAGAAGAGCTTACACGTAAAGGGACGAGTTAGAATAATGACATATTGGCTAGGTAGAGAGGTACCCATGCTTATAAGCCTGGACCACTCTAACCCAGAGCCGCGATTTTGGGTTGGTTAACAAAGGTCAAAGATTAGCCCGAGGATCCTCGATAAGAAAACCATTTTGATATATGATAATCTTTAATGTCAGAAGATATATGAATACATATAATATTAAAACCAAAGTCACTCTATATGTTATTTAAGTATCGATAATGAAGATACATATTTGATGGTTCAGAATCTACGTTGTGATTATCTTACATAGTGCTCATCACCTAACATCTCTTTACATGTGTGATCATCTTGATTTCCACCCCCATCTCCATTGTGGAACCAAATCTTTGACACGAGACTCTTATGCATACAAGTGATCACCAAATCTAGAATCTTTCTCTAAAATCATATGTTTTTATTACTCTCTCTCTCCTCAACATTTGCAGTGAAATTTCCTCAGTGTTATAGTATCTCTCAATAAAATGTTCTTCCCTATACACAGAAGCTCAACATAATTATACATATTGCGCATAGCTCTTTATAAATCACCTTAACTATTTGTCAGTGAACTGATTACCTCTTTCTGGTGGACAAAACAAGATGGTTCTAAAGGGCGTCTATTATCGATAATTAACGATCAATAAGTAGATACAATGATGACTTTATATATGGTAACCCATAATTTAGATCTGGTGAGAGGAACGATGATGGCCCATCTTCCTCGTGTGCCTAACTTTACGCACGCATACCTATTAAACTCTAGTTGATATTTTGAACGTGTAACCTAGCTAGCTACTTTATGCGGAGATTATTAAGCACATATACACTTCTTTAGGGGAGGTACTCAGACGTTTAGCCGTAGAGTACTCTAAACTAATTATATATTTGTCTTGTCAATTTAACAATCTCTATGATGTACTAGTCAAGAAACCCTAACAATAGGTTTTGCCTTCTGACGAACCCAACCAAGAGCATAATAAGAATCTTTGTGTGTATCTGCTCTTTCCAACAAGGCAAAATTAACAGTGGGTCTATTTCAACTAGCTAGGTCTAACATAGATCCAGTCATATGCTCACTTTAATAGAGGGTCCAATTTTTCAATATTCTTTCATTTTCACTCCAATTGCAACCGAAACCCAGAGATAGAAGCTAAGAAAATGCATAAATTATCATTTTACCCTTACATCTATTGACCAAACAATGGCCGACATGCCTTGAAGGGAAGACATCTTCGTCTTTAGTAAAAAGGAGAAAGAACCTCTTTACTAACTGAACAATGCCGCAACATCATTGCCTTGAGAGGAAGACGGTGAAAGACGCCTTGCAAAACGATGGGAGTGTTGCCGCCAAAGACGAGGTCACCATTAAATGGTTGAGGGGGAAGACGGTGAAATAGCTCAGAGAAGAGGATGTCAGCATCGTGGATGTCGCAGCCGGAAGTTGCAAATGTCACCGGGAAAGATGTTGCAAGTGTTGCCACAGGGAATCTTAGATCCCCATTTGGACACAGCTGGCCGGCCATGAAAAATCATCCTCGCCTCGCAAATGGTTGCCAATGCGGTACACCGTATTTGGAGGAAGGGTATTTTGGGTATGGAATGAAATGTTTCAACCGAAAACGTCAACATGGGACCTTTGTTACACTTACACACATTTCTTGACAACACACATGACATTATACAAATTTGGTCAACGGATTAATAATTTAATTGACTTTCTTAAATGGACTGGAAGTCAAATTTTCCTTCCAACAGCTGCCCCAGGCCTGTACTAATTGTCTGTATCTTGGTACTCAATTGGGTCTGCTTAACTATACCTAATTATATAACCAAGAAAACCACCAGGGATCCTACTGAAATGAGTTCGTTTGTGGCAGAGGACTGAATAATTGATCTCACAATTGATCAGGTGGGATTAGTCTGACTTAACCCACCGGCCAATTGCATTTTTCTATGATATTCTGTGCGGCCTGATTTTGACTGGAGATGTAATCAAGACCGTCAATGGTGATGATGACACGTACGTATACGACGATGGAACTACAGTTTGCTTTAATAATATTACAATAGTTGATGCTAATTGCTAAGACAAATCTTGCCTACCCAAGTGGTACTACACCTCTATATATGCAACCATAGACATTGGTTGCTGTTGCCTGGCGTAAGAGCTTTGACTACTTGAGGGCCTGTGTTTTGTTAAGTTATGAATCCAATACACCATCAGAGCTTTGATGTTGACACTAGGCGCACATGAAGTTCAAAACCGAAAGGATCAATATCAAAACTGACGTTGACATGGATATCAAATACCGTATTCAAATATCGCTTGGTAACATGCTTGGTAATCATATCAAACATCTCTCTATCACTATTCATTTTGAAATCCACATTGATACAAATTATCGAGAGGTGTTCGCCCTATCAAACTTTTAGAATTTCTATTGTAACACAAGATAAATGGTACAGGTTTTTTCTCCACTCTCTCATTGTGATTGTGTTTGGATGGAGTTGTTATGTTTGGAGAGCTCCCATTCTTATAAGGGTTCTCTCGTCTCTTGTTTTTAAAATTTCCCCCCTGTTATTGTTGTGAGAGGAGAGCTCTCATGCCCGGACCTCTTCCCCTTTTGTGTACCGGGTGGTGTATCAGATTTTTTTATTTTTTGGGGTTGTTATGTACTCGTCCATGGGTAAGCAGAAAGTTTCCCCTTATATACCTTTTCTTTCAATCAATAAAAATGTCTCTTTCTCAATAAAAATGTTCTCATGTATCAATTTTGATATTAAAATTCTATCCTCTAGAATTATTAAAATCAAGATTGATTAGTACCATTTTTGATACTCTAAACCAATAGAGCACAAGCTAATGTACACACATCTATGTATGTACTGATCTCTCTCTCTCTTTAGATCCTACTTAATTAGTAACTGTATTGAACATCTCTATCACTACCAACATTGAAATTGATAGTGATAAACATCATTATTAGGTGTTTGATTATCAATATGAATATTGAAACTCATAAAGCTAACAAAACAGAATATGTAATACAAGTGTTGATTTGTATCAACTTTGATATTGATATTGTCTTCTACAAATATTAATATTAAGATTGAGATAATATCATTTTTGATAAAGTGACCAAAAAAAGGCATTAAGCAGCAATCAGGCACGATCTCATTTGAAATATACCTCTACATCTAGCCAAGGAAGAGACATCGCTTGTTTTCTTCTGAGTGGGCGGCTCCGCTGCAATCGAGACCGCACACGGATGAGAACGTACTGTTTGGCTCCTACATAGGGCAGTTGATATACTTATGCTACACCAGCATGCAATCCACAAAACCCCAATGACTAACTTATAAGATGTTTAGTTGTACGATAAAAACCGATTTTTATTGCAAAATTTGTTTTACGTGATAAAATTTATTAAATATCAAAAAATCTTGATAAAAATCTATTTTTATAGAGAACTCTCTCTCTCTCTCTCTCTCTCTCTTGATGCCCCCACCCACTTTTTGTACGCATGCGCCCCCCTCCGGTTCTGTTACCGTATCACATCAAACATACAATTTTATGCTTTTAACTATCTTCAATTATATTTTAGTACACAAATTTAAAAAATCTACAAAAAAAATTTATTGTGCAATCAAGCACCCTATTAAAGACGGACTTTCGGGATACAAGGTCTTCAAGTAGGAACATCAACATGTACAGATGTGGGTCGTTCTAAAAGGGAATATATACCTGATTTAGCATGTGATTGTACTCTCTACGAAATTGCAAGTTAGGCATGCATACGAGCGGGAAATTATATGTTAAGATGATTAATACATGGCCAAATGGCACATATATAAGGCCCTCTCACGAAGGTTTTACCTGCATAAAAATGCCTCCCTTTAAGTTAGCCCAGAAGATACAAGCACACATCTGAGAATCGGTGCAAACACACATCTTGCACTTGTCAGAATCAACAAACATTTCTCTGAGAAGCCTGGAAAACATTTAAAAGAAAAACAAGTCAGCACAAGAGCAGAAAATATTGTTATCAACTTCTTCCAGGTGAATCTCTACTATTTAGTTTCCGACGACCATAATCATCTTCAAGAGAAATGTTAAAAAGAATGACAACCATACATGCAAGCGAAAAGATCCCCTCTTTACTTGCTTCCCGGTGAATTGCCATCACCAGCATCCTCTGGTAAACAAGCATCACATCCATCCTTGTAGAATATCAGCCTTCTCTTGTGTTATGAAGTATGAAGTTCGAGAATAAATGGTGTGCAATTCAGACCCTGCGGTCTATATTCATGTTTATTTGAACTGATGATTAGCTACTGTCTCAACAGTCTATCTAGGACGCGCATACAAGCTTTCTATAGATAAAATAAACCTGTACGAAGAGAAATTTAATAGTTCAAAGATGAATTTAAATAAATGTTTCAACAAGGGTACTGTTGAGTCCAAGAATTGATGAAAATTCAGTCCCCTGCTGTACCAGCTACCCAGGGCAAAACTTTACCTTGCAGGCCGTCGGATAATAAAGCACAAAGAAGGCAATCTGGAATAACCATAAAGGAGAACTTCTGAGGCACTTTGAATTGAAATTAACCTTAGTGCATTTTTTTTTCATATGAACCGGAAACATGTGCATCGAGATTCTGCTTTAGGAGATGAAATCGCATATAATACTAGTCAATGAAACTGTCACCCCCTAAAGAAAGTCAGATCTAAACGACTGAGAATTTGCAGAACCTCTAACATATTCAGAGCATACATGAGCATTATTTTGGAGTATGAACGTCTATTACAAATCACCGTGCCATGAAAAGCATATGCGGCTAGACGGTTGTATAAATATGTTGAAAGAAATATTTGATGGAAAAGTTGAATTCCGAACAGTCAAAACGTTATTCTTCGTGACCGCAAGTATCTAACTGCGTAGGTGCATTCATCCTACGTTAACCACCATCTACAGACATCTCATACTAAACTACAAATTTAAGTTGGAAATATCAAGTGAAATCGAAGTCATATAACCTGCCAACCAGAATAATTGAATCCATCGATACCTTTATTCACTGCCGTGAAACTGAGAGGGTTCATCTACCTGAGAACCCGTCAATTCTGTGTCAAAATTGGCAGTCATCAAGCAGAATAAAACTCTTGACTGCCAAGGGGAGATGATTGCTTATCCTGAAACCTAAGACCAAGCATTATCTAAAATCTCCTTCAGCTTTTTCATCCTTCTTTTCTTCAATCTGTTCTGACTGAAGGCTTCAACAGCGGCCAAAGCAAGAGCCTTTTTTTTTTTTGTGGGCGACCCCATTTTTTTATGCTGCACTGGGCCACAGAAAAAAGAAAGGGACAAACATAAACCGAGAAATCAGTGTCCTGCCTTGGCTTAAAAGAGGCACGGATCCGCGTTATGCAGCTTGTTCAGCCCTCAACCTTTTTCTGGATTGGAAAGATGGGCACCGGACGAAAGTCCCCTCCCATTTCCCCCGATCTTCCCGTGAATATCTCATCGCAGTACGTGACGGCGCATTTCCACAAACACCTGCAGTGCCTCGTCACTCCCCACCTTCAGCCCACGAGAGTGGATGCCCGTAAAACACCATCCATGCCGCGCCCGGTGACGTTGCCAAAAGCTTCGCTTCCTATAATGCTCACCACAAATCGCGTAGTGACATCCATCGGGGCGAGAAGCCGATTGACCACCAATCTCCATCCGCGCCGAACGCCGGCCGGCATCATCTTTCCCCGTGCTGAATTAAATCGTTCACGAAATCATCGCTTTCTTAGGATAAGCACAGCCGTTCAAGGAGTCCCGGGAGACTTGCTCCCACTCGCCCCCTCGGAGAGGAAGCGGCTCGTCGGGGGGCTCTGCCGTCTGCAGCGTCCTGCAGATCGATCTGGTGGCTTTTATATGTCGCCCCATGCATGGAGTTCAATTGGGTCAAGCTCCTTGTTGCTAATGGGCCTTGAATTGGGCCCCGTTTGACGTACGGTTAATCTTTCGGCCCGCCCGCAGCACGGTTAAGCCATGATTTCTATCAAAAAAATCATGATATTTTAATTCTGATCGCGCTGTCAAAATATAAACAATCTGATAATATAATTTTTTAGAATCTGTATCATGCATCAGCTTATTTTAAAATGAACTGATGAATCTAATGTTACTACTAAAACATGAACTAATAGACTTAAAATCCTGCTTTTACTCAATCGTTTAAATATACTAATTTTTATTATTTATATACTTTATTTGTTCTTATATTAAAATCTAGATAAATATTTATTTTTACCAGATTGATAAAACGAATAAGAAATTGACTGTTTTAAATTTTGGTTGCAATAATTTATCAGGATACCTAATTCTGATTCTCACACTTGATAAGATACATGAATTGAATACGAGTTAATCGATCATTTTTGGGCGAAACTGAATCAAACCGGCGACCGGTTCGGTATCCAGCCGACCCGAGAATTTTCGGTTTCTAAAATTAAAGAAAAGACAAGAAAGAAGATTCTAGATTAAACCGAGCCGAACCGAACCGGGAGTGCACGCGATGCTGCGCGAGTTCCGGGCAGCTTCCGGGCGTCGTCCTCTTCTCTGCCTGCGCGTGCCGTTCGGACCGAACGGCCACCACTCGACAACGCATCGCTACGTACGTACGTACGTACGTCGTTGTCGTAAAGTCCACTGCCCCGCCGGAGCCGTTTTTGCCCGATACGGACTGAACGGGCGGAATTCGGATATTGTTCGGATTGATAACCGAAACAGATGAAATTGGATCCGAAGTTTTAATTAAGTTTTATCTGATTAGCATAAATAATATAGGAATAAATATAAAACATAAAAAATATCATATATTTATTAATGTTGATCTAGTATACGTACTGGGCATGCATATTGGAGAATGTTTAAATATATCTTAAATGAAATGATTTTAAATATTATCCGCGGGAGCAGATACGACTCTCTCTCTCTCTCTAAATAAACTTCTTGTCTTGAAAATCAGCACTCAAACTCGCATGACCGAAAAAGAGATTTTACACATACCAAGGAGAGGGTATGTGTTCTCATGTACACTTTAAAACGAAGGTCTTGAAGTTGAAAGTGGACCAGGATTCAATTTTTCTTTATACCACAAACTATTGTGAGTGCGTAGATGGAACAAATTCTCTCCACCTCTATTCTTGAAATGCAGAACCAAGAAAGATTATTTCACGCACCAAGAAGGGTATATATGTTTACGTATTTTTCTACTATTATGCAAATCTTAAATCATGATGTATATTAAGATAAAAAAGTTAAGAATATTTATGTGACTGACCCTTTTAATAAGATTTGATGGGGGATTATTCCCACAGAAAATTACGGCCCAGAAGAGAATGTGAAGCTGGGAGGAGGAGGAAGAAGGTAGGATACACAAACATATATAGGTATATATACATATTTATTTATATATATATGGTTTCGCACGTGATCACAATTCATCATTTCAAAGGAGACAATGTTATATTGTCGCGAGGTCGTTAATTTAGGTAACACTAATATCTTTGTAATGTGATCGCTTGGCATATGTTAGATTCTTGAGAAAAAGTATTTATTCTTAGGTATGTGAATGTCCAACATATTTCACGCTAATTTTCGATCGAGTTAAAAACGAAATCTCAAAGTAATTCTACAATTAGAGTTAGTCCTTTTTTATATTTATTGTTGTCAGTTTCTCTTTAATCCATCTTTTAGATGCAAATCTCACGTTTATGCACTACTTATTTGTACTCATGTCAATCATCTATCAAATATGTAATCTCTTCTTCTTTTTAGTTAAATAGTAAGAATTTTGTCCGTGCTTCCAAAAAAAAGGAAAAGAAAAAGAAGACAAGGCAACCTAGATAGACAGGCAGCTACTTCAAAAGTTAGCTGCCTATCTAGGTTGCCTTGTAGTAGGTGTTCAGTCTAGCCCACCAGCATACACCAGCATATGCTTGACTGGTATGTTTGATTTCTTGTGTTCTCCACTTCCCTAGGTTGTGATACATATGATCCAAGTTTGGCTTATATATTGATCATCTTGCTTATTTAACTGATTTGAGCACAAACCCGAACTTGGACGGGATTAACCTTATTAACGTATAATTAAGCAAAGGCTCGAGCTTATTTAGGATTAAGTATGATCTTTTTCTTCTCCAGAGAAGTCATTTTCAGAAAATAAAAATGTAGAACGAAAAAAAAGGAACAAATCCGTAATCTTGTATACGTACTCGAAACTTAGGATAAGACCCGAAGAAAAGAACACATAGTTTTGCAAATAGATCGAGCAACAACATGTAAAAAGACTCAACCCCAAGTTGAGTATTTTTTTTTTGTTCCTCATTCAAATTTACTCAGTATTTAAAGACGATGAAGGAGTCTAAGTCAAACTTTTATGGGGTGTTTGGTTGCATGATAATGGATATTTTAATTTTAATTTTTAAAAATTGTACTAAAACTTTTTAAGAGAGGTGTTTGACCACAATTTTATATTTTGAAAGTGATTTTCTTCTTAAAAAATGAGTCTCGTCTCTTTTTTTTATCTTGTGGTCTCCCACTTTGTTTGGTCACGTGTGGTGGTTACACTTTTTTGTTATCACATCCCTCCAAACAGGATAATTTTATGTTATTGGTTGGTTCACATTTTCTTTTAATACAATTTTTGTTCATAAAAGTGATCTACATAAAATTATTGTGCAGCCAAACACTCCATTGTCAAATGAGTGATGATTCCGAACATCTGCAGGCCAACTCTTCCTTTTGTCTCCGACCGAATGCCATGATTGGTGTATCATTCACTGGAAAGGGAAAAAAAGAAGAAAAAAAAAGACTGTCCGACACCTCCGTTCTCTCTCTCTCTCTTTCTCTCTGTATTACATATTTAAATACATCTAATTTTTTTTCTCCGGAAAGGGGAAGTAGAAGTCGTACGTACAGTCTCCTATTAATTAATTAATTAATTAGATATCGTACGGCTGGCCTTGCGAGGCATGTGGCTACAGCATTGATGCGTCCAGTCTCTCTGTCTTCACTTCCTCGCACGTGCCTGTTGGCACTCGTGTCCAAGCTTACCCTGTGAAGAGGTGGGGAACCCCCTCCTTGAGTTTGGATCGTCTCTTCTTAGCGGAGGAGGGAACAGTCGGAATCATCACCAATAGACGACCGATTATAAATCATCTTTTGAGTGACACAAAAAAAAAACATTTATATAAGTGTTGTACCGCCCGAGGTTGCGACAATCCTCCATTGGCCACGTTCCCCCCTCACTTGATATAGTTAGGAGAAGTTATTTATTTTTAATCACTAATCATTCACTCATATTACTGACTACTTACATGTTTTATTAAGAAGTTAATAAGATATCTAAGAAATTAGTAACTAAGGCCTTGTTTGGTACGAGGATAACCTAGGATAAACTTGGTTTATCCCCAATCCCCTGTTTAGTATATACTTAAACATGAGTTTAACCTATTATCCTCAAAATTAAGGATAAATATGGGGATAAATCATCCCATCTAACATTTGGACTAAGTTATCCCGAAATACCATTTCGGGGATACGACGTCCGACGTCCGCGCGGCGCTGTCCCCGGGGGGGAGCGGTGTCCGCCAGGGAGCCGGGGAGAAAGGGGGGTGCCACGGGGGGAGCGGCGTCCGCCGGGGAGAGCGGGGTGCCGGGGAGGAGGGGGGTGCCGCGGGGAGCAGCATCTGCCGGGGAGAGGGGGTGCCGCGGGGGGAGCGGGGTGCCGCGGGGGGGGGAGCGGCGTCCGCCGGGAGGAAGCGGGGTGCCGCGGGGGGAGGGGGGTGCCGCGGGGGGAGCGGCGTCCGCCGGGGAGAGCGGGGTGCCGGGGAGGAGGGGGTGCCACGGGGAGAGCGGCGTCCGCCGGGGGTGCCGCGGGGGAGCGGCGCCCGCAGGGGGAGGAGGGGCGGGGCCTCTGTCCGCCGGGGAGGAGGGGGGAGCGGCGTCCGCTGGGGGGATTATATCTTTTTGATTAAGTCGATTTAAACAATTTGGTTTGGTTTGGTTTAAATTATATTTTTTTTATTAAGTCGATTTAAACAATTTGGTTTGGTTTGATTTAAATCGGTTTAAATATTTTTTAAATCGAATCAAACCGAAAGGGGTCCCAAACCGAACCGAATGAGTTGGTTCAGTTTGGTTTCTCGGTTTGAACCGTTTTGTGCCCACCCCTAGCCGGAAAGAAGGGGAGGGGAGCGGCTCCGCGGGAAGCACCGTCCGTCTCCGTCCGCCGGGTTCTGTCCGAAGGGGGGGCGGGCTGAGCTCCTAAACTTATTTTTATTTATATATTTAAATAATATTTTAAATTTATTATATAAATGTGTAAATGAGTTAATATATTTTTGAATATGTTATGAATAATAAAATAAGATAATATAAAAAATAAAGATAAAAATATAAAATTTTAAAGTTATCCTCGAATTTATTGTTAACATACTAAACATAGGATAGGATTATCCCTAAACCTATACTAAGTCAAGCCAAACATAATGGGGATAGGGTCAACCACACGGATTGGTTTATCCCTATCCCCATCAATTTTATCTCGATACCAAACGACACCTAAAAGAATACGCAGGGCAGTTCATCTCGACCACCTAACCTAAGCATGTAAATCTAATCGAGAACCATTTGGTTCGCTTACTAGTAGTTTGTTTGTTAAAGATTTTATGCTAGAGGTTCCTTCAAGAATCTCCGAAAGTTCATGTCCACCGGGTAGGAATTTTTTAGCATAGATTTTCTACATCCATCTCTTTCCAATTTTATAAGGTATTTGGTTGCACAAAAAAATTGTATTACACATTTATGATAAAAAAATATATTAAAATAATTTGTGAGTTAATCAATAACATAAAACTATGATGTTTGAGAAGATATGATAATAAAAAAGAGTCAATACTACGTACATATGACTAAATAAGATGGAAGATCATAAGATATTTGGTTACACACGTTATGAGAGAGAGAGAGAGAGATGCCTATTATTGGTTTCTTCATTTTATTGTAATTATTTTGCTTCAATCTTACTTGTTTAAAAATGAGTTTTTATTTTATAAAAATAGTTTTTGTTTGGTTAAGTTTGTAAAAGGCATTAAAGGATTGCTTGTTTTATCGTATTTTCTTGTTTCAAAACCACTTAGTTCAAAAAAAAAAAAAGATTTCTTTGGGTTTTAAATCCAGAGTTTCTTGTCTGGTAACTTTTGTAAATGGATTCTACAACTATAACTTGTTCTTCTTCTTGGTTTTCACCCCCTTCAAAAATACTGCAAGTGCACAATTTGTAGAAATTTACAATCAATCATGTTATGGTTGATTGAAAGGTGCCCTATTTAGTGACTTCTTGTTTTGTATTTTTACTCTCTATGCGCAATCATCACTCAAGATTATATACCTTAATTGCATGGTCAGTAACATTCATCCCATAAGAAAAAATTAGAAATAAAATTTCAATGTTCTTCCCTTTCCGAGAAACATAGGAAATCAGATAGATAAAAATCCACTTCTTTGGTTCTTCAAAGACTAAATATATGGATCTTTCAAGCTGACTGAGGCTCCTTTTTTTTTTTTGACTTTGTTGATGTTTGATTTCTGAATGAGTCAGAGATTAAACATTTAAAATATCTGAATAGTAACTTTTTAAAACTACTTAATTTTAAGTGATATTGTATTTTTATTTTTATTTTAAACGCAAACAAGTAAGATTTATGTTCTGACAGAGAGATATTAGAAATAAAATTAAAATTTTAAATATTTTATTAAGTTAAATTAAATGTCACATGAGACGTGCACCGCGTGAGACAAAGATGAAGCTCATGAATAATGGTTAGTGCCCCATAGTACATGATAGTATAAATTAATTACTTCGAAAAAGAATAACAAGAAATTGGAAATGCCCCAAATGCGTATTAAGTGCTGTTTTATTCTTAAAGGTGGTGATTACCACCAGTGACCGATATTTCTGGCACACATTTTAAAAAATACAAAAAAAAAAGATAATCGAACGATTTAGACTACCGAATAAGAAAACCAAGCTGAATTAAAATGAGTGATGCACAGATGCTTCTAAAAAATAATCAAGAGCTGTGATATATCACGCCGATAATATATATATTTTTCTCGAAATTGCATAACGGCTGATTTCGGGACTAATTTTACTAAAGTACCCCTCCACAAATTTGCCTTAGGTTCCACCCTCCCTTGAGATGCAAACGAGCTAATACACTCTACAAGGAATTCGAAACTCAACTCGATAAAAATTTGAATTGACTCATTTATTATGTTAAATAAATAAAATTGAATAAAAAATAAAACTCAACATATTAAATGAATCAAGTTTAAACATATTTTTATTTGGAGATGTCAACGGGTTGGATACAGATCGAATAATAGTATTATCCATACCTGTATCATATAAAAGAAATGTGTATTCACTTGTTGTTCATTAACTATCGGTATCAGATGTATCCGCAAACCACATTGTTCTATCCGTTTAAAAACAGTTTACGGTCGGATAACGAACGGCTATCGAATATATAAAGAAATAACATATGTACGATACAACCTAATAAAATAAAGAAGTAAAGATAATTTTATTGACGAAAACATACATAAAAAATACATATTACAATAAAAAATATCTATTTATAGTAATGTACTAGAAGAAATTTCTTAATTATATATCTAACACAAAATATGAGATACAAAAAAATGATTTACAAGCTTATAGTAAAAATAATTTTTTTGTCTACAATAAATAATTAGATGTGCAACACAAAATATAAGATAGAAAAAAATCTTAGTTACATATCCAAAATAGTACATGTCCAACATAAAACATGAGATAGTCGATCTGCAGTAAAAGTGAAATATCTTCTAGTGGAACTATAGTGTCTATTCCTATTTTGTATCGTCATCGACCATTCAACTGATCACACAGTCAATGATTTTTTTCCAGTATGACAATTCTATCGGGATGCCAAATTTGACGGGAGGGGAAGAATCCATTGTCACGTATGTGGACTGCACCGTCATGAAGCAGAAGAGGAAGAAGATATCGCCGTCGGACGTTAGGACAAAACTTGTCAAATTTTGAGATCTTGGGGAGGAGGGTGAACCGTAGAATTAAGGGCAATAAATTTTTCTAGATGGGACATATATATGCTTAGATGTCATAAATGAGAGTTATTATATTATGTTTTAATTAACGAATATGGATAATGATTTTCGGGTTTGGTTTATGGTGTATTCATGACCGCATCCGCTAAGATAACGGTTAATCAATAAACGAGCATGGATAGCTTATTCGAAAATTTTAAACTATCCATTAACTTGGATAATCGGTAACTATTGATATCCCTGCTCTTACTCAGTTTGATAAACTCGCGAGTAACTCGATTAAATATTATATTGAATATTTATTTTTAAAATTTAAATCATGATTATTAATAATTATATAATGTCACTTAAATATATTAAATGATCTAAAATTTGAGTTTAAACTTCAATCGAGTTTCATAAATGAGCTAAATCGAAAATTTCACAAATAAATTTTCATTGATTTTGAATTTTTTAAATGAGTTTATGTATAATTTATGTTTGAATATATATTGAACTTTAGTCAAACTATTACTCAAACTCAAGTTCGACTCAACTCGATTAATGAACGAATCAAATTTAAACAAAAATTTAACATAATTATTGAAACTTGAGCTGAAATTAGAACTTACGCAAAAGAAACAAACTTAAACATCGACTAGCTCAGACTCATTTGCATCGTAACTCTGCCCTTGTTCACTTGATTGACTGGTAAATGTCTAGGGGTATTTTAGTATTTTCAAAAAAACAGAGCGAGTCAAAACTAGGGCTGTAAACGGATCCGGATAAAATTCGGATTCGGTTCGAATTCGTATTCGGATAGGCGGATATTATACGTTTAAGCTGCTCCGACGGATAGTTATTTCGGATTCGGATATTATCCGAAAACTAAACGGAGCGGATTCGGAATCAGTATATCTGCTCCGGTTAAGATCCGGTTCGATCTGAGCCATTAGATGTAAGATCCAACGGCCATCTTTAAACCATGACCTTTCACCTCCGAATCCCTAATCCCTCCAGCCGGCCAGCGCCCGACTCCCCCATCCCGACATCCCGCATCGGCGCATCCTCGCGGCGCCTCCCGAGCACCCCCCCCCCGTTCGGCCTCCCTCCCGAGCATCCCGGCGGCGGCACGACATCAGCCTCCCCCCCGTTGGCCCTGCGGCGGCGGCGGCTCCCGAGCACCCCCCCCCCGTTCGGCCAGCGGCGGCGGCGCCTCCGGATCATCCCCCTCCGTTCGGTCGCGGCGGCGGCGCCTCCGGATCACCCCCTGTTCAGCCTGCGGCGGCACCTCCGGATCACCCCCCCCCCGTTGGGCTGCGGCGGCGGCGGCTCCCAAGCATTCCCCCCCCCCGTTCGGCCAGCGGCGGCGGCGCCTCCGGATCATCCCCCTCCGTTCGGCCTGCGGCGGCGGCGCCTCCGGATCCCCCCCGTTCGGCCAGCGGCGGCGGCGCCTCCGGATCATCCCCCCCCCGTTCGGCCTGCGGCGGCAGCGCCTCCGGATCCCCCCCCTCCGGACTTCGCCTACCTCAACCAGGAGCCGAACTGCAGCCGGCCAGGAGCTCTGCTTGGTCTTGGTGCAGGGGGGTAGAGAAATCCCTGCTCCATCCTTCGCAGTTGTCAATGGCGTCGATCTCTCCCTCCATCCCTTCCTGGTAACAGTTTCTCGGTCTCCATGTTCTGCCGTTGGGGGGGGGGCGAAGCGGATATTATTTGTATCCGCTCCGTATTCGAGAGATATCCGATTGTGAAGATCCGCTCCGTATTCGAATTCTAACCAGAGCGGATATCCGATATCCGAATTGACTAGCGGAGCGGATTCGGAAATGGCATATCCGCTCCGTATCCACTCCGTTTACGGCCCTAGTCAAAACTCGGTAGACGCAGCAAATCCCGCCGCTTCCTACTATCCGCGACAACTCGGCTCCCGGCTCTGCTCGAACCCCGCTAAACTCTCCTCTCCTGCTGAGTCTCTGGCCTCCACGGAGGCAGCCATGGCGAAGTTCCCCTCTCCTCTGCCAGCCCTAGAGTCCGTCGTCGCCTTCATACTGCTCGCGGTCCTCTCCGTTGTCGCCTCCGGCGACGGCAGCGCGACGATTCGCGACCTCCTGAAGGACCACGGGCTGCCGGCGGGGGTGCTCCCGCGGACGGTGCGGTCCTTCTCGCTCGACCTGAAGACCGGGCTGCTGGAGGTGCGGCTCGACGCGCCCTGCTACGCGCGGTGGCGCGACAACCCCGTCCACTTCGAGCGGGCGGTGTCCGGCAACCTCAGCTACGGCGCGCTGAGGGGGGTGGTGGGGCTGTCGCAGGAGGAGCTCTTCCTGTGGCTCCCCGTGAAGGGCATCCTCGTCTCCGACCCGGCCTCCGGGGTGGTCCTCCTCGACATCGGCCTCGCCCGGAAGCAGCTCTCCCTCTCCGTCCTCGACGAGCCCCCGGACTGCCTCCCGACCCCGGAACCGGAAGGTGAGAAGAAGTCGGCCTGAAAGGCCCCGGGAACGGTCCATCTTTTTTCTGGGTCGTCGTTCTCGCGGTCGGCGGCGCATTCGCCGCCGTGATCTCCTCGCTGCCGCCGCATTGTACCGGGCAATGCCCAGGTTCCCAAAATCATTCCTTTCCGCCATTAGAGCTCTCCTCTGCTTCATTTTTTTTTCCCGCATGCCTGGTTTACCATCACAGTCACATTGTGAGGTTCTTAGAGCCGGCGACAGCGGTATTCGAACAGTCTTTTTTGGGTCGTCGTTCTCGCAGTCGGCGGCGCATTCGCCACCGCGATCTCCTCGCCACCGCATTTTAATTTTTATCGGGCAATTCCCTGGCACTATGTTCCCAAAATCATTCCTTTCCGCCATTAGAGCTCTCCTCTGCTTCATTTTTTTTCCCCGCATGCCTGGTTTACCATCACAGTCACCTTGTGAGGTTCTTAGAGCCGGCGACAGCGGTATTCGAACAGTCTTTTTTGGGTCGTCGTTCTCGCAGTCGATGGCGCATTCGCCACCGCGATCTCCTCGCCACCGCATTTTAATTTTTATCGGGCAATTTCCTGGCACTAGGTTCCCAAAATCATTCCTTTCCGCCATTAGAGCTCTCCTCTGCTTCTTTTTTTTCCCGCATGCCTGGTTTACCATCACATTCACATTGTGAGGTTCTTAGAGCCGGCGACAGCGGTATTCGAACGATCTTTTTCTGGGTCGTCGTTCTCGCAATCGGCGGCGCATTCGCCACCGCGATCTCCTCGCCACCGCATTTTAATTTTTTATCGGGCAATTCCCTTGGCACTAGGTTCCCAAAATCGTTCCTTTCCCCCATTGGAGCTCTCCTCTGCTTATCGCTCGTCTTCCTCTCAGTCGGCGGCGCATTCGCCACCGTGAACTCCTCGCTGCCGCATTTGTTTTCGGAAATCCCCTGATATTATTACCCTCCCAAAATCGTTCCTTTTTTTTTCTTCTCCCCATTAGATTAGAGCTCTCCTCCGCTAGTCACGTACCTGGTTTTACCTTCGTATCGTGGCCTTCTCTCGGAGCCGGCGATCGACCGTGGTATAATCTCTCTCTCCTTTCCCACTTTCGACATGCCCGAGGGTCGGCATCCACCTGGTCCGTGTCTTCTTGTTCAGCGTGCCGGCCGGAGAAAGGCCAAAAGCTCAGGCCCGCCCACGGCCGTTTCTCCGCCGCCGAGGAGAGAGAGACAGATGGCTGCTTCCGTTACCGGCGAGCATGCTCCTCCCCGCCGGTGCGGTGCGAGGAGGAGCACTTTTGCCTTTTGGGGGGGGCTTCTCCGTCACCGTTCCCCGCCGGGCACCCGCCTCACATGCCGCCGCAGTCGACTTTTCCTGACACACGAGCACCGCCTGTCCTCCTTTGCAGGGATCAAGCTGAAGCCCGGAGGCGGCCGCGGAGTGCAGCGGAAGCAGAGAGGGATAGCCGAAAACCAGAGGTAGGAGGAGGCCGGCCGACTGGTCTCGATCCCGGGGAACGTCTCCCTCCTCGGCTCCTCCTCGACGCGTCGTATGAAGGAACCTCCCTGTAAAGATCAGAACATTTTAGGAACTTTTCTCTCTCTCTCTCCCGAAGGCCTTGACGGAGAGGATCTTCTTTCTCTTTCCTTTTTCCTCGCCTCGTCGTATCCATGAACAACAATCTAGAAGGAAGATGTTTTACATAACCATCTAATATTTTAAAAATAATTTATAACCTCGACACATATTTTATATTTTTTTTAAATTTCAAAGGATCAAGTTTCTCCTTGAATCCACTTAAACTAACTTAATCAAGTATCTCTCTCTATCTCTCTCTTATATATGGGCATCCGGTTTCCAGACGAGAAAGAGAGTGACTAAGAGAGAGAAACGCTAAGAGAGAGATGAAGAGACGGCGGGACGGGAAGAAGATAAGAATGTATCTATACATGTATTTTGAACGTCAGATGATTTTAGGAACTAATTTGTAAAAACCTCTGCATAAATTAGATAATAATTATTTGGTCCCCTCGTACACCGCGTCGATATTTTGCCGAAAGTGCGAATGGGACGATGGTGTGGGGGGGGAACTTTTGATTCGGTTTAGATAGAAAGTAATAATTCTAAAAATTTTTAATATCGAGGGATCTAAATTTTATATTCTGATAATTCATCAGAGTTAGTTAGAATTATATTTTTAAACAAATATAATATTTTATTAATCAAACATCTCGAGAGATGGTCATTATCGATATAAATTTTAAAATTGACCAGAACAGAAATACTTAGATGACGTTATCAGACGGGGCATTAGCTATCAAAATTAATATTACCTCAACTTTGATGTCCGCATTTATAAAAATACATGTAATGGATATAAAAAATGATATACACAACTGCGTTGTGTTTTTACATACTACAGCGTTACAAATGAGTACACTTGCGCCGTAAATCTCAAGTTGATATTATTATGCAAACGCCCATTGATATTCTCTTTGTCGAAATTAATTTTCGACGCCTCCCCGGGTGCAAACGAGCCGAGCCGAGCAGTACGATGTTCGAGTTCGGCTCATTTATTTTACACGAGTTCGAGTTCGAATTCGAGTTTTACGAGTACGTCGAACCCTTGTTCAAGTTTGGCTCGTTTATTAATCGAGCCGAGTCGGGGTCGAACTCGGGTAGTAACCAGCTGGCTAAAATTCAATTCATATTTAAACTTAAGTTATACACAAACTCGTTTATAAAGCTCAAAATCAACGGAGAGTCATCCGTGAGACTCTAGATTTAGCTCGTTTATATAATTCAATCCAAATTTAAACAGAATCTTTAAATTATTTAATATATTTAAGTGATAGTATGTGATTATTAATATTTATTTTTTATTTTTTAAGGAAAAACATATAACATGATATTTAATCGAACTATCCGTGAATTTATCGAGTCGAGCAGGAGGAGGAGTCTGTTTGAATCCGACTTGTTCAAGGAGTTAAATTTTATTTTTTATTCGAATTTATTTATTTAACGTAATAAAAGAGTTCGAATCAAAATTTTCGTGGAGCTGAACTCCGAGTTAGTTGTCGATGGGATTTTGTTTCGAGGAAAGACACGCCCGGTCAATATAATGTCAGCAGCACCTCCCCCCCTCTGTGTATATGTATATCTACGCGCTCTCAGCTGAGCCAGGAACGTCTCGGGAATGTGTGACCTGCCAACCGACACCTCCGAGATCTTACCAGCAGGAAGGAAGGAAGGAAGGAAGGAAGGAAGAGATTCCTGGTTCAGTTGCCCTGCCTGCCGTCTCCGGACGTCCAACGGTGGCACGGCGTTCCGTGTCACTCACCGTTCACCAGCTCGGTTGGATTCGCTTTCAATCTTCTTTATTTTTTTTGGGGGGGGGGGATCTATATCGAATCAATTCAGTTGAACGCGAGCCGAACGGAACGGTTTGATTCGATTCAACTCGTCGGTGTAAAACAATCAAGTTTGACACGGAGATTAATATATACTTTGTTCATGATAGGTAATTAATTAATCAATCTAAATTTATAATGATGTATATTTAAAATTATTACAATGTTCGAATACAGTAGGTCAAACTGGGTCGACCGATCTGTCGATCCGATTCAGACCGGAGAAATGCTAAACCAAACACAACGAATTCGATAGAAAATTACGAGTTCGACTCCATTCAGTGCACCTGGACAACAAAATCTCAGGTCGAATTGGACCGATCTTATTGGCTCGGGGTTACCGATTCACTAATTTTTTCTTTCAACCCTAGTGTTTGCGCCCGGCATTGCGTCGAGGGAGGCGATCCCAGCTGGAAACACTCCCGCCCGCCCTGTGGTTAATTACTTATTCAAAGTTTGAATTGTTTCAAAAGACCTTTTCTTAGTGATATGTTCCCTCATAAAAATAAAATATCATTAAATCTCCAATTTTTTTTATAAATATTAGTCTTTTTCATTTAAAAATCATTAAAATATATTGGTTAAATAATTTATTTAACAAACAGTTAAAAGGAAACTTGAATAATGACACTGACGGTGTTTCTGGGTGAAGAAACACATATTTTTTTTTCAAGGACACAAGGTTTCGAATATACTAGGTTTCGAAACTAGGCGTCGTTTGGTATCGGGATAAATTTAATGGGGATAGGGATAAACCAATCCTTGTGGTTAATTCTATCCTCGTTAGGGATAAACATATCCTATGTTTGGTATGTTAACAATAAATTCGAGGATAACCCTATATTTTTATATTTTTACTTTATTTATATTAACTTATTTTATTACCCATAACATATTCATAAAAATATTAACCAACTTATATATTTATATAATAAATTTAAAATATAATTTAAAATATAAATACAAATATAAAGTTGAAGATATAAATAATATGATTTTAAAAATATGGCAGTTAAAATCAAATTTAAATTTCATTTTTAAAATCTAATTAAATTAGAAAATATTGTAACTAAATACTCTACGAATCGATCTACATCCGATACTTCAAATTTAATCCCAATCATATACAACCTGTAGCTTGATTAAAATATTTTCTAATTTTTCAAAAAAATAAAATAAAACATGAAATAATTTAAAATTAGCATACACACCTACGTGAAATAATTTATATTTTTTATATTATCTTATTTTATTACTCATAAAATAAAATAATGTATCCCTCGTCTCTACCCCCTCCCCCCGTGGAGACAGGTGCCCCCGCTCCCCTGCGGAGTCCCCCCCGCCCCTCCCCCCTGCGGAGTCCCCCCTCGACGGCGACGGGTTCGTCGGCCGTTATCTGGAGGCTTTCCGGCGGCGGCGACGCCGACCACCGGCCGCGGAGTTGCGGGCCCGGGGAGAGGGACAAGGTAAAGCCGGGCCGCCGGGGGGGAGACGGCGGTCTCGGGGTAAGTTCAAGGGATGTCGAGACAATCATGGAGAGGATGGGCCTCGGCGGCGGCGGCAACGGGGACGAGGCCCGGGGGGCCGTCGGCGTCGACGACCTGGATCGCCTGTTCGTAGAGGAGCCGAGCTTGGAGGAGGTCAAGGCGGCCTTCTGCGTCTTCGACCCGGCGGCTGCGGAGCCCCCCGCGCCCCTCCCCCTGCGGCTGCGGAGACAGGTGCCCCCCCTCCCCCTGCGGAGTCCCCCCCGCGGCACCCCCGAGCTCCCCCCCCCCCCCCCCCCCCGCGCGGATTTCCCCCGCGGCACCCCCCCCGGAGCTCCCCCGCGCAGATGTCCCCCCGCGGCACCTCCCCCTCACCCCCCTTCCCGCACGTATCCTCGAAATATTATTTTGGGAGTAAGATATCCCAAGTATTAGGTGGGATGATTTATCTCTGTACTTATCCCTAATTTTGGGGATAACCTATATTAACTTAATCCAGGTTAAATTCATTTTTTAGTGTGTACCAAACAAGGGATTGGGATAAACCAAGTTTATCCTAGGTTATCCCCATACCAGGGTGCTAAGGTTGATTGGGCGGTGCACTCTGTATTTAAATTATCACGGGAAAAATGAGAAAGGATAATCGTTGGGTTGCTTCCCTCATTTTGATTTCTTTATCATGCATCCGAAATATGCAAGCTCTTTTTCACTATATAAGATCTACTGTGCAACGACTCTCTCTCTCTCTCCCATCTTGTTCATGTTTTTATAAATAAGAGATATCCATGAAACAAGTAGTTCAGGATGCATGCAAAATTAAAATAATCAAGGGGGTTATAGACGAAAAAGCCTCGTCTTCGTGCGAGATTGGAAGAGCAGGACTACTCCTGGCCGCTCCTCTGGGCGTCGACCTGGCCGCCCCGCCGCCTGGTCACCCTGATGTAACAGAGGACGGCGGCGAAGACCGCCGTGGCGAGCCCGCCCACCATCACCTCGGCGCCCGCCACGGACCTGTCGAACGGCCGCCGGTGAGCCACCCGAGGAAGCGCCTCCGCCGGGGGTGCGGTGGCAGCGCGCGGAGATTGATGATCCTTCTCGCGACTCAGGCCGGAGAGGCCTATGACCGGAAAGCTAGCAGCGCCGGAGACGACGGCCGGCTCTGCCGCCGCCGGAGCTGACGCCTGGCGGAGGATCCTACCCGTAGCCAACGTTGCCAGAAGCAGGTTAACAGAGACCCAGCAGCAGAGTGGGAGCAGACGACGGCCCATCGATGATGGGCGGAACGGACGGCGGCGGAGGGAAAAGAGAGAGAAGCTTCGGATGGAGTAATATGGGTAGACCTGTCAACGGACTCAGTGGGTCCGATAAATAACCTGAATCCGAAATTACTTTCGGGTCTTAAACACCCTAACGGCGAATCTGATCACGTCTTTCTCGGGTTCAAGGATAGGTTAAAGTCCGAAATTAAAATTTCGGGAATCTCCGAAATGTTTTCGGGTTGCCTAATATGGACTCTCTGCCTTACCCGACTTTGCTACCCGCTCCATCACGGCATTCAGCCGCCTCCGCCTGGTCGAAGAGGGCACAGACGCTGCCGGGGTCGAAGACGTCGACCTTCCCGGCACCGCCTGTCGCCGGGAGGATCTGCCGCTGCTGCCACCGTCGGAAGGGACTTCTCCATCTGCCATGGCGTCTCCCCACTCTCTCCCCGCTAGACGCCGTCGGGAGCGGCAAGCCCCCACACCCCTCCGCCTGTTGACAACCCTCCTTACCCCCCCCCCCCCCAAAAAAAGCGCCGTATCCGGGGCTGAATGTTGTGAGGTGTGCCCTATGGGGTCGCCGCCGCCCCGCCTGGGCTTTTCCCCACAGCTCCCCCCCTTCAAGGTTCCTACATGTCACAGCAGGACCGTCGGAACCGTGGGGGACGTCACCATCGTCTCCAATCCTTCCACCGCTGCAGCCCACCGGCCCCCCCACCCATGGGCCCTCTACGCAGGTGGCAGGCCTTCCTTCTCTTCAAGCCTCTGCTGCAGCCCCCTCACCTTCTCCTCCAGGTCCTCCTGACCGCCGCCCTTGCAGTTGCCATCTCCCCCCTTCCGCCGCAGCCGCGCGTCCCGCTCCACGCCGCGTCCGCCGGAGCGGTTGGGGGAACCCAAGTCCTCGGCGGGGCTGACCCTGGCGAGGAAGAGGGTCCTCTTCGGCGGCGCCTGAAGGCCACTGGCGCCGGGAGAAGCTTGCTTCGTTGCCCGATGATTGGTTCTCGTTGCATCTGGCATGGGGCTATCCAGCTTGCTCTTGGTCACCCCGAACCGTGTCGGCGGCGACGGAGAATGCAGCGAAGGAGAGGACGCCTTGCTCTCCGCCGGGGTCATCTCCTGCCTCATGGCGCCCCTCCTTCCCCTTCCCCAAGCGCGCGCAAAACTGACAGAGGGAATCGATCGGAGCTGAAGAGGCGGCGACCAGAGTTGACCAGACGAACTTCTTTACGGCTGGGAGGTGCCTGATCGGGGAGGACCTGGGGTACAAGCTCTGCATCTCCCTCGGAGTGGACTGTCCTGCTACGGACCCGAATCCGGATGCTGATCACGGGTTCAGGACAAAATTTAGATCGAAATATTTTTCAATGTCAAAATCGGATTCGGGTTTCACTTTTACTTAACAAATTCGGATTCGGATCTAAAAAGATCCGACCCATTTACAGGTCTAAATATGGGTGATGAAGAGGGGTGCCAAGTCCTTATTTATATATATGTAACTAGATATGATGGGGTTTAATTATCAAATAATATTATATTTAGGGACCTGCCAAGTTGCAAGGTCGGTGTGACATATCGTATGGAAGATGCATGCATGAACGTGCATGGCCCACGTATATATGGAGACGATCCGAGCTCTTTATTTCGACCTATACACGTACTTAACCACCCGTCCCAGGAGATCAGTAATGAAAGAAGGCGGTGGGGTGACCACATACGGGCGGAACCCTAGAGGGGTGAACTGGAATTTGATGTGTCTGGAGCAGCCCTACCGTAAATTTGAATGCCCAACGTAGATTCGACTATGTGAGATTAATATATCTATATAATGATTTCATCGTACAGCATATTCGTTATAGATACCGGTGACTTCCATATACTCTGTGTCTAAATTGAAAGAATTTTCTTCCAAGACTCATGTAACGAAACTATGATGCGCACTGTCGGCGATCAGAGAGAGAGAGATGGCGACATGGCTGGCTGCCTGCCTGCCTGCCTGCAAACCCATCTGATCTTGTCTGCGCATATGCCTTTCATTTTGTCCCTCTCGAGCTAGCTTTGTGTCGTTTCTTTGCAGACACAGAACATCAAGATAAGAGTGTGACCGAGGCAGACCCGAAAGAGATTTCCCGATTTGATATTTACTTGTGTTGAATATATAGGGCATGAATTAATATTATCAGTATATATATATATATCTGTTGTTGTTGGAGCGTGATTTAACTATATATTTATCCGTTCGAGCTCTAAAGTTCGAACTGTTATAACCAGTTTAGACTCACATGTTTGAGCTTGATTCATAATCTAATCGAGCCAAGTGATTCTACAGCTGATCAAACTTGATCCACACCAGTGTCCAAGATCAATAGGAGCTCTGTTAATTTGGTAAAATTCAAGTTCAAGTTTGATCTGCACTTGAAACTAAGTTAAGCTCTAAACTCAACATATATATTTTATTTCAACTTATTTAATGTATTTGATTGGTAAATAGTTACGATTTATTTTTAAAATACATACTTAATCGGATAGTTAATTGACAGCTCGTTCAGTACGAGAGTTTTATCGAGTCGGGTAGAGATTTGTCGTGGCGGATCGGATCTCATTCACAATTTAATTTGTCTCTGTTCAAGTTTATTCTCATGACATATATATATTATTAATAATCGAGATAATTAATATAAAGCCTAGTTTCTTCTGCTCCACGAGTTCCAAGAGCATGCCAAGATCTGCAGCTCAATGTCAGTTAAGAAATATATCAACAAGAGAAAAGAATATTTCGAAGATACTAGATATATATTAATCAATGTTGGACCATGTAACAATAATTCATGTAAAATATTACGAGATAAAGAAATTAATTAAGTGGGGGAAAGCAAGGCTTGGGACGATCTCCTGCGCCTTGGCGTCTAGACATAATTAATTAATTAATGAGATCTACCTGACCGAAACTCTTCAATCTCTCTCATCAGCTGTCTAATATCATTAGTTCGAAGATTTTCATTCATAAATCTTTTTATGTTTCTAAAGTAGTATTGCCAAGTAGTATTGCCCGAGGGGTCTGAGTACGTACGTTGGCATGAAGAAAAATGTCCATATATTTTTACAGCAAGACTCCTAGCGAGGGCTCTGCTCAAGGTTCGGTTTCTCTCTCTCTCTCTCTCTCTCTCTCTCTCTCTCTCTCTCTCTCTCTCTCTCTCTCTCTCTCTCTCTCTCTCTCTCTCTCTCTTAATCTAACTAGAATCTAAAACTAAATCAAACCGAATTGTTTAAACCTAACTAGAATCGAAAATTAAATCAAACCGAATTGAACCAATTTGGTTGAAGTCCAAATCGACAGGGAACTGAACGGGAATGGTTCCTTCAGTTTGTCGGTTTAACATATAATAATTATTAATAAAATTAAAATAATTAATCGATGTTTACATTAAGATTAATAATTTATTGGTAAGAAAAAGTACATTTTTATATTATTTAAAATTAATTCATAAAAATTTATGAATTAACTAGAATCTAAAATTAAATCAAACCGAATTGTTTAAACCTAACTAGAATCGAAAACTAAATCAAACTGAATTGAACCAATTTGGCTGAAGTCCAAATCGACAGGGAACTGAACGGGAATGGTTCCTTCAGTTTGTCGGTTTAACATATAATAATTATTAATAAAATTAAAATAATTAATCGATGTTTACATTAAGATTAATAATTTATTGGTAAGAAAAAGTACATTTTTATATTATTTAACATTAATTCATAAAAATTTATATTTAAAATCGATATAACATATAAATAAATTGAGTCGATTGATTTATCGGTCCAGTTCAATTTCGAGGGGAGTTGAACCGAATCAAACTGATAAAAATATCTGGGTTCGGTTTGATTCTCAAAAGAAATGAAACACCCAAGCCTTTGAACTAACCGATCATTTCAGGTCGATTTATCGAACTTTCGGATTCGGCAAGAACACACCCTAGTCCCTACTCCTGGCGATGCCGTTGAGTAGTTCATGTATTAGATCATCGTCATATCATATCGTCATCAATTCTTGATGCGGGAAAGATACGGTTGCCTGCTGGTTAGGGAACATTTAGTTGTATCTCCACCTCGGTCTAGCTATGAATAAGATGTAGGATGCGTTTTGTTGATATTGTGAAAAAGATTTTAACCAGTTAAGTCTCTTTATCATCACATAATCTTATCCAAACGCATCTCATCCCTTTTGACTAGAGTTTTGAGAGAGAGAGAGAGAGAGAAACTCATCTGGATGTTAACTTTTCTCTCAACTTTTAAAAATGATCAAGAGATAAATTATAGACATTGTCAATTATCGTAACATCCATATCTTTGAAAACTGAAGAGAGCGAGCGAGAGAGAGAGAGAGAGATTATTCCTTAATTTCTTTTCCACATTTTGTTGGCTATTTCGGTCCCATCTCTCAAGAATTATCAGCAATTTTGGGTTAGAACCTCTGCCTCCCTTTAATGTACTCAGATCCCAAGCTCTGGACACGGGTAGGGAATTGGTTGGGCTACTCTGCGTTATGATCCCGAACAATAACACGCATGATTAGGAGGATGACTGTTGACCGTATTTCATCGCAACTATCTTAATAGAATCTCATACTTCTTGATAAGAGATTAGATTAGGTGACAAGCGAAACCAAACAACTGCTTGTTTTGAACTTGATGTCTCTCTGACACCCAAACATCCTCGATCTTCTTAGGAGATGCTTTCATGTTTACGGTGCCTGAGAAGACATGACCCAACGATAACAAGATCAGAGATGATGATAACAAGCAAGCACAACGGAAATGACCACAATTTCTGTCTATCGTAGGACATACACGAAAAAAAAAAACTCCATTAATGATGAAGGATGGTCCCTGCCTCCCACCATCCTTGTTCTTGGAAGAATCTCATCATCAGACCTCAACGGAGGAACCCACCCGCCCACCACCGCCACCACATGGGGTGTCAGCTTGATCCGCCATATATACATAAAAAAATAAATAAATGATTTTGTGGCTCAAGATCTGACCAATCTTCAACGCGCAGGGAAAACCGTCATAGACCAGCACAGCTACCTTAAACCCCTCATCTCTACATGATCATCAAATACATCCTACATCACCTCAACGCAGGCAGAATGAATCATGTAAGAGAAAAAAAAATTTCCGCTGGTAACAACTAGAATGAGCTAGATGGTGCACGCCCGTCTTGCATCCAAGAGTTATGGGGTGTTTGGTGACATAAGAAATTGAGTTTTTGTTGCAAAAATATACTTTTCTAACAAAACTTGTTAAAAAGTGTTTAACAATCACTACAAAATTATAATTTTATAGTAAATTCTTGTTAGACAAAAAAAAGATAAGACCTCTTTTTTTTGAGAACCCAAATGTAATAACTGACGTGTAAATTGAAAGTAGACTTCCTGATGAGACAGGAAACATGTCAATATACTAAATCCTTGTGAAAAAAACTGGACATGAATGTTTAAGTTACTCGGATAAGGAGGACAACCATTATAAAGACACAGGTCATTAGAAATATTACAATCCATGAGAAGCACGAGGTCTTGATGCTCTCTGAGTATATTGCTGAAGCTCGTGCATTAGCGCGACCTGTGCTAGCCAAACTTTGTTCCACAGCCCTTTCAGTGGAATCAAGTACCTTGCAGTCAACCAAAAGGAGATAGGTTTAATCCACACGGAGTACAAGATTCTGATACTTCTTTATCCAAGTAAATTGTTTAGTCAAAGCAGCAGGTATCTGATACACATATGACGTATGAATCTTCCATCCGATGATGGTCGAGAAGGTTGAAAAAAATAATTCAGGAGCCTTACAAGCAGCCACCAAAGGTCGATTTTGAATTTAAGTTTGAAAAGACCAAAATCACCTCAGAAAGAAGGATATATAGACCTTATTTGCTATCACAGAATTCTAGTGGTCAAGTAGGCCAAAAGAATGAAAGTGTACCTTCTCAGTTTCCTGCAAGGACATGTTCATCATTAGACTATTCTCCTTGAGTTTCTGTGCCAAAACAACCATTTCGTCCGTCATATCCTCCTGAAGCTTCCTGTTGAAAGAAGCAAAACAGAAGGGTATCAAGAACAGTTAAATGAGAAGACTAGAAACTAGGCAATCATACTTACTAAAGACTAAGAACTAGGCAATCATATTGAATGAAGTTCCTGCATTTACTCGTTACCAGGTGACTGTAAGCTATATAGGTAAGGATGGTGTATTTGGGCATATGCTGGGTTGCTGTTAGCGCCAACCATACTTGACAAATTATCCCAAGTCCAATTTCCCTTCAGGGTATTGCCTACTTCAAGGTATTCAGGATCCTAATCTGTATTGGGATAGGTAGGCCGGTACAAGCTTGAATCAAACTGGCTGATCCAGGCTTGAAGTCACAAGAATAAGGGCCAATTAGTGGAATCTGAAAGTGCTGATTCCAGTCCCGACAAGCCAATTTTGCAAACTTTGTTTTGCTTATCTACAAATCCTCTTTGGCTTTTTAGCATTTTATCATTTACTTCTTGCCACACCTGTTTGTTCACATCTTTACCATAGTTGTCAAGATGGCCACCTAGGTGCCCAGCGCCTTGATAGGGCACCTTTTGAGAAGTCCAAAAGGTGCCCAAGGTGCTCAAGGCACCCACCTTGGTGCCCAATGTGACTAGGCTAGGTGCCCCATGTATTTATATTATACACCATAAAAAAAGTTCTTTTAGCGGGGCTTTGCCCCCCTAATACCATGTGTCCCTTTATGATAGTGTAAACATATTAATATATTTCACTATTAATTATCCCATCACATATATATAAGATTTATAACTATAAATATATGTTAGATACTTAAATTTTATAAAGATCTTTTTAACTTTCTTCTCTCTCTCTCGTACACACATCAAGCTTATCAAGATTAATTATTTCTCGAAACAAATATATACCTATGCATACATAAAATCACATTTAATGAATGAACACATAAACATACACATTCAATTATAACATACAAATATAATTATATTTTTGTATGCATGCATAAATATATATAATAATAACATCTAATTATATATATATGATTATGTAAATGTATATACACATGTATATACATGTATATATAAACATCCAATTTTGTCGCCTTGATCGCTTAAGTGATACTTAGGCAGCCACCTTGTCACCTAAACAGAATTGACACCCTTCAACGCCTTATCACATTGACAACTATGGTCTTTACAAACAATTTCCCCCTTTTAAGCCATTTTTATTCATTTCATGTTGTTAGGTATCATCCTGGATGTTGCATAAAGCCATCTACCATATTAGGCGTTTCAAATCAGAATACTCCAACATATAAAGCATCCAAACTCTTGGTATCAACGGCGAGGATTGTCGTCTCAGATCTTGGCTTTGTCTCGGAAGGGTGCATGAGAAGAGATCTTGAGAGATTCTCGAAAAAATCTCGAGAAATTAGATCTCGGATTTCATTTATGTAAGGTATACCTTACCCAAAGATTGTCATTTCACATCTAGAATTTATCTTACGGAGACTGAAGAGAAAAAATCTTGAAAAAAAATCTCGGGAGAATGAATCTTAGAAATACCAATCATTGTGCATATTTAAATGTAAAATGTCATGTAATCTCTTCAAAAAGGACAAAGAAACTCATTTTAAACATCAAAATAAGCTGTGAGAGAATTAAAAGTGTAATACAAAAATGGTGAACTATTGTTAACACGAGATATACAAAGGATCTTATGTCAGACCAAAGTTTCATCTTGAACAATATAAATAGGAGATCGATAACATCTTGAGTAAATTATACATATATAGTCATAAAGATATTAAGTTATGAAATTTTATCAAGCAATAATGTCTTAATGAATATTTAGATGAATTTTATATTAAAATTGACAATATATAAAATAAACTTAACAAGGCTATCTAACAAGTTAGGGGTAGTAATAGGCACAGAACATCAAGTTACTAGAGGTACTACATAGATTTTCTCATTTCGGCGATCACATTTCTCGGACGTTTGGAGAGAAAGAGATTCTCGGGAGATCTCAAAAGATTCTCGGAAAATCACATTCCATGATCAACGGTGTCACACAACCAAGACTATCTCACAATGCTCACTTGTTGCAAATTTCTGATGGAATGAATGGACGTGCATCATTCAAAGATCAGGCTGAACTAGACCCATGCTTCACCAAAAGACTATTAGCACAAAAACCAGCTCGTTCTTCCTTGCGAAATAAAGAAAACTAGCATTACATGAAGCTACAGAATTACCGGTGTCTATCAAGGTGCACATGTGTTGAGGCATCAAGTTTTATAGGAGTCTGCTGATTATTATCTGTGCTGTCGTGCACCCTTTCAGAAGCTTCAGTATGATGCCTAGAACACACCAAAATGATAAGTGAACATTAGCATTAATAGGCAAGTTATGTGGGTATATTGGCAGAAAAACATCATAAAAGCGGAGATGGTAGTTTTATTTAAGATTTCATGGTCAATAAATTATAAGCAGATCCTTGCTAGTAGAATTCATAGAACAAGGTTGAAGTGCACAATATAAACCACTTACATGACTCTTCTTCTCAGCCCTTGAGAAGGCTCCATCTCAGTGTTAGGATTCCAACTTTGTGAAGGTTCTTCCTCAATGGAAATCTCATTATCAACAGTTCCTTCTGGTCCGTGCAGCTAAAACCAGTAACATCAGCTTGTTTCGAGTCAAAATACTTCATGCCAGTTAAAGACAAGACTGACAAGTAACACTTTAAAGAGAGAGCTGATGTATCTATGACAGAGTTGTAATAAAATATTCATGGAACTGACCAAAAAAAAAGAAACAAAAAGATGTTCTTGGAACAAGAACTGCCAAAATTAAATAAATTGAGATTAACGACATTATGTACTGAATCAGACACTCAACAGCTCAGTAAGATAGATATATTGTCATATTAGATTAGATAAAATACGTAATGAATATATTGGAGAAAATATATTGTAGCAACAATTGTAGACAAATTGAAAGAAGAGAAATTGAGATGGTTTGGACATATTCAACGTAAAATTAAGAAAGTTCCAGTTAGAAAAAAATCAAAATAATTGAAGTGAAAAAAGAACGTGACAAACCCAAGTTAACATGTGAAAATAACTCAATATGATTTGAATAAGTCAAATATCTCTGAAGAAATAACTCAAAATCGACGTGAATAGAAAAAGAAAATCAATACGGCCAACACCAATTAATTTAAGATTGATGGTTAAATTGAGTTGAGTATCAAGGAGAAACAATAGCATAGTCAAAATCAACGTTCAAAAATAGTGGTACATAGAGTATGTAGAAAATGGAAGAGGAGTTTTCGTTTCTGCACATGACCTATCTGGATTTTCAGACAAACCTGAAGTGGGAAGAGGTCGTTAACAGCACAAGAGTAAAATTAATGCAGGTAGGAGAACTCTTCTTTCACCAGTGCTGAGGAAAGAGTGTTTACAGTTCAACATTCCAGATCATGATTTAGAAAAATACAAGTTTTCACTTGACAATAAGTTACGTCATCTTGGTTTTGTTCGTTCTGAAAAAATGATACAACAATCCAGGTCATGAATAAGAAAATAAATACCCTGTTATTCAATGTTGATCTATAGGCTACTGACTGGCTTTCATTTTATATGTTCCCTGATGACACATGTTGAATAGTTAATCAACATATCAGAGGCTATGACATGACATAACCAATTAACAATCTAGCTTTTCCTCTTGCATTGCATTTTATCAGGTGCTGATAACGTATAAACTAAATATGTTAAGAGTTGTCATTGGGACATGTACCAGATGGAAAAAATACAACAGATTTCCAACAATCAAAATTCTCACTGCATACCGATATGAATATTACAAACCTAGATAGTCTAAACAAAAAAAAACATATTAATTCTTCTATTAGATGACTGTAATAACATTTCCAGTTACCAAACAACCAGAGAGAAAGAAACCAATGATCAAATAAGTGACAATTTTAGTCATAGGCCTGCAGACATATGAAATAGAAAAAATAAATAGCTGATGATAAACATTTGCCTTGGTGCCATGAATTTGATTCAGCTGAAATGGAAACAAATAATGCTACCTGTGGAGTAATTAGTTGTGCAGCAAGAGCTTCAACCTTCTCTGAATAATCATTTAGTTTTACCTTTGAAATACTGTTAATAATATGATTACACAATAATTAAAACTACAATAGTCACTGAAACAGAAAAAGAAATTTAAATAATTGCCTGATATCAGAAACCATCAAACTAACTACCGCATGGTAAAAAATGTTTATCCAATAGGAATAATAATCCACATTTTTCATGAATTCTTCTTTTTTTAACTACACCAATGGCAAAATCCTTAGCTTTCAAACCTCTAGGAGCAGCTTAATTGCATGTAAAGATCAAGATATCTACCAAATGCGATAAAGAAAAGTATTGGGTAAATGGTGGTAACTGATAACCTATGGTATTTTACATACAATGCTATAAGGAAGGTAACTTGTATGGTCAGTAAAACTGTATAATCCAGTTTTGAATACAACTAACGTCCCTAAGTGCTGCATATATACCGCTAATCTGCTATTAATAATGAGTTATAGTCTATGGTCAATTACAAGGTCAGGGGTCGGGAGCAGGTCAGTTGGGCTCCAACCAACCCAAGTTGCCCGGAGTCAATGACCCGGTTCAAACCAGATAGGAACAGATTAGCCGAGACGACCTAAAGCCATTGGGTTAGTCGATGCTGACCTGCCTGGCCCCCAAACTGAATTGGCTGATTTGAGTCCCGATCACATTGGTCAGACCCAAATCCTACCTGGTCGGCCCGGGTCAGCCGACCGGACCCCAACCGAGCATTCCATAGTCAATTCTTTATTCAATCATCAAGGTAATGACTAATTTACACTCAATCACAAAGAAACTAGTTGGTGACATGAAAAAAATCAGGAATATATAGACAAAATAGATATATTGTAAGAAATATAATTTAAAAGAATACATGAATACCTTAAAACCGTTGCCTGATGCAAAAATGCAGAATTTACTTTAGTATATTCTAAATTACAACTTGAGCAACAGTCTAAGATTTGAGGTGTATGCATATTGATTGGTCCAATTGGAATCTAAATAACTATTTACCCATCCATTGTATAAAGACAAAGAACCACTTCTAAAGCAGATGAACCTTGTGACTCCTTCCGTTGCAGCCTCAGCACCCAAAATTTCTACCATTTCCCGTAACGTCGCAACATACTGAAGACAGAAGACAAAAAATCAATATGTGAGTACGAAGTCACAAACACTGTTGGCATATTTGAAAAGAGGTGCCAGGTTATTTATTTATTCATATATTTATTGGTTCATCCATTCATCTATTCATTAATATGCAGACACACAGGATGCCTTTTTCTTTGCAGACAGCATCAACAGTTTGCCAGCTCCATTCATACAGGAAACCCAAAAATACAGCTATAATTGAGTTATCAGATCTATTTCATTCTTCAGATCAGTAAAAGTGAGCGGGCAGAGCTTCCCTAGCATTGTACACGTTTGTGAAGGGTGTCACCATAGCTTGAACCTGTGGGGCCTCAATGAAAATGTTTGGCAACTATTTCTCCCAGCCATCATGGGGGCCTTTTAGAAAAAGAGGAATCAACTGATCATACAATCAAGTGGGGAGCATCAAAAAGCATCCTTTATCATGTTGTTTTCCTAGTTAGGAGATGATTCAATAGGCATTTTGGCTTCTACATAGACTACAACTACTTCAAAGACAGGATGCGCTTTGAGGTGCAAATGTACCAATACACTCTGACAAGTATCACAAAGCTTAGCTCAATAAAAGTTTGACTCAGCTTGTTTATTATGATAAATGAGCAAGTTTGAATAAGAAAAATAAGCTCGATTCATTAACAAATAGAGCTCGAACGGACCCTTCTTGACTCAATAAACCTAGGAGTAGCTCAAATAAATACTTGATTAAATATTTAAAAAATAAATTATGATTATTCATAGTTTTATAGTGTCAATTAAATCTATTAAATATGCTGAAATCAAAATTAGTTTTACACTTAGGTCAAACTTCATAAATGAACTCAAATTCCAAAAAATGAGGTTAGATTGAGCTTGAGTTTGAGCTTCATAAACAAGTGCATATCGAGCTTGAACTTGAGCTGAAACCAAGTATGCCAAGCTAGAGTCAAGCTCAAAATTGGCTCAATTAAGTAAATGAGTAGCTCAACAAGCCGTGCTCAAGTTTGTTTGTCAATACTTAACAAGCTGAGTTCAAACATGGGCCAAGTCTGTTTGTCAATACTTGAGCTCGAGTAGAGATAAACAACTGGTGCTTGAGCAACATGCTATTAATCTCAGTGACTTGTTTTCACCCCTAGATACTCTTGTGGCTTATATTTATACTTTGCTTATGCCACCTCCTACTACCTTAGTAGAAAGGGTTTTGCTTGCCTTCTTTTTACTCAAATTACCTTTGTACTTCCAGTATTTCATTTAACGAACATGACCTTGGCCACCTTCAAAAAATAAGATGTATTTCATTCCACTTCATACAATGATTGGTCTGAAAATAGTCAGTATAACCTGAGGTGAGAGCATTAGCTGAAGCAATAATGCAGCATTAGCTGAAGCAATAATGCATCTCCCAACAAAATGTTACAACTACTAATTGATACTTTCCTGTGGTTGATATCCAGTATACGCTGGTAGCACTACAAGAACCAACAAAAAGCATGCAGAGGAACTAACTGAAAAATAATCAACAAGAAAGATCAATCTAGAAAAGAGACATGCACAAATTTTAACATTACATGTACTAGTTTTGCTTGATTCTGCTGATGAGGAGCAGCAGCGAGCAGCCTCTTTAGGTTCACTTCAGTTTTGCTGATTCCCATGTCAAGTCCTGACACCATAAAATTAATGAGAGTTCTAAACAAAAACCATGCCAAAGATGGTATATCATCTTAAAGAACATCGAAGCATGAGGAGGAATGTCTGGTGGTAAATTTTGAAAATTTAAGCATCTTTGGCGAACAGTGTTCAAACACTTAAGACAAGAATCAGGTTCAGATACGAGACAGATTTTGCAATGAACTGATGCTTGAGATAATTAATCTAAGACTGGCACAAATCACTACAAGCAAAGAAGAATGTAGACTTCACAAATATGACTGTCCATCTGTGCCTGCTCTAAAGGTGCACTAAGACACAATCAGAACTATGGACCAAGATTCAGCAATCAATTGATCAATCCCGGCAGATTTTGCCAAGGGTGTTTGGTTAGACCTTTTAGAGAAAGATTTCTGTCAATACATCATATTTTCATTTGACTTAGACTGTGTTTGGTTGAGATTATAGAGAAAAAAAATTAAAAATTAATTTTTACCCATCTACGCTTATACAAAATCTAAATTTTGTCATGATTTTAATCTATATAATTCATCTCTTGGTACTTTTTAAAGTTTGAGAGAGAAGACAACATATGAATTCATCTCTTGCCTTCTTTAAAAATCTAAACTCAATCATTACAATCAAAAAGTTAAAGAAAAATCTAATGTGATTGGATGAGGTTGTGTGAAATTATAGATTTTAAGGATTAAGATATCTTTCACAATCTCAACGAACTCACCCTTAGTAGAGAAGAGATTTTGAAAAGCATAGATTTTGACATAAATTCTCAGCCGGATTGAGCTTTTAGGGATTTTGACATAAATTCTTTATTTACAATCCGAACTAACGTCTCTTCTAGAAATCGTGGATGAGTATGATGTGTTTGGTTGAGATTATAAAAAGAAGAAATCATGAATTAATCTTTATCAATAAGGAGTCGTTACTAGCCATGATTATTAAAGATATTTTACTCTTAACAAATTATCTTTAAATAAAATTAAAGCATAATCTCCCTTTTGCTTTAAATCTGTGCCACATTTGGAGAAACCCAAAAAAAACTGAGTTTTGGATTTTTTTTTCCCTTTCAGCTATCTTGTGTTAACTGCTAACTATCTCTCTCCACCTTCTTTCCAAAATCCCTTTTCAAATAAGATGTAACTGAAGTCACTAGGCAAGGAATTCTTGGTCAGGATTGGCTAGGGCTGATCTTGATATGGATTATGGATCGATATCGGATTGGCCGGAACTGCCAACTGGTAATTCAGGATGGACCTAGAGTTGGTTGATCATGATCTAAATCAGTCTGTCTCAACCGGACTCTGCTGAGACTCGGTTTGACCCAACAAAACCAAGCTGGGGTCAGTCAATGTAGCTGACTCCAAGCTAGGATTTGCAAATCTGGGTTGATTGCAGCCAGACCAAGCTGGTACAACTGGAACAGCCTGGGTCCAATGCAGATCAGACAATCCCAGTCCAAATCAGACCCCATTCAAAATGGGGCAACAATGGCCAAGCTAAACTGATTCTGGACAAACTGGCCCCATCCAGGCCAATCTTGGCTGAAGCTCAAAGCAAGACTTACCTTCCCCGGGAATCAAATTGAGTGGCGCATTGATGATGATCATGATCTAGGATCGGCCAAGATTAGCTAATCTTGTTAACCATGTTCCCTTGACATTCATTTAAAAAGAAGTATGTCTTCTAGGGAACTCAAATAATTGGAATAATTTCCATAAACCTGATAAAGGTAGAGTGATGTTTCTTCACACATGTATCTTCAACTCTTTCTGGTCAGATAAAGGTTGCTGAGAGAAATGTGCATGAAAGAAAAATGACAATTCTACATGGCCTACCAGACTTGAGATCTTTAAACTCCAATACTAGTTAGTTTGATAGCATCTACTCGAGGGAAAAAAGAAAACGTTTGAAGTAGGAAGGAAAAGGGAAAGAGAAAGGTGTGTGGAAAACAACTGAGTGAAACCTTGAGTTTTCTAGAAGTTTATAGATATGATCTTGCTTATATATTCCATATAGAGCTACATTGTTTAAGGCAATGAAGGTGGCCATCCAGGTGATACAGTGAAGAGAGGCAGCACCTTACTACCTCAACCATAGAAGGAGAAGGTAAAATAAAGTGCTTCTAAGAGGTTCCCAAGCAGACCCTTAGTAATTACTTCAATTTAATGGGTAGTTGTTGGTAGGTGAGAATGTGTTTGGAGGGAAATCAATTGTTGAAAGAAACTTTGAGAGCTATAAAAACTCTCAATGTATCCTCATTGTATTATGCTAAAGAAATCTAAACTTAAACTAAGACTAAGAGTGTATTTTTTTTTACTTTTCCTCATCTTTATGAGTAAGGAGTCCATGAGAGGTACTCAATTGTCTGGTATCCGAAGCTCATAAGAAGCATCATTTACATCAAGCATTTTGATCGATCAACGACGTCACCAACTTGACGTCCTCGAAGAATGAGCCTCTGCACCTCCTTTTTCTCTACTATTTCATCTTCCTCCTCTCTCTCACTTTCTTCCTACTCCGGTCTTCCAACGCCAAAAGTTGATCCATTGTTTGCAACCTCCATCACCGACAACGCTGGCGCCACTTTGAGCTTCCAATGCAAGGTCGACAATTCTTTCATCCACCTAGGCATCCCAACACCTCTCCGACGTATGTCCACTGCCAACCAAGGAGCTTACACCTCGACTCTCGGCAATGAACTCTCAGAATAAACAAGCAAGCCAAACAATTGGTTCGGTTGATATCTATCAACCTAAACAACTACAAGAACATGCTGCATATAGACTATTACCCTCATGCAAGAAGTAGGTATCTTGATAACTTTGTAAAATATTATTTTGAATTGTAGTTTTCAGGTTATGTGTCAGTCAAGCCCCCCTACAAGTGTAACAATAATTTCTGATCTTCCTCTTAATTATTTACCTTATCCATTTCGTTTATAGTCGTAAATGCTCATGCCAAACCTAAGTTAGACTCCACTCTCCCTCCTCTTTTTCCACCTAAATATCTCCTAGGTAGACATCCTAACCTCATTGTAGTTTTCTAATTACATCGGTCCTTTACCCTAAAATCAAATCCGAGTACTCAGTCTTGTGAACCAGATCACGAGTAGGAGTCAGCTTAGAGAGTCAACTAGTCCATCCCACATCAGCCACTCTTGCTCCAATATATATGAGTAGTTCATTTTAAGTTTTGTATACCCCATATTAGGTCTAGCAGACCCTGTTAGCATGATCCTTCTCCCCCCCAATGCAGTGCAGACAAGGAACCTTCCATCCCCTCTCACTGCCCCCTCCAGCCCAACCTCCTCTCCTCTCCACTCCACCTCTCTCTCTTCCCCCCTCATCCCCCCATTGGGTGCAAAGAGATTATCTTACTCATTATAGGCAATCATCCCGAGTGCTTGAGGCAAGGCACCCCTACCTCAGGTGTCTTGCACCTCTAATAACAATTTTCTTTTGAATATGGTCAGATACCAAGATTCTATTAATCCAAGAGTACAAAAAGGAAGGTGAGGGGGCGACGCGTTCAAAATTTTCTCCCTGTCGAAGTAGAAATTCTTCGAAGCCAACTTTTGTGGAGACATCAAACTAGTTGCTATTTTCACTAAGTTACTTCTCGTGGGATGGTAAACAAAAAGGAAGCATTTTCTGTGGATTGGATGCAGGTCGGATATCAGACCTGTCAAAAGTAATGAAACCGTTGTGGTTAAGAAATCACCGAGATTAAGATGTTTAACTCGCAAGATTCTAATGAAAAATTATCTGAGTTCGCTTATTTACGACCATCAAAATTTGAGATCACGTCTGCACTAGAATATATGGGCATACGAGAAATAAACAAAATACTAATAACCGGAAGAAAAAGATGAAAATTTTCTCCGCATTCACGGAATCACGAGGTAGGTGAAAAAAATCAAGCTAGCAAAAAATTCGAGAGAAGCTAACAAAAATTTAATCGAGTGTTAACCTCTCACAAAGATAATAGATTAGCTGCAAAATATTTTCGAGCAATGTGCTAAATTGACAGATTTCACGCATAGTGGATGATGCCTACTGATCGGCTGACTGACCTGATCGGATGCAGCTGTTAGAAAGAAATCGCCCAGGGATTGGCAGTGGCGGTGTTCCACCTATGTACCGGGCTCAGGACACCAGTCTCGCCGCTCGTCAGCGGGCAAGACTACGGCGGTGCTGGGTGCCAACTCGCCGGATGGGAGGAGAAGTGGACTCCGGCGGCTCCGCTGGCTGGTAAGAAAACGTGGGTCTCGGACAGCCGCGGTGGCTATTAGCGGAATTTCACAGAAGGTAGGGGGTGGAGATCAGAGAGACTGGGTGCCGGAGGAATCGGCGATCAGTCAGTTGGCGAGGTGCGCAAGGGCGTACGCAGAGAGGAACAAGGATGAAAGGGGGAAGGTTGCGGCAAAGGAACCGCGCTACAGAGGCAGGGAAGAAGAGGAATATCGGAAGCGGGGGAGAAATGGCGGAGGTGATCGGCGACGATGGGAAGAGCGGCGCGCCGGGAAAGGAAGGCCCAGGCGGAGCGCACGGGGAGAAAGGAGAGGAGCATCGGCGGCAGCGGCCCAGCGGGGGACTCAAATCCGGCTGGACCGGACCGGTCTAGTGACTCGAGGGAATGGCAGTACCGTGATTATATCACAAAATCCGGGACATTTGCGGATTTGCCAAACCACGTGGTTCTTCCATCCCTTAAAACGCTACCTTCGGTCCCTGCCGCCGCTCCGGAGAGCTCGTCGAGGACAGTCTCCCCGAAACCAAACCCTAGCCGCCGCGACCTCCGCCATGGGACGCGTCATTCGAGCTCAGAGGAAGGGTGCCGGATCGGTCTTCCGCTCCCACACCCACCACCGCAAGGGCGCCGCCCGCTTCCGCTCGCTCGACTTCGGTGAGCGAAATGGCTATCTCAAGGGCGTGGTCACGGAAATCGTCCACGACCCCGGCCGCGGCGCACCGCTGGCACGCGTGACCTTCCGCCATCCCTTCCGGTATAAGCACCAGAAGGAGCTTTTTATCGCCGCTGAGGGCATTTACACAGGGCAGTTTATCTTCTGTGGCAAAAAGGCCAACCTCATGGTCGGCAACGTGCTCCCACTCCGCTCCATTCCCGAGGGTGCTGTGGTCTGCAACGTCGAGCACCATGTTGGAGATCGTGGTGTGTTTGCCAGGAGCTCCGGTGACTACGCTATTGTCATCAGCCACAACCCCGACAATGGTACCTCCAGGTAATCTAAGAAGTTTTATTTTGCTAGATGGCTTGTAGCTTATGCAGTTCATGATTGTCAGTAGTATATCAGATTGTTGTTCTCTTGATCTGATAATTTTCCGTCTTTATCAGCATATATCATTGTCTTTACCCTGTGTTACAGTTCTTAAATATTTTCAGCAAGACGCCTGCTTTCATTAGAATGTGCGGGGCACAAATATTAAGTTCATAATTTCTTTTCTTAGAGTTTTGTACGGGTTAAATTCAATTCCATCAGGTTTCCTGTATTCAGAGGGTTGTCGTTCTTGTAAACTTGCTTGTTAGGCGGTTAAATGAACTTATGTTGAGTTGCCCCCATTAGATTTTTGGGACCCGTTAGTGTTCTTGTTCGCCTTCTCTTGATCCGGAAGCTTCTGATTTGTTATGATAAGTGCATTCAGACATCCTCAGGACACAAGCTAGCTTCTATCTTCTATGCATGTTTGCCAATCGCACAGTGAGGACCTTGCTAGAAAGTAGAGCTTATTTCCCACAGTATGCGAACGGCAATGGATGCCCCCTTTGTTTATCTGTAACACCTTCTTGATATGTTCTCAAGGAGAGCAATTAACTAACATGTTCTGCAAACTTCAGGGACGTATGTTTGATTGGGGTGCTTTCTGGGACTTTGACGTCTTGATGTTAACTTACTCTTTGCTCCAGCTCTTGCTGCCTCTATTTGTGCTATCATAGGATTTATGCTCGTGCTCTTGATTCTCTACTCCTTGTCTTTAATCGTGTGCCTTTACAGTATAGAACTTGGATCACGAGTTTGGGCCATGAAGTAACCAGGGTGTGTAGGTACTGAACAAGTTAGGCATCTGAATTTCCGTAAGGTGCTTTTGCCTCAGAAGATTTCCTCGATCAATGTCATCTTTCTACCACTAGTTATTAAGGCAAAGGCATAATTTGAATGATATTAAATTTATATCTCTTTTTTCTTTTATTTCATGCTTATAATGTTTTCTCAATCTCCACCCGAACCAAAAGAGAACACAATGTGCTGGGCTCTGGAATATTTAAGTTGTTTTATAAACTTTGGAATGTCCTTGTTTTCTAAGTAGAGTTAACGACGATGATGTATGATCACCAAATATTTGTAACTTTCGGGGTCAAACACTTCAATTCTATGTATCCAGAATGCCACCGTAGTCTTGGGCACTTGTGAGAAGTGCAGGAGTAAAGCTGTTCTCAACTTGTTGGCTGACTGCTTCAATGTATATTTACCAGGATTAAGCTCCCATCCGGTGCCAAGAAGATTGTCCCAAGTGGCTGCCGTGCCATGATTGGTCAAGTGGCTGGCGGCGGCAGGACGGAAAAGCCCATGCTCAAGGCTGGAAATGCATTCCACAAGTACAGAGTGAAGAGGAACTGCTGGCCCAAGGTGCGTGGTGTTGCAATGAACCCCGTGGAGCATCCTCATGGTGGTGGTAACCACCAGCACATTGGGCATGCAAGCACAGTCCGCCGTGACGCTCCCCCGGGGCAGAAGGTTGGGCTCATCGCCGCCAGGAGGACCGGTCGTCTCCGTGGGCAAGCCGCTGCCACAGCAGCCAAGGCGGAGAAGGGTGCTTAGTCATACAAGTTTCAAGACCTGTGTCGATCTTCAAGGTACTGCTGAGAGAGGGATACTAGTATATTTGGGTTCAGCTACTGTCTTCCAGTTTTCCCGTTGCTTTGAGTACGCTATCTTATGACTTGCACTTAATTAAAAACAGTTCTATTGTAAGTGCTTTCGTGTTCCATCTGTTCTTACCCTCGTTTGATTACCTCAACAATCTTGGGATGTGTATTTCTTATCCTGCGCGAACTTCTGATGTTCGGTACTCTAGTCCTAAAGTTCCTTGAGATCATCTGATTATCTCCAGCGAAGGCGAGGCGGCCTCTTATCTCATCGCTTTGTTTGACGTTTTCTCTTTCCAACACCAAGCTGAACGGTTGCATGAAACGTGAGACAACATTTGTTTGAAGGAAGAGCACCTGATGGCAAGGCAGGATGCAGGGAGTGCATCCGCTACCTAAAATCTTTGGATGTTGATAATTTTTAATTGATTGATTCATTCAATTACTATCTAAATTATTTTCTTTTATTTTAAAAATTAGTGGAAAGTAATTTTTTTTTTCTTATTCGGATTTTATTTTTAACTATTAAGTAAATGATTAGATAGGAAATTAAGAGTTTGAAATTTTCAAATTAGGGCAACACAACTTTTTTAAGATAGGATGGCATATTTGGAAGTTCTGAAAACACGGAGAATTAGTAAGAACCCTCTTGTTCTGGTTGTCTGCGTTTCTGCCAATAATTTATGCAAAATCATAAAGTAGCCCTAGTATAGTATGTGATTATATCAATATTATAAACGGTATATTTACTCTTGATGGAAGCATAAGTCCCATTTTATAAAACTCTACGTGTATCAAGTCCCAAGAACCAAATAATTTCGATGGTATTCTTAGATCGCCTTTGGTTTGGCTCAAGAGAGAGGAATCCTTGTCAAAAATCTCGTGTTCAATCAAATGCGTCGAGTATCTTTTGGCTTTTGTGTAAGAAGTGTGAAAGGATTTTGAAAAGTAGATAAGAAATAACTCCTTGACGGATCGTAAAGACATCGAACAGGCATATCAACGACAGGTGATTAAAATAGTAAAATCTACCGGATCAAGCAAAGAGACAGAAATTCAAACTTCTGCCCCAATCATGTCAAAATCAAGAGGAGAAAGAACCGAATTATCTGTTGCTTCGGACAAGATGGGTTGGATAAGAGAGAGTGCTGAAATCCAACAAGCCTCTACATCCATTATTTTTCAAAACATGTCAAAGAAGAATCCTTCCATGGTTGATCTTCTGGATGGTAGATGGATATATGGAACAACAAGTGGATTCCAAATTATCATGGCATACCAATACCTTATGTTTGGTTGCATGACAATGGAGGTTTTTATTTTAATTTTTAAAAATTGTAAGAAAACTCGTTAAAAGTGGTGTTTGACAACTTTGACAATTTTATGTTTTGAAAGTGATTTTCTTCTTAAACAAAAAAAGAGGGTTTCACCTCTATCTTTTTTCTTATGGTCCCCCCACTTTGTTTGATCATGAATGGTAGTTACTCTTTTTTGTTATCACATCCCTCCAAACATGACAATTTTATGTCATGAGTTAATTCACTTTTTATTTTAATACAATTTTTTATCATGAAAATGTACAAAATTATCGTGCAACCAAACACCCCGTCAAGGAAGAGGTTTCTGTCCTCCTCAACAAATCTGTGAGCTCATCTAGAATGGCACTCGGGACCAGGAACTAATCCATCAAACTTTCAAGCACGAGACAACATCAATCAACAATACTTAGAATCACTCTCGTCAAGGAACCCGTAAGCAAGGTTAGAGTCATCTAGCCATTCACACCAAGTGGAGAACTATCTATAAAAAAATCACCTTACGCTTCCTTGAGGAATAAATAAAATCATTTCCTCTAGTAACTTCACAACAAAGAATGTAGAAGTAAATAAGGCACCCGAAGGTAGTAGCAGAATACCTCCCCCCCCAAAAGGTGATTTTCTTTCTATGAAAATATTTGAGAGGTATCTTACCTGCTAATGATATTACTCTGAAGAGGATCAAAGGAAGGGATCCGACCTGGTCCATCTATCTACAATCGAATGAAACTGTGGAGCATGCTCTGCTTGAAGATGATTGGGCAAGAGTAACATGGTTCCGTTCCGCAACGGCTCATCTAATAATATCTCATGGACACCGCACCATCATCTATTTCATCACAACATGGTTATCAACAAGTTGCCAGCATCGAGACGGTATAACGACCTGCATATATAATGATGGGTGCAGCTATTAATTGAGAGGAAGAGTTGATTCTCTACATCACCATAAAATTAAAGCCATAGATTCCCTTTTTTATTTTTTACTGAAAAAAGCACCGATAGAATGCCATGCCCAACCTAGTCGGTCGCTGCTTATGGGGTGTTCGGTTGCATGATAATTTTTTGTACACTTTCATGACAAAAAATTACATTAAAAATAAAAAGTGAACCAACTCATGACATAAAATTATCATGTTTGGAGGGATGTGTTAAAAAAAAGTAACTACCGTATATGACCAAACAAAGTGGGGGACCACAAGAAAAAAGAAAGAGGTGAGACCATCTTTTTTTGTTTAAGAAGAACATCACTTTCAAAACATAAAATTGTCATGGTTATCGAACACCTCTTTTAACAAATTTTCTTACCATTTTTAAAAATAAAAATAAAAATCTTTATTATCTTGCAACCAAACACCCCATTAGTCATCACTACTACCCCCCGATTTGTCTGAAAATAAGATAGGATGAGAGGCTACAGATCAAGACAGAGGAGCTTGCAGCATGATAGCCAGAAATTGCTCTGGGCATGATGACTGCATGCCGAGCTGATGTGGTGGAATAGAACTCACTTCTATACGTGGAGGCCCTAGCTAGTGATCTTGGTTGGTATTCAATTTCATCTAGATCCTTCCAAGTCCCTGTATAAATTCTCAACCGGGCTAAGCTTTTAATGGCGATGGGCCAGGTCGGCCCAGGGGTCAGCATACATATGGGCCTGAGTTTTGATTCGTCGGGTTTCAATCGAGCGGCGAGAGAAAAATATCATGACATAACAGACCTCAATATTAATGACACAACTTAATTTAAATTATCACTTTTATCATCATAAACCTATTTTAGTTCAAATCACCATCAATTTTAAAGTCTTATCTTGACTGAATAAATTATTTGAATCAAATAATAACTCGTTTTCGAGATATAAAGATCAGGTCATGCCAGACCAGGTCGGGTCAAGACAACAGTTTTCACGAGTCGGGACGGGCGCGACCAGTGATGTAACGTTGGTCGGGCCAATAACGTATAATACGGGCCGAGCCGGACCCACCTAACCTAACATACTTTGTGGTCGACTGTTAATGGGACCACCAAGTGGGGGGTGGAGCTAGCCGGGCAGGACCCACTTGACCCACACCCAACATACTTTGTGATCGAGTGGTAACTAATCGGACCAAGTTCGGGTGGAGCCGGGCAGGACACCCCCCCCCCCCCCACTTGACCCCACCATATAATGTGCTTCGTAATTCCCTCCCCATTTCGTGGCACGCGGGAAAGCACCACCTCTCGCGATATTCGCATGTTTCGGATCCCGTCGATTGCCACCTCCGATTTCACCGGATCCGTCCTCGCGGTCAGGACGGCGACGACGCCGACGAGTCCTCCCGTCTCCAGCTTGCACCGCCCCTGCATGCATTCTGTGGCAGATATACAAAGACAGAGCCTCTTCTTCCGCCTTCCCTCGGAGGTAATCAATAAAAAATCCAGACACTTGAATGCACCGATAGATCAGGCGGATAGGCGGGTATCTCCCCCCCCCCCCCTCTCAGGGCGGGGGAGTTGAGGGTGGTCACGTATTAAAATATATTCATTAAAATACGTCCCCTCCACGTATATCATTCGCTGGAAAATTGTAATATTAATGTGTATTTTTATCCGTGCTAAAATATTTTACGGAAAACGCATCTTACGTGGACTGGGCCCACTCGAGTGCCTTCGCCAGTCCGGCAGCGTCCCAGCCCACGGTGGGAAGATCAGGTATCTCCGCGGGGATAGAAAATACCCAAAACGCCCCGGATCAGTCGCGCGCTCCGTCCCTGACGGCCAAGGTTTCCGCGGTAATTTCACCATTCGAACGAGCGTATATAAGCAACGCCGCCGGGCCTCCCCCGCACCCTTTCTTCCGCAGAGGAGAGAGGTCGAGAGCGCGCGCGCGAACGCGAAGCGGTCGAGGAGAGAGGGAGGGGAGGGAGATGGGGTTTCTTGGGTTGCTGCGCTGCTCTGGCTTCCCGAGGAAGGCGTCGAGGCCGGAGGCGACGAAAGAAGCGGGGATGATGATCCCGACGGACGCGCAGCAGGAGGACGACAAGCCCGCAAAGAGGCGTCGCGCTGGGGGAGACTCGTCGGGGTGGCGTCCGTCCCTGGCCGCGATCTCGGAGAGCGCTTCTTTCCGCGCCGGAGAAGCGGGCGGCAGAGGCAAGAGGTCGGATGCGGTGGGCGGGGCACCTGGGAGGAGGACCGGAAGGGGCGCCGCCTCTTCGGTGGCGGCCACGGCGGCTAGATCTCGCACCTGGAGCAGCAGGTGAGGTCGGTCGTGCTTTGCTTCGTCCTCGCCGTCGCTCCAAGGTTTCGATCTCGTGTTCGGTTTCCGAAGGGTGGAACCGTCGGATGGCTCCGCTTCTCACCACGACCCACTTCTAGGTGGATTTTTCATGCCTGATCCGCTTTCCGCGAATAATAATAATAATAATAATCTCTGACGTTAATTTTTTATTATTGATGATTGCAGCCAATTTATTGCCGAACAGATTGCCTCTCCGGCCTTTGCTTCGGCACACGTCTTGTTCTAGTATCTCTATTGCGCACACCCTTTTGTCTTTCAAGAGATTTGTTACGGTGAAGGAGTTTCTGGCGGATACACTGGCAACTACTGGTTGTTCATCCAAAGGCGTGCAAGATGCTGCTAATGCGCAGGTTGTGTAACCAACAGTCAGTTGTTCTCTATAAGTGTGTAAATCTTCGTTTTTATTTTCACCAATTTGGCTTATATAGGCAATCCCAACCGTCCTCAACTCAAGTGCAGTACGAAGTTGTTCACTTGGTTGGATCGCGAAAGTGATTTTGGTTACTTGAATTATGGGGGGTGTGCATTAATATGTTTAAACCTTCGAATGGAATGGATTGGGTTTAATTGAGTTTGAAAGCTCAAATCGAATCAAATTAAACTGAATCAAATGTGAGGCGCTATTGTTCGGTTAGGTTTGCTTTTGAAAAGATACCCAGAATGAAAGAGTTCGGATCACCTCAGTTCTCAGGTGGAGAGAGTACCCTCATTCCTCAATAAAAAAAGTCACGGCCTTAAGATATTTAAGTGACGGTTCAAATAACAAGTTTAATGAGCTACTACCGAAAAAGACTAATGGGGTGTTTGGTTGCATGATAATTGAGATTTTTATTTTAATTTTTAAAAATTGTAAGAAAACTTGTTAAAAGAGGTGTTTGACAATCATGGCAATTTTATGTTTTGAAAGTGATTTTCTTCTTAAACAAAAAAAGAGGGTCACACCTCTTTCTTTTTTCTTGTGGTCCCCCACTTTATTTGGTCATGTGCGGTGGTTACTCTTTTTTGTAATCACATCCCTCCAAACATGATAATTTTATGTCATGAGTTGGTTTACTTTTTATTTTAATACAATTTTTTATCATGAAAGTGTACAAAAAATTATCATGCAACCAAACATCCCATAAATCATTACCGACGTCTTACTAACTCACTATTCGTCGGTAACGAGTTCGGTAACGAGTTTGTAAGACGTCGGTAACAGTTCAGTAACAGCTCACTAACTCATTACCTCACTACCGACGAGGTTGAATTGTTACCGATATTTTACTAACTTACTACTCATCACTTAAATGACTAGAATCATGATCTTTTTTCATTAAAAATTGAAGATACTCTCTCCACCCGAAAATCGAGGTGATCCAAATTTAAAATGAAACCATATGAGCCGCGCACACCTCAAGTTGGTGTTCGTTGAATTGTAGTCATGTACTGCCATCAAATGAAACATTGATCTTTGTGCAAGAGCATTGGATTTCAAAAATTCTATTACACGCTGTGGGATTTTTCTACCAAAATATGTTGTATCAAGTAGTTTTTTTCGGATGACGACGCAAAGGTTGTGCCCGAGGTGACCACCCATGATCAAGGGCAGATCACTCTCATGTTCAAACCCAAGAAGCGCTGTCCTCGTGGGATAAATGTGTCCACTCCGCCATGAGGCGTGGCTTATTAAGTAGATTTTAAAAGAAGTGACCTGACCCGCTACTCTTTTTTTTCGGTTCTTACAAGTTTTTCCCATCCACATTTTAGTATTTACAAGAATGTCATTTATGGTATTTTTTTTTCTTATCACAAGTGTCCCTTTTGCATTCGACGTATAGATGAGAATCTGAAATGCAATTTTAGACGCGCATGATTCTGTAAAAATCGCAGACATATTATCCACCATCAAAGCAGAGAGATTAATTATACATTTATGTTTGTCCAAATATTCAGACACAATCCAGGACTCGACTATATTTAGATGATAGTTCAAGAAGAGAAATCTCACATATTCACGTATTATATGGAGCCCCAATATTACGGAAAAGTAAAGTCCCTAAAATATAGGGATACCAATGGATCAGATTTTTGGCAATGAATTCATTCAATTTCGGTTCAAGTTTGATAAAAAGTTAAGTCATTCCAAATTTGATTCCAATCAAATTAGAATCATGATATTCAATTTCATTGATTTCAATTCCTTTATCAAAACTGGTAAGTTTGATATTTTTTCTAAATTTTTATTTTTTATTAGTTTTCATTAAAAAAAAGTAAGTTACTAAAACTCATATAACTATTAAAATTTTATCTAGTATCTTCATTTTTCTCTCTTGTTTATATCATAATTTTAAACTTCTATTTAGTATTGCATTGATTTTTAAATATGTATTAATTTTAATCGAAGTAAAAAATAAGAATTAAAAATTAGTTTCTTCTGAGTTCAATTTGATGAGTTATTAATATGTTTGATTTCAACTCCGATAATTATAGGATACAAAAAAAGATTTTGAATGCATTAGTCAACATCAAAATTGAATCAGATTTTTATATTCAACGATCTCCCTTAATTTCACCCGTAATAACAATAAGATAATTATAATATATATTTCACATTTATTCTTGTTCGTTTTCTATTCTCATGCCCCTTCCTCATAAAAATGAATTAACTCATGATATAAAATTGTCATCTTTGGAGGGATGTGATAATAAAAAAGAGCAACTATCATTCATGATCAAATAAAGTGAGGGACCACAAGAAAAAAAAGAAGTGGAACCTTCTTTTTATGTTTAAGAAGAAAATCACTTCCAAAATATAAAATTGTCAAGGTTGTCAACTACCTTTTTTAACAAATTTTTTTACAATTTTTAAAAATTAAAATAAAAATCTTCATTATGCAACAAAACATCCCATAAGTATTCTACCGTTTCTACGGAACTGCACAGCGAGTAATGGTAACCCCGCGAGAGGTTAGTTGTAGGGGTGTCAATGGGCCGGGCCCGGCCCGGCCCGTAGTTGGCCCAATATAGGCCCAGTTCAAAATAGAACGGGCCGGCCCGACCCGGCCGGCATTGTATTTCTGGCCCGGCCCGGCCCGGTCCGCATAAAATTTAAATTTGGCCCGGCCCGGCCCGGCCCGGCCCGATCTTTTCTAATATAAAAATGTATAAAATTCAGAATAAAAAATATAAAAATGATAAAAAATAGTGCATACAATAATCTAAACAATGGTGGTTTATAGATCCCTTTTCCAAGGGCAAATTGGTGCTGTAACTTTTCCCATCCCGACTATTTTTCATCGAGCCAAAGCAAGAAAGTCTAGGGTTACAGAAGTCCTCGGCCGGTTTGCTCCGGCTGCTGCTTCTCGGCGGCGGCGGGAAGCTGGATCTCGGCGTCCGCCTTGTGCTTTTCCAAATGCGGCGGCGGCGGAGGGGAGGAGAGAAGCAAAGCCTCCCCACTCGACGATCTCCGGGTCTCCGCCGCGAGGCAAGGCTGGAAAAGGGCGAACGGGCGGCGGGGATCCTCCGCCCTGCGAGAGAAACCTCGGAGAATTTAATTTAGCACGCGCGAGATGATGGCGATGTTGGGGGAGAAGAATCATAAAATGATCTCCACGGTCGACCAAGGAACGACCTTTTCGCCCTCGCGGCGGAGCGCGAGCGCCGCCCGACGGCTCAAGCCCGCGACGCACTCGCCGTTAACCCCGCCGGCCGGAGACGACTCCACTTCCGAGCAGCTGGCGTCGGAGAGGCAACCCCCGTCGTAAGGGAACTCCGAAGGGAAGCAGAAGCACACTTCCCTCTCACCCCCAACATCGCTCTCCCCCGCCGTCTTCTTCCCCCGGAACATCATCTCCTCCGCCGGCGGGCCGACCTCCTCGCAGCCCAGCTCCGCCATGGCCCTCAAATCTCTCCGTCGACGCCCCCCTTTTGAAGGGGGCTGGCACACCAGCACCAGATGGTGGGAGACGCTGGTACGGGAAGCAAAGAGAGAGCCCGCCGGCCGGAGAGCAGAACGGGGCGGCTGCAGGCCCTTTGCCGCTGGTGCGGGAAGCAAAGCTGGACTTTACTGTAACCCTGTGAAAGTCCAGCTTGGTCCGCTTGCCGCCGGCGAGGCGGCGGCAAGATCGCGAGGCCGAGGGAGGAGGAAGTGTGGGTAGGCCTTGAAGCGGTGGCGAAGGAAGCCTCTGTCAGACTGTCACCTCGACGGGGTCCTCGCTCCGTCGCTCGCCGTCGCCGTAGCGCCCTCGGGTGCTCTCGCTCGGCTCGCCGTCGGGTGCTCTCGCTCGCCGTCGGGTGCTCTCGGGTGCTCTCGCTCGCCGTCGAAACCCTTGCCGATTGGAGAGGGCCCGCTTCGACCCGAAGGGTGATCCATCTTTGGCCCGCGGGCCAAATCCACTGACCCGAAAGATTGTCCACGGCCGGCCCGGCCCGAGAGCCCGCGGGTGAGCCCAATCCATTGACAGCCCTAGTTAGTTAGACGCGAGGACGGAAGAAAGGCAAGTGCCCACGGGTTAGCGATAAAGCTTTCCCGCGAGACAGGGGAGCCGAGGAGGAGTTACGTCCGTCAGAAGGTGAGACGAACGAGGCGCTCAACGGTGGCTTCGTCCGCCGCCTCCACGTGTCGGATCCGTTTGCCCCCTCGCTTTCGGATCCGTGTTCATCGATTCTTCCTCCTCTCGCCGCTTCGTCTTCCGGCGGTCCTTCCGACGAGGACGAGGTCTCTGTCCGGGTCCTCCCGTTGCCGCCGGGATACGGCGGCTATGGAGACCGATCTACTTGGCTCGACGATGGAGAGCAAAATCTGCAGGCGTCTTCCGCTATGCCGGAGCGTCCGTCGACGCCAGGTAATTCGATCGTAATTGCCTCCACTGCCGCGGATTTTGCAACTGGCCGGAGGCAATACAGGGGGGGATCGGGAGTCAACCGATCGGGGTGCCGGAGCGTCCCGGGAGCGCGCCGAGGGCGCAGTCGTGGAGGTGCCGAAGCTGGTGGATCTCGCAGTTGCTCCTTTGTTCACTCTCCACCTCCATCGTTCCAGCGGCGCGCCTGTACGTTCCTTCTATTCCACCGGTTCCTCAAATGTCTTCTCTCGGATCCATCATCGACTATCCAGACCCGCGTTGTCCGACTATGGCGTCTTCAGCACTAAAGCGGGCAATCGGACAGAAAACGCCGACCCGCATCGTCCAGGAGGGGATCAGGAATTAATAACCGATCAGAGCTGGATGAAGTTGCTCGCGGAGTTGATGCCATGGAACAAAAAGGATCGATGACCGACCGACCGCCGGCAGCATGTTGGGGGAGGCGCGCAACTACACCAGGTTCTTCGAGGTCGAAGGGCAGATCACGGCACTCCGGTGCATGCCGGCCGCATCCTGCAGATTCGGCTTCCCCTCCACACTCTCCTTGTGCGGCGCCGATGCTCTGGGGGGACCCAGTACTGGAGAAGCTGACGCGGCCGCAACTGCTGTGTATGTCCTCGTCAGGCAGCGGCTGGTGCAGGAGAAGCTGTCTGCCCATGGCCTCTTGCCGCAGGGCAGGACGGTTGTCATCATACGGCAGAACGAAGGAGATCAGTACTCAGTGGCAAGTAGAGACGCCACCGCCTTTAGCAGTGACAGCAGACGACGGTTGGCATTTGGCAACACTGGCTCGTCTTCCACTATGATCAGCCACTTAACCAGACGGGCACCAGCCATCCAGCCGTCTTCCCTTCCGTTGTGTATCGATCAATCGAGACAAAGATGTTCCAGATTCCGGTGAGGCCTCACTCGTGTTTTCGGCGCGTCGGAAGAGGACGAATGCCCGCCGTTCCGATCATCTTCGTGCTTGCGCTATTTCAGGGAAGGGAAGGGACAGTCGTACCCGCCGCGCCGTCCCACACCGAGCAGAAGGGAAGGGAGGCGGAGCGAGCAGGCCGCCGCCCCCACTTCAGCCTTTCGCCAGCCGGCTGCCATCCTACGTACATCGCCTGCAGTGGCCCGGCCGTGGCGGATGGGGGAAAAAAGGGGGGGGAGGGGAAACATCATTTTCAGCTAACAATACTCTATTGCGTTCATATTACATTCTAGCTTAAAAATATTTTCGTCGATTTTGAATAAAAAATATGTTAATTATCCGAAGAGTATTTAAATCAAATAATAAAATATGTGATGATGAAGTTATAAATTCAAACGGTGCCGTCGTTTCATCTCGCGCAGGAGGATCGTTGCGGGGGGGATCGCACGTGCAAGAATCCCGTCCCACGCGTGACGCCGCAGCGCGCAGGCGATGATGACTGTTGTTCCCTTGTAGTCGTGTGCGCCTTTATACTCTTGGCTCCTCCGTCGATGATATCATGATATAGCCCCCCCAGGTTGCCACGTGACAAGCACGCGCTCCGCTTGAGCCGTCAGATGGGCAGACCTACCCCGCGAATCGGACGGTTTACATGTCTCGAGCGCCTCCGGAAACGCGAGGGACGGGACGTGCCGGGTTGCAATCATTAGATCGGAAGTGCAAGTCGCCGCCGAGAACTGCCCGGTGATTCGCCTCCTCGCGCGCTCTCTCTCCCCCCACCATCCTTACTCCTTTATAAGGAGCCGCCTCGTCTCCTCCGGCGCTCATCATCTCATTGCTCGGCTGCGGAGATAATGGAAGCTGATCTGCCGGTGGAGAGCTTTTTCGCCCCCGCCGCCGCTGCTCTACTGGCCGCTTGCATGGCGGAGGGCAACACCCGCGGCGTCCTATTGCCTCCGGTGACGACTGTGCCGCCGCCTCTCCTGTGCCAGGGCGAAGATTTCGGCGGTAAGTTCTTCCACGGGGACTATTCGCCGTCCCCCGTGGAGGACAGTTTTCCGGAGCCGATCCACGAGAGCAGCACATCAATGGCGAAATCGCCCAAGGTTGAACCGGCCGCGACCACCTTCCATCTTCCAGCCGCCGTCATCGAATCCCCCGCAGAGCTTGATCGCGTCAAGAGGAAGCGCATCCCGCCACCTCCGTTTTGCTTGCCACCTCGCCCTCTTTCCTCCACCCCGCTCCGCCTCTCCTCCGCCTCGATCGGCCAAGGGAGTGCTGCGATGTCGACGAGGCAGCAGCCGATACCCCCGAACGCCCGTTCACGAGACAGGCGCAGGGGCGTCAGCGAACGGATGAGTCTGCTGGCAAAACTGATGCCCTGGGAGCGGAAGATGACCACCAGTGCAATGCTCGAGGAAGCGCGCGACTACATCAAGTTTCTTGAAGCGCAGGTCGCGGCGCTCCAGAGCATGCCGGCAGAATCACGGTTCGCCTGCCCCCTCCCTTCTTCTTACGGGGCAACGGCTTCCATGCTCGGAGGACTGGAGACACTGACGAGGCAGCAGCTGCTGTACATGCTCGTGCGATCGCCGCTCGTGCAGGACAAGCTGTGCGCTCGCGGCCTCTGCGTGTTCTCCTCGGAGCAGGTGCTCCTGTTACGTCAGGCCGCAGAGAGGAACAAGCGGCTCCATCAGCAGCACCGAGAACAAATGACGGTGAGAAGTGGTTCCTCGTCCACGGTTAGCGACTGATCAAGATGGTCTCTTACGTAAACATGATATTATCTCCCTCTTCGATGATCTTCTACACCGTCATCTCCACGTAGATTGCTTCTCCTCCTCCTCTATAGCGCCAAGCCACCCCCCACCCCCGTGACCTGTGACGCCGTAGGTTTCAGGTACCGTTTATATGTATTTTTTTTGCCCCCGTCTAGTCCCCTCCTCACAGCACGGTTCCTGTCTTTTGTGCTTGAGATCGCCTGCTACTCACCGTGCGAGTGATTAGTACGAAGCATTTTGCCTTCTGCTTCCGGTTTGGTTCATCGAAGCTAATCATAGGATGCAACCAATACATCGTCGTCTGTCTTCTGTCCTTCGCATCTATGGATCGTGCGGGACATCGTCATTGCGTGATATCAGGTGCTGTTTTCCTTGATGCGACGCATGGATTTTGAATAGCGGCATACCCCCCCCCCCCCACCAACATCCTCTTAGTATAGCTTTCACGTGCCAGATGATCCGCGTTGGAGTTATGCCCCGACTTCACACGTGCTATGCAGCTACCTGATACCCATGGAACAGAGTACGGAAGCCGCCGGTACAAAGCGGCACCAGTGCGCGCGCGCTCTCTCTCTCTCTCCGGTTTCTAGCTTTCTCTTCCTTGTCTTCCTTTCCCAACTACTGATCCCACAAGAGATGGATGGGGTTCTGATCATTTTGTAGGGATTTTTCTTCGTGAAGGCATCTAATTAATGTGATGATATTATTTTGGCGAAATGAACGACAGATCCGATTCAACGGACCGTCTTCAACGCCTAATCCAGTCAAATATCGAAGTTAACGTTTGGTCCATTTTGACCAAAAATCATCACGTTACATCCATCTAGACTGGTAAGCGGGTTGTATTTGGATCGGATCTACAAGGATCCGGATCCAAACCCAATACGTATAACCCATACCCGAATTCAAAATAAGTTTCGTTGAACTTACGGAACGGATCATTGATCCGGATTCGAAGTGACTATCGGATTTTTGGGTCACTTGTTAGGCGGTCAAATTAAAATATAAGATGTTGAATGATTTCTCCGGCGGCAGCTTCTCAACTGTGCCAGCGACCCAAATCCTTGGGGATTTCCTGTTAGTTGCCCCGCGGAGCGCTTAGAATCGATCACGAAGAGATTGGGCAGCGGCAGTGCTAGATGCAAGAGTGAGGCAAATGATTAGGGTTTTTAGTTGGCGAAACCAGTGTCCATGTCGGCGGAGGAGATGACAGATCATGCGGGGTGAAGATTATTTCACCTCCTCCACTCAGCAGCCACTAAAAGGGCCGGACCGACCGTGGGGGGAGGCGGCGGAGGAAGATCAAAGGAGACCCGACGCCACTCCGGCAGAGCAAGCAGCATAGTGCTGCAAACGATGTGGCCGAGGCGAAGGGCACCCTCCGAGCGCCGCGGAGAAGGGGCCTCGGGTGGCGGTGGAGAAGCCCCCTACCCCCGTCGCAGTCGCCCCCGCATCGACAAGAGTCCCCTCCCCCGACGCAGTCGCCCCCCTGGCGGACGGAGCTCCCCGGCGGCCACAGTCGCCCCCCCGGCGGACGGCGCTCCCCGACGGCCCGGGGAGCACCACTTTCTTCTCCGTTTGGCAACCAGGACACAGTGGGCGATGCCAGGCATTTTCTGGGAGCTGGCTTTCGGGTCATCCATCGGGTTTTAACGTTGAACCCGATAAATAAAATTTGGATTTCGTTCAAAACAGATACACCCGAACCGAATTTTGAGATATTTCGGAGCCACCAACTAAATATCCAAACCCCTATATTTATTTTGGATTTAGGCTGGGCTGTTGGGTTGGCCGAATCTATTTACAGGTCTACATCCATCTGTCATAGAAGCCGGCTTGGAAAGGTTAACATGAAGTATAAAAGAACATTTTTACCCTTGTACTGGTTAGATGCAAACGTACAAGATGGAAAGAACCCGTCGGAATGTGATTTCGCCCCCCCCCCCCCTCTAAAATTTCAGCGTTATATGTGTATGCAGTAAATACATACAAAATTTTACCAATATGCATACAAATCACCGATGTATACATAAAAAAATTAAAAAAATCTACATTTTCATACATTCAGTGAAAAATAGATGTGTACATCAAAAAATTACCAAAATTTATCCTGTATGAATAAAAAATGTCAATAAATAGACAAATAGATTGAAAAAGCTGAAAATATATACCTGAGCAAAAAATTGTCATAAAATTGTCATACCTGGGCATGAAAATGTCAATACCGGGCAAGCCTTCCGCTGGTCGCCGCACCCCGAGCAACTCGGCGCCCCCTACTCCCACCGTCCCCCGTCCCCCTGCGGACAGTCGCCGGATGCTAGTACCAGCGCCCCTTGCTCCGAGCGCCCCCCCCATCCGCGGACAACAGGTCGCTCGCCCGGATGGTGCAAGCCTTCCACTGGTCGCCGCACCCCGAGCAGCCCAGCGCCCCTGCTCCCACTGCCCGCCGCCCCCCTGCGGACAGCCGCCGGACGCCAGTACCAGCGCCCCCTGCTCCGAGCTCCCCCCCATCTGCGGATCGATCAAAACCAACCTACCAAGAAGATGACGACGCCACCGCCGCTGCTGCTTCGAGAGTTAGGGTCTATTCGGTAACATGTAAAATCAAAATCCAAAAAAAAATCTTTCGTGGAATGAACTTTTCCAGGAAATTGAGAACAATGATAGTTATTTGGTTGACTTTTCTGGAAAAGTTTATCAAGTACTTCCAACATCGTAACAACCAAAATAATTTTATCTATATTTGTAATAAAATTATTTATTTATAATAAAATTTTGATGCAAAAATAAATTAAGTAAATTATTTACATGAAATTATTTTTCAAAAAAATTAAAAAATGTAGTTTATTATTTATACATCAGTAAAATAATTGTATTAAAAATAAAATATTTTAATTTTAATTTAAAATCATTTTCCTAAATTATTTCTAGTCATTTGAATATCTATAAATTATATTCCTAAATTTCAAGTAAAATTTTACTACAGCATACTCATTTCATTTATTGAAGTTTTTAGATATAATTACTAAATATCAAGTTAATATTTATCAAATTAAGTATATGATAAAATATTTTTAACACTAAAAATTTTCATAAAAAATTACTTTACTCGAATTCATATTTTGTAAACCTACAATCTGGCAACTAAATAAAATATATACTACATAATAGTACACCATAGTGTTCTTGTGTTTTCTATATAAAATAATTTAATTAATAAAGTAGTTCAAACATTTTGCAAACTTAAGATTCAGTTAAAATTTTATTAATAAATTTATTGAATAAGTAGTTCGTATGATAAAATTGCTTTTCAAAAATATATTTTTTATTTTTTAACACATAAGAATAAAATAATTTTTATCTACATATTTTAAAAATTAATTTCAAATAATAAACATAATATATACTTTTCACCGAAAATGGCATCCGCAGCATCGCAACCGATGCCAAAATCGGGATTACCACGAGGCAAACGTAAAACATTTTACGTGTTTCACTTTTTACATGCAACCAAATGAGTTGTTGCAATGCATTTTCGGAAAAAGTGACGCATGCGTGATGTTTTCCCTTCAAACAAACAGGCCCTTAGGGTAGCGGTTGGCCGCCGAGAAGACGAATGACCGAGGATGTTGATGGGGAAGAAGATGAAGGACCGAGGGTGGAGGGTGGTACAACGTCGGAGGAGGAAGGCGAGCCCTAGATCACCATCCCCGTTGTCCACTCGCACCTGTCTGAATCGGGTTTGTCTCGAGCGTCTACCCCTCTTTCGGCCAAGGGTACTTTCGGAATCAATCGCAGTCAATGGACAAAAAACGTTTCACCGGACCCATTGTTATACGAATTGGGAAAAACGGATCTAACATTATACATATTCGGTCGACAGACTAACTAGTAAGTTGACTTTCTTAATAGGACTTAAAGTCAATTTTCCGTATTATTTTCGAGATACGCGGAACACACCTCAAAATCCCTCCGACACCGATGGTCTTTAACAATTGTCGAAGAGAAGTTTGTCACGAGAATATTGAAGACGCTTACTTTATCCGATAAATATATATACACGGACAGATATATAAAACGAAGAATCGGATCAAACGAAACCTCTCCAAACAAATGCTGGCTAAGCTAGAAATTAAGCCATTGCATCATGATTCGACTCTTCCAATCTGATCCGGAAACTAAGGAAGTGTTTTGTTCGACTGCTTTGCTTGTTGTCACCGGAATACATCAACTTGATCTTCCGCAAACTGTTGGTTTCGGACGATCGGATGAGTCCAAAAACTAAGCCAAACTCAACAAATTCTGGATGAGGAAAGGTTGGGATTCCGGAGGATCTTCAAAACTTTTGTTTCTTCTTATGAGTGTCGGCGTGAAGCGATCGATCCACCCGAGTTCGAACCCAGGCGCCTCCGCAGACACTGGTATCGGGGGTAAAACTTCGAACCAGAAAAAAGAGAAGTTTTTCGTAAACGCCACAACACTTAACACGAACGGCCCACAGCATATATAAAAGCCCAAAAACAGCCCATCGTAGGGCCCGTAAAGAAAATCCCTGAAATAATCTCTCACCACTTTTCTGCCGTAGGCATAGGATGGCATGCGAGACTTCTTTATTTTTCTGGAGATGAAATAATATTTTTAGTAGTTGGGTGAACGACCACAGGACCGTTGACCTCTGACATTTTCTTCCCTTCAAAAATATTGTCATCAAACAATATTCAGATGCCACCGATGACGCCTGACATGAGACTCGGTTGCAGTATGTATAAAATTGGATACATATACCAGTTTTGACGCGGACAACATATGCGTCGGTACTAAGATTGTTCGTTTCTAATGTGTTAGATTTAATATGGTTAGAGGTGTTTAATAGAGTATTCGAGTAACTCTTAAATTCTCTCTCTCTCTCTCTTTTTTGTGCTGGTCACAGCTTGCACTCTCACCCTCTCCATGACCATTCAGCAATGATAAAAGAGACGAGAGTTGTGTGCCTTGGTATTACAATGCAAGTACAAATGATCGAGAGAGCCAATATTGCCGAGTGTTTGAGCTAGCCAGCTATGTATCTACTCTCATGAAATATTCCTTGATGCAAATTAATTAAGAACCCTTTGGAAAAGGAGAGACAGCCTTTTCTGGACTGCACCGGCCATGGGAAGGAGCCCTTTTGGGGGTGTCCCTGTCAAGCACTACAGTCAAAATTCAAACCTTTGTTTCGTTAATACATTCCTCTCTCAGTCTAGCAAGGAGTACCATGCATGTATAGGTTTGGCCCATTTAAATTTTTTTCCCCAAATCAAACAAAACTGATCGAGTCCCAAACCAAAGTTTGAACCAAACCAATTCAGTCTAGTTTGTTTTTGGCTTTGGTTAGGTTCAAGACCAAAACACAATTTAATTTTTTTTTACAAAAGCATATTTAAATTTTAGTTACAAACAATTAACTATAAAATATTTTATTATAAAATTATTTAAAATATTTTTATCAATAATATAGCAATAGATTTATCATAGTTTTATTTAGGTTTGATTTGGTTCACAATGTCTCTAAATTGGGCAGATCAACACATCGATGACTCTAACTAAATCAAACCGAAATGCTGGTTGATTCAGTTTAATTGGTAAGTTTGAACTATTTAACTGAGCACCATATGTTAGTCTCACTTAGCACCTGGAGGTTGTAGATACCCAGGTAACTTCTAGTCAAATGGAAGCAGCATATAGAAGTTAAACCGGTAGAGGAACGACCTCCATATATTACACAGATCATGATATGCGGGGTCATGACTTGAGTTGTGATCTGGGTTTGACTCGGTCAATTTGTGATCCGATTGAACCGGTTCCGATCCCGAGATCCAACCAAAAATATATTTTAGAATTTTTAATATTTTTTACGATCCTGACCAACTTTGACCCAACTCGGGTCTCAACTCTGATCGACCCGAGTTGATTTGAGCCAAAACAACCTCGTTCCCAACCCGGACCCGGAGACGAAGGAACAGGAGCAAGGGTATGCATGAACATTTATCCAACTTCAAGTTAATATTAATATATAAATTTGGAAAATAAACATTGTGTCAGCTCGGATTCCCAAACCTCGTTCTATGGGACACTTGCACGCCTTCTCTCGAGCCTTCGGAGTACGGATTTCGGAGATCAAAATTTTTGGGCAGCAACATGCATGGCCTTGGGAGTAATGAAATTAATTAAGCAGCTTCATTAATTTGCACATCGAACAAGGGCGACGTAAGCCTTTTCTGGGGTTGGGGTTTTCCCTGGACGGTCCACAAAGCTAGAGAGATGCAGATTCCGCCCTTGGGAATGCTCCCTGCAGCCCCCCCGTGCAAAGCAGGCCATGGCATTTAGTGCCCTTCTCAGAGAAAGAAACTTCAAATTTTAAGTGCAAAATACGTACAGAATATTTGTTCTTATGTAGAAACATCTCAGGCCGTTTATATATGTATATATGATGATTTTATGAACTGCAGACATTAGTTTTCTCTGTCAAAATCTCTAAGAACTCGTGTTCGTAAATTTTAAGAAATTCTTTGACACTGATTTATTGTACCTATCTTTCTCTTCTTTTTCTTCTTTTTTTCAAAATCACTTTTCTACCTTTGTTGCGTGGAAGCCAAAAAAAGATTCATTGCATTTAGTTGATCAGTTTCTAACTTGTCATAGAGTTTTGACAAAAATCTCCAACCCAGAAACGCAAGATGAATCGGACATTTTTCGAAGAAGATTTTGGAAAGTGGAGGGATATAGACACATTTAATATTAAGTCAAAAAATGTATCGAAGCTACCATTCTTGAGCTTTTAGGGATTTTGGCAAGAAGATAAGTAATGCAGTTTGAACCAAATGGGTTCTTAGAGATAGAAAATCATAACAAGATTGATTTATTATGGTAATGCTAGGCTATGTTCTTTTGCTAGATGTTGTTGTCCCATAACATAACCAACAAAATACAGATAGGATCTTGTCTGACTAGGATGTGTTTGGTTGGGATTAAAAGAGATTTTAATCAGTAAAGTATCTAACATTATACAATTTCATTCAAACTTTCCTGATTTTTTTGACATCTAGATTATAATGATCGAGTTTAGATTTTTAAACAAGAGAAAGAGATAAACTCATGCGCTATCTTCTATCTCAACTTTTAAAAACGATGAATATATCGTGCAGATTATCAATTATTTTAAAATCATTTTTCTAAAAAAAGTGAGGAGAGATAAATATTATTTTCACTTTTTCTTTTCCCTGTGATCGTAACCAAACTCACCTTAAATATGTTTCTTACTGCGCTGCATTGGCGATAAGAGAAAATCACAGCAACAGTCTCGATGACTTCCCACAAGTATGATAACAACAGTGTTGCTCTAAAACCCACAACACAAACATCATCGGTATATATATATATATATATTTATGTATATCTATAAATGGGTTAGATCTTTTTTTCTGCAATTCATGGCATGTAAATGGGCTAGACTGGAGATCAGGAAGTCTTGGGTGTGCAGCACAAGGCCTGCGCAGGGTGGGATCTGTGTTGTGTTCTTGCATTCATCTCTTTCCAAAAGATGAAGTTCTTATTGATCTTTAAGTTCATCTCTATCTACCTTTTAATTCTGTTTTTTCTCAGTTCACCTCTCTCTACCCCCCCCCCCTCTCTCTCTCTCTCTCTGTGGGTGGGTACCGGTAGTACATCCACCTGCAGATGGGGGCCATCAATACCTCCGCCTGCTTGGCAAGCTTCTTTCTCTGCTGGGAGGCCCCCCCACGCCTCCTCGGCGATTCAAAGATCCCACCTTTCCTCCTCCTCCTCCTCCGCCTTCTTCTTCTTACACTACACATCTCCGGCTCTTCCTCCCGCTCGTCTCTTGCTGTTGCACTGCGCTTTCTAGCGGCCTTGAGCCTGCCGGGAAGGCTAGCCAGCCCATCTGATCGATGCACTCGTACCTTGGCAGCTCCCAACCTGTCGACTTGATTCGGACCCGGCTGCAGTTCTCCGGCCGGCGGTCGACGTCCTTCCAAGGTGGCTTCTTTATGACTCGATCGGTCCTGCGGCGGCAGTCCTCGCCAGTTGCAGCCGCTTCTTGAGCCCCTTTAATGGCTGCCTCCGGCTCGCTCCGTCCGGCGGAAGGAGGAAATTAGGTGTGCGCGCGCGGAGGGAGGGAAGGAGGGAGCGAGCGAGCGAGGAGAAGAGATGCCGACGGTGTGGTTCTCCCTGAGAAAGTCGCTGCAGTGCAAGTCGGAGCCGTCGGAGGTCTACGACCCGAAGAGCAGAGCAGGGCAGCTGGGCGCCATCCTCACGAAGAAGGGCGGCAGATCCGGCTGCTCCAGGTCCATCGCCAACCTCAAGGACGTCATCCATGGCAGCAAGAGGCACCACCTCGACCGCCCCCCGAGCTGCAGTCCCAGGTCCATCGGCAGCAGCGAGTTCCTCAACCCCATCACCCACGAGGTCATCCTCAGCAACTCCACCTGCGAGCTTAGGATCACCGCCGGCTACGGCGGCGCCCACGAGGGAGGACCGCCGCCCTCCGCGTTCGTCGGCACGCTCCGCCCCGGCACGCCCGGCCCGGGAGGCCTCCACCACAACATCCTCCACCGCACCTCCTCCTTCCGAGGTCCCGCCGCCACGCCGCCCCGGAGGCTCGTCGACAGGGAGTCGATTGGCTCCGGTGGCTCCGCGCTGTCGAGCGCCGTCTTGGGCAGCGGCTGCGGCGGCGCCCACCAGGGTGCTGCTCCGCCTCCTGCGGCGGCGCCCAGGTCATCCCTGGAAGCCGATATCCTCGGTTCTGCCGTCCCCATTGGCTGCCACAAATGTGGCGAGCAGTTCGGAAAATGGGAAGCCATGGAGGCGCATCACCTTTCCAAGCATGCCGGTAAGTGCCGCCGCCGCCGCCATCTTCCTCTCCTTCTCGAGCTTTCTCCATGAACGGATGCATCTTCTGAAATTTCTAAGCCGAGAAAAATACACAGGATTTTTTTATTCTTCCATAAAGTTGGGAATTTTGGGGATTTTCTGGTTTTCTTCCGAACCCATCCCGAGTTCTTGCGGGGCATCAAATTTTCTTCAGGTTTTGCATTAACAGTCCTGATCAGTTTTGTTTTCCGGTAATCGAAGAAGAAGAAATTAAATACCCGCATCGAATAATTAAGAACACTGATCATGCTGCTCGAAGCCATTGAATGATCATTATGATCGTCTCTCTGTCTCCCCCCTCCCGAGATTTGAAGATGGAGCTCCGTGCATCTTCATTTCTGCCCCCAATTCAATCAATTCCTCCTCCTTCCCTGCATCGTTGACCTTCAGACGTTACCCGACAACCTTTTCGCCGTTCTTCACCCAACCGAATCAAAAAGAAAAAGAAGATAAAAGAAAAAGAGTTGACCGTTCATCCTTGTGATCTCGGCAGTGACGGAGCTCGTCGAGGGCGATTCTTCGAGGAAGATCGTGGAGATAATCTGCAGGACGAGCTGGCTGAAATCGGAGAGCCACTGCGGGCGCATAGAGAGGGTGCTCAAGGTCCACAACACGCAGAAGACCCTCGCCCGCTTCGAGGACTACCGGGAGACGGTGAAGCAGAGGGCCGGCCGGCTCCCCAAGAAGCACCCCCGCTGCCTCGCCGACGGCAACGAGCTGCTGAGGTTCCACGGCGCCACCCTCTCCTGCGCCCTCGGCACCAACGGCTCCTCCAGCCTCTGCGCCTCCGACGGGTGCGGCGTCTGCCGTATCATCAGGCACGGCTTCTCCGCCGGAAAGCACTTCTCCAACAACGGCGGCGGCGGGGTGTTCACGACGTCCACCAGCGGAAGGGCCTTCGAGTCCATCGACATCTACGAAGACGCTCCGACGTCCCTTCGGAAGGCCCTGCTGGTCTGCCGGGTGATCGCCGGCCGGGTTCACCGCCCGCTGGATAACTTCGAGGAGCTCGCCGGCCAGACGGGGTTCGATTCCCTGGCCGGCAAGGTGGGCCTCTACGCCAACATCGAGGAGCTCTACCTGCTCAACCCGCGGGCTCTCCTTCCATGCTTCGTCGTGATCTGTAAGCCCTAGACGGAAGCAGTACACCGTCGTTTCTCTAGCTTCTGTTGTGTCGCACGCTCCTCTGAACGAGAGCGACCTCTCTCTCTCTCTCTCTCTCTCTCTCTCTCTCTCTTAATTCTCTGTGCAAGCACAAGCTAGCAGCGTATGATCCATTCATATTCTTCGGGCCCTCCTTCTTCCTTCTGCTCCTGCTGCCGAGATCATGCATCCTAAACAAGCATTTACATTTACACCGACTCTGTTTCACATATCCGGGTTTGAATTCATATGCAGCTGGTACAGATTAATTATTCGTTCTAGCCAGACCCATGAATTCAAATCTCATATGCGTGAATGATCTTCTACTCCCGGAAACATATATGATCTTTCAACATAAAAGTGGGCATTATAAGCAGCTGAGTAATCTTGTTAATGGCTGGCAGGGTATTCCCTTTACCTTCCTCTTTCCCTGTCCGGCCTGTTTGGCACCCAGCTGCCTTCGACCTCTCTCTCTCTCTTTCTCTCTTCCGGCGATCTTGTCGATCCTGTCCAGTACAACACCCACCACCCGCCATTGATGGCGCTAGGCCATGTGATCCTGTGGCCCCCCGGATTTTTGAAAATGAGGCTGCAGCTCGACGAGAAGAGGGCTCGCGTACCTCCCGAGAGGCTTTACTCGGCTTCCATGGTCTTACCATGTCCAGACCAACGCCTGGCTTCGCTGCACCGAATTGAATGCCAAAACATAGTACTTGGAGTTGGAGGAACGCCCGGGTTCGATTATTATTATTATTATAACTATTTTTTTTTCTCATCTAGCTGTTAGCTTGGGTATCTTGTGAGATCGGTGAGGTCCAGACCCAGTTGCTCTATTCTTCTTCTCACCGCCCGTTGACCAAGATATGATTCTGATTCTTCCCCCATTATATACATAGAAGTTGTCAAACCAGCTACCCAGAAAAAAAAAAGGAATTTGACACAAATTGATAGGGGTGAGAATGAAACGGTTTCGCCGACCGAGCGTGGCTCGGTTGGCACGACGCCACCCCGCAGGGGGGGTGGCGTGGGTTCGATCCCGGCGGTCACACCTCCCCATGGGGGGGAGGTGATCCAGTGCGCTTCGATCCCTCGACCTGGCGCTGTGCTGCGCCCTCTCCTGGCCACTGAGCCAACGTGTCAAAAAAAAAAAAAGAGAATGAAACGGTTTCAACTGAAACAGAATCGGCCTGAGTTCTCCAAATTGATTTAAACCAAATCAAATCATTCAAATCGATTTAATTTAAAAATTATTATAATATTAATAGAATTGACATTTATTTAATTTTTATAATAAAATAATATTTATTTTGATTATTTGTAACTTAAGAATCCGTATATATAGAATAATTACTTAATTTAAACATTTTATCTACCTTCGACTTAAACTGAACCAAATCGAATTTGGTTCAGTTCGAGTTGTGGGGGTTGATTCCATTTGGTTCGGTTTAAAAAAAAAAGAAAAATTGGTCCAAATCTAACTGCGCACACCCCCTACAAAAGAAGAGAAGGGCTCTGGGTTTGGTGCCTTAGACATGCATGTGGTCCATCTCAATGCTTGGGGTGGTGCCCTACAAAAGGAGGAGTTGAAAGCGACAGTACAGTCTGACAGTGGGACGACATGATCTTGGTTCACCATGTAGCCATGCAACTACGTACTGTACTCTACCTACTGCTCGCCTCCAATGTTCTCTCAGTTACGACTCCCGCCAGCCTGAGCAGTGAAGTGGGGGAGAGTGAAGGCACCCTTTCAAGCTGCTTCCGTCTGGTGCAATGCAACTAGTTTGATTCTAAAACCACTGGTACCACAAATTTGGTTTTCAGTGGTTTGAGAGGGAAAACTGAAATCAAAGAAACCAGCTGGTTGTGATGTATACATAGTCTGATTTTAGAATACACATCTACTGGCACCAGCCCAAATGTGAGACAAACATCAAAACCTGGCCATGTAGTTAATTACTTCAAGCTATTTACCATGTTTTACAGTATACCAAAGAAGGCACTAGGAGAAAGTAAAAATTAATCTACGGGGGGCACCGTTGAAAAAATCAAGCGCAAAGCCCCTCACAATGAGGATTCAGATTCACCAGGCATGGAAGGCAGTGGCCCTTCTTGTCGACATTAATGTCCACTGCAAGATTAGCATCTACATATGAGACCCCTTCCTGCTTGGCTGTGTGTGCAGGCATGAATGAGGCAATCAATGATGAGAGAGGTGGGGAGAGAGGGAAATGGAGGAGCAGAGAGGCTGGGGAAGTGCAGCCATTGATGACCTTTGAGCCCTCACCCAGTGTGGTTAGACTTGTGCAAGCACTAAACCTTGCTGGGCAGCACTCCTCTTATTTATTGGAGCCAGCAGTGCCCACAGAGTCTTGGTGGCAAAACGTTATGTTATGTCACTTTCAAGCGATGAAGTGCAGCTCAGGCATATCTCCTCCAACACAATAACAGTTCCTATTGCGGGAACAAAGACAGTTTTGGTTTAATATATATGCCTCTTCAGAGAGATGCAAGCAACCACCCCAATCGTGATCACTTTGCACTCAGGATAGGAGAGAAACAAGAACAGGAACCTTGGAAAGAAAGGATGTGGCTTTACTTTCGAATGCTTTGGATTGGACCCATGCAACCATCTTCAGGGTTTTCTTTTTCCGGGGGTGGTAAATTAATCCTACAAAGACAACTGGGTTCTACTTTACATAGGTTGCCTAGTTATGACCATGGTTCACCCAGTCCGTAGATTCGGATCAATTTTTGGACCGACCGACTCGGCCCCAGACCTGCAACCCCTACCACGTTGTTAATTTAAAATAAACTTTTTATTAATTTTTTTCGACCTTGATCTGACCTGAGTCGCGACCCGATGACTCGGGTTGATTTTAAGCTCGTCCGACTTGATCCCGACCCCCCGTCATTCTTGGTTATGACAATCTCTTGGAGTTTGCTGACCAAGCATGGCCGAAAGAGTAACCTGATGATAGGAAGATGATGGCAAACCCTAGAGATGTTGCATTAAAGTACTGACTGACCGGGTATACGTACACAGATGAAGCCTTCGTCCCTAGATTATGATGCTCGCTGCTTACCGTGTCAAATTAAATGAGTCATCATCTTCTTTCTCTTTCTCGCCGGTCGACAATGAACCCGGCATTGGTATGTGAACCCTCACGGTCGAATTGTGGGTCTCTTTTATTTGTTTAAGTTCTCTGCTTGGACTCCGTTATGCTTCTAGAAACGCTTTGGAAAGGAACATCTGTATATATATATATATATATTGCATGATACCCATATATGTACAAGTACAACAATGGATCAGTCATGCATAAACTATGACCCAGCTTAGGACGTTAGGTTAGGTAACCTCAGCTACTTCGCTGATAATGAGTAGTTACCTAACCCAGGTTAGATAGGTACGACTGTGGTCTTCACATGGGCAACTTTTCATGGGCTTGAATGGCCAAGGTCACTACGGAAAGCACCTCATAACTAACTCTTATGGGCCCAAGAAGATTGGGCTCGGCACGTCGTTGTGGTGGGCCCAGCAATCCCATCTCATCGTTGTTGACGATGCCAGGCTGGAATAAGCAGTTTTGGGCCGGTGTGGGCCGTTTCGAATTAATGGATCTTAGCTTGTTCATGTTCTAACCCCCTTAGTTTGTGGTAAAGTTCTATCAATCTCCAGCCAATTGAATCAGAGAACAGAAGCCGGTTAAACTAAATCAAACAGAACATAAGATCAATTGGAAAGTTGTAAAATGTGCGGCATGCGTCGAGTTTTTTTTTTTCTTCTTAAAAGTTGATCATCCTTTGTATTCGGTCACTTGTAAAATCATGGTCAATAAACATATGTTTTATTGATCACGTTAAAATCTTCTTTTTTTGAGGAAATCTCAAGTCCCGCGCGCCCTCATTTCGAGGGCCCCTTTATTTTTTTAGTTTCAAAAGTAAAGAGCTTTATTTTTTTAATCCCATAATCCAAATTTCTCTAACTCCCGCCCCTCTGGTCCAGCAACGCCGTCAACTCCAACACACTTCTCCACATCCTTCCAATTTTACCCCCTCGCACGTGCCATTCGGCCATTGTCCCCCTCCTATCCTCTATTTCTCTATTTTGAGATAACAAATATGTTATTTACAGGTTGACGAAGCCAAGGAGCGCTTTTGAAATTTTACCTCATATTTAGTATCTCCTTGGAATATGTTATTAAATAATAATTTATTTAAAAATTCACACGAACACTGAGTCGCGTACCCTGAGAGAGGGTCGTCAGTGTCGCCGGGTCAAAAGAGGAGCAGATCCTAAAGAGCAGGGTACGTACTTTGTTCGGCAATCAGTTCAGCCCGATGAATTGAAAATGCAGCTGGATTTGAGTAGAAGCGAAGTCAAAATTTAGTTTTCAAATATTTTGAGGTTATAAATTTTTGTTTTAGGCATGCGTATACATCATTTTACATTTTATTTATTTAATTATGATTTAAATCAAACCAAATTTAGATTATTCAATTCAAGTTGACACCCCTACTCACTTTGGTTAGTTAGGTTGAAAACAAAAGAATCTCACAACTCTAACCAAACCAAATCATTTCTACCGATACTGCCTCTTTCACAGGGAGAGAGCGGCGTACACAAGTATGTATATATGTTTCCGTTCCAACAGAAGAAGGGAACAGCGTGGCTCCATCTATATTTTTATCTGCAAGATGTGAAAATTATTTTCTCAACAAAATAAAACCAGTTTCTTGTTACGATTGTTATCGATGAATGAGTTTTGGTTGGTGTTAATTATTACTCATTACAGCCTGCAAGACAGTGGTTTTAATGAACGATAAATGTTGACGAACAGTAATTTACAAATATTATGCATCGATCCAAATGCGTAAATTAGCTAGCTATATATAGGAGTCTGGAAAATATACTACGTATATGGATGTTGAAATTTTAGAAACATAATACTTTGTTGTCAACATAAAACACATAACGTTATTCAAGAACTTAAAATGATTCGAAAATATTTTAGACATATATCACAACGATAGAAAATCTCTCTCTCTCTCTCTCCTCGAAAGTTTTCAAAAAGTCGTCTGTATGTAAAATCTTCTTACGAGGATCCGAAAAGCTTATTTTTACAAACAAGTATAAATATTTTTAACAATAAAGTAAGCTTTCCATCCACTGATATATATAGATCTTAAATAAATTATTTCTTCACATAAATAACCATAAACAAATTGTAAACATAATTTTTTCTAAAAAAACTAGATTTAGTCAAAAGTCTTCACACATTATTGACAAAAGACTAAAGTTATAGGCGTCGTTTGTTTGCACTTAGCCATCTATAACCTTTGACTCAGTCCCGGAACCGTTATTTTAGTTTGTTTTATTATATTTTATAATTAGGTCTTTAATGTATCTCTTATGTCTTGATTGGCTTCTCAAAATTAAATCATAAAATCAGCTTTTTAATTTTTATATCTAGCAACTCTATTTTGAAGTAAAACTGAAAAAAAGAGAGAAATATATATATATATGTGAAATAGATGCTACATCAATGGATATACACATGAAATGGACGTTTTTGACTTAGTTGTGTGAAATAAATATTTTGAATGCGTTGACATGGTCGTATGAATTTATGTTTTTGGTTTAGTTGTATGAAATAAATATTTTGGTATGATTACACGTAATAGACTTAACAAAAAGTTGTATAGTCTATGTTAAATCATGAATTTTGGCATTTAAAAGGACATTTGATTTTAAAAAATTATTATGGGGTGTTTGGTTACATGATAATTTTTTGTACACTTTCCTCATAAAAAATTATATTAAAATAAAAAGTGAATCAACTCACGACATAAAATTATCATGCTTGGAGGGATGTGATAACAAAAAAGAGTAACTACCCTACGTGATCAAACAAAGTGGGAGACCACAAGAAAAAAAGAGAGGTGAGAATCTCTTTTTTTTTGTTTAAGAAGAAAATCACTTTTTAAACATAAAATTGTCGAGATTGTCGAACGCCGCAAGTTTTCTTACAATTTTTAAAAATAAAAATAAAAACTTGCAGCCAAACGCCCCCGTAAGCTAATAAGTTGTTTAACAGATATATTATTACAATAGCCACTTGATTAAGCTAAAACAAGCACGTGGCCCTCGTACATCACGGGATATCTCCTCCGCCACGCTCGGATCCAACCCACGTGGTCACGTGACTCCTGTCACGTGGTCGGGAGTTTGCCTCGCCTCTCCCCCGTCTCCTCTCCCGTGATGTTGGTCTAATCTGCCCTGCCACGCACGCCCATCTATGCGCCGTCCTATTCGAGGACTTCGGAGGACGCAACAACATTATAGATAGTATTATCCCCAGCTGGTTCATATCCTAGCGTGATCCGTTAATTATATATATATAGATATCTTGATAAATCACCACTACGTATATAGGTATAAGATTTTTGAGGATGATCACATTCTTTGTTTATCAGAGGGGAGTGGGATGACATCTCGGCCGTTGAAGAAAGATATTCAAGTGAGGGGGAGCCATGACCATATATATATATGATCCAACCTCCATGATAGATCGATGAAGGTACGTAGTTAGGGGTGTCAATGGGCCGGGCTGGGCCCGGCCCGAAGGCGGCCCAGTACAGGCCCAATTCAAAATAGAACGGGCCGGCCCGGCCCGGCCCGCATTGTATTTCTGGCCCGGCCCGGTCCGGCCCGCATAAAATTTAAATTTGGCCCGGCCCGGCCCGATCTTTTCTAATATAAAAATGTATAAAATTCAGAATAAAAAATATAAATATGATACAAAAAATAAATTTCTACCAAATCAAAATATTTGAATGGTCTGAAAATTGCATGAAAATGTAAAAACCAAGAGATTTGTAGTTAATAAGTCTAAAAATTACATTCCTCGTACCAACAGCAATATATGGCTTTCTAGCTGTGCATACAAGACTAAAAATTTCTGCGGCTCTGAGTCGAACTCCATCCCGTTGGGGTTCGGCAGGCTGGAGTCCCCGGGGACCTCCCCCTTGGCGGCCATGACGATGTTGGGGTATTTCTCGACGAGCCATCTGACGAACGACGTCACACCCATCTCTCGCGCACCGCCGCCAGTCGTCGGCCGGCCGACCCTGCGAGCGTCTCCTCCGCCGACCAGCTCCCACCGGCAACCTCCCACACACCGGCACCACGCTACGCACCCACTGGACCCTTTTTCTTTTGATCGTTTGCTCTCACACTCCTCCTTTTCCCTCCACCTCTTTATGCCACCCTTCGACGGCGGCGGTACGAAGCGGCGAGAAGGCAGCGGCAGCGGCAGCGGGACGCTTCGGTCCCAGCTCCACGAGAAGCTCCACGAGAACCGCCGGCGGCGACGGCGGGGCGGGGCTCGCAGCAGAGGACTTCCACGGCGGTTCCCCGTCGCCGAGGAGGAGAACCACTCAGAGCCGTAGCGTCAGGTCGGGCTCCTCTTCTGTGGCCGACCGACCTCGAGCTCTGCAGCTACAGCCGGAAATCAATGGACAAAGAGGGGGGAGGAGAAGGAGAACCCACGCCCTAGGCGAACTGGCGACGTCAGCCCGCGCTTGACCCGAACAGAACCCGCTGTAAGCCCGCGGGCCCAAGTCGATGGCCCGATATCAGGTCCACATTTGGCCCGGCCCGAAGACCCGCGGGTCAGCCCGCCCCATTGCCGCCCCTATACGTAGTAGGTCGGTAGCTTCCAACAAGTCTCGGATTGATTTATTCGGCTGATGAATATGAACGGGATCCGTTGCAAAATATCAAGTCTTTTACCACAGATCGATATAAACAAAAAAATAACAAGAAACATGGAATATACGTACAGTCATAATAAACAGAAAGTATATCGAAAGATTTATATTCGGACCTTTAATTTCTTGGTAATGTACGCACCGGAATTCAAGAATGACAACATGTAATGCAGTTGAGTCACTATGGTAGCATCAAAATGACGTAGCTTATTCTACATATTTCAGACTTCCAGGGTTATTAATTATTTTATTTTATTGCGTAGTGTCGTCCTGTATATGAAACATGGGAGTTCATATTTCTTTTTTCAAATAAGCAATTTATGAAAGAGAGAGAATAATTAGATGATAAAAGTTTTTTCTCTTTTTTTTTTTTGGTCGTCGACCTCCCCCCGTCCCTCCATGTGTGCAATCTTCCCGACATAACATATATAGCTGGAAAATCATCTTTGTACGTAGACATTAAAATTTAGATAAATAAGACCTCGCCTCCGTCGCGGTACCAAACAAGTCCACTCCTGGCTGGCCAGATGAAAATCTAAAGATTCTTTTTAAAATACATATAAATATATATAATATAATATAAAGATGCTGACAAAAATTCCTGCGCCAGTCGGTGGTACGTCGGCGACTCAAACATGCATGGCACGCAGACTGTCTTTGACCGGTTCTTCTTTTTTTTCTTCTTTTTCTTTTTGAAGTAGAGAATGAGATCAGTCCACACTTAAATAATCAATCATAATTTATTAATTTCGTTCTGAGAAAAAGGAGGAATTGTAACCTGCTACCTACTTTTAAGAAAACCTTAATTACATTCCTTCACAAGTATTATTTCCTGTCCCAAAGATCATTAACCATTAGAATCTTGATCTAGCTGGCGGTTCAAGAAATCAGTAACAGACCAGCAATCTGTGGATATTGCTTACGTACGTTTGGTTGAGATTTTGAGTGATAAATTTCGGCCAAAATTTTCAAACGCTCGTGTCCATAAACCTCGAGAGATCCTTTAAACCCTGTCCCACAACGTTATTAGATATTTTTAAATTGATAATGTTAACAATCATTAAGAGATGCTTTATTAATGATAATAACTTTAAAATTTTTATTGTAAATATGTGTATCGACTTACATCGATTTTGTCGGAAATATCAATATCAATATTGATATGATATCGTTTTTAAAACTCTAATCAAATAGACGTACGTACTCTTCCAAATGGCGCTTCTAGGACACCGGACACAGTTTGATTAGATTTTTAGGTTGTCAAATATTTCTAACAGGAGATCCTCCTTTGGAATCATAACCAAACAACGACTCAAAATTATAGTGAACCGAACCGATTAATGACACTAGATGAATGATACTTGAACATCTTTTTCTTTAGTTTCTATAACTTCGCAAATCAATGCTTCTTAAAAAAATCATATAAATATAACAAAGATAAATTCCAACTAGCTTGATATATGTACGAAAACATAAAGAAACGATGACATAACGCCTCCTTTCTCCGGTTGTTGTTAAAAGCAAAAACAGAACATTTCTCAAAATCATGCGCTTCGTTTTAGGAATTTCAAAAAAGAAAAAAATTCTGATTACGTTTCTTCAGCACGAACAATTAGGAAGTTATGTCATCAATGGGAAGAGACAACATGATTAAATAAAAATTCCATCGAAGGAGTTTGATAACCAGCGCGAAATCGATTAATGATCACGTAAGAAAAAAAAAGTTTTACTTTTCGATCCTCTGCATTATTATTAATATCTGTTATATTTTTCTGATCACGTAACGCAGCGGTGCGGACGAAGTCCGAACGCCTGAATCGCCTGATCTCCTATAATAATAATATTATATTATGTTTTTTATTATATTAATGTGACCGGTTGGCCGTCGGAGGCGAAGAGAACCGTCCATTTTCTTATTTTATCAAGAGATGTTGTCCGGTAGTGCTGGGCAAAAGACTCCTGTCGGAAAATTCTGATCATGTGTATAGTTCAAACACATGCATCATGACCTTACACATCCTAGATTCTACGTAAAAAAAAGAAGAAGAAGATAATATTTAAGGAATAAAAGAAGACTGACATATTAAATCAAAAACTTCGACAGAATGGGGACCCCCCAGCGCCGCCGCCACCTCCTACAAGAGGCGGTTCTCGGCCGTGGCCGATTACCACCATCGCCGGTTGAGTTATTCTGAGCGGAGTCTGAAGGAGGAGAGATATCATGGCTCTCTTGGCCGGCTTCTTCTTCCTTCTCGTTTCCGTCTCCTCCATCTCCGCAGGTGCAGCTCCGATTCCGCCCGTCTCTCTCTCTCCGGCTCTGTTCATCTGATCTGCTGCCCCCGACTGATCGATCCGGTGGTTTTGCCGTATTTATTTTGCAGCTGCCGGAGGCCTCCTCGGCGTGAACTACGGCCGGCTCGGGGACAACCTGCTGCCGCCGGAGAGGGTGGTGGATCTCCTGAAATCGAACGGCGTCGCCGCCGCCGCCATCTACGACTCCGACGCTCGGGTCCTCCGCGCCTTCCGGCACAGCGGCATCAAGCTCTCCATCTCCCTCCCGAACGAGCTCCTGGCCAGGGCCGCCCGGGACAGGGCCTGGGCTGGGACCTGGGTGTCCGACAACGTCGCCGCCCACCACCCCGCCGCCCAGATCGACAGCATCGCCGTCGGGAACGAGGTGTTCCACCAGACACCCGAATTGACCCCTTTCCTCGTCCCCGCCATGGAGAACATCTACGCCGCCGTCGACGAGCTCGGCCTGGCGGGCGAGGTCAAGGTCTCCACCCCCCTCGCCTTCAGCTGCGTCGACAAGTCCTACCCGCCGTCGCAGGGGAGCTTCCGCCCCGACCTCCGCCCGGTCGTCCGGCAGATCCTCCGATTCCTCGCCCGGACAGGTGCTTCCTTCATGGTGAACCTCTACCCCTACCTCACCTTCATGGAGAACTACCCCAACATCACCCTCGAATACACCCTCGGCCTGCCGAACGCCGGCGTCCGGGATCCGGCCACCGGCCTCGTGTACTACAGCCTGCTCGACGCGCAGCTCGACGCCACCTACTCGGCTGTCGCCGCCCTCGACGCGGCGGCGGCGGCCGATTCCTCCGCCGACGTCGCAGCGACGTCCCTTCTTCAGCAGGTGAAGAAGACGACGACGATCAAGGAGACGGGGTTTCCTACGCGCGGGGGGAGGCCGCGCCGTCGCCGGGCGGCGGCGGAAGGGACGTCGTCGACGAGCTATCGCGGCGCCCAAGACTGCGCGCCCGCCGCCGGCGCGGCGTCGCCGGAGAACGCCCGGGCGTACAACGGCAACCTGGCGCGCCGGGTGCTGTCGGGGCGGACGGGGACGCCGCTGCACCCGGGCGCCGACATGGACGTCTACATCTTCGCCCTGTTCAACGAGAACCAGAAGCCGGGGCCGGAGAGCGAGAGGAACTTCGGCATGTTCTACCCCAACGGCACCAAGGTGTACGACGTGCCCTTCTGGCTGCCGGCCGGAAGCGGCTCCTGGTGCGTGGCGGATCCGGCGGCCGGGGAGCAGCGGATGCAGGCGGCGTTGGACTGGGCGTGCGGCTGGGGCGGGGCGGACTGCCGGCCCATCCAGCCCGGCGCGGAGTGCTACCACCCGAACACGGTGGCGGCGCACGCGTCCTACGCCATGAACAGCTACTACCAGAAGCAGGACCGCAGCATCGGCGCCTGCTACTTCGGCGGCGTCGGCCGGATCGTCTACCAGCGCCCAAGTAAACAAGTCTATATCGATCATATATTTATTTTCGATCTTTTTTCCGACCATTAATAATATATATAATCTCTTCTTCTTTTCAGGGTTCGGAAGGTGCAAGTTTCCACTCGAGGGTGTTGATGAATTACATGGTTCTTCTGCAGCGATGTAAGATCGATGCGTACGTAGGCTTCTTTTGAGGCAGCTTCCACGAAATAAAAAAGGAGTTTTCTGTGGGTGTCGCAACCTTCTTCTGAATCTTGAAAACTGTTTGATTTGGATTAATTCCCGCGTGCTTTAGCAACAACCTTGTTTCGCGAGATTTCATTGTACGGGTTTTGGTCGAAACAGCCTAGCTTCATTAACTATACGACGTGCTTGGGTTGGCATAGCTTTTTCTTTCTTCTTTTTAATGTAGAAGCGATGTATTATTAGAATAAAATCTAGAGATTACGATGCCTACTAAAACATTGGGGAAGGTGCCTATCTAATTTTTTTTACTTCACCTGTATTTTTTTTTATTCTGAAGGCCATGAAATCTTAACTATCTATCTTTGAAAATAAAATTTATAATAGATTATTTTAAATTAATTTACTTGTTTAAAATTGGTATTATATTCAAACGATGTGTCAAACGGTCAAAATTGTTTGATCGACGTTTTATAATATTTAACTTACGGCCAATTCATGTATTAAACCAAACGAACCCTAAACAATATTAATCCAGTTTAGATATTTTATAATATTCAACTTAATTATGGCCGATTCAGATAATATCAAACATAACAACGCCAAAACAACCCTACCTTAGTCGTCTTTGCTTAATTAGATATGTGAAAATTATGACATTGGGGGTTGAATGACTCGGGATTTACAAACTATCAAAACTTATTTATATATGTTGGTGGACACGAGACGATCCTCAGGGTTCCAACACTTTTTTCCACTACGCATATCCACACTTTTTTTCCCACGAGGCAGTGAAAATAAAAGTTATGGTAATCAAAAAAATTATTATAAAAATAATGTTTTGCTTCGATACTATTTCACGCAACACAAAATGAGGTTGAGATACGCAAGTTTTATAAAAAAAAAACCCGACATTCATAAGTATCATTGGTACGAGATAACACCCACTCTTCCATCAACGTTATGTTAAATCAGCTATATGATAATAGTGTGGATCAGGTATAAATTTTGGTTCCGTTGTATGTTCATCTCTCCGGAGTCATCCGATATATTATTTCGGAGAAATCAAATCCTTTATTTCCTTTTTAGTCTCACACCAGCTCAGCACTTTATCCTAAGGACGAAGAGTGTTGACCAAGAATAATGCGACTCTCCTCTGGAGGACATTTGAGGGGAGTCCCTCAATCTCTCTCACAGAGATGTTGATGAGATGATGATTTGATGTCTCAGCTTATGAGAGAGGTTGAGATGTTTCCCTCGGGTGCCCACCTGAGGGGAGCCACGCTCAATCAAGAAGCCCAGGGCACGGGATGAGACGTGGGGTGAAGGGTAAAATTGGAATTTAAGATACAGAAAGGACTAAAAAATTTAAAATGGACCTTTCTGAGATTAAAATTTAAGTTGCCCAGCCTAGAATGACTACTCTCTAATGTGACGGAAGCTATTGGAAGTCAGATTTTTTCATCGAGAGAGGTAAGTTGAACAGTTATCTGATCAAAGCTGACTCAATGTTTATTTTACACAACGAGTTGGGATTTAAGTTTGAATTTTTATGAGTACGTTAAACTTTGTTCCAACTCGATTTGTTGAGTAATCGAGCTGAACTAGAGCTCGAGCTCCAATAATAGCTCGGCTCAGGTTCAGTACACGATCAATTGTTTGAATTCGACATGAACTCTTTTATAAAATTCAAAATCTATCAAAATTTCTTTGTAAAACTTTAGCTTCAGCTTATTTACGAAATTTGATTCAAACCTAGCTAGCTCAGATTTCGACGTGTACCGTATATTTAAGTGATAATATATAAATGCTAATATATATGATTTAATTATTTTAAATAGATATTTGATTGAGAATTTGTTCGAGTTATTCCTAAGTGTATCGAGTCGAGGGAGAGTCTGTTAGATCTCAACTTGTTTAATAAGTCAAATTTTATACTGTGTTCAAATTTATTCATTTAACACGGTCGAGTCGAATTTGTATGGAGTTGAATTTTAATCCTTCTGTACCCATAACAAAGACCGCCAGTTTCGAACCCGGGCGCTCCAAGCTTTTTATGCAAGTGCACGTAGTTTTGCAGGACCCACTTCGATCACGTACGAGACGGCCACAACAAGATTGAGAGATGAGATCAGACAATTATATTTCAAAAAAAGAAGAAGAAGAAGAGATCAGACAACGCTGAGGCGTGCATATAAAAGTTAAAATAAAGTGCATGTTGGCAAAGGAAGGAACCCACCTACGTACAAGGGGCGTTGGCGTATCCATACGTCAGTCCTTTCTTCTTTTTTTTTGAAAAACAACGTCCATTCAACTAAAACTCAGCCAATTATGAACGACTGATCCAAATATAAATAGATGAAAAGGAGTTACAATAGACAGAAGAAAAAGATAGATTCTAACAACAACAAAACTAGACATAATGCTGCCAGAAGAACGACTTCGAGGCTTCGACTTCAACTCGATTGAACATCGTCATGAGAAGTGCTGGACCTATGCACCGATGTGTTTTGATGGTCCAAATAAGAGGACGCTCACCCAAGAGTCTGATCTGACCAAAGAGACCGGAAGGCGTGGATGATGTCCAGACAAACAGTCTCGTCGATAACAACATGACAATAAAATCGAGTAGAAAGAGACTCCGAAAAGAATGGTAGATAGACACAAATATGATAATACACTCACCTAAAAAGACAAGACTAACTCGTCTCCAAACACAAAATGAACCTCAAAGAGAGGACAACAGAGGTGGATTAGACAAACCAGATGCCTAGAAAACACGGAAATAGAAGAAAAAACTAAAGATTTCGAGAGAGAAAACCTCGCAGAGTTCCAAAAACTCTCAAAAGAGGGATTTCGAAGAAACAAGGAAGAAAATTTACTGTGTTCGCCAGCAAAATAGATTGACCGAAAGAGAAGATAGATTCATCTCAAAAGGAAGCACCTTCTCCTCAACCTACCAAACCCCCTTTTCCAAACGAACAGCACAAAAATCCGCCGGAGCAAAGTCGGCGCACAGGCAGAGTACACCCAGAAGATGGATACACCCACCTAAAAAGACAAGACTAGCAGTCCCCCAACCGGCAATATATTGAGAGCCGGATGAGTACGAACAAAATGACCATAGATGGATACGTATAATTATAAATATATTACGTGACCATATTTGGTAACAATATTATTAGATGTCATCGTCAATTTTTGAAAGTTGATGTTGATCATAATAGTCACGACACCTTTGAATATCAGTATCAATATTTTAAAAAAATTATAGTGCAGATAAAATACGCGATGTAATTAATACAAGTGTTGACATATAATTTACAATATCAATATCGAAATTGACGTGATCATTTTTATGCTAACATTAAAAATTTACAATATCCTGCTATTAGGCCTCTACCTTTTTTGGTCAAGGTTAACCCAACTACTCATCTCATCTTTCCACAAGTCATTCCACGCGGTCGTCCTCCAGTGGTCCCAGCTGCAAGATGGTTTCGTCAGCCATACATAAATATATTGCATGAGAGACTTGCTTGATTATAAAATTGTGCAAAACAATACACATGTCACATTTTATAATATCTTGATTGTTCGAGACAACGCAGCACATTCAAATTCGAGACACTAGCTAGTTCTTTACTGCTTTGGGCCATGTTTGGTGACACTATTAAACATATTTATCATTATCAACTTTAAAATTGATATCGATGGTAATGACCGCCCAAAGGTGTTTGGTTAATAGTATATCAATTTTAAAATTTGTAGTGCAAATAAAATATGTAATGTAATACGAGTGTATCGGTCGACTTGTATCGGTTTTGATATTGATACTTCAACTTCTAAAAATATTAATATCGATATTAACGTAGTATCCTTTTTGATACTCTATTCAAACAGGTCATTAAATTACTTGAGAGGGATGGAAATCGAGACCAAAATATGTTTTAGTTGTAAAACCATCTTAATGATATGGCCTCTTTATTCTTTTATTTTTTTTCACGAAGTTAACAATAAAAAGTCTTATAGGGTGTTTGGTTGCATGATAACGGAAGTTTTTATTTTAATTTTTAATAATTGTAAGAAAACTTGGTAAAAGAGGTGTTTGACAATCATGACAATTTATATTTTTGAAAGTGATTTTCTTCTTAAACAAAAAAAAGAGGACCTCACCTCTTTCTTTTTTCTTGTGGTCCCCCACTTTATTTGATCATGTACGGTGGTTACTCTTTTTTGTTATCACATCTCTCCAAACATGATAATTTTATGTCATGAGTTGGTTCACTTTTTATTTTAATACAATTTTTTATCATGAAAATGTACAAAAAATTATCATGCAACCAAACACCCCATTAGATTAAAAGATCTTATTCAAAATAGGTGATTTTGAAATAAAATAATTACGATGAAACAAACATGTTCTTAGAGGTGGACGATAGGGTGATTTTGGGTGTATTTAAGTAAATTAAAAGAGAAACAATTTGGGTTCTTAAAGCAATCCTAAATATTTAAATATTAGTCGGACCATATGCCAGTAAATATACGGATCAAAAATTTCAAGTCCGCAAACCCTAGTCGCGACATCAAGTGGGGTCAAATGGGAATACGAAGTTCGTGACAGAACTCTATTTAAATATTTATTCTACTCGTTAAAAATGTGTTATAATTCAAGTTACTATCTGTCTTATAATGTTATCTTTAACAATTAAGTTTATTAAATTTTATAATAACACACTTATGAGATAAAAAATGTAGTCAGATTAGGCTGAATAAAGTGCCGTTAAAATTTTCTATTGACAAGACCAAACTCTTCCATTTGGTTTGATTTTAAATTTTTTTTTTCAAAACCAAACCAAGCCAAACTAGATGTTCGATCCCAAATCAAACCAAACTAAATCTTTCAATTTAATTTGTTTTTATGTAAGACTAAAACTTAAATACTTTTAAAATATATATGCACACTATTTTAGTTAAAAGCAATTAAAATAAATATTATTATAGAACTTACCTGAATTAATGAATTTGGCCCAATTTAAGTCCCGTTTGTTTTTAGCTTAAACGTTGCCTAACCTTTCAATATTGAGTTGTTTAGTTTAAATGAGCGGTATCTTACCATAGTTTTATTCCAAAGCCAAACATACTACTCCAAACAATGTGCTAAAATTAAAGAGTGACAATGGGCCGGGCTACCAACGGGCTTTGGGCCGGGTCAGCGCTGGCCTGGACAACAAAAGCATGAGCATTCTGATTTGAAGATAAGGCATCATATAGCTTCATATACATATTAGTTAGTAAGAATTAAGTGGCATTTATTTGTTGTTACCTTGAAGCTGTTATCTTGTCTTAAAAAATTTACTTAATTTTATCGCTATATTATTTTATCTGCCAGTATAGTCTTATCTTAGACCGAAATTTTATTTATATGACTGTCCTTTTCTCCGGTAAGTGACGGCTTTGTTTGGTTTGTGAAAAAATGGTTAAGGCCTCTTTGGCACCAAACATGGCCTTATGGGGTGTTTGGTTGCATGATAATTTTTTGTACACTTTCATGATAAAAAATTGTATTAAAATAAAAAGTAAACCAACTCATGACAAAATTATCATGTTTGGAGGGATGTGATTACAAAAAAGAGTAACCACCGCACATGACCAAACAAAGTGGGGGACCACAAGAAAAAAGAAAGAGGTGCGGCCCTCTTTTTTTGTTTAAGAAGAAAATCACTTTCAAAACATAAAATTATCATGGTTGTCAAACACCTCTTTTAACAAGTTTTCTTATAATTTTTAAAAATTAAAATAAAAACCTCAATTATCATGCAACCAAACACCCCATTAGGACTTGTTTGGCACCATAAAATTTTGGAGATAAACATGAGTTACCCCCCAAAAGTTATCTCCAAATTATCTCTCTACCAAACATGGCGTTAGGTGTTATCCCCGTACCAAACAGCACTTTAGAATAGGTATGAAATATTTCAAATACCGCATGTTATTCACATGTTCTTTGCTTCCAAGATAATAGTAGTGCTAGAATAAATTGGAAGGTTAATTGAACTTATCCACTTTAAGTGGAAAAGAAAAAGGAGCACGGTAGTATAAACCGGTTGAATGACCGAGCGTGGCTCGGTTGGCACGACGCCACCCCCGCGGGGGGGGGGGGGGGGGGGGGGGGGCGGGGGTTCGACCCCGGCGACGGACTGCCGGGTCCACCTCTCCATGGGGGGAGAGGTGGCATCTAGTCCGGCAGCGCTCGATCCCTCGCCGGCGCGGGAGCTGTGCCTTGTGTTGGCCACCGGGCCATCGTGTCCAAAAAAAGAAAGAATAACTAAGCACACCCTCGCAGCGCCTCCTTCGCCGCGGCTCCCATGCTCATTGCGGAAGCAGATCGGGCGCCCCCCCTCGCTGCGGCTCCCCCGCAGCGGTACCCTCGCTGCACCCCCTTCGCCGCGGCTCCCACGCTCGCTACGGAAGTAGATCCGGGTTGTCCCTTGTTGTTGCTTCCTTGCAGTGGTACCCTCGCGGTGCCCCCCTCGTTGCGGCCCCCTCGTGGCAGCACCCTTGCAGCAGCACTCTCCGCTGCAGCAGAAATCCCTCATAACAGCCCCCCTCGAAGCAACTCCTTCGCAGCGGCATCCACCCTGTGCTCCCCTACGACGGAAATCCTCGCTGAGGTGTGAGGCTCCTATTCGTGGAAACCTACGCGGTTAAGCCGCCGAAGCATAGTCCGTGATTGCCTTTCAAGACTGCAACCAGAAGTTCTTTGCTCGAGGGGGACCCCTCCTTCTTCCTCAGTTTGCCTCTTGATATTTTACTGGTGGAAGTTCGTCGTCGTCGTTTTGAGGTTGCTTTTGTTTTGGGAGGGAGGCATGTTCCTCGCTCCCAATCTCCCTTTCCAACTTTTTGCCTAAATTTGTTTTTAGGTATTTTGTCTCTTTTTGTCATGTTGGAATTGCGGAGTTCAGATTACTTATGTTTGTCTTGTCTATCTTTTCTTTTGTTGTTGTTCGTAGTTCTTGAGCCGAGTTATGACTTATGGTCTGTTTCTCTTAGCGTTTTAGACGCTAACTCTTTCTCGAGACTGTTGATTTGGGCATTATCCACTCTTTTTTGGAATGATCTTTCAGTCTCGAAACAGTTGTCAAACTCCTATTACAAAGTCTCTACTTCTGCTATTCGACCACGTTTGCACTTGGGTGTGCTGATCAATTCGTGATTTTATGTTTGTCTCTTGAAAATTTATTTTTTCAAGATGACTCTCTTTGTTGTTAACTCAGTCATGCATTTTCTTTTTTGTTTATCGTTGTCCTGGGTATGTATCTTCTTTAATTTTATCTAATATGCTCTTGTTCAAAAAAAATAACTAAGCACGGAAGTAAAGTTCTTAGATAAAAAAAATTTATCTGATAGAATATAACTATTGTACATTCGCGAGCACCGGACATAATCATATTTGATTTTATTACTCCTCCTTCCTATCACTAGTAATTATCACTTTTCTGGCGAAAGTACTTCGACGCCGTGAAAATATCGTACGTCCCAAGTAATAATCTGATAATCATTTAACACCGGAGCAGGAGTACGTGTGCTTTAGCCTAACTATTTAAGGTGTTTAAGACAAAATGCCATACTACAGTTTTTTTTTTTGAACAAAGATAACACAAACTTATATTGATAACAACTTTAATACAACAAGGATGACGACAAGATCAAGTACAGACACAAAGACACAGACACGTCCAAAGAACGAAGACATACTCTTCTCCAAATCACTTGGATATAGCCACCTAAGTGAATCGATCAGCACGATGAAGTGCATAGATGATCGAGAAGTAAATATCAGAACTCTCAAGGAGTTTGATTTCAATAAGGAGACTGGATGAACACACCGTATCGGTGTGGATGATGCCCAAGCCAACAGTCTCACAAAGACATATAAGGTTAACGAGATAACTGGAGAAGACATCCAGACAAACAGACAACTGGAAAAGACACAACAACAAACACATACAAACCAAGACGATGCAACTAAGACACGACAACAAACACATGCTAATAGAAAACTAAATATGATAAGCCGATTAATTCCACTCCAGCGCAAACAAAAACTCAATGTCTGTATAGACATTAAGATTAGTCGTCGGAGTGGAAATGAAGATTTTTGGGAGGAAGGAAGATCACACGGATCTTCCTCCCTCCCGGACGAAAACACACCTCAAAAGAGAACGGACTGAAAAAACTCTACTCTACAAGATGAAAAAAAACCCAACACAAAAACGCTGAAGTCCGCCTCCTACGAGTGCTGCGAAACCACCGAAGCCGACACAAAACTTTGACAATGGAGGCAAAGATCTTCCGCACACGACAATCTGAGTTTTGCCTCTGCAAGACGTTAAAATCGAGATTCTACTTTCACCGAGTGAAGGAGGCCAACGCCGACGAAGCCCTGACAGGCTAGCTGCTCGGAGGCGAGGTTTCCGCTACGAGGGCTCCGCAATATGGCCGCCGAGGGCGCTGCGAGATGGCCACCGGGGGGGAAATCCGCGGAGAGGGCTCCGCGGCGAGGTTTCCGCTACGAGGGCTCCGCAATATGGCCGCCGAGGGCGCTGCGAGATGGCCACCGGGGGGGGGAATCCGCGGAGAGGGCTCCGCGCGAGGGTTCGGTGAGAAGGGCTCCGCGAGCCGCCGAGGCCGCCGGGAGGGATCCGCGGCGAGGGCTCCGCGAGCAGGGACCGCGGCGAGGGCTCCACGAGCGAGGGGGTCCGCGAGCAGCCGCACGGGCCGGGAGGGGTCCGCAGCGAGGGGGTCCGCGGCGAGGGGTCCGCGGCAAATGCGGGAATCACTAGCTCACGTGGCTGTTGCCTGTGCACGGCTCTTCCGGCGGAGACTTCCGCTAGTGGACGACGAGCGGCAGATAATGCGGTCAACCGCCAGCTCAAGCGGGAATCACTAGCTCACGTGGCTGTTGCCTGTGCCCGGCTCTTCCGGCGGAGACTTCCGCTAGTGAACGACGAGCGGCAGATAATGCGGTCAACCGCCAGCTCAAGCGCCGCCGCCTCGGTCGTCACCGGCGGCGATGACGATGACGTTATCCTCCCCCTTCCCGTCGATCCCAATCCTCGGCCTCCCCTGCTACAAGTAGCACCTCACCGCCGAGACGCCACTTCCGTGTCCATCCACCTCCGGTACAGGTCCACACACGCTCCGCGGCGATGGCAACCCCCAGCTGCGCCGCCGCCGCCCCCTTCTTCCTGCTCGTCCTCATCTCCTCTGTCTCCGTCGGTGAGTAAGCTCTCGAACCATGATAGATATATGATCATCCCGCCGGCCGGCCGGCCGCCTCCCTCCGGCTGTGGCGGACTCCGATTGCGCGCTAATTGACGCTTCTGCCGTGTCTTGCAGCGGCCGGCGGACTCGTCGGGGTGGATTACGGGCGGGACGGGAACAACCTGATGCCGCCGGAGAGGGTGGTGGATCTCCTGAAGTCGAACGGCATCGCCGCCGCCGCCATCTACGACTCCGACGCCAGGGTCCTCCGGGCCTTCAAGGACAGCGGCATCAAGGTCGTCGTCGCCCTCCGGAACGAGCTCCTCTCCAACGCCGCCCAGGACAGGAACTGGGCCGGAACATGGGTGTGGGAGAACGTCGGCGTCTACTACCCCGCCACCCAGATCGAGACCATCGCCGTGGGCAACGAGGTGTTCCACCAGCGGCCGGATCTCTCCCGATTCCTCGTCCCCGCCATGGAGAACATCCAAGCCGCCGTCGCCAACCTCGGATGGGCGGACAGGATCAAGGTCTCCACCCCCTTCGCCTTCAGCGCCGTCGACAAGTCCTTCCCGCCGTCGCAGGGGAGCTTCCGCGCCGACCTCCAGCCCGTCGTCCGGCAGATCCTCGGTTTCCTCTCCAGAACCGACTCCTACTTCATGGTCAATCTCTACCCGTACATCACCTACGTCGACAACTACCCCAACATCCGCCTCGATTACACCCTCGGCCAGCCGAACCCCGGCGTCCGGGACCCCGCCACCGGACGCATGTACTACAGCCTCCTCGACGCCCAGCTCGACGCCACCTACTCGGCCATGGCGGCGCTGGGATTTGGAGGCGCTTCGACAACCACCAGCTCCGCCGCCGGCGTGGCCGCATCCCTCCAGCAGATCAAGAAGAAGGCGGCGATTAAGGAGACGGGGTTCCCCACCAAGGGTGGGAGGCCGCGTCGCGGTCGGCTGGCGTGGAGATCTTCCTCCTCCTCCCCCTCCTCCTCTTTCGGGCGGGCGGCGGCGAGAAAGATCGCCATGGAGGAGAGCGGGCCGGCCGCCGTCAACGCGTCGCTGCAACAGGATACGCCGGCCTCCGTCGGCAACGCGCAGACGTACAACAACAACTTGGTGCAGAGGATCCTATCGGGGAAGACGGGGACGCCGCTGCACCCCGACGCCGACATGGACGTCTACATCTTCTCCCTGTTCAACGAGAACCAGAAGCAAGGGCCGGAAATCGAGCGCAACTTCGGGCTGTTCTACCCGGACGGGACGAAGGTGTACGACATCCAATTCCGGCCGTCGGGGGGCGGCGGGCCGTGGTGCGTGGCGGACGCGTCGGTGGGGACGGCGAGGTTGCAGGCGGCGCTGGACTGGGCGTGCGGGACCGGCGGCGCCGACTGCGGACCCATACAGCCCGGGGGCGCCTGCTTCGAGCCCAACACCGTGGAGGCGCACGCGTCGTACGCCATGAACAGCTACTACCAGAAGCACGGCCGCGACGCCGGCGCCTGCAACTTCAGCGGCGCCGGCAAGGTCGTCAACGAGCGCCCACGTAAGTCTCGTCCTCCTTCGAATTTCGCGGAATTTATAATTAATTTGACGTACATCTTCGTGATCCCCGTCGCTCGGTCGTCGTCGTAACCTGTCCGCTCCTGGGTGACCTTTTCTAGGGTTCGGAAACTGCGACTTCCCATCCTCCGGATGAAGATGACGGACGACGACTACTATCAGACATCTGCGGTCCAGTCAACTGGCTCTGCTTGGCTCCAACGTGAGAGGGGAAACCTCCAGGCTGAATAAATGGGGACGAAGGCTTTGCATTTTTCATGTGAGATCGCAATATATATAGATGCTGTTCCGTGATTTTCCTAATAAAATGGCAAGCAAGCATGCTGGCCTTGACTGAGAACTCTCGAATGGTCTCATAAAATTACTCAAAAAATTATCAAATCCTTGATTTTCCACCTGAGAGTATTTAGCAAGCATTCTATCGAACTGAGAACTCCATAATCGTTTCTTAAGATGCTGTTTAGTATCGAGATAACTTGGAGATAATCTCAATTTATCTCCTAAATTTTAGAGATAACCCAAATTTATCTCTAAATTATTCCCGTATCAAAAAGCACCTAAAAGATTGGCTAACCTCGAGCGCGCACGGAATTTTCACTACAAAAATATATGTTTAACAAAGATTAACAAACAAGGTGTTTGACTATCATCATCCTACAAATGCCACCGCGCTCGTAGCGCAGTGGGATGCCACCGCCCTCCGGGGCGGCAGCTCGCGGTTTCGAACCGCGCCCGCCCCGTCGAGGGCGACTTCCTCGCGCGCGCAGACCAACTGCGCCAATGTCCAAAAAAAATAAATCATCCTACAAATGCATTTTTATAAAAACAAATAGTCTTCTGCCACAAAAGAAAAGACACCAGGCTTCATGACTTCCTCTGTTTCCTGCTCTCCCTCCTTCCCTTGTGTTGCCATATCTCACCAAAGAAGAGATTTTTATGTCTTCAGCCACCTAAGATTTTATTTTAATACATAATTTTATCACAAAAATAAATAAACACATATTTTACAACCAGAGACCCTATTAGAAAAGGAGGGAGGGGGGGACCTTCCCTTCCTTGTCTGGGCGGCTGATTTGCCTTGCGTGCACCCTTCATGTTAGACAAAAAACTCCAACTTTATCCTAATATACAAGATGAATGTGTTAGAGAACACACAGCAGAGATCCCGACCAACATCACAGACAACCAAGACTTGAAGAAAGACATCCCTTGCAACTCTAGATCAGCATGTCCATGTCTTCCGACCGGACTCCTAGGAAGCTGGGAAAGAATACCGACAGCAGCGGCGAGGCAAAGATGCTCATCTTCATGTCGGCCCGGCCGGGATCATGCGACCGGCGGGCAGGACTCGGAGTCCTGGGCAGTGTCAACGTCGGCGGGTGGCATGTACTGCCACATGGGGAAGCCGATGACCGGCATCACCAGCTTGTTTGCCACTGCGTTCTGAGCCTGGGCGGCGAACGGCGCCGGAACCAGCGGCGGGTGAGGCACGAAGCTGGGGCGCGCACTCAAGGCCTTCACCTGCTGTTCTAGGCCCTCCTTCTCCGTCTTCAGCTTCTGCTTCTCCTCGCGCAGCTCATTCTTCTCAGCCTATTTTCACGAAGACAGGAAGGATCTTGTCAGAAGCTACGTGATCTTGTCACAAGGCCTTCACCTACTCTTTTGGGACGTCTTTTATTTGTTTCTTGAGAACTGCCTTCAACCAAATCAAATCAAATAAGAATAAGTTAATTCAGTATAACTCGGTTTGGCCCAATTCAAATCATACTTTATCATGATATAGTATATATACCAATGTATTGATTTGTTTTAAACCATGATGTTTTAAAATTTAGTATATATGTTTATACATTTCATTAGTTTCATTATAAAACTCTTCAAACATATTTATTTTTATTAAAAAATATATAAACATGATTAACATATTTAAATTAAAATAAAATGTTTAATTTGATGGGGTGATTTGGTTTGATTTCGAGAGTTTTAAAAATCAAACAAAATTGACCAGTAGTTCAAATCAAACGAAACCACTGTTTGAATTTTTTCTGGCTGAAACAGTGAACACCCTTAGTTAAGTCGATCTCTTGCAGGTTCTTTTTAAAAGAAGAACTATAAGGGCAATCAATTCTGTAGGACCTGAATCAGTCAGGACAACCCGAGGAATCAGACCACTGAAAATTTACCTTCAGTTCCTTAATCTTCTCTTGAAGACTTCCGTTTGATTCCTCAAGTTTCTCAGCTTCTCCACGCAGCTGATTCACCAGGCGCACAGCATCGTTTAGTATCGCACCCTTATCCATTTTGGTTGGTTTTCCGGGTTCTATGATTGCAGCCAACTCCAGAAACCTTGCAGCAAATATATATCAGGGCAGAGCGAGAAGGGTGGCCAAGGAACGACGGATGCAGTAAGGGTTGCAGGTACCTGTCGTTCAGCTTATCTCTTCTGAGTTTCTCCCTACATGCTTTGGAGACAGGTTCAGCACATGATTCCGTCTTTGTCCTGTGTATCAGTGTTCGTTGTCACGTCCAAATTGGTAAAGATAAGTCGGAAATATGAAACTAGACACAGCTGAACTCAGAACAGAACACCTTTTCTTCGAAGCTACATCTTTAACGCGATGGGAATCAGCAAATGAACCATCAGCGCCAACACTGCATTAGAAAAAAGAAAAAGGTATGGAGAATTGGTAACAAACAACGATGGTTAAAAGCAAAAAGGGCTTACGCTAGGACCCAATTGAATTGCAAGTATGATATGGAATTGGTAAAATACATCAACAAGCGGATACAAGAACCGCTGGCTAGAAAGGGCAGAAAGCAGGAAGAGGAAGGAAACAAGAGTTTGGTAGACAAAAAAGAAACAGAAGAAACCAATATATAATGGATTCTATGATTTGGATTCAACAAGCAATGTCACTCGATTATTAGTGAACTGACATCGATATTGTATTTCCATGAGGATCAAACCAGGGCATCTTCAACTTCTAATAAGCGATGGATTAGATTACAATCATTCTCAACAAGTCCAGATAGAGACAAAAGATCCTGAGCAACTGATCTGGCATGACAACTCAAATGAGAAACAAGTATTAAAAATTTCTTCATACTTGTACCAAGCTCTAAGTGTCATTTGTACAAACAAAATTGAATGTATATGATAGAAGATATCTATTCCAGCCACAAGTTGAAGACATTATGCAGTTGTCAGTGAAGTAGGGCATTAAAACACTGTCACTAGTCTTCAGCTTTTTAGCATAGGATCAAGAAAGGAATGGGAAAAGAATTTCACATGACCTAACGCCCACCTTTTTCAGACAAGGGTGCGACTATTGGAATTATTCCAAAGGAAAAACAAGACGATTACACGGATCAGACATGGTTGTTCCAGTCTTCCAGATTTCAGCTTATTCACATCATTCTTGCACATTCAGACATGACTATCCAACAAAGAGACATTTGCCATCCCAAGCTAAGCAACATAGACCATGGATTACTCCAGGCCAAGTATCACCATACTATGGATCCCATACAGTTGTGTGATATATAGACAATTGTTGCAAATGGGACATCTTTCACAAAACAGGCACAACCTTCTTCCAATTAAGGCAGTTCCTTCAGAGAGTACAGTGAATTACCAGAAATTTTGTGGACAAGTTAAGTCTTATCCTTTGTATTATTATTATGTGATATAAATCATTGACAGACAAATTCTACACAGGCTCAAATGTTACTCTCTGCAATGTGCACCAAGAGGTTCATGATGCCAGATGTGAGATGCCTACAGCTAGTTACCACATCAGATGACCAGGGATTTGCACAGCTCAAGTTAATTCTTCAACTCAAAATGCCTACACGATTCAATGGTCAAATATCAACAAGAATTTCCTTTAAATTACATAAAACAAAATCATAAAGCAAATGAGAAACAGTTAGATATGTTGTCCAGGTGATATCTCCACCCCAACTTGTAGGCAATAAGATGAGGGGAAATGAGGACATATGCCTCTATCTTCACCCCAACTTGTCCAGGTGACAACCTTGGTCAACTCAGCTGTGGATGCATGTACCTCAATAAAGGTGGAGCCAAAATATGCCCCTGGATGGGCCAGGGCCTGACCTATCCAAATCATGATCAGATATACCAATCAGGTTTAAAATTTCCATTATCGGGGATTTCATTTTTCCAAGCTTCTCTACCATGTAAAAGAAAGAAGCACTCAACTACCTTTGCAAGTGTTTTTGCATACTGACATAAATCTAGCTCTTTCTTAGCAGTTTAAGCAGTGACCAAGGGAAAGGGTGCTTGCAATTTCTCTGATTCCCCAGACATGAAAATTCTGATAAAAACAAAAATTTATTAATTAGGTCATTTCCCCTTTCCTTTGGTCAGAATGTCCCTTTCCTTAGGCTATGGGGCTTTGCAAGAAAACCAGACCATCTCCCACCAAGTAAGCACCAGTTGGTTCATTGATAGGGGGTGGCAAATCAAGATTCTTTTACAACTTAAAAGTAAGGTAGATTGAAGGTTCTCAGCTTTAAAGCATCAGCAAGGGAAAAGGAAGCTGAGAATATGCAAATAAAGCTCATATTCTCTTAGTATTATCCACATACCCAGAGGACACATCCATCTAGAAGTCACTTTTGTGATCAGCCACTTTCTATGAAAAGGAATTCTTCTGATGGTATCAAATTGCAAGGTAAGATGTGCAAATGTTCAAGCACAATTAACCAGAGAAGACAAAAAGTGGATGCTGAATCTGTGGAGACAAGCCAATCCCAAGGAAGATACAGAGTATTATCTTCCTGAACAAATCTATATGATTTGAATAACAAGGAAAAAAAATAGTAGTAAACATATGAATCCGTACAACATGACAGGTGAGAAAAAGAAATCATTGTATGAGATTGAGTGAAGTAATAGCCACAACATTCTTGTGTAACATTTCACAAGAGAGAGCGATCATGATATATAATGTGAAAAAAAATCTTCTTTTTATCTACCAATACCAATATGAAATACATAGGAATAACAACCATGCGGACTCCACGTTATATAATATTATAATAATTTCCCCACTGATAGCAAAGAAATTCACCATGGGATGTTCCAATCAAGACAAAAGAGGAGCGTCAAAGCCAAAAAAAAGAAAAATCTTCTATATGCAACAAGGGCAAAAGGAGGAACTTGTTAACCTCTCCAGTATATCACACAACTATAAAAATGCCGATGTCCGCTACTTGCCCAAACAACACGACAGAATTTCTTCTAATTTCCAGCATCTGTCATAGAGCAAACAACGCGGACCAAACATAGAAAACATAAGATGAAAGAAACCCTAATGGACACGAAAAGAAAATCAGATCTGTCCTGACCCCGCCGATCACAAACACATCAGCAATGCCTTTTCTTCCGAAAAGAACCAACTTTGACGAACCTGGCGCCGGTAGGACCGCCGAACCCTTGAGGTTCCCAGTAGAAACCGCCGGGGGCAGCGGCCAAATCGTCTACGGCCACAGGGATCTCTTCCATCAGAGGGCACTCCAGAAGCCAGTTGGTATTCTCCGAGGAGCCCATCCCAAATTCTTTCCCGGACAATCGGGACAACCAGCGGGCGACGGCCGGGGGCTCCCTGGCGTTCCTAGTAGGGGAAGGGAAACGGGCGGAGAAGAGGAAGAAGAACAGGGGAGGAGAGAGAAGGGGGGAGGGAATCTGGATCAGGCGAGAGCTGCGACCACACACTTTCTTGTTGACCCCTGTGCGGGGTGAGCGCAAGTGAAATGCCCGGAAGGTGACGACATCTCGACGGATTCGCTCACCCAAGCATAAGTTGAACCAAGCACCGAAGTTTAAATGCTTAAAGAATTTTTGTTTAATTTAATTCAATTTGTTGGTTCAGTAAATAAAATTATTTATAAAATAAAAAATAAATTAAATAACTAAATTCAACTCTCAACTTAATTATCTATAAGAGAGAATCATCTATTTTTAGCATCACCTTATGAATTAATAAAAAGATAGTTTTAAAATCAGCAGAAAATAATTTAAGTCAATTAATTTATTTAATATAAATAAAACCAAATCATATATTATGTATATGTCTAATTTGATCAAAACAACAAACACACGAATCTTTGACCCAAACGGAACGACGAGGTACTCTCCAATTCATTTATCAGTTACTCAAATTTACATGCCATTGGGGTGTTTGATTGCATGATAATTTGAATTTTTGCCTTAATTTTATGTCTTGGTAACAAAACATATTAAAAGATACACACTTGACAACGTATATAAAAGCCTGTTTGGTATCATAAAATTTTTGAGATATATTTAGTTTATCTCTTAAATTTTGAGAATAAATTAAGTTTATTCCCAAGTTATCCTTTGTACTAAACAGTGGTACCGAGATAATTTGGAGATAAATTTGAATTATCTCTAAAACTCAGAGGATAATTTATATTTATCCCTAAAATTTTATGATATCAAACAAGCTCAATGAATAGAAATCGTGTATAACTAAAAAAAATATAACAAACCCCAAAGAAAACAAAAAGAGAAACCTTTCATTTTTAACGGATAACAAGTGTTTTATAAAAATATATAATTATAATTGTTAAATACCTTTTTAACAAATTTTGTTACAAAATACGTTTAGGTAACAAAAAATCCAATTTATCGTGCAAACATACGTCCCGGCGAAGCGTTACAACTTACAACAAGAATTTACGCTCTTTTAAGATGAAAATAACTTTAAATTCACTTATGTCTGACATTCTCTACACAAATACAATCGTAAGCAATATACATATATATATAATTCACTAAGATGTTTTGTTAGGAAAAGTCTAATTTATTTATTCTCAAGTGAACTCGAATATAGGACGGGGCAAATGTTTTATTAGAATATCAAACTGCACGATCAAATAGATTTTCTATAAAATATACCTCTGATAAAATTTGATAAAAATGGTGTTTGACAACCATGATAAGGGTGCTGGAAAATGGGCCGCGGGATCATCATCTTTTCCGGAAAACTTGATTATAAAGTTTATTTGGATGTCTGGAAATTGGCCGGTCAACGAAATGTCCCTCCGTTGACTCCAAAAATGATGGATTTTGGCATCCTCATTTTTAATTCGGAGGCCGTTTCTGGACGGAACGCACGCAAACCATTTTTTTAACACTCAAAAATTTAGTAATTAACATAATTTAAAATTTAAAATTGTAAAATTATAAAAATTTAATTTAAAAAATAATATAATATTTTAAAGTAATGAATATGATAAAAGTTATAAAAAATAATTTAGTTAAATTATATGTTACTTTACATAGATCAAAATTTAAAACATAAAATTATCAAAAATAATTTTAAAAAATAAAATAACCGAAAATATTTAAATATATATACATTCGGATAAAAAAATGTGTTCTCAAACAAATGATTTATGTATTACCAAATAATATATACTATTTTAATTTCATCTGAAAAGTTGTTCTGTAAAATGACTTTCACTTAAATTTTATTTTGCATGGATCAAACTAACTAGCAAGTGCACTGTAGTCATAAAAATAGTAGATTAATATATATGTGTGTGCAAAATTGTCAATTTCAAATAAAAGTTATTTTTGTACGTAGAAAAAAATCTTATTGTTGAGAAAAGAATATTTTACATTACCTGTTAATCATAATAGTAAAAAATTTTATTTTATTAAATAAAATATTTTTATTTAAAATAATTTAGACAAGTTAACACTTTTTGTCATAAATAAAAATATTTTTTAAAAAATAATTAATATCTTATAAAAAGTTATCACTTTTTTGTTATATTTACTTGTAGATGATACAGTAACCAACAAAGTCATAGGAAAGTAATTACAGACAACCAAATGTGAGCTTGACCTTTTCAATTTCCTTGAAAAGTGGATGCAACGTAAAACTTTTTCTTTGAATTAAGTTTTACGTCAAACCAAACGGACCCTAAAAGTGTGATGCCGCATATTTAGTTTCTTCTTAGATAAAAAGCGGGAATTCTTTTTGCCTCAATATAGTCTCCCCCTCTCCTCTGTTACGCCTATATATGTAGTTTTCACCTTACAAAAAATAGTTTTCTATCATAACTTCAAACGACTAGTTATCAAAGATTTTATGTCAATATATTATTTTATCACAAAAATATTCTAAAAATATACTACGACGACCAATTGAGCATCTCACCATAATGTTATTTAGTTTAACACACGCAAACGGTGTCAAGTAAACTAATGTGAAGTTTGGTTTGACTTGATATGAAAAATCTAAACTCCTAATTTCGTCTCTAACATCTTGATTAGTGGTAAAAAATAGTACTTATTTTTCTAAGATGTAAGTGATTAGTTTGTTTGATGAAGCATCTAAATTAAAATTTTGTCTGTATGAACTCATATCAAAACAACACAGGTCAATAGAACTTATCCTAAATATGTACAGTATTTTATAGAATATGTTTGATAAATGATGAAAATCAATAATTTAATAAAAATATAATCTACAGCGATAACCATAGTTCATCTTTAAATGTTTACATAATTATAATGGTAATTTAATATACAAGTACTCTTAATATAATTAGTTCTTCAATCAACACAAATATATCCATCCTCTCAATAAAAATTGATATAAAAATAAAAGAGAAACATAAAAAGGGTGGATGACCATGACTCCATAGTCCACGGAAGGTGTCTTTCAAATCTGAACAAGAAAAACAAGGGTAATGTTCACGTCTTAAAAGTTAAGTGTTTTTTTAGATATTAAATATTAATTTAAAGTTATGTTTAGATCTTTTATCAAACAAATTAGGATGTCTAAGCACCGATCGAATGAGAGATTAGACACTCATTTAGCCCAATTAAAAAGCCCCTAACTTGTATTCTACCCCACTAGAGAAGAACCATACTTTCTTTTCTCTGGGAGAAATGATAAAAAGGTAGGAATGGTATTTATCCTCCATATCCTATATTAGGATAACATATAGGATATTTCTCTGGGTGAAATCAATATTCTTGCTTTTGTTTTCTACCAGCCAATTCAATGGACTCAGCGGAGCAATAGAGGTGTCGAATCTCGTCATTGGTTAGAGTATCAAAAATAATAATCCATCAATTTTGATATTAACATCTTTAAATTAAATAAAAATAGAAGCAACGTAATTAATGCCTCGATCTTTTGTATTGAAAATCTATAAATTGATATGAATAGCCAGCACTCTGTGAATATCCAATGATTATTATTATTATTTTAAAATTAACAGTGATAGGAGTATCTGATGTTTTTACCAAGCGAGCCCTAAAAATAGTGAACTCCAAAAATATGGTTTAAACTCTTGATGGTGCACCCTATGACACAGATAGATGTGTTCTCTCTCCGACGGTGGGAAAACTGGATTTGCTGCTTAATTATGGAGTGATCCATTATGAATATTGCTATTTATTCAAGCTCTCCGGGAGATTAATTCTTGATGACCTCTCCCTCCTTCAAGCGCCACATGTTAATTACTTAGCCGTTAACTTAAGAGAGCCTGTTTCAGTAAAGCACTAAACCCCATTAATGCAGTATTATATATACTGTGTATATTTCTGATATATTTTTAACAGTATTAGTTAGCTTCCATGATATCTCTAATGTTAAAAATATATGATATTTTTTTGTAAGTACTTATCCCTAAAACGTGAAGGGTATTTTATTTTTTCGAGATCTCTGGACCCTTCTAATTAATTACTGTTGCCAGCTTTTCCAATCCGTTCACTCCCTGCTTGGCCATCAAAACTCAAAGCTTTGTTGGGGATTGCTGGACTACAGTCTACCGCACAACCCTGATCCGAAAAATGCGGACAGGATTGCCCTGTCTTATCCCTCCCGAACAGTTTTTAAATTTTCTTGGCAAGATTTTTTTTTTTGTTCTTTTGGAGGGTGGCACAGTGAGCTCCGCGCGCAAGAAAGCCGCCCTCGACGGGGCGGGCACGATTCGAGACCATGAGCTGCCGCCCAGGAGGGGCGGTGATGTCCGGAACTCTTGGCAAGATTCAAAGTCCGCTCTTTTGCTGTGTATAGGGTCGCCAGCAAGGGCATCATTAATAACTCATCTCTCTCCCATAAGTTGAAAATCACATTAATTTACGCAAAAGTCACGAAGGCACGCATGCTTGTCATTTTCGGTTGAAATTGTGTGTCATTTCCTCTAGGAACCTAGCCAAACCTATTTGGACAGAGGTATCAATTTTGAAATTTATGGTAAAAACGGAACAAATTACGTAACTTTGTATCGATTTTAATCTCTACAAATTAATATCACTATCAAGATTAATATAAGACATAAAATGGTGGAATCCACGAACGTATAAAATATAATACCCTAGGTTCCATGCATATGGATCCCACTATATTCGAGTGAAGTTTGTAACAACTAAATTAGTTGATTAATCTAATAATCATGTTAATCAATAATCTTATCGAAATATCATATATTTTAGGAGTAATTTTGGGATCATTCCCGACAAAATACTTAATTTCAAAGTGATCGAGTTTCAAACCCGACCTCTAAAATTAAGATAGTAAAGCATAGTTATTTCACCCATCACATGTACGCATGCGTACATATACAAGCGCGAAGGCATGCAAGAATATTGGCGCACCGAAGATATCAGCAATAATCACATTTCTTCCAGCGAATGCCGGAGCCAAGTTTCCCAATTTTAACCAACCGATTAATTATATGGTACGTAATATAAACAAGACACTCGCGATGCATAGATATGCTGAAGGACACCACCCTGAAGAAAATAGAAATGTCCTCTTTCCTTATTCATGAGTATTATATATATATAGGCAAATTAAGGGCGATCGAGAGATCAGTAAGCAAAGCACGCCGCTTCGTCTAAAGGAGATCTCCCTGATCGGCCTTGAGCAAACCAAACACGGTAGCATACAGCATGCCCTCGATCGAGCATACGACCATATATATATATAAATATATATGCACGAGCACGTACGTACGAGATTTGGGGTAGTGATCGATCTCTATAGCCAGCTAGCTTGCTTGCTGCAGGGGATCGATCGGTTGATAAGATCAGCTCCGTCTGATCAGCACTGGATGAAGAGGCTCCGCCACCCTATCGGGTTGCAGTCCCTGACGCTGCCGCGGAAGCGGGTGTGGGCGACGCCCTGGCAGTCGGGCTGGTTGTAGGCGGCGGCGGTCTGCCCCTGGTACACGAACTCGTACCCCCCGTGGAGCTTGATGCCGCTGCAGCCGCAGGCACGGTAGCGCTCCGCCCTGTTGTTGCACCCGGGCCCCTCCCACACGGTCATGTAGCTCCCTTCCACCAGGGCCGGGTGGGTGGCCAGCAGGAGCACCGCCACCGCCGCCGACGCCGTGATCGGCGGAGAGACCCGGATCTTCTTCTCGGCAGGCGCCATGGCGACACAGAGCACTATGGCCTGGGCTACCGTTACTTCATTTATAATGCTGATGCAGCATTAATTAACAGTGTATATGTATATATATATGTGTAATGTACGTTGCACGCCAGAGTCTTTTATTGGAATCGTTCGTCACTCACTCGGCTCTCCGCGTGAAATGGTAAACGATTTATGGACACGGTTTGGGTACGTAGGAGGCTCCCCACTATACGAAGAACTTGTACCTATCGGGGTCAGACGACACGTGCCCTGGTACACCGTTACCTCCGTTGATAATAGGAGTGCAGTTTAATGAACCAGTCGATCGAGCAGCGTCTACTTTGTTTTTGTTATACTTTTGTATTTTTGTAACAAATTTTTTTTTATAAAAAGAGAGGGTTCGTCAATCATTGTAATTTTTTATTTTCAAAGACTTTTCTTTGTTAGACGAAAAACTGGTGAGGTCCTCTTTTCTATATATAGTCTTGTGGTTCCGGCCTCTTCTTGTCACATACATATAGCTTGCTGCATTTTCTCTTTGTTATGGTGTTCCCATGTTTGGAGATAATTTTATGTTATTGATTAACTTATATTTTTATTTTAATATAAGATTTTGTCGGAAAAGTGATAAAACTGATTGTGTAACCCAACACCCTGTAATATATATCGTGCTATATATTAATAAGAGAGTCGGAATACTTATGGCTAGGCTATTCCTTTTCCTCGTTAGAGCTCGAGATCGAGCCTTTGTAAGTAGGCTCCGTTGACCGTGTGGCTCGTTATTTAATCGAGCCAATCTCGAATTGGATCTCAAATAGTGGTAGGAGTTCAATCTTAATATGAACTCCTTGAGCTCGATCAAAATTCATTCGTGACATTTGAATTGGAGCATATTTATGAAGTTCCATTGGGGTTAAATTTAAATTAAATTCCATTTCATATTATTTCATATAATTAGGTGGCACTATATAATTATTAATATTCATGATTTGAATTTTTTAATTATTTGATAAGATATTTAATCAAATTACCAACTAATTTATTGAGTCGAACAAAAGATTGTTCCAGCTCAACTCGTTGATAAATCAAACTTCTTTTTTTATTAAAACTAGTTTATTCGTTTAACATAATAAGTAAACTGAGTCGAATTTTTATTGAGTGAGTTTCAAACCATTTCTACAAGAATCAATAAATAATACTCATCCCCCATTTTTACTAACAGCATTCACAACAATGAGCGTGCTCTATCCAGAGGGGGAACTCGAAGATGAACTAACGGGGTGTTTGGTTGCATGATAATTGAGGTTTTTATTTTAATTTTTAAAAATCGTAAGAAAACTTGTTAAAAGAGCTGTTTGACAACCATGACAATTTTATGTTTTGAAAAAATTGTATTAAAATAAAAACACCTCCATAGGTGTAGCTGTGTTTGGTGACAAATGTAAATATTCTCAGGCAACTGGGCGATATATGTCCCATCATACGTGACCATGTGTACAAGCATTATCTGAGCCTACTTTTTATTTTTTGAATCCGTATAAAATAAAACAACTCCACATACTTACTTATATGTGAATCTAGATAGATAATATATCTACATTCTTACGTTTTTTTTTTAAAAAAAAAAGTCTATAAAGCAACTCTCAAGAACAAAAAAATTGTTTTTTAGATGCTTACATTATCAAAATATATGCATTTCATTTTAAATTCGCTATTTTGGAAGACTAGTTTGGATAAACCGTGGTATTATTTTCCGGCGAGGAGGGTCCTGTTGGATGACTGTTTGATAAATTGCTCGTACCTTTTATCCTCGGCCATACTCTCCGTTTGTAATATTATTTTTAATAATTAAATTTAATTAAAAAACTTGTATTAAAATAAAAAGTGAACCAACTCATGACATAAAATTATCATGTTTGGAGGGATGTGATTACAAAAAAAGAGTAACCACCGCACATGACCAAATAAAGTGGGGGACCACAAGAAAAAAGAAAGAGGTGAGACTCTCTCTTTTTGTTTAAGAAGAAAATCACTTTCAAAACATAAAATTGTCATGGTTGTCAAACACCTCTTTTGACAAGTTTTCTTATAATTTTTAAAAATTAAAATAAAAACCTCAATTATCATGCAACAAAACACCCCATAAGAGAAGGGAGGGGGGCTCAGGAACGTAAGAATTTTAGAGACGAGTAATCCTTCACCCTTGTTCTATTATGCCCAGTTTGTATAGAATATGAAAAATGATACCATGATACCATATCAATTTCGATATTGATATCTATAATAGTTAAAATATCAATATCAAAATCGTACCGAAGTTAACACTTACATCTCGTGACATACTTTATTTGTCCTACGACTTTTAAAATTGAAACAGTAGTTAATTAATCACCTCATGCTTAATTAAGAACCTATATTCAATGTCAAAATTGATACCGACGGAGGTGTCTTCGCAATGTTACCTACCAAACATGACCTTAAGTGATTAGTACATATTTAATTAACTTAATTTTAATCGGTTAAAAGTGGTGATCTTATTATTAAGCTTTGCACGTTTTAGTGTTGAATATCTGGGTATGATCCGATGATATATAGTAGATTTACTTTTTGATGAAAATTTTAAACGGTGCATCTGGTGAAATCAAATCACCTATTTATTTAGTACTCTTATCTCACTTCCAAGATGTGAAATTTTTCTTGCTACTAATTAATTCTTCAGGTTGTTACACAAGATCACTTGTGTAGTTCAGCTACTTATGAACGACCTTTCTGTTTGAGAGTTACAGCACTAGCTGGCATATGTACTCTCTCTTACGGGTAACCATTATGTACTATTTAATTTGTTTCACACGTATGAAGTGGACTGGTATTATTTTCTCAAAAAAAAAAACACCTTATCATTGAGTTTAAGAATATGTATATATATAAAGCGAGAGAGAGAGAGACAACGTCCAAAGAGAAAAAAAAAGAAGAAAGAAATATTCTCTCCCTTATTGCGATAAGTATCGTACTACATATTTATTTGGAGAGGTAAAAATAGTGATAGAGAGAGTAGTAAACCAAGCACCATAAAGCTTCAAAAGGACATGGCTGTCATCCATGCATATTTATTTATAGGGGTTTTTAATTTTTAGTCCTGCGGAGACTAAAAAATTATTTTTTAGTCCCACCGTTTATCTAAGTTAAGTTTTAATCCCGTTTCTGTCTATTTAAATTTTTTAGTCCTTTCCGTTAATTCAAATGTCTCATTCCCATAATACACCTTTGTCCCTGCCGTGTCCTGCCTCGCCCATGGGAACAGAAAACATCCAAACGGAGCAAACCCTAGCGCATTCGGCGTCTGCGTCCAGGTGCGGCGAGACATCACCGGCGTCCAGCGTAGCACAAGCACCGTCGGGACCTGTAAGTCCGCCTCGCTCTTCCTCTCTCTCTCTCTCTCTCTGTTTGTGTCGGTGCGTCGGCAGGCCTGTCTCGGACCCCCCCGATGCCCCGCTCGACCTCTCTCTGTGTTTGCGTCGGCAGGCCCGTCGGAGGGGGCGGCTTCTCGTCCGCCTCGCCATGACGGGGAGCCCGCACGCCGGCCTCTCTCTCTCTCTTTCTGTGTTTGCGTCGGCCTGCCGGAGGGGGCGGCTTCTCCATCGCGATGGGGAGCGTGACGGGGAGCCCGCACGCCGTCTGTGTTTGCGTCGGCAGGCCCGCCGGAGGGGGCGGCTTCTCATCCGCCTCGCCGTCAGACAGGGAGCCCGCACGCCGAAAATGGGTATGTGCATGTGTTGAGCCATTGGTTGAGCATGCTAATATTTTGCATCCAATCGTAGTCCATTTACGTACAGGGGGATGAGGGTACGTACAGGGGATATGAGGGGTAAAACTGATAAAACAAAAGTTGTTAACGGTGAGAGGGAGAGATAGGAGCGGGAATTACAAAATTTTTTGATTTGAGATTAAAAAATATTGATACAAACGGATGGGACTAAAAAATAAAGAGGAGCCTAAAAGTGGGGGCGGGAATTAAATTCGCCTTATTTATATATATATGCCCGTGCCTTTTCAAAAGGATCTTATCGGACCCGCATCATAGCCTATATATATATATAATTAAGCCTTCGTAATTAATCAGCACTGGATGAAGAGGCTCCGCCACCCTATCGGGTTGCAGTCCCCGGCGCTGGAGACAGTGGCGGATCTAGGATCTTAGGTTAGTGGGGTCATCTTACATTTTTAGTGAAGTCATTCTTTATAAATACTTTATAATTCATTTTATTTTTGATAAAATTATTTAAACTTGTAATATATTTCTCAAATTTTAGTGGGGTTACTTGACCCCACTATGTTCAACGTAGGTCCGTCATTGACTGGAGAGCGGATCCCCTCAGATGCACTGTCACCTCAGCCCCTTGTGAGAGGGGCTGAGGGGATCCCCTCAGGTGGGGACCTGAGAGGATCCGCTCTCCTGGCGCTGCCGCTGAAGCGGGTGTTGGCGACGCCGTTGCAGTCGGGCTGGTTGTAGGCGGCGGCGGTCTGCCCCTGGTACACGAACTCGTACCCCCCGTGGAGCTTGATGCCGCTGCAGCCGCAGGCACGGTAGCGCCCCGCCCTGTTGTTGCACCCGGGCCCCGCCCGCACAGTCATGTAGCTCCCTTCCACCACCAGGGGGCGGGAAGCCACCAGGAGCACCGCCACGGCCACCGCCGCCGCGATCGGCGGAGAAACCCGCATCTTCTTCTCCGCAGAAGGCGAGCAGCTATACCTCGGACCGGGCTCTCGGCACCGCCTTGCCCACAGGCTCTGTGTGGAGCTCCCCCACATCAATTTATACGGCAGCGAGGCATACACTGTATTTATCTCTTATTCGTTTGGTCAATATATATCCTTACAAATTAACACCATGTCGCTACAATCTGTCTCGGCGTGAACGAGAGGAGTCGGAGAAGAGGAGTACGTTCTGGAATGAATTTCTACGTGTCGTTGATCCGAGACGACAAGTATGCAGCATGCCTACAGTTAGCCGCCGTCGGCTCAATTATTGATCAAACAAGAGCAGGAAGCTTCTAGCTGAGCCGCGAGTTTTCATCCGAGAGAATAGGTTAATTAATAATAAACCTGACGGACTGAGTGAATTATTATTATTATTTTTGACAAATAAGATACTATCGTCTCTTTTATATCATCTGAACAAACAAGATACATAGACCAAAATATCAGTAATACTGAAACAAGATAAGTCCGAGATGACATATAGAAGAGTAATACTGAAACTCTTAGACACGGACTCAGTAAACAACGTACGACAAAGACCGATAAAATATCACCCAATTAGTCATCAGTTTAAATATCCTTGAACACAATCACACATCAACTTACACATTGAAATGTTTACAAGGTCAATTGACAGAAACATGAACTCTCTTGATAGAGTTTGATAACAAATCTTGAGATTGGAGGATCACATCGGTTCAATATGGATATTGCGCAAAGTAACATTAATTCTCAATAAAAACATCCTGATTACGATTTTTTTTTTTTTGAAAAACGACAATCCCGCATGAGATCATAAGAAAAAAAGAGAACAACCAACTAGAACCAAAAAAAAAAAAAACTAATTAACACAAACTGACCAACACCCTTCCAACACACACTGCAAATGAGAAACATCTAAACGTACCTATTAGCACAATGATGAACTCCAATGGTCAATCAACCAAAAAGTTGTGTCAACAAGCCACAGATTCTAAGAATTTGTCGGTCTAAGCTAACGGCGCATATGAAGGGAAGATCACCCAGAACTATCATAGCCAATAGAGTAAAATGAGAACAAAACGGATGTGCTTCTGTTCTCAGTAGAATTAAAATTCGTTAGATCGAACCTTCTTACATTTTAGTGCACTTGAAATGCATAGTTTGCATCTCCATTAATAAACCGCTGAGAGAAAAACAAAAAGAGTGAAACAATTAAAAATCATAGTTTGCGCATTAAATGATTTTCCAGAGAGTATACTCTATGAAAAAAAAAACAAAGATAAACACAAAAGACCCAAGATACAGAGATATTCTTGTGATTCTCATCTTACACACTAACCCTTATCTTGAAGTTGCCATTTTCACTGAATCAATTTCTTGTAAAAGAAAACAAGCACTAGCTAGGCAGCATACTTCAGATTCACTGAAGTGAATCAAGAAAGAAGACGCAAAACATTACGTCAAACTTACCTTTAGACGAGAATCTCTGAGATGTTCTCGAGTAAAATTTGTATTGAACTAGCTATTACTTTTGAAAGATTTGCAAAATGACCAAAATGCTAGAGAGGTGAAAACTGCCATGAAAACTACAACTAAACGAATTAAACTCTACCATGAAATAGAAAAGCATAGAAAAGTCCAACAATCTCATGTCTTTATTAGTTGTGAGAGGATTCAATTGCTTTGTTTCTTCACTCATTTGTCCCAGCAAATTTAGGAGCCGTCCACTATATACCCTTGCTTATCTTTAATGGGTGACAAGCAGGTAGGAAAAGTCATTCAGTGGCATATATACTAGATAACATGTGCAGTTATTGCCAATACGGCAATACCAAAGAATCGGTCACTTTGTGTTTTGGTTCAGTAGGTAAGAAATTATCCGCCATCTGCATCTAGTTTGGGATGAACACTTAATAAAATATGAAGATATGTTCGAAACGATCATGTATATTTGGGTAATCTGCCAATAAGGTTGCGTTTGGAAGTTGCAAATTTTCTACAAAGAACTTTGTTTTTGCGTTGGTTTCCACTCGAGAGAAAAGATATTGCACAGGATTGCAATACTAAAAATATAAATCCATGAAAATGGTGTAAAAGGGAACAAGGACACAGTTGTTATATATTTTGCAATATTTTTTGTTCAGGAGTTTGATACTTTAATATCTTAGCTGCAATGTTTTGCAAAATACTAGAAATATTGCAATGCCCTATGGCCTCATTACTTTAATTTTCTTCTTGCTGCCCATTTCCTTCAGGAGAGTTTTTTTCTTTGGATGTTTCCTAATTTCCTTCGACTTGCTTTGCTTTTGTGGTCGCGTTGTACTCTTTTGTCTAGTCTTCCTTTTTTAGGTACATGGATCATGGCCTGTTCTGTTAGTGTATGCAAGCCTTACATGAATAAAAGGCAAAAAAAGTTCAGAAAATTTAAGATGACGATGATCCCCTTTGTTCTTAACATGTCGGCGTACGGGTTTTCTACTTTGTTTGGAGAGAGGAAAACACCACCCCATGATGACTTATATCAATATAAATTTCAAGATTGATCGTGACAGATGTGTCTAATTAGGTTACCAAACATGGCCTTAGGTCATTGGTATTGATTTAATTAAGATAATTTTAATCGGTTAGAAGCGGTGATCTTATTATTAAGTTTTGTGTGTGTGTGTTGATCTTGGCATATTTGTTGATCAAACTTCAGTAGATTTACTAGTTCCTAGTCTTAGTGTATTTGGTGGAATCAAATCTCCTAGTTCTTTAGTCTAATCTCTCCATCAAGATGTAAAAAATTTTAATTTTCTACTTCATTTTTCAGGTTGTTACAAACGTTTACTTATTTGTGTGGTTCAAAAGCATCGTCCCAAAGAAAATAGAAATATCACCATCCTTATTCATAAGTATCGTGCTGCATCTTTATTTGGAGAGGCAAGTAGTGTGATAGAGAGAGTAATAAACCAAGTACAAAGCTTCAAAAGGATCTTATTCCCCCCACCAAAGCAAACCAAACCAAGCTGCGGGATGGTATAACATGACTGGCATATACATACTAAGGCCAATATTTATTTATTTCTTTATATATATATATATGCACTAGCGGGTACTCTTGGGAGATCATATATCTTCTAGGGGGGGAAAGATCGGTCATACATAACCACAATACAAGGCCCTTAATTAGCACTGGATGAAGAGGCTCTGCCACCCTATCGGGCTGCAGTCCTGGACGCTGCCGCTGAAGCGGGTGTGCGCGACGCCCTGGCAGTCGGGCTGGTTGTAGGCGGCGGCGGTCTGCCCCTGGTACACGAACTCGTACCCCCCGTGGAGGTTGATGCCGCTGCAGCCGCAGGCGCTGTAGCGCTCGGCCCCGTTGCTGCACCCCGGCCCCGCCCACGCCGTCATGTAGCTCCCTTCCACCACCAGGGGGTGGGTCGCCAGCAGGAGCACCACCACGGCCGCCGCCGCCGCGATCGGCGGAGGAACCCGCACCTTCTTCTCAGCAGAAGGCGCCATGGCGTCGACAGAGAGCAGCAGCTGTATCTCGGACCGGGCCCTCGGCACTGCCCAGCTACGTACCACAGGCTTTGTGTGGAGCTCCCCGTCGGGTAATTAAGCGGCAACCACCTCGATCATTTTATAGAGAGAGCCGATGGGCGGCGAGCGAGATGTACTGTTTTGAACGCTCTGGCCAGCTAACTACCGCGCGCGAGTAATTTTATTCGCTTGGTCATTCTTACAAACAAACACCAGGTCGTCATGACCCGCGGTCTCGGCATGAACGAGTCAGAGATCAGGGGTACGTTGCTTAATCAAGAGGCTGTTGTCCATCTGCATGTTCTAGAATTTCTACGTGCGTGTCGTCAGATCAGAGACGACGAGTGCAGCTAGCGTACAGTTTTCTCCGTCGACACACAGCTAATTGATCAATGAGAGCAAGAAGGTGCTAGCTTGTATGTGTATATATATATATGTATAAGCCGCGACGACTTTTCATCTGAGAGAATGTACGTATATACGTCGTTTAAATTAACTTGATAGATTGAGTGTAATCAATTAGTTAATCAATTCGGTTTAATCAATCCAGAGAATTTCGATAGTTTATTATTACTCCATTGAATTGAACCGCATTATCATCGTATATATATTAATTAACCGGCCGTTTGATTCCGTTTCGCCCTTTCCTCTAAATCGATCGATCGATAAACTAGCTAGCTAGCAGCTGGTTAACTCGATCGGCCTATTGATTTTTACATTATATTAATTCAAAATACATTAATATAATTCTTATATAAATTAATATTTAAAGAGAGATATTTTTCCATAAATAAAGTACTAAACATAATTTTGATTTTTTTTTTAAATATTTTTTCTTTCTAACCTATATCAATTTATTCTTATTCATTGAATAAATAATATTGGGTTGATTAATTAGAAACTACTGGCTATTGGCTCGAGTTCTCACCAAACCCGTTTGGTTCGACGACCATTAGAGTCTGGAGATGAGCAAGAAAAGCCCAAAATAACCGAATGGGAACCGGGAACTTATGCCCTGTTTGGTAAGACTATTAGACATCTCTATCACTATTAATTTTAAAGTTGATATTGATGATAATCACCTTGAGGTGTTTGACTAATAGTATCTTTTTTGGAATTTAAAGTGCAAACAACCCATGTTATGTAATACAAGTGTCAATTACTTGTATCAATTTCCATATTGATACTTCATGGCCTGTTTGGTTAGAGTATCAAAAATGATACTATATTAGTATTGATATTGATATTTCTAGAAGATGGAGTATCAATATCAAAATTGATACAAGTTGACACTTGTATTACATAACATGTGTTGTTTGCACTATAAATTTCAAAAATGATATTATTAACCAAACACCTCAAAGTGATTACAATCAATATCCATTTTAAAAATAAAAGTGATAGAGGTGTCTAATAGTGTTACCAAACAGGCCATCACCTTTTAGAAATATCAATATCAATATTAATATAGTATCATTTTTGATACTCTAACCAAACGGGTCATCAAGTCTTACCCCTAATCTTAATATATCCGTGTAGATGCGACTCCAGATCGATCAGCTGTGCCAGACCAACAAGTATGTATGTTATAAATATATTACATTATTTTATCCATGTATGCATGGTTGGTCACCAATTTGTCACTGCAAGAAATTAACCGGCAGGTTGGAGAGACTAATCAAGTAATCAATCTGCCTCCTGTCCAGTTGCTCACTCCCCGGGTTGTTTTGATGAAAGAGGAGATCTGTGATGATGATGTGAGGATGATCTCTCGACGACGTCCGATATATATAGCATGCGTTTCTTGCGATGGAAGCAATGACAAAAAAGAAGATAGGTATACTGTACCCGTGCGATCTCTTCAACCGCAAGGTAAGACCTTCTTTCAGAGAGAGAGAGAGAGAGAGAGAGATTGCTTACACACCGAGTTAACCTGATGAATTTGGTTAGTTCAGAAAATATGTGTCTTGCGTGTGTATATGCACTTGTCTTCAGTTTCGGCAACAACATATATATATATACCTCATTCATATAGTTTCACTTTCCGTCTATTTACATTATTTGGTATCAAGGTATAGGCAGTAGGTAGGATGCAAACATAAGTCAAACTAGATTTTAATGACAAGGATAAGAGATGAGAGGCAGAATTGATAGGATGACATGGATGAGAATTTGATGCAGCATTGATTCATTTGATATACATCAAGTTATCTTAACATCGAAGGACGACAGCAAGAATAATACATATATCTTCCCACTATTATCGCAACGTTAATGGCTTCAGATTGTTGTATTATATAATCTAATCTTATCATTTTAAATTTAACACCGTAAAATCATTTCAGGATCAATCAGGAAAAATGTTTCAGGCTTTAACCAAACCAACTAGCTTATATGTTACAAGTCGTTTTGGTACAAAGATTAATTTGGGGATAAACTTAATTAGTTTATCACCAAATTAAACTTATGCCCAATTTGCCCTCAGGGACCTTTGGCACAAGATTTTCTAAAGGATAATTTTTTTGGGTGAATCAAGTTTATCTTCAAATTAATCTTATACACCACACAAAATAACTAAATAACGTCCCACATCTAAATAACTACAACCCATTTGAGGTAGAAGCATACATGGTGTTGTAGATAGGGGTGGGCACAAAGCGGTTCAAACCGAGAAACCAAACCGAACCAGCCCATTCGGTTCGGTTTGGACCCCTTTCGGTTTGGTTCGGTTTGGAAAATCTCCAAACCGATTTAAACCAAACCAAACCGTTTAAACTGATTTATTCAAAAAAATATAAAAAAACTATTATAGTATTAATAAAAATGATATTTTTATAAATTTTATAATAAAATAATATTTATTTTCATTATTTTTAACATAAAAATCAGTATATATATGTAAAAATAATTAATTTAAATATTTTTATTTATTTTCGGTTTAAACCGAACCAAACCGAATTGATTCGGTTTGGTTTGGTTCGGTTTGGAAGGGTGATTCGGTTTGGTTTGATTTGGAAAAAAACGGTCCAAACCGGACCAAACCGAACCGTGCCCACCCCTAGTTGTAGATCCGAATCTAACTTCAAGATCTTCAGCTGATCGCAACTACTTCTCACAAGATCCACAAAGTTTGTTAATTGGATGTTTGGTTGCGCAATAAATTTTGGTACACTTTAATGACAAAAAGGTGTATTAAAATAAAACGTGAGACAACAAATGACATAGAATCATCAATGTTCGGGGAGATGTGATGACAAAAAATATTGGGAGTCATGTATGTTCAAACTACGTTGGAGACTACTAAATAAAAAAAGGTGTTCTCACCTCTATTTTGTTTAAGAAAAAAATCTCTTTAAAAACATTAATTTATAATGGTTGTTAGACACCTCTTTTTACAAGTTTTGTTAATAAAATCTAAAATTTTAACAAAAAAACTAGTTATAATGCAACCAAACACCTGTACGGAGAAAATTGGATATTTTCTTTCTCAAGTATTTCATGAATGTTAATTATCGGGTTCTTAAGTTCAGGCCAGGCTTGGCACATTCTATTCTCATTTTTTACGGGGAGAGATACTTAAAACTCATCCTGTGGTTTGGTATTGTCTTAATATGCATTTTAGAATGTGAAAAAACTCTTAGGTGGCATTTGAATTAATAAAATGTATAAAATCTTAATTTCATCTCTAATCACTCACGTGGAACACAAAATCTTAATTACCCACCTTTGAAGAAAAATTACAATGAACTATTTAAATTTAGGTGGCTTATAAAAAAGTAACCGTAGACATTTTACTTAAAGTTTCAATGCTTGACTTTTGATCTGTTTAGAGGTTAAACATTAGTTAAGTCAAAGCAAACTGAGCTTAGTATACATCTTCATAGGGTAATAAGAAGAGTTATCTATACAAAATATCGTTTTTCAAAAGAATTTTGTCCATTATTCTCCAGCCGTTCCAGCTATCTACTTGTTTGCCGATAGACATACAATGTTTTAGTTCATCATTAATCTATATCGTGTACTAAAAGTCATAGTCCTACTTTGGTTTTTTTTTCTTCGTTCATGCAGCCTTATTTTTTGTCTACTATCATAGTGGCGTTTCCCCTTCCTTATAGTTGCCTCCCGGCTGTTGTAAATTGACAATATTTTTGCTTAGAAGCCTTTTAATATATTTTTTATCCTTGCCATATACAGAAGTCAAGTCAAGATCACCTCATCATTTTTATAACTTATATTTAACTTCGTCATCTCATCCTGGGAATGCGAATTTAACCCGATCGATTTGACTCCGTGTTGGATTAACCGGATCGGAGTGGGTTGGGTCGGGTAGGGTCCGACCTTGATGCTTCGGGTTACCCCAGAGATGGCCAGTTGTTAAAACTTGATTTCGGATTTGATCCATGTTAACTTTCGAATTTTTGTACTCTTGCTGTTTGGTCATCCTCACCGGTCACCCACTTCGTGGTCACCATCTTTCTAGAGTTCAGATCCCCTCAGGTGAATCCGACGTAATTGTATCTACTACAACTATAAAAATAAAATTGTAACAACTAACAAGTTCAGCAATGCATGATCTCCACACTACAAAAAATAGGTTATTGGGGACGGCTGACCAACCGTCACCAAGTCATCATAAATAACTCCGTCGCCAATATTATTGGTGACGGCCATAGAGTAGCCGTCGCAACTAATGTTATTGGCGACGACTTATATAATTTTAATGACAACTAACTTATCGGCGATGACGGACTCCGATCGTCGCCAATAAGTTTATATGTGACGGCTTAAGAAGCCAAGATAAAACAATATGCATTAGACTTGATGTCGAGAAAAAATTATTTATACCTTCTAATTAAACAATTTAAGTCATAAAAATATTTAATCATTTATAATCGCTAAAATAAGCATAAGACACCTTTTTGAATTCTTTTGAATTTTATTTACTTTTAATGCTAAAATATAATCTATATTTTTAATAATGGAGTTAACATAATCCTACTCAATGTATAATATGATTTATTCACAATCTTAACCTTGATTTTGAGATAAACTAGATTAAGTTTAGAAGAAAACTAGGTTTATCCTTAGTTAATCATGATAAACTAGCTAGAGTATACTTGTATAAATTTTAATTATTAACACATGTCATATACCGTAAGTACATTATTATAATTAAGCCCATACTATATATTACTAACCCACCTAAACTCACTTACTAATCACTTGTATTTAGTTACTAATTACTAATCCATCCCAACTCTCTTCTAACATTCTTTATTTAATTACTAACTAATATTATAATTTACTGACTTAGTTTATATGCTATTCAATATATTCGTAAAAGCTCGAGTTCGAACATAAACTCAAGTAAAATAAATGAGTTGAACTAAAACTACAAGTTACCAGACTCGACTCAACTGGCTTGCATCCCTATCTAACGGCCTGGGCAATTTTCGTGGTACAAAAAATAATATAACTAAAAGCACAACATATTTAGTCAATGGATTAGAATTTCAGTTGACTTTTATTTGCATAGAAAATCAATTTTTCAAGTTACTTTTACGGGGTTTTTTTTTTCATACTTCTATAGATCGTGGGAAAAAAAAGGCAAGTGTCCGAAAGTCAAAGATACAAGGCATTAATCAGTCTTCCATAGCATCACATATCGTACATCTTAATGCAAAATGTTCAGCCAATCCCACCAAGATAGTAATTATGTATTTATTCATGTGTCACTTATTCTTCGTAGATAGATAATCAGGTAGAAATTAGAAGACGAAGAAGACGACCTCAACCTCTGAAGAATGTGTACAACTCGTATCTTATGTTGCAGCTTGCTCCCACCACTCTTCCTCCTCTCTTCCCGGCGGCGAAGGTGGGTAGCTCCGCCACGGCTCTCCGCAGGCATCCGAGGCAGTCCTCGCCGGCCAGGTCCCTCGTGCACTGAGCTAGCCCGTAAAGCTTCCCGTCCGCCCCCGCCTCCGCCACGCCGGTCGCGAACAGCCGCGGCCGGGCGCCAGCTTCCGCCGCAACCCGGCCCATCAGCGCCGCCACCTTCCCGTCGAACGCCGACGGGTCCGGCACGCTCTGCAGGTTCCACATGTAGAACCTGTCCGCTTCGTCGACGGCGCCGAAGAAGTCCTCGTCGGAGTAACGCACCAGGCAGCTGTCGTACCATATGACGGCGCGCCTCTGGCTGGGGCAGCGCCGGCGAATCTGGCTGGAGAAAATTTTTGATCTAACACGGTTTCAAATATGATTTTCGAAAGTAACACACTAAAGATTTTATTTCTGGAACTAACAGGGTTTTGAGCGAAGTCGCTGAGTAATCCAACGACTTCGCGGCGGGGAGCACAAAACCGCTGACAATCTCAGCGACTTAGGTGAAGTCGCTGCTTAATACAGCGACTCCTTTTTTTTTTTTTTAAGGCATGGGTGAAGTCGCTGGGTTACCGAGCGACTTCACCCAAACAATATTTATATATTATAAACAATATTTATATATTATATATACATCATTTTATAAACATTATTTATAGATATAATGAATATTAATTAAATATTAATTTAAAAAACACATAAAATAATTTAATCAAAATTTATTTATTTTATTTTAAATTTTTATTAAAATTTTAAATTTCTGTTTATAACATATAATACTATAAAATATTATGTTTACTTAATTAAGTATATAAATTTATTTATAATTTATTATATGTTTTATAAATGTTAATTATATATCCCTCCAAACATAATAATTTATGATATATGTATATTAAAATTTTAAATTACCTAAAATTGTATTATAAATATATTTATTCATATATATTATTTTTTAAATATTAACTATATATATTTTTAAATAAATAAAAGTATTCATAATTTATTTTATTTAAAATTATTAATTTAAAATAATATTATAATTAATATTTATAAAATATATAAGATAATATATTAGTTCACATACGATAATATATAATATAACATTAGATAATTTTAAAAAATTAAAATAAATCTTACATCATTATTAAATAAATGAAATAAAATTTAAAATAATTTTTTAAAATTATGTTACTTTAAAATAATATGTAATTAAAATTTATAAAATATATAATAAATTATAAATAAATTTTTATATTTAATTAAGTAAATATAATATTTTATAGTATTATATGTTATAGATAGAAATTTAAAATTTTAATAAAAATTTTAAAAATTAAAAATAAAATAAATAAATTTTGATTAAATTATTTTATGTGTTTTTTAAATCAATATTAAATTAATATTCATTATATCTATAAATACTATTTATAAAATGATGTATATATAATATATAAATATTGTTTATAATATATAAATATTGTTTGGGTGAAGTCGCTGGATAACCCAGCGACTTCACCCAAAAAAAAAAAAAAAAAGAAGTCGCTGCATTATGCCCTGTTTGGTAACACTATTAGACACTTCTATCACTATTAATTTTAAAATTGATATTGCTGGTAATCATATTGAGGTGTTTGACTAATAGTATCAATTTTGAAATTTCTAGTGCAAACAACACATGTCACGTAATACAAGTGTTAACTTGTATCAATTTTGATATTGATACTCTATCTTCTAAAAATATCAATATCAATATTAATATAGTATCATTTTTGATACTCTATCCAAACATGGTATTAAGCAGCGACTTCACCTAAGTCGCTGAGAATGTCACCGGTTTTATCCTCCCCGCCGCGAAGTCGCTGGATAATTAAATTGCAATCATATTTTAATTGCAATCATAATTAAATTGCAATCATAATTAAATTGCAATTGCAATCATATTCAGACATTGATTCAAATTTCTTGACTTAATAGAATGTTTAACGTCTTAATTTGGTATCTAACATCTCCCGTGAAATATCTAATCTTACTTATTCATCTTTAAAAATAAAGAAAAAAATTATAATAAACAGCTTTGAAATAATTGAGTTACGACTGAGTTACCATTGTATTTAAGTATTCTTACCAAAGATTCTTAATATCTAATCTTTCGACTGATTCAAAGATTATTATACATCAGACGTTAAGACGAAAGTATTGGGCAACTCTGAGTAATTAAGATGTCGAATGAAGTCAAAGAAAACTTGGTCCTTAGAGGTTAAACATTCAAATTGTTCGGTAAAATTTTTAAATATAATAATAAAATTTTAAAATTCACTTAATTTTTTAAGTGGTTCACCGCAAATTTCCATAGATGAATATCTAAATATGATATTAGGTCAAATGAAACGCCACCTATATATTAGTCAGTCTGCCTACATTTTTTATTTTTTTTTGCCACATCTTCGTTAGATATTATTGTTGGTGGTGGAAGAGAGGGAGGGAGATAATTCCATATTTTGGACTGGTCGAGAAGACTAAGGTGGTGTTTGACTAGGCTTAATCTGAAAATCTTAAGTCTTAATTTTACATCTAACCTCTTAATGTGTGGTAAAAAAGTCCTTAATTTCATTAAGACATAAGTGATTTACGTCGTTTGATAAAAAATCTGAACCATCCACTTAATCTTCTTAAAATTGTAAAACAACTAAACATGAACTTTGTATCCAATCGATCGCATACACATCCACAATTTTAGTATGAGAAATCCTACGCTGAATTGATTGCACAAAGATAAATATTATTAATACACCAAGAATATGTTCAAAATCGAAGTACAAGACAATATAAATCATTGATTCCACAATCACTCATATTGTTTTTCATTAATTTTAAATCCATAAAAAATTATTTAGCTATATCCTAAATAAGAAGATTAGGTCTGAAAATTAAAAAAGCTAAAATTTACAACGTAAATTTAAGGACTTTGTGAAGAAATTAGAGGTAGAATAGGAGAAAAGGTTTACAGCATTTTCATACAATCTATACACCCTAATCTATGACCTAATCAGAGGATAGATGTGTGTTCGGTACAATCAAACAACACTTCAGTGTATAATTATTCTCATAATATATATATATATATATATATGATTATTAGATTGTCAGATATTGCCCTCTTACTTGGGTTCAACAGCATAATCTTGTTCACCAACTCTATTCCTCCAATAGCATGCTAGAAATCAATCACAAGGAGTTCAACAAAAGAGAATCCAGCTTACTGAAAAAAATAGTTGAAGAGAACCAAAATCTTTCACATACAGAAGGGCTACTGTATCCTTTACAAGCCAAGCCATTGCTGGAAGACCTCTACACACTTGCACACAATAGACAAATGACACAGTATAAACACACCCATTGAGACAATTATGTTAGGCTAGACACCATCTCAAAGTTTCAAGTAGAAAGAAGCAAAATGACCACAGTCTCAAGTTGCTCAAGCAAACCTCAGGATAGCCACTGCCATCAAAGTCATTGCTCTGAAGAAGATCTGATGCATACTCTCCTCCACTTCTCTGCCTATTTCATCCTCTGTCTTGTTGGGTTTCCTACATCAATCTGAGAAACCCAAATGGCAGAGGCCCAATAACAGACGGTGACCCTTCTCTAGCCTCTCCTGCAAAACTTTCCGAGTAGGTTAATGCTCTTGCCAAGTAGATGATAAAATACTATGAATCTCTGGGAGGAGACAGCATTGGTTTGAATGTTGTATTCAAGGACAAGGCAGTGAAGGGAAAAATAATAATAAAAGAACAAAGGAAACAAGATAAATGTGTGGTCTATACAAAGATACTACTATCATCAATATTAAATGCAGATCAGCACCTCCAGAGGGGGTCATTTTTATTTTCCGGGGGGATGATCTTCTTCCGTCCTGAACATTGGCTCTCTGGGTTTTAGATAATTATGCTGCTGGTTTTCATAATTGCAGTATTCTTCAGCATCAATCCTCAACCAGAAGGTGGATTGATCTGCCCAGCTACCGCACGTGAAAAGGGCCCAACTGTAAGAGTCCAGATGCCTTCAAGATAGCTCAGCAGTAGCATTGGGGACCACGAGGTCAAACAAAGAAACTGGTTCTCCTCCAGACAGTAATTTATAATGTATATATGTATACATAAAGAGAGAGAGAGAGGGGTCACTCTGGCAACTGGCACAAAAAACCTTATAGCTTACTCGTGAACTCACTTCCAGCCATGTCTTGAAATGCCGCCTCCATAACGATAGCGTGGGGGGTGACCATGGATGAGAAATTCAAGAATCTTGGTCCATTCTTGATCTATGCAATAACCTAGCTCTCCCAGGATTCAGCAATGAATCGGACATAACCCATCCCTGTCGACAGAATAGACAGAGCATCAGCTACGAGACCAATTTTAAGTGACTAACAAGATGAACATGATAGGGCTTATAATAAAGTAATATACGCTGATAATCAGCTAATAGGGGTACGAAGACCTGGATGCCAAAAGAACACTGCATAGAATCACCGTCAAAAAATGCAAGCAACGACAACTTGAAATCTACCAAAGGTTGAACGTTATTCTCAATTTCTTGAGAAGGAGGAACCTGCCTCCGTTCCGTCCTCCATGTATGATGGGCGGAGCTTCCCGCTCTAGCTTCTACCGCCCCCCTCCCAAACCGGAAGGAAATCGAGAGGCGGAGAGGATCCACTCAATGTGTTCGATGTTATGTCCCCTCCCTTCGTCTTCCCTCCATTGATTTAAGCATACAGTTAATGGAGGCGCTTCAATTCGCAGGGGGCGCCGAGCGCCGAACCAGCAGCAGAGCTGACCTCCGCGCGTAGCCGCCGCCGGCGGGATAATGAACCCCCTTCCGCCTCCCCCAGTCTTCCTCCCTCACCCACCACCCTCCCGGGGAAAACCACCTCCGTTGCAGGCTGCCCAGAAAGATGAGAGGGTTTGCGGAGGGGTACCTGAGGATGACGACGCGCGGACGAGACCCAGGGATTGGGGAACCTCACGAGCAGAAGGAGGACCAGCAGGATTGACGAATCTCTTGGTGGCGACCGTGCAGAAGAGAACCAGGACTGGCGAAGCTCGCGAGCAGAGGAGAATCAACAGCTCGACACCGGGGGCACAACAAGGAGACTGGATGGACCGCGCGGACGAGCGATGTCGATCTCGGGGGCGACCGCGCGGACGAGCGAGACGGCGTCTGAAAATGAAAAAGTTAGGGCGTCGATCTGAATGACTCAGATGATTTTAAGACTTCAGAACTTAGGTGGTGTTTGACTAGGCTTAATCTGAAAATCTTAAGTCTTAATTTTACATCTAACCTCTTAATGTGTGGTAAAAAAGTCCTTAATTTCATTAAGACATAAGTGATTTACGTCGTTTGATAAAAAATCTGAACCATCCACTTAATCTTCTTAAAATTGTAAAACAACTAAACATGAACTTTGTATCCAATCGATCGCATACACATCCACAATTTTAGTATGAGAAATCCTACGCTGAATTGATTGCACAAAGATAAATATTATTAATACACCAAGAATATGTTCAAAATCGAAGTACAAGACAATATAAATCATTGATTCCACAATCACTCATATTGTTTTTCATTAATTTTAAATCCATAAAAAATTATTTAGCTATATCCTAAATAAGAAGATTAGGTCTGAAAATTAAAAAGCTAAAATTTACAACGTAAATTTAAGGACTTTGTGAAGAAATTAGAGGTAGAATAGGAGAAAAGGTTTACAGCATTTTCATACAATCTATACACCCTAATCTATGACCTAATCAGAGGATAGATGTGTGTTCGGTACAATCAAACAACACTTCAGTGTATAATTATTCTCATAATATATATATATATATATATGATTATTAGATTGTCAGATATTGCCCTCTTACTTGGGTTCAACAGCATAATCTTGTTCACCAACTCTATTCCTCCAATAGCATGCTAGAAATCAATCACAAGGAGTTCAACAAAAGAGAATCCAGCTTACTGAAAAAAATAGTTGAAGAGAACCAAAATCTTTCACATACAGAAGGGCTACTGTATCCTTTACAAGCCAAGCCATTGCTGGAAGACCTCTACACACTTGCACACAATAGACAAATGACACAGTATAAACACACCCATTGAGACAATTATGTTAGGCTAGACACCATCTCAAAGTTTCAAGTAGAAAGAAGCAAAATGACCACAGTCTCAAGTTGCTCAAGCAAACCTCAGGATAGCCACTGCCATCAAAGTCATTGCTCTGAAGAAGATCTGATGCATACTCTCCTCCACTTCTCTGCCTATTTCATCCTCTGTCTTGTTGGGTTTCCTACATCAATCTGAGAAACCCAAATGGCAGAGGCCCAATAACAGACGGTGACCCTTCTCTAGCCTCTCCTGCAAAACTTTCCGAGTAGGTTAATGCTCTTGCCAAGTAGATGATAAAATACTATGAATCTCTGGGAGGAGACAGCATTGGTTTGAATGTTGTATTCAAGGACAAGGCAGTGAAGGGAAAAATAATAATAAAAGAACAAAGGAAACAAGATAAATGTGTGGTCTATACAAAGATACTACTATCATCAATATTAAATGCAGATCAGCACCTCCAGAGGGGGTCATTTTATTTTCCGGGGATGTTCTTCTTCCGTCCTGAACATTGGCTCTCTGGGTTTTAGATAATTATGCTGCTGGTTTTCATAATTGCAGTATTCTTCAGCATCAATCCTCAACCAGAAGGTGGATTGATCTGCCCAGCTACCGCACGTGAAAAGGGCCCAACTGTAAGAGTCCAGATGCCTTCAAGATAGCTCAGCAGTAGCATTGGGGACCACGAGGTCAAACAAAGAAACTGGTTCTCCTCCAGACAGTAATTTATAATGTATATATGTATACATAAAGAGAGAGAGAGAGGGGTCACTCTGGCAACTGGCACAAAAAACCTTGCCATAGCTTACTCGTGAACTCACTTCCAGCCATGTCTTGAAATGCCGCCTCCATAACGATAGCGTGGGGGTGACCATGGATGAGAAATTCAAGAATCTTGGTCCATTCTTGATCTATGCAATAACCTAGCTCTCCCAGGATTCAGCAATGAATCGGACATAACCCATCCCTGTCGACAGAATAGACAGAGCATCAGCTACGAGACCAATTTTAAGTGACTAACAAGATGAACATGATAGGGCTTATAATAAAGTAATATACGCTGATAATCAGCTAATAGGGGTACGAAGACCTGGATGCCAAAAGAACACTGCATAGAATCACCGTCAAAAAATGCAAGCAACGACAACTTGAAATCTACCAAAGGTTGAACGTTATTCTCAATTTCTTGAGAAGGAGGAACCTGCCTCCGTTCCGTCCTCCATGTATGATGGGCGGAGCTTCCCGCTCTAGCTTCTACCGCCCCCCTCCCAAACCGGAAGGAAATCGAGAGGCGGAGAGGATCCACTCAATGTGTTCGATGTTATGTCCCCTCCTTCGTCTTCCTCCATTGATTTAAGCATACAGTTAATGGAGGCGCTTCAATTCGCAGGGGGCGCCGAGCGCCGAACCAGCAGCAGAGCTGACCTCCGCGCGTAGCCGCCGCCGGCGGGATAATGAACCCCCTTCCGCCTCCCCCAGTCTTCCTCCCTCACCCACCACCCTCCGGGGAAAACCACCTCCGTTGCAGGCTGCCCAGAAAGATGAGAGGGTTTGCGGAGGGGTACCTGAGGATGACGACGCGCGGACGAGACCCAGGGATTGGGGAACCTCACGAGCAGAAGGAGGACCAGCAGGATTGACGAATCTCTTGGTGGCGACCGTGCAGAAGAGAACCAGGACTGGCGAAGCTCGCGAGCAGAGGAGAATCAACAGCTCGACACCGGGGGCACAACAAGGAGACTGGATGGACCGCGCGGACGAGCGATGTCGATCTCGGGGGCGACCGCGCGGACGAGCGAGACGGCGTCTGAAAATGAAAAAGTTAGGGCGTCGATAGGTGATTGAGCTATTTTATCAAACGCTCCTAAATATCTGAACACTGACCGGTTCAGAGTTAAGAGCTTCAATAAGCTTTATCAAACGGAGCCTTAGTTTAGAGGGTGATTGAGCTATTTTATCAAACGCTCCTAAATATCTGAACACTGACCGGTTCAGAGTTAAGAGCTTCAATAAGCTTTATCAAACGGAGCCTAAAACAACTAAAGAGAGCAGAGATATGTCTTGGCTTGGCGTCGAGCTTGAGCCGGCCAGCCAACGTCTCGCGATTAGGACGAAGCAGTCTACGTACGTACACACAGACACAGGAGGGAGGGATCTCGAAGCAAAATCCTCTATAACATGTAACCTATCTGTAAAATCCTCTATAATTTAATGCTCATAACAATTCCGTTGTAGTCTAGTTGGTTAGGATACTCGGCTCTCACCCGAGAGACCCGGGTTCGAGTCCCGGCAACGGAAATTTTATTTTTTTTATTTTTTACTTTGCCCAATACAGCTGACATATCCAAATTAAATAATGTATTATCACTTCTAAATCGACAACCGGTGATCTGGGCGTTCTCGGACCCGTACAGACTGATAAAAGATTTTGACAAGTCAACAAAGAACATTGTGGCCATTCCAGTGTGGAGAGAGAGGTACACACCTTCACAAAACGTATTATGAACATGCATCTTCAGAAACTACACACCGAAAAGCGGATAACTTAGACAACTCCTTGCACCGGATCTGCGCGTCAGCTTCCCACAGTCAGAGTAGAAATTTAGAAACCATAAGATCGACCATTTTTCACCTTCAACGTCGCGATGAACTGCTCAACATAAGAGGGGGGTTGGAGAAGACAAACAAGCCGAAAGCTTGCCCCCATCTAGAAATTCAACTCACACAAGACGGCATGTTGCACTCTGCGTGCAGCAACCAGCAAAACCCCCCAACGTGTGTTCTTTCACCCCTCTCGGTATCCACCCCAATTAAACCAATATGTCACCCCAAACGTGTATTCCTTCTTATTAAGAGGGAACAAAAGATTGCGCATCCATGTGATATCTAGGAAACAGAACAGGGAATAAACAACCAGTGATTCTTAAAAGGAACCTGCAATCAAAAGCAAAATACTATCTAGCACTTAAATTCAAGCTAGTTGACCAAACGAAAACCAACCAACCACAAAAATCAGTACACCAAATGGAAAACAACGAGCAGATCTTGCCAGGGAAAAGGATCTACCTGTGCATCTCAAGTCTCAACCATACTTGTCAAGGTGGAAGCATGAGCCCTCTTCTGAAGCCCAAGGTGATGGGTTACCTTAATATAGGCCTCAATAAGGCATCCAATGCGCTCAATAAACCACTTAAGTGCCCCCCCTAAGGTAACCACTTTGATGCTTAAGCACCGACCAAGTATAAATTTGCTAACTTTCCAGCATCAATCAAGGATCAATGCATCCCATAGTCTGCATCAGTACCTTGGTGCTGCTGCTGCCTTCATTCAGGTGGCTACAACCACCTTTGTCACAATGGCTGCTGTTGCCTTCATGACTACCCTCGTCAACATCAGGTTTTTCTCCAGAGCCTGCCGGTAGGTTGTTCCACATCACTGCTGAAAAAAACTTTTCTTCTCCATATATATACATAGGATTGTGGCGGTGACCTCGTAAATAAATCCTAAACCAAGCCTGATACTCCTGTAGGTGGACTACTTGGTTAGGAAGGGAGGCAATTGGCTGAGATGGGATGCTGCTAGCTAGGATTCATGATCATGAACTTGAATAGTTCATATAGATATAAGAAGGCAATAATAACAACTACAGTTATGGTATCAGAGCATATAACTCAATATACTAGCTTCTACAACTGATAGTAGCCGATATGACTCAACTACTAACAATAAACCACCGTGGAAAAAAACAAGGGGATAATTTCTTGTAAGAGTTATGAGATCCCATGAACAAGTAAGCCTGACATGTCAACTTGTACATAATGCACATCCAAAAAGACCATGTACTCAGTAAAACGTGATAATAGGGAAACAAATAATCATTTGTTCCAAACTGGTCATCACCTTTTTATAATTCTTTTGTTGCTTATAAAACTTATGCAAGCAATACAAAAATAAAAAGCATTGGAAGCTGCATAGCTTCTGACCATCACCAATGATCACGCTTTAGATGTGACCATGTTCAAAGCAACATTCTATCATCTAAATAATTTATTTCTTCGAAGGCAATATATAGATAATTTATGGAAGGTATTGACACATTGAGGTACCAATGAAGATGGACACAAGTACATCAGTTGGGAAACAGAAAAGACACAAGGTCACACCAACTCTAGCATCCATTATGTACAATAAAATGAGAAACTAGCTTTTTCAATAAAACCATCATTTAGGTAAAGACCAACCACATGATACATATGTAGTGTAGATATATATTCTCTTATACTCAACACATAAGAGAATACATGTACTACTACTGGCAATAAAAGTATAGTCAAAATAAAAGAAGTGTCAAATAATGAACAATCAAAAGAAATACACTTTTGATGGCAGCATACATTGGCCTTGAGGAACCTTGCCATCTCAGAAGCCGTCACAAAATTGCTTTAGCAGGCTGATCGTAAACTACGGAGACATGGCAATTAACTCATTCTTGCATTTTCTGATTCTTATCTCCATCACATCATCCACTGACAAAGGCAAAATATCACAACATTGTCGTCTCAGAGGCTGCAAGTAAAGATGGAAACGTTAGATACCCAATCCATGTAACTTCTGTGTGCAAGAGAAAAAAAATGAACTACACGACAACTGAAAACCAAGATAAAATGAAACATAAAGGGTCGAATCTTAAGACTTTTTTTTGTTTTTTTGAAAACAACCAAAGATAAAAATTTACCAGACTATTTGCAACAGAAAGAATGTGAGAGGACACCATAATCCGTTTCAACTTCTCTGGCTCCTTGTTATTTATGCAGAGTCCATCGGCATGCCTGCTATAGTTGCTATGTATCCCGTTGATGTCCGAGACAACACTATCTAGGAAGAAAAGAGCAGGCCTTTGACATGGATCACTAGCAAACTCTCTTGTATTGAACATATAATGACCTGAAGGAGCACTGCGGCCTCTTCTCCACGGCCTGAATGTCCTCTGCCAGGTAATGATATCCGGCAGAAGCATATTCCCATTGAAAACCTGAACAACATAGCCCCAGGATATCGACACTGTGCGCGAGGCCGACCGATCATAGCAAACACTCAGCTGCAGGATCCTGGCCGGATCATGTTTTACAGCTTCAAACAGATGAATTAAGGCCTGCAGACGGTCCTTGCCGGGGAAGATCGGGTGTACACTATCCAAATGATGAAGTGACAAGAGGGGTGTGAGCGGATGGGCAGCCAGCATCCCGAACAGATCACCACGAACATCTACCTAATCAGCATTTAAAAAGGAATTAAACGGAGGGTTGCTCTAAATTGAGATCGTTTCGAAGTATATCCGCAGAAAACAAGATGGAATTTTAGTGGGTATATTAACCTGATGGAAGCCAAGGTCCTTCTTCAGCCCCACGCCGAGCTCCGCCAGGCAGGAGAACACCCGGGCGTCGCCGCCGTAGAGGTGTGCGTACCGCACCAAGCAGGAGTCCAGCACCCGCGCCAGCGCTCTCGCCAACGGCCAGCTCAGGGCGAACCCGCCGCCACCGAACGCCATGTCAAACGAGAACTTCTCGTTCTGCTCCACCGACTCCGAGCTGCCTCCGACGTAGTGCCACTGATTCCAGTCGAGCTTCCCCAATACCGACGCCAGGTTCTCCGGAAAGAACACCGTGTCGTCGTCCCCGAGCACCACCCACCGCACGCCGGCCAGCCCCTCGGCGGCGTCCACTAGGTCTCGGACCACCCGCGCCACCCTAACCGCCGATCGTAGCCCTCCTCGAAAGGCGTAAGGGAGCCCGGCGGTGTCGGCGGAGACGCGGACAGGGGGGAGGCCGTCGGTGAGGTTGGCGCCGAGGAGGGGGGAGTCGAGGAAGACAAACCCGCGCATGCGGCCGGGGTCCCACCAGCAGCGGAGGTAGCCGCTGCGGCGGGGGAGGGAGCGGGCGGAGGAGGCGACGCCGAAGAGGAGATTGGAGAGTGCGGTAGTGGCCGGGTTGAGGGTTTCGGCGGGTGGGCGGAGAGCGGGAGAGCATACAGAGGTGCGGGAAGGGCACGGAGAAAGGCGGAGGAGGAGAAAGGAGACTGACAAGAGAACAAGGAGGAGGGCGAAGGCGATGCCGGGGAAGGAGGCGGCGGCGGCGGCGGCAAGCCGGGCCATGGCTGGCCGGGAAATGCGGTGCAGACAAAGTTCAAGGTTTTATGCCTTCGAGACACTTTTTTAATAATCCGGTTCACTTCAAGAGGAAGCCTTCTCAGTCCATTAAATATCTCAGTCCATTATTTTAATGATAATTAAATCGTGTATTTAATAAATTTTGTGAGAGAAGTTGAGAAGACTCTTCAGAAATCTCCTGAGGTGAATTATCTTCCTTTTTTTAATCAAATCAAATCAAACATGTATCTTAAAAGTTAGATAAAATAAAATCGAGTCAAATTGGTCCCTTTGGGTCGTTTAAGCTATGCTTGATCAAAGCGTATTATAGATCTATGTATGCTTAATCAAATACTATTCACTCAATCAGACGAGTATCTGATGATGTAAATAAATTTTGTGATACTTTTAAAAAATTTACTATATCAAGAAGTTTTGATGTAATTATGTCAAAAATGATCAATTGCGAGTTATCGTGCAACGTAGAGTTCAATCTTGCACACTAAGCTTTCATGGTAGAAGAATTGATTTAGGTCTTCATTATAAAACCAAAACTTTAATCTCATTTATCAAACTTGACCTGAATTTAAAATCAAAATTTGATTTATTTTATATATGTAAGTGTTAATATATAAGTATTAATACTCATAATTAATTTTTTAAGATAGATATTCAGTCAAATGTTTAATCTAACTACTCTTAAACCTATTCAGTTGAGTAAGAATCCATCCAAAGTCAACTAGTTTAACAAATTAAATTTTATTTTCTATTCACACTTATTTATTTAACATAATACGCAAACAGAGTCAGATGTTTATTAAGCTAAGTTTCAATTTACTTGTCGGTGTATTAATTTGTTTGCACCCATAAACATAATATTTTATCATATAAAATGAATCATCAATCTTATTAATATGAAAACACTCAGATGTATATATCCAAATAATCATTGACCATAATAAAATGAAACCCAAGGCCATATGAAGATGCCGGCCCAAGCACAGCAAAACAAAGTCGTAAACGAGCGCCAATGCGCAAAGATTTTTCACGTTTGATTTTTTATATGAATGAATACTTATAAGAACGAATTCAAGTATTACAAGTTATTTTATTTTTATATGAACCGATATCATTATCATATCTAAGGTGACAAATACTTGAGTCGTTCCAATTTTGGCTTCATGGTTTAGCCGACACCACTCAATGTAAACCAAATCAATGATAATCCAATTCAAACGACACAAGAATAAGTTAATTAGCGAATTCCTCATCAGGCAAGACCACCAACCCAAAATGTTCCAAGAGAATGTGTTTCTACGTACACAAGCTCTCCAGAAGAACTCCGAAGTAATAGCACCGTCTTGGCCACGGCGATGCGATGGGGTCATCGTCAACAGTAGGCTACAATTTACTTCGGTCTTACCGACTCATGGTAGGCCCAAGAAAACAAAAATAAAAAATAATGCAAACCAAGTTCTATTTGTGAGGTTCCCGCATAGTGCCACGAGAAGAAAATGCTCTTCTTTCGGCAAATCCCTGAGATACGTCACATCCATATAGAAAGACATCTCCTGCAGCCAATGAGCCCCAAAACATCAGTTCGTGTCAAACATAGTGAAGCTAATAAGCTACAGACAGGCCCCCTTCTGCTTACCGTATATATTACCACGAATATATACCATCGACGGTTCTCCTTAACAGAGCCCCTATCGAATTTCCTATCGAATTGTTCCACCCGCATGAGTGCTTCTTCACAATCTCCCAGAAAGGAACCAAGATGGGTGGAACGAACAAGGACATTTTTAAAGGATGCAACAAAGAATTGCTTCAAAACCAGCAAGTACCGTCATGCTGGACTAGCAAATGTTTACACGTCGATGGATGGATAAAATCCCCCACCGAGCCCGTTGTTCTCTGAATATGAGTGAAGCGGAGAAGGTTGCTCCCCTGAATGCGAGGATTTCCTTGATTTTGGATTCTTCGGTGAAGCTGCATATGGCGTGCGGGGATCAAGAGTGGTCGAATAAAATGATGAAGATAGCCCGTGGCCGTGGATCTTAGGCAAGCCGGTCGGATCAGGACTCAAGCTGTAACCCTTTGCTACAGTCTCTGCCTCAAGTGGCAACTCATCCAATGTCTGTACAGGAAAAATGAAAATGGATAAATAGATGATCAAGAAAAAAAAATTAGGAAACAAGAAATGAGGACACTAGCACATGACAAGATTGATCGTTGAGCTCACAACGCCACAAGCTACATACCCGGAATGCCTGTTGCAAAACACGTAGTGTTTCTCGGGTGCGTTTCCTCTTGGCGGTCACATCATCTGGCTCCCTCAGCATTTCTTCAAACAGATTTTCCCTGATCAGAAACACATACAGACAACTAAGCTCATCTCTGAAATATCAGCGGCAGTTTCATGAAAAATTAACTCAAGAACAGAGCATTAACAAAATAATATTCAGAATACCTGTATAGCTTCCTAATGAAAACATTATGGAGCTCACGCTTCGTATGATTAACCTGTGAATAAAGGTATTCTGAGTTATTTAATATCATGAGAAATGTGCCTGCCTGTCCAGCAGTGAGAGAAGTATAATGGTTATTCAAGATTTCAAGTTGACCGTCTTTCTACAAAGCATGACCCCAGATCTAATGTTGAAACGTTAGATTTGTCTAATGTGACTTGCCCTAGATTTGAAGTTGTCGGCCAGAATAACCAGACGCTTCAACCTTTGTTTGACTTCTTAGTGTTATGAAGAGATGACGGCACAATACCTAGATGAAAAGTCTGATCTAACATTTTACTAAACACCATATAAATATTCAGAAGATAAGCCATTCATCATGTGCGCATAATGTTTAAGGAAGAGAAAAATGAAAGCAGGAAAATATCATTTTATCGGAGAGAAAACAGAGGAAGAGACCTAGTCTATGTTATCCAAGGTGCTTGCCTGTGTGTGCCTAGGCACTGAGACCAAGCAAGACAAGGTGAGGCAAAAAATGCCTACCCTCACCCGGATCCGAATCCGAATCCAGTAAGGGCCGGATTAGGTAACTTAAAATCATCTTTCCCTCAGCCCCGAAACCCCCAATGCCTAGTCTTTCACCCTGAGGTCTCAACATCTTAATGCCCTGCAAGGCCCTAGAAGTATGCTTTTTTATGTTTTATGTTCTTCAAAAGTTCTAATGTTATGTATTACTATAAATTAAAATCTATACTTTGTCTCAAGTGCCTAATGTGAGGAGACCCTCCCCTCACCTTGGGCCCCTCGCACCTCAAATAACATAAGACCTTGCAGAAATGGTTAAGGCATGGAGAGAAGAGCACCACATTTAGATACCAGCAACAACATATTGACAACGGTAGGAAAGAGAAACCATGACTAACCAAGAAATGCATTATCGCCTTTGGTACAGAATCCTCAACATTCTTCCTCACGATGTCATAATATGATCTCAGCAACAACTTAGTGACTGTTATTTCTATTGACTCCTGCTCGGTGTGATTTTCTGAGGGCTTCAGGATAACCGGAGGCTGTCATCAAGGATCAGAAGCAAAAAAGTTTTAGCAGATAAATGGCATGTGTAAAACACAAAAAAACATGGAAGCAACCTGATAATATTCTGGATGTCAGAGACACTCAAAGGCTTTACCTCCTTCAACTGAATCATAGCAAACACATGTTCTGTGCTGCGAATGGGATCATTATGAGACTTGCTAACTAAAGAGTCTCTAGCAGACGAACGGCTGTCATTACCACCAAAAAATGAAGAAATTCCCCAACTAGCTCCAGAAGTGCTACCTGATGAGACGGAAGAAATAGTAAACATGCGACTTTACATTCTCCTGTTACACGAACTTTATCACATTGGATCTAACCGTTAACACTACAAACAAAAAAATAAAAGTATGTAGAATATTTTTGAGTGTAAATGGTTTATTATAGAGTTACAAAATTAAGAGGGGGCATTCAACGATATTCTATGTAATAATGTCAAAAAGATCACTAACCAGGATAATTACCAGCTGAACTGGGCCTTTCAGCATCCGCTATAGGTCGAACAGCCTAACAATTATCCAATGCAGCAATTGTAGCAATTTAGATTGCACATTTACATTAAAATGCCAACTCAGTTAACTTAAACCTTGAGCACATGTAATTAAAGCAGTAGAGCAATACAACAAACAAAAATCATATTATTGAAAATCCACAACCAAATACCTGGTCTGGCACAATTCCATTTGCAACAGATTTAGCAAGAATAGCCCGAGATTTTGTGCCTTTCGCAGATGCTTGAAGCTTATCAGAATCAACTCCATCCTGGAATAACAATTCAAATTTGTTCAGATCAACCTTAAAGCTGAATCAAACTGTAGTAAACAACTGTTTCAAGCCACAACAATCCTAATCATTTATGATGTTGCAAACATATAGCTGTGAGCCTGTGATAAATACATAAGCCGTAAAGGAAAAAGGTGTACTCAGGTCGCCTTCATCCAGCAAGAATATCACTTGTCGAATTGAAAGAACTAACTGCCAATTGATTTTATTACTCAATCATGGTTTGTGTTGTGGACCAGTAAAAATTAACCTTGGGCACTGATGTGGGTAGCCTAGAAGACTTCACTTGCTGCAACGCCACTTCCACAGCTTTACTGCCACCAATAAAATTTGGATGGGATGTGTTTATGTAATCCATCTGAAAAGTAAAACACCACAATTAGCAAAGAACTTCAGCTTCAACAGGTGGTGGTCAAAGAAAAAAAAATCAAACAAGGACAACTCAACAAAGTCAATAAAGTATCAAAATAGTGAAATGTTTAGAAATTTAATGCCAAAAACCTTACGAGATATTACACAATTCCGGCCATTCAAGGTTCCAGAGACCTAAATAAAACTGAGCACAATATAAAAAATGCCTAAACTATGAAAGTCCTATAGCCAACAAAGAGTACCTCCATTTCAATAATGTGGCCTATCATTGTTTCCGAGGGCTCTAGACCTTCACGTAGAAAATTCCCAATAACATCATCCATACGTTTTCTAAGAAAAGGAAATCTTTGAAGCTCATTGGCTAAGCAGCGGTGACTCATCTGGAATTGAAGATAAAATTGATTATTTGACCACAAAGAACAGTTTCTCCACTCTCAGAAAAACAAATTTTAACATACTCAAGTAACTACCTTGATTAACTCATCATAGATAAACCTTGCACATTGAAGGCTAGGATCCAACAGTCTAGCTATTTGCCTCCGAACAAGAACCTCAAATGGAACCTGATATCAAGGTCACATATTTGACAGGATAAGAAACAGAGACAGAATTATCATCTACATAAAGCAGCATAAACCAGTGAAGCAGTGAGGTCAAATACCTCTGGTACAAACAAAGCACTCTTAGGACCAGTAGCATTTTGAATGGCAGTACGGATATCATCATCTGTCAAGTCATCGCATGGGTCCACTTCCTGCAGTCGAATAGACCATTTTCAAAATCACTAAACTACAGTCAAGCATATGGAGGATGGAACAATGATGCTATTATTCATGGTACAACCACTAAAGGATATTAGAATAATGCTTCTAATTGACAAGCAGATTCAAGGAAAGTGGGATCGGAATCAGCCACTGGATCAGCTAGTTCCGATTCCAATCTGATCCAGATGAGATCGGCAAAGTCAGCTGATTTCTTAGAGAAAAACCAATCCAAAATTAACCCGGATTGATTCATCAAAAAACACAAAAGAAAACACTTACCCTTATCCCAAATGGGATCCCAATACAATCCCCTTTTGGGTCATATTATTCCAGCACCGTTTGTGGCTGCAGCAGTGCCATGCAATAAGAATGGCACTACAGCTCCACCGTTCACCGATTCCAGCCGGAATCCAGAGGTGGATCAGTCTGGTCCAGGCTGATTCAGTCGATTTCAGATGATTCCAGTGGGAATCCAGCAGTGGATCAGTCTCTACCCTAAATCGGGTCAGCTTATGTTGATCGGATCCTAGAATCAGCTGATCCTGATCTAGATTGGCCGATTCTGCGTACCATGATTAGCATGTGTGCCCGTGTGCAATTCATTAATACAAGACATACAAATCATAACTATCATTTGCTTCAGCTTTGAGGGAAACCAATGACACACCTCTAAACTCTTCACAAAGATAGACTGAAAAATATAGTGAATTCTTGCTCCACCAGAAAGCTCAGTTGTTGACATCTCTTCATTCTTCCCATCTAGCATTGAAGAAAACGCTGCAAGAAATATAATGAGAAATTGAGATTATATAAGCAAAGTATTAACAAAAAAAACTTCCATCAAAAGACTTGTACATTATTAAGTTAAACAACAAAATTACCTTAAATCAACAGTTAGACCAATACTTGTATACATAATAAGTTAATATTCATCCACACGTACAGAAAAGCTTAAAACAAGATGCATAAAGCAAATAAGATGTACTGATGTGCTTTAAATATTTCAGAAGTGCTTCAGAAACAAGAAACCAAATGGGTGAATTTGCTTTAAATTATCCTAAGCAACTAGATTCCCAGATCAGATCGGCACCCACCGATCTCATTTTGGTTGGTAGTCCCGATCCCAGCCGGACCCCATCAGAATTGCCCAAATCGGACTGGATCAGGACCCAGAATGACACAGTTCAGAGGACTCCGGACCAATTCCGATGATTCCTCTCCGGAATAGGCCCCAACAGTGGCACTGAGCCGCCACGGCATCTTCCCCGCCTAATAGGACAGGGAAGACGATCGTACCGGGTCTGGCCCGATAGGGTGGGGAAGACACCGTGGCCTTTGGCCCCAAAACAGCTGGATCGGATCGGAATCTAATCTAATCTCTGATTTTTTTGATTTTTTATGATTTGTTTAAGAACTTAACCCCACAGATTCTGGATCAATTTCTCCAAAAATCGGCCAATTTGGCCAATCCGATCTGGATCAGATCGGAATCGACACCCACCAATCCGGTGGCTGATTCTCATTCCGCAATCTTTGGGCGGTGAGATGCAGGGTGCCACTGCCCCAAGCCTGCCAATTCCAGTGGGATCACCAGATTCAGTCGATTCAGTCCTATCCAACCGATTCGGACCAATCCCAGAGGATTTCTGAGGTCAAATAAGAGTTCCTCAGGAGGATCGACCTATACCTATTCCAATCCGGGATCGGCCAATCCTCCAATCCATGATCGTAGAATGCTGTTGCACCTGTAATATACCCTTCTTCCATTACATGCATCAGCATGACTTAATTTCAGGGCATGGATAGTTCAGCCCACGTACTTTATACTCCATGGTGCTATCCCCTGGGGTTGATGTAACCAGGATGATAAAAGAAATGTTCACATGTACAGCCCAGTATTCTATATCAAGGGCAGTTGAGGTGACAACCTAGACAATGACAAGAGACGAGGCAGCCCCTTCTCGCTTTGATTAGAAAATTTTGCTTAGGTGATCGCCGCCCCACCATCAACATCAAGGGGTGCATTTCAAACACCTCATATGCCTCATGAAGGTCCTTAGGCAGTCACCAAAGACAGTTCCCATAACCTGCAATGGGTCCCATAACCGCAATCAAATAAAGCGCAACGGTGGGTATGAACCCACCAGCAGCTCCGCTCAGCCCTAGGGACTACCTAAGGCACTTCAATGGGGTGTCTGCCCCAAGGGAAGTGGAATAGTAATCAGAGAGCAGATCAGTTAGTGCCGATTCCATGAGAGAAAAACTGACCCAAAATCAGCCGATATTGGTTATTCAAAAACCAAAAAAAATGTTAAAAAAAATTAGACATAGCTTTCTCATGGGATTCCGGTCCGATCCAATTCTTTTGGGGTTGAATCAGAGCTGGACTGCGGCTGCACATTTCCCACCTATCGGCTGGGACAATTTGACTAGGATTAAGTCATTGGATATGGATTATTGGGTCCAGGGGACCCATTGGATCTGGACCTGGTACAAGTGCAAAGCGCCTTCCCTGCTTGGGTGGGGAAGGCACAGCAGCACCGCTGCAGCAGTGGTGGTGACCATGAGTCACCAGAATTGGGTCCAACTTGGGACAAATCAGTCTAAGTCATGGCCAATTCAGTCAATTTCGACTGTTATGGTGGAATTCTTTGTGGGGCAGTGACCTTGAGTCACCAAAATTGGGTCCAATTTGGGACTAATCAAAGTCATGGCATTTCGACTGTTGTGGTGGAACTCTTTGTGAATCGGAGTTCTCCCCATAAATTGAACTGGTTTATAGTTTATACTAATCCAATTCTGGAATCAGCCGATTGCAATCCAGATTGGCCACATCTGCGAACCATGGCCTATTTTTCTTTCTCTTTCCTTTTGTCCTTACTGTCTATGGTGGCCACTTGGGGTGCCTAAGATGAGGTAACCCCCTAGTTGCCTAAGGTCGGGTGCCTCACACCTCAGACAACATAGCATGCATCTCCTTTATCTGCCACAGCACAGTGACAGTTATTATCTAATGTTAACAAGCACCTCTGACCAACCAATGCATATGTCCAAATGACCCTATAAAAGCTACAAATGCAGGTATCCATGCATTTTCGAAGGAAGATGCAGGGTGCTCCAGAAGGGAAGGCAAAAACATGAAGATAAGAGAGGCAATAGATGACATAAGGAGCAACTGCAATCAAATAGCGGTAGGAGGCAATATTGTTGAAAAAAAAAGAGCTAAAGAAGCATGGAGATGGAGAAGAAGAGAGATGGCAGGGACATGTAGAGAATGGCAGTTCTGAGAAGGTTATGTAGCTCTGCCTGCCTAGCTCACCAGTGTTGTTTTTATTAACATGTGCACATTCCTAGAATTGTATTAAATTCAGCTATGTAATGTTGTGATGAGATTATCATTAATTCACTTTAATTACATAATCAAAGCATTGGGTTGCCACTTTCACTCCCTACACAATCACCTAAGAATAAGTTGGATTTGCCAGGACCAAGGGAAGACATTCCTGCAAACCATGTCTGAGTATGGAAGCATCTTTTTTATGTTGGAAATTCTGAGTTGATGTTTGAAAATGAAAACAAAATCATTCATAAGTGGGATCAAATGTCGCACCTTCGGAGATTTGGAATCAAGTGTCCAGGTTTTGATATAACAGCTGAAGAGAAGATAAGAAGTCAGTATCTATCTATTGTATGAATGATCAAATAGGCATCCTTTCTAACTCATTTTGCACTTCGTTATGTCCCATCTCTTTTCAGTTCATGACTGGGCTTGCATTTCTTGAACAGAAAGGTACAATTATATGACTACACAACTTGCATAAGAATAGAAGACTTTTGTCAAACCAACTTTTAGAAGGTTTCCTTTAATCTTTTCACATTTATATTTGTAAGTTTCAATGTCTAAATCTCTACATTTTTGTGTAATTTTAAATATAATAAAAAACAAATAATAAAAATTACCTTCACAAAATTTTGTAAGAATGTTCAAGAGCAGCGTACCTTGCCCCGCCTATTTCAGAAATAAAACTGGGAGTTAGAAGCAGAATATCTGGCAGTGTTATAAAATTAAGTGAATAATGCATAAATTGCATTCCTGGAGTTATACTACCACCACCTATACACCAAGGTTGGTATAAGCAATAAAGGTAAGGCAGAGAGACAGCAAAAGATTATACACAGCTCAAGCCCACATGAAAATTGCAGGTATGCACAAGATTTCTAAAGAGAGAAGGGAACACTTAATCAGTGTGTAAACTGTTAAAATGGATTCAAAAAAGATGGAAGTAGCGACCAGCATCAACTCAATCACCTCATCCAAAAACATGCAGGAAGAGGCATTAGTCTAAAACTTTGTGCAAACACGAGCAAAGTTCAGTTCTACAAAGAATCTTGGTAAAGTAGTTAGGAAGACTACAAGGTAAAGTGAAAGGAAATGTGATCAATCTGAGTCCTTGAAAATAGATCACTTAAGATCCTGCATCAGAAAAGTTTTCTTTATCCCATGTGATATGGTTAAAAATCCAAAAGCATCAGTGCATCACTACAACGTAAATATTGGTCACTTCTCAGCTTATATGGAGCCAATTGCAAAAATCCTACAGCATAATTTTTACTAACTTGATGCAATGGTTATGTATTTCCCAATGCTACAAATGGCACCAAATTGAATATGCAATTCTCAATGGTACAATTCTTCCCACAGCCAGTAAGGAGACAAAAACCATATAAAGTAAGTAAGACTTCACCTTTGATTCTGTGATTTCACCATATGCAGCATGTTCCTTCGCTACAGCAACTAACTGAGCACTTATTCGGGCCTTTAATCCTGGAAGCACAGCTTTAATGTGTTGGACAAGAATCTGCATGTGTTTAACATCAAGAGGATCAGTTGCATAAAAGGATAAGTAGACTATAACCAACAACTCAACCAAAAAGAGAATGACCCACAATTAGGTCAAATCCATCATAGAAATGGTTAAGAATTGCATAATCAAAAACAAACACCATTATTCAGAGTAATTGTGATACATATTATGGCTCTAAAACTTTCAGCCCTAGGGTATAAGATTACATAAAACTGACATAAATCTTGTCTCGAACATTAAAAAAATCTAACATTTTCGTGGTCCAAGCTTGCAGGGAACTTCACAGATACCATCACCAGTTTCATAGGCATCGTTTCATGCCCAGATACAGAAAAGAATGAAACAGAACAGTGCCCAGATTCTAGATAAATTGACAGAGAACCTTCATGGCAGTTGACTCGGATAGGTGGTCACAACCAAAAACAACATTGATGCAAAACAAGGAGCAGAGGATTTCAGGATCAGGTATTTATCAATCTTTATCAATCTTCTACTCAGATAACTTTTGAAAGGAAGGTAAAGATGAGAAATAGAAAAAAAGAATATAGAAAACTTCACATTGTATACATATCGAACCTGATTCAGTTTCTTTGCTAAGTTTGGAACACCACAGCGATCTGACAGTCCATGGTATACCTATCATTGTAATAGAAAATTGTCAAGGCATTAATAAATTATGAACATTGAAACAAAAAATAATCTACCAAATATACCGGACGACCACGGAAGAATTCCTCTTCGTGAGCAAGAGCATCCTTGATACTCCTATTGAACGTAATATCCTGATACAAGAGAAAGCATAATCCATAAAACATATTATAAAATCAGAAAAATTCAAGAATAGAACACATTCCAATATAAATTTTATAATCAATAAAACTAAAGAAACTGAATATAGCTATTAAATTTGTGCAACATGAAATGATCATATCATTAGAGAATTTTCTCATGGGATCACAAAAGAAAAACAGAATTATAAAAGTCCAAGATTGTTTAGACATTTAGAACAGTTTGAATCGGAGACTTCAAGGAAAGCATGCTTGAATTTTATTTTTATAATCACATCTAAGGATTCAACTTAGTTAGAACAATTTTTTCAACCATCTTAGATCAGCCTGTTCTTAGACACCCGGTCTGCATATGCAGATATAAAACTGAAATCATCATATAATTTAAACTAGAGCTGCTGGCAATGCACATGCATTTTTTTCTCCTTATAAAGAGCTGCAAACTCTATCAACATAGTGGTTATGGAGCTACTAGACTAACAATAATAACAGAAAACAAACTTACTAAAGTTGTTCGAATCGAATAGCGCCACCTTAAACCTGATGCATGTTTTTCACTCTTGCCAACCCATAGTTGTCAAGGCACCCACCTAAGTCATGCTTGGGTGCCAACCCTCTGCAGGGCAAGGCACTAGAAAACCTCGTGCAGGGGCCAAAGGTACCCAAGGTGCCTGCCTAGCCCCCCCCCCCACATATTGAGATACCCCCCTCACCCACACACAAGGCATGCTGCCCCCTTGATCCTATACGGATTGAAATAACCCTCCACAAGGAATGCTGCCCCGTGACCCTTGCAACATGACTGCATATGTTGATTCATGAATCACAGGCACCCATTTAAAGATAGCAAATTTATGTTAAACTGTTTCATTATCAATTTTACTATTTATATAAGTTTAAGATTTTTAAGTATGCATTTATACTTAAGAAACTAACAAAATTCCCTCTCAACCTTTTTCTCTTCTCCTCTATTCACTGTATAAGTGTCTATCAAACTTATCTATTTTCTAAAATACGTATACATACATCAATAGTTACAAACAGAAAAGGCAAATTTTACATGCATGCACACATACATACGCATCTTCAAATATATGCACATATATATATACAAAACTAAAACTTTTATGGCCCGTTTGGTTAGAGTATCAAAAATAATACTATATTAGTATTGATATTGATATTTCTAAAAGATGAAATATCAATATCAAAATTGATACAAGTCGACACTTGTATTACATAACATATGTTGTTTGCACTACAAATTTCAAAATTGATACTATTAGCCAAACATCTCAAGGTGATTATCAACAATATCAATTTTAAAATTAATAGTGATAGAGGTGTCTAATAGTGTTACCAAACAGGGCATTAGATGTTGACTATTATATTTTTAGGTGACCATTGACTATTATGATTTAGGCTAGGGGTGAACATCCGAGCCAGTAAAAATCGTAAAACTAATTGAACCGATTGGTTCGATTAGAAAATAAGCTGTTCAGTTTTTTTTAATCAAACCAAACCATACTAAACAGTTTGGTTTGGTTTATCCTACCCGTAAACCGAATCGAACCTGTAAACCGGTTGATCATTTTATTTTCTATATTATATTGATTTAAAACTATAATATTATAAATCTATGTAAAATAATATCAAATACTGATATTTCTCTCCTATAAATAAAATACTAAACTTAACGTTAACACTATTTAATTTTTTGTTTTGGTTTAATTTTATATTATTTTATGTTAACTTATTTTTATGATATAAATAAATTTTATTTTCTGAACCGACAAATTGAACCTTGCAGTTCAGTTTTTAACAGTTTGGCCTTTTGCCAAACTACTTCAGTTCAGATTCAATTTTTAACTGAACTCTGGACAGCCCTAATTTAGGGTGAGCCCAGCATAGATCGCGGAATCGGCCGATCCGGATCGGAATCGGCCGATTCCTGGATCGGATCGGCCATTGCCGATCCGATTCTTGGCTGAAGGACCGATCCGGAAAAAAGTTCCGGCAGAATCGGTCGGGATCGGCCGGATCGGTCGGGATCGGATCGGAATCGGAATCGGATCGGCCGAATCGGTCGGGATCGGAATCGGAATCGGAATCGAATCGTTTTTTTTTCATTTTTTGCTATTCCAGTCGGATCGGCCAGGATCGGCCAGAATCGGTCCGAATCGGCCAGAATCGGTCCGGATCGGTCTGGGATCGGATCGGATCAAAATCGGATCGTTTTTTTTTTTTTTTTGCTTACCGATTCTGGATCGATTGTCTTCCATTGGATCGGTCGGAATCGGTCCGATCCGATCCGATCCGGATCGGATCGGTACCCACCGATCCCGATTCCGATTCCGATCCCACGATCCTTGGAGCCCAGTCAGAAATTTTCTTAAGTCATTCACTGGTTCAATTCAACCAGTTAGAAAGTCTTCCAAACCGATTAAACCAAATTAAGATAAAATATTATACTATTAATAAAATAATATTTATATAGTTTTATAACAAAATAATATTTATTTTAATTATTTATAACTAAAAATAAAAAAAATAATTAAATATTTTAAATATTTAATTGATTTTCGGTCTCAAACCGAACGTGCTTGTTCAGTTCAGTTCAGTTTTTTAAAAAAACCCAAAACCAAACCTAATCGTGAACACCCTTACATCCAATTTTTCACAACGCCTAAGCAGCCACCTTTCTTCCTAAGGTGAAATTTCCCCACTGAAATAAGCACCTTGGGTGCCATACCATCTTGAAAACTAGAAAACTATGTATCAGCACTTTGTCCATACACCACAGTGCATGTCCATATAATTGGAGAGAAAATAAAAGTGATGATCAAAATGGAAATCAGACAGAAGTAAGATCAGAACAAAATTAATCAACTCTGGAGGTACTTCAAAGCAGCAAAGACTAAAGAATTACTGAAGGAGGACCATCAACAAAAAGAAATTACAACTAGCAATTGCATGGAAATGCTGTAGAATGTAGAAAAACAGTAGGTGTAGCCTAAAATGAGAAAAAGGGAACAAAACATGATACTTATTCCTAAAAAAGTGTGTATATGTTCTATAATTAAAATAAATAAATGTAGGTGGTGCAAGAAATAAGAAAAACGATCAACTCCTCCATGACTTATCTATTCCATGCCACCAGAGGTATGCAACAGAGCAAGCCAACAAGTTATTTTTTTCCTTGCATTTTCTGAGTTGTCAGGTAAAACCCAACCATTAAGAGTAAAACATTGTCATGCAACATCAATGCAACACCTTATGCATGTAAAGAACAGTACATAAATCAATTGTATGTGTGCGTTAAACTGAAACCAACTCTGTAACATGATATGCAATCTACATAATGAAGGCATACTACTCCCAGCCCCCAGCTACCCCAACACACACACACACACATATGTATATGGCAGAAGCAGCTCAACGGTTACTCATTCTTTTTCCAGGCAACTAATATGATTGAACTAACAATTTAAAATTCAAAAGCTAAAAGATAAAAGATTATACCTCTTGACTGCGGTTGACCACCCCCACATAACCAAGCCTAAGAGGGATGATGTTCCCCAGGAGAAAGTTACGAGCATCGGTGCCCCTGTCCATGATATCCAACTGAAGGAAAAGACTAACACATCAGGAAAGGTTAGGAATAATAAGTTGTGAAATGAAAGATAATCACAAAGGTACCTTTGTAATGACACCAATTGTTCGAGAACCTGCCATGGAAGTAGCATGGCACAGTATTAATTTACTAACACAGCCAAAGATATGGTTTCTATCAATACAAAAAAATAATTCGGAGGACACTAGTATTGATAGCCTACCATCTGGATCGGCAATTCTTGCCATCTGAAGAGCATCTGAGTTTGCCAAATCTGAATTTGCTGGTGTAACTGCTAAAATTACGCATGTTTCATGCTTGATATAAGACAAAATCATTGTTCTAATCCGTGCTTCAATGTCAGTCGGCTGGTCGCCAACTGGAACTTTTGTTATTCCTGGCAAATCCACCAGTGTGATATTGAGAACGTTTGGTGAGAATATCTTCAAACGGATCTGTTTATCCGAAACTCCTTTGTTAGCCCCAGCCTCTCTATCCGTTTCAACCTGAAAATCAGTTTTTCAGCAGAGGTTAGCTTTTAGCAGCATCAAGAGAATGTTGCAATTTTTTTTTCCATTTGCATGTAGTAAACAAATAAAGAGTACTAAAAGATGGAACAAAGAATACTATAGTGATTGACAGTAACGAGACTAAATAACTAATTTAAGAGGATCATGGAATTTGGGAGATCATTAGGAGAGGTAACAAGTGTATATATTTCTGTCACCTTCAATAAAATCATACGTCTTCAGAAGGCATGCTGATTGAGCTTGCGACTAGTCATATCCTCTAGTTAAAGAAAGGGACTTTTATCCAAATCAGCCGGTAGACAAAGTCCATGAAAGATAATAACACTGGAAAAATATGACCACCCGCATTTACGACTTCTATGGTCAGCAAAATAGAATTAAAAGCTCATATCTCTATAAATAAAGCCTCTTTCATCTGAAACATCCAAGTCTATAAACATAATACAGCATAGAATGTAGAAGATATTAAAATATTCAAAGATATGGCAGCAAGAATGAAATAAATTTCAATTGGCAGACTCACGTACAGGGTAAACTACGATTACCTAGATGGAACTCTCAGTCAGCAGAGAAGAGAAAAGCTGCAGAAGAAAGCCAAAAAAAAAAAGAAAAAGATGCAACGCCAACGAAAGGATCACCTGGATCTCCCTACGGATTGCAGAGAAATCATATAATTTTTTGCCTGGCAGGTGCAAGAATTCGCCCCACTCGTCCCCCTCCCCGTTCCCCTCCGCCTTGTGCGGAAAGTGCACAAGTTGCAGAACCAGCGGCCGCCTGGTGCATATGTCGGAGCCACGGGGGAGGAAGTCCCGGCCCACGAGAGCCTCCAGGACGCTGGACTTGCCGCTACTCTGGCTGCCAACGACGGCCACCTGCGGTAGGTCAATGGTAGACGAGCTCCCAAGCTGAGCAAATATGTCCTGCAGTTTGTTCACGATCGGGATCACGGAGTGGCCTATAGGCCCCGTCATCGACGGGGACGGCGCCGGTTTGGCGGCAGCGGCGGCCACCGGGTCTTCCCCCATGGATGTCTAGAAAAGATAGGTCGCTACGGAGGATCGGCGGGCGGCAGCAAGGAGAAACCCTAGAATCTCCTGGCCGCGCAAGCGAGGTGGACCGCGGAGGGTGAGCAGGAGGCTTCCCGGCCGAAGAGCAGCCGAGGAGGAGGAGGAGGGGGAATGGAGGCGGTGAACGCGAGATCGGGGCTCGCGGCCTCTCCGCGCACGTGCTGATGTGCCCTCCCGAACCACGAAAGAACATCGGACGGTTGACATCCATCTGCCCTCCCGAACCACGAAGAATCGTACGGTTGGAGTCTCTGGCAACAACAGAGTTAAAAAAGATCCCACGGTTCCGAAATTTTGAAATTTCGAAAAATCCACTGCCGTGTACCATCCAACCTTGCTCCTGGATACAGGTTTTGCGGCCATGTCCCCGAAGCATTTAATTTATATGCATATATGTCCTGAACTCTGCGGTACTTCCCAATAAAACCTTTAAATCTTCCACCTAAATATAGGATGTACGCCGGCATTCCTTGGTTAATAATAACAAATTGATGGGTATATTTATTCACAACATTTTGATTTTAGAATTTCTCTGTTGAAAAAAAAAATGCGTGTATTCTGAGTTCAGTGACTCCAAAGACTAACTAGAAAAAGGTTCGTGCATACAAAGATCCGAAATTTCAAGATCAATAAAATACATTCAACGCCCCAACGGTGAGTTTAGCTGAAATTGACTAGGCATTTTGCCCATATTAAATTTGGGGTCAAGAGAAACTTAATCATTAGACGGGCAAGCTGGGAATGTTAATCAATCAACAGAATCTATACCCCCAACAATTTAAACAATGGTGCCGAGTCAGCTGAGTCGACCAACTCAGCGTATTTTTAAGTCGAATGATCTCGGCTGAGTCGACCAACTCAGCTTTGCGATTTCAACTCGGTTGATATATTTAATTAATTAATTATTATTATTATCTCTTTCGACTTTGATCCAACTCCAGTCCGACTCGAATCGTGACCCCAACCGACTCAAGTCAATCTTAAGTCCGACCGACTCGATCCCAACCCCGACCCTGCCTTCCCTGATTTAAACCTAACAAGGTGTTTCGAATACATATATAGATATGTAGTCATTCAAAACGGTACGTACTACTTGGATTCGAGCGCAAGATGAATTTCCTCGGGGTTTACATGCAATATTGACAGATTTCGGGAGCATTAAGTTAAGTAGACGGTCCGCACATAAATAAATAAATAAAATTAGAATACGAGCGAGAGTGGACGTCGACCACAAGTCAAACGAAGGTTAGCTTAAGATGGCTACCACGACATCCATTTGAATAACACTGCTTCTCTATCTGGTCAGCCGGCGCCCAGACGCCTCCCGAGACACCCGGTCAACGGGGGGACACCCACAGAATAGGCACTCTTGTGTATCCCCCGGGTTGTGCATCGATCGATATTCCCAGGATATCCGAGCGTACGTCTGCCCGAAAGCAGCACACGGAGACATGAAAAAGACGGTGAAATGAAATGAAAATAATATTTGATCTACTAATCTAACCCAGACCAGGTAATATTAGATACCGATTTGACTTTATTTTTTTTGGAGTTGAACTCAACGAAGAGCACCCCCCAGAAGCACAGCGTATCATCTAATGCCCTCCACCGCAGCAGGGGCCGAATTGATGATACGTGTAAATAAGCTGCTCCGACAATTTATATAGATATATATATACATATGTTCGGAACTATGTATATACACAGTTTGGAAGCAGTTTACTTAAAATAGTCCTTTATTTAGAGGGAAATGAAAAATTTTATATCTAGAAGATAGGTCTCAGACCATATATATCTCAATTATTATTTCACATCAGACTAAAAATCTGTCCGCACAACTATAATTAGTTAGAATCCTTCGAGTCTTCGACGAAACGGAGCTGGCTGCACACCCTATTTACCACCATATTTCTCAGATAAATTAATGCATATTATTATAATAATTTGGGAAATTAACATATAATCCCGATGTGTAGGATTATCAGAACACTCACTCTTCACGAGCTTAATTAGCTTCTTGACATTCTTGTGACCGTAACAGCATGTTCGTCTCCATAATATATTTTCATATATCTTCCTGATAAAAAGATTTATTAAAATAAAAAATAATAAGCTATGCAATAACATAATAAGTTGTCATGTTTGAGTAGATGCGACCACGGAAAGAGTGAAGATGATGCATGATCAGGTTGCACTCTTTAATTTGTTTAGAAAAAAAATCTTTAAAATATAAATTTGTGATGATGGTCAAATACCTCTTTTAATCAATGTTATTGTAAAAACATAAAACTGTAACAAAAAATTTAATTTATCATGCGACAACGCCGCATGAAACCTTCGTTTTAAGCTTTGACTTGCACGGAACCAAACAACCAAGCATCAAAAGCATACATCTTCAGAAAGATGACGTGATTATTCAGCTCAAGAGACTCGCATAGTTAGAGGCACATCTTTCGGCTTCGATCACAGAGGAACAGCCGCCGCCGCCGCCGCCATACTCAGGCAAACAAGCACCGACGACAGAGCCCACCCCTCTCCCCTCCCCGGCGGAGCGACGGAGCTCCATAACCGGATCCCCTTCCGCTCCTTCTTCCTCCCATCCCCGTCCACCTCCACCACCGCCCCGACACTCAGGGAACGGCGTCGCCCCTTCCAAAGCAGCACCTTGTAGCGGTAACACGACACCACCCGCACACGGAAGGCGGCCGCCCCCTTCCTCGCCACCTCCCTCGCCGCTTCCCTCCACGGCACCCACCCGGCGGCCGCCTCCCCGGTCACGTCGGCCGTCTTCCCGTGGCCCTGGTAGAAACCCGGTACCTTCGCCTCCCGCCCCGAGCGGTTGGCGTACGAGAAGGCGAAGGTCAGTGAGTCGTGGAGCACGCCCAATTGCCGGTTCTTGTTCTCGGCCTCCAGGGTGAAGGAGGCGGTGGCGGCGGCCGACGGCGTGAGGTTGGCGACGGGAGGGAGCTGGAAGGCGAGGAGGAAGTAGGCCGGCCGGCGTGGGTTGTAGGACAGCCAGAGGAGGAAGGCGCTCAGACCCGAGGCGAGGAGGAGGCCCACGCACCACCGGCAGAAGCCGCGGGGTTCCGACATGCTTCTCCTTCCCCGCGACTTGCAAGGCGCGGCCGGCCGGGCAGCAGAGGTAACCGCCGGAGCTTCTTCCCGGCGACCCAACAACCCGGACGGAGGGAGAAAACGGACTTCTCTTCGCCGATTCCGACGCCACGCGTTCGCCGAGAAACAGCCACCGACGACGGGAAGCTCACCTCCTATCAGGAGGAGGAGAGCAGGAGGAGAGGTGCCAATGCCATCACCATCACAGGAATGGCTCTGTTCTTCGCCGTGTCCGGTTGTGGCGGCTGCGATCGATGCACCGGGAATTATTGGATGCGCAGTGCACCGTTCCTTCCTCCTTGATAGGAAGAGAAAACAATAATAGCTGGCTTAATTATCTCATTTTTCATTTAGTGTTTGTTCGGCATTTTTTTTGAATAAAAACCTATAATTACTAGTTTCTAAGTAAAAAGATTATTTAAAAAGTGAGAATCTTATTTTTAACAGACTGCGCCACATATTTTTTTGACAGTGCTAATGTTCGCTTTATCATTCACTCAAACTTTTCAGTGCACCGAGGCCTAAAAAACGTTGATAATGGGCCACATTGTTAGCCACTCCATTTGAAAAGAATAATTCCATTCTATTAGGCTGATTAGGTACGGAGATAAAATTGATGGAGATAGGAATAAGTTAATAAGTGACTATTATTATCCCTATTACGTTTAGTTTAAGTTAAGATATGTTTAAAGAATAATCTTGTCTTCTGTTTGTTATCATATACGATTATTAATTTTAGAATTAATATTGATATATATATAAATTATTTGATTATTAATATAAAATTTAAATTTTATATTATAAATAATAATATAAAATATTCCATGTGTCAGATGATATGACTATGTCTAAAAAAATAAAGATAAATTATCTTATGAATGGGATGACTTATCTTTCACTTTATCTTCATTTCCATGGATAAGTCAAATTGAGTCGATCTAGGTTAAGTCCCGGTTTATTTACAAAACAAACATAGAATCGAGAATAAATCAGATTTGTTTATGAGTATCCTCGTACCAAACATAGTTTTAGTGTTTGGTTAATTGATAAAATAAATTTATACTAAAAATTTTGTTATTTTAACAAAAAAAATCTTAAAAGCGATGTTTGACAATCACCATATCATCATGAGGTTTTTGGGCCGGTTTGGTTGAACAATAAATTGTTATAGACTTCCCTAACAAAAAGTTGTATCAAACACAAAATTATCGCCCTTGGAGAGATGTGATAACAAAAGAAAAGCAGAGGTAAGAGTTATATATGATCTAAAGTCGCAGGAGAAGATAAAGAAGGGGTTTCAGCCATTTTCTTTTGCCAAAAGAAAAACTTTAAAAATATAAATTTGTGATGATTGTCAAACGTAACTTTTAACCAGTTTTGTTACAAATGCATAAATTTGTATCGGAAATTCAACTTATCATTCATTCAAACACCAATTAAGCATAATTTATTACATTACTTTAGAAATTAGGTGCTATGAAAACTGACACGGATCTATCAACTACAAATATATATATACAAGAAATTAATATCAAATGTAATAGTATATTAACTTCTATTAACTTCAACACTCTAACCAAATGTGCTCTAAATTAAGCTGTGATCACAAGTCTCTATATTTGACAATCCCTTGAGTCCGACGATATAGATGTAAGAGTCACCGACTAGTATATCTTGGTTCAAATTTTAGGTTGCATATGATTAAGAATGTATAAGTTAGGCATATCACTTTATGTGATATATAATATTCTTTTTTTTGAACAACGGATACAATATATTCATAACACAAACAAGTACAAGAGTATCATTACATAGACCCAAATAAGAGAAAAAAGATAGACTATGATGACAAACAAACCAACTACAGTTCTATTAGAAATTATCTTGACCAACAGACACAAACATAACCACAGACACAAACATAACCACCAATCGACTAAGCGTCGAAAAGCAGAGATAAGAACTCTCTTCATGGAGTTTGATGACTGCAACGAGACTGGAAGATCACACCAAAATAGTGTGAATTTTGCCCAGACTATCAACCTCGAAAGTGAGATCGTGACTACGAAGGAAATATGGAAAGATAACTTAACATAACCCAACCAAACACAACGAAGAACAAGAAACTAAAATGTAGACTAAACAAACATAGATACGTTGGGCTCAATAACTATAGTGCATACAGAGGATACACAAAACCTACATAAACATATAAACAGAGCACTAGAGAATGAGCGACACCACAAAAACTAAACATTTTGTGAGGAAGGCGTTAAACCTTCCTCCCTGACGAAGAGACACTCAAAAATGCAAACCGTTGATAACACCGAAAAGGAGGTCGCGATCACTCACCAAGGCACAAGGGGATTGGGGCCCAACGGACAGGGAGCTGAAGAAGTGGGGTGAGGGGAATCGCAGGGAGGATGTCGGAAAGCTGAGGAAGGGGGTTCCTGGGGGAGGCCGGCGCCTAGATGGGGTTCGGGGGTCAGCCAGTTAATATATACCTAATTCATGCGTGACATGTACAAAGTTGATGATCTTATACAAGGCCTTGTATTATTATTGAATGTGCAAACTATAGAACTGTTAATATTATTTGAGTTTTTGAAAGCAGAACGACGAGCACTTCACGCTTATGGGATACACTTGCCGCTGCCACCTCGCCGCAAAACCTCCGAGAAGGTATGAAACAAGCCACGGGAGGAGGAAGTGGAAAGAAAGAAAGAAGGTGGGATAAAGCCTTTAAGAAGTCGGACTATCGAACACCCTGATTCCTTCACCTTTTAGTCTTATGGGGTGTTTGGTTGCATGATATTTTTTTGTACACTTACGTGATAAAAAATTATATTAAAATAAAAAGTGAACTAACTCATGATATAAAATTATCATGTTTGGAGGGATGCGATTACAAAAAAGAGTAACTACCACACTAGACCAAACAAAGTGGGGGGGGGACCACAAGAAAAAAGAAAGAGGTGAGACCCTCTTTTTTATTTAAGAAGAAAATCATTTTTAAAACATAAAATTGTCATGGTTACCAAACACCTCTTTTATCAAGTTTTCTTACAATTTTTAAAAATTAAAACAAAAATTTTCTTATCATGCAACCAAACACCCCATTAGATATATATATATATATCGATCGGTTCTACGTGTTTATTTCCATAATCTATTCCAACTATATACACACACAACCGATCGATATAATATATATCAGCAAGCTGCAGCCGGGACGACGGCGGCGCCGGTGGGCTCCGCCGTCGGCGGCGCAATTGAGGGACTGGAAACGGCGGTCTTTCCGTCAGCGCAGTCTCCCGGCTTGAAGTCGAGCGCCTCGTCCTCGTAAATCTCCCACCATCTCCTGATCAAGATCTTGATGTCCTCTCTGTCCATGTTGGCCTCTTTCCCCGTGTACCTCCATGGCTTGGATCCCTGAAAGAGCAAGCAAAGTTCATTGATATAATTAACGGGCCGGCCGGCCGGAGAGGCGCGCGGCCGTACGTAGCTTAATCACATCGACACACGGGCGGCGGGCGGGGAGGGAGAAGGGGGGTCTCACGGCGGCGCAGTAGTGAAAGACCTTCACTTTGTCGAAGTCGAAGTTCTCCGGATGGCGCCACAGCATCGCCAGAATCAGGTTGTAATCCACGGGGAGCGGCTCGTAGATCTTCTCGAAGAAGATGTTCATGAAGTCCTGATTAAAATGATCCACCGGTACCCATAATATGTGATTCAACATTGATGAATTGCTTGAGCTTCCACACTATAACATTATACGGAGAGCGGATCTGCTCACGAGAGGACATTGATGAATTGTTTCACCATTAAATGAAGAGGGCTGTTCACCTTGGGAGAGCTCCGAGGGAGTCGACTCTCTCAAGAGTTCTTTTAGGTGAACCGTCCTCTTAAATGAAAGTAGGAAGAGATATTAAATCATTCTTACATTTTCATTTATGTCAAAAATTTGAGAAGATCTGATCCGCTCTCACGGTCCGGTATACCTGCTCGGCAAAGGGAGTGATGGGGACGGTGTGGAGGGCGTCGAGGATGCTGCTGCAGGTCCGGCGGCTGGGCTCGAACACGAACATGCCGGAGTTGAAGTAGCGGCCGGGCGGCGGGCCCATGTCGGCCGGCCACCGCACCTTGCCGGGGGGGCTCTGCTGGCAGTAGCCGAGGGCGTACTGCGGCGAGTAGCTCCATGTCTTCTCGCAGAAGCAGTCCATGACGGCGTACAGGTGGCCGTCGGGCAGGTCGAAGAGGTGGTCGATGTTGTCGAACACCTGCGTGTCTGCGTCCAGGAAGACCATCTTGCCGTAGTCGTCGTCGAACTGCATACGGCCGGGTGCGTTTGGGTCGGGATTAATGGCGAAATAATCGACCCAATTTTCAACAAGGTACGTACGTAGATATATGTATTGTACATGGATTAAATTAATCGATTTCGGGGATACCTCGAAGACCCGCATCTTGGAGTAGTTGACGACGTAGTAGGCCATGGCGAACTGGACCCGGTTCTCCGGCAGGGTGATGGGCAGGACCTCGCGAACCTCGCAGCCCTGTGCCCGGAGCAGCCGGCGGTGCTCTTCCGGCACGTCGGGCAGGGCGGCCACCACCAGCGGGTAGGCGCTCTTCACCTTGCGCAGCCCCTTCGCCAATCCCACCACTCCCTTCACGTAGTCGTCCCCGCCGCCGGCGAGGAAGGTCACGTACCCCCTCTTCGAATTCCGGGGCCTAACCGCCGGGGGCTTCGTCCCGTCGCCGGAGAAGGCGCCGTCGCCGGGTGCCGGCGAAGCCATGGGAGACGGGTGCCCCCTTTTGTGAGGATGAGACGGCACCGGATCAGTAGCGGCGGCGAGCAAGCAGCGCGATGACTCCTTTTCTTTATATATATATATATAATAAGAGCAAACACCCTCAAAAAAGTTTTTTTTTTCAAATTTATAAAATTAAGACATTAGCACTTTTATTTACAAAATTATCACGCCTACTTCAGCGCAAAATGTCGAAGTTAGAACTCCAACTTTAACCAAAATCTCGGAAAAAGAGAATCTTACTTGAATTAATAATTTTTTTTAGAAAACTACTTAAATTAATAAGTTTGTGTGCAGGAAACCAATTTTGAAGTCCACACTATCTATTATCAGTTTGTAATCCGTTTCTTTATGCCCTGTTTGATAACACTATTAGACACCTCTATCACTATTAATTTTAAAATTGATATTGATAGTAATCACCTTGAGGTGTTTGACTAATAATATCAATTTTAAAATTTATAGTGCAAGCAACACATGTTATGTAATACAAGTGTCCACTTGTATCAATTTTGATATTGATACTCCATCTTCTAGAAGTATCAATATCAATATTAATACAGTATCAATTTTAATACTCTAACCAAACATGCCATTAAATATCTAGTAACCTTGTTTGTTCAAAAAAAAATAAAAGTTTCCACACACAGACTTTAATCCTATTCTCTGTTCTGCCGGCAAGTCAGTGTCCAAGTACAGAACAAGCGTAGAGCGACTTGTACTTTTTTTAAAAAAACAATAATTTATATGATAAATATATCAATTTTACAAACAATGTCAGAATTTCTTTACAACCTCAGTCGCTCAAACATTTTCACGAAAAAAATGAACCATACAAATCATTGTATATTAAATATTCTTTACAACAACGTCAACCATACAACCTCAACCTTATCAAATAGTGTCGTACCGATGAACAAGATACACGTAAAAATTTAGCAATTTCTTTTGATACCAGTCAAATATCACTCATTCTTACGATAACAATAATAAGAGATTCGATACACCCCAACTTAAATCGAATATATCAAATAATATATGATTGTTAGGCAAGCATACATGACACGTAAAGAAGAGATGGCGCGTGCTCCGCAGATGAGGAGGAGCAGAGAATTCATATACACGTCAACGAAATATGAACGAGTGAAGGAGGTTTAGATCAGCGTGGCTAGCTAGCTAGCGTTATGGATAGATAGATAGAATAGAATAGAAGCCATGCACGTAGTACTGTGATGAATGGCCACCAGCCGGCTGTCACTTGTGCGGCTCAGAGAGCGCCTCCATCCGAAATCACTTCGATCCTCGCCCCACCAGTAGGGGTGTGAATGGTTGGGCCGGCCCGAAGCCGACCCAATAAAAGTTCAATTCAAATTATAACGGGTCGGCCCGGCCCGGCCCGCATTATATTCTTGCCCGGCCCGGCCCGGCCCGCATAAAAATTAAATTTGGCCCGGCCCGGCTCGATCTTTCTAATATAAATATATATATATAATTTAAAATAAAAATAATAAAAATATGATAAAAATTTTATAAATATGACAAAAATTGTATAAATATTTATAATATGATATAGCATAATTGTTCATGTTCATGTGATGAAAATACCACTCAACCCCTCTTAATTTGAAAATAAAAAATAGTTATCACTCAACCGTTATCACTTGCTTAATTTGAAAATAAAAAAATATTTGTCCCAACTTGCTGCATTTATAATCCATCAACTTGCTACATTTATAATCTATCAACGTAAACATTCTGGGCCCGGCCTGTAGATGGCATCCGCTCCAATATATAATGGACTGGCCTGGTCCGACCCATTTTATGTCATTGGGCCCACCCGGCTCAGTCAGTATAATAAAATATAGATTTGGCCCGATCCAGCTCGATTTTTCAAATATATATAATTTTTTTAATTTTTAAAATATCTCCTACCAAAGTCTTGATATGACATATAAAATTAAAACTAAGATTCTTTTTTGAAATATTATGGTACGATGAGTTTGATAAAAAAATTAAAATATGATTAAAATAAGAATAGTAGATGCATTGCGCATTCATAATTTTTTAATTTATAATAAAGTATATAAATTTGACTGAATCGCTTAAATTTTTTAGTATATAATAAAATACATATCATATTTTTAAAATATTTAAACATCACACCAACTACCAAAAAGAAATTTTGAATCTAGAAATAAAAATAAATACATAGATAAAAATATATCGTTTAACACTCAAATAATCATAGATATGCAACTATAGTTAAAACTAAGTATATATTTTATTATGTTAAAAAAATTTATCTGATAGTCTATGTACCTTGTTCCAATTTATGCATGCAACAAGTTTCATAAAAATAAAATAACAAAACTTTTGCATGTGTGCTGGCGGACCATAGACAGCGACCGCTGGACAGTGGACCAAAGACATTGCTGGGTTGGCCCGCGGGCCTGTTTTCTTGGCCCGACTAAGGCATGAGGGCTCGTTGATCCGCCCCGAAACAAAGCCCAGGGCTGGCCCGGCCCGAGGGCCCGCGGGCCAGCCCAGTCCATTGCCGCCCCTACGCACCAGTCTAGTAATTTTTAGTGTTTGCTTATATGTATATGTATAAAATAAATTAATACTAAAAATAAATTAATACTAAAAAATGTATACATATATTTTATATATGTATAAAATAAATTAATACTAAAAAATTTGGTCTTGTGACAAAATATTAAAAAATAAGAGTATATTTTGTGTACACAGAACTTCTAGTTTAATAAAAAAGATAAAAAATATTTTCCCTTTCTTATATATATATATGATTCCCCCCATCTTTTTTAAGTCATACATTGCATGGTCCTTTTAATACATTTTTTTCACGGAAGTGTAGACAGTTTTATTTCACATGAATTAATCAACATCTTAGCCAACCTATTTCTTTACCTTGCATACATCTATATGATATTTTTACACTGCTTGTTATCATCTCTTGATCTCATTGATTACATTTTCTCAGGTTATATATCAGAACACTATCCAAAGGAATAATTTACTATGTTCATGTAAAAATTCTTCCAAAGTCTGATGAGAATTTTAAAAGTTTAAGTATAATTCACAAAGTTCACATTGACTGCACATCAAATTAATTTAATGCTCCGCATGCATGTTTAAGAAGTCAAAAATAAACAATACAAAAATTTTATTACGAGTAATTTTACATGTTTTCCGTAATAAATTAGATACGATAGTCTTACGAGATATTTGGTGCCGGAGATAAATTTTATACACTTTCACTACAAAAAATGTATTAAGATAAAATATAAATTAATCAACGTCGTAAAATGTCATGTTTGAAAAGATGTGACGATAAAAAAGAGCGATGGCCATATATGATCAAAGTGGGGGAACCATTGGAAAAAAAGGGTCCCATCTCTTTCTCCTTTTTGTACGGAAAAGAAATCACTTAAAAACGTCGAACACCTCTTGCAAAATTTGTAACAAGAACTTATTATACAACCAAACACCCCCATTAACAACAAATTATTACATCACCTTCAATATTAGGTGCTATATATGAAATCTAATACTGATATATCTACTACAAATATATATATACACACACACAAGAAGAAATTAATATCAAATGTGATAGTATATTGATTAACTTCAACACTCAAACCAAACGTGAGACGGGTTCTAAAGCTGTGATCAAGTCTCTATACTGACAAGATAGATGTGAGAGTCACCGGCCGACTCGTCTCTTGGTTCAAATTTTGCGTTGCCATCGATTAAAGAATGTATAAGTTAGGCGTAACCTGAGACGTAATATATAGTTTTGTTAACTTCAATGATTTGGACTTGAGCTTTAGGTTTAAATTAATTCGGTCAGTTAAGTTATATACACGTAGGATTTATGCGTGACACGTACAACGGTACAAAGGGTGATGATCTTATACATGTCCTTGTATGATTGAGGTGTATATATATATATATGCAAACCATATAGAACTGTTAATATTTGAGGTTTGAAATCATAACGACGTACGAGATCTTCATGTTTATGGGGGTACACAAGAACACGCACGATCCTCTGGTGTTACTCGGCCGAGGTGCAACGTGACCAAAGGGAAAAGAAAAAGAAGAAGAAGAAGAAGAAGACTAGCTGCATGCAGATATACTGATTAATTAACGTAGCTGTCGGCCGAAATTGTTCAGGGTTGTGGCCAAACACGACGTATCGGTTCCTGATCGGTCGGATCCAATTCGTAATATTTTATATTTTATTTTCACGACGCGTTTTTGATTCCGTGACAAAGTTCAATTAATATATATGCTTACCCAAAAAAAAAAAAAGACAAGTTCAATATATGACTTGCTGATCAAGTCACAGGTTATGCCAGAAAATTTAACCGACACAAGATGGGATGAGAACGTAACTTACCGATAAGACTGATGTTTCCCCATTCGCCTTAAAAAGATTTCCGAGGAGAGATTCTTAATTCCTCTCACAAAGTGAACGATAAAATAATATCAAATCATCATTAATACTGTCAAATCATGATACCTCATTATCTTTTGTGTGAAAATTGAGAAATCCTCTCGAGAATCCTCTCGAGGTGAATTCAAATCTTGCTTACAAATTTCTCCTTGTGGCCTTCCTTCAATGAAGTCGTCGGTTATCTTCGTTTCGGCAACTTTTCTTGGCAAAAGCCGGGAAAGAATTTTTAAAGTTCTGTCCAAATAGTGAGTATTGAATTATTTTCTCGGTCAGATTTCTCGACTCAATTCAACTCAAAATTTATATTATTTAAGTATATGTGGTATAAAATGTTATGATATTTTTACGTCGATAGATCCAATATTTACCGTAACGGAATTGGTCAAACCACTCGCATGCACATGGTGTTATTCTAAAAAAAGACTTCATCTACACTTGGAGATGGACTGCAACAAAGTTAGATTATTTTATTTTTTACTATCCAAACTACTATCTATTATTAATTTTGAAATCATCTCCATCAAATATCTTTCTCCTAACATTTATGTGCCCATTTTAATGACTAGATCTTCGTGTCAAACAACACGACGTACGTTTTCTTGTTAACCGGAGCACCACCATAAAGTTAAAAGCGACCAATGGCATTTGTGTCTATTTATACTTATATATATTTTAAATCCGCAGCAAGAACATCTATATAATTTTCAACAAAACATTACAGAAAAATAATAGAGGATAAGTTTACGCTAAACATGCAAGTTAGATCACTCTACCACAATATAATCTCAACCAAGGAAAATCAAGGACGCAGAGTATAGAGTAAAGCTTCTTGATCAAGAAAACAAACGGTAGATAGTGATATAACCCTAATTAATTTTTTATTAAAAGCGGGTGTTACTTGGGAAGGAAGCGCGGTAGTCAACGGACCGTGGACGCGGACTTGACACGTGGAAGGAACCGCGCGGCGAGCCGCGCGTACACCGACACGTGCGAGGAAGCGCGGGGCGCGACGCGCGTACACCGACACGTGCAGGTACGGAAGGTCACCCCCGCACTCCTCCGGACTCCGGTCACGGAGCAACGCCCCCTCCTTCGCCGAAGTCCTCCGCGGAGCAACTACCTCCGCCGCGGCCGGCCGACCTGCCGGAGCAGGCGAAAGATGGAAGGGAATTCAAGACTGAACGCTGAAAGAAGCAGGGGGTTCCCGGGAACGGCGGCCACCGCCTGCACCGCGCTTTCTCACCGCCTTTCGACGACCTTCGCGGAAATCGCTCATCCTTAACGCCTCCCCGCCGGTCGAGGCCCGTATATAGGCCGCCGGAGACCTTGCTCATCCATACCTCCCCATCCTTCGTCTTGCGGCGGCTGCTTGCTTCCTCTCACACATTGGTTTCGCGCACTTCCCCCGCCGGCAACCCCTGATGGACTTGAATTCACCTGCCTCCTTACTGCGCTCTACCGCCCGCCATTTCCCCGAGCCCCTCGGGCGGTGGCGCTCTGCCCGCGCCGCCATCTACGTTTGCAGGGCTTTTGCGGCCTGGCGGTGGCTTTCCGGCGAACTTGCTCTCAGGCCGTCTCGTGTCTCCGTCGACCTGAGCAGCGCGGACGTCAATGCGCGCCACCGCCGGCGGCGGTATGCCACGGCCCCCTCCGAACTCAAGCTGCCCGCCGCCAACCGATGGCGCGTCGTTTATGCCGTCATCTGCTCTTGCCGGTAGGCATCTTCACCGATCGTCGTCTTCTTCGACTCGTTTTGTCATGTGTCGAGTAGATGTATAACAGTTCCAGGATGTACTTGCAGGGCACTCGCCTCTCTGGCCAAGGTAACACTGGTGGAGATCATCCACCGGAGCCCTTCTTATGTGGTCCTCGACGTCGGCGACGACGACAAGGACGGCATCAGGAGCAATGCCGCCACTGCCCTGCAGGAACTCAGATTGTCGCTCGTCGACCGGAGGAGCCTCGCGGAGATCGTCAAGGGGAAGAGCGCCGACGGCCTGCGCGATCACGGCGGTGTCAGAGGAATCGCGGCGTCGCTAGAGTCGAGCTTGGAGGCCGGGATCGACGGACACGACGACGGAATCGGTCTGCGGCGGAAGCTGTTCGGCTCGAACACCTACAAGAAGCCCCGGGCGAGAGGCTTCCTCTCGTTCGTCCGGGAAGCCTTCGGCGACCCCATGCTCATCATCTTGCTGGTCTGCGCCGCCCTCTCCCTCGGCTTCGGCATCAAGGAGCACGGCGTCAAGGAAGGCTGGTACGACGGCGTCAGCATCCTCGTCGCCGTCTTCCTCGTCGTCGCCGTCTCTGCGGTCAGCAACTTCCGGCAAGCCAGGCGCTTCACGAAGCTCTCCGACGAATGTGGCAACATCCGGGTCCGCGTCGTCAGAGACGGGCGGCGGCAAGAGATCTCCATCTTCGACGTCGTAGTGGGCGACGTCGTGTGCCTGCAGATCGGCGATCAAGTGCCCGCCGACGGCGTCTTCTTGGACGGGCATTCCCTCCAGCTGGACGAGTCCAGCATGACCGGGGAGAGCGACCACGTCGCCGTCGACGCACAGAGGAACCCCTTCCTCACCTCCGGCACAAAGATCGCCGACGGCTACGCGCGGATGCTGGTCACCTCCGTGGGCATGGACACCACCTGGGGGGAGATGATGAGCTCCATCAGCCACGACACCAGCGAGCCCACCCCGTTGCAGGAGAGGCTCCAGAAGCTCACCTCCGCCATCGGGAAGATCGGCACGGCGGTGGCCGTGCTCGTCCTCGCGGTGCTTCTGGTCCGCCACTTCACCGGCAGCACCAAGGACGAGAGCGGCAAGCCCAAGTTCGACAAGAACAACGTGTCTTTCGACAGCGTGATCAATGCGCTGGTCAGCATCGTCTCCGACGCCGTCACCATCGTGGTGGTGGCGATTCCGGAGGGGCTGCCGTTGGCGGTGACCCTGACGCTTGCCTACTCCATGAAGAGGATGATGTCCGACAACGCCATGGTCAGGAAGCTCCCAGCCTGCGAAACCATGGGATCAGTCACCACGATCTGCACGGACAAAACAGGGACGCTCACCTTAAACCAGATGCAGGTCACCAAGTTTTGGATCGGCGAAGAGAGATGCACCGACGTCGACGGCAAAGCCATCGACGATGGCCTTGTCGAGCTCCTCCACCAGGGAGTCGGGTTGAACACCACGGCCGGCGTCTACAAGTCCAGCTTGACATCAGAGCCAGAGTTCTCCGGCAGCCCCACGGAGAAAGCCATCCTCTCTTGGGCTGTCAAGGACCTCGGCATGGACGCCGAGACAGTGAAGAGGCGTTGGGAAATCGTCCATGTCGAACCCTTCAACTCCGACAAGAAGCGGAGCGGCGTCATGGCGAGGAGCAAGAAGGACGACAATGTGGTTGCGATTCACTGGAAAGGGGCAGCCGAGATGATTCTGGCGATGTGCTCGCACTACTGCAACGCCGGCGGGATTCCGCTGGCAATGGATGAAGAGAAGAGAACCAAGATAGAACAGATTATCGAAGGTATGGCTGCCGGTAGTCTTCGATGCATTGCTTTTGCTTATAAACAGCTGGAGACCGACGCCGGTGACCGAGACAGATCTCGTAAGCTGGAAGAAGACGAGCTGACATTGCTGGCTCTGGTTGGCCTGAAGGATCCTTGCCGTCCGGGAGCAAGGGCGGCGGTGGAAGCATGCCGGGACGCCGGGGTGGCCGTGAAGATGGTGACAGGGGACAACATCTTCACGGCAAAATCCATCGCATTTGAGTGCGGGATTCTGGGGGCGAACGACGACATAGACGGAGCAGTTGTAGAGGGTAAGACATTCCGGAATTATTCGGAGGAGAAGAGGATGGAGATGGTCGACGGGATCCGCGTCATGGCGCGGTCGTCCCCGTTCGACAAGCTGCTGATGGTCCAGTGCCTGAAGAGGAAGAACCACGTCGTCGCCGTCACCGGGGACGGAACCAACGACGCCCCGGCGCTGAAGGAGGCGGACGTGGGGCTGTCCATGGGCATCCAGGGAACGGAGGTGGCGAAGGAGAGCTCGGACGTCGTCATCCTGGACGACAACTTCGCCTCCGTCGCCACCGTCCTGATGTGGGGAAGATGCGTGTACAGCAACATCCAGAAGTTCATCCAGTTCCAGCTGACGGTGAACGTCGCCGCCCTGGTGATCAATTTCGTGGCCGCCGTCTCCGCCGGCACCGTCCCCCTCACCACGGTCCAGCTGCTGTGGGTGAACCTGATCATGGACACCCTGGGCGCCTTGGCCCTGGCCACCGAGCGGCCGACCGAGGACCTGAGGAGGAAGCCGCCGGTGGGCCGGACGGCGCCCCTGATCACCAACGTCATGTGGAGAAACCTCCTCGCCCAGGCGCTGTTCCAGGTGGCCGTCCTCTTGACCCTCCTGTTCAAGGGCGAGGCCATCCTCGGGGTGGGGAAGAAGGTGAGGAACACCATGATCTTCAACACCTTCGTGCTCTGCCAGGTCTTCAACGAGTTCAACGCCCGGAGGCTGGAGAAGAAGAACGTCTTCGCCGGCATCCACAAGAGCCGGCTCTTCCTGGCGATCATCGCCGGGACGCTGATCTTGCAGGTGGTGATGGTGGAGTTCCTGAAGCGGTTCGCGGACACGGAGAGGCTGGGCTGGGGGCAGTGGGGCATCTGCCTCGGCGTCGGGCTCCTTTCGTGGCCGATCGGGTGGGCCGTCAAGTTCGTACCGGTCAGCGACACGCCGGTCTTCGACTGGCTGAAGCGCTAGCTAAGTTCCGGTGGTTCACATATACATCGTGACTTATGGGATGTTTGATTGTATGATAATAAAAAATTTTATTTTTATTTTTAAAAATTTAAAAAAATTTGTTAAAAAATTATATTTGACAATCATGATATTTTTATGTTTTAAAAGTGATTTTCTTCTTAAACAAAAAATCTCATCTCCTTTTTTTTTCTTGTGATCTTTCATTTTGTTTGATCATGTATGATAGTTGCATTTTTTTTTGTTATCACATCCCTCCAAACATGATAATTTTATGTCATGAAATAGTTCGTTTTTTATTTTAATACAATTTTTTATCAAAAATGAACAAAAACAATATCATGCGACCAAACACCCCCATTAGATAAAATGGATTATTTGTTTCTACTTAGATGAATCAGAATTCGCACGTGTTTCTACTGGCTTTAGCCTTACGAATTATTTGCTGCATAAATCGAATTCTTATAACTAGACTAATTAAACCGTGCACTACCAGAAACATATATTTCTATCTGGTTTTTTTTTCTTGTTTCACGCCCGTAATTGTCCAGAAGACTTGTCAGTGTATTTATTAGTTTAGAGCACTCGTGTACTCACAGCACAATTATATGTTCCATTAAAAAATGTAGAAAATACTATTTTTAAACTAGTAGAGATTAATCAATTTTTTTTAAATAGTATGGTACTGGAATGGAAAGTGATACCAAACCTTATGGTTAGCCAACACCCGCGAGATAGCATTTCCATATTAATCCCACATCCCACTCTGAAAAGATTGGGTGCACCAAACAACGGGAAAGGCCGGTGCGGAAAATATGCGATCTTTATAACTTCATTGCAGTCTGCAGACAACGATATGATGTTCCATCTAAGACATCAGGTGGGTGCTACTTATCATTCATCAAGAAATGGGTACAACGACCATGAGATTTCCCTCACTCTCCGGCAATTTATTCTCTTCCGGCGCACGAGCATAACCGGACACACTTGCAACCCCTCAAAAACCATGAATTTTGATGAGCTCCTCCTTCACAACGCCAGCCTGATGATAAGACATATAAGATATTACCTCTCGAAAGAAGAAGAAGAAGAAGAAAAAACGTAATTCTGCTTGAACGTGTCCCGTCATAATTTAAGAAAATAATCGGACTTGCAGCTACCTGAACTAGAAAGGTGGACACATTCTCCCTCTGATCACCTTGGAGTTGGATCACCTGCAGCGAGAAGAGAAGAAGTTTCAGTTTAACTGAAAAAAGAAGGCGTGAGAGCAAATCACAAGAAGCTCGAACAGAGAGAGGTTGCAAAGGAAGAGTTTCATACCTGGCCTAGCTCGGGATCCTGAACGACCGTACCATTACAGCAAAATTCCTTCTTGAGGTCCTTCAAGATCTTTCTGTAGCTGAATTCCTTCTTCAGCCCCTGTACCGTAGTCAAGCACTTCCTGCCATTCCGTTGCTGGACGCGCACATGGACGTAGTCTTTTGAACCCGCAACAGAGTCCACGGCATCTGCATCAGAAAACGGGTCTGATCGAAAAAGAAAAGAAGCGAAATTAGTAAAGCCATCGAGGTGTTGTTTGGTATGCTGTGAAACACTGTAAAGTGATGCAATGGGATTTGATTTTTGCCTCATCTATGGAGCGCTGTAAGTGGGTGTATTTTAAAATCAGATTATGCATATGACATGCTTCGGTGGGGATTTTTTGGTTTCCACTCAAACTACTGAAAACCAGAACCAGTGATTTCAAAATCCTTCATCAGAGTGCAGCAAACTACCTCTAAGAGGAGAGTACATGTCTTGTGAAGAAATCAAGCAGATTTAGTGCTGAGGACATAAAGCACGCTGCTGTATACACATACCGAAGGCGGAAGGGATCAGAACGTCCAGTTCTGACATCAACACTTGGTTAGAGATGGTGGATGAGAAATCGAACAAAGAAAAGGACGAACTTTGCTTCGGTCGAGTCCCCGAGTCCTGAAACCATATGAACAATCTCGTTGATTACAATACAACAACTGAATCAGAGGCAAAATAGGACCAAACGAACAAAAAAACACATGCGTCTTATGCTGTCAGAAAAAGAAAACAAATAGCCGACTGAAATCAATCGAACAGTCTGATTGTCAAAAATAACAGAATGAATCAAAGAGAGAGAGAGAGAGAGAGACCGAACAAAAGAAAGATGGATCCTTTCCCGTAGCCTCCAATCCTATCGGAAGTTCTTTACAGAGCTACCGCATCGGGATCCTCCGGGAAAGAGCATCCAAGAAATCAACGAAATTACATGGTCGGGCGAAGAAAGAAGCCAATCCTATCGGAAGGTCTTTACAGAGCTACCGCATCGCGATCATACGGGAAAGAAAGAGCATCCAAGAAATCAACGACATTACATGGTCGGACGAAGAAAGAAGGGACGCTTACCAGAACAACGACGAGAGAAATCGCAGTTCCGGAGGGAGCAGTAGTGGTTTTCGCCCTGGAAGTGCCGCCTTGGTATTTATATCAAGTCTGTCCGGGGTTGCTTGTGAATAACGACAACCGTCCGATGAATATCGGACGTCCAAGGATTTGCAGCGCTTACAGCAATATTCCACCCCCACCGAGACCGACCTTGCGTGGGGGAGCACGCGCGTACTTGACCAGGGTAAGCTCCCGTCGTTCGGGGTTGGACCGGCCGGTCCACGTATAAATACATGTATACTTCTCGTTAACTTTGAAATTGGTATCATAAAATGTTTTTGCAAATCGATCTCTGCAATTATTTGATATTTCAAATATATCCATGTAATATTCTCTCTCCCGCTGAGCAGTGAGCACACGGCACACGTTCGTAAATACGTACACTCGCCCTCTGCCGCTCCCTTTATTACTCTTGACAGAGACAGAGAGAATATATATGTGTATAAATACACTGAAAGAAAAATGTAAGTAAAAAATATAATGAGTTATGGTAGATCAAAGCCATGTCAAGTTAAGTTCAACCTTAAAGATTAAACCGAACAAAATTTTTAAAATATTATAAAATTTATATTTATATGAAGTATTAAATACTTATAGGGGATGGTTATATATGTAAACATTCTTAATATAAATCATAAGGCATTCAGCTATCAATTTTGATTTTAAAATTTTCTGTACAAATAAGACGTGGATAAACGTCCACCTGTGTCAATTTTGTTATTAAAATACATTACCCTCAAGGAAATCACACTATCAAAATTGATGTTTCATAATCTTTGATACTATGAGAAATTAGGGTTAAACTATGCAGGTGAAGATTATATATCATCAATCAATCACAATCCAAGCAGTCAAATGAATATCTGAAGACATTAGTTTTCACGTCATTTTGTCACGCAGGTTACGACAAGAGTGAGATCCACTTATACATGCTAAACCGCTATAGAACTTTGCTAATTCGCAAACATGTGTCTATTTTTTACAATTTCGTCTTTATACCAATTAAATGGATAATATCTTTCATAACATATCTGGAACTAGTCGAATTCCATCCGTAAATGAACAACTAGACCCTCAAATGTCAGGACATGTTTCGTCTGGACAGAACAGGCGGATCCGGAACCCGCTTTCCGGTCTTACTCTTACCGGGTCACCTTTTACATTTAGGGTCCATTTGGTTCCCCGTAAAAGTAAAATCAATGAAAATAATTTACACAACATCTACTATTTGATTTCTTGTAATTTATTTTCCATGAAAATACTTTCGGACGTTTGATTGTCTGTAAATTATTTTAGGGTTTCTTTTTTTTTGAAAAATGATATATATATTAGAAGCAGAAAAGAAATACAAATAAGTCTTACAACTCTCGCCGACCAGCAGGCGAGTCCAACAAAACTCGGTTCAACGCACACATAGGCACTAAAATACAAGAAGTGGACCACGCGCCCTTTATACCTTCCCTCAGAGCCCACTTCGCAAGAAGGTGTGCTGCCTCATTTGCCCCCCCTAGGGCAAAAAGATACAGAAACGTGGAGATCCTGCAGACGCCGGTGACATCTGGAGAAGATGGAGCTAGCCTTCCAGACCGTAGATTTCAGTCCATTAAAAGCTTTCACAATGTTGATAGCGTCACTCTCAATAATCCCGGGGAAAAACTTCAGGTAATCCCATAAACACCCCTCTTCAACCGCCAGAGCTTCCAAAATCACAGGATATGTAAATGTAAATATATTAGTTTTCCACGCAATCAATCTACCAAAATGATCCCTAACCAAGACACCGACAGCTCCTTTTGAGTTATCCGTCGCTGCATCGACATTAATCTTAACATGTGTTCTAGGCGGAGGGATCCATCTTTCCAAAAGAGGACGTGGGGAAACATTGATATTAGCTTGGGATAAGAAATAATTTGCCTCCCTAGTTGCCAACTTTAATATCGAAACTGGATTTTTCTGAATATTCTTAAAAACTGTATCACATCTGCACTTCCATATCATCCACATAATAACAATGCCCATTGTCCCCATAAAGATGAACGAGTAGTCTCTGCTTTGAATCCATTCCATGAACTGCACAAGCAGTTTTATGAATCCGTGTCTCTGCCGGTCTTCATTGTAACCTAACATAGATCCAAACCAAATAGCACGACTACGAGGGCAAGAGATAATCAAATGATCTATATCCTCACAAGGATATAAACATATTTGACATGCTGGTTCAACATAACAGCACCTTCGTGCAATTTCTGCATTTGTTGGTAATGCTTTTTTTAAACCTTTCCACAAAAAGAAAATGATTTTCTGCGGGAAAATTCTGCGCATAAGAGGGTGCCAAATTTGTCTCCACACTCCTTGATCCGAAGTTCCTGGCAAAAATTTCTCCTCATGAAAAAACCTATACACTGACTTTGTGCTTAAGATCCCATCATTTGTGTACTTCCAAACCAGTGTATCTTGACTCTCATCCGGAAATATAGGTGTTTTCAAGATCCTATCCACAGACTCTTTCTGAAAACAACGCTGAAGAAAATCCCTATTCCAATTACCATCAGATATGAGTTCCTTGACCAGGATAGGTCTAATCATAGTATCCGAAATACAAATAGGTGGTCCCATATTATCTAAAATCCAATTATGACACCAAATGTTTATGTGTAGTCCATCTCTCACCTTCCATATACCTCCTCTGAGAAGTTGTTTTCTAGCTAGCAAGATATTCTTCCATACATCTGAATCAGTCTTTTTTACTTTAACATCCCAAAATTTTTCCCTTCTCAGATATTTTTCCTCAAGCAGTGTGACCCAAAGTTTCTTCTTATCCCTTAAAAAGAACCAAGCCACTCTAAGAAGAAGAGCCTCATTCATGGAAGACAAATCTCTGATACCTAAACCTCCTTCCAGCTTAGGAAGTTTTATAGAATTCCAATTTAAAAAATGTATCTTCTTCTTCCCCTCTTCCTTATGGGCCCACCAAAAAACTATTTTGGATACTCTCAAGCTTCTGGATTATACCTCTAGGGATTCTTTTAATTGACATAAGATAAATAGGTAGCTGGCCAAGAGTTGATTTTATTAAAGTGGTACGACCTGCAGAAGATAGATAATCAGTTTTCCAGCCTGCTAATGTATTATACATCCTTTCCAAAATCCAGTTATAATGATTTAATCTATGATATGATATTCCCAAAGGGATACCTAAATATTTTTCAAACTTGGAAGCCTTGACGAAACCTGAAATACTACATATCTGTTCTTGAATGCTATTTGATACATTCTTACTAAAATAAATACTAGACTTAGCCAGATTTAGAGTTTGTCCTGATAATACTTGGTACATATTCAAAATCTCCATCAATCTAGTCACTTCCATAACATTAGCTTCTCCACACATAATAATATCGTCTGCAAACATAAGATGTGTAATCTTCGACCCACCCCTACTGATGCGAATTCCATGAAATAAACCTCTGTTAACAAAATCTTGAATAATCGCCGATAGAGCTTCAGCACACATAATATATACATAGGGAGACAAAGAACAACCTTGTCTAATGCCTCTGGCCGGTATGAAAGTATTAGATCTGCGGCCATTTAGATTAATAGCATATGACACTGATTTGGTACAGACCATAATGATATCAATAAACTGCACATGAAACCCCATGTTAAGAAGCATCTTCTCAATGAATCCCCACTGATGTCTATCATAAGCTTTGGAGATATCAAGTTTTACCATAAACAAACCGTTTTTCCCTGATTTGAATATGAAATGATTTACTATCTCATGCACTATAATTATATTGTCAAGTACCATTCTACTGGGAACAAAAGCCGATTGATTTTCTGAAATAATATCCGGAAGGAGACATTTTATTCTGCCTGCCAGAACTTTAGTAAAAACTTTAAACAACACATTACATAAACTAATCGGTCTGTAGTGTTCAGGCAATTCTGGAGTAAGTCTCTTAGGGATCAGCGAAATAATAGAGTGGTTTAATCCATCAGGGATCCTGTGAGTAATGAATATGGTGTTTACCAAATCCAAAATGTCTTCATAAATTACTGGCCATAACTTTTGCAAAAAACCTGGTGGAATACCATCCGGTCCAGGAGCCTTATCAGCCTTCATAGAAAACAAAGCTTCTTTGACTTCAAGAATAGAAATTTTGTTTAAAAGATTGATCCCCTGGTCATGAGAAATTTTCTTGCATGTATTTGGGATTTCAAATACTTGTGTTCCCTCACAATTGTTTGAGAAAATATTTGAAAAATAATCCAAAAACTTGTGATGAATATCATTCCAAGTACCAGACCAGGTCCCATCCTCTTTGAAAATACCACTAATCTTATTTCGTCTTCTTCTATTTATAACTTTCATGTGGAAAAATCTAGTATTCTTTTCCCCCAAATTATGCCAAAAAGCTTTTGCCCTCTGTTTCCAATACATATTATCCATAACTTCCAAAGCCCTAAGTTTCTCTTGTAGCTTTCCTTCATAATCAATATTCTGCTGACTAGGAGGACTATCTTGGACTCGTAACAACTCACTTCTAATTTCATCCATTTGGTTTTTTACATTGCCAAGAACTTTCCTTTTCCAGATTAAAACCTCCCTCCTAATAATTTTCATTTTCTTTTCATAATGCCAGCACAGCTTTGGGCTTCTAGTCCAAACATGACTCACCAATCCCATGAAAGAGGGGTGTTCAAACCACGCAGACTCCATCTTAAACTAGCCTTTATTATGTACAACATGTGGATTTGTATTTAATAAAAGAGGAGCATGATCACTATGATAGGTCGGTAAAATACTCACCTTAGCATGTTGACAAATTTGAACCCAGCTCATAGAAGTAAGACACCGATCTAATTTTTCCCGGACATTGAAAGCATAGCATCTTTTATTTGACCAAGTAAAAGCCGGACCTTCTACTCTGATATCCACCAGTCTGTTTTTCTGTATAAAATTTTCAAATTGAAGAAGTAATATGTGATTTGGAGCATCACCCCCATTTCTCATAATTAAATCTGATGCAGTTCCAGTCTCCAATCAAACAAACAGGAAGTATTCTACTTTTCAAAAATGTACTCATCTGATCCCACATATGTTTCCTGTCTTTTTGCTTGGTTGGGGCATACGTTGTGATGAGGATAAAATCAGCCCCCATATCAGTACCAGAAACCACACCAGCAATCCAGGAACTTCTAATAGCTAGTACATCAAAATTTATGCTATCAGACCACCAGACCCATAGGCCACCAGCTCTTCCAACTGAAGGGGATATGACAAAAAATTTTATACTTCTTTGCCGGAAAAAGACCTCAGATGAATCCTGATCCCTCTTTGTTTCAGCAAGAAAAATCAAATCAAGTGAAACTGAATGGGTAAGCCGATCTATAAATTGAACTGTCGGGTACCCATTCGCCCCCCGACAGTTCCAAGAAATGATCTTCACGTGTCCACTTGCAGCCTTTCAGGGCTGGCTGCCAGTGCCCTTAATTTCTCATGCATTGATATAGTCTCAGATGAAGATGAAGATGAAGATGCCTACTGAATATCAACTCCAATTTCCTGTAGGCGTAACTTCCTTTTTGATTTTCTTTTTTCCTTTTCGGTCAGTCTTGATTTGTTAACAACCAGGCAAGGAGGAGTTCTACCAGATTGTATCTTCGCCTTAGCTTTTTCAATATAGTCAATACTGATAAATCTTCTAAAACTGGTACTTGCCTGCGAACAATTGCCTTGTCAATATTCATGAAGTGATTACTTGATGGGCCAAACGTATAAATCCAATTAAAGTGTTCATCACTGTCAGATATTCTTTGTTGATCCTCCCTCCTCATAATCTGTCCCTGGGTGTAAGTTACCTGTAACTGGGTACCACTTCCTGATAACTCAGCAGATTTGTTAAAAGAAGCACACTGGTTTGGCATTTGAGCACATTCTTGGTTGAGCCTTCCTCCCAGATTAACAGCATGATCAGAAGTGTTGGCAGGCCATAGCTCAACAGCGTGCTTATTAAGTTGACATTTAGCTCGAAAACCCACTGGTCTTTGACCCCCACCAGCAGCTCGCCCATTAACAGTTATCCAATCTCCATATTTAAAAGACAGTTTCTCCTGTAATAACTCTTGAGTAGATGCTTGTAAAGAAGGGGTAATCATTGATTGTAACATAATGAGCTTGTCACAATTATCGTACTTGTGCCCCAATAGCCCACAAAAGAAACAAAATATTGTAATTCTTTCGAAAGCTAATTCAAAAACCAGCTTATTTCCATCTTGCAGTGCCACTGATATCTCAATCGGTAATGGTTCTTTAACATTAAGAGATACCTTTACTCTAGCAAAAAGACTCCATTTATCTGCTATCTCTGGATTCGGTAGAAAAGGCCTTCCCACTTGTGATGCCATAGTCATTACTGTCTCCCTATTTAAAAATTCTTGAGGAACATCATATATTCTCATCCAAAGGTCTACTGATGAAAGAGAATATTCTGAAGGTAGAGTGTTTGGACGTCCTCTTTCAACAAGCACTAGATCATTATTATAAAACCAAAGAATTCTTTTACATATCTTATTAACCTCCTCTTCACTTTGTAGAGAAAGCAAAAAAGCTCCATTAGGATAATCGAGCATAGACCAAGGGCTAACAGGACTCCACATCTTCTGTACCCAATCAAGTAAACTTGCAGGCCTAATTTTGTCATCCGTTAAAACCAAAATAACCACGGATTTTTTCCATTTCTGGTTATCAATCTGAGGTAAGCAACTAATATTTATCGGCTCCAACCGTCTCTTGTCTCTTAACAACTCTTGAAATCGATTTACTATGTCCTCTTCCTCCTGTAAAACTGATGTCCCCATTTCCTTCGTGCAAAAGAAAAACAGAACCAGACCAGACGAAACTCCCGACCTCAAGAACGAGGATATAAATGCATACTTACCCAGTAAAGCAAACAAACACAGACCCAAGGGGGAGATTCCAGCACCCCACGAGAGCCTCCAGCTCGAAGTAAAAAGCTTCTAGCCAAATCTACCCCAGGAGAAACCAAGAATCCGCCGCGTGCAACGAGGCACACCGCGATGCTTCCGAGACTCGCTCGAACCTTCCTCCCGGGCTTGAAACATTCAACCCCTACTTCTTTCTCCGCACCTGTTTTAGGGTTTCTTGATACTTTCGTATCTCGCTCGGAGGCCACCTGCGAAGCCCCCCCCCGCGGCAGCGCTCCCCCACCCGCGAAGGCGCGGCGCTCCCCCCGGCGCGAAGGCCCTCCCCTCCGGCGCGGTGCTCCCCCCGGCGGTGCCGGCCTCTGCCACCCCCTCGTTGCCCTGTCGCAATCTCGCAATCGAGCCCTCCTGGCCGGCGAAAACTCTAGCACTCTCGCTTCGAAAATGCCCTCCGCGGAAAACGGCTTCCGTTCGATTTTTTAGCCTGGCTTTCGCCTCTTCTTCAAGGTGGAGACAGAAGAAGATAAATCCCTAGCCCGGCGCCCCTTAGCACCAGGCCGCTGCCCAGCGCCGCCCCCTTCCCACCGCGCCGCGCCTCGCCTCGCCTGCTGCTGTCTAGGCAGCCGCAACCGCCATTCGCTTCAGCTGCCGAGAACTTCCCCAGCCGCCGTAGAGCATTACCTGTTGCTGCAGCCTAGGCTCGTTCTCGGCTACCAGTGTGCCCGCACGATGCCCCCCCGCCGGCCGCCGCCTCCGCGCCTCCTGCTTGACAATGTCTCGTGCATGCGCAACGCCCAGACTGTCCTCCGCGACATCAACGTCACCGTCCACGACGGCTCCGCCCTCGTCCTCACCGGCGCTAACGGCTCCGGCAAGACCACTTTCCTCCGCATGCTCGCGGGCTTCTCTCGGCCCTCCGCGGGCCAGATCCTCTGGAACGGCCACGACATCACCTCCCCGGGCGTCTACCAGCAGTACCGCCTTCAACTCAACTGGCTCTCCCTCAAGGACGCCATCAAGGACAGCCTCACCGTCGTCGACAACATCCAGTGGTTCGAGCTCCTCGAGGGCAAGTCCGGGAAGGCCATGCCCGCCCTGGAGCTCATGGGGCTCGGGCGGCTCGCTAATGAGAAGCCCAGGATGCTTTCCATGGGGCAGCGCAAGCGGCTGCAGCTCGCGCGTCTCCTGGCGATCGACCGGCCCATATGGCTGCTCGACGAGCCGTCCGTCGCGCTGGACGACGAGGGGGTACGGTTGCTGGAGTACATAATCGCCGAGCACCGGAAGAAGGGGGGAATCGTCTTCGTGGCGACGCATTTGCCGATCAAGATGGTAGATGAAATGATACTGAGGCTCCCGCCGAGGTTCCCCAGGCGGAAGACGCTGCTTGATCTGGTGCACTGAAGGAGGCGGATGCTTCGGCTCATTTCTTGGATCAGGTTGGTTGTGTACAATTATCCTGAGATTATATATGCCCGACAAGAGAATGTATGCAGTTTTAACTTTTCCCTCTACTTTAAGAAAATTATGTGTCAAAACAGATACCAAATTGCTTTACAATTCCTCATAGGTCAGTATATATCTTGTAAAAGAGATTAAATTGATCAAAGTAATATTAATTTTTGTCGATTCTAATCATCCTATCATGATGCGACAAAATCCTGAGGGTGGAATTTAGGTTTCACCAGAGATATTCTTCAAGGAGTGGTTGACAAATTCCCTGATTGACCACACCATAAGGTGTGGTTTCACCAACATTTTTAAAGAACGCTGGGAGTTGGAAATGAGAAGGTTGAGTTGGATAATATGGTATGGAATAAGAAGCTACATTCAAGATCCAATTTTTACTCTGGAAGATCATGAGGGGAAGGCTTTCCGTTGCTGCATAACTGAAATAGATCTAAAAACCCCTACAAAAACTGTGCAAATTTTTGGGTAGCTTGAGTAGGACCAAGAACTTTTGTTCCTGAATTGTGTGGTTATTAACATCATACGTATGGTAAATCATCTTACAGTCTTTAATATTCTGCTGGACATGGAAACTGATTTGAAGGGGATGATCATGGACTAATAAAAGACTAGGCTGGATCAAGTCAGAAAAGTTGTAAATCCTTTGGATGCAGACTTGCCAACACTCCTCTTGGCGGTCTGGTGGAAAATGAACATCATAACCTGTGGGCCAATGAAACACCTGCCCTTACATGCTTGCAAACTTAAGGAATGGCTACTGCTGGCAACTGGGACATTACGCAGCTGAAGTTTTTTTTTCATGTTGAAGAGGGGGGGGGGGTGATATACTGCTATAAATGCTATAGGTGTTCTATGTGGACCAGGATCAGCAGAATCAACACCATTAGATGCAGGTTGATCTGATCAATTAGGCCAATTTTGGGTGATCCGGCTGGCCAACAAATTCTAAATACCTTGGCAGAAACAACCTGATACAAGAAACAAACGTTTCTTCATAACTTTCTGAGTTTTTACTGCTAACTGTGGTTACCAGAAGAAAAAGAAGGCAAACAATCATATAACAGAAGTTGAGCTGCGAAATATCATAGATATTTTCTTCCAGTATTTGTTGCAATACTATCAAGAAGATATAATGCAGGGAGCTTTTACTCAAACCTGAACCTGCAATGCAACATTAAGCTTAAGTCATGATAAGAAAATGGTCTTACAAACTCCAAGACCATGCAATTAGGTTCAGAGACCCAGGGTTTTACCAGTCCTAGGATACTTGATGTGGGACTATCTCATACTAATGTACTCTCTTACAGCCAAGATGGTCTACAAAATAAATTGGGCGGCAGGATTGATTGAATGTTAGAGGGCTGGACAGAGACCTACTTTGATGTCATCTTGCATCCGAGTCATTTCATTTACTAAATAATCAACGGCCTCTATAATTCACAAAATGAAGTCTGTTGATCCCAAGGAATTCTGAGTGACCGATCCTGATCTAGATCAAGATTGGATTAGTTGGCTCGGCTGATCCGAGAGAAGAAAAACTAGTCTAGGATCAACTCAGATAGATTATTCTAAAAAACGAAAATGAAAGAAAGGATGCAAAAAATTCTCAGGGTGGCCAGGATGGGCGATTCTGGTCTGATTCGTCTCTCATTCTGGTTGTTAGGCGAATGTGTGATATCTATGCTAGAACATAGACGCATAACTTTATGTTATGCCAATGAAGTTACAGAACATAGAAGCATTAACTCTATGCTGTGCCAGCTGAAGTTAAATTTATCCAGTATAGCTGCCAAAAGACATTTCTAGTTGATAATCAATAAGTTGGACGATGCTTTACTGCTTGCGATCACAAAGTGCAACTGAAAATAACCACCTCCAGTGTCATCAGACTGGAACGCTCCGTGCGGATGTTACACAGAGCTTTCTCCTGTGTCGTTGCCACACTTCACACTGCCAACAAAATTGGTAATATCTAAAATTAAGCATGTCACAGTATGGTGAAAGGGACGAGTATCCTCTGAAATCTTCAGAAAAATCATCAAGGCCTTGGCTAAATATTCTAAACCTTTAAACAGAAAATTAGACAACGTGAAAGAAGCTTGCATGATGTTACAGATTAATTTAAGAAACATCGATATCATCTTAACTAGCAGAGCATGTGAAAATAGAGAAAATTACACTGCATTTTAAATAGAAACCAATGGGAAGTGCTAGGCAAAAGGTAATTACAACTAAAAGTTTTTTGATGAATATTACTTTATGTTACTAATAGGTTTCTAACCGTGATAGCAGAACAGCAGTCATAAAGACTGATACCTTCTCCTCTGTATGCAGTAAAAATTTGGAAAATTCCTGCCTCACCGGTCAAAACAGCTCCACCGGACAAAACACGTCGGATTTTACCTATTCCTACCGGTCATTTCAACGGGGAAACCTACTTAATTAATCTAATACAATTCCGTCCTTCCTATCAATTTATTATCCCATCCAAACACGAGTATCAAATGAAAGAATAAGAACGTCCATATGACAATCTGCATGATGGTAAAAGTGATACATCTTGGAGTTTTTTATGCTAAACTTTTGGAGTCTTTTTTTTTAAAAACTCACCTTTTGATTAATAGATAGCCGAAAGTTGTTAGTCGTTCACTGATTGAATTGGACGGTCGAGATGGCAAAGCTGAAAACCTTTTATCGAAAATTAGGTAACGAACCTTCTCAGTTCTCAGACGTGAAACTGTAATATACCTCAAAAGATACAACTTAGATGACATTCATCTTTTTTTTTATATATATAACAAACTTGTGATTCCGATCAAAGATGGAATCTCTTTATTAGTTTTAATTAAACTTTTAAGTTTTCTTTTAGGCGTTTGTAACTCCTATGATTCAGTTGCTTATTTTTTGACGTTATCTTTTTACTTTAATTTTTGACGAAACAATATATACACATGAACTTACATTTGGCTAGGGTCTATGTTGATTGATAAACATATATCTTAAGTAAAATTAACACTTTAAATGAATATAATGATGGCTTACTTTAACTTTTCATTTTATGCCAAAACCAACTTTGAATTTTTTAAATAATTCTATTCAAGTTTATCTGATAGGCTATTGTATTTAGTGTCTATTATTTTTTCTTTAACTTTGTTCCATCAATCAATCTTAATAATTTTTATTTCACATGTTACTTTTTACTTTTTGGTAAAACATATAAATTTATTAAAACATTTATCAGTAATCAACTTATTTTTAGTTAATATTAAGACTAATATATATGTTAGTTTAACGTCAAAACAATAGGCATCAGATCTGACGATTAAAAGTTAAATTCATTACTCTATTTTAGGAGTGTGATTGAGACATAAAAGGCATATTAAGAACTTCATTAAGATCTCTGTAATCAGACAATGTAAATGATCAAACAGAACTGAGAGAGTCAGTCGAAGGCTAAAGAAAAATCCAGTACAACCAACAAACAGCATAGTCTTTTTGTTTTCGTATTTTTTAATTTTTAAATATAAAATGACTATCAGCTGTGAATTTCAAATCTATAAGATAATAGAAAATATCACTTCTCCCTTCGTTTACCGACTGGGACACGGACTCAGTGAGTTCACGGTATCGACTCGTGCCAGGGCAGAACCGTTCTCGCCGCGCTTCGCTCCCTTCTCCTCTTCCTGTGAGAAGCCGCCAAGAAGCATTCTGCGCACGGCGCCGATGGCGTCTCCGAGGGTCCTCCCTCCCTCCACCCTGCAAAAGCTCGCCACCTTCAAGGAGAAGCCTTCATCCATCCCTCCTGCCTCCTCCTCCTCCCCTATGGCGTCCTCTTCCCCCTCTCCCCTCGACGCCTTCTCCTCCGACCCTGTCTTCTCCGCTTTCCTCTCTCCCGACTTCGACTCCGCCGCCTTCTGTTCCCAGGCCCTCACCTCCAACTCCGCCGCCGCCCGCGCCGAGCTGCTGCAGGAAGGCGTCCGTCAGCTCGAGAAGCAGCTCCGCTCCGAGGTTCTCTCCCGCCACCCCGCCCTCCTCTCCCAGCTCTCCTCCCTCCGCGATGCCGACTCTGCCCTCTCCACCGTCCGCTCTGCCGTCTCCTCCATTCAATCCTCCCTCCGCCGCGTTCGTCTCGACCTAGCCGATCCCCGTCGCCTCCTTCACGTCCACACCCTCCAGCTTTCCAATCTCCAGAACACCGCCGATCTCCTCCAATACACCTCGAAGCTACTCCGTCAGTCCCGCAAACTCCGCGACCTCGTGGCTAACGGATCCGACCAGCCCGAGCGCCTGGATCTCGCCAAGGCCGCCGAGATGCACCGAGAGATCGAGCTCCTTTACGAGGAGCACGGCCTAAAAGGGATCTCCGTCGTCGAGGATGAGATCAAATGGCTGTCAGAGACCGGCAACAGGTTGAGATCCGAGGCGATGCGCGCCGTGGAGAAGGGGATGGAGGACTCCAACCCCAACGACATCTGGTGCGGTCTCCAGGTGTTCTACAACCTCGGGGAGTTGAGGTCGACAGTGGATGCGCTGATCAACAAGTACAAGGGCGTAGGTGTCAAGAGCGTTAGCACGGCGCTAGATATGAAAGCCATATCGACGTCTACGGCGGGAAGTTTCGGGCCTGGCGGCGTCCAACGGAGCGGAACGCCGCAGCTTGGCGGTGGAAAGAGGGCCGGGGAAGCGCTTTGGGAGAGGATGGCTAAGTGCATGGACGAGTTGCACAGGGTAGTCACGGCTGTGTGGCAGCTGCAGGCTGTGCTGTCGAGGAAACGTGTTCCTTTCACTCAAGTGTTGTTCCTGAATGAAGTCTGGCTGGTAAGATCTGTCTTGTCCTTGAAAAATGAAACGGCTGTCTACTTGTTATCCTGTAAATCGCGAACATCGACGTTGCCATTTGAAATAAAATTTTAATGGGTACAGGTTAAACTGCTTATCATAAAAGATGAATACTTCCCTATTCTCTTCATCGCTTGGATTAGTTCACATTTTTAGTGCGGAATATATTATTTTTCATTCCTAGTTAGGTAATCATTTTTTAATGAACCTTAAACACAGAAATACAATGGTAAACTTGCGTCACTGTCCATAAAGGATAAAGTTACATGATTCTGAGAAACTTTTTTCCAGTTCAGATGCTTTATGCTGTTAGAAAAAAAACGATACTGAGAATTCATTTTGATCTGTAGAATCTAGAGCTTGACTCCATCTAACTGTTCTTATATGGTCTGAGATGGATGGAATTCCTCAAGAAGTTCTCATAAACTACACTTCACTTGATTTACCTACTTCCTGAAGTTGTAGCTCGGTGTTCTGACTAGGTAAGAAGGTAGCATACTTACTTCCCTGTTTCTCTTGTTTAGGTGGGTAGCCACAAGGGATTTGCTGTTTTTTCTGTTAATTTCCTGTCTAAATGTATTTTAGTTGCAGTATATACCATATTTTATATGTTAATACAGTCAGTTTTATTTTCATGTTTGCACTGAATTTCATGAAGCTTTAATTTGATGTCCTTTGACTTGGTTTTATTTTATTTATCTGTAGAGAACATTATGTATTGCCATTATCTACTAGTCTATTCATTTACACAACAAAGAAATGTTTCACAGGAAGGTGATCCATTATTAACTGATCGAGTGTGGGAAGCTCTTGTGAAATCTTTCACAAGTCAAATGAAGTCTGCGTTTACTGCATCTAGCTTTGTTAAGGAAGTTCTTACAAATGGGTATCCAAAGCTCTTTTCCATGGTAGAGAACCTGATTGAGCGGATATCACAAGATACAAATGTAAAGGGTCTCCTTCCTGCTCTCAGTCCGGAAGGCAAAGAGCAAATGATTTCTGCCATTAACATGTTCCAGACTGCTTTCTTGGCAAGTTGTTTAGTCCGCCTTTCAACTTATGTTAATAACATATTTCCTATGAGCAGCCGTGGCACTGCTCCCAGCAAGGACCAAATCTCAAGGATCATATTGCATGTGCAAGAAGAGATTGAAGCTGTCAGGTTTCATGGACCACTGATGCTTTTAGTTTTAAATGAGATTAACAAAGTGTTGCTGCTATTTTCTGAAAAAGTTGAATATCAGGTACTCACTGCATGCAGAAAAATGTATTTACTTCTCATTTTGAAGTACAATATGCAGATGAAATGCACTACTACCTCTCTCTCTTTCATTTGTGTATACATATTGTTAAATGCCCCATACTACAAATTGGAAGAGAGATGTGTGAACCGATTATTGTTTGAGGCACAAGGAACCTGTGACGGTGCTCAAGGCAAATGATATTTTATAATATGTATTTATTATTTATATGTAAATATTTATCACTATTAACATCATAGTTTTAAAAGTGAATAACAAAATGCAGCCAACTTTTGTATAGAAAAGTCTGAAGAAAAAAATTACGGGGGGTGGCAGGGACTGTAAGGGAGAGTGAGGGGACTGAAGGGTCAGGATTATATATATATATATATAGAGAGAGAGAGAGAGAGTCTTCAGCTCAAGGATTTCTAGATCAGGATTGGCCCATGTTTTGGTCAGGGCTGATCCGATTCATTGTGATTCATCTTTCCCAATTTTTTAGGGCAGGTGGGGAAGATGCGGGGGGCAGTGGCATTCACCCCTCCACTGGTGACTGACAGAGATCCTATGGGGATTGGGATCAAATCTGTCTGGAACCGGCCATTTCAGGCTGAGTTCAGCTTCATCTTGGCAGAGGCATCTTCTAGGGTCAAGCTCCCCCACCTGAACCAGGTGTGCTGGTGTCAATTCCATATCAGACTGGGTCGTGATCGGCCAGGGGATGGTGGTGGCTGCCTCTTCACGGTGATCGGAAGATCCCATGGTGATTAATGCACGATCATTCTGGAATCGACAAATCCATGCCGATTTCAGCCTGATATCGGCAGAAGCTTCTTCCGAGGTCAGGCTTCTTCTTGAACTGGGTCTGCAGGTGCCGATCCTGATCCCGGATTAGTCTCTGGCAAACCATGCTTCAGCTGAAACTACTCTTTTGAAAGGATTCTCTCTTTCCTGCTCCTTCTCCCTCTCCACCCCTCTCTCTCTCTATGTGTGTGTGTGTGTGTGCGCGTGCATGCATACACAATCAAGCATTCAAGCCTTTTGGGCCATTTTCGTATTAGGAGGCTATGAAAACACCTGAATTACAATGAATTTTTTTATCTATTGTAGGAGACTATTTTGAATTAGTTTTTGTAAACTAGAAAATTCGGTTTAGAAGTTGTGTTTCCTTTGGCCAGGACTGATGTGCCTTCTTTGTGCTATAGGCTGTAGCTTATTTCTAATTCCAAAGCCTGTCAAAAGAGAGAGATGATTGTCCTATAGTTTTAATGACAGTCGAATGAAAGAGATTCTCAAAATTTTAGGTCCACAATGAGCTGTAAGTTGAGGAAAGGGTGTTCCTTTGGCTTGTTTATCAAATGACGTGCTTGGTTCTGAAGCTCCAGTCTTCTCTCTGACTCAGAAGGTGTGCAGCTCAAAATGCCCCAGATTGATTAAACCTGGTTCAGTTTGACTTGATTCTCGTGGATCCTAGTACTTTAAAATTAAGGGCTATTTTTACATCTAATGTAGAAGAGCATATCTGTATTCTGGAAGTCCCTGTGTGCATGTCTTTGTTGTGTGTTTAGTTTTAGTATGTGAAGTGGTAGTGGCTGTGGATGATAGAATTCCCGGTAGCGGAAGATGTAAGCATGATATCATGCTACCTTGTGCCATACATGTAGAAAGAATGGAAAATGGTGGCAGCTGGTCATATCTAAAAAGAAAACATGACTTTTTGTTTTTGCCTTCTCCTCCACCGGGATGAGTAGCTTGTATTTCTCTATGTCCAAGCTCCTGGATTAGTCCAATCCTCACCGAAGCCAATTATCAATGTTGACTATATAGCATTGGTATGAGCAACGCTTTCCATTCAAACAGTCTTAATTCTTCTCTTGTTCCTGTTCAGCCTAACAATCTCACGGATGGCTAGCAAATATTTATTATCTTTTACTTCTATTGGTCAGTCTTGAATTTATGCAAACACTGAATAAGATTGAGCAGATCTTCCAAAAAGTTCTACTTCTGACCAAGTGAAATGAACGATGCCACGCTTCAATAACAATGGTTCAATTTTCTTTGAACAGCCTGCAGAAAATGCATTTATCTTCGTCTATGCAGACATCACAACTGGATAATATTCTCCATGCAATTTATGAATGAAAAAATTTAATTATAGCAGTCAACAGATTATTCCAGAGTTTGCTAGTCCAAGAGCCTTGTAAGTCACCAAAACATAGATTTCAAGAACAGGAATGTTTTGTATACTGGCCTAAAACATGCTTGTAAATAGCAAGGCTTGGACAATTGAAATAGAAGGCAATGCCAAAGGGTCTGTGATTTCAGAAAAGTTCATGCTTAAATGGTTATTAGGAATGCGCTGGTCTTTTTAGAGTTTGATCTGTTCCTTGTGCAGACCCACGTGCATTCGGTCGAAATGGCTGTTGTAAGGGATTGCTATTTCCAATTATGAAAATAACAGTTGGCCAGGATATATGAGAGCTCTGTGGGATTAGTATCTTGGTGGAGTAAGGTTGTAGAAGATCACATTGCTGCTTGATACATCTGAGGAGTCTGAAGAGGGATTGATTTTAATTAGGTCAGGGCTCAGAAGTATGGTTGGATATGAAGATGGAGCATGGTTAATTAAATCACCATATGACCTTTGAGGCTCGAAGAAAACTATTTATGGGGATGAGGTTAATCTTCGCATGAAGAATGGCAACTGGAACCTTCTATGTTCTCTTCCCTGTTTGGGTCTTTATGGGAATGGGAATGGGTTAGCTTTGCATGTAATTTGAGCATATTTGCTGTTGTCTTTCTTTCTCATTGGGGTCTGTTGCTTGTTTTTTTGTTTCTCTCTCTCTTTAGTGTTCCACCTTTTTGATGGATGCTATGACTGCTTTTGCATCTTTTCATTTTACTTGTTAGTGCTTAGTGAATTGCTCCCCTTTCCATGGACCCTTCACAAAAGTGGAAAAACATTTAGCAAATTTGGTTAAGCATATAATGGGGCTATTCTGTTTCCAAGAGTCCTTGGCTTGTTCTATGTGAGCACTTAAAGATCTAGAGCTTTTACTTACAAAATTAATATTTTAGGTTCTGTGCCTCGTAGAATACATTTCCTATGCTGGTGCAGGTACTTGTAGAAATTAGGTGACTGCCATAGGTTAGATGTGAGCATTTGTAGATCTAGAGCTTTTACTTACAAAATTAATATTTTAGGTTATGTGCCTCGCCTGTCAGAATACATTTCTGTTCTCACTCTTATTTCTATTAATGTTGCAAATGGCCGTGTGGTTGCAACCAGAGTCAGAGATGGTTGTCCCCTAGTCAACCTTCTAACATTGTATATTGAAGTTATACCGTTAAAAGGCAAGAATGTTAGTTAACCTTCTAACTTTTCTTCGATGGGGATGGCATGGTGCATGCCATCTCGGCACGGCCAGCTACGCCTGCTGCTTCTCCAAGACGGCACACCTGGTGCAGGAGCGCGCCATCGGGCGTCCAGTTTTCCCCAAAGCATTTGGCTAGCTGCACGGCCATCCGGGCATCACGCGACTGCTCCTTTTCTACACGCACAGCCTTGTGGATGGCAGCCGCAGCATGGGTGTTGCCAATGCCGGTGAACCTGGAGTCTGGCATGGTGAACAGGAGGCACCTGGGGAGGTACGCTTGCCTTGCCATCGCTGAGCCCTGGCCCAAGGTATACGGCTTTGCCAAGGTCGACCTCCAGACAGGGGTCATGCGCAGGTTACTCTATGGCGGGAGCCACTACGGTGGACAACCTTATCCTATTTTGTTAAAAAAATCATTTTCTGAATGAAAAACCCGGGTAAATCATTTGGGATGGTCATGGTTTGTAGAATTGGCTGATTTGGATTGGGGTTGGTAGCGGTGCAAATGGAATCTGATGTTCTGATATTTCGATTCAATTCCAAGAAAAATTAATAGATTTGGAGCAAATTTGTGTATCATATAAGTTATCGGAATTGGAATAGTCAAGTCCGTTTCCATTTATCTGATTTCGATAAAAACAATATACATGTATAAATTAATATTATGATAAAAATATAAATTATCAATAATTTATGAAATATAAATGCTAAAAAAGTAAAATTTTTAAACATTTTATATAAAATTTAATGGTAAAATGAGATTTATTTGTCGATTTTTTAATACAAATTGATATATATATTATGGATTTCATAAATTATTGGATTATTCTGATTGCAATAATGGAATCGGAATGTCATGATTCCGATTTAACTGGAATTGGAATCACTTAACCCTTTAATGGAATCGAAATTGAAAACAGAATACTGCTACTGTATCCAACCCGTTTGCATCCCTAGGGATGGTAAATGCTGATCTAATCCAAAGGGGAGTCTGATCCCACAGCCCAATTTCATGGGAACAGGCTAGGCTTGGTCAAATTGTCTAACTGGACCAATCTGGAGCTGATGCCAGTGAGATTGCCGCCAGGAGGTGGCTGCAGAGAGGCTGCCGGATCTGGGCCATGAGCCATCCCTTCATTGGGGATGGCTCCAAAATGTTTTTTTTTTTTTGCATATTTTGTATTTTTTTGGAAGGATCCATATTTTCTTCTGTTGGATCAACCAAGTCTGGCAATCGGAGATTGGGATCAGCCATGGCCCATTTGGGGCCGATCCTGACCCAGAAGTCCTTGTGCATGGCTGTAACTTGAGCCTGATCCAGGAAATGTTCCAGCTTATTTTTCTTAAATGTAACCTGTTTTATTCTCTCTTGTAAGTTTTTGGCTTTAAGTTAATTTTTTTCCGCACCTGTTTAGAAGAATATTTTATGAGTTAAATATTTTCCATCACATGATAACCATATATTAGCCAACTGGCGTTTTATAAATTAGAAGGTATCTTTAATAACCAGCAGGCGAGAACAGGCACTAGAGAAAGCCCTCAGTGCTACCATTTTTCCTCTTCATACCGGAATGGAGGGAATTTAAAGTATGTGTCCCCCCTTTTCAGCACAAGTCCGGTTATCTAACTTGGACCAACGTAGGCATATGATAACTCTCTTCACCCCTCCTATGAAACCGATTGAAATTGTAATCTTGGTAATGGAATATCTAAATTTAACTACCCGCATTGCATTTCTGTTTCTTGTGGCAGATTTCTACAGGTGCCGAAGCTCGGCAGGTGATGGGCCCGGCCACTTCAGCTCAACTAAAAAACTTCACTCTATGCCAGCATCTGCAAGAAATTCACACAAGCATGACTGCTATGATATCTGATCTCCCAGCCATCGCCTCGGATGTGTTATCTCCCTCTCTGGGTACAATATATGGAATTGCCTGTGAATCGGTGACTACCCTTTTCCAAGCCATGCTAGATCGTCTCGAATCCTGTATACTTAAAATTCATGACCAGGATTTTGGAGTCCAAGGGATGGACCCAATGATGGATAATAATGCTTCGAACTACATGGATGAGTTGCAGAAAAGCATGGTTCATTTCCGCACAGAGTTCCTCTCGAAACTGATTTCCCCTTCTCACAAGGAGACAATTTGCACAAGACTTGTCCGCGGAATGGCTTCTCGGGTATTGACATTCTTCATCAGACATGCCGCCCTCGTCAGGCCTCTCTCCGAGTCGGGGAAGCTGAGAATGGCAAGGGACATGGCCGAGCTTGAACTAGCTGTGGGTCAGAACCTCTTTCCAGTGGAGCAGCTTGGCACACCATACCGTGCGCTTCGTGCATTCCGGCCCGTAATATTCTTGGAGACGCCTCAGCTCTTGGGTTCCCCACTTCTTCAGGATCTGCGGCCAAGTGTAATACTGCATCATCTTTACTCTCGAGCACCAGACGATTTGCTGTCCCCTCTGCAGAGCAACAAGCTTACACCTTTGAAGTACTCCCTGTGGCTCGATTTGCAAGGGGAAGATCAGGTGTGGAAGGGTATTAAAGCTACACTCGACGATTACGCCTCAAAAGTCAGGATCAGAGGGGGGAAGGAATACAGCCCCGTTTATTCGCTCATGCTTCAGATCGGCTCGTCCATGGTTGAAACCGCCTCAGTGCACAGACCCAGATAAGCGTCGTCTTCCCAGGGCCCATCTTACACAAATCTTGGTTTCAGCAGGTTCTGTAAAGGGATCGTGCTCCTCGGCGGGCCTCTTCCAGTCTGACGATGATGCTCTTCTTATTCTTGTATTCTTTGTTCCTCTTGCTTTTTTTCTTTTTTTCTTTTTGCTGTAATCATCCGTCCAATACCCATATTTAAACTGAATGATACGGTACCAAGAGACAGAAACCATCGGCAGTGTATCCGAGTTCTCTAGACCTTTTCCCTCTCTTCCTTCGATCTTCGTAAAGATAAAACGGTGAAAATTTTCGGAATCCTGTCTTGATCCAAGAACCAAGTTATGGAGATCCAACAAATTTAATATTCTCTTAGGTGGAATGGACTTGCGTATGGACGGACGGCGCTTGATCACCGATGTACTTGTTCATGTATCGTTACAAAACGATCTAGTAGTATGTGAAAACAGGGATCTGTCGAGATAGAGATAGGTGTGACAAAAATGTTACTTAATTGAGTTTTTCTTAGGTTAAAAAAGAGGCTTGTTTCCCATCTTTTTTAGTTATACACATCCCCTATCTTTCAAGATACCATTGGCTAACCAGGCACAATAATTTTAATTATTCTATATTTTATTTTAGCATTATTTTCTTCGGCTCATTATGCCCTGGAAAGACTCTTTTAGATGTTGATATTTTCTCTGGAGAGTCTGATCTGCAATTCCAAGTTAAGCACAGTGCTTCTTCCCTGTATACAAGTCATTCAGATGTAGCCACACACTGATTTTTACATCATGACATGTGTTCTGCTATTTATTTTTGGGTTTTTGGTGCATATAGTTCAGTAAATGAATTTTACCATCCCCGGAACCACCAACCAAATTAGTCTCTTAGCCTTGCTATAAAGAATAAAAGTAGTAGAAAGATCCTGAGATTCTTTCTACCTTTGCCCCTCCTAAACTGTCTTCTGGATGGTTGTAAGAATAAAGATTAGAAGTGAAAAATAGGTAGAAATAAATTGGGGAAGAACCAAAAGAAATATTAACTTCATAGGTAAACTTCTCTGTCGATAAGTTAGAAGCATAAAGCTGCCAGAATTATTATTCATTAGACATAAGTTGTTTCTTCATGTTTGGGTTAAGATATCCCAGCAAGGCAATCAAATCCACGTCTTGGGAGCTCTTTGACATGCTTGAAAGGTCACGCTTTGTCAAATGTCCTATTAGCATACAAGAGTCAAGAGACTCAAGACCATTACCAAAGATATTTGTAGTTCTCTACAGGTGGATGTTGGCTTTTGTCAAACATGAGGTTACGCCTTACTGTGGAATCATCTCTTGTCATGGGCATCTTCCAAGTGCTGCACCACGTACAAACGCCTGTGGCAAAGCATGCAAGCTTGCTTTTCCATTGTAAAATTCAAGAGTACTACAATTGCCTTTTGGTGATAGGACCATGATGGCCACAGTTAAATTGGAAATTTGGGTTTAGCGTACATTTGTCAGAGCAGGCGCTTAGGCACCAAGGCATCTTATGAGCCCTAAGGTGATGAGCTGTTTTATTGTGCCTCAAGGCCCTCAATATGGTAACCAAAGCACCGACTTAAGTGCCAAAGTGCCTCTAATAGGACCTCTTTGGCTCTTAAGTGCTAAACTGGAGCCAAGCTACTACTGGCATAGCACCAATTTAGGATCATTTAATGACTATTTATCCAATTTGAATTCTATGCATCCCCCGTGGTCAAATAAAATATCAGTCAGAGTGTCTCTCATTCTTTCTTCCTAGTCCCAATTAATCTCGAGTATCAATTATTTCAAAGGGAAAAGTTTCATTCATCATCCAGTTTTATGAATCATTTTATAGGTTGAGTACAAAGTTATTTTTCATGTGTATACTTGGATCCAATATAATGAAATTTATAATGTGTTATGTTGATATTGATATTGATAGTTTATATAGCATTCATTATCTTGAGTCATATGACTTTGTTGCTTGAGTCGATGCTTTGCCGTTTGACCGTACAATGAGTACTTTGTTGTCTTGACAACTGTGATTAAGAAATAAAATACATTTAAATATTTATTTTTTAATTAACATATATATATATTTTATAAAGTGTGTGCATTAGTTGTCCAAGAAGGAAAGATATAGGAACAGTTCTTGTAGAAAAATAACGTGAAATAATGGAGGTGATTTAACAAATTTACAGGACGATGTTTACAAAATTATCCAAGGTTTAAGTCCTTGAAGAAGGATCCAAAACCCTTCATATAAAAGGTGTGAACAAGAAGCTTGAAATGCTAGTTCTGACATATTTTGAAGTTCAGTTCTTTTACATTAATGGATAGTACGGCAAGTTTTGTGAAATGGATGAGATATATTTACATGTATGGTTGTGGACTTGTTAATGATCAATCGGGTAACCCAACAACTATGCTAATTGGTATCTTTCCCAACGCGGTCATTCCTTGTCTGAATGTTTATGCCCTTTGATCTGTTTCGTATAATTACAGATAACCATGCTACAGTCGCAAGGATCACTAAAAAAAAAGTAAGCATGTTGGATGCCGGATGCTTTACATGTTTTGAGTGAAGTTTCTTCTCTTCACTGTCGGAAACACACACACACACACACGTCCTACATCTCAGTTAGCTGGGGGTTGTGACGTGTGTTTGACTTGGTCGTTTTTAGGTTTGATCGGCTCAATCTCAGCCTTGGCCCGACTAAGCCAAATTGGATTTGGGCCCGAGGTCACAAGATGAAGACTGTTGCGCCTGGCCCGACTAAGTCAATCCGGGTTGCCAATTGCTAGCCCAACGTCACCTCGCGGGCTTGCCGTTGTGGCCTCATACAAGGTGACCAAGAGGTCTTCCCGCTCTTTCACATCTTCCCCCTCAGGAATCTGCTGGAAGGAACAGGGGTGTTCACTCTTCAATTCAACCTAATGAACCGAATTTGGTTCGATTTGGGTTGAATGGTTATTGGCTTGGATTGATCACAAATCATTGAAATCGAACCAAACTTTCAACCAGAATTAACTCAAAAGAATTAGTTTTTAATTAAAAAATAATATTATTTATTATTTAAAAATAAATATTTTAGATATTTGAATTTATAAATAGATATTTTTTGTATAAATTGTATTTTAAATAATACTTGTTCAAGTATTGATTTGAATTGAACCAAATCTATCTAGAATGATTCGGTTTGATTCAAGGATGACTTGCCTTTTCGATTTGATTTGGGCCGGAAAAAGTACCCTAACATGAACCAAACCAAATCATGAGTACCCTTACTTGGGAGAACATAAATTTCAAGCCCCCAAAAAGACAATTTTTATCATGTTGAGCCATAATCTTCTTTTTGGAGTTGACATTGTTATTTTTTTAACAGGACTTGTTAGATCTTTTACATGCAATAGAAAATTTTGCCTTATTAAATCACACTTGTTAAGTTTTATTGACTAAAAAACAAAAAAACAAAATATAAATTTACATATAAAATTTAGATAAATTATATTGTAAGATTCAAAGTCTAACATAAAAAGTATCTTTAAAATATAAATTGTGTAAAAGTAAATATTTTTTGTATTTTAAAATTATCTGACTGGACCGGGTGCCACGTACCTTCCTTTCTTACTACATAAATGTCTGCCAAGTGTACATTTTCTTCTGTTAAGTATCAACTTCTGAATCGACTAACCGTTCTTCTGGGGTATGCGGGACCTTGAGCCACTGACGCCTCATCAAGGTTGGTATACAAAAAGAATGCGATCAACCGTGTTTTGGAATGAAGCGAAACGCGCTCGAGATCTTTGCTGCAGCCTAGAAGGAACTTGTGTAGAATCACAAAATCATGGCCCTTACCGCAGGGCCCACGCTTCGGACGACCTATGCCATTCCTTGGCTTCATCAGGTTGTGGCAGCTGACACGACGAGCTTACAATAACATCTGTTGATGTCAACGTGACCTTTCGAATAAAACTGCGTCTGAAAACATAAACAAATTATTGTTCTGACGAATTTACCCGAGCGGCAACGATAATGTGACGAAGTTAGCAATGTGCAATTTTGAGGTTTTTTTAAAGATACCATATCGTCAAAAGGGAGACTCCTGATCGTTTTGTTATCCAGGCTCACGTCAACTCGTACACATTTTCCTTCCATGTGTAAATGGAGTAGAGAAGTACGTGCACCATTCAAGTATAAATACAAGTGAATCAGGGCAACTCCAAAATTATTAGAACTGAATGAGCATTTATTTGAGAAAAATGGGAAAAGAAAAATTCCCTCAACCGAAAAACGAATTTCGATAGAATAGGCATTGATAAAGCCACCCTTTTTGCGCCCTTAGGTACAAGGCATATAAGGGTGCGAACACGCGATGGTCTCTTACAGTATGGGTCCAGCTGTGTAGGTAGAAATCACAGTGCTTGTTATACAGGGAATGGCTTGTACACGGTTTCTCTAACATGCCAACGTGAAGGGTACCACCTATCGATGAATAAACTTACTATGGCCAAACACGTACCGTGTAGATGCCTTTGTGCAATCACGAGCGACTATCCCTCCCGATCTCAACAGACAGACATCAATTCATATTATAGATATCAAAATAATCGGTGAACGGATACAAAACTGTCGTGGGATGAATACTCACGGAGATGAGACATTCATGGTGCCCAAGCTAAATTAGAATTGCCGCTGCAGACGCTCCTGACGGCCGTGGAGCTTGCTAGCTCTCTTCCTACTATGCAGGGAAGGGTCTCCAATACTCATCTGACAATGTGTACAAGGATGCGTCTAGCCCTGCTCTTTATCGCCAGAGGACTGTCCCCGACCTCCTCTCGCTCCCCGTGTGCCACGCCCAGAATCCCTCTGAACAAGGGAAACGATGTGCAATATTTGTCAGGACATATAAAACCAAATATAACGATAAGCAAATGTCAGAAATAACGAAGACGCAGCAAGAATAAAGAAAACAGAATTCAGGTACCCTGAAGCCTGCCACAGCTCTCCCACGACCTCTAAGAGGAGGAGAGCGTTGAGCTCCAATTCCAGCTTGCCTCATTAAAGCTCTCTCTTTTGCCCTCTCCGTCAATATAATTGTTGTGCCTCCACTTTTGGCCGTTCGCTGCTCTACTTCCTCTGACCCACCTTTTTCACTCCGTTTGTCTCCACTTTCTGGTTTACCCTTGGGCCGCTGCTGTTCTTCCGACACAGTTTCAACAAAAACGCTAGGAGAACATTCGGATGAACCTAATGCGATCTGTGGGCTCTGATCAGGATCATTATCATTGGCTTGCTCACCGGACTTCTCAAGTCCTTCAACCTCATCAACCCCCCCATCATTCTTATCCTCATTCACAGCATCCGATGGATCCACGTCTAGCCCTTCAACAACTTCGGTGGCAACGTCAACTGCAATTCCTTCACCTGAAAAGACCTCTGGACGAATCATTTCTGACTCACTGCCCTCCAGTTGCTGATCTGGTGTATCAGATACAAGTTCTCCTTCTTCCCTGTCCTCTTCTATGTCAGCTGCTTGTTGAGAGTCCTGACCCTCCTGTCCCTCATTTACTGGGAAATCATCTAAAGAAGCTATAATTTCCTTTGTCTTTTCTAAACATATTTCTGCAGAAGCATCAAATTCATTCTTTACGCCAGCATCCTCACCTCCCAAGATCTCCTCTGGTTGAATAGTCTCCTTTACAGTAGCGTCTGAAGCTTCTGCATTGTCAATTATCTCGTTTTCAGGTGTAGGAGCCTCAAAGGCTCCAGCGACATCTAGATGTTCAGTGAAAGGTGGCAGGTTCAGGAATTCAGATGGCAGGTCAGTTTGTGCTGCAACGCCTTCTTGGACCTCTTCAGCTCTTGGCCTTTTAAGTGGAGCAGAGCCAGAGCTGTCCTCGGGAAGCACACCAGGATCATCCTTCAAATCTGAAATTGACAATGAAGCTGCACGTTTGCGGCTTGCAGACAACAAAATGTTATTTTGAGTTTCATGGTCATTAAATTCTCCTTGTTTTCCTTTCTCTGTAGTTGCCAATCCTTCCACCTCTGGCATCTCAACATCCGTGGAAGGCTCTTCAGACTGTTCAAGACTAGGTCGAACGAGTTTCCTCTTGCGAGCATCAACACTGGATTTTGGCACTGTTAACTTTCTCTCCCTTTGTTCAATTACCTTTTGTTGACTAAGTGGACGCTGCTGATTCACTACTTGCTGAGCTGGAAGCCACGGAAAAAAGATTTTGATTCAGATTAATCAAGTGAAACACTAATAATAAAACAATATATAATGACAGATAAAGACCTGAGGTCGCTGCATGTACATCTGCAGATGCATCCAAAGATTGGGCACTGTAAGGAAGCATCAAAACTCCAGGCCTCTCATTAAGAGCTGAATTTGCAGTTTCTTTGAAGTGGTTGAATGATTGAAAATATGCTTCTGCTTGTTCATCTAAACAAATATTAGAAGGAAGCTGCAATGCCCCAGCACCGGTACTCTGAAAATTGTTTTAAAAAGTGAAATAAAGAAACTTAGAGCCGTTTCTAAACAAACCTCTAATTCAGTCACAGGTTCATATAATTAGACTGTTTGACAAAATAACTTAACCAATTTATTAATTCATCTATTATTTCTTAACAAACCCTCTTAAAATTAAACTATTATACTTCAACTTTTAAATTTTCAGACACAATCTTCTTATAAAGAGTCGAAGTGTCGAACTATGTAAAACACATATTATTGCTTGAAATCAAAAGGTACTTAATTAGTATATAAATTCCTTATCAAGTCAAGTACTTTTTTGCCACAAGATATGGTTAGATGTAAATTAAGCAGTTTAAAACTTCAAATTTAGTCAAAACAATGCCACCTTAGACAGCACGTCATTGAGTACTTAAAATAATATAACAATGTGACGCAAGAGAAGCTCACACATTTAACAAAACATAAGCACATCATGCTAGCATGTATAATACTATAATCCATTACCAACAGATACAGAAACTAAATTCTTTCAAAGATATTCACCACAGGTTAAAGGAAATAACAGGACAGTTCTTTCTTCCAACATATCTAAGTTACCAGCAGCCAAATAATACAGAATTCATGCACCTTTAAATGTTGTAGTCAAGCCATCAAGGAAATTGAGATGCGCTTATCCTTGGAGCAGAAGTCAGAACTCAGAAGAATATTAGTGGCCAATATTCCGATTAGGTTTTGCTAAAAACTAATAGATTCCATACCTAAATGTATCCTATAAGCTATAAGAATCGGAATAGCAAACAGTTAATTCCATATCCATTTTCTTGAGTTCGATAAAAATTAACATCTACCTATAAAAATTAATATTATAATAAATAAAAATAAAATATAAAATTTATGATATATAAATGATAAACAATAAACGTAAAAATTTAAAGGTATTAGATAAATTTTAATAGTAATATGATATTTAGTAGCTCAATTTTAATACAAAATAATAAACAATATTAATTTGAAAATTATTGGTTTGTTCCAATTCCAATAATAGAATCAGAACAAAATTAGAATGACATGATTCTAATTGGAATCGGTATTGGAATGACTTAACAATTATTGGAATTGGAATAGTGCGACACTTTTTTTTGGCATTTCTTTTCTTTACGTGGAAGAATTCATGCACATCTTCTAAATGTTGTGGTAAGAGAAATCGAGAATATGCTTATCCTTGGAACAATAGGAAGAAGAATATTATTGCCCACACTTTCTTTGACATTTACTTTCCTTCACTCATTTCCTACATGATTTATGTAAAACAATATTGTACTAGTCTATAGTCTATACAACCAAAAAGAATGTTTCCAGAAGACAAATAAGAAATAGGATAGTTCACATAGGCTTTGAAACTAGATAAGATTTCCTCCCGAACTGTTAGACATCTATCAGGAATTTAGGATGAAATCTAAATTACTGTGAAAGGCTATAATAAACTACTAGAATAGAAATTGAAACATTTACCTTCATAACACCCAAGACAACCTAATACCTGCAGACTTTTTCATTTAAATATAATATTTTCCTTTTTATTTTTATCTTTTTGGCAACTGACCAGTGTCCATTTACAGGCTAAATCACTTTAAGTCTTAAACTATATGACAGACAGGGACGGTGGTGAGCGGTGCAAATTCCTAGAGTTCGTAACAAGTGACTAACTCAGATTCAGCTATTGGTGTGGGTTCAGGTCAGATTTGAAATCTAAATCAAAACTGATATAACAGGTGCAAAGTAAAATCTATATCAAATACTAACATTTTACAGACTTTGGTTAAGACCTGAACATGCAGACTTCTGAACCTGAGAATTAAATGTGGATGGGTAGCAAAGAGAGAATCCATCTCTCAGCTACCTAAGCCACCCATTCTAGAATGATTATCTCAGCTGAATGCTGAAGTATACCCTTGTTTAATAGCATGGGATGATTCTAAAACAGATCTCACATACAAAAAAGTATAGAGAAACCCAGATGAGGTATTTACAGTATCTAAAAGGATTATCTTGATAAAGCATATGTAAGCCTGAGAGCCACGTCAAGAAATGCTGGGTCGGCCTGGCTAACCTTGTCAGTTTTGGGGCCAACAGCTCTGGTTGGGACCCCAAATGCATTACCCAGCCAATGAAGCCGGCTGACCCAGGTCGCCAACCGCTAGCTACTGCGGTGCTCCTTTTGCCCCCAAGGTCCATCCCACTCCCATACGCCCTCCCATTCCATTCTTTCTCACTCTCATTCTAAAATCTCTCTCTCTAGCATTCCACGTGATCTTTCTCTCACTAAACTTCTCGATTTCTCATGGCATTTTAAGACAACATAGTTAATAATTAATATTATCATTATTATAGACTTGAATCATCTTACGACTCTCTAGTTCTCACATTTCACCAAGAGAATTATAAGACATCTCAAGTCAGTTATGGTTGAGTTGCATACGCTTCACCAATGGTAGTTACGAGGATGAAGCTTGGAAAGGATACCTTAAGATAATTGAAGGAGGGAGTTTAAAATATAATCAACATGCATATACTTTTAATGCAATGCACTCTTCCCAAATGTCTTGGGAAGAATGTTATGTGAAACATGCACAAAATGTAAGAGTTGAATAATAAAGAATAAAACTTCTTGGGTGATTTTCTCTATTTTTTCGGATTTTTTTATTGTTTTTGAGTATTCCAAGTTTCAGATCTGAATCAGGTCCAATCGGATATGTTTGGCTTGGCCAGCCCAGTCATTTGGCTTGGCCAACCTAGTCACTACCTAAGGCCTGACCTTTGTGCCACACATCAAAGACATGACATTTAAGCAAACGGAAGGAAAAGTCAAGGTTTAAGAGAATATTAGAACAGGAAATTGAGTATGAGTGGACTTCAATTCCACTACAAAATAAATGATGATAAATTTCAATGGAACCTGATCTATATCGACAATCCAAACAAAAAAATAATAAATAATGGATTTAGATTACATCACTAGGTTTGTTCATCCAGCCCTCTTTCTTCACTCATGTCGGCTTTAAATTATATCTTCAAATATATTTAAATCATCCAAATCATATTGAATTAACCTCCTCCAGGTTAGCTTAGGTCTACAACATTATTTTTACAATTTTGATAACTTTTCACTTTTCTAACTAGAGCTTCTTTATGTCCAAATTTAATATATCCAAATCTAATCAATCCAGCTTGTTCAATTTGTCTCCAATTGTGGTTACTTTCACATTTTTAATAATATATTATGTATTATATCTAATTTAGTATAAAAAAATCTATCTTAATATTCTCCTTTCATCAACATTTATTTTGGAAACATTTTTGTTTAATTATCTAACATTCCCTACCAAACAACATTCAATATCTTATTATTGTACGATAAAGTATCTCTTTAAACTTTAGTAGAATTTGATGATCACATATTAAACTTGGACGTTACCCTCCTCCAAGTTGGTCTACCATGACTCTTTTAATCTGAAATTTTAATATTTTTTTCATGTTTACCTGGAGCCTCCTTATGTCTAACTTTGATGTCCAAACTTTCTTACTCTCCCATATTTCAATGTCTACAATTGTCATTCCTCTCAAAATTTCTCAAACATATTCATTCCCTATTCTATCTAATCTAGTATGACCATGCATCTTTCTTAACATTCTCATTACAGTAACATTTACTTTAGAAACATACTTTTTTTATTGACTAACATTAACTACATACAATAATATACGCATGTCTTGTAACTGTGAGGTAAAATCTTTCTTTCCATTTTAATAGAATCTTACGATCACATAAAACCTTTTTAGCCAATCTCTATTTCATTCAATCTGTTTTAATCCTATGGTTCATATTTTGATCACATTACCCACTTCTGAATAATTGATACTTGAACACTTTGAGAGAATATTACCCATCCAAACTAAGTCCATCATCTTCTTCTCTTTGGTTTTCATTAAATTTACAATGCATATATTTGGTCTTCTTCGTAATTCTAACTTCCTATTCACTCAATTCTTGTGTGTCATCTATCAATACGACATTGTTTGAAACGTCCCATATCAAGGTATATCATTTTGCATAATCTTTCTTAATTCATTTATAACTAATATGAAAAGGTAAGAACTTATTACAAACCCTTGATGTAAACCAATTAAAATATGAAAAATCTCTTATTTATCCCTCAATTGTGCATACACTAATGATTGGTTCATCATGCATATCTTTTATCACTTATTTATCTTATAGATGCCATCTTTTGTACTAACATGCCTACCACAAAACATTTTTAAGAACTCTTACCGTAAGTTGTTTTCAAATTAATAAACACTATATGAAAATCCTTCTTCTTATGTCGATACTTCTCCATTAAACTTCTAAAATGAACTAACTTCAATTGTAAATCGATCAGACATAAATTCAAGAGAGCTTGATGTTCCATAATTTAAGCAATTTTATGACTGTCTTGCTTGTTTAAAACTTCTTAGTACCTCTTTAACTTCTGAAAACCTAATCTAACTAGTATAATTCATACTAAGCACTGTTCTATCTAGGGGTGAGCACGGTTCGGTTTGGTCCGGTTTAAGACCTTTGTTTTTTGAAACCGAACCAAACCGTAACCTCCTCAACCCGAACCAAACCGAACCAAGTGAAATCGGTTTGGTTCGGTTTAAACCATCTTAAACCATAAAACAGTTATCGGTCTTAAAATAGAGGATAATAAAATATTTAATTAACAATTTCATTTTCATTAATCTTCATTAAGAAGATCTTAATTGGGTTATAAGTAAACCCAAGATATGTGCCTGCGCTAAGGCTGGACTGGGGGTTGGCTGCACACAGCACATGGCCTTTTAAAGTGGTCTTGGACGTCAGAGGCTTATGGAACCACCGATGTGGGACAAAAAGGAGATGTGCAAATGCTCAAAAGAAAGCACATTTGTCCCACATCGGTCATGTGAAGGGATGTTCACCTATTCAAATATTGCATAGTATTCGGACCACTCAACAGTTACAAGGGCGCAGGCCCACATGGCAGCAGGTTGAGTTCGGTTTGCGGTTTGGGTTGGTTTTAATCGGTTTGAGCATTTTTGAAACCGATGGACCCGAAGGCAATGTACAACCCGAACCGAACCGACAATTTCGGGTTGGTTCGGTTTGGATTTTCGGGTTGACCCGATTAATGCTCACCCCTAGTTCTATCCTATCTTCTTTGTTTCTAACAAAGCTATTATAAAAAAGAGTATCAGGATAACTTCACCGTTCCTTATTTTTGAGGCTGGTCAACAGACCAAAATTTCATTAATGTAAAAAGAAGAACACAAAAGGTAAGCAATCAAAAGAAGAAAATCATAACTCATTCATCAAAAAAGTAGATAAGCATGTGATTACAAAAAGAACGATCTGAGTGTCAAAAATTAATTCCTCTAAGTAGCATAATTAAGTAGCATAATCCATACAGTTGCCCAAACGAGCAAATATCCAATCTCTGATGTATGCTGACACCATATGAAGAATTAATCTGGGATGCTCGAAATGGTCCATAATCCTCCTACACCAAAAAGAGCATAGCTACCAGTGCCCAATTTGAGCCCCAAGGATTCACTATACTGTTCACGTATTTCATTATTATCATATTTAACCAATCTTTCTCATTTATTATTACTTTTTACACTTCTTTATTCTACCACCATGTATCCTTTTGGGTGGACTATATCTTTTAGACTCTGAATAGTTTTTATTTACTTTTCTAATCTTTGTAACCATGTTCATCCACAATGTTGGCTCCTATATCAAACTTCTAATCACTGATTTTGAAAAGCTCATTCTTAAATGTCAATTGCTTCATCTTTTCAAATTTCACCATTTTATTCTAACCGAAATCTTTCTTTTAAATGTGTTTGTTCGTCTCATGATCAAACAAGTAAAATCATCAACCTACATTGACTTGTTAAAGCTTCACCTATGTAGTCAAAGGTGAGAGGCACCCGAGGTGAGGGGGACCTCGTCTCATCTTAGAAAAACATATATATATATCTATATCTATATATATAACATTGAAACTTTTGGAGAAGAACATAGAAAAACAAAAAACTCACTTCTAGGGCTTACAATGCAACAAGATATTAGAGCATCGGGGTGAAAGATTGGGCATTGGGGATTTCAGGGTGGGGAAAGAGGATTTAAGTTACCAAATCTGACTCTCATTGGGTCTGAACCTAGGCGAGATGAGATCTGCCAAGGCGAGACATTTTTGCCTTGTCTCATCTCAGCACCTAGGCGCTTGATGTGAGTGCTTTAGGTAACATAGAGCTTCACTAAGAATAACTTCACAATTTATGCAAAAAGTAGGATTAACCGTTTTTGTAGAAATGGAGTCAATTTGACTTTTATTTTGTCTAATTTAAATATTATTAAAATAGATTTTTTTCAAATAAAATGTATTTTCTAGTATAAAATTATATGCCATAGCAAAATCAATGATACTTTTTCTCTCTTCATTTAAACTTCCATATTTGAAACCTAAGTTGGCTTTCTCATATCCATGACATTTGTTTCTAATATGTCCATTAAGATCTTCTATAATAAATATGTTAACTTCATTCGATATACTTCACATAAGGTCATTCATATTCTCCTTAAATTTTTATTTAATTAAATCTCTTGATCTATTTATGGATCAAAAGAACAAACTACATCGATTATCTTTCTATAATCATTTTTACAAGTATATTTTTCAGTGATACCAAAGCATAGTTCAATATTTTATTAACAATGATACCATCTAGCATGTTTGGTAACAAAATTAAACACCTCCACTCAAGCTTTAATCCCAAATTTCTCCACTCATGTCATTTGAGTTATTTCTTCATAGATATTCAAATCATCCAAATCACTCTGCCACATTCTTTCTTGTTTCTACTATTTTGATATTTTCTATTTTTCTAATTAAATCTTACTTAGGACTACATTTAATATGTCTAAACCATCTCAAATCTTCTTCTTTCCATTTGTCTACAATCATCACTATGCTCACGTGTTCTCTAATATATTCATTATGTATTCTATCTAATGTAGTATGACTAGACGTGTAAATGGACTCAACCAACCCGAAAACCCAACTGGATCCTAAAGAGGTATTGGCTTCAAACCATCAAACAATGGAACCTGATAGTAAGCTTTTCAGATCAAGGGATAAATTGAAACCCAACAGAAAGATTTCGGGACACACAAAGGTCTCATTGGGTTGCCCGATAGCCATCCCCTTCCCTCTAGATCTTCTCCTCGCTCATTTGGTGCTCCTACGGTCTGGACCTTTCAGCTGTATGGAGCCTCCATGGCTTTACATTTGCCTGGCACTCCTGGTGGTCACCCGCTCCTTCCTGGTATCTACTTGGAGGATCCCTTGAAGAGTATCATAGTATTAATAAGTTTTGGGAAATCTCCAAAAGAGACTCAGAAGCCTGCAAAGGAAGAGGGTTCCCACCTGGTGAATAGCACCCAAAAGAGAATCTGGATGAAGAGGTTGATAAACAGTGCCCGGTCGAGGAACTTCCCAAATAGCGAAACCAGAGGTTGATCTTAGGCAGCCAAATCGGCAGAGGCAACCAGCACAAAGATGATCGGCGAACTGAAAGTACGCCTGCAAAATGGAAGATGCTGATAAATTGGCTAAAAGTGCAGATAAGATCAAAGGTCTGATGGTTGAGCTGACATTGTCAGGAAGAAAAATGTCCATGATAGAGATGTAGTAGAGGGCCTGGAGGCACTTGCTTGGGCACCTTATTCCCCAAAATGACGACATCGTCCTCCTGCAAAAGGCATAGGAGGGCCTCGCACAGGGCGGCTAGCAAGCAGACCTGGTGCCTAGAGAAACATGCTGGTAGCCCTCATCGTTCCTGCTCGCCCATCTCGGCAACGAATGATAATCAGTCCCTATCTTCCTCTCGTGCAAACCTCGGGCACAAACCTAAAGACTCAGAAACCCTCTTCCTCTACTATCTACTATCTTCTGAGATAGAAGAGGAGGCCATGCCTGGCGGGTGACCTGAATTCAAAAGATATAGAGTGGATTCGAATCCAACTCTCAGGGCATCAATAAGTTTTGGGATGGATCCAGGTTAAACTTATCAGATCCAGGTTCGAATCTGAGTGAACTTGACCTGGATCCAATCCATTGACAGGTGTAAGTATGACCACATATGACACATCTATATTAACATTCTCGTTTCAACAATACTTATTTTGAAAGTATAATTATCTTTTATCGTCCAACATTCACTACCATATAATATTACATATCTTATAGTTGTACAATAAAAATTTTCTTTCAACTTTAGTTAAATCTTATAATAATATAGAACTTACATAACTAATTTCCACTTTATCCATCCTATTTTTTCTTATGGTTAACATTTTCATCACAATCTCCATCTTTTTGAATAATCGAACCAAGAAACTTAGATCAAGTACTTTGATATAGCATTATTATTAGACACCTCTAGCACTATAAATTTTGAAACTGATATTGATATAAAACAACATAAGGTGCCTGTCTATTAATATCAATTTTGAAATTTGTAATACAAACAAAACATGAATTGTGATAAAAATGTCCACATGTATCCATTTTGATATTGGTACTCTGTTATCTAGAAATGTCGATATCAATCTTTATATGTAATTATCTCTAACCAAATAGGGCAAACTATTTTATTCCTCTCAATTCTTGCATACCATGGTTCATAAATTTTGTTTCCCCACTTCTTTACTTTCTCTCTTAGCTTTTTGGTTTCCTGAAAGCACATACTATTAATCTTTCTCCCCTCCAATATAATCAACAAATTCCATGAGATTGTTCACAAGGACCTAATATTTCAAGTACCTATTCTCATCATTCTTACAAATTTCAATATTTTCTTTCTTAAACTTCTTTCCTTAATGATGTCTACTTGTCTTTATATTTGTTCCAAAACTTAAATCTTGATCCTATATGGACTAGCACTCACCCACACACATTCTTGACGTGGGATTGGGATTGCATATTGTCCATCATACCGGTGACCATGAACATTGTATCATTTGGCAACAAAGAGTCATCCAAAGCTAGGCATTCACTAGTATAGTTATTCTTTTATAATTATGCAAATTTAAAAATTTTCTAAATCTTCAATTCAAGTTTTGCACATATAATATGCCTCACCCATATAACCTAAAGTAGAATACAACCAACAAGTCAACATATAATTTCCTCAGTTCTCATGCAAGTTTTTTAGGTAAATGCCTATACAAATGCAATAGAATAAATTAAGTTATATGTTTTCTCCACGAATTTCCAATAACAAAAAGAAAAATAATAATACCTCCAGTACACTTGATATGCTTTGCCTATGTTTCTCCATCTCTTCTTCAAGCTTCCTTTTTTCCTGGCATAAGTAATAAACAAATGAAACATTAAAACCTTTTCACATGCCATCTCATTTAATGAACAAAACTGAGCTAAAACATGATGCAAAAGATTACATAATTTATTAGATAAAAACGTCCAAAAATAAGATGATGCTCAGCCCAGAAAATGTAAAAGTGAATCAGAGGTACTATATGCACAATCCTATTATTGAATTGATGACTTCTCAGAATTTCATATGCCACCGTGAAACTACTAGTCTAGGGATGCAAGAGAGAGTCACCACCATAGTTGTCAAGGCGGATGCCTAGGTGCCGCCGGCACCTAGGCACCAAGGCACCTTGCTAGGGTGCCTTTTTGGGCTCCTCCCCAAAAGGTGCCCAAGGCACCCATGCAAGGTGCCCTACGTATTTTTACATAATTAAAAAAATAATTTTGGAGGATTTTCCCCTTGATACCCTCCACAAGGGACACCTATTTAATGATAGTTTGAACATATTAATATATTTCACTATCACTTATACTATCGCACATATATAAATTTTATAATCATAAATGTGTTATATACTTAAATTTTATAAAAATTTATTTTAACTCCTCTTTCACACACATCATATCTACTTACTTATTACATAGATAAAAACACTCATTCAATTACAACATAAAAATATAATTATATTTATGCATATTTTTATGTATACCGACCCCCGACCCAGCCTTCCTTGAATACTGCCTTGACCGCATAGGTGACGCCTAAGTGGCCGCCTTGTCGCCTAAGTGGAATTGGTACCCTTCAATGCCTTGGGTGCTTTGTCGCCTTGACAACTATGGTCACCACCTTGAAATGCCTGGAAGTCAGTAACTAAACAGTGATCTTGTACAACAATTCATCGGTGAGATGATAGATCTAAAGTGGGTATGGCCTATTCCATAAATTAGAAATGATATCACACACTGCATCTAAAAATTTGGTGATGCGAATTTAATAAAAGACAAAATTTTGCCATCATAGTGCAGGACACCCCCTTTTTCATTTAATCAACAATATACTGTAAAAAGCACATTGCAGCCACCAAGTATTTCCTTCGCTTGTGGAAGACACATTTTGATCCCTTCATCCAACATCAACTTTTATGAGCAATGAATACAGGGTCAGGATTAGACCCTGAATTGGCCGATCCAGTGGAAGCCAAGAATGGGCTCTGACTTGGGCCAGCCCAGGCTAGATTCGCTTGGCCAAAGTCCAACCAATTCCAAGTTAGGATCAGGGGATCAGCTGATCTGGGCTCAGGGTCTGCCCAGGCTGGTTCAACTGGATTAGCTGATTCCAACCCAGATTGGCTGGAATCAGCCTGGAATTAACAAGAACCTGGCGGGAATCAGCCAAGGACCAACCCATCAAGGCTGATGGGAAAGGCTGTAGCTGGTATTGATCAGGATCAACCAATATGAAGAATCATGTAATGTCCTGTAAATTGAGAATTCCTGCAACCATCACTGCATATCATGGTTTGCAATCTTGATGACATCTCGCGAGAACATAGGGGTCTTGGCGAGCTGCCAAGATCTGAGGGTTCCAAGGACTGCCGGAGTGGCACTGCCAAAGCTTCCGCAAGGGAAGCAGTGTACCTCTCCATTTTCAGGTCTCAGGTTATGAGATCTCAACCCACTAACCATCCTGAGGTGAGGTCGAGATCCGATATGGCTATCCATGCTCTATATTATAGCTACTTTATGCAACAACTGTTCTTCAAATATGGTAATTTTGTACACGGTTGCAAAAGAACCACTTTGTTTCTTTTTGTTTTCACTTTTCCTAAAGTCCTAACCATTTCATTTCTTCTAGTTCAGTCTTTTCTTTAAGCGTATACATGAAAAGACATCCAACGCAAGCAACAGCTGCAGAATAAAATAATGACCTGATGAACACGCTCCAATGTTTCTACTATTGTAGTCTCCATTTTCTGCCGCTTCTGTTTTTCTTTGCGATTATCTTCTCTCTCTTTTTTCAAATCTTCCCTCTCCCGGTCGAGAGTCTTTTCCAACATCTGGCTCAAAGTGCAGAGAGAGGATGTTAGGCAGTGAGCAAAGTTATTTGTTAATAAATCAAATTACGTGCCTGTATCCTTGTATCTTTTTCCTTTTCCTTCTCTTTCATAGCTTGCTCACTCATTACATCATTTGTAGCCCTTTTACCTACACGTGTAACCAAGAGGTAAATATGGAGCTAGATGTCTCATCTTAATATGATAACATTGTGAAAAACCTGATTTAAAGTCCTCTAGCTGTTCCTGCAGTGACTGATTCTCCTTGTTGAGTTCCTCCCGCTCTTTTGTAACAGTTTCCAGTTTTTTCTGTATCACAATCAAAAGAATATGATAACATAAGTTAGATAGTATGGATATCTGTTTAAACAGGAAAAACACGAGCATAAAAGGTCACTTAACCCTGAAATGAGAAGCAACTTTCTTTTGCTTTTCAATATCTAACCTCAGAGCTGCCTGCACAAAACAATAAGATAAGACGGACAAAAAGTACCAGGCATCACTCTTACATGACTGTATAGGCAAGGATGTCAAGTACTGATCCCTGCACCATGGAACAGATTCTAGGCGAGATGGCTAGAAAATACAAGCACAGTAGAGTAGTTGCACAAGCAGCCACATCTGTGGGAACCTGATTTATTTTTTGCTTAGTGGTTCTTTTCTAGTTCCATTGGACTTAATAACCCTTGTTCATCTTTCTTTTCGCACCAATTCATTTCAAGGTCAGAGGCTGTTCATTAACCCTTGCAAACAATAATGAATAACAACTCTTGTAGTTTAGAGATTTTAAGTGTTTAAGCTGAACATCTAAAGACTATGGGATGATTGGGTGGTAACTTCATCTTTTACATTTTTTATTTAAATTATCTACAATACTTCAAATCTATGATCCTCTATACAATTTCAAATTTGAATTACTTCAGAGAATTTCAAAATCAGACTTAATTGAAAAGTTTTGTAAACAATATTATTTATAATATTTTGATCTTGAGCTTATTCATAGAATTTCAGACTACAGTTATTATAACATTGCAATTGTAGATTAGTTTTAATTAGAGAAGGAATAAGGAAGTTCTTTCTAGTTTCTTCCGTGTGTTCTCTGTTTCCTTTGTTTCATTGAAAACATAATCCCATTTTTAGTGCAAATTTGGCGAAGCTTCATTGTGTTGTCTTGAGTATATTTGTAGAGATAATTACAATTTTATAGTTTTTTACATAAATAACCTTAAAAATAAAACTAATCGCATGCATGTTCTCACAAATACTTATTAGCAGAATTAAGTAAATAATTAAATCTCCATCTGTACACCTCGACATTAGCGACTCTCTCTCAGAGGTCCCCATTATTCGGCTAGACCACAAATCTAGGTAATACCTCTAATGGATGTGTGAAGCCCATTAAGAAATCATGAAGGCCCAAGAAGAACAAACGAAGATGTGTTAACACGGCTAAGCCCTCACACATGGAGATAATGCCAGTAATGGGTAAGAAGTTTATCCAGCCGAGTGAATGACTGGATGCCCATTAAGATGGCTAAAAGCCTCTAATGAGAATAATTCTTCCAAGCAAGCAAGGCTGGGTCATGGGTTGGGTCTGGGTTAGCCATGCCCAAACCCGAACCGGTCTGGTCTCTATTTTTTAAAATTTTAAAATAATACAAATTCAATAAAATATAAAAAATAAAAATTTTGAAAAAAATATAAAATATAACTAGAAAAAAATTATGTATTTCTATTCAAATCCTACATATCGTTGTTTTTCTACGTAATGAATATAATCTTCCCAAAACATTTGAAAAGAGTACATTTTGTACATGGTTATACGCTATGCACTCTCGTTTATAATCACTTTAAGATAAAGTCTCCAAAATCTATCATAACTACCATAGGTGAAATGTATGAAAATGTTGGATGAGGAATCATTAGTTAAGTCATCCCATAACCCTTTCGGTGATAAGTAGGAAACCAAAAGTCTCAAGATGACTCAACCTCCTTGTATGACACTGTGTAGTGTGGAGGTCCTCCTCAATGCATGCTTTCTCCTCCTCGTGTCTGGGTACCATGATCTTTATCTTAAGTGAAATATATGTAAATTCTTCTCCCTTGAATTGCTTCGGTTGAAGTTGTAATTCTACCTCAATTCTATAAGAAATTGGGATTGTTGCTCCATCATTATTAAACCCTCAACCGCTACTCTTTGACATTGATTTAGCCAACGATTGGTATTGAACTCTGATGTTCAGTTCGGGGGTGTCTTCTCATGCCTCGTCAACTGCTTAATCTGCAACGTTCAAAAGATCAATTACAATATGTTTACTTTTAAATTCTTACTTTAGAGGAATATGAAATTTCTCAACTAGTGGCACATTGTCGAGTTCTTATTGAATTCATTCTCTATTTTCTAAGTTAAACTCATGTCTATCTAATTATTCTTGATTGTTCACCCAAACTTGCAACGCATTTTGCTTGTCAAATGTTTTGTCTAAATCGATGTCGACATCTTGTATATTAACCATGTCTCTTCACCGTCCCATCGCTTCTTTTCTCCATCTCTGATCCTCTAACCTCCTGTTGTAATGACAGTATACCAATTGTTCCAATCTTCTTGATATTAACCTACTTCTCTACTTTGTATAAAATAAGGTGAACGTCGACAAATTCTTTTCACATCTTGAAACTGATGTGGTTTTGTTATCTTGAAACTGATGTGGTTTTGTTATAACTCTTATTGCAACATTCACTTAAGTTCTCATATCTCAGTGTCTTGTCATGATCTATCCATCAGTTAATTATATAGTATTATTATATGTTAGAAGATAATTAGAATAAGTTAATCATCTAAATTATAAATAATATATCAGATGGAACGTACCATGACACTTAAAAACATAATTGTTCATTGTATTCATGATGTCTCAAAGTGGAATACCCTTATTTTATAGTCATACATCTTGTTGCACGTTATAATTGATCGATTGTCATTCACGAGTATTTGATAAATGACCGATTTTACATTGTCTAGAAGATCATTGATTGGTTTGAACGAAAGACTATACTAGTATCTAAGATAAATGATTGGCTTGATCAATCGTCATCCCCGAGCATTTGATACATGATCAATTTCATCATTTAGCAACTCAAGTGCATTATAGAGGTAGCCTATTCCTATCTTACTATCCCTGTCTCCTATTCTAAGAACTTTGATTAAGAATTGCATTATATGAAAGGTTTTTTTACAACTCGCTAAAAGTCTTTACTCTCTAATGTCTCTTCTCAAGCCCATTCTCGATCCTTAGCCGAATTCAAGTCCCCCCATTCTTTCTTGATCATTGATCCAATCCGATAATGCATTTTGCTTGTTGAATATCTGGTCTAAGTATATCTTCCTTATTTATGGTGACCAACTAACTTTGCCGTCCCATTGCTTCATCTATCTATCTATGTTTCTTCTTCTAATTATCCCTCATCTTTTGCAAGTTCTTCAATTTCAACCTCACAATGTCTTATCAGTATGGTAACTACTCTCGACTTCTAGATATCAACCTATTCCTCAGTTTTCTATAGATTAGATTGAACGCCAACCAATTCTTCTAACATCCTGAAGTTGATGTCGCTTGCTCAAAACTCTTCTTGTAATATTGACTAGGTTCTCATATCCCGTTGTCTTGCCGTGTTTATCCACCAATCAATTGCATGGGATTATTGTATGTTATAACATAAGTGTGATAGAACACTATCTAAATTGGAAAAACAAATGGTACATACCAATATTTTGAAGCATAATTACTTGTGCTTTTGATGTCCCAAAGTCCAATGATCTCAATCTATAGTCATATCTTATTACATGGCCATTGTTTTCGAGTACTCTATGGATGACCGATTTGACACTCCAAAAGTTCGTCATATAGATTGAAGGAAGAACTATAAACATATCCATAATTAAAAATAATAATAACCTATGTATACAACACGTTGTACACATGTCAATAAAGAACTAAATATTAAAAAAAATTATACCCTTAATCAAAATTAAATAGTACCTGCTACATATATAGGATGATATAATATTTACTCTTAGTGATAGTCAATCATATACCACCACTTGGTGAAATCCATCACTATCTTTGAAATTTCTTCTTTCCTCCACTCAAGTTAGTCATACAAATATCATATATTTGTCTTCTTGTCCGCATTAACTATTCTAAGAACTATTATTATGAGTTGTACTATATAAAGTGTTTTCTTTACAATTCGCCAAAAATCACCACTATTTTGTGTCTCCTCTACTTTCCTCCATTTCTCTTGTATGAAAGACTTTGCCTTAGCAATCCAATTCGAGTACCCGATGAAATGATCATGTGAGTAAGAGAACGCCATTGCAACTTTAAACTTTGCAATAATATGTATTATGACATGAGCCTAGTTGCACCGGGTCGTAAGAGTTCTCGACCTTTTATATGCTCCCTAAAGTTTAGGAGAAAGTTATACTTGTAGATGAAAGACAATATAAATTGAGTCATCGTTAATCTAAGGAATGAGTGGATAAACATGGTTTTTTGACCATTAGTATTTGTCCAACTACTTTGTAGGCAACTGTATTATAAACTTAGAGAACTCAATCCTCTCCTATCCCATCGATAACACCATTGATTAACTCGAACAAATAGTTAGCATATCTTACCTATCTGGATGCATCCAGCGACTTCCAGAACACGATCCCGACTTGACAATACGTAGGAAGTTGATCATTATCTTCCTAATTATACCTATTAAGAAAGATATCATGAATAAGTTACAAATAATTATGAGAAGACATGTAACTAATAAGTATGAAAAACAAACCTTAGTGTATATATATATCCAACCATCCATCATCAAAGTACATCATCTTTTTTATCAAATATATTCAAATAATCTGACGTATTATTTAATATCTTCCAATTTTATGGAAAGAAAATTGTTGAAAATTTTCTTCGAATTCGGTCCGAGAACGGCTTTATTGACATCGACTACGATGTCAATCATGAACTCGTAAAACACCCAATTTATAGCGTTTGTCGATATATTACTATATAATAACCATCACAATGTTGCTCGTCTGATCTTATCCTCCTCGAGTTCTTCATTACTATTGCGATTGTTGTTTGTCTCTGTTTAAACCATGCGATTATGAGATTCACAGGACCTACTCCTAAGTCATTATCTCTTATAATATCATGAATCTCTTCTTCTTGATCATTGATCCATCCCCTTCCACTTCTGAAACCTTGACGCATGAATCGACTAGCACGTTGATACATCATTATCCGCAAAGGACTTTAAACTTGCATCGACCTCACACATCATTTCTTTTATTTATAAGAATAAGCATTCAATATCAATGTCATGCCATTTGATATTGTTGTAAGTTATTTAGGAATAGAAACTTCTAATCAAAGAAACCTTTCACAAAAGGAGTACTCAAAACCACCAGACGCTCCAATTCCATATACGTGAACTCCACAGTTAGGAGGTTGATAAATTTCTTCCCAAGCAGTGTTGTTATGCTGCTATGATGCTCCCTTTACACGTTCCATAGATTGTAAATGCCTATAGTATTGTGCTCTTACCTCAGGTAGAGTTCGTTTGTATGCAAGAACGTTGCTCTTCATCCTGGTGAGATGATGCTTCAACTAATATATTCCCCCATGCATGATCTTCTCACAATACTTATATTGGACTTTTCTTTTCGCCATATTAATTAAATTGCAATGAAACTAAGCTGAATGGTTGTAGGTCATGTTGCAGGTTTGAGCGTCACGACTTAGAGAATGACATCAAAAAGAAAGATAACATTTAACAAAATAGGGATAGTAGCACCATTGAACTTAAAACAAAACATAGAAAGTCTTAAACTAAAGTGAGAAATCAAGAACTTTGAAGCACTTAAGAGAGAGAAAGATCACTTTGAATGCTTGAGAGAGAGAGAGCTAGTTCTTAGAGTGAGAAAATGTGAGATAATAAGGGGAGGAGGGTGTGAGGATCTTGGGAGGCCCCTCGAATACCTTTCAAAGGCCCCAAACAGCTAGCTGTTGGCGACCAAGTCGATGGGTTACATGACCTCGGGCCAATCTAACTGGATCGGGGGCCCAGGATCACCATCGGGTCAATTGCCTAGTTTTCCAACCAGGTCAGGTAGGGTCGCACAACCTGGTGAAATAAGTGGAGTAACTTTTCAGTTATTCCATGTATTCCATATTAGCTATTCTGGTGTAACTCGTTCCCGATTAGTTAACTTTTCGCACTCCTTGATTTGGTGTAACTTGTTCGTGATTAGTTATTCTGGTGTAACTTATTCCCATTCCAAACTAGTCTTTTAGGCCCCATTTGGTATGGGGATACAATTGATGAGAATAGGGATAAGTCATTCTTTATGACTATCTTTATCCACATTGTGTTTAGTTTGAGTTAAGATATGTTTAGAGGACAACTTTGTCTTATATTTGGTATGATATATGATTATTAAATTTGGAATTAATATTGATATGTAAAAATTATTTGATTGTTAATATAAAATTTGAACTTTATATCATAAATAATACATAAATCGTAATGTAAAACATTCCATGTACTAGACATGATGACTATCCCTCGAAAAAAAATTTAGGGATAAATTATACCATGTACTATATGGGATGACTTATCCCTCACTTTATCCCCTTTTTTGGGATAAAACGGATTGAGTTAATCCATGTTAAGTCCCATTTTATTTGCAAGACAAATCAGATTTATCCATGATTATCCCCGTACCAAACATAGCCTTGGGTATCCAAAAGTACAACCACTAGGATTTTGTTTAACGCCTGTATAGTCCACCTGAAGCACATATGAGACTCAATTATCTTTTCCCCCCTTTCTCATTCAATGAAACAGATGGTCATTGCAATCATTAGCGTGATAAAACAGCAGCAACTGCTAGCTTTCTTCGGTTACGAGGTTGTTTGATTTTATTTTCACATGACACAACAAAGATGAGGCTGTCATGGCTACCTCCGTTTGTCGAATATCAGTCATCCTCTTCTCCTGTTCCTCCAATTCGGTCTTGGATTTTGAAAGTTCTTGCTGAAAATGGAAAATATCCTCTTGCATCTTGGACACAAGACTGTTAACAGATTCAAGTTCATTTTCTCTTTCTTTCAGCTTTACCTGAGAAGCAAAAGCAATACAATGAACTTTATATGTCAAATCAAGCATATAGATAACAATTAACTTTTATCAATTCACATTAGACGGGTTAAGCGTGCGGCTAGATAACAACTTATAACATGGCCAAAATTCTCAATATCTCAAACAAGGCGACTTTAGATAATTCTGATTATATTTCAGCACCGAACAAAACAATCATCAACAAACATAAAAATGGATGAAATTTTCCTACATGTAGTTGATAAACCTTCAATGCTGAATTGATTGTTTCTTTTTGAACAGCCTTGGCTCAGTGGCCGGCAAAGACTGCACAGCAAACGTGGATCAAGCCCCAGTTCGAACCCGGGTGCTCTGCCCCCCCCCCCCCGGTTGAATTGATTGTTTGATAACACCAAGAATTAGCTCATTATGGACAACATAAAAATAACCATTACAAATAAGTTCAGTGCACTCTATTATGAAAGCAATATTTAGCAATCACTGAGGACTTAATTGCAGACATCCACTGACATTCCGGAACTAGACAGATCATGAAGTTTCATTTCAGGAACAAGTAACAAAAACCTAAAAGATATGCCTCTTCGGTCATAGTATGTCTTAAGCAACATATTCTGTTACTAAGAAGTTTGTCACCCTATGCAAAAATAAGAAAATTACTTCTCTCTCTCTCAAAGAAAATTACTTCACAAACCATATATCCATCTATCTCTAACTTGTCAAAAACAGATTAAAATTAAAGAATCTCTTATTATATGATTAAGCAAAAATTACAAAAACAAACATAAAGCCAACTTTACCTGAGTCTGTTGAAATTCATCCTTCAGCCGATCATAATCCAGCTGACTAATCCTTTTGAAATTTTCACGTAACTGAAAAGGGATTTCTAACGCAATGAAATTCTGTCATCGTATGTATGTGAAAGCCACACCAAAACATACCTCAACTATTTCACTCTCAAGACGGGCGTTCGCCATTTTCCATGATTCAATTTCCTTTTGGCAAGCCTCAACTTCCCTCTCTTTATTTCTTAGTTGAGTATTCAATTGCTCAGCCTCCATTTTAGCTTTCTGAGCAGTTTCCCGAAATTTCTGAATAACGAAGTGTATATCTTAGGTCTGATAGTTTGCTGAAATGTTGGCAAGCATCAAACAAATCTAGATAGCTTTAACAAAAGTATAATATCACCAAACCTGACATTCTTCAAAATTATATTTGTTCTCCTCACGAAGCTGTGAGTTGCTCTCACGAAGCAGATTAATTTCTTTCACCTATAAACAAAAATAAACAAGCTTAACACAACTACAACTTGAATTGAAGTGCAACTTGACAGATAAACTACAAACCTGAAACTGAAGTGATTTGAATTCATCTTCTGCAAATGTTGATGCTCTAACCTTTTCCCGCTCAGTGCGCAGTAAAGCTTGAGCTGTTTCAGAGGCCTTTAAAGCACTATCAAGCTGAAATTATTTAAGGGAAAAATGAAATAAGTAAACAGAACTTCCATTAAGGACACGTGATTTGATTTCTATAGTTACCTACCTTAGAAAAGGCATTAAAGGAAAATGTACTTTATTCAGTAATAATTAGTTTAACTCAAGATATTTTAAAGCTCTTTTATGACCTTGCAAAAACTTCGTTGAAAATACCTCTGATAGCTATTTAGAACCTATATTCTTGTTGTCTAGTTGAAAATGACTGGCTCTTTTCCCCATCCTTCAGACAAAATTCTGAGAAGACTTTCTGATATTCTTATGAGTGCTTTGCACATTGGACTGAGCAAGCTACAGCGTACAGGTACACAACTGACAACACCAAGGGAACTCATAAAATATCCGGTCAGATGAAAGTAGATGTTTTGGCTACAGGCAAAGTAGATTGTCTCATTTCTCTTGCACCCTTTTGCCGCATGTGCTAGGAACATCCCTAGCAGCTTTGTGCCTGTATGATGTACGATTTACAGGGGGGATTTCATCATAGTGAATTTTCTTTACAAATTATGTTATGCTGAGTGGCTGACCATTTTGAAGTGGGAAAGGACTAAAAGATGGAGAAGCAAAAAGGCAGTTAAGCGAGATCCTAATCAGCTGAAAATGCATGGATTATACTAATTCTTGTATTAAAAGGAAGAGAAACACAAAGTTGCTCAAATTAAAGGGGGATACGTTCATAATTCGTAGTACAAAGTTATCAGTTAAGGAAGAGTTGTGAAACATCACTTACATAATGATACAACCCATCTCAACTTACTGATTCAGACTTAAGCAAGGCAAGTAATGCCATCTTGGGAGAGATTGGAGACAGGACCTCAGAACGATCTTGAGAAATTCATAGAATACTGGACTACAGGAATGCTAATCTAAGTGGTGTACGTGTAAAATGGCATGACAATCTCTTCAAAAGAGGACAGGGGAACTGGGAACCAGGACTAGACAAGCTAACAAGGTGAACCTGGGTAAAATAGACTTACGCAAATCAAGGAATGCCATCTTGGGGAGATTGGAGACAGGACCTCAGAAAAAAAAATGCAAATGATGTCCATAAATTTAGAGAGAACTTACAAATGAAGTTTAAGGAGCTACTAGATGGTGGCATTACCAAGTTAGAATGTATAATGTTCATATTAGGTGCATAAGTGCTTAAAGATATATATATATATCTTGGAGAAAAAATACAGTTTTATTTTTCAAATAGATTGCATCAAGATTTTTGCTAAAATTTTACTTGGTCATATCATATGACTTGTAGATGAATTGACAAAATGGATATTCTGGCAGGTGATAAAATTTACAGATGATATTTTACTGAAACCCGCAAATTGTTAATAGAACATTGGTGGTTTCAGGGAAAAATTAACATCTAAGGGTTTCAAACTAAGCAAAGCAAAAACATATAAATTATCAATTTAGTGAAATTATCCAAAATATCCATTTTAAAAGCCTTGGTTTAATCATCCAAAATGATGAGGATCATAGTTGTTAATGTGACAGCACGCCCAACTGCTACTTGTTAATTTAGGAACAAGATGCCTGCTTAAGATCATCACTTATGCGGTATGATCAAGCGATGCAAGGTAAAAATTCTATATATTACAACAATTGTTAACACCCAACATGATATAAAATCCATTAACTTATATTAAAATATAAAATAAGAACTTCACTTGAGTGCAAAATCATTTGTGCTTCACCAGTCCCAAGTCTAGATAAAGGAAGTGGGGTATGGTTGGTGACAACCAATGAAAAATTATTGTCACAACAATGTTGTCAAGATGCTCGCCTTGGCACCACTTAGGTGCCAATACACATTTGCAGATTCAACACGCAACCACCAAGGCACCTGCCTAGGCATCCATGGCCCCTCAAACATAGTCTATCCGAGTCATAGGTGTTTAATTAAATGCAGTGAAACTATAATAAATCTTTCATTATCACTTATATTATCATATGTTTTCAGAATTTTTTGTCATATATATATGCTTAAAAAGCATAAAGTTCTCTCTCAACCCTCTTTTTTTCTTCCTCACACTTAGTTTATCAAGCTTATCTCTTTTTCCAAAATGCATATATACATAAATGCAAGTATATAGTTATATGCATGAAGCTATGCACAAGAATATACATATTCTGTCCCCCGCCTCGTGGCGGAGTGGGACAACATCGCCCTGCGGGGCGTCAGATCCCGGGTTCGAACCCGGCGTATCCGCCCCATCGTGGGCGGCTTCCCCGCGCAGAACCACTGCGCCATGAACAAAAAAAAAAAGAATATACATATTCAAGTATACATACAAACATGTATATACTTAAATGTAAAACTTTTTCTTACACTGAAACTTTTTACACTGATCAAACAGGGCATGAACCTTTCAAATTCTAATCTATACTTGTCCAAGCTCGTTCTCTCTCTCTCTCTCTCTCTCTCTCTCTCTCTCTCTCTCTCTCACACACACACACACACACACACACACACACACCCACACACACACCCACACACACACCCACACCCACCCACCCCCCTATATATATGGTGTTTATACATGTGTATACATGTGTGCATGTATTATTAAATATCTAATTCTACTACTTAGGTAATGTCTAAACGGCCGCTGTCCAACACATTCAAACGTGTCACTTTTGCTTAGACGACAAAGCGGCTGCGAGGTGTTAATACTAATATATAAAATATACATAAATATATATACACATTATATGGGGAGAGATGGGGGGATCTCATGAAAAAAAAGGTAGATAGTAAATAAATGATGAAAACATAGATAAAAATGACATACTTTGAACAAAGTGGTGACATCAAGAATGAGAGGGAGGGATCTTTGCTAATTTGCTAGCAATGATTAGAGCAAAATCAGCAGATGACGCTAGTAGTACGAGCATTAGAGCAATACCAGCAGATGACGCTAGTAGTACGAGCATTAGAGCAAAATTAGTAGTACGAGTCCGAGGAAAGTTGGAAACTTGGAACCAATGATCTCTGGATTGGAATTGGTACTTGGATCGGTGGGTACCAATCAAATCCCAGCCAATTTTTTGGAAGGAAAACCGATCCAGAATTGGTCCAGATCGGTTCTTAAAAACTAAAAAGTTCTTTAAAAACCCTGAAAAATGAAAAAAAAAATCATAACTTTAGGGCCAATTTCAGTCCCGAAAGGGGGCCATATTCGCTGTGCAGTGGTCTTCCCCACCTAATACTTAAGTCACCGGATCCGGCCGTATCGGGTCCAGTTAAGTCACCGGCTCCAGTGACTTAACCCCTTACCGGGTCCCAATTAGCCTGGAGCAGGGAAGACCATCATGGAGGCTGGGCCGCCACAGCTCTGTGGCGGAGGCACAGATTCAGATGGTGAATCACTAAAATTGGCTTATTAGATTTGGCCGATTTTGGTCACTTCCGGCCGGAGATCATGTTGGATCAGTCCTTGTGGCGGAAATCGGATCGAAGGGATCTGATCCGATCCCAAAATCGGCCGATTCCGATCCGATCCAGACGACTCTACAAGTCATGACTGGAGTGGGATTGGAAAACCCAGATCCCCATCAAGATCGGATTGGCCAAGCCAAGGGGAAAAAACTGATCTGGATCAGCTCTTCTAAAAAAATAAAAATACAAAAAGTGAGAATGATGGAACATTGGTGGGCCCCGCGGCCGATCCGAACCCGTGGGGGTCAGATGGGTGTCAGGAGACAATGCAGGGATGTTGCTGCCACAGGGTGCCGCCCTCTATCTAGGCGGGGAAGGCAACTCCTATCATGTCCGAGCTGGATAATGTCACTCAATCTGCTCACTTTAGTAACTGGAACTATGTATCCCATGATCCGAAAACTTAGTCATTAGATCTCTTATACCAGTTTGATGGACCCGATATCATAGGATCAGATCATTATTTTTCTTAGGTGCTCATTTTGTATAGGCTTTCAATTTAATATTTCTATTCAGTGGTCATGGTTACGGGAAAGAACTTAGTGAATCTATTTTTTTGGTGCATAATAAATTAAAAATTCCTCATGCTACTCAGCCTATAGCCTTTAGTATTGTACAAGGACATGCAAGAACCAGAATGCCATCAGTCCTAGAGCTCCGTTTCTTGCAAACTGGTTGTCCAATAACTATGCCAGTTGCTTGTCAGCAAGTGCCTTATCTAGCTGCCTATTCAATAGCAATCCAAAAAGCCCCACGGCTGATTCAAAGGTAGTCTATTCTAGGTTGTCTATTCTAGCTTGGATTCTGAGCCCTATCCATATGCATCTTCCTTTCTTTGGGTGGGATATCTAAACCTCATGACCTCTAATAGAAACAAACCTACATGATGGGGCTGTCCTTAATGAAGTCCTATTAGACAATTTTTGTCCATCATGTCAAAAACCTTTTTGGTTGAGAAAAATTTCAAATCAGCGACATTATTTATGGACTGATCTATGTTATTAGAGGTACTTGCCTCAAGCGGCTAGGCATTGGGGTGAGGCGGGGCAAAAATGCCTTGCGGGGATCTGGCAGTAAGGCTTGGATCTGGTAACCTAAAATCCCCTCGGGAAACCCCCATGCCCCGACATTCTGATGCCTTGCACCTCAAGCACTTGAGGCAAGACAAGGGGAGGGTCTCCAATTCTAGCAATATCGCCATAATCCTTGGCTGAGGCAGATCCGGCCCAATCCAACTGATCCCAACAGATTTTCAGGGGTTGGATCAAAGTTTCCCCTATGATTGGATTAGCCAATCCAGTAAACCATGAGTATGAGATAACTGATGGCAAGGGCAAGGCAGCTGTGATGAACAAAGGCAGCAATAGCAATGGTGAAGAAAGGTAGTAGCAAACAGCAGCAGGACACTAGAGGTGATGTGGATGAGAGTAATGCAGTCAACGATCATTTGATCAATTGGAGAGGCATGTAGATTTAAAATGAGATAACTAGGTCAATCGATCAATTGCCCTGAATGATTGTTGAACTGACAGTAACTAACAGTTCAACACTGAAGCACCAAAGTGGTGTGCTTAGGGGCACTTTGACACAAAGTGGGTGCTTTATTTGGGCCTAACAGAGCTGTCTATCACCTTGGGCCTCATAAGATGAGGATGGATGAAAAAAGGTTAAACATATAACCGGCAGCAAGATGATTGGAGTAGAAATTGATCAGTCTTCAGAGCACAATTCTACTGAAGCCAAAGGAACTACATCACCACAAAATGAACTGCAACATAACAGAACATGTATTTAAAATGTGCGTTGTTGAGAGAAGAATATTACGGTGGATACACAAACATACTTGTCAAGATTATATGGGGAAGAAGAATATACATACGGATCCTAAATAGCTTGTGATTTTGGCCTTGAGTTGCATTTTCTTTATGAGATCTAATATTCAAGTCATATTAATTATAAATTGTGAAAACTTTCAATTTTATGAGATCATGAATCACTAAACCCACAACCACCACCAAAATAAACCAATTACCCGAAGTAGAAGAATGAAAAGCATTCAGGTCCTAATATCTTCTTTATCTAGGTGAGGAGAAAATTAAGACAATGACAACTTTAAATAGAACCTAATTTTACTATGACATTTCCAACTAACGTTTCTCCAAGTTCAGGAGCCTTTTAGGACTAAGCAAAACCCAAATTAGGAGGTACTCGATTTTGGGTCTTTGCATGTAATATGAACACTTCGATCATTTGGCTCCCTTGTACTTTTAACCTCTATGATCATAATCTTCCAGAATATCATTTTATTCTTAGTATCTCATGGAAAACATATAAAATTCAAATAGACCTCAACACAAAGATACTAACATAGAAGCATAAAGAACACAATTCACAACCTGTGACTGAAGTCTTAGCTTTTCTTGCTTGAACAATGAAATTTCAGTTTCTGCCTGCAGCAGTAGAAAGTAGAGAGGTTAGTACATGGGCAAATGAAGCACATATAACATCGGCATTTAGTAAGGACATACGATCTCCTTGGAACGGCGAAGATAGCTGATAACATGTTGAAGGTCATTCTCGCCTTGTGAACCAGATGTGCCACTTCTAAATGAAGTCCCACTGGAACCATGCTCCATAGCAGCCAACTTAATTTGCATAGTTTCCAATCTACTATGCAATATTTTGTTCTGAATACCAAAGATAAATAACAAGGAATACAAGAGAGTTAAGTAAATTAATTGCAATAGCAGCTAAAAAAGTTTCAAACTAACTTATGGTGTGTTAAGGTTCTAGGCATTATGCCGCTTTAAGTTAGAAAACATCGATGAGAGATTACCTAGAGTAGAACTAATCTCTTTTAGGCAGTGCATGTATTTTACTAGTCCTATTATTCTGTAATGTTTTGCCATTAAATAATAAAATACACAGCTTTAAAGTTCCCTGAATTTGCCTGCTATTGAATAATGCATTATGATTATCAGCAAGAAATAAAATTGAAGCTAGCAATGATTTAGAAATCAGTTCTACGCAAAAGAAGACATTACATGGCGGTATGGGTGGTGGTGATCAATCCCATCCATCTGATCATGCACATCCAGTTCACATAGGGAAAGATACAAGACGCTGCCTTGCATATCCTAACATCCATCTCAGCCACCACAATCTGATATGCCCAATCCCATCACAGATTTGTCCCACCCAGGTATTCTGCTTTACCAGAGATCCTTTGCTTTCTCCAACTATACAAAAAACCTACTTATAGGAGGGTCTATATTACATACATATAAGCATGGTGTGCCGGGTCGACGACCCAGACAGCCGGGTCGGCTGACTCGGCCAGTTTTTGGGCCAACTGACCCGGCCCCGCGACCCCGACCCGGTTGATATATTTAAATAATCTTTTATTATTTTTTTCCTGACCCCGACCCGACCCCGGCCTGACCTGGGTCGCGACCCCAACCAACTCGGGTCAGTTTTAGGCCCGACCGACCCGGTCCCGACCCCGCCTTCCTTGCATATAAGTACATGTACAAGGGCTACAAACAGGTTGGATTCGGTAGTGGTATTGCATGTCTCCCATGCTGAAAAGGGTAAAGCAATTCCAATTTCGATTAAACTAGAACCAAGACATTCCGATTTCGTTCTGATTCCAGTTGTGTTATCGGAATCAAAATACTATGATACCTCCTGAAATCTATAATATTTATCATTTTTATTAAAAATAAGTAAATAAATCTTATTTTACTATTATTTTTAATATAATATATTTAAATTTTTAATTTTACTATTTTAGTGTTTATATATAATAATTTAATTGTTTATATATTTTTATTTATTATAATGTTATTTTTTACAGGTATATAATGATTTGTTATCGAGATTTGATAAACGGAGACATAGATTTTTTCCAATTTTGATTCAATAAGCTATCAAAATATCCAATTCCAATTCATAAGATATAGAAATATGCTCCAAATCCATTAATTTTTATCGGAATCAAATCGGAATATCGGATTCCATTTGCACCACTAACATGTACATATATATATTCCCCTTTTCTATACATCCATAAAAGGTGTTCGAGTGGCTAATGAAACCAAATTGAATGACAGATCATGGAGGAACACGAGTCAACTAACGGCCTGGAGTAGGAATGGAAATATTTTGTCATTCGCTACTTTTGTATATATAAACTAATGGATAAGTAAACAAAAATATACCTCATCAGGAAGGTCATCAAGAATGGTAGGCACCTTGGACAACGCCTAGTTGAAGCCAAAATAAGTAGGCTCAAACCTGGGCAGGGACAACTAATTCCCTTCCCAAAACCTTAAAACTAAACCAAAATCCAAGCATACAAACAGCAGATACAACCAGGAGAATAACATAGATAAGTAGCAGGAAAAAGAGAAAGTTGTGCAAAATATAGCATAGAATTTTACTTGTTCATCAATTTCACCATATTTTTTCTCAGCTTCGTTCTTTGACCGCTCGAGTATAGCCTTCTCTCCTTCCCATTTTATCCTTAGAAGCTCCTGCAAAATTTTAAAATTAAGCCTGTTGGTGACTTTATATGATAAAAACAAACAAAAATGCTAAATTTCAATGGACAATGCAAAATGTGGCACAACCAAGGGTAAGATGTATCCATAAAAGTGAAAAAAATAAAAAGAAAACGTAAGTCTTTTGTCAATGCCAACTTTATTGAACATAAAAAAGGATAAAGTGAGGGAGCTAGCAGATAGATCCACACAAGAGACAGAACATATGACTATAGTTTAAGAAGGAATTATATTAATATATAAAGAATTTGACAAACAACATGTTTAAACAAAGAATAGAATGAATACTTGGAATATTGGTTAAACCAGTGCTTATGTATCTTCTTGAAAGCATTTAGAGAATAAGTGTCGGTAATGAGAACAGTAATGAGGTTAATGGGGTGTTTGGTTGCATGAAATTGAGTTTTTGTTACAATTTTATGTTTTTGTAACAAAACTTGTTTGACAACCAATACAAAATTTACATTTTCAAAGAGATTTCCTTCTTAGACAAAAAAGAGGGTCTCACCTTTGTTTTTATCTTGTGGTTCCCCACCATGTTAGGGCATATGAGATACCCACTATTTTTTGTCATCACATCTCTCCAAACATGACAATTTCATGTCATTGACTAGTTCACACTTTATTTTAATACAACTTTTTATTATGAAAGTGTATAAAAATTATTGTGCAACCAAACACCCTATAAGAAGCTCATTCATACACAAGTTAGATCAAACTGTATATATCACCTTATATAAAATATACTGATCAAGAAGAATTTATTTACTAAGGTTCTTAATAAATAGAACAACGTGAACACCAGGGATATGAGAAGGCTTATAGATTTTTTGAAGAGAAATAAAAAGAAAAAAAGTATTTTCAGTTTTGCTATAACCAGATAACCTTGTACCAGGATACTCCACAAGAAGACAAATTTATCCAGTATCATCTAAAATGTGGGTCTAATTAAAGGCCAAATTGACTTACTTTTTGTAAGGAAGATAAATGGTGCCTTGCAGGATCAGAATCGGGACCTGGATTGGCGGGTCATGATCCGGATCTAGTTGGGATCAGATTTGCCAAGTTGGCCGATTTTTCGGAAAGGAAATTGATCCAGACTGGCCAATTTTTATTTAAAAAACCATAAAAATTGAAAAAATCAGAATAAATAAAAAATCACAAGACAGAAAAATTGTCACTTAACATTCATCCACATACACACGTACAAATGATGTTTAATATAAAGCATATCATATCTTACCAATATCTATAAAATTGGTCATGAGACTCATTGTTATTTGTCTCCTATAAAGATCATTGTTGTTGATAAGTCATAAATGGCCAGAATCCATATACAAATAACAACTAGGCCATCTTGCTAAAATCATATAGGCCGTTTGGTGTTGGCCCAACTAGGTGGGTAGATGTAATACATGACTGGAAGTTTTCTATTTCTATGGGTTCTAGATAACGTTGTGTTGTGTACCCCTCATAAAAACCCATTTGTGCTCAACGTTGACTCCGTTCACTGAATGTTGGCATTTGCCTAAATCATCAGCAATTGTCCAACTGGTATGTGCCCTTGTAGTTGTATTAGATCCTCCTTCACCTCCACCTACACCAACACCAACACATTCACCTGAACCTCCTACATGTCGATGTTGACCGGTGAAAATAACTCTTCTTCATAATCATACGAGGATGGTGCTTATGTACTATCTGTAAGACACATAGGTTTTTGCCTAATTTCTAACTTCCTTTTATTCACTGTTTCTACTTCTTTTACTTGAAAAGAACCCCCAATGCCATGTTGGTAGACCTTCAATTGTTTGAAGTGTCTAAATTAGATCTTTTTTAAGATGAAGGAGTTGAATCGGGAGTTGGAGTTCTGGAGCTGGTTGTATTTAATCTTGAATGTGTTCATCTTTAGGCTGTACGTCATCTAGTTCCCCGTCAACTCATGTACGATCCTCTGGATCGAACTTTGGAGGTGGTTTGTCATCATTCTCCTACATCCATGCAGTAAGTGGGTGCTCCTCTTGGAGATGATATTTCAAGTCAACCTCTTCATTAGATCCTCTGCATTCTTCATGTGCCCTAATGTATCAATGGACTATAAGAAATTTATCTCCTCTAAACAGTACACAAGAAAATTTATCATACTTCTCTTGATTATGTTTGTCCACTCCATCAAATAACAATACATCTTCTCTCTTTCTAGACTATTTGATATTAATACATCTAGGATTTGAGTTCATCAAACTCTTCATCTATTCCCGCATCGTAAATATACCTAGAGGTTGAGACTTGTAATGCCAGTCCAACCTTCGCAATCGCATCGATGATAGTTAGGAAGTACGGACTAATGACAACATGTGTTAGAACGCTTACATTAAGTTAACACGAGAAAAGCTGTTATGCTCTCGCATGCATAAAAAAATCACTTGCAAATATGTTTCCTTGCTTGCTTTGTAGCTGAAGTAGTAGCCCTCACTCCTTTAAATACATGTTTAATTGTTCTTTGAGAATTACTCTGCCTCCTGAATAATACATCTAGGGGTCATCGAATGTGATCGACAAAATGCCGCGTCTCCTGATGTTGCATCATCAATGGGTTTAGTTGATTGTGACTGGCGGAATGCCGCATCCCATGTTCCAAATCCTTCTGCTCCATTCATTCTCTTTTCATCTTCTTGTTTTGACCCTTTGTTGCATGCATAGCTTTTCTTAACCATATTTTTTCATTAGAAGATGTGGATGTATGATGTTTAGCCAGAACTTCTTCGTCGCCTTTTTTAGTAGTTTGTGTATCTCTTCTTCCTAACAACTACGGGGGAAAATCTTCTTGTTGTTTAATCCAAATTTCTCTCTAGGATGCCCTTCTTGTAAGGTAGATTCTCGTAGCTTTAATTAATTTCCTTCGACACCTTGTCACAGTTTTTTTTATATTTTCACCCACTTCACATATGTGTTGCTTCAAACGAAATACTTTGTCATTCATTTGTTTTTTGCACCACATATAGGGAGCCCGACATCCGAGTGCAATATCAAATTTCGGAGGATTCTTCTTCGAAAAGTAGCAACAATGATCGAGTGGGACACCAGGGGTAGGGAGGTACCACTTCAAGTAGGTAGGGATCCATGGATGTGGGGAGTGCTCCTACAATGACAAAACGTTTAACCGGAGAAAAGCAAATACCCATGCGACCCAATACATGGATCATGGTGCAACGTCGCAAGGTGGAGGAGCACATCAAGCCTAGCACGGCAGAGATCAATACTATGGACATGTACAGCCAACTTATGGGTATGATTCATCTCAAAACTTTTGGTTCCCTACATATGACCAAGAGTGGAGTGACATGAATTATGAATCATTATTAGACACTCCAATTCAATACCCCCTATGATAATTATTTTGGTAGCTTTTTGGGACCCCATAGCGACATTAGGGTAATTATACAATGACTCCTGAATATAATATTCATCAACATGTGTGACAAATTGTATGTACCACAATGACATGGGAAGAGTACATAACTAATATAGAAAATGTAGACCAAGTAAAGTTTGTGTAAAATGAATGCAAATATTTTTATTGCATACCATTTCTGCCAATTTTCGATTTAAATTTTTAAAAAATTAATAAAAGAATAGGGTTGGACTGGGTTAGCCCAAGGCCAGGCCGACCCAGTTGCGACCTAGGATCCAACCTTCCTTGATGATGATGCTTATAGCTAAAGGTGAAATGGAAAGTAAAAAGAAAAAAGACAGCCTCTAAGAAGATAAACGAAAAACTTGAAACCAAGAAATTTTTTTTATGGCCTAGCAAAATTAGGAAAAGAAAACATTAAGATAATGAATTAGATGTTAAAAATAATGAGCTAACATAGGATATAAAGAGGATGGTCAATGTGGAGGTTGATCAGAGAATCCCACGTGATCATAAAATGCTATTCAATTAGAAATTTCCTTGCGTGGTAATAAGTGCCTACCTAATATTGTTTCTAATCAATCTTCATAACACAATAGATGGCCATCTTGAACGTATAGGTGTGCACGGTTCGCTTTGATCCGATTTAGATCATGTTTTTTCCCAAACTGAACCGAACTGCAGAACCAGGTCTTCAAACCGAACAGGTTCAATTCAGTTTGGTTCAATTTAAGCCTAAAATAAATAAAATATTCAAATTAATTAACTTTTTACATATATATTGATTTTAAAATCATAAATATTTAAAATACATATTGTTTTATCATAAAATTATATAAATATCAATATAAAATGTACCATGCCATATGATGTTTGTAGATGACATTGAATTAATTGATGAAACAAAAAAAGAAGATAGTAGGAAGTTAGAACTTCCTGGCTCAGCAAAATTAAAGTAGAATACATGCATTGTAAGTTTAATAAAAGGCAAAAGAACAAAATGAAGAAAGTTTGAATGTAGTATATAACTTTGAAGCACTCATTTTACATATCTTGGCTAAATAATCGAAGAACATAGATAACAAGATGAAAACATTGACAATAGTAACAAATATAGGATTGGTGAAATTGAGATCAACCATGTAATTCCTAGGTGATTTTACACAACTAAAAATAAAACTTTATCATATGATAGAACTTACAATAGTATGTGGTAGTGAGTGCCAACTAATGTAAAAATAGAATGTAGGGTATCAATGGGCCAGGCCAGGCCCGGCCTGGAGTCGACCCGGTCAAGGTCTGGTCCAAAAGGTTTTGGGCTGCCCTGGCTTGGCCCGCAATGTATTGTTGGCCTGGTTTGGCCAGGAGAAAATTTTAACTTGACCTGGTCTGGTCTGGCCCGATCCAATATTTTATCTCATTAGTATATTATTATAAAATTCAATAAAAATAATCATTAAAGATACCACCATAAGATTTAAAATTACTTAAATAACACATTTTTCAATGAGTATAATTAATAAAATTATTATACATCATTGAAAAACTATAAGATATAAAATTTAACTGATAGTACAAACAGTAACAATACAGAAAGAAATAAACCACATCAACTGTAAACAAGGTAAGAACAACCAATTGGGAACTTCAACGTCACCAAATCAGAAGCTACAAAATAAGGAACTATGGAGGCTTACATTTTCAGACTTCTGAGCATCATAAAGCTTGCGTAGTTCCGAAATCTCTTCTTGTAGCACAGCAAGTTCTTTTGAAGTTCTTGTCATCTCCTGAATTGCCTCGGATTGGAGAACAACCTAAAGAAAAAATAATGCAGTGATGAAGAAATAAGTCCAAAAGCCAAGATAAAGAAAAAAGGATCACTTGTAAACTAGAAAAAGTCTAAGCTGTGAAATACCGGGTTGGGATCAGGACAACTAACGTGCCCTGTTGGTTTTGGTCCCGACCATGCCCAACCCAGTTAGCTCGTCGGGAGATCCGGTCCAACCCCTAGCGACCCGGTCAACAACAGCTAGCCGCAGGCTAGCCATTGGGGTATATAAGACCCCAAAGGGCCTTCATACATCCCTACAGCCTCCCCCCGATTCTCTCTCTCTCTCTCTCTCTCTCTCTCTCTCTCTCTCTCTCTCTCTCTTACTCTAACAATCTAATTGCTCACTCTTTCTCCCCCCCCCTCTCTCTATGAAGTTCTCAATTTCTACTCATTCAAAACTATAACCAGAACCCCACTTATTAAGTACATACATTTATGTTCCAGAATCATTTTCACCAAACATTCACATTTTTTGTTAATATAATACAGTAATTAAAAATACAAAATAGCTTTATTTCTACTTTCGTTAATATATTATATTGACCAAAAAATAGGAATATTTGGTGAAAACAGTGCTGGAACACAAATTTATACATGAAACTTAGATAAGTGGAGTTCTAGTTATAGCCCGGAATGGAGAAGGAGATGAAAGTTATCAGTGAAATAAGGGAGAAAGAAGTTACCCTCAAAGACAAGTAGGCAGTAGTTGCCATCAAAATGTAAGATTTGAATATAAATAAATAATTTTATATTCTAATATTTTTAATATCTTTCCAGATTATTTTTTATCTTTTTGAAAATTTCAAGTTTCAGATTTAAGCCAAGTCGCCGACCCGGGGTGACTTGTGTTGGGTTGGGTCAGGCCAAACTGGTCGTGACCCCTAACCCAACCTTCCTTAGTCTAAACCATCAAAAAAGATAGCACTATGTAATTAACTAATAACAATCAAGTATGAGGTATGGAAATTCATCCTAGTACCTGCCTCATTTCCCTCCAAGGTTCCAGTCCCGAATAATTCATCCTCATCCCAACTTGCAACCATCCAGAGCTTGGATAAGGTCTTGTTGAAACATCTCTATTATTTTCTAGAAATCAGACCAGTGCAGGGGTCTCGGCTGTGTGATGCTTGAGATGCCTCCAGCTAGGGCAACATAGGATCCACAAACTGCCAATTTGTCTGCATTACATGCAGCATAAGAGACAGATGGTGACAACGTGAAGTAAGTGGAAAAATCATTTATTTTCTCTAAAACATTGAAGGACCTATTGCTGATGTGGGACCTCAGAATGCTGGAATTCATCAATGGAGAAGCTGAAGGCAGAAAGGGGAAGATGGCAGGATTCCTTAACCCTCCAGGGAAGATTACTTGGACAGGCTAGCATGGTGTTGTCCATGGTTTTGCCATATCAGCCCATCTGATCCAGGGGAAGTCTGGTTCAACCATGGCCCCCCAAGTCAGCCCAAATTGGCTTGACCAGGCCTGGATCAGCTGATTCGGATCAGGATTGCTCGGTTCAGGGCGATCAGGCAGCAAAAAAAAAATGTAAGTTGGACCTGTTCAGATTTCCTTTGCCACCGTCACCCTTCCCATCCACACTGCCCTCCCCGATGCACTTTGCAGAAGATGGGCAATAATAATGTTGATTGGAACAACAGATTGGATACTTAGTTTCTTATGAACAACTATTTGTCTCTTCTACGATAATAAATTTGTTTATCAGATTCATACAAAATTTAAACATTATTTTTTTATTAAAATAATTCAGTTCTGCAAGAAAATTAATTTCGTTTCATGTCTTTCAGATAAAAAATTATTTAAACACAAGGGATCTTTGTACATACTTTGATATATAAAAAATGCTTAAAAGTTTTATTTGTAAATACTTAAAAATATATCATATTTTCAATAAGATGATCCACTCATAACCAAATGATGAATTATGATTCTAGTTTCCTTGAAATAAAAAATAGTTTTCACATTTTATTTTTACTTGCATCCAAATGCATTTTCAGGGGAACAAGTCAAAAAAACATATCGAGAATAAATTATAATGTAGTTTAATTAAAGAACTCATGTAAGGACCATCAAAGTAAGTAATAATATAGGAAGGCACCAACTACAATTACTCTTAAAAGTATAAATTTTAATATGATATAAAACTATTTTCTTGAATGAATATATTTTTATATCAACTCCCTCCCCTTCTGACATTTTGAACGTTGGGGTTAACGTTCAAAATGTCTTCAAAGAAATTAAACATTGAATATACTGAAAATATTTTACAACCACAGGTGCTCAGGGTGGTTTCCTCCAATGACTGCAGACTGCATTGATCGCTCTAAAAGCCAGAAGGGGAGGGAGTTGGAGGAGAGAGAAGATCATAATGCTGGTGAGGGAGGCAGAGGGGGAGGAGAGTGGCTGGTGTATCGTCAGAGGGAGAGGATCTATGTTATCAAATGCACTTGACGGAATTACCTAAGTGACAATGTGAGGCAAAGTGGCCCTTCCCACTTTAATTTTGCCAGATCACCTAGGCAATCGCCACCACCACCATTGCCACCACCACTAATGAAGTGGGTACTTTAGGCAACTCTAGCACCTAATAGGAGGAATGCGAGGCTTGCCGGAGGTATGAGGGGGCCAAAGGCTGTATGAAGTATTGGACGACCTCCCACGTCCTTATCAGACAAGAGAGACAAGATCCATTGCAATCTGGATCCACCACCAAACCAGTTTGATAGAAGTTTGAAAGGAGCCGCCTCACTTAAATTTGGATCAGGTTTAACCCGTTGATGCCAGGTAGTGTAGCAGATCATGAGATTAGGGTCCGTCTACCCAGCTCTGGTAGGAAGGAGGAGAGACCACAGTGATCCCTTCCTCCACTGGTTTCTCCAACCTACAGTGGCCTGCAGAGCCATCGCCCAGCCTTTGGCAATCTTCTCCAGGCAGAGGGCTCTGCAGATGCTTCTGCTTTTTATGTGGGGGACTAGGGGTGCAAACGGGCCAAGCCGAGCCGAGTAGTATGGTGTTCAAGCTCGGCTCGTTTATTTTATGCGATTTTGAGTTCGAGCTCAAGTTTTAACGAGTATGTTGAACCCTTGTTCAAGCTTGATTAGTTTATTAATCGAGCAGAGTCGAGTTCGAACTCAAATAGTAGCTGGACTAAAATTCAATTCACATTCAAACTTAAGTTATATACAAACTCGTTTATAAAACTCAAAATCAAGCAAAAATCATTTGTGAAACTCTAGATTTAGCTCATTTATGAAACTCAATCTAAATTTAAACTCAAATTTTAAATTATTTAATATATTTAAGTGACAATATATAACTATTAATACTCATAATTTAATTTTTAAAAATAAATATACAATAAAATATTTAATCGAGCTAATCGCGAGCTTATCGAGCCAGTAGGAGTCAGTTCAAGCTCGGCTCGTTTAATGACTCGAGCTTTATTTTTTGTTCAAGCTTGTTCATTTAACATAATAAACGGCCCGAATCGAGTTTTTATCGAGCTGAGCTTCAAGCTACTTGTCGGGTGTATTGGTTCGTTTGCACCCCTATGGGGGACCATGCTAATCAGCTCCTATTGGACTCATTAGGGCATGGTTTGAAGAAGTACTGAATCAATCAATACCAGAGTAATCCCACCCCGGGTTGGATCACCACCATAGAGGGGTGGTGGTGGTGGATCTACCCCTACATCTTCTTCCCCATCATATCGGGTCCACCAGACCCGATATGATAGGATCTAGTAACTTAAGTTACTGGATCAAGGGTTACGCGAAGCTTAGAGCCAATAAAATCATACAACAGTATCTGGTAATTCAAGTTATCAGATACCATCATATTGAATCTGAGAGATATGGAACAGTCATCTTCCCCACCCATTACAACGAGAAAAATGAAAGGGCAGCAATGCAGCCAATCCACCACACAAATGGGTGGCAATCTGTCCCCCATTGGTGGCTCCTCCACCCTGAACATTTTACGGATCCTCTTTTTAATAAAGTTTTCAACTTTTGTATAAACTGATCAAGCCTAATTCTGAATTGGTTTTCATTCTGGTGGATCAATCAATCCAATCCTGATCTGATTGGCCCTAGATGATCCCAATCCCAATCTAGAATACAATAGGGGTCCAAAAACACTTGAAACGATTCCCCCCTTGGATCCCCACCAGAAGGGACCACCAAAACCCAATTAGCATGTCTTGCAGGCCCTCATCTCCCCATCAGAAATGTAATGCCCATTTCACCTAGATGGTTTGACCTAGGTTGAGGTGGCATGTCACCATGTCACCTAGGGAGTGGCCTCAACCACCTTTGGTAACAGAGGCATGATGCAACTGACATACTAGACATTAGGCACATATTCATTTTTCTTCAACCATTTTACATTTTGGTGCCCAAAAGCAGGGATCTGATATAAGTAAATAGTCAAGAACAATAGATGTAACGACTATCAAGATACATATCGGAGCGCATCCATACATTAGTCGGCAAATAAGTACAACATAACCTGTCTTTCATAATTATTCTGAGCATTCCGCCATCTCTGATGCTCTTCTTCAAGACTTTTTGACAAAGCAGAAATCTGAACTTCCATTTCCATTATTTGGGCCCTAAAACAGTTAACCACAAGTTTAAAAAATGTGGAAATAATAACCAGGGAAAAACAGAAAAAAGAAACTAAGTGTGCTAAAGTTAGCATGAAACTAATAAACATTCAAATATGCAAAATGAATTATATTACATATTCGAAGCATTTTCTTCTTTCAACTGATCAATTTTGAGCGATGCAGATTTCAGTGCCTCTTCTTTGGTTTCAACAGCCAAAGAAGCTTCATTAAACTTCGTCATGTAATCATTTTCAAGCTCAAGCATCTTTCCTCTCAGTGAGATGACTTCCTCTTCAAGTGCTTTCTTCAGTTTCTCAGACTAGAATATAGAAGCACACCATATAAATGTTGATAATAAAAAAAATAAAAACATAATACTAACTTCCCCACAAAGAATACCTCAGTCTTGAATTCTTCATGAGCCAATTCCATGTTTTTCAAAGCAACGTCATTTGTTTGTGCTATCTCTTTGTACTGAAACATTAATAAACAACAATGGGATTCTATTACTCAAAAAAAGCACCAGTTAGATAGATAATTATTTAACCTGTAACATGTAGTCCTTGTTGGCTTGTGCTTCCTCCTTCAGTTTTTCCATTTCTTCCTTCATTTTCCAAAAGTCACCCCCCACCTGCTACATAGTACATGACATGATAAGGATGGTGATGCAACTTCAAAATTCAAAGGAATGCCATTGTAAAGAAAGTACCAAGTTGATCCATAGTAAAAAAATTATATTAGCATGCTAGGCAAATAGGCATTCCAACTCTTTCCCTTCACCTTCAATTTCATGGTTTTTTGGGTGAACCTCGGTACAAATGGGACCACATTAAGCTTGCAAACAAGTTCTGTGGATTGCTCACACTAATATTTGCTCCTTTCACTTCAAAACAAAACCATAAAATTTTCAAGCAGAATCATGCCCTTTTAAAAGTATGCCTTGTGTAGGAATTGTCTTTCTTACAGGAGTTTTCTTTCCCGTGCATGGGCTGACAGACTCATACTAAAACCCATTCCATTTGTTTCCTCAAACAAAATTTTAGTACCATCCACATTTGAGAAAAGGGGTTAAATATTGATAAATGAAAAATGATCATAAAACATATGCAATAGAATAATGAACAGGCATCAGAGGAAAAAGAATAGAAAAATTTCACCCACAAATCCAACACCAATGAGAGCATACTCGGTACTATTAATCACTACAGAATGAGAGCAAACTCATAAAGACCGATACATCAACCATACAAGACCATAGTTGATCCACAAATCAGGTAGAGGAACTACAACCAGACATAACTTACTTTAATAAACTTTAAAAAATCATTGACATGAACACAAAAAAAACTAATACTAAGAAATGAATACTCAGAAAATATAGAATGTTTTATTTTGCAAAGGCTAGAAAGATCAAAATTAGTATTTCTTTTTTGATGACTACTGTCCATAAGTCAACAGAGAAAATGAAGATCCAAGAAAATGACACTTATTACAAAAAAAGAAGTAAAAAGATACATACAGTAGTATCAGAAAATGTTGACTGCTCTTGTCCATTCTGTACTCCCATCTGCAGATAAAAAAATATTTCATAGAACTTCAAGCATAACCATTCATAAAAATGTTATGAAATGTTCTAACCATAATTCGTTACCAATAGGTACTATGTACAGCAGAGTAGTCACGGCGAGAGAAAGATGTATCCAGTTTCCTTTTTCACTTATGCACTCATCATGATGTAACAATTAGATGTTCTTGGCACTTGTTAGAACCTAGAAGGCCTAAAAAGATTATGCTAAGCCTACATATATTTATATATACATGATATGACTGGATATGAGAGAATTTCGCAAAAAAAAGTGGCAATTGCAAAAAAAAACATGATTCAACAGATTACAATCTAAAAGACAATCTTCAGACATCAAAGTCCTGTGACAAGCAAAATGCAAGCTACAGTAAAGAAAAGAAGCTAAAATTATGAAAATGACAGCACACATTACATCATAAATATAATGAAGCTGGGCCACTGCACATTTCAAGCTTACCCTATTCAGCTCTTTAACTTTTGACTCCAAATCTGAGCAGCGAGCCTATTCCATGCTCCAGATCATGCAAGAAATATGTAAATATTTATTTATTTATTTATTGACAAGGAAAAACTGTTCACAAAAAAACAGTTAGTATGGACCTCAGCAACTGCTGCCCGTGATTCAGCAGAAGTAACAGCTTTCCAAGCATCCGTCACTTGCTTCCTTGTTCCTTCCACTTGTGACAATGAACTCTCTAGTATCTTTTCCCTTTCTGCAATCAATTTCCGAACATGAACGCGTTCTTCTTGAAGTTCTCTCTTAGCTTCAGCCCATTCTATCTGCAAATAGTGGCCATATAGTTAAATGCAGTCCTATAACATATTGCAAAAATCATACGATACAAATTGGTGGCAAAAGAGGCACCAAAATGACAAGATTTTTTTATCAAAATTATATACATGCAACACTCATCATCAAAAAGCAGTATAAAAATATGCACATGATTTCCAAGAGTTGGTCACAGAATAGGTTCAAGTTTCTGTATCTAATGGACTGTTGCATTGCAAAGTCAAAAACCTACCCATAAAGTGGCAACGAAAAAAAAACTACCCATAAAGCTATGGTACCACCATCTCTATCTCATGGACTGCTGCATTGCAAAAACCTACTCATAAAGTTTCAACGAAAAAAAAAAACTACCCATAAAGCTATGGTACCACCATCTCTATCTAATGGACTGTTGCATTGCAAAGTCAAAAACCTACCCATAAAGTGGCAACCCAAAAAAAAACTACCCATAAAGCTATGGTACCATTATCTCTATAACCCTCATACTTTCTGGCGAAGGTCTAACCATTGACCATAGTTGTCAAGGCGCCCGCCTAGGCGGCAAGGCGTCTTTCCAAGGGCGCCTTGCCAGGGCGCCTTGTCTGGGGCCAAAAAGGCGCCCAAGGCGCCCGCCAAGGCGCCCAAGGCGCCAGCCTAGGCGCCCAAGGCGCCCAAGCAAGGCGCCTTGGGTATTTTTACATCATTAAAAAAAGTTTTTGAGGGATTTTTTTCCCTTGATACCCCTCACAAGGGACACTTATTTAATGATAGTTTGAATATATTAATATATTGTATTATCACTTATACTATCATACATATTTAATATTTATGATTATAAACATATATTATATACTTAATTAAGTTCTTTTTCAACTCTTTCCTCTCTCTCTCTCTTTGTCTCACTTATACTATTACATACTTTTTTTAATAAACATATATTATATACTTTACATACTTATTTAACGATCCGCGACTACTCTGCGCCCCCCCCCATTTAATAATATTATAACAATATTTTACCATCACTTATACTATTGCACATATATAAATTTTATAATCATAAATGAGTTATATACTTAAATTTTATAAATATTTATTTAACTTTCTTCTCTTTCACACACACATCATATTTACTTATGTGCATTGATAAAACACTCAAATTCAATTATAACATAACAAATATAATTATATTTATGTTTTTTTTATATATAACAACCTCCCGACTCAGCCTTCCTTTAATACCGCCTTGACCGCCTAGGCGACGCCTAAGCGGCCACCTTGTCGCCTAAGCGGAATCGGTACCCTTCAACGCCTTGGGCGCCTTGTCGCCTTGACAACTATGCCATTGACATAAAAACAAGTGATGAAATGAAACATTACTGCTACACCTAATTTCCCTTCCAAGCAGGTTTGTTGGATAGATTTGAACCACACAAAATTCTACTGCTCAATCCAGTCTAATAATGCAATACATGACAAGAATTGCAAAAATTGGATCAGTCACCTTGATCAGCAGGTGCAAATCCCACTCAGGATCAACCAACCAGGGATCCAATGGAGTTTTCCAGGGTCAGCAGATTGCTCAGAAGCAGGGGGCCAACCTGGATTGGTTGGATTGACCTATCCTGCAAACAATGATAGATCAATCCACCGGGAATGACTGCAAATTTCTAATCTAAGCTACATTGATCATTGGACAGACTGATGCAGCAGATTCAGTCTTATTGCATTTATATTACCCTGTGGGTAGTTGTTCCTTTTCCCCCGATTTACCCATTTGCAAATGCCATCTTGCCATACCTTAGCAACCATGTCATCTTTTGGCATGGTCAAAGACCACCCTCATAGAATTGCATGAACTGCTCCATGGTGTGTGGCAGATTTGAATCGACAAGCCACTGATTTCTGATAGAACCAGTAAAAATTATCAAGCATGTGAGTGTTTTACCTTGATTTAACCAAGTATAGCCAAAACTTCTAAAAGGTAGGTAACAGACAAACTAGATCCCACCTTAGACAGGAAAGATAAAGAATTCTTGCAAGTAGCTGGAAGCATCCGAAAATGAGAGTCGCAAGGCCAAGAATGAAACCAAGGTCAAACTGTATGAAGGCTCCTTGGGAGAGTTTTAGAAAGAATATAGAGTAAGAAATATCCACAAGGGTCCCAGAAAATTAGAAGTCAAGTTGCACAAGAATGAATTTCCGAAATCATGTTAGATGTTGCCTGGTAGATTGTAAAGGTTGGAGCCCATTCAGACCCACAGACTCAAAAAGACCTGGCACATCAAACAAGAGATGTTTTACACCATGGAAGCCAGTGAAGGGATATCACAAGGCAGTAAAATAGGCCAACATCTGAACGAGTGAAAATTCACTACCCTGTTGCAAGGATTGCCATCTCAAATCTCGGCTTCGTCTCGAGAGGGTGAAAGAGAAGAGATCTTGGAGAGATCTCAGAAAAATCTCGGAAGATCGGATCTCAGATTCTCGGATCAAAATGTATATGTATAAAACATAACATAATATCTTCTAAAAATATGAGTACATCAATGAATTTACATGAAAAAATATAACACATTTTGTACATCAAGTGTGTGAATGAACAATTACAAAGCACTTTCAATACCAAAAAGATGATCTTTGTACTTCTAAAAGATTTAAACTTGTATGTAATCTTATTTAAATATTAATATGGTATCAAACTTGTAACACATTTTTATGTGATAGTACAAGTGATAGCGAAATATATTAAATGTGTTTACACTATCATAAACAGGGCGCAGAGTAGTCGTGGATCGACCTGTGCGGTTAGGTCGCGGGGGTCAATGGGGCAGCGCCCCATGTGGGGGGTATCAAGGGGGAAAAGCCCCCCGAAGAAAAAAAAAATTCGGACTAGGCTACATGGGGTGAGATCTCGGTGATCTCGTTTCTCGCCCCCCTTGGCAAGACCGAGATCTCGCGAGATCTCGCAAGATGGCATTCCATGCCCTATTGCAAGCCACAGAGTGAAACAGCGACCCTCCCCCCACTTAGAAGGTAAATTTTATGTAGCAAACATCTTGATCCAAGACATCTGTGAACTTTGACTTTTTTTGGTCATGCATCCCAACCCCTAATACTTGTGGACCTTAAATATCCTATACCCTAATAATTAAGAGCAGATTACAGTCTTACTTTTCCTTTCTAGTGTAGTTCTCCCTTCATCTATGGCCTTGGTAGATGAGCCTTCCCTCTTAATGTAATCTCCTCTCTCCATGTTTCTCTGCACCTTCTCTTGCATTAATAGAAATCTTGGCCACGGCTATTTAAAAAAAATGCCTTTACATTAGTGGTGAACACAAAAAAAGGATATTTGAGGAGGGTCATATATGATGACACCTAGCCTCACAGCTTCCCACCTGCAAACCTTAAGTAGTTGAAGAATTGGGTGAAATTGAGGTTCAGGTCCTTGGGAAGAGCTTGGGAGATGTTCTACAACGATACAATCCAAGGAAGCAAGGGTGAAAAAAGTGTCAGTAGTATACATTATTGAGCAGGTAGTGCTGCTCATAGGTCAAGGATCATGGAATCGGAATCGGAATCGGAGTCGGGATCAGTGGGTACTGATTTCGATCCGATCTGATCCATGCTGATCTGGCCAGAATAGCAAAAAAAAGATCCGATCCTGACTGATCCGACTGATTCTGCTGATACTTTTTTCCAGATCGGTCCTCCGGCTGAGAATCAGATCGACAATGGTCGATCCGATCCAGGAATTGGCCGATCCTGATCCGGATCGGCCAATTCCGCAATCTGTCATAGGGACCTTAAGTTTTCAGATGCAGCACCAGAAAGATACCCAACAATGCTCAATCCCTGGACTTCCAAGTGTTTGTTTGGCTTATAAACCCCTATATTAGTTGTAGCCCCGGTAAATTTCAGACTGCAAGCTGTCTGCACGTGTCATGCAAGGATGCATAACAAATGTGTCCTATCACAAATGCAAACCTCTGAAGACAAGATATCAGTACAATTAGCTGAATGTCTCATTTAGACTTTCTAACTGACTTTTAAAAATTCGTCAAGGGGCAACTGAGGAAATCCTACAGGAAGGCTGAGGTTCATCTAAAAAGCAGAGTACATGTGCAGCAGGCACAAGACAATGTTTTGAAGTAGGTAAAACTAATCTCATGTGCATGTATCTTTTAGCACATATTTGATGTTGCTCAATCCTGATTGCACGCATGCAGTGATAATTAGTTGACATGTTTCATTAAGCATTTGCATATTAAGCAAAATCTACTATTAAAGCAGTAAGATGAGAAAAGAAATAAGCTAGCCTGGATGATTGGAAGTTCAAGACAACTCCAACCAGACAGGCTAGGTAGTCGATATGGTGGAGGAGGTTGGACATCCTCAGAATCCAGTAAAGATGCCATGTTTATGAAATTGTCACGTGGAGAAGTCAATGTACAACTGTGTAGATTTTAGCTTAAATGATGATTGGTGAAACATGTAATTGTAACATGGTTTTCCATTTTGTGAGAATCTCACTAGAATTAGAAATGTCAACGGATCAGATACAGATTGAATAAAAGTAGTACATATCCGTACCCATATCCTATAAGCAAAAGGTGCATTCATATGTCATTCATTAACTATCGGGACTGGGTACATTCGCAAACTGCTTACTACTGGTGCATTCATATGTCATTCATTAACTATTGGGACTGGGTACATTCGCAAACTGCTTACTACTATCTGACAAGAAATAGTTAACGGTCGGCTAGAGGACAGTTAACGAATATATAAAAACAATATATACAAAGATCTAACTAGACATGTTAATGAATCAGATTAATAAGAATCAGATTAATAAGAATCACCCAAACCAGAACAGAATCTGATAAAACCCATTATTAGATTTAATTCCAAATAAAATATTTAAACTTAAACTCATTCAAAACTATTATCAGATTCAGATCTGTCTAGCAATGACGTCTAAGCAACCTTACATTTCTTCAAATTCACCTACAGCATGTTTTTAATAAACAACAAAATGTTGTACTCAAATGTTTGATTCACTGGATTATTTTGTAAACTGATTTCATATGTATCTAAATTCAATGTGACAAGGTAGCCCATAAGCAGGCAATAGATTTAATAGTTCGGCCCATCTAAATTTGTCAAAAATATTAAAAACAAATTTAGAACCTATTTAGATACTTGATCAAATATCTTTATCAACATTAAATATAAGATTAGACAATATCAATTTTAATACTAAAAGATATTTAATATTAATATCTCCACAACTTTAGTCTAACGCATTACACCAACTTTAATCTAATGTAGCTAATATCAATTTAAAACAATATATTTTGACGTATACTTGTATAATATTACACATTTTTGAATTTTAAATTCTTAAATCAATTTGGATTAACTAAAATTTACTCATACTTCATTATGATGGATAAAGAGATCACTAGCTCTAACAAACAAGCAAAAGGTGAGATGTATAAATACAAGAGAAGAGAATATGAACATATAGCTATCATATCACCACCCTTCTGCTCAAAACCTCCCAAACTAAATATTCACACCAATCAAAAGTTTTGTTTCTGATGTTGTGTATATACATGAGCATTAAATCAATATCTGGAACAGATCGGAGTGGTGGAGCTGCCAGAAAAAGATGAGGAAGATGAGAAAGCCACTGAAGGAAAACAGGCTGGAGCTATAGAAAGAAGTTATTGGAACTGCAAGAGGAAGAAGAGGTTAGACTGATAAGGGCATCAGATAATGGAGAGGGCAGGAGTTGGTAAAGGAAGAAGATACAGGAATTGACGTTGGAGGGAGAGGTTAAAAACTTAGAACCGTTAAGAGGGAAAAAAAAGTTGGTTAGGCTGTAGTAAGAGTCAAGCGGTGTCCCTTCGTCCAGGGATGACAACAGAATATTAGTGCTGCATATCCCTTCGAGGATAGATAATGGGTTATCACCTTATGGGGTGTATTCTCTGTCCTAAAACTAGAACGGTAGAATCATCATATTAATTAATGGATATAGATATCGGATATCGGATTTGGTTTAAGATGCATCCACTTCTGTATTTGTTAAGTTTAAAACATTATCCATTACCAATACTATTAAGTTATTGATTAATCAGTTAATTTGTTATCCTTGACATCCCCTACTAGAATCTTGGTTCGCACTGGCCATGAGATCCACCAAAGGGGGGATGAGCAGACATGACCACGCCACACACCAGAGGCGAGAAGGGGGAATAGGTGAGAAGTCGACGGGAGATCTATAGACAGCTCACTAGACAAAGATCGCGGGATCAGTATCGTGACCCAAATGGTGGGTCTGGATCGGATCGGATCAGTGTGATCTGGACCAATTCTCCTGGAGATTCCAGATCCAAAATTGAGATTTTTTTTACTCAAAAAAATCAAAAAAACATGATAAATCCCAAAAACTAAAAAAATTTAAAAATATAAATATGACATTTAGCACAATTTCATTTGACCATGACTCTATAAGTCATGTTAAGATGAGTGAGTATAAAATAACATTAATATTCATTTTAACAAAGAAAGAAAATGGTACAAGTCATATACAATACGATAGATACAATCATATTACCACCATCTACAAAATTGTTCTTCATAGTTTCCCTTCTCCTGATTCCCCTGAATGTTCTATTGACTCTAACAAGTCATGATTAGTCCATACCTATATGAAAATAATGATTCAACAAATTGATTAAAATCATACATACTATTTGATGCTAGAACTGACGGTGAGGGTTGATATAATGGCGTGAAATCTAAAACAGGTTCTAGATAATTTGCAGATAATTAACAGCTGCCAACTCATAAAAAGACCATCAAATTTGAATGGTGACATTTTCCACTTGAATGTTGTCTCTGACTCAAATCATCATAGTCTATTGTCCTTGTACGCGCACTACTTGAAGAACCACCTTTTTCATCTCCATCACCCCCCCTGAACCACCTACATCTTGCTATTGTGTAGGTGGAATGAACTCTTCTTCTTCATCATCACAGGAAGGTGCTTGGGTATTAACTATAAGACTTACAGTCACAAGTCTTCGACATTTATTCTTCTTTTTGCACACTATGGCCAATACTACGCTAGTATACCTTCTTCAATGATTTAAATCCACCAAATCTTTATTTCCTTCGTGAAATCTTCTAAGTATAGAATGACCTACAAGAGAAGCAACACAAGAAGATGGACCTAGAGCTATGACCTACAAGTGAACTCCTAGATTGGAGCTATACAAGGAACCTTACATTCATCTTCTTCTTACATCTGTTCATCGTCACTGACAACACTATCAAGCTCTCCTTCGACCCATACACGGGTTGGACATCCTTGTCATCCATCCAAGCAAAAAGTGAATTTTATGTTTGCATGAGATATTCCAGGACAACATCCCCGGGTGACAATTCATTATCACATACATCGTGTCTTTGCTCGTAAGAACCACATGCAATTTTTTTCCAAAATTTTTTTACTGGTCCTTAATGTTATTGATTTTTAACCGCATATTGTAATGGCAAACACTTGTTTTTCCAATCTCTCAATCTTCAACTTGCTTCTTCTTTTTGTATGTATAAGGCTGAAAACGCTCCAGTTCCTCGCACATTGCAATGAACCAGTGCTCTGACCCAATACACATACTACAATAGCAACCAGTGAATTCCACCACTTCTGTTATTCACTTGAATTGCCAGAAAGCTGCAAAAAAAAGGTATCATAATGTGTAATCTTCTTACAATAATGTTTAACATACATCAAATATTATCAAACATACAAGGAGACACATAAATATTGTAAATCTATATCACTGTAGACTCCAATTAGGTGTTTATATGATGTCATCTGAAATACGATACAAAATAGAAATTAATTTATTGATTTTTAAAACTCAGTAAGTATCACATAACAATTTTCTTCAATTTCGTGTCTGTTTTATCTTGCAAATTTCTAACTAAATGTTATATTTCTGACAATGCACCACATACAATCTTTACATCATTAAATACTTGTCTAACATATTGTATTCTTGAGTTCAAGAAAATTCTTACCAAAAGAGGAAGATAACCATTAATGATAGTAATACATTGCTACAAGATTTAAATGAATAATAAGATATAGACAATTACCTGCAACATGAATATCAAGGTAAAGTGTCATATCCTATATGTTGTCTATAACCTTCTACTATTTCTTATAACCATTTGGATATTTTTTTCATTTGATTTTCATCTTTGCTTTGTCTATTGCATCATACAAGTACCTTATGTGATTTTTTTTATTGGAATCTACCAATCTCAGTATATATCTCAAAGGCTCTATCTAAAACAAGTAATACTAAATTCTCTACCACCATTGGTTGTCTTCGATAAGATGTTCCACCTTTGCTAGGATCTCAAACTGGTCCATTCTACCATGTAGGTCTGCCATGAAATCTATGCATGCGGATATAAGTATGAACCTATTCAACTTATGTCGGTGTCTCGGTATGCTTTCTAGCACAATGAAATGTGGCAAATCTCATGTGACCAGGTCACACTAGATCACGATCTCAAGTGACCAATTGTCCTTGACTCACCAAGGACCTAACATATGTCTTCTTCCCGACATACTCCAACATCAAGTCTCTGGAGTATATAGCACGGGACACCCAAAACAAATGTGGTCCAGTCTCCATCAACTTTCTCCTTGCAGCCTTATAAAATGATTCGTTGCTAGTAACAAGTTGCACAATGTTGTCTTCACTTATTTCCTCAACTACATCGTCGATGAGACCAAATACATAATCAGCATTTTTATGTGGCCAATGCATATCCACCCATCGCACATCACAATGCAACCTCTTTTCTTCTATATTGTCTTAAATCCATCTATCCACGAGGTCAACTCATCGAACTTTTGCATCCAACCCACCATCATAGATAAATTTTGAAGTTGAGACTTCTAATCTAGATCCAACCTCACCAATAGCATCAATCATTGTCCAAAAATATAGACAAATGGTTGCATGGGTTGGGACATCTACATCAACAAAAAAAGAACGTAGTATAGTTATGAATATGTGTTTCAAAAAGATGTAAGGCATTTAAAATAAGTGAAAATTTTATATACCTACACACAGATTGCGGAATCAGTTGAATCGGATCGGAATCGGCCGATTTCAGAATTGGATCAGCTGATTTTGATCCGATTCCTACTTGAAGGACCGATTCTGACTTGAATTCCGCCGAGATCAGTCTAAATTGGTCGAATTGAAACGGATCAGAATCCTAACTTTTTTTAGATTTTTTTAAAAAAGATTCAGACTGAATCAGCCAGAATCGGTCCAAATCAGAATCGAAATTTTTACTTTTTTTAAAAAAGTCCCAATCAGAGGATTTTGATTTTGAAATCCTTGCCTACATGTAAAAACAATTTACAAATGTGCTTGACTGTCTTCTTTGTAGCATCATTCATGACCTTCACTCCTTTCGAAACCTGCTTGATCATCGTTTGACCTCTATCACTCTACCTAACATAGAGTGATCCATCGGCCGGACTTGACTGTGACCAACATAACTCTCTATCTTGACCTACTTAAGGGGTAGGGTGAGTGCCAGGATCCATATCTTAATGTTTGACAGTAGATTCTCCTGCCCCTCTTCTCTCCTCATCTTCGCAAGCTAGAGCCCTACTTAGATGCATTACTCCTTTCAGACATGAGATGCATGTCTTGACGTCTGAGCAACTCTTCTTGCAGGTTGGCTCTATACTCAATTTGTATCTCCCTTTGTGATGTTCCCTAGTTAAATATACCCTCATCACTTCACTCAACTCTATCGATACAATGTCACACTTGTTAACATTTCCACTCACACCACCAATGTGTTATTTGAGGTAGTAAACACCTCTATTAATTTCCTTCCCACACCGGTTATATTTTGCGCTCTTCTTGTCAACTTTGAACATGTGTCTATGTTGGCATCCAATGTCACAATGTGCACTAACACTGTCACCGCATTCCTCATCTAACATTTTTTTACACAAACAAAAATAAAATTCATGTTAAATAACTATATCTGGTAGTGGGTAGGGAGCTGGGAGACAACTAAGTAAAACCGAACAAGTCACGCCCTTAAGTGAGTGTACACTCATACACAGTCACCCCGCCGATGGGGTGACAATCACCACGAGGGGTGACTAATTCACCCCCTTGGGGGTGCAGCGAGGTTCCCCTAGAAGGAACCCCATAACCGGTGGAAAATCCCCCCCTTAAGTTTTAAGGCCAACAGGAAAAAGGGATGTGGACCAGAGAAGAAAAATAGAAGAAGAGAAAAGAGGGCAAAACATACCTTCAGATGGGGTTTCTTGAACTCGAGGGTGGGGACACTGGAGGTGGCCACAAAAGGGAGCTAGATTCCTAAATCGCAAGAGGGCCACAAGAGGAGAGGGCAATCGGGGAGAAAATGGGTGAGAGAGGGTAGGATCAGCCAATATCCCCCCTTAACAGAGAAAAAATATATCAGAATCAGGACCAAAATTCGACCCCATTCTGGAAGTTCCAATTTCCCAAAGTCAGCCAATTTGTTAACCGATCCTAGGGAATCAGCTGATCCAAGCCGATTCTCTTGATCTGGGCTCCAAGAATCGATCCTGATCCTGTATTGGTTATCCAGTGCATGGATCATATTAACAGGGGCCAATCCAATCCAAACTTGTCGATTCAATCCAAGAACTGGCCCATTCCAATCCAGATTGGCCGATTCGGCGAACTATGCTACCAGGGGGTGTCAAACAGCCACCATAAATGCCAAAGGGTTGTGGCACAGAGAGAGGTTGCTCTGTACCACTGTTGTTGTCTTCCTAGTCCTATCAAGTGAGGAAGAATCCTGGGATATTGGGTAGTGTTGGTCGATGGATCCTAACAACTCAGCTCATCTTGCCAGCTAGGAAGTTGGCAGTGAACATAGAAAACCTCCCACCGGAGTCCAGACTGCTTCCTTTCAGTGCCCATATTCACTCCCTGTCTCATCTTCCCCACACCAATCTTGCAAGACCTAGCTGACATCTCGTCCCTCCAACCACGCCGAGGCAAGGTCGAGAAATGAGATGATAATCCTTGATGGCAAGATTACAGCTCTATAATATTCAATGCACCTACTATGTTGCTAATTCTTGTGTCTTATCTTTTATACTTCTAATATACATGAAATGGGTAACTAATGATTATTTCAAATACCTATATTATCAAAAGTGATCACCTCAGTCGCCAAGGTGACAAGGCTGGAAAATGGTTGGACGCCTTGTCTTTGCAAAATAGTCCAAGGCGATCACATAATTGTCGATGTGGCCAAGAAGCCTTTGACCGCTTAAATGACAATACATCCACTTAACTATCACTCAAGTAGTAAGAGTGGTATCTATGTATAAATTCAACACTTCTTCAGCCCCTGCTAACCCTCTATCCCCTCTCTGCCCTTCAGCCTCGTCCCTTCCGTCTCAATCCCAAAGTTTCCTCTCTCTCTCTCTTGTCAGTTCATGCACATTATTTCTCAGTTTTTAGCATAAACGTTGGCTACATCTTTAAATTTTTAACATTTTGTATTTCACTTTTAAATTTATGATGTTATTACTTATTAGTGATCCAAGCCAACTAATCCACTGCAATTAATCAGCTGATCCGCCTTGATATCAGTTTGGATGGCCGAAAATTTGATCAGATCATCCAATACAGGCTGTTCCAATCTTTAGTGGCTTCACTTAAAGTGATACGAGAAGTGCGGATTATCGTCTTGTGTATTCCACACTTCCAAAGACTGTTAAGTTTGCAGGGTGGTCATTATCAAGAATCTGGATCTAGTTGCATATCATCTGATGCCTGCTTATGTTATCAAAAGAGCTTGAGGCGACCTTCTAGGGGATAAGGTGATGCAAGGCAGCTCCTCTCTAACTTGATTTGACCAGTCTCACCTAGGCAATCTCTCTCATTGTCATTGGAAACGCTGTCTGCGTGCAAGAGCTTGTCTCCACCCAATTTCAGGTGAAAAAATGTAGGTCTCTTATACCCAATAGCCATGAATCCAACAACTTAAAATCAAACACCCGAAGCACTGAACTGCTCAGTCGGACTGGGTGGTTCAGCACTTTGTGGTGGTTTGTTTTAAGTTACCAGATCCACCCCCACTTCTTATCAGGTCCAAGAGACCCGAAATATCTTATTCCCTGTCTGAAGGATTCCTTGACAAACCACAGCAGAAGCAGGCCCTTCAGAGACCCTCCCCTATCACCGGGTATGCCTCCGGAACCCTCCTCTAGCCTTCCTAAGATGTGTATGCCCTCGAAAATTCCTTCTTCCCCTCTTTTCTTTGCTCGAACATTAGGCAGCCGGGTCAATCACCTCCATCGTTGGAGGCAGTTTGGGTGAGACGAGACTCGAGAGGCTCCTCACCTCAACCACCTCACACCTTATAACCGCCTCACACCTTTGACTACATAGGTGTCTGCACATCTTTGTTACCCTTTAGCAGTGCCAAAAATCAGACACAAGTACAAAACCCATGCTTTGGGATTCTGGGAATACGAAATGATGCACTTGTCCTAATAGACTGTAAGAAAGTAAGCTTAATGGTTTTGCATTTTCTCCACAAGCCAAAATAACATATATAACTTATATTGATTTTCATTTAATAGTAAAATTGGACAACTCAGCCTGCCCTCAACATGACATATTGTTTACAACACATTAAGTTTTTCTTTTCCTGAACGTACCCAATAATGGGCACAATTCATTAGCAACACGGTAAATTACAGAAGAATATAAAGCTTAGTCAGCTAAGAAAGTGAACAAAGCAAGTACAACAAAAGAGAACAAAAAACTTCACCAAACAAATCCATTTATAAATCCTAGAAAGAGAAATAAGTGACAAGTTCAATCCCAAAGAATCAAATGTCCAGTGTATGACGAGAGGGGCAACCATCAGCCAGAAGGATAAAAGATTGGAGACATCATTGCTAAAAATTCTTTTAATACATTTCACCCATATCACCCAAAGGACCGCTGGAAATAAGAACTTCCACATGAAAGTGTCACCTAGCTAAGAATTCAATTTCCCCCAATCATGAAATAGTTCAAGTATGCTCTCTTAGATCATGAGGTGCACATAAATGACACCACCATGGAGGAAAGATGGGTCAGTGGTTTCTGCATGGCAGTAGCAGAAGTAGCACAAGTTCAGCTTGTCCTTATTGATCAATTTGAGTCGATCCTCTGTGGCTGTGGGAAGCCTGTTCTGCTCTATTTTCGATCAAAATAGCTTGATCTTGATAGAAAGCTACATTTCTGTAGCTTGATCTCAAACTTGATAACTTTGTTGTAAATGTTCCAGATGACATTTTCAACATATGAAGTTGCTGGATTAGGCAAAATAAAATGTACATGTGCAACATCAAAAGAACAAAAGAAACCCTCCACAAAAAGAAGATGCATAGGAGACAAGATGCTGGATCAGGCAAAATAGAATGAGAAATGAAATAGGATGTGAAACATCAAAACCAGAAATTATAAAAACTAACAGCCTAATTGCCAAGCATACGGAGGCAGAAATCAACGTTGAAATACTAGTTCTAATGTAAGAGAACTTACTTCAATATGTTTTAAATGTTCCTCAGTTTTCATTTTCTCCAACCTTCGAGCTTCCTGGAATTTCCATGTAAAGGTAAAAAGTGATTCCTTAACAACCTCCAAAGTGGAGATCAAGCAAAACAATGAACTCAAAGATTTACACTTACCTCACGAACTTCATCAGCACTTTGAATAGCATCCAATGTTGACTGAAAAAATAAGAAAATAGTATCAATGGGCATAAAAACAGCATCCAAACATCTAAACTGCACAAAAAACGCATAGCATAATCTAGCCCTCAGGTTATCAGTATTCATCTCCAAATGGAAAGCCACAACATAAATTCATATTTATACGTGTCATGTGTGTTGTGCCTATACACGATAACATAGTAAGGATTAGGATAAAAATGGCCTGTCGACTAACTGCTGAGGCAAGTCAAGCTGGTCCCTCCCAATATCATCTGCCGGAGGTAGTTGCACAACAATTTATGCCCATTCCCGCTTCACAAAAATTAAGTTATTTTTTGTTCATATACACAATTGAGTTTATATGGATGCATTTCTCTCTTGTTCATCACCTTCTCCAATATAAATATGCTACTTAATAACCATGTATTTTTACCACAATCATCGGAGGCAATGAATCAAGCTAATGCTAAATCACTTTAACAGCCTCTTTCCTTCAATTACATTAAACAAAGCCAATATTAAAGGAGCATGGGGTCCTTTTATTTAACATGCTGAAGCTTCTGCACAGAGTGTGATTTGCCTCAGGCTCAATTTAAGTTGACAAAACCATCACCTTAACTTAGCAGTTCCACCACTTGGTTTCAGAAACAGAGGCAGTCAACTCATTTGCAAAAAGGGTAAAACATTATTGTTATATACAAGGATTGCAGGATCAGGATCGGGATCGGTGACAACTGATCCGATCCAGATCGGATCAGATCGGTCCGGATCGGCGGAAAGGCGATCTGAGATTGGTCCAGATCGGCTATTTTTTTATTTCTTTTAAATCATAAAATTCTCAAAAAATCATAAAAATCATAAAAATAAGTAAAACATTTAAAAACCAATGTGGATGATATTCTACCAGACAATGCGCCATATAATGTAACTTCAATTCGAGAAACTATCATATAAGAGAGAGAAAAGAGTTATAATAGATCTTTATAAATTTTAAGTATATAACATATATTTATAATTATGAATCTTATATATATATATGTAATAGTATAAGTGATAGTAAAATATATTAATATGTTTATACTATCATAAACAGGATGTATAGTAATCACGGATCGAAGGGAAGAGCAGGGATCAGGTCACCTCCCCCAAATTTACCTATTTAGGGGGAGGATCGGCCGCCTCCCACAGCTGGATCGCTCCTAGCATTGGATCGCAGGAGGGGAGAGCCCTAGAGATTGAAGGGGAGGGGGAGGTGAGAATCGGGGTTTGGAAGGGGAAATCGGTCCATCCTTATTGGGGGAGATCGGACCAGAAAATGGTCCTAAATCGGCTCCAAAATCAATCTGATTCTGGACATCTCCGGATTCCAAGAGATTGACCGATTTCCAATTTGATCCTACTGCATCAATCGATCCTCGACCGATTCAAGCGATTCCAACCGATCCGACCTCAAGTCCGGGCTGTATTGGTAGTTTCAGTCAGAATCGGATCGATGGAGTCCAATCTGATCCAAGAATCACCCAGGCAAGGCGCCCTATATATTTTACATGATTAAAAAATAATTTTTGGAGATTTTTCCCCCTTGATACCCTCCACAAAGGACACCTATTTAATGATTGTTTGAACATATTAATATATTTTACTATGATTTAAGCTATCATACATATTTAAGATTTATGATTATAAACATATATTATATATTTAAAATTTATAAAATTCTCTTTTAGCTCTCTCTCTTCTCCCTTTTTTCTCTCACTTAATTTATCAAGATTAACTCCTTATCCAAAAATAAATACTCACACTCTCATAATTACATATATAAAATCACATTTATATGTATGTACATGTAACCATATACACTCAATTATAACTTATACATATAATCATATTTTTGTATATATGTTTATATGTTTGCATAAATATATATATATAGTATTAATATATAATTATATATAAGATTGTATATATTGATATATATAGGTATATACATATATACACATCTAATAATACCGTCTTGACCGCCTAGGCGACGCCTAAGCAGCTGCCATATCGCCTAAGCGGAATTGGTACCTTTCAACGTCTTAGGACTTGTCGCCTTGACAACTATGACCAACTGTATCAATTTTGATATTGACACTCCAACCTTTAGAACCAATATCAAAATTGATACGGTATCATTTTTGATACTCTAACCAAACAGGCCATTATAGAAGTCATTCTAATACCATTTGGTGATTAATTAACTTAATGAATGGATTATATATTCAAATAGTCACTTACTAGCAACATCACTAACAGACAAATCAAGTTCAAATCCATGGTGGCAAAAAGATATGCCACAAGCAAATCTGTCAAATAAAATCAGTACCATACAACCAGAAAAAAAGGCTAATCCCTTCAACGAAATATAAAAGCCAAGAAGAGAGCACAACAAACCTGAAGGCGGTGCACTCTATCCGACAAACTACGGACTTCTTCAGAAGCCTTCTTCTCAGAATTAACTAAAATATCTTTCTCACATTCTAAAACTGCGACCTGTAATAAATTGTTATTATGGTGCATACAAGTGCATCTTAGCATAGCAAGTTAGAAAAAAATATATTACCTTCATAGAAGTCTTCCTTGAGTGTTCTTCAGAAGCAAGCAGAGCTTCTGATGCCTCTCGAACTTTTCTTTGGTAATCAACAAGCAGTTGCGTCAATTCAACATTCCTTGATGAAACTGCATTTGATTGCTCTCTCTAACAGTAAGAGAAAAGCGAACATCAAACAGTAAACATTGAATTTAAGCATTAAAGGACATAACGAGTGTGAACATACCTGATGCTCAAATTCCTTCATAAAGCTATCAAGTTTTTCCTTTGCAAACTTTGATTCCAATACCATCTTATCACGCTCTAATCGAATCGTTACTAAATCATTTCTGAGAGAAAAAATTTAAGAGCATTGTTCAACACCGGGTAAACAGAGGCAACCTAAGAATAGACAAAAAAATCTAAGCTACGGAACCGACCACAGAATAATCTCTCAAGATGAAATAAGATAATGTATCACAAATCAGCAAGAGATAACAGTGCACCAAATTTTAAAGATCTAGCCTCCTCTGCTTCAGAGAAGTTAAAAAACTTGGAATTGCATTGGTTTTGTTTACATATATATCAGTAGTTTCAACTTTCAAGTATCATTAACATATTGTTTATTAATACAGGCAAACTATAATTGCTAACATGAAATAATAACCAAAATATTAAGCGGTGACACAAGTGTTTCATCCTTACCTTTGATGACATGAAAAGGGCATAAGCTGAGATAAACTGGAAAATAGAAAATAACAGAACAGAAAAAGTAAGACTGAGTACCGTGATCTATCCAATTCCCCTTCAAGTGATCGGATCTGTTCTACAAGTTGCTCACGAGCCTTCTTTATAACTTCCTGCCAAAAGGCATCAACTACATCAATGCAAATACATAAAGATACATCCAAGTTTATGGTCTCGTTCTAATAGTCACCTGATAATCATCTGATAGGCGTACAAGGTCATCCTTTCCCTTTGTAAAGTTGCCTTCTGTAAAGTTGAATTATCCATTCTATTTTAAGAAAGATGTAGTGCCGCAATATATGCAATGAAGCATAATTACAAAAAATGGTATCAAAAGAAATCATGGATGTTAAAGCGCCCCACTGCAGGCAAAACAACTGCTGACTTTATGCAGGCCCAAACACCCTTACACCATGTTTGGTAACACTATTAAGTACCTCTATCACTATCAATTTTAAAATTGATATTGATAGGAACCATTAAGAGGTGTTTGGCTAATTGTATCAATTTTAAAATTTGTAGTACAAACAAAGCACATTATGTAATACAAGTGTCAACTTGTATTAATTTTGATATTGATACCCTAACATTTGAAAATATTAATATCAATATTGATATAGTACCAAAAATGAAACTCTAACCAAACAGGGCATTTAAGTAGTAAAGCAGCCCAAGACTGCTTTATTACCTAAGTTTCAAAATTGATACTATATCAATATTGATATTGATATTTTTAGAAGTTAGAGTATCAATATCAAAATTGATACAAGTTGACACTTGTATTACATAACATGCTTTGTTTTCACTATCAATTTCAAAATTGATATTATTAGCCAAACATCTCTTAGTGATTGCTATGAATATCAATTTTAAAATTGATAATGATAGAGATGTCTAATAGTGTTACCAAACAGGGCCTAAGATAGTTCCAGCTCTCGCAGTCCACATATGGATCTGATCCGCAAATCAGTTAACTGGTGATCCACAACAGGGTGCAGCATGGAAGAACGGATTGTGGATGAGGAGTGGATCGGTCCACTTCAGTCTGATCTAGATTGACCAATCTGACTAGTACAGAACAGCTGGGATCAGATCCAATTGGATCTAATTATAAAAAAGTATTTAATGTTAAAAAATTGTAATAAACTTTGAAATAGAAAATGATATTAAAAATTGTAATAAACTTTGAAATATAAAATGATATTAAAATTAATTTAATTAATTACTAATAAATAAAAGCACTTAATTATATATTTTAACTGATCATAGTTATTTTATTTTAAATATTTTTAAATCTCTAACATTTATATAATTAAAAAATAGTTAATATATATTTTTATAAAAATATTTAAAATAATAAAAATTTTAAATTAATGAAAAAATCAGCCATTGCAGCCGCGCCTGTGATGGATCAGGTGATCCGTCACAAGAGCAGAATGTTCGAAGAAAACCCGATCAGACTGGGCCAATTCTAGCTGATCCAATCCATCCCTTGATTGGTTGCAGACCCACTAAAACTCCTCTCATCCTCCGCTCCTTGCCCCCACCCCCAACCAGCCTGCCTGTTCTATCCAGTTTAGCCACAACAAGGTCAGGTTATCTCGAATTTGCTTTCTAGTAGGGCATGCATCACAAATTGGTAAGTTATCTTCTCACCTTCTTCACTTCTTTTTCTCCCTCATTGGCCATTCTAGCCCCCACCAATCATTAATATCCTTCCAACCAGCTGGTGCCTCTCCTTCCCCTTCCACCACTCTCCCGTCTCCTACATCTCTCGCCATGACCATGAGCCCCTGGCCCACTACAGTCCTGGTAGACCACTCTCTTGGCCACCGGTCTCATTCCTACCCAAGGATCGCGGAATCGGGATCGGATCCTGGATCGGTGGGGTCCGATCCGATCCGGATCGGATCGGATCAGACCGATTCAGGCCGATTCATATGGAGCCAGACCGATCCAGAATCGGTCTGGATCGGGCTTTTTTTTTTTTGCTCTATGAAAAAATCTGGAAAAATCGCCAAAAAATCAATAAAAATACATAGGACTCAGAAAAAATGTGAAAAAAATATAGGAAACACTCATACATATAACAAATTAACAATCAATCATATAGAACACATATCATATCCAATCACACAATAGAACACATCATACATCAAATAAGATACATATTTTTACCAAACAAACAATCATATCCAATCACACAATAGTACAACACATATTCTTCTTACCACTCATAGTCTCGTATTACATTGCGTGAAATAAACAAAGAAATACATTATACATATGCCATCACCACCAACTATGGTAATGTCCGGAGTAGGACGGATCTGGATCTCTGTCCTGGTCATTCTAATTTTATGCAAATCTCCATTGATTAGGGTCAGTCATAATTGCCCGTATCCATAAGAAAATAAAGACTGGGCCATGTCGGTAAACTCATAAACTCCCTGATCAGTCGGAGGTGGAGGTAGAAAAGATGGTGGAGGTGGATAGCCAGGCTCACTGTCTGAGGCAGGCTCTGGATAGGAAGATGCAAACTCGTCAAAAACATTCATCCTCGTCCAGCGTCCGCTGCCCCTGCCACTCGAACATGAGTGTCTTTTATCACTCAAATCATCTGGACCTGCTCCACTCGTGCGTGCACTACTAGTAGAGCCACCCTCACCTCCGCCACCCCCACCTCCATCTCCACCTCCACCCCCTGTACGTTGTTGTTGTGTGGGTGGGACAAATTCTTCTTCATCCTCATCTGATGAAGGTGGCTGAGTGGTCTCGGTGTCAAGGAGATGATGTCGCCGTTTGATACTTAATTTCTTCCTCTTCAATGTAGGATCTCCTTGACTTGCTTGCTGTGAAGGTAAGCATACTTTCTTTAAAGCCATAAATAATCCACCATTCTTCTTGGTGGTGGTGGTGGTAGATGGACCCGCAACTGGAATCCGAGCTGGAGTTGTAGCGGCGGGGGGGGAGCTCGATGTCTCTCTGGAGAAGCTGTAGTCCGGGGTGGATCAGGAAGTGGAGCTGTGCACGGAACTTGACTTTCTTCAGCTTCCTGCATGTCTTCTTCCTCACCAACGACGCTGTCAAGCTCTCCTTCGGCCCATGATCTGTCATTCGGGTCGAACTCTGGCTCTCCCTCAGCATCCTTGTCTTCCACCCATGCTGCAAGTGGATGTTCTTCTTGTAATAGATATTCCAAGTCCACATCCGCCTGGGACAAGCCCTGAGTGGCTTGGGCCTGTGCTCTTTCTTGGTACAATCCACCTCGCAACCGTGCAAATCTCTCGCTCCGATGTCTTCGCCTATCTTTGATATTCTTGATCCTCACCTCATATTGTAATGGCGGTAGACAAGCTTCTCCGATCTTTCGTCTTCAACCTATTTCTCCTCTTCGTATGAATAAGGTTGAAGGTGCTCCAATTTCTCTCGCACCGGGATGACGATGTGCTCGACTTAGCACCCGAATTGCAACGGCCGAGTGGATTCCATCCAGCTCGTTTGTCATCATAATCCACCACTCACCGTAATTGTAAAGAAGACAATTACATGCATCGATAACGTTATGTAAAAAATCAATTAACCAAAGAGTCATTAATTCGGGTAAGCATATTACTAGGGGGACCCTATCGTGTGAGTACCGCAAATCTGATCCCCGTACACCCCAATCTTGTGCTGTATGAAGTCATCCGAAAACACAAATTAAATCGATTATCTTCTCTTCGAGATAAAGTTAAAAGTTTAATTAATATGAAACGTATTACTTACTTCAACCTCGCCGCACGTTCGTCTTCTTGGGTCTTACATAGTCGTTTAATTACGGATAGTGTGCCCGATAATACTTCACCATCATTACATACTTGGCCACCATACTGTATCCTTGGGTTCAAGAAGTACCCTGTAACAACATTATTACTCCATTAGTTTAAAGACAGTGGGGGTAATACACAAAATATAACTTGTAATCATGACCATATTACACTACTAAATTATACCTGCAGCACGAATGTCGTGGTGTAGAGTTTTGTCTCATCTGTTGTCAATCACCTTCCACCACTTTTTGTAACCCTTGGGATGCTTCTCTTTAATTTTCAACTTAGCTTTATCCATAGCATCATACAAGTACCCTATCTGATTTTTGTCATTTGAATCCACCAACCTAAGTACCTGCACCAAAGGCTCTATGACAGACAAGTAGTATTGCACCTTCTCCCACCACATGTTATCTTCTATCAGCTGCTCCATCTTTAGCAGTATCTCATACTGATCCAAGGAGCTCCTGTATGTATCCATGTACTCCTGATAAGCAGTGGAGAGAATGAACCTTTTTAAACTAGCCTTGTACCTGTATAGGCTCTCTAATGCAATAAAATGAGTGGCAAATCTTGTGGGACCCGGTCTGATCAAATCATGACCATCAGTGTCTTTGCCTCGCGATATGTAAAAGTCGTGGATGGCCATAGATAAATGAGGTGATAAGTTGTCCTTGGGGGACCAAGGATTTGACATTAGCATCCCTGCCATTATCTTCTAACATCAGGCTAATAGAATCTGCCGCACACGCCACCCAAAACAAGCGAGGTCGGGCCTCCATTAGCTTCTTTCCCCGCAGCCTTATATGAGGCCTCATTGTTTGTGACAAACCGCAAAATGTTGGCCTCCCCTATCTCATCCACCACGGTGTTCATCAAGCCAAATAGGTAATCTGCATTTTTCACCCGACCCGATGCATCAACCGACTTCGTAAATACGGTGCCCTCGTAACAATACACAAGGAAGTTTATAAGTGACCTCCTTGTGATTCCGGTCCATCCATCGCACATTACGGTGCACCCCTCTCCTTCCGTATGGTTTTGAATCCATCTATCCACGAGGTCAACTCATCGACCTCCTCATCCAAGCTTTGTTTCATATATATATTTTGATGTAGGGCGCTTTCAACCTGTGCCCGGCCTCACCACTCGCATCAACCATAGTCTGGAAATATGGACTGGTGGTTGCATGTGCCGGGACACCTACAAATTCAAAAACAAGATAAGGAAAAAGAGAGGGTTGTTAATAATAACTAACCTAACAAGAAAGTCATAGCGACAAGCAAATGCTAACCACAACTTCAACAAATCTTTACCTGCATGTAGAAAGAACTTGACCATATGCTTTAGGGCTTTCTTTGCTGCCCCAGTCGATGTTTTCACCCCTTTAAATGCTTGTTTTATACCCCTCTGACCTCTGCCACTCTCCCCATACATGGCGGTGTCTCCCGTCGGCATCGGTCGAACGAGAATGTGTCCTCCGAATTTCGGGCTCTCGAACGGGCGTGTGCCCGCCCCCACATCGATCGTCTGGCCAGCCCGAACCTCCCCGCTCCTCGTCTTCGTTCCTCATCCTCACGGGCCCGAGCCCTACTCTCACGAACGGCTTTCCTAACTTGAGCCTCTTCCTCATCTGATGAAGATGAAGAATCAACTTGGACCCTTTCATGTGCTGGTCCTTTCCCTTTCTTACTCTTTCCGGCCATAAGATCGGCGTCTCTCCGACCTAGCAACTCGTCATGTAGGTCTTGTCTCTGACCAATTCTCACCTCTCTCTGTGATGCTCTTTCAGTTAAATAACCCCTCATCTCCTCCCTAACCTCAGTCGGTACTTTATCACACTTCTTTACATTGCCACCCATCCCGGCTATATGTTGCTTTAGCCGATACACACCTCCATTCATATCTTTCTGGCACCACTTGCATCTAACTCTCTTCTTCTCTCGAATCGGGGAGATGGCCATGTTGCCATCCAATGTCACGAAATTCTCGCGGGTCCGGTGCCATGCTCCTCGTCCGACATCTTATCTACAACACATAAAACCGTACACAATATTAAATAATTAAATCCACCCCCATCGGGAGGGTGAAATAATCCCCCCAACGAGGGATTTTATACCAGCCCCCCCCCCACCTGGGGGGGCATCAGTCACCCCTTCGGGGTGATCGTTCAACACCCCGAAGGGGTGATTAAGACCCCTTCGGGGGTGCAATTCCACCCCATCGTTGGGGGTGAAATAATCCCCCCAACGGGGAGATTTCATACCATCCCCCCCCCACCTGGGGGGGGGGCTGTCAAAATCACCCCTTCGGGGTGATCGTTCAACACCCCGAAGGGGTGATTAACACCCCTTCGGGGGTGCGATTCCACCCCCATCGGGGTGAAATAATCCCCCCAATGAGGGGATTTTATACCAGCCCCCCCCCCCCACCTGGGGGGCATCAGAAAAGTCACCCCTTCGGGGTGATCGTTCAACACCCCCGAAGGGGTGATTAGCACCCCTTCGGGGGTGCGATTCCACCCCCATCGGGGTGAAATAATCCCCCCAACGGGGATCCCAAACTTGCAGCTGCAGCCGGCCGGGGGCCGGGGCCAAGGCCCGAGGGGGGGGGGGGGAGATCGAAGGTCCCACCCCTTACAAACCTTGTGTAGGCTGCATCAGCCCTCCAACAGTTGGATCGCCGGCAGGGGAAGCCCTAGGTCTCCAAGGAGCCTTCGGGAAGGAGAAGAAGCGAAGGGGGCAAGTGGGGGAGAATCGGTCCGGATCGACCCCAAATAGGGGTGATCGGACCTTAAAACAGGACCGGATCGATCCCGGAATCGGTTCGATTCCGGGTCTTCCGGTTTTCCGGCGAATCGGTCCGGATCAACCGATTTTGGGATCGATCCGGGTGGATCGGTCCGGGATCGACCGATCCTACCGATTCCGGCCGATCCAGCCGGGACTCCCGGCTGGATCGCTAATTCCGACTGGAATCGGATCGGTAGGTACCGATCCGATCCAAGAATCGGTCGATCCCGATCCGGATCGACCGATTCTGCAATCCATGTTCCTACCGACCACCACCTCCCTTTCCCCTCCCAACTGGCTGGTACCAATCTGACCCTAACCCATTGGCACTTCCCCTTCAGGCTACTAGTCCCTACCAGACTCCCTCCACGCTCCCCAATGCAGCAATCTCCGTCTCTCTCCACCACTCCAGCAGTCAGTCATCAATCCTTTCTATCCTGATGTTCTTTTTGTTATTCACATACAAATTTTAGTATAATTTTTACATGAAATGTAAAAATTTAAATTTATATATTATAGATAACTCAATTCTTTTTGTCACTTTGACCCTACCATTATTACCTCTCTTAAGCGGGTGCCTTGTCACTTAAGCAGCGAAAGGCCTCTTGGCCACTTTAGATGCTTTGTCACCTTGACAACCTTGGCAGATATAATTCCTAATCCTAACAAACACACCAGAACAGCACCAATCTCGGCCTAGCTTCTCATTTCATCTACTCTTCTCCCTCCCTTCCCTAAGCTCCTCTCTCACTTTCGCCATCTTCCTCTCTCCTCTAGATTTGATCTAGTGGTCAACATTCCAAACAAAACACTTGTTGGCCAAGTTCCACCAGTGCATTTGACTAGCGATTAAGAATATTAGTTACTTTACATAGAGAACATATATAGAATTCCACTTACATGCTCAAATATCATCCTTATTCATGTGAAGTTACTTTCCTTGAAAAGTTTATTAGTCCTGTAAACCGATCAAGATAAAACTAAGCCATAAAGAATAAGGTAACAAAACGCAACCATCTGCCAAAATGTTGTTATGCACAATTTTATGGAGAAGAGAGCAGGGAAACGACCTTTGAGAGCCCAATTGTCCAAAACTTCAATTAACATCAAACAGACATGCTTTGTAAAATGACCATATGTAAAATAATGACCCTCCAAACAATGTAACTTAAAAAAAATAATGACTAAAACCAGACAAGAACCTCAACTCATCTCAAACCTTAATCTCAAATTATTTCAGGTCGGTTATATGAACTCCCTTTCTCCAGTCATGCCAATTTTAAGTTACTTCTTTAGAGATCTTGAAATCATTCAAATCATATTGAATAATCATTCTCCAAGTTGATTTAAGTCTATCATGTTCTTTTTTGTTTCTATTATTTTCATATTTTTCTACTTTTTTAACTGAAGTTACCATAAGTCTATGTTTAATATGCTCAAATTATCTCAATCTCCCTTCTTTCAATTTATCTACAATGGCCGCTACTCTCACATTTTTCTAATATACACTCTTTCATCCTCTTCCCTTTGGTTTTCCTTAAATTTACAATGCATATATTATATCTTAATTCTATTTATCTTGAAACCCTTAAATCTCTAAGGTGGTTATAGGATTTATTTTTGACAGCATGACTAAAGGAGGATCCACATCGGCTTATGTAGAAGAGCCAAGCTAACATCCTAAATCCTCTGCATATGCACGTGCATCCACTTGATCAATGAACTTTTTCAGAATGATGCTCTCATTACCAGAAGAAAGTAAATCTTGTGTCTTAAGTCCTGAAAATCTGCCACAGAACAGAATTTGAAAAACAAGACAAGCAAAGTGGTATGTGATATAGGGGTGTTCACAGTTTGGTTCAATCCAGTTTTGGACCATTTTTTCCAAAACAAAAACCAAACTGAATTTTAAATCGAACCGGTTCATTAAAACTCCAAGCTGAAAATGACCCAAACCATTCGTTCGGTTCAATTCGGTTCAAATTGTTGGTTTTTTATCATTAAGCTAAATTATATTTAAAGAATTTAAGACAATCAAAAACTTTTTATAACAACTTCATGTTTAATTTCTTTCAAAAGAAGACTTTGCCCCAAGCGGTCGAGTCCATGTGAAAAAGCTATGTGCGGTGAAGCATTGCAGCCTGGGGCTAGCTTTTAAAAAACTCTCAGCCAGTCATTCTCAAAATCTCCAATGTGGGATTACTGTATTCAAGTTTGGGATATTCTGATCTTCTCCACGGCTCTCCCCCGGGTCGCATGCAGCTCCTTCATTGTCCCCACTGCCACCAGAGGACCTCCCCTCGATGGGGGTGGAGATAGTTGAGGAGCACTAAGCTGCAATGCGGATGGAGCTAGTCATCCTTCGAGGTCCCTAATGCCACCAGCGGACCCCCCTCAAAGGAGGAGGAGCCATTCGAGGAGGGACCGAGCTGCGAACCGAACAGAGCTGGCCATCCTTCATCATCCCCACTACTGCCAGCGGACCTTCCCTTGATGGAGGCAGAGCTGGTATAGGAGAGACCAAGCTGCAGTGCAGACAGAACTGGTCATCCTTCGTCATCCCCGCTGCACCTCTGTTGTCCCCGCTGCCAGTTGAGTGCTGCCATGGAACCAGCACCCCACATCAGTTATTGAAGTTTGTCTGCTGGGTTTGTAGTAAGGATTGCCTTCTCGGATCTCGGCTTTGACTCGGAAGAGTGAAAGAAAAGAGATCTCGTGAGATTCTCGAAAAAAATCTTGGGAGATTGGATCTCGGATTTTATTTATGTAGGGTGTACCTTACCCAAAGATTGTAATCTCGCATCTCAATTTTATCTCATAGAGACTGAAAAAAAATCTCGAAAAAATATCAAGAGATTGGATCTCAGAATGACCAATGTATATGTATGTTTAAGTGTAAAATGTCATGCAATCTCTTCAAAATAAGCTATGAGAAAATTAAAAGAAAATACAAACACAGAGATGGTAAAATATTGACATATAAGAATCTAATGTAAGACTTAAACTTCATCATAAACAATATAGATAGGAGATTGATAACATCTTGGGATAAGAGATCGATAACATTTTGGGTCAATTCCACATATATAGTCATAAAAATATTAAGTTAAAAAATTTTATCAAACAATAATGTCTATATGAATATTTGGATGGATTCCGTAATAAATTGGACAATATATGAAGCAACCTTAACAAGGCCATCTAACAAGTTAGGGATAGTAATAGGCGGAGGAAATCAAGATATCAGAGGTATTATATAGATATTCTCATTTCGGCAATCTCGTTTCTTGGATGCGTGGAGAGAAAAAGATTCTCAGGAGATTTCGAGTGATACTCGGGAGATCGCATTCCATGGTCTGCAGCAGTGAAAGCCGGAGCCCAGGCTAGGTCAGCAGCCTGTGCAGTCCACTGCCAGCCCAGACAAGGTGCCAGTGTGCAGGCCAGCCTGTGCCAGTGCATAGGCCCAGGAGGATTCCAGACCAGGAAAGATGTAACGCTACCGGGTCACCGGTTTACCAGTTCAGTCCGGTTTAGAGAAAAAGCCAAACTGAACCAAATAGATAAAATTTTATTGGTTTGGTTCGGTACAAAAAACTAAACAATGAAATCTCTGCCTGAACTGAACCGGTCATTTCAGTTCAGTTAGGTTCGGTTTATCGGTCTGACCGGTTTGGATTAACACCCTTAATGCTGAATAGTACTGATTTGGCCAACACTTAGTTCCAACCCTGCAGTTCCTTTTAACCTTTCGGCAACCATTTTCCAGTCAGTTGTTTTGAAAATCCTCATTGTGAGTGGAAGCCCATGGTAACTGTTAAAAAATTCCAATAAGAGTATCCAACATATTTGAAAATCCTCTAGCTCCCGCAAAAGAATATTCACACCAAAAATTTCACTTCTCTATAGTTGACCTCAAATCTTCAATAATTTGTAAAACTAGAACCCAAGCCTTCAGATCCAAGACTTCCTTTTGCAGTCCACATAAAGTTACCTGTCTAACAAGTACAAAATACTAGGAGACAAGAAACCACCTTGCCAAAGGCCCATCAAGCTTGCAAAATAGCCAGCAAGGCTACTATTGCAAACTAGAGAACTAACCAGCTCTATGCAGTTTCTCACCAAACTTGCAACAAGCATGTACCCAAATCAAGCAAGTTCTCTATCCAAAGAATCAGGATACCTCCAGCACACCCACTGCCTTATTAGAGAAAGGGCCTTGTGGCCTTCTACCCCCAATCAAAAAATTTAGGTTTTATATCTTTTCTCCATCTTAATCTCCTCAACTCAACTCAAGTTTTAGTCCCAAATTACTTAGGGTCAGCTAACTGGATTCCCATTGTCCACTCACGTTGATTTTCAGTTACTTGTTTAGAGATATTTAAATCATCTATAATTCTATATCATATTGAATTACACTCCTCCAAGTTAACTTAGGTCTACACATCCTTTTTATTTATGTTATTTTAATATTTTCTATTTTTCTTATTGAAGTCTCCTTAAGTTTACATTTAATATGTCTAAACCATCTCAATCTCCCTTCTTTTAATTTATCTCCTAGTTGCAAAAAATATCCACCTTCTCCCATAGACAGAATATGAAAAGGCCGTCAAAATGAAACCAACTTATTGCCTTCATTACCCCTCTTATCATTACTTTGTAAAAGACCAAAGGCTCCTTTTCCAATCTTCTGCATCCCTTAATCTCTATTGGTTGTACAAAGACAAATGTTCATGTCCCTTCAGAATTTCTTCATAAATCCTACCTCTTACCCTACCAAAGAAAGAAACACCAAAATGATCCTACTTAGATAAAGTATCATCACCCCAACTTTAAGCAAGCTCAACAATCAACTGAACAACACTTGGCATGATTGCTTGTGAAGCAGCTGACAGAAGACCAAATGTCCAAAAAAAAACCTCAGGACCAGGAAGGCCACACAAAGAGGACTCAGCCAGAAGCACTTCAATGCTAACCATGTCCAAACAAGAGCCTGGCAGTGAGCTGCCCCCTGCAAGCTCTGAGGATAGCAAGCCTAAGCAGCATGAACCACCCTTCTAATGTGAGGATCCAGCAGAGTGTCACCTCCAAGCAATTTTAGAGACAGCCCAGGCAACTAAAGGTCTGAGAGGAAGAGACTGTACACATCTCAAGGAAAACAAAGAAATCAGAAGGTAACACCCGTGGAATAACAACTAGCCTCGAGACAGTTGAATCCAGCTCTGTTCTAGTAAAAGACAACCATGGATCTAATATCGGAAATACAAGCATCTGTTCTACACTAGGTAGAACAAAGCTTATTATGGCAAGGTAGAATTTGAACCTGGCTCTAGCATGATGTAGAACAAAAAATATGTTTTTAGTGTAGCAATACCCATGGCAACTTCAGTTGAACGAGGAATCACTTGACGACTTCTACGCTCTTCATCATATAACCTTTTGTACATCGCCACCTGTATAAGAACATACAAATCATTATTTCTATAAAAACATAAAATGAAAAAAAAATCAGTATAGCAAAATGCACAGATTCCTTGCTGTGTAGAAGACAGCATGACAGACATGAGTGACTGTGTACAGGAAATCAAACATGTATACTGATCAATGATATTTGACCATATGAAGAGAGAGAGAGAGGGGAAGAAAGAGAAAGAACACATTAACTACAAGATTCCTAGTCATGTTTCATAACACTAGTTCACAACTGCTCATATATCATCCAAAATAGAAGTCCCAAGTCCCAACAAAGGTTAACAAAAACATAAATTATTACCGTAGCTTAAAAAAAACACTCCAACAGAAACAATTTCAACTAGGCAACACTATTCAACTCAACTCAACTAGAGTACTAGACAACACTAAATGTTACAAATACATTAACCGAGGTCAATAACATGGATTGCAGGACCTATTGATCCCAGGTCGACTCCAGCTGAGACTGGATAGGGACCAGCAGAGGCTGAGGGGCCAAAATGCTCCTATATTTCTTAGAAAAAAACTTTAAAGGACAAAATAACGGTGGTCAAAAAAGAACGATAGGATTCATTAAATAAAAAATATGCACTTAATAGGGGAAGCCCATTAACATTCCCTAACCAAGTTAATGCAAAGGCACACCAAGCAAAGATGGATGATAGGATTCATTAAATAAAAAATGTGCACTTATAGGGAAAGCCCATTAACATTCCCTGACCAAGTTAATGCAAAGGCATACCAAGATTGGCTAGGACAAAACAAGTATCTATTTTTATGACGTACAAAAGTGGAACATAAAAAGAAAGATGAATAAAAATGGTTGGCTCGTCTCAGAATTAGAATCAACAGATGAAAACATACCAAATGTAATAACAAACATCTATGCATAAACTACTATATACAATAACTACTATATCTATGCATAAATCTCACTTATATGACACTAGAGGTGCAAATGAACCATTACATTCAACAAGTAGCTTGAAACTTGACTAGATAAAAACTTGACTCAATTCATTATTATGTTAAAAGAACAAACTTAAACATAAAATAAAACTACATTTATTAAATGAGCCGAGCTTGAACAAACTCTTGTTCGGTTTGATAAACTCAAAAATAGCTCAATTAAGTAGTCAATTAAATAATTATTTAAGAAAAATAATAGTTATATATTATCACATAAACATATAAAACAAGCAGAAATCAAATTCGATTTGAGTTTAAACTTAAAATCGAGTTTCATAAATGAGCTAAATTATAGTTTCACAAATGACTTTTGACTGATTTTGAGTTTTATAAACGAATTCATATCGAGTTTGAATTTGAATGTGATCTGAATTTGAGTCGAGTTACTATTCGAGCTCAAACTTGAGCTAAACTCAATTAAATAATGAACCAAGCTTGAACAAAAGTTTAGTGCACTTGTAAAAGCTCGCACTCAAACTCAAACTTTTGTACAATAAATGAACCAAACTTAAACAACATACTGCTCAGCTTGGCTTGGCTTGGCTTGGCTCGGCTTGTTTGCATCCTTTTATGACACACATTAAATGCATGAACAGTTAAAGTGAGACCACCATCCAACAAAAATGTTCAAATGATGCAAATCCAACGTTCTTATTTCAACTTCACAGTTCCAAGTTCAGGCATGAACGCAAAAAACTTATGATCCACAGACTGAATTGGTCATGAAAATCAATCCAGTGTCCCAAAGTTCTACAACATATAAAGATTTCGAGTTCAATTGGTATAAGGAAGAAGAAAGTTGCAAAAGATCCAAATAGGAAGACATACAGAGCTGTGAAGTGACTCCAACATCTGTCCTTGCTCCTCAGATCTTCTCAACACAGCTTCAACTCTGGCAGCTGCATCTTCAGTTACTTTTTGGAGCTCCAACTGAAACTTATCCTGGCAGAAAAGTGACACAAAAATTAGATTAAATAAAAACAAAATATAATGCAAAAAGATCCTATAAAAATAAGACAATCATTTATTCATGCTGATTTTCATTGAGTCCATGCAGCAAACTGCTTCATAGTCTTACCCTCAGTTCACTCTCTCTTTTATCCTCCTCATCAGATAACTTGTGCACAAGGCCATGAAGCTGGGCATTCTGCTCAACTAACTCATGTATATCCTTAAAAGGCACCTGTGTGAATAAACAGTGTACAATGCTAATGCCACATATACTGAGAAGTACAGATAAATTCATATAAAAGTGAAACCAATATTGACTTACAAGGTGCTCTGAAACAGACTTTTCTATATCAGGGCCATCATTACCAAATGGCACTAAAGCAAACAAATCGTCAGCATTAGCAGAAGTGGCCTTTCCACAACGAAGCTGAGTATCATGGCATTCCTTGAGAAGAACCGTCACCTAATGCAACAATACAAGGGTAAACAATCTGGAAAAAATGATACCACAAAAGGCATATAAGTGCATATATTGCTGATCAGCAAACAAACAGAAGAAATTTCAACAATAATTTAACAAAAGCAAGGACATCATTTTCAATAAGGAAGCTAACTCTTCCCAGAGTAAATAGACCAAAATAACAAATAAAATAAAATTGTAGCTACTAAACTGAGAAAAACCTGCTTCTGAAGGTCAACAATTTCCTTTTGAGCAATATTCTGGTCTCGCTCCATCCGCTTCAGGTCAGCCTTAAAATGTAAGTGTTTGAGCGAAGGCACCCAAGAAATATTATTCCTATTTTCATAAAGTGTGTTTCTCACCTTCAATGTCCGAATTGTATTCTCATAACCATTGTGAAGTGAAAGTGCATCCTGCAACTTTTGGCTCAACAAAGCATAAGCTTCAACCATTTTGTCATGTTGTGCTGAAAAGTATCAACGACCACATATCAAGATAAACTAAACATAATAACCCACATCATATTTGAAGATAACGAGATTGCACCACGAGCTCCACAACTGACTTATGCATTTCTGCCAGTCTTTAGAAACAAGCAATCAACAAAAAAATGATGATGAATTGATCAATGCAATCAACAAAAAAGAGAACAAAACAAAACGTGCAGCAATTATTGTTATGCATCAAAAAGTTGTAGCCATATCATGCTTCATGAAATTACTCCCAGTACAACTGCAAAAGCAATGTCCACAAACAAACGGCCAACATATACACAATAACAACAAAAGGCATATATAAATAACTGCATAACACTTACATAACAACCAAAGCACAAAGGAATGTATTTTGCCAAACTGGCTAAGAAACGTATGACATATCAGACATTCCTATAAAACCCAACAATCCAAATCACAAGAAGCATAGCCTTCAGGCACAACAAATGGAGAACTTACTATGCACATGGCGCTGGTCTAGAAGCTAGGACATTTATGAATAGATAGAGACAAGGAAGAAAGGATTAAGGATCGACATCAGATCAGCCCAGGATCAGCCGAGATCACATCCAATTACAAAAAAATATTAAAAATATAAAAACTTTAAAATAAAAAATATGTTAAAAACACTATAAATAGCAAAAAATGCAAACATTATATTCAGATTTCTACTTTATATTTTACATATTAAAATTAATTTAATTCCTTTTAATAAAAAGTACTTGATTGTATATTTTATGTTTTAAATGATTATATTTATTTTATTTTAAATTTTAAGTCTCTAATATTTATATAACATAAAAGGATAATTAAAATATATTCTAATAATTTTTTACAAAAATACCTAAATAAAATATTAAATTATTAAACATAAGAAAAAATAAAACAATAATGCGAGACAATTGGCCGCCATCACCAGGTGATCAGGTGATCGACACAAGAGTGGATTGATCAGGAAAAATCCGATCGGATCAGGTCGGATCAGCCCGATCCAACCCAATCCAGCATTCCATGGATAGACATCCATAAAAGTGTTTCTACCATCAAGTCAAGTAATGGCTCCACCATCAGGTTACAGAAAGACAAATGAAGCGAGAATGTTACCCTCAAAGTTTTTTTCCCCTTACCACTTAAGCCCCACTTGATCAAAGATTGCACGATTGGAATCGGGACTCAGATCAGTGGGTCCTAGACTCCCAATCCAATCCATGTCGATCAGATCAGTCCTTAAAAGGACCGTAAAATACAAAAAAAGTATAAAATAAGAAATTAGATGGATTCTGATCCGATCTAATTCTTTTGGGAATGATCGCGGCCCCAAAATAGGGCTGAAATCGCTGCAGTGGTAAGGTTATGGGTCTCACATATGGGTCAATCGGACCGATAAGAAAGGATAGTCACTGGATCCAAGCCTTACCAGGTAGGGAAGAAGGCCACGGTGGTAGCTGCTGTGGTGCCGCCGCAAGGCCCATTTTGACGACCAAATCGCTGGAATCGGATCAGAATCCACCAAATCAGCCAATTCTGGTCCCGATTTGGCCGATTTCGGACGATCTGGCCTGGATATTATACCAGATCGGTTCTCCAACCAAAAATTGGATCGGCATGGGCCAATCCAATCCAAGAATTGGCTGATCCTGATCCGCATCAGCCGATTCTGTTAACTATGCATTAGATTTCTTCCCAAAGTTACCAGTGTTGAAGTTATATGTTCACACAAAACATGCAAAACAGAAAGGAAAACAAGTTTATAAAGTTATCACAACATATCAGCTTTTCAGGCAGGTCAGCAAATAGTAGACGGGAATTTAGCACTGGTCTTCTAATGGTAAACTTCTTGTTAACTCCATCTCCAAACGACTGAACAGGAGAAATTCAAGTTGATTGGGATATGAACATCTGGAACAAACATATCCCTCTTAAAATCAAGTTGTTCCTATGAAAAATCGTGATGGAATTGCCTATGAAAACCAGAATGAAAGGGATCTTGAACAAGAACAAAATACTTGCAGATTCCATATATTTTATGTTAGGAACCAAATCACCACTTTGCACAATTAGTAATCATTCAAATATTTTGGTATATTTCTTCAAGCCATATTATTAAACAATTAACTTCAGAGCAATCAGTTCAAGAGCTTTTACTCAATTAGAATCTAAGAAATCTACAAATTTGGATTGAAGTATATGAAATGCCTTTCTACCAGGCATGTTATGGGCCAACTGGGCTACAAGAATTAAGTGGCATTTCAAGGGAAGGTTCCATCACCCATGACAGATATATACCCTGACTCAACTTCTACATGAGTGGGCAGCAGCAAGGGATGGAAAGTGGAAACATCCAGTTTCTCCCCTGCTGAATACCTTTCATAGTTTCGGTGATTTTTTTTCCTTGAAGGCTGATTGATGCTATGTCTAGTGGTCTGGGGGTGCTTCAGGTTGTACACCCCTTATCTTCATCTCTTGCAGGCTGGTCTGTCTCCTGGATATTCTTATTTTCCTGTAATATCTTCCTTTACTTCCATTTGTTTTGATGAACCGTTTCCCCTTTTGGGGTTGCCCTAAAAACGGGCATTCAGTTACTTTGCTAAGAAGGGTGTCAACCTGTACATCATTTCTAGCTTGCCCTTAGGGCATTTGCTGTAAAAGAGACTCTCTTTGTTATAGTTTACTTTCGTTCCCTTAGTTGATGCATTTAGTATTACCATCGTACTATGGTATCCACTTGTAACAGTCTCTTTCAGTTTTAATAAACTTGGTGGTATTTTTGGCACTACCTTGCAAAAAAAGACTTGATGTCATGAAGAAAGATGAACCCAATGGCAACATCTGGCATCATTGTCCCTTCGCGATCCTCGTTAGGTTATTAAATTCCATAAGTGGAGTTTCAGGCAATGAAGAAATTGTCTTGGGCAAGGGAGAAATTCGATACAATGTTCAGATCTGTTATCCACAAGCCATAGAGGCACATTGGACATTCCAAAAAATAAGTATGAATAGGCACACATGACATAACATGAACATAAATCCAAGATATTGAGTAGAAAAACAAAAAATAAACCAAGAACACATAAGCCAAGAACAAGGAGGGATGCTAAGGGTTACCCCGCTCATCCAAAATAAGTTCAGCCTTTTCTTCTATTTCATGCAAAACCTGAAAATATACAAATGCTACATATGATTACAAAGAACCTGTACTATGATCAGTCAATATTCAAGAAAACACAAAGTGTAGGGTTCCTGATACCAAAGCTGGCACATGGAACATAGTACAAATAATTTACAACAGAAATACATTTCCTTCTGCTTTCACTCAACAGGATCAACACAGTACATTAAATTTCTTCTAATCAATAGTACACATTTTGCACTAGTAAACAAAGCCTTGAGCAAAACCAACAGTACAACATCATTTCTAAAAACAGACTAACAAAAATACTCAATTTTGTTTCCAGCCGTACTAACCATCTTTTTTCACCATTACAACAAATATTTAAAAAATAACTTATTTAAGATAAGTGATTAGAAGTCTAAAAGATGTTAATGCTATGTGGATAAACACAGCAACAAAGTTTTGATCGCTAAAAAATCACGAAGAGAAGGACACAATTCACCTAAAAAGGAGAATGAAGAAGGACAAAAGACAATTAAGAATAAGAGAGATTGAAATAAAAAATTGTCTTAATGCAATAACAATGAAATGCACAAACAATTAAAGATAGAGAAAAGAGAAACGAAAAAGACTATTAAACGAACAAAAGATGAGAGTTATAAACACATGTATGAGAAACTTGAACTTGAAATAGACTATTACAACAAACTAAAAAAAGAAAAAAAATATTTATAGATGGTATCAAAACCTTAACCAGTCAGATACATTTAGGATAAGAAAAAATTATGCTCAAAGATGATGACATTAAAGAAATAAGGAAAAGTCAGTTTGATATTTTTAATGACAACTTTGCTAAAAACATATATGACATGAAGAATGTAACAAAACTTAATTTGAATAATATTAAAAAATTTAAATTTTCAAAAGTTAAATAAACATTCAAATAATGAAAACAAGTAAAATATGTGATCCAAATAATATTCCGACAGAATTATGGATATACATGGAGGCTTTAAAGGTGGAATGTTTAATTCAACTTTCTAACAAAATCTTAGTATTTAATAAAATGCCAAATGAATGGAGAAAGAATATCATTAGAATATCATTGGATCCATTTTTAAGAAAATAATATAAATATAAAATTGTGAAAATTATAAAATGATCAAACTCATGAGTCATACTCTGAAAATATATAAAAGAGTTATCGAGCGACAATTATGAAATTATACAAATATTTAACCTAACTGATTTTGATATATACCTGATCAATCCACAAAAGAAGCTATCTTTCTTATTACAAGTTTAGAAATATCAAGATATGATTCATACAAAAAAAATTTACATATTATATTTATTGACTTGAAAACAACCTATGATAGAGTTTCAAAAAAAATTTGTGGTAAGTGCTGATGCCAAAGATGATGTATGTTATGTATAAATAAGTGATAAAAGATACTTATAATGAAGCAACCACTATACACAATTAAAGAAGAAACAATAGATTTTTCTTTTTTAGTCCGCTGACGTTAAAGCTCTACAATAAATGTGTATCTTTTTACATTAGTTATAGATGAATTAACGAAGATTATACAAGCTAATGTACCTTGATGTGTAATGTTTGCATTCAACATATTGATATATAAGACACAAAAAAAGTAAATAAAAAAATAAAACTATTAAAAATACTTTAGAGACTACGGGTTTCAAGATAAAGTGATAAACAGAATGAAGACAAAATATATGCATTAGAAATTTAGTGAAAACTGAAAAGAATAAGGTGATAGAGTTAAGTTGAATGAAGTAATATTATATCAAAGAATTAATTTCAAGGATTTTATATCAATTAATCAAAAAATATAGGATGTCAAGAAGACGTTACCATAGGATTAAGACAAGTTGGATGAAATAAATATTACCTAAAGAGGTTCTATATGATCGTAAGATCTCACTAAAGTTAAAAAAAATTTATCGTACAACTATAAGGCGTGCAATATTGTATGTAGCGAATGTTGAACAATAAAAGGAAAACATATTTCCAAACAGATAGTAAATGGTTTGGCTCGGTTCGTCAATTTAACATATACTATTTATTTATAAAAAATAATAAATATTAAATCAATATAAAATAGCTAACCAAGACCAATATTAAGTTAAATGTTTTATGTTTAAAAAAAATTATCTTTTTTAAATATTATTTGATATAAAATTATATATATCTAAAATTAACATAGTAAAAATAAACTAGGCCAACTGGTTTATCGGTTCAGTTTGGGTTAGAGACAAGCCAAACCAATAAAATCTTAATGGCTTTGTTTGGTTCAAAGAAACCAAACACCCAAACTACCAAATGGACCACAACCAATCATTTTGGTTCAATTCAGGTCATATTACTGGTATTCCATGTTCAGCTGTACACCTAAAGACTCAGAATTCAAGAAGGAAGGCATCTTGGCTTGACAACTTCTAACCAATGTTTAAAAAATAATTTTTTAATTAACCACTTGCCTTGATTAATTTCCACACACCTCCAGGATTTTGTCATGGGTCATAGCTACATCAGAAGTAATGGAGAAGTGATTCCCCTTCTCCCACAGTTGATGCCCCCCTCAAATAACTTCTTCCCTCCTCCCCCAGAGCACCCTGTGGAGGGGTTCTCCCCCGGCCCCCTAAAATTGTCACCCAAAGGTGAATGTTTGGATCAGCAACTACTATTTCCCCCCGCCCCTCCCCCCAAACAATCACCATGGGTCAAGGGCTATTATTGCCCCCCAGGTCGGGTGATTCTTCTCCCTACCCCACCGGCCCCCTAAAATTGTCACCCAAAGGTGAATGTTTGGATCAGCAACTACTATTTCCCCCTGCCCCTCCCCCCAAACAATCACCATGGGTCAAGGGTTATTATTGCCCCCCAGGTCGGGTGATTCTTCTCCCTACCCCACCTACCCCTTAACCCCTTAAACAGTCACCCCTCTGGCGATTGTCAACAACCCCTTTGTTTCATTCAAAACTTTCTTATCCCCTCATTTCCTATCTGGCAATTTTGAGAGGACAAGAAGCTACATCCTCTACATTCTGCTTCCTATGTCAAAAAATAAGCTATAAAAGCAAGAAATAAAAAAAATCAAAGCAATAAAAATTGTACCCGTCCTAAGATGGCTTCAGAATGCCGTCTCTCCCACCTCTCATGTCGCAAAGCATCAGCAGCCTCTTGATACTTCTCGTACATTTTAGCAAGCTAAAAAAACCAAAAAATCATAAGCCTTTGCATTCATAAAAAATTTCACAAGCTCACAGCAAACTTAGTCTCAGCCTAAAACAGAAAACATCTGAACTTACACTCCAACCATCCCGAAGAAGGGAAGCAGCTAATGCAGTCCCTGAAACACCAGATGGTATCCTAGGCACGATCGTGTGAGCACTCGCATCCTGATCACCATTTTCATCAATCCACCTGCAAAATAATAAGGCTAAATTTAAAAAGCACGCAAATAAGAAGAAACAGACATTTGACCAGGCTAAACAAAGCAACACAAGACTTGGCTTCAATAAACATATTAAGTTAAGTTATATACTGCATACCCTTTTGCAGTTGCATCACATCCAAAACTAGAAAGTGGTAGGAGACTTAATTCACTACACTTTCTGGCCTTCTCGAGCTCAAGTTCACAGTGGTCCAGCTTGTTTCTTAAGTCATTTAGTTCCTGCGGCAAGATCAAACAAAAACACCAAAATACCATTATCACATATGTATGAATGCTTTTGAAGTTAATCTTAAGTTGTTTATCATTTTCAGAAAAAGAAAACATTTTCATTTGTAACACCTCAGCAAGTTTACCTTTCGACCTCACTATTACCATAAGCCCAAGCATTAATTTAAGAAAGCAGTTCTGCTCCACTCACATATGGAAAAAAATGTTATATCAGCAGCAAATAGAAGTGAACCTTGACGTGCCTCACCGGCCATCGGAAAACATTCGTCAGTTCTTTTGTCCAGCAGTATAAAAGATCAAAAATAAAAAAGAACGCAAGGAAGAAGGGAAACAGAGAAAGAGAGTCACTTTCCTAAAGCCTTTACCACTACGAAAATAGTTAAATGGCTCATCATTGACTACTCAATAACCATAATCATAAATTAATTGAGGTTGGCTACATAAATTCACTTTCACCATTTGCGGCGAGCTATTTCTTCAGAAAGATTTAAATATGCTAAATCATAATAAATCACACTATGGGCCTCCAAGTTAGACTAAGTAATTTGTTCCACTATCTCAACATTCTCCACTTTTAAAAATGGAGCTTTCCTAAATTTACATTTAATATGGAAAAACCATCCCAATTTCCGTTCTTTCAACTTATCGACAAGACATTAGTCCTACGTTTGGCTAATAAGTTCATTATCTATCCTATCTTTTGAGAGCAATCCAGAAAACTAGATGACGCAGGACGAGGTGGGAACGGACCGGCGACATGGCGCTGCAGCAGGCCGTCAGGAAGCTCAACAGACCTAAAAATGTAGGAAATAAGCAAAACTGGACTTAAACCAGTCAAAATGGGTCCCAAAACATGTCGAACTATGCCCGAACCGCCCAAAACGGGCCTGAACCGGCCCCAAAATGTGTTGAACCAGCCTGAACCGGTCACAAATGGCATGAACCGGTTGATTTAAGCTCTAAATCGGGCTAAACCGGACCGAACCGGCTCTGAACCGGCGTGAACCGGCAGTGGGACCCGGTCTGGGCACTAAACCGGCGGCTTGGCCTGTTGGTGGGTGAACCGTCACGCGGGCCAGCCGGCGAAGGCGAACCGGCACCTGAGCCGGTCGAGTGGCCGGTGCCACTTAATGTGGTAGGTATTGTGGCCGCCTGTGGTTGGCCGTGGGAGAGGGAGACGCAGCCGGCTCACCGGCCGCCGCGTACCCCGTCGGAGGGGGGGTCGTCTTCGACCTCGCACAGGCGCTCGCAAGGGCAAGGGTTCCGCGCGGGCTCGTCTGCGGCAAGCGGGAGGAGGAGGTGCCGGAAGCGGCACCGGGCATTGTCTTCGCCGTCGCCAGAGGGGGGGCCTCCAACGGCGCCGTCAGCACCGCCTTCGTCATCCTCTAGCCTCCTTTCTGTCTTCGCCAACGTCGAAACTGCCAGAGAGTGCCGGGATTCTGCACGGAAGGGGGGAGCCCGCGGTCGAGGGCGACCTTGCAAGCGCCGTCGTCCCCTCCAGATAAAGAGGGAAGGGTCAACTGGGGTTGCTTCTGCAAATGCCGGAGTGAAGGGAGGCCACCTGAGCCCTAGCGGGGCCGTGCGCACGGACGTGGCCGCGACGCAGGTCCTCTTCTTCCCCTTCTCCTTTCTTCTCCGTCTGATAGGGGTCCGAGAGGGGACTTCCAATACTGGGGTGATTGGGTGGAGGTACTCAGGGAATTGCCAGAGATGGGGTAGAAGGGCGGAGGTGGTCGACGTCGTCAGAGACATCAAAACGGACGGAGACAAAGATGAACGGTGTCAATAGGGTTCGAACCGGAACCGGTGAAGGGAGAAAGGGGAAAGAATGAATCGGAGGCCAACAGACGGAGGAGGAGGAGAAGGCACCCACGCTAGAAGGTTGTGAAGAACCGGTCCTCACCGGAGGTGGAGTTAGACGACCTCCATCGAGGAGGGGGTGAAGAGAAAGGGGGGCAATGCCCTCTGCACAAGGGACAGCCCCTTAGGCATGGATTGCAGAATCGGCCGATCCGGATCGGGATCGGCCGATTCTTGGATCGGATCGGTACCCACCGATCCGATTCCAGCCGGAACTACCGATCCAGCTCGGACTCCCGGCTGGATCGGACTGAATCGACCGGATCGGTCGATCCAGGTGGATCGATCCGGGAATCGGTCGATCCGGACCGATTCCCTAGAACCCGGAAGGGTCCAGAATCGGATCGATTCAGGACCCGATTTCGGACAATTTTCTGGTCCGATCCCCCCCAATAAGGGGGAGATCGGACCGATTCCCCCTTCCCACCCCTCGTTCTCACTCCCCCCCCTCCCCTTCATTGTCTAGGGCTCCCCCTAGACCCCTCCCCCCAACAATCCACCTTGAACATTGACCGATCCCCCCTAAACATTGGTCGATCCGCGACTACTCTGCGTCCCACCGATGATAGTGTAAACATATTAATATATTTCACTATCACTTATACTATCACATATATATATAATTCATAATCATAAATATATATTATATACTTAAATTTACATAAAGATCTATTTAACTCTCTTCTCTCTCTCTCTTTTATATAATAATTTATACTTATATGACAGTTTCTTGAAAGGAACTTACGTTGTATGGCATTGTTTGATAGAATGTCATCCACATTGTTTTTATTTTATAAATTTTTTAATTATTTCAACGATTTTTCTTGATTTTTTAAAGATTTTTATGATTTAAAAAAATTAAAAAAATTGCCCGATCCGGACGGATCCAGGACGCCCTTTCTTCCAGAGGATCGGCCGATCCGGATCAGATCGGTGGTCACCAATCCCGATCCCGATCCCGATCCCGATCCTGCGAACCCTGCCCCTAGGGTTCCAAAAATTCAGCACTAACTCTCTCTCTCTCTCATTCCAACAATGAGCTCTCTTAAATAGAGGAGTTATGTTTACAAAGAAACCCTAAAGATGACTATTTACATACATGGACGACAAAATAAAAGACAAGGACTCAAAAGATTTCAAATAATTGCAAATGTGTCCAAATAGACGTAAATACAAATAGACCCCAAAATGGATCAGACCGGGTCCCCATCACTAGATGCATTAATGAAACGGCTGAAAGCACAAAATGAGAGCTTTAGGGCCTGTCAAGATAGGATATTAAAAGTAATTAAGTATTGTTTTTGATAATGACATAAGGACTCACCAGCATTAAAAGTGATGCTACTAAATATCAAAATAGTACGGATATATAGATCCAATATCATAACAAAAAAGGACCTTAACAAGGTAATAAAGCAAAACAAATGAAATAAAGTAACATCCCACCCTACCCCTAAATTCAGAAGCACACAGAGAGAGGACCAGAATATAAAAAGAACACCTTCCCCATTCTGCAAACAGCACACAAAAGGTTGAATAGCCCTAACCCTGTGAAGTGCTATTCCCCAGTCTTACGGTAATAATGATGACTATGATAAATAGCACATCCATCCGATCCATTTTGTTATGACAGCATATCCATCTTAAAATTATCATCACATCAGCACTTATTTTGGAAGGATGTAGCTAATCAATTGTTCAATATTCACTACAATACAACGTTGGAGGTCTTATTGTTCCACGTAAATTTATCTTCCAACCTTAATGGAATCTTAAAACCATGTAAGAACCCATGTTGTTCATCACTGCTTCATTCATCTTGCTTAAATCAAATGGTTAACATCCTCATTAAATCCTCCATCTTTTTTTAATAGAACCAAGATATTTAAAATAAAGTTTTGAGATGATGCTACTCCATGCAATTGAAGTCAAGGGAATTTGATCCTTCTGACTATTTCTAAACTTTGATATGTACATCCTATTTCAGTTCTGCTCACCATGAAACGTTAATAAGTTAATGAGTTTCTTCAAGTTCTATCAGTGCGTAGCATAAATTGTAGAATCGGTTGATCTAGATCGAGATCGACCGATTCTTGGATCGGATCGGCCCCAACAAATCCGATTCCAGGAGGAACCAGCGATCCAAACCCAAATTCCTACTGGATCGGTCAGAATCAACAGGATCGCCTAGGATTGGACCGTGGATCCCTCGATCCTGAGCAATCCACCGGACTCCGAAAATGTCTAGAATCAGGTCGATCCGGGACCCAATTATAGACCGATTCCCAAATCAATCCTCCATTCCTCCCCAATAAGGGGGACATCGACCCCATTCTCCCCCCCACCCCCGATTCTCATCTCCCTCCTCTCCATCAAGCCCTTGTCCCCCCCCCCGTGATCCTCCTTGGTGACCACCTATCCCCCCTTTCCGACGACGATCCCCCTTAAAACAGGTGATTTTTCTATTCCCCCCAATCCTTGCTTTGGGTCCCTTCCCCCCCTTTGGCCCTTCTGGCTCCCCTAATACCACCATAAAAAAATTTCTTCGTGAAACATTGCCCCCCTGATAGCCCTCACAAGGGGTGCTGCCCCTTTGACCCCTGCAACCTGACAGCGATTCTCAAGCATCAATTTATGATATTGTTAACATATTAACATATTTCACTATCACTTATACTATCACATATTTATATAAGATTCATAATCATAAAATATGTTACATAATTGAATTTTATAAACATCTATTTTCACTCCCTTCTCTCTCTTATATGAAAGTTTATACTTAAATGACAGTTTCTTGAAATGAATTTACTTTATATGGCATTGTTTGATAGAACGTCATCCACATTGTTTTTTATTTTTTAAAATTTTTTACTCACCGGTTTATGATAATATAAACATATTGACATATTTCACTATCACTTATATTATCACATATTTATATAAGATTCATAATCATAAAATATGTTACATAATTAAATTTTATAAAAATCTATTTTCACTATGTTCTCTCTCTTATATGATAGTTTATACTTATACGACAGTTTCTTGAAATGAATTTGCTTTATATGGCATTGTTTGGTAGAACGTCATCCACATTGTTTTTTGTTTTTTTAAATTTTTTACTCAGTCCTATGATTTTTTCTGATTTTTGAAAAGTTTTTTATTTAAAAAATAAAAAAATTAGCCGATCCAGGATCGCCCTTTCGTTTCGTCAGGAGAATTCCGGACCAGATCGATGGTCACCGATCCCGATCCCACGATCTTCAATGCAAAGCCCATGTTCTATGTCATGAAGAACAAGCAACCTCAACTGACTCATCAAATATCGTGGCTGAACTTCAAGAAATGAATACTCGTAGCCTTTAAGTAGTTAATCTAGATTTGCCTGCCTTTCCTGAAAGCATGGTTCGTCGTCTCGCGAGATTCTCGCGAGATCTCGCGAGAATCTCGGTCTCGCGGGGATGGCGAGATCCGAGACACCCGAAGCTGAAGCAATGCATCTCGCGGGTGTTCAAAGGGCAGAGGATGCCTTGTGGAGGCCGGCGGGAAGGAACAAAGCGCCGGACCTTCACACCGTACACACCAAGCAAGGTATGTTACGGTGGTGTTTAAAACCCCTCGGCCCTCACCACTTGCTAGACCCCCAAGGCAGCCATAGGAGGGCAACGGAGACGTACCAAGGCGCTGTCAACGGAGAGCTTCGACGACCTCTCCCTCATCTCCACTCTCCGGCAGTCACGGCGGCAGCGTCTCCGCTCCTCCCGCTGTCACGGCGGCATCGAACGTGGCGGCGACCTCCGACGACAGGCGCGATGGGCGGCGGCGACCTCCGGCGGCGGCCGCGACGGCGGCGGCGACCTCGGGGAAGAGCCGAGGCTTCGTCCCCCTCCGCCGCGGCCCCGGTGACGCCTCGATCGGGACGGGACGAACAAAGCGCACCGCCGTCGCGAGTCACGACGAGGTAAGTTATATTATTTAAGTTTTTTTTTTTACAATTAACGTTAACTTACCGTTAACTATGTATTTGATTCCAAAAAAAAAAACTTAGTTATGTACCAATGTTAAAAAAGATCATAACAGTGATCACAAAAAATTACGTAAAATTAAAATATATTTAAAATTATTAAATATTAAAGTATTTTAATATTTGTTTTAATAACATTGATTAAGCATTTATTAAATATTTATAATATTTTTAAGTAAGATAAAAACTTACGTAAAATTAAAAAATAAATATTAAAATCTATGTAATATATTCCAACATTAATATTTATTGATATATAATACTTTGTATCATATACATATATAACATAAGTTCTTTCTATAAAATATAATTACCAGACATATATATATAATTTTAAGTAAATCTAAGTTTATTAATTAAATGAAATTTTTTTACTTGCAATGAATAAATAAAATATGAAATTGATAACTTAAGTATCAATTTATTTTTTAATGTTAATCTAATAACATTGTTTGAATATATTACATAATTTTTAATATTTATTTTTATATTTTACGTAGGTTTTTATATTACTTAAAAATATTATTTAAAAAGATTATAAAAATATTATGCAATTTATTAAATATTAATATATTTCAAAAAAAAATATTTGTAGATTATATTTTATTATTAAGAGATTATGTCAAATATGTATATATTATAAAATATTACATATTAGTAAATATTAAGTATTAATTTATATATTTAATATTTATGCCAGCAACATTATATGAATATATTACATAAGTTCTTATATTTTGTATTTGTTTTTATATTACTAAAAAATATTATGTAAAAAGAATATAAAAATATTAAAACATATAAAAAATTAAGTAATTTGTTAAATGTTAATATATTACGTAGGTTTTTAAGTTTCTAGTTAAATGTAAGAAGATTAATTATAATAGTAACATTGTATGAAATTTGAATGTAATAAAAATAATTGAAAATTAATCTATTTTTAAATTTATGCTACTAAATAAATAAAAAATAAAAAAGTATTTATTAGTATATATTAAATATTAATTTATTTTTTATATTTATTACAGCAACATTGTATAAATATATTTTACTTTGGTTTTATTATTTATTTTTTATTTTTTACATATATTTTTATATTACTTAATAAGATTATGTAAAAAGATTACAAAAATATTAAAACATATAAAACATTATGTAATTTGTTAAATGTTAATATATTTCATACTTTTTTAGGTTTCTACTTAAATATAAGTAGATTAATTATAATAACATTATATGAAATTTGTATGTAATAAAAAATATTAAATATTAATCTTTTTAAATTTTATGCTACTTTGTAATTTAAAAATAATAAATTCCCATTAAAAAACACAATATAACGTTTATAAGTAACTAAAATAATACATGTATTTTATTTTATGAATATATTTAATATTATACAATGTTAAAAATAAAGTTTAAACTATAAAATTTATTATATACTTTTAAATGTCAACTAGGTACACGGGTGCACATTGCAAAGTATATATTAGAATGATAAACTAGTTCATTCACACAATTAGTGTGCAAAAATGTTGTGTAATTTATTTTCATGTAATGTATGTGAATTCATTGATGTACTCCCATCTTTATAACATATTATGTTATGTTTGTCATTTTATACATATTACATATATACATTTTGATCCGAGAATCCGAGATCCGATCTCCCGAGATTTTCCCGAGATCTCTCCGAGATCTCTTCTCTTCCACCCCCCCCCCCCGAGACGAAGCCGAGGTCCGAGACGGCAAACCTTGCCTGAAAGCACCTCGATTCTCAGTGACCAAGCTATGCAAAACAAGAATGGGTCTCATTACGAACACCACTCCAATTTAATAGCTCCGATTAACATTAATGTGTGTCAATATTCATAAAGATGACACCCACTTTCTCGGGGATAAGAAACAAGACTATCTTGCCAAGCAACAGACTCCATGGCTTTGAAAAAGTCAACATGCAGAAATTCGGCAAAAGTTTAGAAACTTCCAGAGGGATGAAAAGAATTTGAAGGATAAGACGCTCAGTGCACTAGTAAACAGAAAGCATGTACAAGCAACAATACTAAATTAATAAAGAACAGACTCTTCCAACATATCAGACCATTGATTCAGAATGCAAGAAGATCTTCAAACGCATGAAAGGGCAGTGTGAGAAAGTTGCAGTCTGATTTTTGAATCCCTAGCGTGAAACAAAAAGTATGCCTAGCATATTAACTAAGATATGAATGATTCTTATTTCAGGCCAACACTTAATTTAGAAATTGCACTGTCCAGCATAAGCAATGTACCTTCTCTAATTCTCTTTTAGATGACACCTCCATTTCAAGCTTTTCCTTGTAATCAGTTTCAAGTTGGCCCAAGTGCGTCTGCAACGCAAGACAAAAAAACAGCCAGAATACACTTAGTAATAGAAAATTACAGGATAAACCGCTACAAGAAAAAAAATCCTCACCTCCAGTGCTTTAATAACACCCTCAAGCTCTCCTGCCTTACTTGACCATTCCTCGGAGCACTCCTTGTGCAAATCAACAAGCTTTGTAACCTTTTCAAAATTTTAAAAAGTACAAATAAATCAGAAAATTCAATACCAGATGAATTGGCGGCAATGAACACTAAGATTGTAATATGAAACGCAATGGCTATAAAATGAAAAAAAATGACAGTGGAAATAGCCGACAAATGAAAACGATAAGCATCATAATAATCCAGTAAATTGCAGCCACCTCGGACCAAGGTTCCCCAGATCAACTAGCACTGGTCCAATCCAGACTTGATTGAACCAATCCGGACAGATTCTCCGGGAGAAATCCTGATCTTAAATCAGTCTAGATCAAAAAAAAGAGAAAATCATGATAAATCCTAAAAAATATCAAAACCCCTAAAAAATGTTAAACGTATAAATGTGACATCTGACACACTTTTACATGATTATAATATATTTTAACACAAGTGAATATAAAATAACACTAATATTCATTCCAATATACAAAGAAAGTAGTACAATTCATATGCAATACAAAAGATACTTTCATATAACCAATATCTACGGCATTGGCCTTCATAGTTCTCGTTATCTTGATTCTTATTCTACTAGATGCTTCATTGTGACATATCAATCATAATTGACCTGTATCCATATAAAAATAACGATTCAGTCATTTCACTGAAATCATACACACTATCATATGCATGTGATGAGAGTGGGTAAGATAACTTCAAGTATGAGACGGGTTCTGCATAATTTGTCGATGCGTACTCATCAAAAAAATCATCTGATTCAGATGAAAACTTCTTTCATTTGAATTTTGTCTGTGACCCAGAACATCAAGCGTTGCTCCACTCATACATGCATTATTAGATCCGAAACAACCTTCTCCTCCACCACCTCTTAAACTCACCACTTAGCTGCAAAATGACAGGTAGTACAATAAGTGTATATTGCACTTATAAGAATATTTCACATCATCTTTTGCTGCACATAATGAGAAATCATACTAAAAGAAACAATCTGATCAAACTTGGTTCGACTAGATCTGCGACACACTTTATTGCATTGGAGAGTTTGTACAGACATAGACATGCCCTTGTCCATTTTATAGCTTTTGTAGAGTATATTTATTATATGGCTAACCTGCACAACTGGATAGATCAACTGGAGATCCTTGCATTAATGGAACATCTGATAACAGACCATATGAACAAAGAGTTGAAGTACAAGAATGTAAACCACCAATTGAAGACGTTGACATAAATTATATTTTCTGGAAGGAACACTCACTTGTTATGTGGGTGAAAGAGAAGGCAGATAGAGCACCACCAAAATTTGATTATAAGCATCATGCATTGGATGAAAAAGAACTTGAAAATGTTGAGCTTAAAGATGAGCATATACGAGAGAAAATCTATGCTACTCCACCTCTGGTCTTAACTTCAACCCCCCTAGCCCCAGCCTCGCAACCAACTCCCACGAGAACAAAAATCATGACAAATAAATTAGGGTATTTTTCACATTTAAAAAAAGATAGGGATTAAAAGTTCTTCATCCGAAGTAGGATGAGCAGCAAAGAAAATAAAGTTGAAAATAAGCTCTAAACAACAAAGAAGAAAAGGTAGAAAATTACATGAGGACTTGTCAATCCGACAGACAATACACAAACACCTCAGATGATGATGAAAAAGAATTTATTCCACCAACTCAACAAAATGTAAGGAATTCAAGTAGAGGTGGAGGTGGAAAAGTAAGTTCTTCCATTAGCACATGTATCAGTGGGGCAGCTGTCGATGATTTGGCTTTGAGTCAGTATTTTAGTAAAAATCAATAATGGAATCAAGAGTTTTTTTAATCAGTATTTAGTCAATTATCCAGAAGCCCCCGAAGACTTTCAGCCATATTTCCAATTCACGGCATTGTGTATGATTTTACTCAGATGGTCAATTCATTAGTTTCATATGAATATGGGTCAATCAAGACATACAACTCTCAATGGAACATACGAAAGTATGGGTTGCAAAATTGGTTGAATCATATCAAAATCAGCCGATTCCGATCGACCCATAACGATCCAATTTAGGCTTCTGGCACCGATTTAGACGCAACTACTCTGAGTAAAATGATCTTGAATCGGTCATCAATCGACCGACTATTCCAAGTCGGTGTAGAATCAAGTGATTTTATTGATTTGGTTGGAAGACTTTAAGTCCCATAAGGTTAACAATATCAAGCCTGATTCAAACCCAATATTAATCTGACCTCACCGATATAAGGGTGCTATCGGCCCTATTTCACCCATACCACTCCCTTTCCACCCAAATCAGATACGGCAAGGTGATTCCGCCAATTTCGGCGACGTTTGCATCAATCCAACAACGATTCCTCCACCATTCAGCAATGATTCCTCTAAGAACCAACAATTTCGATGGCGATTCCTCCAAGAACCAGTGTTCTTCAGGTGATTCCCCTCTCCCTACACTTCCAATAGACAATTCAAGGCTCGGTCGATTCTCCCCCTCCCCCTCCCCCTCCAATGCATTTGAGGTGACTTTCAGATTTGTAACCCCCACCCCTCTCCCTAATCAAGTATTACAAGCTATTCCAAACCCCTTGCTGCTAAAACCCCCATGGTTCCGAGTTTCCCCTTTATTCATTGAAGTTCTCAATTTTTTTACATGTCTTGATTTCTTATTTTTTGTAAACCAAGGACTTAAGAAACAATGGCCGAGTAAGATACAGCTACCTCTCGTGACCTTGGGTGGGAACACGATTATATGATAAACTTTGACAAAAAGAGAGTGCAACGTAAGTAACATGGAAACAAATAACTGGAGGAGTATTCTGTTTGAAGCTCATACAAAACCAGCGGTCAAGCATGTATGCAAATGATTTCTACATATAGATAATAATCTTAAATTCAAAAGCTCATACATGTGTATTCTATATATTTATGTAATGGGTCATTAACATTTTTTATTTTCATCTTAACTTAATACAAGTATTACAACACATGACGCAACTAGTCCCTACTTACAGACCATAGTGGATGCAATTGGAAAAGCTAGACAAGGCTTAAAGGTCCCTACCAGTAGGTATATCTACACTGTCGGCCTTGAAGACAAAGTCGAAAAGCTTAAGGCCTAGATAGATTGCTTTAAGGAGAGAGAGTGCACAATCACTTGCGACGGGTGGACTGGCATAACAAATAGATCCATAATTAACTTTCTTGTTTATTGTTCAGAAGACAATATTTTTTAAGTCCATTAATGTTTAAAGTCATATCAACAATGAAGATTATATCTTTTTCACTTATAGCTAACGTTGTGGAAAAGATTGAGAAGAACATTGTCTAGATCATGATAGATAATAAATCATAAGTTGATGGACAAGAGACGACACCTCTTCTGAGTTCTATGTGCAGCACACTCCATGGACCTCATGTTGTAAAATATAAGCAATGAGGCATCAGTTTTTATACTTGTCAACCAAGCACAGCTGATCACCTCATTTATCTATTCACATCCACGTTTGCTCCACATAAGGAAACATCATACAAAAGCACTATTTGATCATGTCTGGGTAGACTAGATTTATCCCACACTTAATTACCTTGGAGAGCATGCATCAATATAGACATGCATTGATACGGTTCATAGCATGAGCCGAGTATGTTTACTATGTGGTTGACCTCCACGACAAGAAAGATCAAGTAAAGATTCTTGTACAAATGAAAAGTTTGATTATGAATAATTATTTTTAGGAGAGGATTGTTTACTACTTTTTCATCACTGAGCCACTTCTAAATGTGTTAAGATTAGTAGACTCAAATAAAGAACAAAATGGCATACCTCTACAATGCCATATGACAAAGTAAAATTAAAAATTAAAGAGAAATATCGTAAAGGATAGAAGAAGTGATGGAAGATTATAGATGCTAGTGGGACATGACACTACATCACGATGTGCATGCAACCGATAATTCATATTATCCATAGTTAAATCATTCCTTAATGTATTAATGTATGTTCTCATGTCATATGTGATGAATATGATGAATGCATGATAGTTTTTTAAACCCCAATGTAATATAAAGAAGTGTGTAATGATCAATAAGTCCTCAGAGGTACCTTGTCAGTAGTACAATGACTTTCAAGATCTCAGCAGGATAGATGTGAAACTAAGTTATAAGTGAAAAAGTTACCTTTCTCAAATGTTTTTACATTGGAGCACTAATGGTCTAATAATTCGGCGACTCGATTTTTAAATGTAATCTTATAAAATGAGAACTAGAGTATACTCAAATTTAGATATGAGATATTCATTTAACAAAATTTCTCTCGGTATATTGAAATTAAAACAAACCTCATTTTATTTTATGATAAACAAATCCCATTTTATTGTAATAGTAACATCGTATTCTATTGTTCTTTTTGGTAGATGACTAGTAGGTGCAAGTTAATACAAGTGGTTAGAATCCCCATGTTGCAATTATGATTCAAATTCTCATTTAAAGCACTAGTTCTTTTCAATGTGATAGGAACTGAAGTACTTTTAAACTAATTCATACCAAGAGAAAGAAAAGACTAACATGTGACAAGTTAGAAAAGCATGTGTTCTGCAACTACGATATGTAGTTGAGAATAAAGAACATCAAATACTGCCAAAAAAATTACAGAACAAAGAATTACTACATTTAAAGGTGGTCCATATGAACAAAGAGTTGAGGCAAAAACACATGATCACTTGTTAAATATGTTGATGTGGATTACCTCTCCCAGGAATAGCATCCACTTGCTACATAGGTGGATGAGAAGGCGAGCATAACACCACCAAAGTTCGATCATGAGGATCATGCATGGGATGAAAGGAAACTTGATGATGATAAGATTGAAGCTAAGCATATGCCAAAGAAAGTCCTTACTACTCTACCTTCAATCACAACTTCAGCAACAACCCCATCTCACAACCAACTTTCACCGAGCTAAAGATAAAAACCATGGCAACTTGATTGGGACACTACTCAGTTGAAAAAGATATATCAATGTGGCAAATGCCTTAGGACTTCTTCATCACAAGTAGAGAAAGCGGCAAAGAAAAGAAAGTTCGAGGTTAGACGAGGACTTATTAGTCCAACAAAAAGTACCCAGACATCTTCCGAAAATGACAATGAAGAAAAGTTTATTTCCCCTACCCAACCCTAAAATATGGGGGATTCAGGTGAAGGTGATGGAGGTGGATATTCTAATAATGCATGCACCAGTGTGGCAGGGGCTAATAAGTTGGGACAGAGACAACATTCTAAAAGGAGAAGTTAGTGTTGGAATCAAGGTTCTTTGATTAGTGCGCAGTGACAAATTATCTAGAATCCCCTAAAGATTTACACCCTTATATTCCAACCAAGGATTGCCTTCTCGGATCTTGACTTTGTCTTAGAAGGGTGAAAGAGAAGAGATCTCGTGAGATTCTCGAAAATATCTCGAGAAATTGGATCTCGGATTTTATTTATGTAAAGTGTACCTTATCCAAAGATTGTAATCTCGCATCTCGATTTTATCTCATAGAGATTGAAAAGAAGAAATCTCGAAAAAAATATCGGGGGATTGGATCTCAGAAATACCAATAAATACGTATGTTTAAGTGTAAAATGACATGTAATCTTTTCAAAATAAGTTGTGAGAGAATTAAAAGAAAATACAGACACAAGATGATGAAATATTGTTAACATGAGACATAAGAATCTTATGTTAAACTTCAGCTTCATCGTAAACAATATGAATAGAAGATTGATAACATCTTGAGATAAGAGATCAATAACATACTGAGTCAATTCCACATAGATAGTCATAAAAATATTAAGTTATAAAATTTTATCAAACAATAATGTCTATATTAATATTTGGATAGATTCCGCAATAAAATGGACAATATATAAAGCAACATTAACAAGATCATCTAACAAGTTAGGGAAAGTGATAGGCGGAGGAAATCAAGGTATCAAAGGCATCATATAGATATTCTCATTTTGGCGATCTCATTCCTCAGATGCGTGGAGAGAAAGATTCTCAGGAGATCGCACTCCATGATTTCAACTACATCTTCATCCTCCCCTCATGACACTATCTATGATTTCTCTTAAATGGCTGACTTGTTATTTTTCATACAGATACAGGCCAATCAAGACAAATAGCTCTTAGTGGAACATCCACGAGAATAACAAGAATGAGGATGAAGGCGGAGGCCATAGATAGTGGTGAAAGAAAGATATACCATTAAAGATATGCCATTTTAATACATGTTATTATTTCATTTGTATCATGTTACATTTGTTTAATGAAATGATCATTTTAATTAAAGTATATATACATGTCTTAAAGTTTATAGTAATCACATGAAACCATATTTGATTATTTTTTTATTTTTAAAAACTTTTAGGGCCCATCCTAATGTTTTTTAAAATTTTAATAATTTTTATGATTTTTACAATGGAAAAAAATTAAAAATACCCATTTCAAACTAATTTTGAATCGGCTTTCTTCCCACCAATTCCGATCTTTCCATCTTTATCTGATAGTATATAGAGAATGATGAGTATAACATTTTATTACATGTCAACATATCATTTGTATCGTGTTACCTAACGGAATGTTCATTGTCTTAAACCATCATACATCTTGTTCTTGTCCTTAACTCTCTCGTAATAGCATAAAAGTGTGTAAGATAAATAATTTTATATTTAACACTTTTTAAAAAGTTTCCCAATTTTTAAAAAAATAATGAATTTTTAAATTTTTTACAATAACAAAAAAATTATGACCGATCCAGACCAATTACAGATAGGTTTTCTTCCAAAAAATCGGACAATTCTAACCAATCTAATCCGATCGGGTAATCTATATTCAAAATAACCTTACAATCCTATATTAGACTTTCTTTTAAAAATTAAGGCGATTTGATTGTTATTTTGTCCAATTTTAAATGTTAACAAACGAGATTCTCTTTTAATAAAATAAGTATTTGTCAGAAAAAGATAATAAGTCATAGCAAAATTCAAAATATTTGTCCCTGCATTTAAATTTCCACATCCAAAATCTCCATGAACATTTTTACGCTCACGGCATTTGTTTCCAACATGTCTAATTAGATCATAAGGTCACAATCCCTTCTTCATTTGGTATCCTCTGCATAGGGTCACACATAACCTCCTAAAATTTTTCTTTAAGTTTGCCACTTAATCCAATTTGTGAGATATGCACACTATCTATATCAAATACCTCTCCTTTTATAATCATTGTTATCATAATAATCCTATATCCTACTTTTTTATTGAAACATTTGCAACTTTAGTGTTTTCTCAACAATGATACTTATCCCATTTTTATTTCTCTTTTCTTTTGTACTGTAGTTTATAGTATGTATTTCTTACTATTACATTTCTCTCCCACCAACTTTTAAATTCACAATATTAATTTTTCTCCTCTCCGTACCATCAACAAGTTTCATAAATTTTCTGATAAGATATCCAACACTCTAAGTCCATATTCTAACTCTCCTTTCAATCTTTTCATTCTTAGATTTTTTCAATAATAATGTATATTTACTATTGAGTTTGTCTTACAAGTTATATATCGTCACAATGTCAATTCAATCAATGATGAACTAGCATTGTTTCACTTTTTTTAAGTAGAAAGCATAGTTGTCAAGGTGGCCGCCTAGGCGGCGCCTTTGCCAGGGCGCCTTTTGGAGAGCCCAAAAAGGCGCCCAAGGTGCCCGCCTAGGCACACAAGACGCCCTAGGTATTTTTACATAATTAAAAAAATATTTTTGGGGGATTTATCCCCTTGATACTCCCCACAAGGGACACTTATTTAATGATAGTTTGAACATATTAATATATTTCACTATCACTTATAATATCATATATATTAAAATTTTATGATTATAAACATATATTATATATTTAAAATTTATAAAGTTCTCTTTTAGCTTTCTCTTCTCCCTCTCTCTCTCTCACATAATTTATCAGGATTAACTCCTTGTCCAAAAACAAATACTCACACTTTCATAATTACATATATAAGATCACTTATTCTATTATATACTGGTCAGGTCGATCCGCGACTGCTCTGCACCCCCGTTTAATAATATTATAACAATATTTCACTATCACTTATACTATCGCACATATATAAATTTTATAATCATAAATGTGTTATATACTTCAATTCTATAAAAATCTATTTTAACTCTCTTCTCTTTCACACACACATCATATTTACTTATATACATGGATAAAACACTCTTATTCAATTATAACATAAAAATATAATTATATTTATGCATATTTTTATGTATACCAACCGACCCAACCTTCCTTGAATACCGCCTTGACCGGCTAGGCAACGCTTAAGCGGCCGCCTTGTCGTCTAAGCGGAATTGGTACCCTTCAATACCTTGGGAGCCATGTCGCCTTGACAACTATGGTAGACAGTGATGCCCCATCCCGATTTTTTTAATCAAATGGCGGAATTTTGATAATTACATACGAACTAAGAACCCTAAAATATTGTTAATTTTGTTTAAATTGTGTTACTTTGAGAAATTCCCTTATTAAACATATGCAAAAGAAAGTTATAGTCAGTAACTCAGTAAAGTAAAAAAAATATCAAAATAGTAGAAAAAAAAAGTTGTGGTAGACCTAGGCTAACATGTGGAAAGGTAATTCACTGTTATTTGGATGATTAAAATATATGTGGAAAAATAACTCAAAATCAAAGTGAATAGAAAAAGAGAATTCACGTTGCCCACTCCAAATAATTTGGGATTAACACTAGAATTGAGTTATATAGAGTAATGCACCAAAAGGATGTTACATGTCATAAGGAGGATTTTACAAAGTTCTGAAGATGAAACATGAATCTAGTAGATAGATTATCCCATAATTATAAAAAATACCCAAAAAAACAAAATGAGAAGTGGGTGACTTCCGGAGAAAAATAAAAATTATTCACAAAATCACCACCACCATGATAAACATTCTTAATTATCAAAAACAAATTTTCATCATGCATCACTTGCTTTTGCAAATATGTCACTACGAATGACTGGTGCAGAAAACCATAGAAGGGTCCATCTACAGAACCTTCTATGTGGTGACTCAAACTGTCCAACAAAGGACAATTTATCGATGCATTAAATGAAAAGACACCAGCAATGAAAAGAAGTAACAAGATAAAAAAGTCATCTAAATGATAAAGAAACAAAGACAGAAAAAAATTAGCAACCAGTTTATATGGCAATGGCGCTGTTTCTGTAGTGCATTGGCAGTTGGCACATTATCAGCCTTCTAAAAATAAGTATTTAAATCAACAATTTTCATTATACAAGTGAATTTGTAAGCGAACAAAAAATCTCACAGAATGATACTGGTAACCGAAGAGAAAACATGCTGTGATTCTAGGAAGACATGCTGCAAAACTCATCAAAAAAAACCCTTCATGAATAAATAACCGAATCATCATCCTCACCGTGGCCAGTTCGGTAACCAGGAGGCTCTCAGTAGCAGCTGCAGCATCTTTACAAGAAAATATCTCCTACGCAAGACAAATAGGGGTCATTCAGAAACAAAGGGAGCATAATGGCAATGGGAAAAAAAAGGAAATGATAATAGAAAAGCATCCTACCTCCTCCAGGGACTTCATTTTAGCCTGAAGTTCCGCAACATTTTCTTCCCTCCAAACCAGCTTCTTTGAGGATTCACTTAATTTGCTCTCAACCTGGAACAGATTTGATCTAAGAAGATGAACTCATCACCACTAAACACAGCCTATGGAATAAAGCAAAGAAACTTACATCAGCAAGTTTAGCAGACATATCTGCTTCATAATTCATATAGGTTTTACGGAGTTCAATTAGACTAGTAACTTTTGCTGCTATTTCCTCATTAAGCCATTCATTGTGTTTTGTGATCAGCTCTTTCTCCTGCACGCTAAAAAGTTAAAGCATGCACATCTCCATATCCGCATGAAATTCGTCAATGCATCCATGTAGCCATTCTAACAACCAATTGGAGCATAAATATCAAACTGAAACTGCTATTTTACAACATGACAATTTTCAGTTACCGTGATAATTATGAAGCTACCCATCACCTTGATACCATTACATTGATGCTTATCCTACAATAAACATCTAAAGAAGAAGCCTTGTTTTTCCATTTTCATGAAGCACATAACAAAGAAATACGAAGATTTTCAATTGAAAAAGATAACAAAAGCCTCTTTCTCCATTAAAATGTCAATAGCCCAGAGTATCACTATGCCCCAAGCATTAAGGCACAGCGTATCACTATGCCCCAATCATCAGCACTTTAATATATTTTTGAGAATTTTTAATATTCCTTTACAGAAGACACCACGCATAAATGCCTATCACATGGTGAAAAATTCGAGGTGATAACCGTTTATGAATGACAAGACGGCTATAAAAGATAGCATTACCAAAAGAACAAGATAGAAATAAAATGGAAGAGAAACGAAATGACAGCAGACAACAAAGAGGAGGCCCTACCCGTACTAGAGTGAAAGAAGGAACAACATCCAAAAGATAAACTGAAAAGAGAAACATCAAAACAAACACAAATCAAAAAGATAGGTCATTCTCAAAAAAGCACCTTTTCAATTATAAACTGAAAGGAGGAACATCAAAAGAAACCATACAACTCAGAAGAGTGAACAGCCGTTTTATATCATGAATATAAATCTCCAAAGAATCAACTGAATAATTGAAAAAGTCTTCTTGCAAACTCCACAATTCTTCCCCACCACATCATCCAAAAGATAGCAGCCAATCAAAGCCCTCATAAAACAGCATCCTGCATAATTGGTGGATGGATACCTATTTTGAATTATCTGAATTTTCATTTTTGTAGAGACTGCAATTGACCGAGTGAGCATGATACCATTGAGCCCAGCTAAATAAGGCCACATTGTTAAACACAATTATCAAACAGATTCATCTCTTTTATCCATGAATACCGGTTGCATCTTTCCCCTGGTAGTCCAACTGCACTGAAATGCCCACAAACATACCAATATGCCACAAGGTTATTTTTCTAATCAATGAAATCTGCCTTTTCACTGCATTCAATAGGCACGTAAACCACACCAAGGTTCCAAATGACCAGCAACTTTGTTTTTCATGACATTGCAAAACATACTCCTGTGACAGCATGGTGTTGACTTCAAAATTCTCATTCCACAGCAAAAGAACACCACCACTTTTGCCACCGGTGAAAATCTCCCAAGGTTGCAGGATGTGAATGCATTTATTGAGCCTTAATCAAACATTTTGACCAGTCTCCTGGAAAGCTGTAGCATCAAACTTATAAATACCCCATAAATTTCTGGCATCTCTTCTTTTCTCCTCCAAATTAATGCCTCTGATATTCCAAGAGAGAAGCTTCGTCATGGTATACATGTTCTCCTCCCTGCCTTTGGCCTCATTTTGCTCGTCTCCACATGACCATTTGGCAAGACAAATTTCAGCTCCCTGCCCCTCTCTTCTTTGAACTCCCAGCCTTCCTTGAGTTCAGGTACTCCCCCAAGTTCAACTCCTTTTTTCATTGACCTAGAAAAATTTTGACCATCTCATCCTCCCAAAAAAGAAGAGAGTATTTTTGATATGCCTTGGGTCACCTTCCCAATCAAATATCTTGGTCTTTGTCTTTCAGATAGGGGAACAAGAAGCAAAGATTGGCATTGTGTTATTCAGATGATAGAAAATAGGCTTCAAGGCTGGAACTGGGAGAGTAGAATGCTTTCGGCTGGTGGCAGATAGGTCCTTTCCATAGCCACGTTACAAAGTACCTCTCTGTACTACTTCTCTATTCTCAAGATCCCCAAAGGGGGGCTTGTGCCAAATTAGAAAGCATTAGAGCTAGATTCTTTTGACATGGCAATAACAACAAAAAAAGTTTATACCTGGTTAAATGGGGTCACATGTGCATGCCTACTAAAGAAGGGGTTGGTTCCCCTGGAGTCTATGAACAATGCTCTCCTCCTAAGTGGTCGTGAAAAGTTGGCATCAACAAGAATGCTCTATGAACTAGAATCATTTTCGCCAAATACAATCTTGGCCAAACCAGCCGGTGTATCAAGGACTTCACGGATAGAGACAGAAACTCCAACATTTGGAAAGGTATTCTACACACTTAGGAGATGGCAGTATAACCTCCTTTTGGGAAGACCATTGGATTGGACAGGCAGCTCTGGTCAGTATGTTCCCAAGACTATTCTACTCATCTAGTGACCCCAGAGTCCGTTACAATTGGGATATGCTAAAGACAAGCAGAATCTTCCTTTTATAAAAAATTTGAAGGAAAAAGAAATTAGCAACATTTCATCTTTGTTGTTAATGCTGGAAGGCCACAATAGTGATGAGAATAAGGTCAATAAACTGACTTGGTTACCTTGCAAAGATTCTACATTCACTGTTAGGCCAGCTATGAAAAGGTTGTGTTTTTTGGAGTGGAGGTTCTGTGGTATAAGATTGTATGGGTATCTTTGCTGCCTTTCAAGAATAAGATATTCATGTGAAAAGTTGCAAAGTGGAGGCTTCCCACCAGGTGTTTTATCCATAAAATCTTTCATATTGCTTCTGCAAGTGTATTTTATGTGGGTGCAGAGTAGAATCCATTGACCACATCTTTATTGAATGTGGAGTCATGAACTCACCTTGGAGAACCATGTTCTAAGCTTGGGGACTTAACTTGGTCGATCCATTGAACATAGTGTCTATGCTGATTGGATGGCATGAGTGAAACCCTTGGATGGCTGATCCTCAAATCTGGAAATTCATTTTACCAATGCTCTGGGCCATTTTGAAAACAAAAAAAAAAATTGATGACCACTTAAGACCCAAGGAGGATCCTTCTTTGTATGTCTTGCCGTGCGTGCAAATGATTGGTGGTTAGCTAATTTTGAGGTTCCCTCGAAGGATTCTGTTTTTAAGAGGAAATTTTGTATTTTTCGGCCCTTCTTGTAATCTGCATCCATCTCCTTGGTAGATGATCGCCTCTCTTCCCTTAACCTTCTTGTTTCTCTTGTTCTCTATTAATGGAATTTTGGACTTCAGACCATATTCAAAAAAAAGACATCTTCAACGCTCGCTAAATCACCTCCAACGATCTAGTGGCAGGAAAATCCAAAAGAGCACATAAAAGAAGAGGCCAAGCAAAACATGCCTATAATCTAGACTCCGGCACATGCCTTGAGAAGGCCAGCTTTGCACCACAAACGCTCATAGACAAGAATCACAGGATCGGAATCAGTCATCGGATTGGTCGGTGCCTACTATGATCTGGATCAAATCAAAAAAATCGTCCAATCCAATGGGAGAAAAACCAACCTGGATTCAGTTTGTCAAAACACCATAAAAATTGAGAGAAAAAAAACACAAAATCAATGCATGAATTGGATTACGGTCCAATCCAAAACATTTTGGGCCAGAATCGGTGCTAGAATGGAGCCAAAATGAAGACCATGGTGGTGCTGCACCCCGCAGCATCTTCGGGACCCAGTATGAAGGGAATCTGAAGAGTACTGGGTAAAGTCACCAGATCCTGTCGGTATCAAGTCCTGCACCATGGCAGCCAATTCCAGTGAGGAGTCGCCAAAATCGGCCCAAAATCTGCCAATTCTAGCCATTAATTCCTGATTTCGACTACAGTTGTTGAATTGGACTCGATTCACGTCCTATTCTGGGTTTAATTTTGTTCCCATCGAGATTGCCAGGATCGGCCCATTCTGATACGAATAGACCAGAATCAGCCAATTCTAGGTGGGAAGAATGACATATTGTGTAACTAGGAATTCTTTGCTGCTTCTATTTCCATTAAGGTAGGGAATGATATGAAGACCTCTTTTATAGGAGGATAAGTAGACAGGATTTGTTTCTTTGGCTAACATGGTTCCTAATCTTTCCAGCCTATGCCATTACCCTCAAGCTACGATATGCAGCAATTGGGATGTCTAGAGCTAAATTGTGTCTTTCTTTCAGAAGAGATCTTAAGGATAATAAGATATTAAAGATCTCTAGATTATTGTCTATCCTTGACAATCACAGCTGTGTGCTAGACAAAAAAAACTTATTTGGCAACCTTGTAAGAAATTAACTTTCGCCGTTAAGTCAGCCACGAGTGGTTATCGTATGGGGGTGTGTGGTTATCATATGGGGGTGTGTGTGTTCCTTGGTATAGAGCTGTTTGGAAGCCTCCTTTACCTATTAAAAACAAAACCTTGTTATAAAAGATCCATAAGCAACGTCTCCCAAGTCCCAATTAGACATCGTCTTAACTTGATCTTTTCAAACATTTCAGTAATATGTGTTTTCTGCAGCAAGAACAAAGAAACTATTGATTATCTCCTTATCAATTGCGAAATCATCAATTCCCTGCCGAAAAAGTTTTGTTGGTGGGTTGAAAGTTATGGTGGTCAAAACCTGATCATTGCTACAAGACTAGGCATTGCTTGAATCTTTGGTCTACGGATTCCAAATTGTGGCGCTTTGTCTTACCGCCGATGTTTTGGGCCATTTGGCGCTATGGGGTGCAAACGAGTCAAGTCGAGCCAAGTAATATGGTGTTCAAGCTCAACTCATTTAAGTATATTCAAGTTCGAGCTCGAGTTTTAATGAGTATGTTGAACCTTTATTCGAGCTTGTTCATCAATTAATTGAGCCGAGCTAAAGCTCGAACTCAAGTAGCAGCTTAACTCAAATTCAAGCTAAAACTTGATACAAACTTGTCTATAAAACTCAAAATCAATCTAAAGCCATCAGTGAAATTCTAAATTTAACTCATTTATAAAATTTGATCTAAGTTTAAATTCAAATTTTAACTTATTTTATATATTTAAGTAACAATATATACCTATTAGTAGTTGTAATTTAATTTTTTAATAAATATTCATTTGAATATGTAATTGAGTTGCTAACTTATCTAGTCCAACAAGATTATGTTCAAGTTTGGCTCGTTTAGTAAGTTGAGCTTTAGTTTTTTTTAAAAGTTTGTTTATTTAACAATAAGCAAGCCGAGTCAAGTTTTTATCGAGCCGAGTTTCAAACCATTTGTCGAGTGTATTGATTCCTCTGCAACCCTATTTGGCGCACAAGAAACAAGAGGATTTTTTAAGACTACTTTGAGCACCAAAAGATGATTATCCGCCAAATGTCTGAGTACCGAGGGATTGGTTTTTCACTTAGAACGACTATCAACTAAAGGGAAATTTCAGAAAAGTCTTTCATATTTTCTTCTCTTTCTTTGTCTAATGCCATCCTAAACTATCACCTCAATATTGGAGTAAGGATTTTCCCTTGTTGTTTCTAAACTTATGATGAATTAACATAAATCTGTGGTCTGGTCACTCTTTCAAAAGAAAAAGAAAATTGCAAGCATGCACTTTTGAGCAAAGAAGAGCAAATAAAACTATAAAAAACACCTTGAAAATCACATGCAGACATTTAACACGTGGGTAGGGCTGTTCATGAAACGGGTCAACCTATTAACCCAAACTGAACCGTTCCTGTTTATGACCCGAACCAAACCAAATTGGATTAAACAGTTCAGTCCGGGTTATGATCCCCATGAAGTCCTGAACCCAAGCCAACCCGAGAACCTGAGCAAATGCAACATCAAATGTTGGCCCCATGGGGAGAGCCTGTGTGGTTGATAAATATGGAAGACCTCACCTGCCAAATCTCCCACTGCCTGTGCCACAGTATCATGAGTTTTTCTTTGTAGATATAAATGGACTTTTTAAGTACAAAGCGTTTATATTTATATATGTGTGTGTGTGTTTCTATTAATGTTTTGTTCATGCACATTTATTTTAATGTGTATGTTAAAGTTGTATTTTAGAAAAAATTAAAGTACAACTTATAAATATTTATGAACAAATTTATTAGCATAATGAAACCATTAATAGGTCCAATATAAGAACCAAACCGAATTAACTCAGCTTGGTTTGGTTTGGTTTGGTTTGGCTTGGTTTGAAAAAGTTTTGCGTTGTTTTAGTTTGGCTTGAAACCTCCATTTGGTTTGGTACTTCGGTTTGAGTTGAAAACAAAACTAGGTATAAACCAAACCATTTACAGCCCTACAAGTGGGCATGGATTGCATTCTGCCAAGTTGAGCTCCATGCCCCTGGATGGGCCGATCCGTCCTCCATCTGCAGCAAATCAGTGTGAAAGATGGTGGAAGGGCAGCACAGTTGCTGACCATGTCTTCTCTGCACTGATGGGGGGAAGACAGTTGTATAGGTCCATCAGACCGGATACAGCCAGTTATCGTATACAAGTCCCACGATCCGAACAAGAATATCAATATCATCAGTCTTATAAGTATCATACCAAATCCCATCATTAAAATCACTTTTTCAAGAAATAAGACACATCTATGCTGTCCAAGTAAACGAAAATATGCATTAATAACAAAAAAAACACACAAACGATGATCGGGCCGATGATAAAATAAATCCTGAGTCATGAAGAGTGATTATATTGAAGATGAAGAAACAGTTCACCTTACAACAACAAAAAAGGAATTAATCAAATTCTATTGAGTTTGATTCATAGTGATTGTTTATCAAAGAATGACACTGGTCATCAAATGATTGAACAGGGAGCAATTTATTAATGATACTTAGTTGACATTCATAAAAGCACTTAATGAATTACGAGTTCAACAGATCCTATTTAGCAAAAAGATGTATATTCATTGCTCATTTTTAGACATACTTATTCACAGACCTCATGTGGGGCTAATAGTTTTCATTTCCCATGTCATGAAAAATCTTTTTTGCTTCACTTAGCCCTATCTCCTTCCATGAGTATTTTAGTGATAGATTCTATAAGAACTGAGTAATCATATTTGGTCATATACGTAGCAACAATTATTTTTATTTTCAGATCATGGAATATCGGGTCTCTCTGGTGCTACTAGAGTTACTGGATTCTGTTCACCATCTTCTCCATTCGGCAGGGTGAGGAATCAACCATCCACCAGCAGTAGGGATCAGATGGGACTGGAATCAGTTGCCGGCCCACCCTATGCTATTATTATTACATTTCTCTCTCTTTTTTTGACTTTTGGAAGAGCCGAGGGCTTTTCTTCCCAGTTCCCATGGATCAGCCAATCCGACCCCTGGCTGGTCCTGATCCCAATCCCGACTCAGACATCCTTGCACAGGAGTGATCAGTTTGCCTTGCCCATAGAAGATCAACCACATCACCTCGATTTATCAACTGGATGGGTTAAGCCACTCCCGTCAAGCCTTTTAAACTATACATATTTTCTTTCAAAACCATACCCTTAAAGGTGCTTTAGCCTGTGCCACAATGCGCAGGTTTCTTTCAAAACCTACAAGTGTAAAAGAATTTGTATTGGCAGTAAAAAGGCAATCAAAGCACTCACCTAGCAATGCTAATATGGCAAGCCACTAGTTGAGCATTGCCAGGCAAGTTTTAAAAAAATTGGCCAAAGGCCAATGTTTCTATGTATGAAAGAAAAAATACAACAAAAAGTCAGAAAAAAAGAGATGCAATAGCAGAAGGAATGCTCAAACTACAAGGCGGTAGCTGGGCAGAATCTATAGAAAGAGAGAAATAAATAGATAGGCAATTTATTGTTTACACTTTTTCAATTTTGTGTAGACTGATTAATTCACTTACTTGAACAAATCGTGTTCTATTAATAACATTCAATTGGTATTGGCACAGTATGACCTTATGCATTTTGATGTTAATAATTAAAATAGTTGTTACGTACTTGGTGTTAATTGGCATGTTAAAATCACATATTTATCGTCTACATATAATTCCTAAGCATTGTTTATGTGGAGGCCTTGAGACAATTAGACCCATAGCACATAAGCTCTTCAAAGAACACATTTGTTGACTTGTTTTGCTGACCACTATGTTTAGAAAACCGACACCACTAGCCCTAACAGAAGCACCAAAATTAAGACAACATCTATCACAATAAGGGTCCCGACCAGTCACTATAATCTCACTAAACATATTAACAGAACAGGCATTGACATTAAACACCAAAAATTTATTTCCCATAAACCTGTGTTAGACGAGCGCACTCTGCATGACAGCGTGACAATTCGGCTTCATTTTCCTGCAATTTAGCCCCCTTTGATGCAGCATTATCCGTCAAGTTGATCTTTGCAGAAATATAATGAATTGTGAGAGGATTGTCAATGATTATGCAAACAATAAACAACTAAAAAAGATAAAATGAAGGAGAAAGAACAACTATGCAGACGAAAATGATGATGAAGTATTGCAGACAGCTATATATCTTTTAACTTAATTTTCTATAGCATAAGAAACAAAAAAGATTCGCTACTCTCCTTTATTGGCATGTTTGAGGAATAGGTTGGACTATGACGTGGGCTTATTAGGCCCACAGCCTCAAGAAAGTGATGGTACCTCCTTAGTTACTTCTTATGCTACCAACTTGACAAACATCTTAAATCCAATTCCCTATTATGTTTACCATGAGATTCATGAGGTAACTTATGCATATTGCAAGCATTGAAGCAGACAAGCCAGTAAACTCAAGGGTACTCTGCCAGTGGCTGTGTAGGTAGTGAATACCTAGACTTCCTTCTTCTTCAATTGAATGAGCTTAAAAATTGGTACAAGTTGCAAGGACCAGCCAAACAGGCTCCCTTTGGAGAAAAGCAAGCTCCACTATCAAGTTTCAACAAAATAACCAAAATCAATCTATATGTTACCAGAGGTGGGAATGTTCACTTCTCGGTTCAACCCGAGAAAATGAACCGGCCCAACCCGTAAATGTTGGGTTGGGTCAGGTTGACAAAAGGGTTCAGGTAACTCAGGTCCAAAAAGTCCAAACCCGAACTAACCCAATCCAAACAACTAACCCGAATGACTGTTTCACATGGGTCGACCACCTATTGAGTCACCAGTATGTTTTACACGATTTCATATCACATGGTATATATGGTGAAAAAACATATGTAGATTAACAGATATGGGACAAAGCACATGCACTTCAGCCAAATGCCAGGTGCCCTCCTTCAGTCCTCCTTTTATTTCATCTCGGTTACCTTGTGTTGCCTACCTGACAGAAGCCTCCAAAAGAAGAGCCAAGGCACATTGGAGATTTCACGGATAATGGGGGAACCTGTCAAATGGCATCTTTGATGCTAAATCAACTTAAATGAAGTTGATTTCAAGTTAATAACCTTATTTGTATTATTTATTAATATGAAATATTGATTAATGGTTTAAATTGCTTTAACCTGAACCAACCCGAATTAAATTGAATTGGTTTGGTTCGGATTGACAGGGGATCTCAATTTGGTTTGGGTTGAAAATTTGTTGCTTCAACCCAAACCAAACCAACCCGTGAACACTAATTAGAGGCACTCGTCTCAGCCACCTAGGTGACGAGATGAGGTACGGACAACCACCTTGCTCGCACTGGTTTCCTCAACCACCTAGGTGAATGCCTCTGGCAAGACAGATGTCTTACCACCGTACTTAAGCCTATCGGATACAGACCCATTATCAGCCAGAATACGATATATTAATCTAAATCCTCCAATTGTAGCCGCCAAAGCCACATTCTACAGTTTCAGCCTCGAATGCAAGTTTCTTTCTCCTCTTCCCCCTAGTATTGGCGCCGCCTATTCTTCCTCCTCCGTCAGTCACCACCGCCAGCCACCAACAAACCATCCTTCGCCACTTTTCAAGATTCTTCCTCCGGCGGCCACCGCCGAACCATCCGCTGCTGCCTTCCAATGCCACAGTAAGTTCCTCCTCTGCCGACCACCACCAAACCATCCTCTGCAACTAGTTAACACCACAGGAACATCTTCCTCCACCTGCAGATGCCGCCAAGGCATCCCTTGCCGTTAAGTGCCACCTCCTCTGCCAGTCGAGACTGCAAAAACATCCTCCGTCTGCAGATGCTACCAAGACGTCCTCCTCTGCTGACAGACTACGGTTTCAACTTCCTCTGTCCTCTGCCAACAGTCGACGCTGTGGAAGCATCTTCCTCAGCCTGCAGAAGCTTCTGGAGGACAGCCTAGCTTCTTCACTGGCCACTGAGAGTCTGTGTCCCTCAACTTTTCTAACTTTTTAAATTGAGTTAGTTTATTGTTTGTCATATTGCTAAAACTTTTTAAAATTTCTTTAATTTTTTATGTTGCTTATGGTTGCACTTTAAATGTTTCGAATATGGTGATTAATTTGCTGCATTTTTCAGTTTGTTTTAATGTTATTATAGGGTGTTTGGTAGCACTTTTAATTTTAAGACAACCTCATTTTTGAAATCAAAATTATTTGACTTCTCAATTTTATTTTAAAATCAAAACAGTCTAATTATTTGGTGTTTGGCAAAATTATCATAATTTTTAAAAATTAGACAGTAGTGTTTGTTTACGATCAGCGACTCTGCGAATATTCCCCCGCAACGTCGTCCGCCTCCTTCCTCCCGGTGGCCAGCGAAACCCACCCCCCGACTCTGCGAATATTCCCCCGCAACGTCGTCCGCCTCCCTCCTCCCGGCGTGTTCTGCCTCCCCGCAGCGTTCCGCCTCCCTCCCCCCGCGCACCGCCCCGCCCGCGACAAAGCCCCCTCCCCCCCGCGGCGGCGCCCCTGCCACGGTGCTCTCCAGCCAGCGAAGCCCCCCCCCGGCGCTGTCCGCTCTTCCCCGTCGGCAGCCCTCCCCCCAGCCAGCTAAGGCCCCCCCCACGGCGGGTGCTCTCCAGCCAGCGAAGCCCCCCCCACGGCGGTGCTCCCCCCGCCGCCCCCCCCCCACGGCAGCTCCCCTGCCGGCGGCGCCCCGTGGCGGTCCCCCCCCACACGGCGGCCCTCCCCGCCGGCGGCGCCCCTGCCGCGGTGCTCTCCAGCCAGCAAAGCCCCCCCCCCGCCGCGGTGCTCTCCAGCCAGCGAAGGCCTCCCCCACGCGGCGTTCCTCCCCTCCCCCTGCGCACCGTCCCCTCGCGAAGCCCCCGCCGCGCGTCTCGCGTCACGCCTCCCACGTTCCGCGTCTATCTCAAAAATAAAACAAGGTCTGCCTTGTTTTTATTTTAGAAGAGATCATGTACGTAGAATATCTCACTTTTAAAAATGAGACAGTAATTAAAAGTTGTAACCAAACACCTTATCTCTTTTATTTTTAAAATTTAGATCAAAAAGAGGAAAAAAACGTAACCAAACACCCTATTACTCTCTTTTGTTTTAAATTTTTGTAACCTTCTTAGGCTGCTCGCTGCATTTTAAATTTTTTTATACATAAAATGATATGGATGTAGACGTTACATTAAAAAATTGTGTATGTCTAGAGTGCCTGAGGCAAGGCGATCCCCGCCTCACCTCGGGTGCCTCGAATGACATAGGAATTAATCAAGGCTAAAAGTCAGTAACAAAAACACGAAGGATTTTTGAATCAGAAAACTGGGGAAGGGAATGAACGTGGAAGTGGGATAAGGAAACTTACGATCTTCTCAAGAAAACCTTGAATAGTAGCGTTCTTTTCCTCAAATTCTGAATCCTTCTGCTCCACTAGGTCCAACAGCTGCCTCTTCGATTTGTGTAGCTCCGATGACTCCACCGTCAGCCTCTCAATCTCCCCATCTTTGGCGATCTAGAGGCATGGCCAACAGATATAATGCAGACATGAGCACAAAAGACCGGAAAGAGATGACAGAGAAGGACGAGGCGTAACAGGAACTACGTCCAGTCTAGCCCGAGATAATGTGTTAGCTTACAAGTTTAAGGTGAATATTATGTTTCTCCGCTCGGGCCTCGGCGAGCTCGGATAGACGCTGCTCGAAGGAAGTCGCTAGACGAGCATTCTCCGCCTGTAGCTTGGTGTGGTCGGCGGAAACCACCTCGTAGCGCTGTTCCAGGATACAACAGGTGTGTTCTGCAGCGATGGAGGCTGCGTCGGCTTCCGCTCGTACCGTCTCAAGCTGGCGGTAAAGGCCACGGATGAACTGGTCGGCGCGCTCGGCCACCAGCGCAGGGTCATGGCGGCAACGCTCAAACTCCTCCTCCGAGAGGAAGATCGGCATGGCTTGCCGCAAGTGCGCGATGGCACCGAAACCCTCTCTTTCCCGCTTGCTCGTTCCCCGACCGGTGGTCTTCGAAAGGTCGCACGGTGGGCGTGCCCTCTTTTCCCCTTCGGCAAAATTGCAGAAGACACCAGAAAGAGAAAATTAAACCCTAACACGAGCGTGAGGAGTGCAACCAAACAGGCCGGGCGGTTCACACGTATTTATTGTGTTTCGGTAATAAAAATTTTCAAATATCAAATAATATTTTAATTTGTGCTCATGTCCTACGAAATTTAGTATGACTTGGTAAAACAGCAGTGTTCACAATTGCCACGCGTATTAGTTGTCGATGAAACAGCGTTAATCGCAATTAGTGCCTCTTGAATTTTTTGTATTTCGAATAAAAACCTTTCGTGATTTACTAGCCTCTTGAAATTATTTCGATAATATAGTCTAAGTTCTTTGTTACCACATATATAACTTTATACATTTAGCTGTTTTATATTTGTTTTAATGTGGCAATCAATCACGCCATCTACATCACCTTTCGAAACTAACGTGCACAGACAACATGGGTAGTCATTTCGATTGGGTTATAGCTGTAATGATTATTTATTAGGGGTGAAAAAAAATCCAACCGACATAACACAACTACGCTGGTAGTTTTTCGGGAAGGTCACCCCATCCGAACTTTATTTTTCAACCAAAAACCTTGCATGGACATCCCCGAAACTTGTATGGATATATATATATACATATATATATTTGTTTTGATTTTTGAGCGCATATCTATTATCTTCTACGTACATGCGTCCGGTAAAATCAAGAGCTAAAGCCTATGTTTTATGAGATGCATGCAATTATTGTACCACTCATCCTCGAACTAAACAGTTAAAACTCATCAATAGTGTCACGCCCCGGATTTCCTAACCGGCGTAGTAGAATAAATCCGGGTACGGGACCGGAGAATTAACCCCTAAACTACGTCGGTTTGAGAAAAATAATGAATCACTGGTCTCATTTCATAAAAAAAATGATTCAATCCAAAAATAAATCATACCTTGGTTCCAATAAACCATATTATCTAAACTTCTTCTGCACTAAACCTGATCCACTACGCTTCTGCTGCGCTACCTGATTACCTGAAAAATGTTAAAGGATTTGAAATGAGTCACACTAGGACTTATACCCAACTTTTCTATTATATTGGCAGTTTATTAAAAGTTAATATTTTCCCAGTTTAACGTTGCCGATTGGCGTAGTCATCACCGTTCTGTGATCGGGCATCCAACTGACTTCTTCTAGACTTGAGAATTATCGACCTCATTGAGGTAGGCATCCCAACTTATCCTTAGCATACCGATATGTTAATTAACATGTTAAAATATGTTTATTAGATAAATAGTTATAAATTAGTGATAAATAGTAGTTTAATTATTTAATTGTCTGCATAGAATTATTTGAGTGTCATTCATAACATTCATGCATAGTTTTAGTTATTTTCATGAATTGTATTAGATAGATGTCAATTTGGTTAATTAATGTTTAGTAATCATTAAATTAGATATCTTGTGTTTGATTAAAAGAAACAACATGTATTGATATATTAAAAAATGAATTGTGACATGTATGATTGTAAATATATCCGATTCATGTTTAGAATGATTTAAAATAATTAATAGTTAAATTGTAAGGAAAGTTGATGGCATGATAATTAAGGAATATGGTTAATTACTATTAATAGCTTCTTGATCATATAATGTGCATAAATTGTTGAATTAATATTAAATTGAGATCAATTGTGATTGGCATGTTCAATGTGATGTGAATTATTTCTAATTGGGTCTGTTGCATGGAATTGTGAATTATGGAACATGCATTGCATGAATTGATGTGTTGTATATCTGGTTCCTTAAAATGGCATTTCTGATTCAGTGGTTTTGTTTATCTTTTTAATTTAATGTGCATTGTTTGATTAATTATATAGCTTTACTTGTAAAATGTTGTTGATGCAATGGTGCATGTGATGGAACATTTACTCCTCCGGCCTATGTCAGTGACCCGTGGGCAGCGGAGATTAGATCAATCCGGTGCATCATTCGATCTCGGATACCGCAGTTTATCATAAGTACGCCCCTGTCTAGACGTACTATGGGATTTAGCTTACTATATGGTACTTCTATAGATATTAGAGCCGGAGTGAGTTCTGCCAGGTGGAGTATATAATCTACTCAGACAAATGGAAAAAACAATATGCATATAGAAGTCCAGGTGGCATGGACATGTAGAGTAGATCAATTAGTTTAGTATAGTCAGTTTGGTTCATGTAGAGTCAGGCTCATTCGGTTAATCGATTTTGGAAAGAACCCAAATAAATAATTGAATTTTGATAATTAGTTTAGTAATTATGATATAACCTGATTTGTGGTGATTTTATCATTTATTGCTATCATTTAGGTTGATTAATATATTAGGAAAGTTGGGTATACGTCCTACCGAGTTCGTGTGACTCATTCCAAATCCTTTAACATTTTTCAGGTAATCAGGCAGCGCAGTAGAAGCGTAGTGGATCGGGTTTAGTGCAGAAGAGGTTTAGAGAATTTGGTTTATTGAAATCAAGGTATGATTTATTTTTGGATTGAATCATTTTTTTATGAAATGAGACTTGTGATTCATTATTTTTTCCAAACCGACGAAGTTTAGGGGTTAATTCTCCGGTTCCGTACCCGGATTTATTCCACTACGCCGGTTAGGAAATTCAGGGCGTGACAAATAGTTTTATTAACAGAGGTGCGTTTGGTTGGAATTATGGTAAGAGAGATTTTAATCGCCGAATTCTCAAACATCACATTATCTTGTCCAATTAAGCATGCGTTTTTCTCTTTTAGCATTTGTGTATGTCACGATCTAGATTTTAACTTGGGCAGCAGAATATAATATGATGACGTAATTAAAGAAATTATTTTCGAAATACATCGTTTTGAAATAAGATAAAAACAATATTAAAAAATTAAATAGATAATTCTAAAAATTATATTCAAATCAAGTTACAATATAAATATTTAAAATACTAACATTAAACAAGTAATCAACTAGTTCTCACTGTATTCTAAAACATCGTTATGTTTTATGTTATGTTAACATGTAATCTTGAAAATGTTAAAGATTAGAGATGAATGAGTTACACTTGACTCAGTAAGACTTACACGTGAATTACCTCACTATATTCACAAGTCATACTGATAATAAACATATTAAACTCAAAAAACAGGTCATATCAACTATAAATAAATCTAATTATTAAATTTTAATTAAATTAAATGAAATGTTTTTTCTAATCATTATATAGATTAACACAATTCTAAATGCAAACCATTATAACCATAACAAGATATTACTAACATAACTATACATGTACCAACCACGTGTACCTAACATGAAATAAAGAATTAAATACAACATCTTGTTAATTTACATGTCATAATGCAAAAATTAAATTATTTGTCCGCGTGTAATATATGATTCACTTGAATATTGTAGTCATGTCATAGAACTAACACCATATTTATCATACAGTATAATGTAACATATAATAACCAAATCCCATTATCCACTTGGGTAGGGGGGCATTTAAGATGAACCGTAATATTCAAAATTGAAAGATGTTCTGGACTTAACTAATATACGTTGCCCACGGATCACTAACATAATTTGGTGTAATAAATTTTCATCGTAAAATGTATCTCACCACATTAAAACTACATCTCACGAATTGATAGCAGATAAAATAAGGAGGAGGGAGTGTGACTCTGAATAAAATTCAAGGTCTCAATTTCAAATAGTTGAGGTCAACTATTCAAATCGAAAGTATAATTAATATATATTTACTATTTAACTTATCATTATAATAAATATTATTTAACTAGGATATAATACTTAACATTACTGTGTGACGTGTGAATTTAAGTTTTAGAGAAAGAGAAAAAGAGAGAGACGTATATATCATATTTTCTCTTAAAATTTGAAAGCTATGTAGTTATAGGATTAATTGTTATGACCAAATCATTTTTTTAAAAATAAAAATAAAAAATATTTTACAATTCTTTTTCTACGTAATCCTAACTGCACCTCCGAGAATAGTTGAATTATGTTTAGTACAAACTTAGAACACATAAAACTTCTTTTCAGTATCTTATATAAGTCACGGGCAAACTTGCAACTAGATATGCTCATATTAAATGTAATACAAAAATAAATGCAATGGTATATATATATATATATTTATTTATTTACTTGGGCATGAGTGTACCAACCGGAACAGGATTATAGACAGGGAGCGAACAAACTGAGTTGGAGTGAGTAGCATGTTATTGAAGATGGGGCACGTTTACTTTTGCAAATATATTAAATTCCCATTCAAACTTTTTTCGTTTTTTTAATTGTCTCTAACTCAAATAAGTTTAATTATAAAATAAGAAAATTGTTTTTCTAACAATTATTTGTAGATCCAAATGTAATAGATTAGGATACATGGAGTTTATACTTATTCGGATTCATAATGGGGTGTTTGGTTGCATGATAATTTTGTGTACACTTTAATGATAAAAAATTGTATTAAAATAAAAAGTGAACCAACTCATGACATAAAATTATCATGTTTGGAGGGATGTGATTACAAAAAAGAGTAACCACCGTACATGACCAAATAAAGTGGGGACCACAAGAAAAAAGAAAGAGGTAAGACCCTCTTTTTTTGTTTAAGAAGAAAATCACTTTCAAAACATAAAATTGTCATGGTTGTCAAACACCTCTTTTAACAAGTTTTCTTACATGTCTCAAAAAAAAAACAAATTTTCTTACAATTTTTAAAAATTAAAATAAAAACTTCAATTATCGTGCAACCAAACACCCCATAGTATCTGGACATATCGCAAATATTTGTAACATAGTGGGCGCGAGGTGTCGACGACACGGAATGAGATCGTGATTCCGACGACGGTGAGTCGGTGACGGGAAGAACGGTTAAACCGCGTAGCAATTAGCAAAGCAACCTCCGGTGAAGCAAATAGGAAGCTTCGGCGACCTCCTGGGCCGGCGAGACTTGCGGTAGCACCCAGAAAGACCGACTACAAGGCCCCGCCGCTCTCCATAATCCCCCCTTTTTTCCTCATTTGTCAGCTCGAGATTCCTCTTGCTCGATCCTCAACAGGAAGAGGAAGGTCAGTGATTTCCCGGGTTTTCTTGGCAAGCCCGGAGTCTCACGATTACCGTTTTAGTTCGTTAATTTGTTTGATTATCGTTTCCAGGTCGCTTGATTTATGAGTTCTTTATACTGTTATCCATAACCCCTAAAAAGTTATCGTCTTGTCACTTGATTTTGCTGCAATCATTTGTGCTCCTTATTTGTGTTACGATCTTCGATTTCTGGGCATCCGAATGTCTCTTTCTCCGGTTATTTAAGTGGTGCTAGATTTCTTCGCAGATAGGCATGGTACTGCCTTCGAAGTGAATTCCTTTCTCGATGACCGTAAACGTCTGATCAGCGAATTTCACAAGGTTCTTCGGAGTTACTGCATCCATCGTCCATGGCCAGCTTTCCATCAAGTAGTTCGCGTATATCCAATCCAACTAACTCCTGTAGGCCGAAGACTTCACCGCTCGGGCAGCCTTCGCCTTCCGAGGCAGCTGGAGTAATAAACCTTTTGAAGGATAAAAGGTAAACCTTTCCAATCCCTAACAACATCTGACGTTGTTGACATCTTCGCTCGCAAGCAGAGATGGATTAGTCGTTATTGATCAGGAAATTGTTCTCTCCATTTTTAAGAAAAATGGAAGGAGTTAGACTCAGCAGAAGTGTTTCTATTTAACTCATGTGGCGCCACACTGTTGTCTATTTCGCAACCTTCAGAGAAATGAGTCCTAGATATTCACACAATTACACATGTTTTGTGATTCTTCTCCAAAGATATTTAAATTTCACACCAGGCATCGGTTGGAATTTGGTGATTGCGTTGCCAATGTTCGCTATTTTGTCCTGCATCAGACCTGTTCCTCTTGTAGCCACTCAAATTTCTATTATATAAACAAGGGATAAACTAAAATGCCAACTTATGTCGGTGAAAGTAAATATTAGTATTTATAGAAAAATGTTGATCTACTTTTGATACTAAGGAATTTTTACTTTTACTTTGTCTCAAATTAATTGTACGTGTACAAAGTGTTCATTTAGTTGGAGCTTAGAGATAATAACTTGTGTTAACAAGATTAAAGACTGTTTAACCATTCAGTGATCGTCATCACAAAGGTTACCAGCATTCATACTGGTCTGTTTTCATGGCAAGTCTTATTATGTGCTTTTTTTCTGATTTTTCTTGCTTTAATTTTTTATCATATTCAACCAGTGATCTATCCATTCTAATATTTTTCTCTCTGTTTCAATTATTTATAGCATTGATGAACTGAGGGCAATTTTAACAAACCGAGATGCATACATTAATTTCTTTCATTCATTAGACGAGGTGAAGGTTCAAAGCAATGTAAGTTGAAATTTTTAATTCTTCTGTATCTAGAATTTGATCGATTTTTAAATTTTCATTGAAATTCAGTTGCGCCCTAGTTAGAATTAGTAGGTTTCCCTGATGTTGAAGTTATTCTTGTCATAATTTGCAGTACAATGTCCATGACTTGGTGTATTATGTTACAAGTAGAATATCTGATCTTTGTGTGTTTGGCATGTCTTTCCTTTAGAGACGTATGATGTGTGTGGTGGGAGCGGAGGAAGATGCTGTTAGGCCCTAACGGCCTGTTTGGTATGACATTATTATGAGGATAAACCTAGTTTATCAAAAAAAGAGAGGATAAACCAGGTTTATCCCCAACTTAAACCGATACCAAACATGCCCCAAGGGTGAAAGAGATGTAGAATTTTCATTCAACTAGCTGCTGCTTTTGTTTTAGAGGTTTCTCCTACAAATGATGTTGAAAGACATTAGATAATCTAGACATCTATTAAATCATGGTTTGCAGGATGGGGTCAACTCATAATGAGAATCAGTTGATCTGTATCGGGATGGCAGCCCGGTGACTAATATGACCTTGGATGCATTGCATTTAGTTGTAATTATGATGCATTTCGTTTTATTTTCTGGCTCCTCTGTAGCGTTTTCTGAATTCTGATATCAGCCTTGGATGTTTGGCAGGTACAAGAGGAACTTAGGAAAGAAACACTGGAGCTAGCAAGTTAGTTGCTCTTGTTCTTGCCATGCTTGTACTGATACTTGCAGTAATATTTGATTTGTTGATACATATTTGTATTTATATTTCAGAGGAAAACTTGGAAAAGGAGCCTCGCATCTTAGAACTGAAGAATCAAGTAGTGCTCCTCGTACATATGCTGCCTGAGACGATTTCGGCATCCACATGTTGTACTTGACTTAAAGTTTTTTTGATATTTTAGTGCCAAATAATACGGGCAACGGAGCTAGCTACAGCACAGGAAAATCTACAGGATCTGAAAAGACAGCAAGAGGAAATGTCACGATCCTACTCTCTTTCTTCCTTGCTTCAAAGGTTGCAGGGTGAGTTCTTTCTGCAAACTTCGTTTCTGTTGATGGTGTTTTGCCAAACAAGATTACAGGATGCCCTCATATATCTGAAGTCATCGAACTGCATGATCAGAGGCAGCAAGCAGGGCAGATGGCGAGTCTGACGTACTTCAGAGACAGTTGTTCGAGACTGAGATTGATGTGGCAACCTTTGTGCAAAAATACAAGAAGCTGCGGACCACCTACCACCGGCGAGCACTTATTCGCCTTGCAGCAAGGACTTCTATAGTATGAGTTCGTGGCTTCCCATGGACTGATCGTCGATTGTTGCGTTGTAATATGATTAGTATCTTCATCTATTTTGCTGGACGTAGTGAAGGATGGGTTGTCATCTCAATATGATGAGTAACTTACTGGATCATCCAACATTCGGGTGAGCTGTATGTTTGGTCTTCGAAACTGCGTTGAGCACTGAGCAGTGATTCCGTTTGGTATACATAATCAATACAGAGGGCATTCGGGTTTTGTGCGATGGGTGTGGAATTAGTCTAAAAAGGAACATGATAAAATATCCGCTTTTAACCGATTTTTTTCATCAATTTGTGGTATTTCAAACCGTTGAATGGAGCAGTTCGAAAAATATTTGGATGAAGAAAAGGACACACGAAACTTGGATTCTTTTAGAAGTATATACGTGCTTCAGTACAACTGTATGGAGTATCTGCTATTGCTTGTTTTGGACCAAGTGATTGCAATTTCAGAAATGGCCTGTTCTATCTGGTTCGGAGGAGGTAAAGGGCCGTTTGGCAACTTGGCAAGAGAACTTATCTTGGAAGTGCCTTCTTCTTAAAATCACTTCAATTAGAAGGTCTTCTCACTTCCGGAAGTGGAAATCATATCCTTTCGCCTCCATCCATTGACTTTCCCGCTTTAAGCGACTCAGCAATCCGTTTTTTAGACATCGTCTTCATTTGCTGAATCTAACATATTTAACTTGTTGAGAATGTGTCCTACTTTGGATGTTACCAAAAGAAGTGAATGACGTGTTTTATACACTAGCAAGTTCGAGCTCACTTCACCTGTCTTTCAATAGAATGACACGTCGATTTGATTTACTTTAAGATCATGTAAAAATAAATGAGAAAGACTTGTAGTCAATGATAAGAAAATGAAAAGGCATCTCTTTGAAATCTGGTAAGACGCCACTGCCAAGTATCATACTGAATTATTTCTATTCCATACGATGACTTTTAAAGATTTACCTTATACACGAGACGAGTAAGTTCTCATCGACCAACAATCTCGAATTATCGTCTACCGATCTTTATGGTGCTTTCATCAGTTTGATCCCTGATACGTTGAAAATGCGTACAGAAAAATCTAGGAAAAATAATTCTGTTTCTGCATATAGCTCAATCAACGACCCCGAATAAACAGATAGGTACCCCACTACATCCATACACATGCACATCCATCCGCAACTGAATGAAGCGCACTAGCCCAAGTATGTGCGTCTCAGGAAGAGCTGATGGACGCTCCTGAACAGCCAAACGAGGGCAATCGACGTTGAAACTTCATCACTTCACCCAATAGGTGCCATGCAGCTGCAGCTCGTCGTCACTGGTTCGGTGGAAGAACGTCGCCCCGGTTTATTTTCCAAGGACCGTAATAAAATCTCGGTCTCATCAGTGGCACAGCTTCACCCGGATGGTCTTCCCAATATTTTTCCTGCACGACTCCACGGCGAAAAACAAATTGAGTTCGTAGACTAGAATCCGATAATCATTTTATCCCGTGGTTGCGCTTGTTTTTTTCAAAAGAAAAGTTTCGGAGAAGTCCTCCCACACCGGAACAGAGAAAGAAACTTGTATGCGGTCAAAGTAAGTGCATTTCAAATTGATTGATTCAATTTATTTGCAAAAACAAATTTTCTAGAAAAATATTTGCAAAAAGCCCTAATTCCAGCCCAATGTTCACAAAAAAAAAGAAGTGAAAAAAACATCTGTGGTAGATAAGTCAAAAAAGTAGAATTAAGTACCTCGCCTGGGGAAACTAACGGCTAGCTATGCCATGATGAATGATATAAGCATCAGCTGCATCACATAAGGTAGATGGCCATGGAAAATCATGATTGTCGTTACGTTGGTTTAACTGGATTCCCCGGAAGGCCAGAAATATTTTTCTTACTCTTCCTTTCAATTTGGCATACAACTAACAAACTTACTAACCTAGTAAAATCATGTAGAAGTCATCAGTGGTACCATCACGGTTTAATCTTGCAAAGTCATCACTTCACCATAGAAAGGAAATGAAAAAAAAAGCATCGAATTGTCGTGCTAGGTGTGTCAGCCCGATAAAATGATGCTAGAACTAGAACCCTCGTTTTGTCAAAGTTTTTGATCTCAGTTTAAATTCTCGGAAGAAACAACTCGAAATAGATGTGTAGAAAGAGAATTCATATGGCAAACCACAAATAATATGAGATTAGGACTAGAGTTAAGTAAGTTCAGATTCAGTGTGGTGGATACCTCAAATGTTTAAATAGGCTTCCTAAATTAAATCGCAATGGACATTTCACAAGCAAGCTTCAGGGAAAAAGAAAAGAAAAAACTCAATGTACCTTGTAAAGCTGTTCTGTTATTGCTGCCCCAATGACTCCTGTGTAGAAAGCAGCTATGTAAATTTTAACAAGTGGGGCAAAAGACTTTGGACGCCTATACGGCTCAATCATATCCCAGAGAAATGTTTTCTCCCACCGGGAGTGCACTCTATCCGCATACATCCTCCACAAATAACTGGCCATCTCTGCCATGCGATGAAGTTAGTTTCTGATAATCATGAATATCAACAAAATCCAAATATCTTCCAACCACAAGGAAAAACATAGTGGATCTTAAACTTCAAATTTATGCCATGTGAATGTTAAATGCAACGGAATATCCATCATCCTGAAAATGTGTGCATGCAAAAACAAGAGGACTCTGGCTTAAGTTCTGCTCGTCCCACAATCCTGGAAACGTCTATAATATAAACCTGAATTCTCTTAGGAGATTTCATACATAGGAGTACACAGGAAACAGGACGGTCCTTCCTACCAGTAACTACTACTGCTCGTTAAAAATGTTCCATGCTGTAACGCAATATTTAGAACAGTTGATTCATCTAATATCCAGGAACCTGCAAGGAGTAAAGAGCTAAAATGTAAGAGCCTGACTTATATGAGTCAATCTTATATTATTATGTTTAGATTCCAGTGTCCAAAAATAAAGAAAGTAGAGAGTCAGTCTAGTATCTGATAACAAGTTCATGATGATAGTGTCAGATAACACATCACATAAACACTTTGTGTGAACCTCTTTTTTCTGCGCCTGTTCTTTAGAAAGAAAGACACCTCCGGACTTTTCTAGGAAAATATGTGATATCCTAAAAATATTAGGTAGTCCGGTGATAGTTTAAAAATATTAGAACCGAGGTTCGGGTTCTTTGAAAATTTCATTTTTTGACCCTTCTCCGCCGGATGGTGCGAGTATCCGGCGTTAACTTACATCGAGCAACGGCTCGAACGCCTTTGATTAACCGTCGCGGCAACCTGTTTTCGGAGACATGCACATCCACAACATAAAATAAAGAACTCAAAAGGGCAGCGGCCTTTTGGGTCCGATCAGATGCAAACCGTTTTGTTCGGGTTTGATTTTATTTGTTTGTTGGTTTATTTTGGATCGACTTGAAAGTCGGTTTTGAGTTTGGAGTTTGAATCAATTTGTTTGATTGATTTGGTTTTTTGATTTGTTTTGGATTGAATTTGGTTGATTCAAGTTGTTTTGTTTTGAATCTGTTTTGGTTTTGATTTTGGACTTGATTGGTTCAAGTTTTTGTTTTGATTTCAGTTTGATGTGCTTAAAGTTTTAAACATGTTTGGATTTTTGATTTGGTTGATTTTGATTTTTCTGATTTCTGAATTTTCTGGTTTTGAGTTGATTTTTGTTTTAGGTGGATTTTGATCCATGTTTTGAGATGTCGAAACATTGCTTATTTAGTTTCTTTTTGGGATTGATCTTTTGTTTGGTTGAAGGTTTGATTGAATGAATTTTCCAGATTATTGAAAGCTGATTTTTTTTGAGTTGACAGATTTGATTTAAATCTGAATTTTGTTTTGGCAGATTTTGTGTTTGAAATCCGATTTCGGTTTGATTTGCTTCAAAAACCGGTTCAATCTTGTTGAAGATCGGTTTGTTGGTTGAACCGGAATAAGTTGAATTTCAGATTTTGTTTAGTTCTGATTTTATGACTTTCAGATTTGATTTTCTGTTTTAATTTTCTGTTTGAATTTCCAGATTGATTTTTGAAATGATTTTATTTTAGTTTGGCGGTTTGCATCGCCTCCGACCCATCGGGCCTCTTTGAATGCCCGGTTTCATGCATCGATATGAACATCAAAGCTTCATTTCATTGAAAGATGAGTGGGGTACATCGGTGTACAATATGGTTGATCCTTCCCCCAATGTAGGTTCATCTCCACTACTTTGGAAAAATTTTGGCATTACGACGGCATGCCGGCTATTTTTCCAACTTAGTGAAAATTTACCCATCCAAAATAGCCAGCCTTAGCTTAGCCATATTGGGGGAAGGATCGACGGCTACGGGATTCATGCCCGCGCCCCCGTCCGGGTCGTAAGCTACGGGATGCATGCCCGCGCCTCCGCCCAATGTGGAGTTCCCCCGCTAGGGGTGAAGTCCTTAATTTAAATGTAGCTTTCGCATTTCTGATTTTTTATTTGTTAATTTCTGAAGGCCACTTCGAGCCGGTCCATTCCTTCGGCGTTCAAAGCCGGGCTTCAATCTTTGCTTGAGTTTGGGAGGGCAGCTTCTAGGAGGGAAAGCCGGACCCGTGAAAGGGCCGTTGAGGCTCTCTTCTCCTTCGATGTATTGAGGGGAGAACCGGACCCGTGAAAGGGCCGTTGAGGTCCCTCCCTCACTTTGCCGGTACATGCCACAAGGGCGCTGCTGCAACTTCTTCTTCTGTTTCCCCTTTTTTTTTCTGCTGCGAGGGAGCTGAAAAATGGATCCTTTTGAAGGCCTGGATTGGGGTCTGTTTAGGGTGCCTGGATCGAGGCCAAGCAGGGGGCTAGACATAGGCTGTCTGGTGACCTGTCTTGGGTCTGTTTGGGTAAGCTACGAGGGGGCTGGAAGTTAGCCACGTGAAGGCTGTCAGACTTGGGCTGAGTTTGGGGCTGTTCAAGGCCCGGGTAAGAACCAGAAAATGGGCCGATCATGGGCTGGAAATGGACCGGTTTGGGGTCTGGATATAGGCCAGAAGATGGGCTGATTATGGGCCTGTCTGGGATGTCCTTGATGGGCTGAGATCGGGTCACAAGGGGACTGGTTTTAGGATCTGGACATAGGCCTGCAAGTGGGCCGGAATATGAGCCTGTTTGGAGGTCTGCCGGATGGGCTGCAAGGGACTGAAGATGGGCCAGCATGGGGCTGGGTATGGAGGTTAAATTGAACTGGACTTGGGCCAGATTTTGGGCCTGGCACATGGGCTCGAACTGGGCCTGAAAAGGGGGCCAGCAGGTGGGCCGGACAGGTGGTGTTCATGGGCCTGTTTGGGGCATCTGCAGGTGGTTTAAATCGGGTCGAATAGAGACCGGATATGGGCTTAAACCGGGCCAGCAGGTGGGCAGTCATGGGCCTAGGCAGGGCTTGGAACCGAGTTGGGATAGGGACCTGCAGGTGGTTTGGAATCATGGAATGTGGGCCTGCAGATGGCAGGTTAGGGGCCTGGTGATAGGCCTGGAAATGGGCCGAAATGGGGGTCTTTTGGGCCTTGATCGGGGCTGAAACCAGGCTGAAAGAGGGACCTGCAGGTGGTCCGGTCATGGGCCAAAGAATGGACCTGCAGGTGATCCCGAAAATGTGGGCCTGGATTGGGCTTGGCTCCAGCGGCAGTGCAGTCCAACTTAGGGGGTTTAAATGGACCGAAATGGGGCATTTTGTGAAGGTGGATAAGGGCAGGAAAGAAAACCGCCAGAAAGAGGGCCCCCTAAGGGGCTACGTGGGAGCCAACGATTCCTTCTTACCTTGTCCTCTTCCCCTCTTCTTCTTCTCCCCTTTCTCCTGGCAGCAGGTATCAGCAGCGGGTGGCAGCAGCAGGTGCAGCAGCAGGGTGCAGCAGCAGGTGCAGCAGCAGGGTGCAGCAGCAGGGTGCAAGCAGCAGGTGCAGCAGAGGCAGCAGGAGCAGGGCGCAATCCAGCAGCCTCCCGGCGTCTTCAGCCGTCCCCCCTCTGGCTGGTGCGCCCCCCTCTTCTTATAGAGGCTGGAGGGGGAGGTGAAGAGCCAGCAGGTGGCCTGTACGTAGGTCTCTTGGCCTCCCCCATGCAGTTACTCCATTTATTCCAATTTATTGACATGCTGTCCCTTGATCTCCCCCTGGCCTCTTCGGTTTCCCCCCTCCATAAATTGACTAATGAATGGGCTAAGGTGGCAGGTGGCTGACTTGGTGCGCACAGGGGTGCTGATGTGGCTGAATTGGGCCTGTTTTCAATGGCCATGGCCCACTTCTTCCCTCTCTTATGGGCCTGTACGTAGGTGGGTTATAGGAGCTGGAAATCAGTTAATTAAATCATGTGAGGTTGGGCCAGCTGGAATTTGTGCCAAAGGGCCCAATCTAGGACTTGTTTTGGGTCCTGATTTGACCCAATTGAGGGTCGATCCAGCCAGAAATTGACCTGAACCTATTCTTTTTTTTTTTGCTGCCCCTCCTGTTTTTTTTCTTTTTTTTCTTGAGAAAAAAAAATCTGACGCCAACACACTTCTATTTATCCTTGGCCAAAATCACAGAATGTAGAACAAGGGGCATAATATAGTTGAAACTTTGAACTTAGGATAATTAGTTTAAGTGCATAATGTAGGTATAAGATGTAGAAAAATATATATATTTGGTACACGTGGCCATATTGAAAATCCACGTTTTCCTTTTTTAGTAAGAGTTTGATACCATGATACTATGTATATTATAAGGTAAAAAGGAGTTAACATGAAATTAATGTGTAACAGAGACAACATACAGACACCTTACACTTCACACTCCACCCTTATGCCAAAACAATAAATTCATCCAATCTGTCAACCAAAAACAAGGATTACAATAGGAGGTTCCACCCACCTGACCAGTTAAAAAGAAATTCACTTAGAACAAACTTGAAAAATACAACAATTTTTTTTGGATGACAAGAGCGCTGTTCTTCAACATGCATGCATAAGAACTAAAGCCTCTTTACACATAAATCATGATTAATGAGTTAAATGATACAAATCTCTTCATTCAAAAGTTCAGTTCTTATGGGAAAAGTATAAACAATCCTCCCAAAAATTTACATTACTTGATCTGAACAAACCCAAACTTAGAAAACCAAAATGCAACTTCCATTATAAGTTGGAACACAATACCATCCCTGTAACCAGACAAATTTGGATGACAATGGCACTGGCCTCGACCATTATATGACCCAAGACCTTAAAGTATGCAAAACCAATGAGTCCACTAGTTTCTTTTATCCAAACAAGTGTTCCCTTCCATTTTCTTCCAATAGCTTGAGCGACCTAAAACATTCAGTCCACGAGGCCATAAATGTGGGTCAGATCCCTCTCGTGATGGCAGTAATACCGGCTTCATTCTGAAAGATCTTCAAACAGCAAGGTTCATCAGAATCAAATGCATAGCAGGCAACTTTTTACACTAAAAACTGAATTGATCCATGCCTTCTCATCTCCAGGTATCCAAGTTACTGCCACCACTAGTTTTGTTTCTCCATAGCCCAACACTGGGAGATACTTTTTTCCAATACATAAGCATATCAAAAAGATAACACTAATTAGGAGAAGAGACATTCCTACTGATGAGAAAGAAAAACCGTTATCAACTACTGCATATTGACATATACAGAAGTTAACTGAAGATTTTAAATAAAATAGCATAAGTCCTCCAATTATTTACAATTGTATAAACTTTGTTAAATGGGGCATTGTATGTAAAATCAAACTTTTAAAGGCTTATTCATCGTTCCCACTTTAATGGACCTCAAAAGAATTGAGAGAACAAGAAGGTTTTTACGTACCATAGCTGCGGGGAGGCGTGGCAGCTGCCGGTTGTGAAGATGGACTAGAACTTGAGCGATGCCTAGAAAGGGCTCCCATTGAAGATGACAGATGTTCTGCTATGTTCTTTTGGGTAAAAAATGATCAAAACGTAATCACAGAGTTCTATCTGTGATTTTGTTCCAAGATATGCCTCTTTAGTCTTGTGAAGTCAAAACTGAAACGTTTGTGAAAAATAAAAATCTTAGATAGTTCTGAACTATTCTTCTGTTGTAATCTAGAACGAAATTTTGTAATTTTCACTCCAGTGTTCACATTTTTAAAATGGGAAGTAACATGGGCAATGAGACAGATACCCTGCAAAAGAAGTACGATCCAAAATAATAACAGGTCCATTTGGTTTAATATTAACATTTCCCAGTGAAGAAAAACAAATTTCTAACAATGTTAAAGCAACTACCAACAGATAAATGTCTAAGGTATCATGAATCAGAGATCAATGACAAATTGCACCTTTAGTTGAATATATATATATATATCCAAGTGATTTCACTGGTCTCAAATACCTTCATCTAGAAGAGCAATCTCGTGAATTTAATGGTCAACGGCCAAAAGATACTTCCAGCTTAATTAAGAGAATAATATGACTGGGAAGGATATGGCTGAGGAAGGCAGTCATGGCTCCAGAGAGTAACACGTTGAAGCAGGAACTATTCAATATTCTAACTGACTTGGTACTAATACTATTGGTTTTAATGAACACATAATGCTAATTTGTAAATATATAATTTAATCATATAACCAAACAGAACCCGGAGGACAATTCAAAGGAGCTAGAATTAGAGAAAGATGAAACAAAGTGATGCAATACTGGAAACATTATTGAACAGACGGGAGAACATAATAAACATCAGAGTACATATGTCAGAACCACAGATTTTCGCATCATATATCATATATACCTACAATATTATTCAATACCTTAAAGCAAAAATGCCACCCTTCAATGTCCGTGCAGATGGAAGAGCTGAGCAACGCCATATTTACAATGGTAATCTTGATCGACAAAGTCCGAGAAGAAATTCATGTTCATCAAAGGGCGTCACAGCAGTATCATCCATTACAACGAGAAATACAACACGAGATGTTTAAACACAGGAGGCCGCGAGATACTAGTCGGTCGCTTAAACACAAAGTCGAGACTTACGCGCCCCATGCGCCCGTCTTATTGCCGTCGGAGGAAACGGAGGAAGGGTCTAAGGGTCTAAGGGGAGGGGGAGGAAAGAGGTGAGTGGCCCCAAAAGACTTACTGTCGCCTGCCGCCGGAGTGCACTTGCCACCGCCGCTGGCGCGGAACCGAGAGAGGACGCTGGAGGAGGAAGAATACCGCCGCTGTCGGTGATTGCGGCCGCGGAGGAAGAATGGTTAAATCACCGAAATTAGTTAAAATAAATTAAATAACGGATGTTCGGCTTGTCGGATCGCCCCATCGACAATTCGGATTTCGGATCCAGTATCGAGCAAACGCGAGAAAGCGGGCTCTTCCAGAACCTAAAATCCCCTCAGCCCGGGAACTGGCAGTGGCACCGCGGGCTTTCGCCATCGCCAAGCTGCACGCGCAGAGAGATGACCGTCTCTCTTTCCCCCCGTCCTCCCGCTCATTTTCTTCGCCAAGCTTCCTCCTTTTACGTTGGTTTCTCTCCTCTCCTCCCTTCCGCGTCTTATCTTTCCGAGCTCGTCGTCCTACTGTGTTGTTTCTTTCTAATATTTTACCGATGCGTTTGAGCAGAGGATAGGAAGCATATGCCCATTGATGCCGTCCAGAAAATTGAAGCCTTCTCAGGTTTTGACCGTAAGGTCGGGACCGAAGAGGATATATTTGGGAAGGGATTGCCGAACGCGTCTGCAGGCGGGGGTGGACAAGCTTGCGGACGCCGTTGCTGTCACCTTGGGGCCTAAAGGTAACGAGAAGGATCAATGATGAATTTGTTACCCAGCATTACGTCATTCTTGTTTACTCCATGCGATCTCCTCTATCTTGTCCCCTTTTTGCCAGTCCGATATTTATGGCGCATGACGCCGCGCGTTTGTGCTATGTACGCAGGACGCAACGTGATCCTTGACGAGGCTGAGGTACCCAAGGTGATCAATGATGGCGTGACCATTGCTAGGGCAATTGAGCTGTCAGATCCCATAGAAAATGCTGGTGCAATGCTCATTCAAGAGGTTTCTAGTTGTTACATGACTTTTCAATGGTTTAATCCTTACGCTTTTTGCATGTACCTGCATTTATGAATTGTTTTTATGGCTAATTCTAATTGGACGCTCCATTAGGTGGCAAACAAAACAAACGATTCTGCTGGTGATGGCACCACTACAGCAATCGTGTTGGCTCGAGAAATCATCAGGTTAGGACTGTTGGCTGTGGCTTCTGGTGCTAATCCTGTAGCCTTAAAGAGAGGAATAGACATATGTGTTCAGGAACTGGTGAAAATTTTGAAGATTAAGTGTCATCCTGTGAAAGGGAAAAAAGACATAAGAGGTAAAAATTTGGGACTTGATCACAGAAATGAACTATCAACAGGTTGAAGTTACCTGTAACAATGAAAGGTTAGAAGAAGGTAACAACCATCTCTTGTTTTCAGCTGTTGCTTCAATTTCAGCTGGAAATGATGAGTTCATTGGAAATTTGATTGCTGAAGCAGTTGATAAGGTGGGATGTGATGGTTTGTTATCCATTGAATCGTCATCATCATCTGACACCATTATTGAAGTTCATGAAGGAATGAAGGTACCTACTCTATATTTTGCATTGAGATGTTTTTAGTTGTTTTTCTTAACGTTTCAATTTTCTGGTTTATGCAGGTCGACAAAGGCTATTTGTCTCCACATTTTATTACTAACCAGGATAGATCAATTGTAGAATTTCGAAATGCAAAAGTACTGGTAACTGATCAGAAGATTGCAAACATCAAAGACCTGATTCCGCTTCTGGAAAAGACAACCCAGCTTAGTGCTCAGTTGCTAATAATCGCAGAGGATATTTCGAATGAGGTGCTGTCAACTCTTGTCACAAACAAGCTTCGAGGAATTCTCAATGTTGCAGCTATACAATGTCCAGGTTTTGGAGATGGAAAAAAGGCTATTCTGCAGGACATTGCTCTCATGACAGGTAGCTGATATTTTCAATCTCCAGCTACTAATTACAGCCTAGGATTGATTCTGATTTGATGAAAGTATGTTTGTCATTTCAACTTACTCATTTAAAAGTGTGTTTTTAATGCAATATTCGTTTCTACATTGTGTATGACAAAATTTTAAATGTCAAAATCAAAGTCTCATTGTATTATTCTAGCCCTTCATTCAAACCAAATTTTAGTCCTTCATTCAATGCATAATTAGTTGATCAACAAGAACCAGACTGATCCTGGTTGGATAAACCTGATCCAATATGGATTAACCTTGAGGAATTCGGGAACAATAATGGTCCTGCATTCAGCTGATCCAAGCATTGGTTCAGCCTTGAATAGGTCAACTGCCAGACTACAATGTGAATCAGCTGATTCTTGGTGCTGTGATTAATCCTGGAAAGGTTATGTTAGACTTGGTTTTCTTTTCAAGATGAATTAGCATAGAAGGTGATCAGACATGCTGAAATTTTCTGATCAGCACCAAATTTCAAACTGTCATTTAGAATCAATCGTGGAACAGTGATTCAGGTATGTGGATTAAATAGTTTGCTTGATTTACTACTCTTATTCAATCTTGGAATTCCACTAATTGCAGGATGACTCAAATTGCTAACTTATTATTATTTTCTATAACTTATTAGTAATTACAATTAATCAAGGTATGTTGATCCATGGATGTGGATTCAACACTACTGTAACTTAATGGAGGCATGGGGACCACAATGTCACATATTCATTTTGTTTAAAAGCATTATACTGCATCTTGATCTCCCTGACAATAGTTGAGAAGCTTCACTCTAGATGCTAGGGGTGACCTGTCTTTAGGATTAGGCAGCAAAATTTCCACTGAATGTAGAGCTTGGCCTTACTCTGTTTTCATGGGTGCTCTTCTTTGCTAGTCTTCAATGCTGACATGCTTCTATCTTATTCTTTTTAATGCTTCCTCTACGCATTAACTATTCAATGAATTCTTCATTCTAACTTTAAACAATATCCATTCAACTGCAAGTGACATTGTATAGCTTTATTTGGGGATTGCAGTGTTATTTTGCAGTTATAATCAGCCATGAAGTTTCTTCCATGTTCACATTTGAACTGGCTAGGAATTGGCTGGCTCAATTTTTTTCTGTTCGGGCTGATGTGTAGTGCTTGAAGTGCGCTCTCTTCATTTTACTTATGATTGAAATTTCTATTAGGTTTTTCTATTAGAATCTGATTGGCAGTAGCTGCTTCTGTCTATAATTAGACAATTGAAATAGGTATTTGCCAGTTCCTTATTCCATGGTTTTACCAAAGCCATTTACTTGATTTGGCCTCCATCATAAAAGAGGCTAAATAATTCGTCCTGGTCAGCCAGATTGCTGCTTTCATTCTTTTGCACTGTTTTAACTATAGTTCAAATAAAAATGTTTTTTTAATATTCAGGAATGTTATATCAATATAGTTTTTTTGTTTGGTAACTGGAACATGGTTTTAATAAAGTCAATTTGACAAGGCGTAATCCACACGGTAGCGTGAGAACGTCTGGTTATGTCAGTCTAATTGTTGTATTATATGCAAGAAGGAGTTTTACATTTTGTGTTGCATATCCTGCAAAGTTGACTTTATAAAGCCCTTCAGTGGTGTATGGTGCATGATAAATTGAGTTTTTGTTTCCAAAATATGTTTTTGTATCAAAAATTGTCAAAAACATGTTTGGCAATCATTACAAATTTATGGCTTTATAGAGAATTTCTTCTAGGACAAAAAAAGAAGTGATACCTTTTTTCTTCTTCCTTGTGGTCCCTCATCCTTTTTAGTTATACCTAGTCTTCACTTTTTTGTTATCATATCTAACCAAGCATGATAATTTTGTCTTTCTCTATCGTAGATTTTATTTTAATATAATTTTTATCACAATAAGTATAAACAATTGTTGTGTAACCAAAATCCTTTTAGTGTTACAAAGTACTTATGTGTTGTTATGACGATATACAGGTGCAGATTTTCTTGCTGCTGATCTTGGACTGGCACTTGAAGGTGCCACATCAGATCAACTAGGCATTGCCCAGAAGATAACCATAACAAGCAATTCGACGACCATTGTGGCAGATCCATCCATGAGAGCAGAAATTCAGGCAAGAATTGTACAAATAAAGAAGGACTTGGCAGAAGCAGACAGTGTTTATCATTCAAGGAAGCTATCGGAAAGGATTGCAAAACTTTTAGGTGGAGTTGCAGTAATCAAGGTATGAAAAGATGAGAATCATGCTTGATGTAAAAAGTAGATCATGTCTAAGATGAAATTGTCTTCCATGCAATTCTTACAAGCATTTTGAAAATCTAATAATGACAGACACTTAATGTTCAATTCAAAAGCTTCCTCCTCTTGTTGAAACAACTTGATAGTGATTCCTTGCACTTCAACTCGAGTTAGTGATCATTCCTTTGGGCAATTAGGTGGGTGCTTCAACTGAGGCTGAACTGGAAGATAGAAAACTAAGAATTGAGGATGCCAAGAATGCTACTTTTGCTGCTATTGATGAAGGTATAGCACCTGGTGGTGGGGCAACATATGTGCATCTTTCTAAACATGTTTCTTCCATAAAGGAACTTATTGTTGATCCAGATGAGAAGATTGGTGCAGACATAGTTGGGAAGGTATGGTTTTTTTCATAGTTTTAAATAATGAGATTATGAAAATCACCTACCAGTGTATCTCTTTTCTTTGTTTCTCGTTTTTATCTACAACACCATATGGGCATGTGTTCTGCTAGGCATACAGAAAAGAAAGATGAAATTCGGTATTACAGGCCATATATGTACTAGCAATCATGAGCTCAAGAAATCCACATCCCCGATGAAATAATCTTTGTGAACAGCTTTGAGTTACCTCCTTGCACCTATGCCCATCTATAATTAGTTGATAGCTCTTACAAGATTGTGAATAAAAAAATCTTCAATTCTTGTCTACATTTTCAGAGTCTTTTCATAAACGAGAAACAAGAGCTTGTGTTGAGCAAGATATCCTTATGCACTAGTGGGAAAAGCAGATTTCCATCTCTGTTAATGACATCAGTGAAGCAGTAAAGTTCCCAAGAGACTTCACACTGAATGTTGACGATGCCACAATAATAGAACAAATGGCCATCCCCTCCTCTCCTCTCTCTCTCTCTCTCTGATGAGGGCACAACTATATACCTACTTATAACTGCTAAACTCCTTTTAACGTTATGAAAGATATTTGGTTATGTCACATGGAAGTCTTTTCATTGGGGGTCTTTTACCATGAAACATTTCGTTGTAAGGATACAACTTTCGTGATCTCTTACTATTTATGGATTTTAAGACTGCTTTTAAGTTTTTTTTCTTTATTTTATTTGTTCTATGATTTCAAAGACTGCTTACAGCCTTGCATCAACAGGCCTTCTGACTTCTGAGTGGTTAAAAGTACGTGATTTCATTCAAAACTTTGAACATAATGGATCTTTGCAATTTATGCTTAGGGGGTGTTTGGTTGCATGATAATTGAGGTTTTTATTTTAATTTTTAAAAATTGTAAGAAAACTTGTTAAAAGAGGTGTTTGACAACCATGACAATTTTATGTTTTGAAAGTGATTTTTCTTTTTTCTTGTGGTCCCCCACTTTATTTGGTCATGTGCGGTGGTTACTCTTTTTTGTAATCACATCCCTCCAAACATGATAAATTTATGTCATGAGTTAGTTCACTTTTTATTTTAATACAATTTTTTATCATGAAAATGTACAAAAAATTATCATGCAACCAAACACCCCATTAGCTTTTTATTTGTATCCAAAACTCTAAAGTTCAGAAGTGCTGATGAGCGAGTTGCAGAGACTAAAGAAACTTTTCAAATGACATTCACATCATTTTTGTTGTTATTTGTTGTCCACGTAGAGTTGTGCTTTATGTACTTTTTTTTTCTATAAGGGATTATTTGTTGATTGCATATTTATGAACTGATGTTGTTACATAATGTACTTGGACTAGATGATGCAAGGCATATTAAAGGCGGTATTGTTGACGTGGAACATCACTTGCTCCTAAATCTGCAACGATCTTGAGTAACACAAGGAAATCTTGTCTATTGTTCAACCAAGTGATATGTGTTAAACTTTAAAGCATAGTTACCAATATGATAAACGAACGCCAGAAGTGAAGCAAGAAACATAAGTACAAATGGATGTTTGAACCTCGGAACCTTGAGAGTTTAATCCTTTGAGAATGGGAAATGTCATAATGAAGAGGTAGTAGTAGTGTTTCCCCACTAAGCACTGTTTAAACATATTCTGTAAGTTTATTTATGTCTATATCTATTTATAAGCATTTCTATTTATCAAAGATGGTTTATGAATCATCTTAATCTGTAGATAATTGATCACATGCCGTTTAAACATATTCTGCAATTTGATTTATGTCTAATTCTATTTACAAGAACTGATTAATTCATCAAAGATGGCTTATGGATTCAACTTAATCTGTAGTTAAAGTTGATCTTATGCAAAAACTGCCTCGTTACTGAATTTCTTGTATGGTCGGCAGGTTCCTTTTCTGTATTCTTTTTCTTGGTCTTTTATTCAAAATGTGCATTCGAGCAACTAAATTGTTGGAGAATGCATTTTATCTCTTCTGATGTCTATTGAACTTTGCTAAGTGTGCAGTGGTGCTATTTTCAGGCACTTCTGGCTCCTGCATCATCAATAGCTACCAATGCTGGCGTTGATGGCTTGGTTGTCGTGGAGAAGCTTTTGGCTAGCGAGTGGAATGTTGGATACAACGCCATGACAGATCACTTTGAAGATCTTCTTCATTCTGGTGTTGTAGACCCCTGCAAAGTTTCAAGATGTGCACTCCAAAACGCAGCTTCTGTTGCTAGCACGGTGCTTCTGGCTCAAGCAGTTTTGGTCGAGAAAATAAAGAAGGCGAAGCCAGCGGTTCCACTTGTTCCCGGAATAACCCCATAGCCTGTCCAGTATCAATAGTTATATAGTGCTGAAATCAAGGAATTGCAGACAAATCCAGTGCAATTTGGCTCTATTTTCAATAGGATAACACAGCTCTAGGCACAAAGGGAAATCATTGTACTCTGTAAGATGGTGTGTTGTAAATTGTCGTGCAGAAATTAGTAGCAAATTAGCAATATTGCTGCCCAAGTGCAAAGTTTTGCTCAATGAATCTCGGCTCCCAAATTTTACAGACATATCAAACCGAGAATGATGTATGCATTTTAGCCTACCCTGTCGGCGTGTCTTGATAATTTGGTTATAGTGCCAAGTTGGTATGCTATTTTTATAGTATTTTTCATTTTTCGATTCTTTTTTCCAACCCATCATACGCAATGGATCTTGGCTACCAAGTACACCATCTTAGGTGGTCGTCTGATTTAGCTTGATGAAATGTTTAAGGTCTTAATTTTATTTCTAATTTCTTGTTTTGTGGAATATCAAATCAACTATCTATCTCTGAAAATAAAAATTATAATGAACCGGTGGTCTTTTAAGAGGTCACTGTTCGCTGTTAACATGAACATCAAATTAGTCAAATATGAATAAGCATTGGTAAAGTCTATACAGGTTAATGGGGTGTTTGGTTGCATGATAATTTTTTGTACATTTTCATGATAAAAAATTATATTAAAATAAAAAGTGAACCAACTCATGACATAAAATTATCATGTTTGGAGGGATGTGATAACAAAAAAGAGTTACTATCATTCATGAAAAAACAAAGTGGGGGACCACAAGAAAAAAGAAAGAGGTGAGACCCTCTTTTTTTGTTTAAGAAGAAAATCACTTTCAAAACATAAAATTGTCAAGGTTGCTAAACACCTCTTTTAACAAGTTTTCTTACAATTTTTAAAAATTAAAATAAAAACCTCTATTATCATGCAACCAAACACCCCATAAGGGCCGGCCCTTATCGTATAGAAAATGTAATCATCAAAAAGATAACTTTATAAGATCAAATAATAACCGAAATTATAGTATGTTTTTACTTAGTAGTTGAATAAAGTTGTGTTTAGCTAGGTTTGTTTGATCTGTTTTGATACTCCCGGTGGGCTGGTATGTATGGTGGTAAACATGTTCTTATTGTCAACTAATTGAAGAAACATGCTTATTTAATTAGTTAGGTTTTACCGTCAGTTTTGATGATGACACCACTGGAAATTTTCATATATGTTTCCAGGATTCTTTTTCTCGTTCAAGGCGGCATGTTGAAAATTGTGCCGATCAAATTAAACTTTTCCATGCTTCTTACAGCGAAGAGCTCCAAAATTCAAATATATATATATGAGATTTATATATATATATATCTCCCAAACACAAGAGAACAAAAATAGTACAAGTGATTAAGAGTTGGCATGTGTCTTATTTATTTCTAGTCCTAGATGCACATCCGAAGAGGTTTCTTCCTTAAAAATTACAAAGTAGGTGATAATTCATAAAATAAAATATTAAACAGATGTAGGTAATTAGAAAGAGAGAGTAAGAATTGGTTCGTTTGCTCGAACGCGACGCACCGAGTTCCGCCAGTTATTCGGATCCGTACCATTTGGATCCACAGTTGTTATCCGCTACAAACCCGAACCCAATTTTCACCCTCCATCTTTCTCTCGCCGTGAGGCCGAGACAGCATCTGCGGAAGCTCAATACCCCCCTCTCTCTCTCTCTCAGGACGAAGAACAATGGTGTGCGAGAAGTGTAAGCTTCGCTCTCCCTTCTCCATACTACACAAACCGCTCAATTTGCTCTCCTTTTCCGTCTCCTACTGAGAAGAATTTTCTTCCTGTTATTGTCCTGTGGATTTTCAGGCGAGAAGAAGCTGGCAAAGGTGATCGTACCCGATAAATGGAAAGAGGGCGCAAGCAACACCACCGAGAGCGGCGGCCGCAAGGTCAACGAGAACAAACTTCTCTCGAAGAAGAATAGGTCTTTTCTCTCCCTTCCCCTCACAGCTTCTGTTCTCTGCTTTGTGTTCTGTGCCTTTTGCTGCTTCGAACTTGTTCTCGTCTTATCTTCTGCAATATGAGGCTTGTTTTGCGGTTAACTTTTCTTCCCCGGGTTTCCTTTCTTTTTATGTTTTTTTCTCCTGAATGCGATGATATCCGGCGAGGGAAAGGAGGTTAATGTTGATAAACATGAGCTTTTTTGAACTTTATCCCATGAATTGTATAGAAGATGAAATTTGAAACCGTGGGTTCTAATTTTTATGGTAGGCAGAGAATTGGGAAATTCTAGGTCTTGAATTGGTTGAGTAGTGTTTTAAGTATGAGCGAATCTGTGAAAAAGGTTAGTTGCTGGGGGGGGGAGCTTAAATTACTCGATATCAAGAGCTCCGTGAGTTATAACTGGGAATACGTTGAAGTAGAAGCATGAAAGTAGGTGTAGAAAACTGGCCAGGCTAGAATAGCAAGGAAAGTATGCATACTTGTCATATGGTATACTGGGGAGAAACAAAAGCTCCTATCTTTCTGGTTACAGTCAAAAGTTAGCTCATAAAATTTCAGTCTAACATGAAGATGAAGTTGTTCTGTACTCTCTAGGTATTCTTGACCACAGTCAGTGAATGGTATCGAACAAAGTAGGCAATTTGGGTGTTGAAATAGCCACTTCTCGAAACAGTATGGTAAGGCAAACCTGAGGGAACATGTTGCCTCTGCTTATTTTGCTTGTTTAAGTAGTTTGGTTTGTGAAATCTAAAGATAAATCAGGAAGACTTGTTAAAACTGCAGTTTCATATGGATGCCAAGCCTCGGTTAGCAGTATGATATGTATCTATATTGAAATAACGCTCAAAATGCCAGAATTTCTTGTTTCATGTTTGGCACATGTTTTGGTTTCCAAGGTCCTAGAGTAAGCTGGTTCTACACTATGAAACCTTATTCCCCCTGTGAAATTCATTTCGGTCATAATCCTTTTTAAGCTTAGAAATAAGATAAGTGGTTCACATGGTCTGTTTTATTTGTCTGTCATCTCTCATGACAAGTGATTCCAAAAATTTTTTTTGACCTGGATGAAAATAATAATGATATCATGTATTTCATGTTTGTTTCTTTCCTTGTCTCAAAATAGATGCAGTCACCTTTTATAGTAAAGAATAGTTTATGTGAAAAATATGATTGCAATGATAACTTTGATATGATTCAAAGCATGTCCACAAATTATGAGTTTTATTATTCAGTGCAAGATCATACGCTTCTACATGTATGATGGATATTTATACATAAATTTGTTAGTTTAAAGTTTGTAGTGCGGACAAGACCATGACAGCTGTGGCAATGACCGCTAAAGGTGTTGAAGCAAGGTGTTGTGTGCCTCACCTTGTAATCCTAATGTTTCTTGTTTTGGTGAATGTGATTAATTTAGATGGTACGTAATCTGAAAATATGAACTCTAAGTTTGTGGTAAATTTGGTATAACCTCTTAGTTTGTGATAAATTAGGTACTTAATGTGATTAAGATGTTTATATGTTAATCAGTTTATTTGTGAGAGCTTTATTAAGATATGAGAGGTATGCTAGAGGTAATTAAGATATTCAATCAAACAGTCTAAATCCACCAAACTCTGCTTGATTCAGAGGTCAGAGGCAAGGATTGCCATCTTGGATCTTAATTCGTCTCGAGGGGGTGTGTGAAAGAGAAGATATCTCAGAGAAATCTCAAGAGATCAGATCTCGGATTCTCAGATCAAAATATATATATGTATGAAACATAACATAATATCTTATAAAGATGGGAGCACATTAATAAGGTTATATGAAAATATATAACACCTTTGCACATCAACTATCTGAATGAACAATTACAAGGCACTCTCAATACCAAAAAGATGATCTTTGTGTTTTTAAAAGATTTAAACTTTTATATAATCTTATTTAAATATTAATGTGGTATTAAGAGCACTTTTTATGTTCTTGTTCTTGATTATTTATTACAAGTTGTTGGTTAAATATTTATGAAATTGAATTGATATAATATGTTTATTACATAAGATATAATCTTTGTACAATAAATGGTGATTAATATCGAAATCTAAAATTTGAATAGATTAAGAGCATTATTTGACTTAGGTTATAATTGAAATGTTTATGTGTTCATACATTTAAATGTGATTTTATTTATGCAATTATGTATGGATAGATATATATTTATTTTGAGAAATAATTAATCTTGACAAACTTGATGTGTGTGAAAAAGAAGAGAGTTAAAATGGATCATTATAAAATTTAAGTATATAACATATATTTATGATTATGAATGTTATATATATGTGATAATATAAGTGATAGTGAAATATATTAATATGTTTACACTATCATAAATAGATGTTTAGAAATCGCGGATCAACCTGCGTGGTCAGGTCGTGGGGGTCAAGGGGGCAACACCCTTTGTGAGGGGTATCAGGGGGGCAAAGCCCCCTGGAATTTTTTTATGGACTAGTCCATGTGTGTGAGATCTCGGCTATCCCGTTTCTTTGTACCTTGGCGATTCACAAGATCTTGTGAGATTTTGGCGAGATGACTTACCTAGGGCTGTCAATGGGCCGGGCCCGGCCCGGCCCGAAGTCGGCCCAATACAGGCCCAGTTCAAAATAGAACGGGCCGGCCTGACCCGGCCCGCATTGTATTTCTGGCCCGGCCCGGCCCGGCCCGCATAAAATTTAAATTTGGCCCGGCCCGGCCCGATCTTTTCTAATATAAAAATGTATAAAATTCAAAATAAAAAATATAAATATGATACAAAAATTAAATTTCTACCAAATCAAAATATTTGAATGGTCTGAAAAAATATCAATCTTCAGACTGCTTGCAGGACAAAATAAATTCAATAATATCAAAGTTGACGAAATAACCATACAATCGACCAACTTTGACGACTTGAGCACATACACCCATTGAAATGAAATGGCATCATAATTTCTCGGATCCGAAACAATGAAGATAATCATTTTGTGTTTGTGCAAAATTGTCACAACTTTTAAAATTTATAGAATACCGTTTAGTTATAATTTTAAAATTTATAACGAACGATCTATACAACATAATATATCACAACATCTATATTTATTTAATGTCAGTTAATGAATAATGTCAATCTATGACACACTATTTTAAGCGCGAGTCGTCGAGGCCGCAGGGCGACAGGAAGTAGTTGGAGGAGGCTCCCGAGGAGTAGTAGTCGAAGCCCAACCCGACGCCGCCGCCGCCTCCGTTCGACTCGAGGTCGATAGACATCGCTAGGCGCCGCCGCCGCCTCCAGAGCCGCCAGCGCCGGCGCCCCCGGCGGAGGTAGCGGGAGAGGAGACGCACGTAGAACACCATGAGAAAGGCGGTGCCCACGACGGCCACCATGGCGATCAGGGGCGTGCCGACGATGTCCGCCCGGTTCTTGGGCGGGGTTTGCCGCGACGGGGGGGAGGGCCCCCAGACGAAACCGTAGCGGGGTGCCGCCGCCGGCGCGGGCGGCCGCGCGGCCATTCCGGCGAGCAGAGCAGCCGCAGAGAGGAGACCCGAGAAGCAGAGTGGCGAAAGAGCCGAGTTTCGCTTTCGGTGAACACCCTTTCCAGGCCGCCGCCGGTACGCTGTCCCGGCCGCCGGAGTCCGCCGCCGCCCCCGCGAGTGACGACGTCGTCCCCCCCCCCCCCCCCCCGCGGACGGTCGCCGCGCATGTCCGCCGCCGCACAGCCTCCGCACAGCCGCGGCCGGGCCGCCCACCGGAGTCCCGCCGAGTCCACCGCCCCCTCCGCGAGTGTCGACATCGTCCCCCTCCCCCCCCCAGCCGCGCCCCCGCCGGAGTCCGCCGCCGCCGCACGCAGCCTCGACCGCCCTCCCCGCGGACAGCCGCGCCCCCTGCCGGACTTTGCCGCCCCCTCCGCGACAGCCTCGCACCCCCCGGTCCGCCGCCGTAGCCTCGCCCTCCCGCTGGAGTCCAGAGTCCGCCGCCGCACAGCCCCCCCCCCCCCCGACAGCCCGCCGGAGTCTGCCCCGCACAGAGTCCGCCGCTGCACAGAGTTCGCCGCCGCCTCCCCCCCCGGCGGACAGCCGCGCCCTCCGCCGGAGTCCGCCTCTGCAACTGCCGTCGTCGCCTCTGCGCCCCCGTTGCAGCCCGGCACTCTCGCTCGGCCCGCTGTCGACCCGAAAGATACCCATCTTTGGCCCGCGGGCCGTATCAACTGACCCGGTACAAGGTCCAGCTCCAGCCCGGCCCGTGAGCCCGCGGGTGAGCCCGGTCCGTTGACAGCCCTAGACTTACCATGGTCAAAGGTGCATTAAGACCAATCAAATGGCACCTAAATAATCATATGATGGCTGTTGCCTTTATTTTAAAGTGGCAAAACCTTAAAAGATTATTGACAGGCCGCCAAGCAAGTTCATGTCTGTGTTGATCATTTTGTCCATTTTTAGGTCGAACAAAGTCCTTGCTACGGTGGACAGACCAAGTATGAACTGTCTAGCACATGTAGGCTTATTTTATTTAGTATCTTTTTTTCTTGCAACTTGTCCATTATCACAGGACATTCTATTAGGTTGAATTCGAGTTTATCCAATTTATAGAGCTGTTAAAAGTTGGTCCACAAACTGCTCCTTGGGTTTCACTCTCCAACAGTGGAGAAAGGAGGTTATGCTTTAATTGGAAGGTAACAGAAACGGTTGCTCTTTTCAATGTTTGAGACTTGGCTATGTTTACATACTTAGTCTCTGCGACTCCAAGATCTGTATGATTTCTCGTTCTTAAACTTTGTCTGATGAAATAGGTTTGCTTTATGTTGGCTCTGTCCTCGTATCTTTTTCCCCATATGCGATATTATCTGCTTTTCACTAAGAAGAAATTAAGTGAAATTCTACAAATAAATGGCAAATCAGGTTGCACACAGACGAAGTATGGTATACAGATGACATCATGCTCATGCATCATTGCACGCCATCTCTTGTTCACGTGTTTGAATTCCTGTCTCATGCTACTTTTGCAATGCAAGGTTTCCTAAAATTTTGGTTCGTTGTGGATTGGGATTGATACCCCAAATCCTTGCTGATCCCTGCTGATCCCTGCCAACTCTGGCCAACCTGATCCAGGATAGGCACCCCCTGATCCATGGGGCTTATCTTGTCTTGCCATCTTTGTTAATTACCACATCATGTCTTCCGTACTCACATCAAGTTTTATTTAACTGTAGGTGGACTCCTTATGGGAATACCAAGTGCATCATCTGTAAGCAGCAAGTCCATCAGGATGCTCGTTACTGTCATACTTGTGCCTACTCAAAAGGTATACTCATGTTTCTTAGCTCCTCGGCCCCTTAATGGTATAAGTCATTGATTGTACTATCCCTTGATGGTTCCTGAAATGTAGGGGTGTGCATTAAACGGTTCAACCCATCTTAGTTCAGTTTGAATTCCGAATTTGGTTCAACCGGTTTGGAAGTCTTCCAAATCAAACCAAACTTGACCAAACTGTTTAACCTGGATTAATTAAAATATTATGAAAAGTTGTTATATTTTCAATTAAACAATATTTATTTTGTTTTATAAAATGCTATTTATTTTAAAATTTAAATTATTTATAGTTTAAAAATCAGTATATACATAAAAAATAATTATTTTGATTTTTTATTTAATTTCGGTTTCAAACCAAACCAAATTGAAGTGAACTGTTCTGTTGGTTTGGTTTAGAAAAAAAATAGTCCCAAACCAATTAAACCGAATTGTGCACAACTGAACGTCACTACCGGAATGTAATGTTTGGATGTTGATTACCTTCATCAACGCTTTGCCTGGGTTAATCTTTGCTCTACTTTCCTGTTGCAGGTGTCTGTGCCATGTGCGGGAAGCAAGTACTTGATACGAAGCTCTACAAGCAGAGCAACGTATGAGGTCTGTTTGATGGCCAATTCTCAGTCGTTCATTAGGACTGCTGCAAGCCCTACGATCTGCCAATGATTGATCATCTTTCTATAATCCAAAAGCTCGCATCTTTGCATCATGAGTGAACCTGGTAACTTGAATTGATGGCTGAGATCACTCTGTGTAGATTAACTCTGCAGATGTCTATTTTGATTCTCGCCGATTTTGGACGTTCAATCTTATGTATTTTGGAGCTTTCTATCAATGTAAAGGATCCGGTGGGGTATTATTTGCACTAGTTCTTGTATGTATGCAATGCAATATGGCATGTATGACTTGCTATCTCTGAGTACTCCCATTCTGGAACGTAAGGTCCTCGTCCACTACCAACACTACTTGGAAACGTTCTACAAAGCCTATATGCCCCTGCTAGCAGCAGTGGACATGTGGTTGCCCATGTCACATTTCAGAGAAGCCCCTTACAGTGCAAAGATGATAAAGTCCATCCTAGTGTCTTGTTCTTCTTCATGGGAACGTACCTTTGCCCATCCTAGGATTCAATAAAGAAGAATGGTGTACATCACGTCATCCTTGAACGTAGCTCGTACGGATGTGTAGTTTTAGAATTGAAGGGAACAACCTGAATATACCACAGCCTTCTGAATTGTTTGAGAAGACTGATGTTTGGTTTGCTTGCTATATAATTGTTTCAGCTACGAAATTGCTTGATCATTTTCATCAAGGAGTTCTTTCTTGCATCCGAGCTAATTTAGAAGTCAAGATGATGTTTTTGAGTGTACAAAGTAGCATATTAGGGCCTTTTTGGCACCATAAAATTTTGGGGATAAACTTGATTTATCTCTAAAATTTTAGGGATAAATTAGGTTTATCTCTAAGTTATCCTTGTATCAAATAGGACTTTAATTAATAAAACATTTGGTTGTATGATAAATTGAGTTTTTATTACAATTTTATATGTTTTAATAAAAATTGTTTAAAAAGATGTTTGACAATTATGACAATTTTATATTTTTAAAGTGATTTTTTTCTTAGACAAGAAAGAGGGTCACACCTCTTTTTTTATCTTAGATTCCTTTACTTTGTTTGGTCATATACGATAGTTACTCGTTTTTATTATCACATCCCTCTAAATATGATAATTTTATGTCATGGTTTACATTTTATTTTAATATAGTTTTTTATCATGAAAATGTACAAAAAAAATAATGTGCAACCAAACATTCCATAAGTGTTTGTTCTTCATGTACATTTGTAGTATATATAGGCATGTAAGTGCATGGTGTAATTATATAGGCTTTGTTATATTGTTTTGAAGGGGATTATATACAGGGGAAAATGATTTTTTATTTACATGGGAAAGTCATCTAAATCTCTAATCCGTTAACCAAACATGTTCAGCACCTACTCGCTCCAACAGTTGAATTTTTCTTTTTTTATTTTCAGGTGTAGGCAGTCATGTTATGCCTTCTATTCTCTTCGTCTGTCATCAAAATTGGCCTTCTCGACATTGTTATATCAACAAAGAGTTTTTAAATGAATTTACTTATGTTTATATGATATTAAATTTCTTATTTTAAGAAGGTTTACCAGAGAACTATATACACATATTTAGAGATATAATTAAAATTAAAAATTTAAAACCATCGTTCAATATCATTTTCTTAGATAAGTAAAAAAGTTATGTATATTAGAAAAATAACTTTTCTTGTTATAGTCTTTGAAAACAATTATATTTTATTTGAAATTTTTTTTTGAAATGCGTCCAATAATTTTTACTTTCAGTCACACAAAACATCAAATACAAATTTGTATTTATTTTAAACTCGGATACAATATATTATAAATAGTCACCAAACTTATTTTATTTACCATTTATCACCCCTTCAAGTTGGCCCTCTAAGAATAAAGCAAAAGTTTTGGACACTGTTAAAGGGAATTCCTCATCCATATTAGACACAAAAAGGTGCACGTGATATAAAAGTATGATATGGTATGTGACAGTAACTGAAATTAAGTTGTCCCAGGATTGAAAGATGTGATAGACGGGTAATAACAATAAGACAACCATAAAGGTGAATAAATTAAAGGTGAATAAACTTTTTAGACCGATCTTAATTATCTGCTTTAACATACAAGCATGGAGAGTCTTTCTTTCTTTTTTTGAAAATGGGAATTCGATTAATACAGTAAATCTGAACAAAGTTGGATCCTTCCATACGTTGGGAGGTCCTGGGGATAAGAGAGGGGGAAGAAAAGTTCAGCGCCCATCTTGGCACTAGATGGGCAGCCTGATTACAAAGCACAGGGATAAAGGAGAGCTGTAATTTGTTAGAGCTAAAAGAAATCTCAATATTGCAAGACAAAATGTTGGCCCCCAGAGTAGTTGGCCCAAACCTTGAATAGCATCAACGACACCTTTTGCATCACTCTCAATAGTAGCTGGAATGTCAGCTTGGGTGGCCCAAATGCAGGCATCTGGAATAGCTGATATTTCAAGGATCTGAGGGTCCTCGAAGTGAGACTAGAAAACCTTCTAGTAGGTAAAGAGTCCATCGCTATTACAAAGGATCATACTGAAGGTGCCCCTTCTGTATAGAACACCACAATCAACATTATTTTTGACGGTCAATGGAGTGGGAGGGGGCCATTTGGAGGGAATCTTCTGCATGGGGTCGCATCGTTGTTCTAGGTAGAAGCCAGTGTCCTTCATAGCCGGATAACCGAAGGATGATGTTTCCGGTTCCTGAAAATGGTTTCATATCTAGTCATTCAAATATGCCAAAGGGTAATGAGATCCAAGGTGCACAAATTTGAAGATCTTCTGAGTTGAAATGGTATCAAATAAATCATTAACGAGATCGGCGTTCCAACGGCCTTCTAAGATGGTTTCTTTGACCAAAACTGGTCTATAGGGGTTGGCCGGTTTGGAGCAGGGGGACCCTTCCTGTCTAAGGATTCATTGGTGATGCCATACATTTACTTTATCACCCTCTATAATTCTCCATATGGCGCCTTTGAGAATAATGTTTTGGACTTGCATGATGTTTTTCCATATGTGATAATTTGTAGCATTTGCCTCCAAAAATTGGTGTACCCACAACTTATGCTTGTCATGTATGAAGATCTAGGCCAATGTCATGAGAAGAGCTTGATTCATAGGTTATAATATCTTTGATGCCTAGACTACTGTTGTGTTTTGGTTGCTTGGACTCCCAAGCTTAGAAATGTATGTTTCTTTTGCCCTGCACACCATGTGCCCACAGATTTTTGTATATAATCCAGATTTTTGATGACATTTGCTAGAAGCTTTCTCAGACATTAGGTGTATGGGAAGTTGGTTGAGCATTGATTTGATTAGGATAGTTCTACCGCTGGTTGATAAAAGATTGGTCTTCCAAAAAACGAGTTTAGACTTGCAGGTATTGAGAAGCTTCTTGTAATTCGTTTTGCCAATTTTTGATTGGCCCATGGGGATGCCTAGGTAGAGGTCTGAACTAGACCCTTGGGGAATACCAAACAGATTACAAATAGTGTCTATATTGAGTTGAGAAACATTTCTACAGTCCTACTGAAGATGATACTAGATTTGGCCTTGTTTACACTAGACTGGCTTTCATAAATTTTCAGAATTTCCATGATTGTTCTGGTCTCCTGTGTGCAAGTAGAGCCACATATAATTAGATCATCCGCGAACATGAGGTGGGTGATGGTTGGACCATCCCTGCTGATTTCAACACCTGAAAGATGTCCTTGGTCTAAGGCGCTCTTGATAAAGCTGATAAGCATCTCAGCATATAAGATGAAGATACAAGATGAGAGGGGGCATCCTTGGTAGATGCCCTTGCTGGGCTTAATAAAACCAGATCTTTGGCCATTGATGTTTAGGGAATATGTAGCGGGCATTGTACATTCCATGATAACCTTGATGAGCTTGTCCAGAAAACCAAAAAAAATGAAGAGTACTTCTGATGAAAGGCCATCTAATGTTGTCATAGACTTTATGGATGTCCAACTTGAGCATGAAGGAGCCAACCTTCCCTTTTTTTGAACTTGAATGAGTTAAGGATCTCCTGCACAATGACGATATTGTTTGTACCACATCTACCTAGGATGAAGGCAGCTTGGGTTTTAGATATGAGATGGGATGGTAAAATTCTAAGAGCTATAACCTTGGTAAAATTTTTAAGGATCACGTTACATAAGTTGATGGGTCAGAAGTCTTTGGGGGATTGGGGGTTAGCCTTTTTTGGAATTAAGGTAATGGAGCTATGATTCAAGCTAGATGGAAACTGCCCATGGGAGAAGAGATCATGGAAGAGTTTAGCGAGTTCTGGTTGGACAATGGGCCGTAATTTTTGAAAGAAAATGGAAGGGAGACCATTGGGACCGGGGGCTTTCTCAAGTTTCATAGAGAAGAGGGACTTCTTGATTTCCTCATTTGTGGGGCTAAGGACAAGACTGTCTAGCAAAGGGGTGGGGATGGAGGGTGTCGGAGGGTAGAGGCAGGGGCTGGTTGAGAGGTGGATGTGTGTTGTCAAGAAAAATGGATTGGTAGAAAGAACAAAAAACATGCTCAATGTCTCTCGATTCACAGGACTAGCGTCTATCTTTGTTGGTGACCCTTAGGATCTCGTTCCATCTTCTCCTTGCTAGAACTTTTTTTTGAAAGAATTTGGTGCATTTATCTCCATACTTGTGCCAGTGAACTTTTGATCTTTGCCGCTTATAAATCTCATCAATATCTTCGAGCTCTTGGAGCTACTTTTCAAGGCTGAGTTTAAGGTTAATGTGTTGTTGGCATGATGAAATTTTGTTGAGTTCAATCATCCATTTACGAATGTCCATCATTTGGCCTTTGAAGTTGCCAATGTTCTTCTTTTTCCATAGGCAGAGCTATTGTTGGATGCTAGTCATTTTGACATTATAATTTTGTTGGAGATTGGGATTGCCTGACCAAGCTTTGTTTGTGGATTGAAGGAATAGGGGGTGGCAGAGCCAAGTCACTTCCGGTTGGAAGGTAGGATGTCGGGGTTTGTAGGGGGGGTTGGTGTTCAGATAATAAGGGCAATGGTCACTAGCAGTGGAGGGAAAGGTGTGCATCTAGGCATAAGGGAACATAGAAAACCAATTCATAAAAGCTAAACCTCTATTAAAATTTTCCCGGATGTTAAAATGGAAGGATCTTCCATTGATCTAAGTGAAAACAAGACCCTCTTGCTTGATGTCGGTCAAACTATTATTGATGATAAAATCATTGAATTGTTGCATGTGGAACTGAATAGGAGGATTTCCGCCTCATTTCTCAGAGGGATTAGAGATGCAATTCCAATATACTATCAGACATACTGGGAGGTTTATATTCAATATAGTCTTAGACAGTTTCCCACATTTGTATTTTGTCCGCATTAAAGGTCGGAGCATAAGTAGTAATAAGAAACCAGTTGTGGTTATGAGTGTGATCTTTGACAATGTTGTCGATCCAATTGGATGTTCAGGCTAATACGCTCAGACCACCAGAGCCAAAGTCTGCCTTTCCTACCTTGGGCCAAGACTATGTGGAAATTGTCGATATTTCTAATCTTAAAGAAATCATGACTGGGTGCCATGCTGCGCTTGGATTCGCAAATGAAGAAAATATCCTGTTGAACTAAATGGGCTAATTTATCTAGATGTTGAACTGTCGAGGGCCTATTTCCACCTCGACAATTCCAAGCTCTCAGCTTTATTTGGACTCCGATCGCTTGTTGGGGCTAGCTGCATCCGCCCTTGAAGATATGGCACTGTAAGCATCAGAGTCCATAGCTGTTGACTGATGAAAATCTCGGTTCAATTGTGTCATCAAAACTTTAAAAGATTTCCTCTTGGCCTTTTATTTCAAGCCCCTTCTCTTAAGAGGGCTGGTGAGTGAGGTGGTGTTGGTGGTTGGGGAAGGCTGAGATAGGTCAATATGGAAGAGGTCGGTGTTTTGGCTTTGGGGTGATATCAGAAAAATGGGATGTGACTTGTGTTCGAGACTACCAGCCTGACTGAGAGGATCAGGTGATTCTAGGTCGGAGAGGTGTTTACCTAGTTTCATAATGATAGGGGAATATATGGAGGGTGATGGTTGTAAACAGACTGTGGGGGAGGGTTCGGTATTGATGATGAGAGTAGACGGTGTTGAGAAAATAATTCATGATAGAAGAGTGGCCTTGGTCACTAAAGTTCCTCAATTCCAGAGAAGTTGGGTTTGTCGATAGGTATGTAAAAAAGGGGTCGTAAGTGAGGATTATGGTGTGAGTAGGTGGGTGGCGTGTGGCAGTGAACATGTCCGTCTCAAAAACCCTGCCATGCCTTTCGTGAGGATTCATAGGAAGATCCGAAGGTATGTGAATGTGGGACACAGCTCTACCATGGACCGTGATCCACTCACTGTAAGATGATTTGAGTTGAGCTTTGAGGTCGTCTTTGGTTTAGGCAAGGAGGTTGGAGTTGATGAGGTTTGATAGATGGGAGTGAGTCTCACAATCTGTTAATTCATGGCCCAATTTGCCACAAAAATAGCAAAACCTGGTGATACATTCGAAAGCTATTTGGAAGGTCTTGTTGGAGCCATCAGGGAGCAGGACAGTGATTTGGGTGGGGAGATGTTGTAAAATGTTTAGCCTATCCTTAATTCTGGCTAAAATACTCCAATTATCAACAATTTCCTGAGATGGTACGAAGGGTTCGCCAATGTGAGATACCATCTGCATGTCGATTTCTTTTTCCATATATTCTTGTAGCAAATCATATATTTTGACCCATAGATCAGCACTCTCCGAGTTGTATTTTGATGGGGGGTATTTGGCCAGCTCGGTTCCACAATAATGATGTCGTTGTTGAATAACCATGGAACACTTGTGCAGATTTTATCAACCTCTAGTTCCGAGTGGAGATGCAGTGTCACGCCCCGGATTTTTAACTTGCACAGCGGGATAATCCGACGACGCGACCGGGGAAAATTAACCCCGTAAAAACATCGGTTTGGGAAAAATGAAGACAACTAGGTCCCAGTTTATACATCCACAGAATCAAATTAAATACATTGCTATGCTATAATCTAAACAAATCTAATTACCATCTAAATTACAAGAATCATCCAATTTGCTTTCTTGGGAATCAATCCACCTCGCTACAACTGCTTTGATTACACTGAAAATTGATAAGAGGATTGGGATGAGTACGACGACTCAGTAGACACCCCATCATCCGCCAAATCGGATAGCCAAAAAGGCCCTATATGATAATTAAATAGGTACCCAGACCTACACCAATTATATGTAAAATATAGGCTAGCCAATATATTAGATATATGACTTAATCCATGTGTTTTACACCACCAACCAAAGCCTATAATCACACCAAAGCCACCTATATGCATCATAACATGACCTAGAAAGATGGTATGAACACATGCATAGACTTTACTATACGCTCATATGATGATATACTACAAAATGAGACACACCATACATACACCGTACAACATGCTTTGATACTTGACAAAATAAAATACATCACTAGACCACATATACCATGCCATGCAAATTGCATCTATCCTCTAACAAGAATCACATTCACACATATGCACCTATCCTCTAACATATCTTGTACGCGATTTCCATTAGCGGGAATGCGTCGTCTTGCCACCTCGACCAGCTACCACCGGATCTATCATATATAAATACCATATCTTAATCGAAATCCCATAGTGCACCTGGGGGTGGTGGCACGTAGGATGCCCGCGGGATACGGGATCGAAGGATGCCTGAGAACGGTTCTAACCCCTCGACGCCTCGAGTCACGACTAACTGGTACGGTGTAGCTCGATTTTCCATTCCACGGTTCAATGCATCATGCATCCACCTCGGATCATGCCATGCCATGATCACCAATATGCAAAATCAATAAACATCAACAATACTATGCCATGACATAACAACACAACTATGAACATAAAATGAACATATACTCGGCTATTGCATGCTGAACAACCATCTTAGAAATGAACCAAAATGAGACGATATCACATATAACCAACTAAACATGATTGAACATGAATATAGCTAGGTCTTTGAAAAACTACTCATCGCATCGTCTAATACGGTTAACCTATCACCATTATTTAACAAGGTTAACATAATATAATCAAGCTAATGTGTAACCGAGGTGATTAGCTAAAAATGAACAATAATACACTACTAACTAAGCAAGATCTCATATATACATAATAGAAACAAAAACACGTATCATCACATGATACCGCGCATCTATCTTAACTAACCCATGTCGACTCACAATTTAAGAACAAAATCATAACTACGCACACCCTTTAATTAAAGGTCAATTCTATAGATCATGAATAATTAAAATAGAAATTTTAATGATAGTAGACACGTCAAGGATGCCTACCGGATCGGCGCAGGAAAAGACGGGGATCGGCAGTCGAAAACAATACCGGACGTCGAGAATGCAGCGCACAAATCAAATCACTCAAACAAGACGGGGTTCTCTCTTCTCCAAAGCTGCTGGAAAAACACCCTGATCAAGGAAAATATGGCATCGAAATAAGAAGAAATAAGGGCTGGATGTATAACATGGATATATGCAAGAGAGGGAGAATAATATAGGAGAGAGAGAGAGGATTACAGCGGCGGACAGGGGGGTGCACCGGCGGGCGCACAGCGGGCACACGATGGGCGCATGGCGGCCGGGGGGGGCGCACGGCGATGAGGGTGGGAGGCCGCGCGGGACGCCGCGGGGGCGCTGACTGCGCCGAGGGGGGGGCGGTCGGGCGGAGGCGGGCGTTGACCGGGGGGCCGGTCGCGCGGGGGCCGCGGAGGCCGCGGGTTGACCGGGGGGCCGGTCGCGCGGGGGCCGCGGAGGCCGCGGGTTGACCGGGGCGGCGCCGACCTGGCACCGCGGTGGCGGCGGCGGCGGCTGGCCGCGCGAGGGCGGGGCGTTGACGGCGACGAGGCGTCGCGCGGTGGCGGTGTCGCACGGCGCAGGCGGGAAGGCGGCCGGGCGGAGGGGGGGGCGGCGATGCGCTCGCGGAAGGCGGCGCTCGCGCAGGCGGCAGCGCAGGGGGTGGCGGCGTGGCATGGGCGGCGGCGACCGGTGGGCTGCGGCCGGCAGGGCGGGCCGCTCGCGGGTGGCACGCGAAGGGGGGGGGGGGGGAACAACAACGCGCGGGCGATGGAGAGGAGGGAGAGAGAAAGCGGCGATGGCGCGCACTGGGTGTTCAACCGAGGAAGGCGATTGGATTGAGCGGCGCTCGCGGAGGAGGAATAAGAGAGAGAGAGAGAGAGCGCAAAAATAGAAAGCAACGGTTCTGCAAGATAGAAATCACAGCCGTATCAAGTAACGTAACATGCTGGAAAAATATATTACTATGATATAATCTAACGTAATATATAACTCGCCGGAGGAGATAAACATGAGGGGGGGGGGACATGATACCGATGGGGATACAATTAAAAAAAAATTATTAATAAGATTGTATGTAATTAAGAAAGAGAGAGATAAAATTAAGGAGATATTAAATAAATAATTAACACTATTATAATTAAAATGTAACGATCTACAAAATTAATAAGACACAATATAAATAAAAAAACACTTACGTATCTATATAAACGTCTTAAAAATAATTTAAGCACAATACGTAAATAATTAAAACACTACGATAATAATCTAAATAATATTACAAAAAAAACCCGGAATATTACATGCAGAATGAAGCTATTGTCTCTATAATCTAGTAAGCTCCGGGGTCCTGGTGGATTCCATAACATCCTAATCCAGTCCTTTAAGCCTGCCGACCTAGTTTTCTGGTTTGTGAGCACGTTAAGAACTAACATCTTCTTCCGTTTTTGATTGTTCGAGCAAGATGGTGGCTGAATGGGAACTGGCTCTAGTTGTCTGGCAGGGCGCAACATTTTTTGGAGCTGGAGGAGTATGGTGTTCTCGGGGGTGTTTTGGGTTTGGTTGTGTCCATCTGTTAGCTGTGTACGAGGAGGGATGGTGGGAGATAGAATACAGAGGGAGAAACACGGGGGAAGTGGAAGAAGGGAAGACGAAAAACGCGATTTGGGGGAACCAGAGCCCAACCGACCAGATATCTTCGTTAATCCGCTTGGAACTTCGGTCCGCTTTCTGCACAGAGGGGGATCTTGCTCGGACAGGTCCCGCTGAAGCAGAAGACGACAGCTTCGGTGCACTAGATAGCGCTCGGCGACCTCGCTCCTTGTTAGTGCTTCAATGACGAAAGCGAGGAAGAGTAAAAAAGGGGTTGAGCAGCTGGAAGTTGAGGGAGGGGTGGGTGAGCAAGGGAGTAATGGGAAGGGCTGGTAGAGAAGGCCTCCAGGGGAGACTGGGGGTATAGCTAGTGAGCCACGGTGACGAAGCACCAGCGAGGTTTCCTCCCAGAGCGGGAGAGAGAGAGAGACTCGAACTCCAGCAGAAATATCGTCGAGATCCTCGGACTAGTAACGATTCAAGAATCAGCAAGCATGGCGAGTCAAACCAGACATAACCATCTGACATCGGTCTTTAAAAGAAAGTCTTGTCAGCTAGCATATCTATGGTCATCCTTTTCCTGCGCCAACTGTGGCATTGTCATCAGATCAGGTCAAAGAAGAATGTAGCTAGTCCTGATCACAGTCGTCAATATCTTTCTGTCTGTCTTTAGATATGGAGATATATCGTTACATGCGCACCAGTCACTCTCTCCACCTCGTCTTCTGAACCCCCGTCCTCGCCCATTTATGCCACACGGTTGCTCCCAGCTAGATGCTTGTTATTTTGAAGAAGACAATCTTCCGACCGACACTATTAATTTTATAAGAGATAGCTATGTATTGATAGGAGAAGAAGCGAGAAGATATCCATATATAAATATCTATCTATCTATGAATCCACGTACTGCCGTCCAATCGATCAATTCTTGCACGCAGTTATGGATGTTGCTAATCTGGACTCGAATTATCTCAGCACCCACGCTCTCTTCAGAGGATCCGGGTATCGACCCTTATCACCCAACTACCGAAGATAAATATCATCGATATATCCATGGGGACATATATCGATCAGCTAGCTGTTCAACTCGCAGTGATCGATCTCTCTTTAATTCTATATATAAAGAGCTGTGAGCCAGCGCTGATGCAGGTCTAGCAGCTAGCTAGCTAGCCGAGAAGAGGCACAACACAATCCACAGAGAGCGATTATTCAAGATGGCAAAGCAGTACTCCTGCACCCTTATTTTCCTGTCGACTCTTTGCTTCTTCCTCACCGGTACGAGTGTATATAAGTGATGTTTTCTCTTCCCGGATCAGCTTCAGCTGCTTTAATATATATTCGATCTCCGGTCCATCTGATCTGATGTTTTTATGATTCTATCCTCCTCCTCCTCCTCCTCTCTCTCTCTCTCGATATATATATATAATCCTTCTACCATATATATGTATTAATTTGTGTTACGTACACAGTTGGGGTTGTGATGCAAAGAGGGGAGGCGAGGATGGAATGCCTGTACATGTTGTACCCGACGGGCTGCGAACCGGATGAATGCAAGGATCGTTGCCTTGAGCAGCATAATATCACCGGGTATTGCCAGATAAATCGTGCTGAAGACGACGCCGCCGCCGCCGCCGCCGCCGCCGCCGGTGGGGTGATCGACATCGGTGACTACGACTATAGCTGTTGGTGCGTCATCTACTGCGGCAAGTAAGGGGGTCGACACGACTCAGCCGATCGAGCAGATCGGGGATTAAGTAGATGCTCAAGTCCGACCGCTTTAAACACATATAAATAAATGGGGAGATTGACTTTAATTCAGTTCAAACAATATGAAAGTTAATTTCCTTAATTCCCACCTCGCCCGATTAATAGATATAGCCTTAATGTTAATTATATTACTTGTCACGTGCGCACGTGTGCTGTAAATATAAATATTTTATTTAAATATGAATAAATATTTGGTGTAATCGTAACCATATTCTACAAGTTGCTAATGTATTATCTACGTACGATGAATGATAGTATTTCACGTATTAAATATTATGATTACGAACATATTCAATAAAATAAAAGTTGATTATCTCATAATTTATAATTATGTGCATGTGAAAAGTAAAATATAAAAAGCTGATACGACATATCTTAATTTGTTAAAATAATAACATCGCATAATTTAAACGAAAAGAATGTTCGTGTTGATATAAATAATAATAATATATAAAAGAGACATTAGAGTATAATAAAAACAATTTGATATGCTTGTTGAATATACCCTTTCTAATTAAACCAGAGGTTGATTCGGTCTCTCTTCTTTTATCCGACCCATAAAGAATTTTGTTATTCTTCGATCGGATAATGTTTGTAGTTGCTTGATTGGATTATCACGTTGCCATATGTCACACTTCATGTTTTTTTTTGCACTTGCCAAATATCGATCATTGAAATCCGTAAAACACTGGTAAAAGAGGGTTTACCCCTTCCTGGGTCATGAAAGTACTTGAAAATAGCAGCTATATATATATCTCGGTGAGGGACACACGTACGCGTCTCACTCAGAAGTCTCTTCCTCTCGGTGGGAGGCGTTAATTCCCGGGTTCGAATCCGGGATGATCGCCCCAAGTGATCGATGATGTTAGTGGTACAGTACAGTGGGCGACCACACTGCCACACCTGCCAAGAAACAATAAGAATCTCAGTACTTTTGCAAACTATAATGGGTCATTAATTTGAGATATTCAAGAAAATTTGAGAACAACAAACCTTTTCTTTTGAAGAAAGTTTAGGGTACTTGTGTTTTCAGGTTGAAAAGCAGAAGCAAGTCCAGATATTTGAACTTAACACGAGGATAAAAAGAAATTGATTAATGCAACCATATTTTGAAAATAGTAGCTAGTAACAAGTATCTCTAGAATTTTTCAAACTATAATGGCTTAATGATTTCAGAAATGTAGTTAAGTACGAGAACAGCGAACATGGTGTGAATGCTTTAAGCGCTAAAAAAAAGGGAAGTGACATGAGATCAGAGATAGCTTGTTGAAAGAGGGTCTCATGATTAACATAGAGTAACACATGATCAACGTGAGAGAGAGAGGGACGTACGTTCTTGAGAAGATCCTACCCTACAAACGAGCTAGCTAGAGAAGGATATGTGTGCACGAGGAGTGTAGAAGATTCTTTGAATTGGTACGAATCACGTTGTAACTTATTACTAATTAATCTTGATTTTGCAACGGTCGTTCATAGTGGTTCATCTCTGAATTACAACTTAATCATGGTTGGGTTCGTGGTTGTTTCTCATCAAAATTTACATGTCTTTCCCACATTGTAAAATTACGCTTTGAATGATTTGGTACACATGGATATTACATAAATAACATTAGCTCTTTATTCTCGATTACGTAGACAACCTGAGAATAAGACCGCGGGAGATGGTATCAAAGACTTACAACAGCTCTGTTCGATTTGATATAAATATGATATATACATAAAAAATGACAAACTTACCTTGGCATCCGTAGCTTCGGAATCAAAAAATTTAGCTTCTATTTCGAGGTCCCTAGTTATGGCATTCACGGGGTCAAACTTGCTTCTCCAAGACCTTCCCCCTCCTCTGTAGAATGTCAGTAGTTTGCTTTGCAGTTCGTTCTGCAAAGTAAGTATCTCCTAGCTAGTAAAACCTTCAGGTAGAAACAAAAGAGAAGAAAGATGACTTAGAGTGATAAAGAAAAAAAAATGTTTTGCCTAAGATTTCATAAATACCAGGAACTCATTGGTGTGAATCAAACGACCGGGGAAAAATGCTGCCCTTCACAAATGGCACCTAATCCATGTTGGGTGGGTAAGTTTCCATGGTCACAATACTATAGTTTTCCTCCAGTTAAGTACTCAAAGCACCGGTATGTGCCATAATGTCATGAGAAAGCTCGGCAGTCCGTGTACAAGGTTAATAGGATATGGGTATTAATGTCAGATGTAAATATGCGTAGGCATTCAAGTTCCTTTTGCCGCTCTGACATAGCCTGACAATCATAAATGGAGTACAAAATACTGAATCAGTTACAAACCCTACTAAGAATATTCAAGAAACCACCTGCGGGCGAGAATAAAACAGAAGACAACAACTATCTTTTGATTTCGTTATCTGCTCACTCCCGTGGACAACATGAGTCATATTATAAGCTTATTTTTCTAGCATGAAATGGAACTATACCCCCGATGATGAAAGTTATAAACATTGCCGGTAGGTAAAGATTAGTAGATAAAAGTTACCTTTACTTACTTTCAATACCTACTGATTTGGGGATTGGAGAAATGAGAATTTCCACATTTTCCTAAACTAAGGAAAACATAATACATATCAAACTCAGATTTTCATGGTTAACGACTATGGACAGATGGAAATACGAAAGTCACCATCTGCATCATAATTCCATTTTCCTTCTGCCAGCTGTTTGAAAGCTTAGACTTGCACCAGACGTATATTTGGATGGGGAAGGAATATTTAAGGAGACAATGCAAGACAATGTCGTCGAGCAACATCACAAAACCAGCCACCAGCCGGTTTGCTTCCACTGATAAGCTCAACTTACCAAGGCAATCGTAGGTTAATGATAAATGTGAGACTGTCACGTAAGGTTTACAATCTCTCTCTCCTGGGTTATGAAGACAGATGAATGATCACAAAATGTTTTTTCCTTGGAGAAATGTAGGGAGAGAAACTTATTTAACCTATTTGCGTATGCGAATTGTTTAAGCTGTGGATAGGGGTGCAAACGAACTCGACAAATTTCTTTATTGTAATCAAATAAAATTCCTTGGAGAAATTGGCGGCACCCAAAATTGATACATTTTGACACATTTCTTTATTGTAAACAAATAAAATGTCGACCATATTTTTTTTCTGGAAAAGAACCCGCGCAGTTCAAGTTGGATACTAAAAAGTTCTTTATTAGGTTTTTATTATAATTCTCTGTTTTTGTAAGGAAATATTTGACGGCCATCATAACTGTGTGCTTCCAAAAGGGATTTTATTCTCGAATAAACAACATGGATGATCTAGACCCACTTTGTTTTTTATCAAGTGCTAGCTCCCACTCTTTCTGTCATCACACATCTCCTAAAGCATGCATGCATTAGCCTTTTGGTCTCATACATCTCGTTTGTGAGCATCTAACTTAATCACCGATCTGCTCGGTGGAGTTGTGTACGTGTCGACCCCCTTGCTCGGGGCACTTGAAGACGCCGCACCAACAGCTAGCTAGCTATAGTCGTAGTCACCGATGATGTCGATCACCCCGCCGGCGCCGTCTTCAACACGATTAATTTATCTGGCAATACCCTTTGATATTATTCTTGTGAAGGCAACGATCGTTGCATTCCACCGGTTCGCAGCCCGTCGGGTACAACTTGCACCGGCAATCACTACTACTCGCCTCCCCTCTTTGCATCGCAACCCCAACTGTAGGTAACACAAAATACATATATATATATATTTATATATATGGTAGATGGATTATACATAGAGAGAGAGAGTGAGGGGGGGAGAGGGAGAGGGAGAGAGGAGGGAGGAGGAGGGGGAGGAAGCGAAAACAGTACTTACGGGTGAGGAAGAAGCAAAGGATCGACAGGAGAATAAGGGTGCAGGAGTACTGCTTTGCCATCTTGAATAATCTCTCCGTGGATTGTGTTGTGCTTCTTCTCGGCTAGCTAGAGCTGCATAGCGCTAGCTCACAGCTCTTTATATATAGAATTAGAAGAGAGATCGCTGCGAGTTGAACGGCATATGACCATAAATATATAGACATTAAGGATATAGAAAAATAGCTGGATATGAATGTGTGCGGATAAAGAAAGATATCGACTTAGGTCTAGCGGTGCGTTCTTTTACCAGATGACATGTCCCAGTTGGCGGCCGGAGCCCTCTCCAGCGGAACCCCTTCCCCCTCGTCGGAGCCCCTCCGGCGGAACCCTCTCCGGAGCCCCCTCGCCGGCGCCCCTTCCGGCGGAACCCTCGCCGGAGCCCTCTCCAGCGGAACCCCTTCCCCCTCGTCGGAGCCCCTCCGGCGGAACCCTCTCCGGAGCCCCCTCGCCGGCGCCCCTTCCGGCGGAACCCTCGCCGGAGCCCCTCCAGCGCAACCCCTTCTCCCTCGTCGGAGCACCCTCCGGTGGAACCCTCGCCGGAGCCCTTTGAGGAACCCCTTCTCCCTCGTCGGAGCACCCTCCGGCGGAACCCTCTCCGGAGCCCCCTCGCCGGCGCCCCTTCCGGCGGAACCCTCGCCGGAGCCCCCTATCCCTCGCCGGAGCCCTTCTTTGGTGGATCATTCGCCGGATCCCCTCCTCCGGGACCGATCTCGAGCGGGCGGTGAGTGCTAGACGCTGTTAGACCTCGTCGGGCGGTCGGGCGGCCTCTTCTTCGGCAGAACCTTCATCGGTTCCCCCTCCGGCGGCTTCTCGTACAGCGGTGGTCTCGTCCGCCCCTAGCGTCTCCGGGTGATTTTCCGGTCATTTATTTCGACTATTTTGAGGTTCTTTTTGGTTTGGGAGGGAGGATTATCCTCCCTCCCAAACAAAAATGTCTAGGCCTAGTAGTGTTGCTCCGTTTGTAGTGCTTCGCCTAAATTTTCATTTAGGCATTTTGTCTCCTCTTCATGCACTACAGTTACGGAGTTCAGGTTTAGTTTGCCTTAGTTTGTTTATCTTTTGTTTCTTCTTGTTTATAGTCGGTGTGTTGCTGTTGGGGTCTATCTTGCTGTCCTTCTATGACTTTTTCATAGTCATGTTTTCTCTTCAGAGACCGTTAATCTGGGCAAAATCCACACCTCTCTGGTGTGAGTTTCCGGTCTCGAAGCAAATATCAAACTCCTTGAAAGGAGTCCTAAACTTTGCTGGCCGATCTTTGGCCTTTATGTGGCTATGTGTTAAGTTGTTGGACAACATGGTCTTCAACGGAACTCTGTTTATCGTCTTGTTAGTCATGTCTTTGCTTTCTTGTAATGGTGTCTCGGTTTGTCTGTACTCCTTTGCTATAGTATAAAAGTGTTTGTGCTGTTGTTGTTCAAAAAAAAGACATGTCCCAGTTGGCAGTGCAAGGGTGACTACGGAAGACTTTCTTTTAAGAGTTTGGATATCTCAATTCTCGAGTAGAGAAAATTTTTGCAGTTCTTAATGGGGGTGACGGCACGTGATGTGCGAAAGATGAAGCAACGGTGCACTTTAAAGACAACTTCATATCGTTTTGGTTTTCCAAAACTCTGCTATTGAGCTCATGTTAATTTGCTATTGAACTTTTGATGACTTGTTATCGAAACTTCTACATGACACTCTATTATAAGTTGTTATCAAGTCTTTGAGAATCCACTACTAACTTTCTATTAATTTGCAATCGAAATTCTAAGATTCGCTATCAACTCTCTCCTAACTCACTACTGAATGACATCATATTTATTTTACGCTTCATTAATATATATGCACTCTCACTTTGTCTTTGCACATCACGTGCCATCATCCTATTGAAAATTGTGAGAGCTCTCTTCACTTGGAAATTGAGATGACCCGAACTCTCCCAAACAAGATAAGAAGCTTATAAAAGTCTTCTTGGTTACGTGACAATTTGAGATAGATTTTATAATACAGTTAGGACGCATTTGGATCCACGTAAAACAGGTTACTTGGGACATCTTTTCCCTATTTCTTAGTCATCAAATTTATTTAGTTCCACGTAAAACTAAGTCATCCGAAAATATCATCCCTAAAATTTCTTCGGAAGCCGTTTTCCACTAGTGCTGCAAGGTAGCTGGACACTGTCGCTTCTTGGTATTCTCAATTTAACTTGAGTACTCAATTTGTAAATAAGACTTCAAAGGAAATTAATGATTTCTAAACATAAAATATGATTTTACCTTTATATATCAATTGATATAAGTTATAATATTCGAAATACATATTTATAAAAACTAAAATTTTTAATATATTTTTCAAATTTATTTTTATCAGTGATTATCCTTACTGTTTGAACATCTTTAAAATAATACTATTTAATTTTTATTAAAAATATCCATCTCCAGTATCATATCCTTTTTCTATTTATAAATAAATGATAATATTTTTAAAAACTAAAATTTAAAAATGTAATTTTACGCATACTATGTAAAAATTTTATTGTTAAAAATCATATTATTTAAATAATTTTAAAATTTTAATTCTTATAAAGATGTATTTATAAAAAATAAATATGACTTTAATATGTAACATTTTTATACTTTAAAATAAACCAATATAAGTTTTATTATATTAAACTACCAAACTAGCATTTAAGAATAGTAAGTAACTAATCAAATTTCATATACTTAAGTTTTTATGAAAGAAGATTTTTTATTTCGGATGTTCAATGTTGCTTAAAGAAGAATTTAAGCACTTGCATATTAAAATATTAAATTTTCCGGAAATCATTTCCAAATGAACCAAATAAGGGATGTGCAAATCCTTTTCTGAGAAAACTTAATCCCATGTAAGAGATTTTCGTTGTTTTTCATTTTACACTTAACCAAATGGACCCTTAATTAGTTGTTAAATTAAGAAGGTGTTTGGCAATCGTCATTGAAAAACGTTGTTTGAAGAGAGATTTGTTTCTGAGGGCGAGTTTGGCAGGTATTTATACACAGATGTCTATCTCTCTCATTAAATTATATCTATATATATATATTGGGTCAAGTGTGCAACTCCATACATCACGAAGAGATGAGAGGGATAGACACAACAGAAAAAACCTCTCCAAAGCCGGTAGGAGTCGACTTCCTGGGTAGGAGAATATGTTGCATGTCAAACAAGATTCTATCATTAATCAAGGCTTTACGTAGAATCGATTGTATTCTCAATTAGAGCTTCATTTTTAGTACTATATCGATATTGATATTAATATTTTTAAATGTTAGAATATCGATATCAAAAGTAATACAAGTAATATCACTGATATTATAGAATATATTTTATTTGCATGATAAATTTTAAAATTAATATAATTAATTAAACATCTCTTAATGATTTCGATAGAGATATTTAATAATATTATCAAACAGGGCATCATTAGATAAAAAGGTGGAAAACCTCTTTCCTTTTCTTTGTAATCACCAATTTCTGTTTCACCTATATATACATGGTCCTCACTCTATATATTTTGTCATCGCTTGTCAAACTATATAATTAAAGTAAGTAAGTTAGATGAAATGAAAATTACTTGTAGAGGTTTCTTAAGAATTTATATTAAAAATTGAAAATAAGATTTCATCATATTACTACTAGAAGTAGTCTTATTATGTTGTAAGGTAATAAATAGATAATAAAAAATAGCAGGCGGGTGACCATGACCATGCCTGCTGGTGGGTCTCCGTCTACTGCGCCCCCAAGCAGCAAGGACGGAGCTCGGACATGAATTCAGTCAGAAGGCCACATACGCTTACATCAGAGATTTTAATCGAGAAAGTTGGTATCAAGGATGTAAAGCATTCCGGTTCATTTTTTCACCGACAATGGTTGATAGAGATCTAATTGTAAATCATATCATATTTTAACACAGAGTAAAAAAAAAGAAGAAACAAACAAATTATTTATTGCCAGTTGAAAGAGTACTTATTGTGCTGGAATATTTGTTTATTATATGAACAAAATAATTATTGGTTATATATTATGTTAAATTAAAATTAATTGTCTAAAATTAAAAATAGTTATGTTTTTGAAAATATTATTTTTATTTTTTAAGCATTAATATATAATTACATATAAGTTTGTAAACGTCCAAATATATGTAATTATAAGATTTTATGATTACATATATTTGCATGCGCTGACCATTGCCCTGTAGTATGTGGTCAGGTGGTGTTGAAGGGTTTTATTCCATGTTAACCATCGGAGGAGTATTTCATGCTTTTATCGTAACCTAGACCTGGGTCTCCTCAGCGCACATGTGTTTTTAGAATTTTACATGGTATCAGAGCTAATTAGGTTGTAGGCTTTGTCCTCCTCCGGTGGATTTGTTCCTATTTTCACTCGGTCCTACCCCGTGTATTCCTATCGTGACTCTGACGGTGGTGGCTGGCTGAGAGGGAGAGTGTTGAAGGGCTTTATCCTATATTGGCCACCGGAGGAGTATTCCATGCCTTTATCATAACCTACACCTGGGTCTCCTCAACGCACGTGCGTTTTTGGAATTTCGCATGGTATCAGAGCCAAGGACTGTGGACCCCCTTCCGTCGACCGTCACCCGTAAACAGTATACAAGTGTCAAAGCTAGAAGAACATGCACGTGAGGGGATGAGTTAGAATAGTGCCATATTGGCTAGGTAGGGGAGGTACCCATGCTTATAAATATGGGCCAGTCTAACTCAAAGTCGCGGTTTTGGATTGGTTAACATGGTATCAGAGCCAAAGGTCAGTGGACCTCCCTCCATCGACCGTCACCTGTAACAATGTACACGTGTCAAAGTCAGAAGAGCTTGCACGTGAGGGGGCGAGTTGGACAATCCCATATCGGACAATGAGGGGAGACTTCCTGAGTTTATAAACCTAGACCACTCTAACTCAGAACTTCGATTTTGAGTTGGTTAACATGGTATCAGAGCTGGTCAGGCTGTAGGCTCTGTCCTTCGGTGGATTTGCTTCTGTTTTCGTTTGGTCCTGCCCCGTATATGCCTATCATGGCTTTGACGGTGGTGACTGCCTGAGAGGGAGAGTGTTGAAGGGTTTTATCTCATATTGGCCACCAGAGGAGTATTATATGCCTTTATCATAGCTTGGACCTGGATCTCCTTAGCGCATGTGCATTTTTGGAATTTCACATGGTATCAGAGTTGGGCAAATTGTAGGCTCTGTCCTCCGGTGGATTTGCTTATGTTTTCGCTTGGCTCTATCTCGTGTATTCTTATCGTGGCTCTGACGGTAGTGGCTGACCAAGAGAGGGAGTGTTGAAAGATTTTATCCCATATTAGCCACCGGAGGAATATTTCATGCCTTTATCATAACCTAGATCTGAGTCTCCTCAGCGCACGTGCATTTTTAAAATTTCACACCATGGGAGAAAATGGAAACAGCTTGATACATTTTCTGTTGTAATCAAATAAAATATAGACCACATTTTTCAGAAAGTGAGCCAGCGCCCCCACCGCATTTTACAAGCTCAAGTTGGATATACTAAAGTGGTGTATGGTTGGATGATAAATCGCGCTTTTAATATATAATTTTCTGTTTTTGGTAACAAAACATTTGAAATTTATGTTTTCAATAGAGATTTTATTCTTGGATAAAAAATAGATGAGGCACACTTTTTTATCCAGTGTTCGATCTCTATCTTTTGGTTATCACGTATGCTAAAACATGATTGCTTTGGGTCATACATCTCCTTTTCGAGCATCTAAATTAATCACCGATCTGCTCGGTTGCGTTGTGTCCCCGGCCTTGCTTGTTGGCGCAGTAGATGACGCACCAACAGCTATAGTCGTAGTCACCGATGTCGATCACCCCACCGGCGGCGGCGGCGGCGGCGTCTTCAGCACGATTTATCTGGCAATACCCGGTGATATTATGCTGCTCAAGGCAACGATCCTTGCATTCATCCGGTTCGCAGCCCGTCGGGTACAACTTGTACAGGCATTCCATCCTCGCCTCCCCTCTTTGCATCACAACCCCAACTGTGAACGCAACAGAAATTAATACATATATATGGTAGATGTATTATATATATATATCGAGAGAGAGAGAGGAGGAGGAGGATAGAATCATAAAAACATCAGATCAGATGGACCGGAGAGAGAATATATTAATGCAGCTGAAGCTGATCCGGGAAGAGAAGACAGCACTTACCGGTGAGGAGGAAGCAAAGGGTCGACAGCAGAACAAGGGTGAAGGAGTTCTGCCTTGCCATCTCGAATAATCTCTCCGTGGGTTGTGCTTAGATCTTCTCGGCTAGCTAGAGCTGCATCGGCCCGCACGGCCCTTTATGTAGAGAATTAGAAGAGAGATCTCTGCGAGTAGAACAGCATGCATATAACCATATATATAGATACATTAAAAAAGAAAGAAAGAAAGAAATGAATGTTAATTGGCTGTACGGATAAAGAAAGATATTGACTCTCAGGTGATCTAGCTGCAATCTTTAACCAGATGACATGCCTCAGTTTGGCAGAACGGAGAGTAGACTTCCGTTTTAAGGCCCAGGCCTGGTGCTTACGGAGTCTTTGGTTGCGTGACAATTTGAGTGTTTGCAATACAATTAGTTGCTAAAGAAGGCATTTGGCAATCGTTGGAAAGACGGATTTGAAGAGAGATTTGTTTCTTAAGGCATTTAAGGTTGTTTCTTAATTAATTGCGTGACAATTAATTTTCATTCGTTAAATATCTATATTGGGTCTGGCGTGCAACTCCAATGCATCAACTTGTGATAGGATTGGTGCAGGAGAGATATGAGAGAGAAAGAGAGAGAGTATCTCAAAAGCGGGTAATTAGAGTCAGCTTCCTCCTGGGTAGGAAAATTATAAGATTTAAGAGTAGAAAGACACTTTACAAATTTTTACATTTATCACTAGCTACTCTTCCGTTATATTTGTTAAAAAAATAATAAATAAGGTTAAAATATACATTTGACTAAAAATTTGTTGCATGTCCGGTTAGCATGCCAAATAGGATTCTTACATTAATCAAGATTTTATGTAGAATCGATGGTGTTTCTAGGAAAAGACATGAAGTAGATTTTCATGGAATCCATGCGGTAGGAATTAATCCCTAGCAAACACAAACTTAGATAAAAAAAGAAGTGAAAACCTCTTTCATTTTCTTTATGATCATCTATATCTTTTTTAACTATACATGGTCTTTGCTCTATCTTGTCATTCAATCTCACGTCCAAACACCATAATTTTATGTCATCGTGAGGAAGAGATGTTAACTAATGAAAATTACTTACAGCGATGTGATTTTAAGATTCTACTAATGTTGAAAATAAAATTTTAACGTACAACTTAAAAGACTTGCTATGTTGTAGGATAGTGAATATTAGATAATAAAATAAAAACATGCTACCAAAATAAATTTTACTAAAATGACAATGTTTAAGATAGATGGGCCCTCATGCTATATTAATTAGATAGAATAAAAAAAACAAATATATTATAGAACATGTAAGCGCGTAGAAACAATTTGTAGATCTACAAATTAAAAAAAGAAGAAGAGAATCGATCGACATGGTTTGAACATATTAATTAAACCCAAGAGGGGTTCTAACTAGAAAAGTAAAAGATATTTAAATAACGTAAATAAGAAGCGACGTGACTGGCTTTACTTAACTTGGATTAGCGCAGTTGTACAAGTTAATTAATGGAGTTGAGTATAACATAATATGATACACTATTCATTTTAAAAACTTAGACGGCTACAGAATGTAAAGCTTCTGATATATATATATATATATCACTTTGACCTCTCCACCTAAAAACAGACATTAAAAAGTCAAAAATGAACGATAAGGAAATAATTTTCAGGTAATTGCACCTGCTCAAGGCCACACGAGAGGGGGAGAGAGAGAGGAACCAGTTGGGACGGGGACGGCAGCTTCGGGGGTGAAAACTGTTCCACCTCCACACAGACCGGGTCAAACGACACTTATTTTCTTTTATTTTTTAACGGATATTACAATAAAACTAAAAGATACATACAAATATTTATATTTATATAGAACGGTGCATGCACTGGTGAAGCTAGCCGAGAAGAAGCACAACCCTAAAGACTGTCAAGAGACTATTCAAGAGTTATGGCAAAGCTCTCCTGTGTCGCTCTCCTCTTGGGGACCCTCAGCTTCTTCCTCACCGGTAAGTTCTTTCCCTCCCAGAGCTTCAGCCCTCTCATGGCAATGCAGGTGTGCTCCAATATTTTTGCTCTTAATGGTCCATCTGATCTGATATCTGTTGCCGTCCTCCTCCTCTCTCTCTCTCTATATATATACATGTGTGTATATATATATATGACTTAATAACAGGTGGGGTTGTGATGCCAAGAGTGGTGAAGGCGATGGAGTGCTTGGTCATGCTGTATCCGTCCGGCTGCTACCCGGAAGAATGCAAGGCTCGTTGCCTCGCGCAGAAGAAGATCAACGGGTATTGCATCATGAACCAGCTGCATGCGGAAGACGGCGGCGGCGGCGCCGCCGGCGGTCGGGAGATCGACGCGGGTGACTATGACTATGCCTGTTGGTGCGTCATCTACTGCGCCCCGAAGCAAGGACGGAGCTCGGACATGAATTTGGTTGGAAGGCCACATACGCTCTCATCAGAGATGTTAATCTGAACGAGTAATAATATTTCATTGAAATATCGAATTCAACTTATATAATCTTTAATTTCCAGTAGTACTCCAACCTCTATCTGATCTCTTGAGATTGTGTACTCTTTCTATATATGTCTCTCCCTTCTGCCCCACCAGGGAAAGCCACAGGCATCCCGCGGCATATATATATATATAAATATATATATATATATATGTGTGTGTGTGTGTGTGTATTTCAAAAATAGATTAATATATATATGTCATTTCAGACACACAATTTGGGTGTTATAGGATCGATGCTGGAAATTTAAGATCCAATAAAGCAAATCAACACGTACCCGATGCATATATATATATATATATATATATTATAAGTGTATTTTTGTCATTGCACTATCCAGTATATCTGACTGGGAATGTGAAAAAATGTATTTTTTTGGATTTTTAGTGTAACAAGTTTACAAAACAAGATATATAATTTTTATATTTCTTGACAATCTTATATTGTATTACGATATATCAATTTTTCACAAAAATGTAAAAAAAATTAGTTGCAGGCTGGCTTGCAGCCAAGCATCTCAAGCTGTCCACATTCTGCCAATATATATAATTGGTGATGGAACTTTTTCCGCTTAATATTGTGCTTAAATGTCAGAAATCCAGACTCATCTCAAATTGGGCCTGCAGGACCCAGATCCAGACTCATGTCCATTTTGACGGATTGTCGGCCTGCTATGCTTTGTACCCGATTGGATCCGATGGTCCACGTACAAAATCAAAGTTAATCTTTATCACTAAATTTTACCTTGTAGAATAAAAACACTTAACTTTACTAAAGCTACTCTTTTGTCAAAATGAACTAGCTAGCTAGTTGTTTAGTCAAGCCAAGATGTGTATACATCCTGTTGGACTATTATTTCCAACAAAATACTCACTTAACAAATAAATATAAAATTATAATTTATCTTTTGGAAGTTAGTTAAAACAAGTGATAGGCTATGATTTTGATCAAAATAAGATATTAAGTAATCCGACCACGGACCTCTTTTAACAGTTTTCTCAGTTCCCTTAACCATTATTTTTTGTGATTATGTCATTGGTCACCTGATACACCAGTCAAAGAGTTGAGTCAACTCGTGCACAGCATACATGTACATCGCTATGCACCGCTCCCTCTCCAGTCACCTCATCTGCTTCTTTCCCTCTGGCTTGCCTTCACCAAAGGCCCGCCTTTTGGGCAAGAGGATAGATCGGCGGATAAGCAGCGGCACGACCACCCCCGCGCTTCACCGCCGCTACATATCACTGACTCCGCGGCTATGGCCGCCGCCGCCCTTTCTTCCTTCTCTTCCCTCTCCATCCGCTCCTCCTCTGTCCCCACCTCCTTCTCGCTCCCCAAATCCTCCTTTTGCTCCCCCTTTCCAGCCTCCTCCCCTTGCAATTCCTTGCCCGCCCGTAAAGGCTCCACCTTGGCGGTGCCTCACGTCTCCAAGGCCAGCGACATCGACACCTCCTTCTTCGACGAGGTGAACCCCAACGAAGAGATCCCCTTCGACCCGCCCGCTCCACCGGAGGGCTACGTCCCCCCGGTTCCCTTCTATGAGCTGCCTCCTGAGAATGAGGACGAGGTAGCCGCCGCCTACGAGGAGATTTACGGCCCCGCATACAGCGGGGTAAGCATCATGGGTAACGACATTTTTTCCATGGACGCCAAGGTGAAGAAAACCGGGGGATTCGGGTCGCAACGGAGAAGGGAGAAAGTGAAGGACGGGTTCGAAGAGCGGGTGGTACAAGTGAGGAGGGTGACCAAGGTGGTGAAGGGTGGGAAGCAACTCCAGTTCAGGGCCATTGTGGTGGTAGGAAATAAGCAAGGGCAGGTCGGAGTAGGCGTGGGAAAGGCAAAGGAGGTAGTTGCGGCCGTAGAGAAGTCATCGGTGAACGCAAGGAGGAACATCATCTCCGTTCCAATGACCAAGTACTCCACATTCCCGCACAGGTGGGTGATGGTTAGTAATAACTGAAACTAGGGGAGAGTCCAAGAAGTTGTCATTTTTTTTTATATTCTGGTGAAGTTGATACTTCAAAATTGTTTTCTAGTTACGCTAGGCGTCTCTTTGGTAGAATAGAATCATATCCATGTATTGTCATTTAGCTAGATTATAGACGGGAAGACAAGCAGATGCCTGCGTTCCTCCAAAATCTAAAAGCAAATTAGAATATTTTAATATCAAAAGCATGATTTGATGATTACTTGCTGCTTCAACTTCAAGTGTCCTGGGTTCTCCATCTATTTACTGTTCTCAATCTTTTCAGTATATATGTTTTTTTTTGTATTTCGAAGCAAATTATATCTTGCAATCCCTATCCACTAACTTGTCTCCACCAAGCTGCACCGTGTCTAGGCTAATGTGGATTGACAGGGGAATATATTCTTCAACTTTCTGCTTGCTTTTGAAGAAAGGATAGACAAAACTTGACTTTGAGCGATTCTTTTGGTTTTAGTCATGGCTTGCTAACATGACAACATTTTCCAATTGGTTGATTGTGGGTATCTTTTGTTGAAAAAGATGGTAGGCAAGCAAAAAGATATCTGGTTTATCTGTCTCTGGGTGTCTGCAACATGGAACCTGGTCCTATCCAATACCTCTTATGCCCATAGATGGACAGTTCCAATAGAATTGAGTTAGATGAGCATGAAAGGAACATGATTGGCTTGTTCTTAGTTCCAACAAGGACAATTACTAGTTGAGTGCTTTTTTCTATGTTTATTAAATGTAAAAAAACAAGAATCACTGTACTATGTTAAAAAGGCTTCTGAAAACTGGAAAGTTGCTTGTAGCACAAGTACCATGCTTAGTTTCCTTTTGTAACTTTGTTTCCTTGTGACAATTTAGTTGATGCTGGCAACTGGTTGCTTGGCTGGAAATCATGATCAACCTCTATCATATAAGATAAGCACGGGTCATTACTGTACTTAGGTTGTGGCTTTACCGACCGGCACGCCATCAATATCAGTTATATATTGATATGTACGCCATTGCACTAGATGAAGTTCCTTAAATATAAAAGCTTTGTTTATTGCATTTCTTTGCTGCATTTCCATTTTTTTTCAGGTCATCAAAGTTGATGCATGTTCTTTCTATTTACAACCTTGACCACGTGTACTTGTTCAACAAGAGGATTCAAATGACGCTTTGTTTCATCAAGCATCACAGCTTTTGATGCTTCCAAAAATATACTTTTGATATTTATATTTTATATTTAAGGATGAAAACTTTAGACTGAGGATGTTTGTGGACGATAATGCCAGCATGTCCCGACTCCTAATTGCAGCACCATCTCTGTTAATCCACAGTATGCCATCCTTGTAAGGAAGTCTTGATTACAATTACTTTAGATACCTGATTGTAATGCCTTTCTTCTCTGTTCAATCTATTCAACTGCTTCGTTGTTAAACAAATTCTTGTCTACACTCCATTTTATTTTAATTGCAATAGCAAATGAATGTCTATGTAGGCTGTTCATGCAGATGTGCTGCACTGCACATCTTCTTCAAGACTGTTTGAAGTGTGATTAGGTGACAGAATGTTATTAGGTTGCTTTCTTACTCTTAAGCCATTCATGTCAGTTGATGCATTATCTTTGAAAATGAATGTTGGCCAAGGTGGCTGAAGTGAACGTGTTTAAGGTTATTGTTCTTGGAGCATTTCTAGATATGGAAATCCATGGATGCAAGACTCTTATCTCTTAGCATCTGATATCTTCCTATCCCCTAATTTGATGTGTGCGGCATGCATTTCTGACATCTTCCTATCCCCTAATTTGATGTGAGCCGAATGCATTCTGCATAGGAAGAGGGTTGCACATCTATTTTTGAGAAGGCATCGCTACCACTGCTTTTAGGAATTTCCTTGCAAATGCTGGCATTAATGCATAGATTCATATGTAAATATGGACATTCATATACGCTGAACTTGTAATGATTGATTAAATCAAATGACTGGCCGAACAACTGTGTTAATTAGTAGCCTTCCCAGGAGGTCAACCATCCTTGGCCTACTCCCAACAGAGTGCGCTTAACTTCGGTGTTTTTTCAACTTAACTTCCGAAAAATGGTTAACCGGTATTGTTGGTAGTCCACTGATTTAATCTCTTAACATATTCACAAACCAGAGTGTCACAATTTACCCCCCTTAAAGACGTGACGCCCTTGTCAAGACCACACATATCACATATCACATACTCAGACGAGTCACACCGGATCTTCCGGCTGGGTCATGCTCTGATACCATATGTAACGACCGATTAAATCAACTGACTTGCCCAATAACCATGCTGATTAGCAGCCTTCTCAGGAGGTCACCCATCATTAGCCTACTCCTAACAGAGCACGTTTAACTTCGGAGTTTTTTCAACTCAACATCTGAAAAATGGTTAACCGATGTTGTTGGTAGTCACTGATTTAATCTCTTAACATATTCACAAACCGAGGTGTCAAAGAACTCATGCCCTTTCTTCACCAGGTTTGGTCTCAAATATTATGTTGTCTATGATGATTATGCAACTATCTTGTTCAAATTCTAGTTTTGTCCTCCGTTTATTTTTCTTATATGTTTTAAGAGTTGCATCGTCATTCTTCACGCTTGACAGGTCTGATGGGGACTATGGGGCTGCAAAGGTGATGCTCAGACCCGCCTCTCCTGGTACCGGTGTCATCGCAGGAGGAGCTGTAAGGATCGTGTTAGAAATGGCAGGTGTGGAGAACGCACTTGGGAAGCAGCTGGGTAGCAACAATGCCCTCAACAATGCCAGAGCAACTGTTGTTGCCATCCAGAAAATGAGGCAGTTCCGGGAGGTAGCACAACAACGCGGGATCCCCATGGAGGAGCTTTGGAAGTGATCTCGTGAACATTAGCTCCTCCCCTTTATTTCTCTTATTCTGTTTTTCGTCGAAAAGATAGTCAATCTTCCCTTAGTTTGTTCATCGAAGAGACAGTTATTTCCGTAGTGAATCTTGTGTTATCAGTGTCGAGTGAAAAAAAAAGGTTGTAATACATGCAAGGAATTCTTCCACTAGAGCAAAGTTCAATCTACTTCCAACAACCTAATGGGGTGTTTGGTTAGAGTATCAAAAATGATACTATATTAGTATTGATATTGATATTTCTAGAAGATGAAGTATCAATATCAAAATTGATATAAGTTGACACTTGTATTACATAACATGTGTTGTTTGCACTATAAATTTCAAAATTGATACTATTAGCCAAACACCTCAAGGTGATTACAATCAATATCAATTTTAAAAACAAAAGTGATAGAGGTGTCTAATAGTGTTACCAAACAGGACATAAGCTTGAAAAAACAAAAACAAAACCCAATTTGTTACAGCTGTTTATAATATATTCAGAACACCAAATAAAATAACATCTAGGCGTCATATTCTGAAGATCTTGAGGATATGTAGTAACATGCATATCTAAATTCTTACAGAGGCATAGTATAACAAAATTCAGTATTCTATGGATTGGTTATTGAGGATACAAAAGCGAAGGCTGTATGGCAGCTAAGCTGCACTGAAGGTTGAAGACGATGAAGCACTGTTCAGTACTCAAAAAGAGTTGAAAAACTTTCAGTGACAAAGCTTTCTTCTTGGCGACCCACCTTGGGCGGGTTGGCATGGACGTCTGCGTGGGGGTGCAGCGTTCTCACGTTCGAGCCTCGAACGTCGTTTTGTCTGCCGCTCGAACGCTGTCTGTCCCGGGGGGACCAACGATCGGGTGACAATCGTCCGTCGACGCACTGCACTGTGCATGCTTCGGTCATCCGACCAACAAAAAAGACAAAGCTTTCTTCTTGGACTACTGGTCCTGGAATTATTGGTCTGTATCGGGTCTGACCCGATCTACTCCGAAGGCGGATCAAATCCGGTGCAGGCTGACGGGGCTGGCGTCCTTTGGACAGCTTGAGGCCCATTAGTGTCTTTAAAGCTTGACACCCTGTTTGACTAGCACAAGTGAAATGAGATTATATCAATTTTGATATTAATATTTATAGGATATAAAGTATCTTTCACAAAATCGATACATTTAGACACTTGCATAATAATTTATTACACGTTGTTTTTTAAAATTTGAAATTAATAATTAACACCTAAACATGTTGATTCATGCCAATATCAATCTCAAAATTAATAATGATATAGATATTTGATATTGTTCCAAACAGGATACGATTAAAGCCTATTAGGCCCCCTCCTTCCCTCCCCCTCTTTCCTATCTACATAGAACACACACATCAATCTCTCAATTTCTTACAATAGCTCTCTTAATTTTTTGCTGCCAAATACTAATTGTTTATTTTATTTGTTTTTTTGTCAAATTTTCATTATTTTTTAAGTTTTATAAAAAAACAATTTGGCACTAGAAATAACACTAAAGGTATATATAGTCTTCAAGAACCTTGTATTTTTGTCATCCGAAGTCAGGTTAGAGTCGATTTGCTTGATGTCCTACTTTCCTAGGAAGTAACGAGAAAGCTATTATTTCTAAATAAAACCTTTTAAAGTTAGATTTACTTTTTTTTCTGGTTGCATTAGACATGACAGAAGGAATGTAATAATTAAATAAGCTATGACCCAATACAATCAATCTTCTTAGGATGATCATCTATCCTCGTATTACTCTCAAAACATATCAAAACCACACATACATCATATGTCATGTACCCGAGCATGTCACACCAGATTTTCCAATGGGGTCATGTTTTGATATTATATATATATAACGTGTATTGGTCCAACAACTTTGCTGATTAGCGATTTTTCCCCCAAGCCACCCGCATTGGAATTTTTTCTAACAAAGTAGATTTGATATATATTAGAGTGTTTTTAACTCGACTTTTAAAAGATAATTAATCGAAATTGTCCATGATCTACTGATTTGGCACCGTATTATGAAAAAGTGCCACGAGAGAGACAATACCCATCCTTCTAGTTTCTCGCGACTCTTATGCACTATAGGGGGGGTAGAGTTAGGGCTATAAACGGGTCGGATTTGGTAGCAAAATCACCAAAATCCGATTCCGATAAAAGTTAAGAGATTCTAATTCCGATAAGAGTTTAGAGATTTCAAATCCGATTCCGATAATTTCAGAATCACTATTTTCTAATTTCGATCCGATTCTGAATATGTTATCGGAATCGAATCCGATAATTTTTGAAATACATATTAAATATTAATTTTTACTAAAAACGAATTAATAATCACATATAATTATTAAATTTTGATATAATCTATTTAAAATTTTATTTTTATCATTTTATATATTATATTTTGTAATTTATTTAACTTTATTTTTATCTATATACACTTATTTTTTATCAGAATCAGATTAACAGAAACGAAATCAACTGATTCTGATTTTAATTCTAATAAACTATCGAAATATCCGATTCGATAACTTATGTGATACAAAAACAAGTTTCATACTCGTTAATTTTTATTTATTGAAATCGGATCAAAATATCAGACCATCGAATTGTGTTTACACCCTTGGGCAGAGTAGACCCACAGACTTTAACAAAGTCTCTTGGCCGTGCTTTTCCCACCGTGGAGATCACGGCAGATCGATGGATGGAGTAGAAATCTTCTCCTTTCACTCCTCTCGTTGACATGAGCTTAGGTGACGTTTGATTATACTTAATCTGAAAATATTAACTCTTAATTTCACCTCTAATCTCTTAACTTGTGGTAAAAAAGTACTTAACTTGATTAAGATGTAAGTGATAAATGTGTTTGATAAAACATCTAAATCAACATCTAATTAAAATGATTTCATGTATACAAATTTAATACACATAATATTAATACAAAATATTATGATAAATACATTAATTTAAATGTATAAAAATAGTTTTTTTCAAACCAATTTAAGAATTTTTATTTTATTAATAAATAAGTTAATAACTCTCGTATCACTACTAATTTTGCTCTAATATATATATGTTGCTTTTAACCTGTTATATTCTAATTAAATTAGTTATATATTATTTATTTATTATTAAATGAATTTTTAGAATATATATTATGTTGTTGGTGTGCGTGTGTGCGTGAGTGAGAGAGAGCAAGGGACGGAGGTCACATCTTCTGCTTCTGGGCCTCCATCCAACGTCTGAATGCAAAAAAGTTAAAAAATAAAACTGAATCATTCAGAGCTTTGCTCAGATATAGAGGTCAGGTTAGACATTTATTCAGAGTACTTATCAAACACTCACAAGTGTCTGAAGTCTGACCGAATCAGACAAAATACATTGATTCAGTGTTATCAAACACAGCCTTAGCTTGTCGTCTGATCAGGGCCGGGGTCCCCCGCTCTTGTCCCCCTTTACCTTGTTTGGTTAGAATATAAAAATAAAATATATTGATATTACCAATATCAAAATTGATGTATATATGCATATAAAATTTTATATTGCATAACACGTTTAGTTTGTACAATATGTTTCGAAATTGATTTAACAAAACGAACACCTCTCGATCGACAATCATATATATATGTATCAACACCAATTTCAAAAGTAACAAGGACCGAGGTCTCTAGAACTTATGGGGTTTTTGGTTGCACGGTGATAATGAAGGTTTTTATTTTAATTTATAAAAATTGTAAGGAAACTTGTTAAAAGATGTGTTTGGTAACTATGACAAATTTATGTTTTGAAAGTATTTTTCTTCTTAAACAAAAAAAGAGGATCTCACCTCTTTCTTTCTTCTTTTAGTCTTCCACTACTCTGTTTGATCATGCATGGTAATTACTCTTTTTTGTTATCACATTTCTCTAAACATTATAATTTTCGGTCATGAGTTAGTTCACTTTTTATTTTAATATAATTTTTTATCACGAAGATGCACAAAAAATTATCATGCAACCAAGCACCCCCATTAATTAACTACAAACTGGGGCATTAGATAGCCCCCTGTCACATATCTAAGGGGCCCATCCCATCTCCATAAGAGGATCACGACTCACGTGTAACAGCTGATTAAGTTTGTTACGAGATTAATTAATACGGAAGAATAAATCCTTTTTATTGAACGATCTCCAAACGTTTATGGGGTGTTTGGTTGTATGATAATTTTTTGTACACTTTCATGATAAAAAATTGTATTAAAAAAAAAAGTGAACCAACTCATGACATAAAATTATCATGTTTGGAGGGGTGTGATTACAAAAAAGAGTAACTACCACACATGACCAAACAAAGTGGGGGACCACAAGAAAAAAGAAAGAGGTGAGACCCTCTTTTTTTGTTTAAGAAGAAAATCACTTTTAAAACATAAAATTGTCATGTTTACCAAACACCTCTTTTAACAAGTTTTCTTACAATTTTTAAAAATTAAAATAAAAACATTCATTATCATACAACCAAACACCCCATTAATATATATCTGGTACATGGGCGACCTGGAACACGATTAATTCATGGGCACAAGAGAAGCAGATAACAGTTAATCGCAATGGCGTGGAAGGATTCCCAGCCGAATTCTAGTCAAAGAATAGTAAGCACTAAAATATAGAGCTATATGATATACGGTACTGTCATATTATACTATTTTAACATAGGTGGGGTCGGAAGTTAGGACCACGTCGGTTGGGCCCAAAACCGACTCGGAATGGCCGGGGTTGAGACCCGAGTCAGGTCAAGGTCGGTCGGGATAACAAAATAATAATTTTAAAATATTTATTGGGTCGGAGTCTCAGGGTTGGGATCAGATCGATCGACCCAAAAATTAACCGAGTCAGATCCAGATCGCGACTCCACATTTCATGTTTCACATAAAGTGAAGCTGGCGAAGGAAGCGTGGAGGAGGGGGAAAAGGGTATATGTACGAGAGCTCTAACCTATCCTTGAACCCGAGAAAGGCGTGATCAGGTTCGCCGTTAAGGTGTTTAATTAAGACCCGAAAGTAATTTCGGAAAGTAATTTCGGATCCAGATTTTTTATCGGACCCAGTAAGTCCGTTGACAGGTCTATAGACAGTACTGTCATATTATACTATCTTCGTATACAATGAAGCTGGCTAAGGAAGCGTGGCGGAGGGAGGAAAAGGATACATGTACGAGAGCTCGATCGGCGGTGGTTGGAGTTGGACGGAAGAAGAGATCTTGGTCGGCCGGGTTTTCGTACGTACGTCGTCGGCACGGAAGAAGATGACCGCTACCATCTGGTCGTCGTCGGCCACCAGACGCCAGCTCGCTTCTTCCCATTATCTGACGAGTCTCTCTCTCTCTCTATACACTTCTCCGGCGAAAGGATGTCCATGTCGCGTTCAAAAAAAAAAAAGAAAAAAAGAAAGGAATGTCCATGCGATTATACAAGTGGCATCCACCATCCACAAGCAGCACGGAAGCCTTGATAGAACGTAGGAAAAAAAAAAGAAATTAATTAGAGGTCCAGTCAAGAAAATATCGTTGACAGGAGGAGGCTCGTTCTCCATGATATGCTCAAGAAGATCAGGCACGATCGATTACGCACCCTCGTTGAGTCACCGTCGAGTTTGGTTTTTTTTTTTCACATTCACCCCCGCGGGCCCCGACTTTTTTTTTTTAAAAAAATAACATACTTAACGACTTGTTTGGTAACACTATTAGATACTTCTGTCACTATCAATTTTAAAATTGATATTGATAGGAACTATTATGAGGTGTTTGGTTAATTATATCAATTTTAAAATTTACAGTGCAAACAAAACATATTATGTAATACAAGTGTCGACTTGTATTACTTTTGATATCGATACTCTAACATTTTAAAATATTAATATCAATATTGATATAGTACCAAAAATGAAACTCTAACCGAACATGGTATGATTTTTTTTTTTGTAAAACTAGTACAATAAATTTTTTTTTCTTTCTAATACCCTGTTTGATAACACTATTAGATACCTCTATCACTATCAACAAATAATAGTGATAGAAACTATTAAGAGGTGTTTGATTAATTGTATCAATTTTAAAATTTGTAGTACAAACAAAACACATTATATAATACAAGTGTCGACTTGTATTACTTTTGATATCGATACTCTAACATTTTAAAATATTAATATCAATATTGATATAGTACCAAACCGGGCATAAAGTAACACAATTTTAGAAAAAAATTTGTTGAACTAAGTAGCGACTTTCAGGTGAAAGTTGTATTGTTTTTAAAACGCTGAATTCTCATATTAAAAAAAAAATAGTGCATGGTCAGCGACTTCCATTCTTTCGATGGTAGTAGCGACTTTGTCCAAAATATGTAATTGTTGAAAAGATAAAAAAATTTACTGTGTTAGTTCTAATTTTTTTTAGACGCTAGTTCAAATGTTTTATCAAACAGCCTGAAAATCTGAACCTCTAATCTTTGACCGAATCTTTAAATTAATCAAAAATTAATCATTTTATCCAACGGCCTAAATATTTAAACTCTGACCCATTCAAAAGTTAGATATTGAATAAGTCAAAATAGATTCTTAAAGATATATATTATATATAGATATATTACTTCTATCATGTTTACAGAATTACATACGTAAAATAATAATCTAGATCATACAAACAAAACTTGCCTCCGACCATGGTGTAAGTTGAGATAATATATATATATATATATATATATACACACACACATCTGTACTCTCTGTCTCTGTATATGTGTGTGTGTATATATATGCATTATATGATGCTTGTCATGTTCTTCCACAACGAGTAGGCAAGAAAGAAGAGGAAGACCACACCAAGTCGTACCTTGCGACCGACCTACGAGGATGTTTCGGAGACAGAGAAAGGAACTAAGGAATAGATGTGGGATGCAATAGATATATATATAAATATATATCTCGAGAAACTACAAAATCCACCGGATCGACGTGGTCCTCTTCTTTACATTATCAAATATATGTATAGAGAGAGATCATACCCAGTGGGTACCCTTCTGAGAGAGAGAGAGAGAGAGAGAGAGAGAGAGAGAGAGAGAGAGAGAGAGAGAGAGAGAGAGAGAGAGAGAGAGAGAGAGCCACTCAGTGGGCTACCCCTTGGAGAGTTAGTGCTCTTGGTTTCAGCTTCCTTTTGCCCTCTGGGTCGATAGAAGAGATAGAGAATAGAAGAGAGAGCCCGCTGATGATCTGCCCACATGGTACGTAGGTCCGGCCAACCGATCATGTGAGTCTACGTACCCAAGGCTTTGGCATGCATGTTCCAAGAGAGCTGGTCACCTCAGTCCCATGGTGGGAGGGTTTGCCCATGGTCTCCAACCACCCACTGTCATGTTTCCTCCCCGTTAATTAAATGAGCTTGCGTGAGAAGGCAAAGCGACACTTCTTTAATCGTCGTTGGTGAATGACATTTTTTTTTGTTACTAACCACGCAAAAATATTACAAACAACCCTAAAAATATTACTAATCATTAATAATATTTTAGAGTGGTTAATATATAACCAGAAAAAAGTTACTTAACAACATATTGCATGACTTGGTAACAAAGTACACTATTCCGTAATGAGTCAAAGAATGTTTGGAGACTGTGTGGCAAGCCCCTCCATTATGGGACCGAGGTGATTTGCTCTCCTGCATTTAATGGGGGTGTTTGGTTGCATGATAATTAAAGTTTTTATTTTAATTTTTAAAAATTGTAAGAAAACTTGTTAAAAGAGGTGTTTGACAATCATGACAATTTTATATTTTGAAAGTGATTTTCTTCTTAAACAAAAAAAGAGGGTCTCACCTCTTTCTTTTTTCTTGTGGTCCCCCACTTTATTTGGTCATGTGCGGTGGTTACTCTTTTTTGTAATCACATCCCTCCAAACATGATAATTTTATGTCATGAGTTGGTTTACTTTTTATTTTAATACAATTTTTTATCATGAAAGTGTACAAAAAATTATCATGCAACCAAACACTCCATAAGGTTTTTACGCAAAAATTCGGACTCTCCCCTCCCTGGTAGACCTAACAAGGTGCTTGGTTGGATAATAAGTTTTTATATATTTATATTAAGATAAGATGTAAGTTAATGTAAAATTGCCATATTTAGGAGATGTGATAACAAATGGATAGGGGAGGCATATATATATATACACACGACCAAAAGCGGTGAAGGAATCACGAGATAAAAAAGAGGGCTTATTTTTTGTCCAAGATAAAATATTTTTAAAGATAAAAAATCGTAACAGCAGCAAATACTTCTTTTAACAGTTTTAACAAAACACAAAATTGTAACAAAAACACAACTTTTCATTCAACCAAACACAGTATAAACTACATCCAATCGCAAGAAGAAGTAAACCCACATGTTGGGTGTTGTCAATTTTCTTGAGTTTTTCTATAAATAACATAGACAGCAGCAAATACTTCTTTTAACAGTTTTAACAAAACACAAAATTGTAACAAAAACACAACTTTTCATTCAACCAAACACAGTATAAACTACATCCAAACGCAAGAAGAAGTAAACCCACATGTTGGGTGTTGCCAAGTTTCTTGAGTTTTTTTATAAATAACATAGAATTTTTAAAATTGCAAGAATAGCTCCGCAAAATTTTTAATCAAGGAAATTGTGCACAATCTTTAAAGAACAACTCCCTGACTCTGTGCGTCCGACTTTAACATCAAGTTATTAAAAAAAATCTCAGCCTAGTGTCAATTAAAGTCATAGAATATTAATCAAGTTACAAACAAAGTTGGACAAAACTGCCATGACTTCTGGATAGATCTCGGCATTAAAGCATAACACAAGTCCAATAAAATTACTCTGATTTTAAGAGAGAGCGCAGGTTTTATAAGTAGGTCATTCGCAATTTGACTTTGAAAGTAGGAGTACGAAACTCCGACTTGTGAATGACTTAATGTGAGTGGAGACGTCTTTCAAACAAAATGACATTGGGGGGGGGGGGGGCTTTTATAATTCGTGTTCACGAAATTATGATGTTATCCTGAAACTCTTTTACCTTTATATTTTGCAATTTAAAAGAAAGCTGTGCTATTTAAAAAGGACAAGAAAAAAACTCACTTTCCTGTGAGAATTCCTTATCTTTTTGTTTTCTCTTTTCAAGGAAGGGGAGGAATAAGACGGCGACCGGAGGTGTGGCGGTGGTGGTGATGCCACTGCCCGCCGGCGCCGGCCCCTTCAGATCGAGCTCTCTTATTAATATCGCTAAATAACAAGACGAGAGAGAGAGAGAGAGAGAGAGTACTAGCTAGGTACTGTGTTGGAAGCTGCAAATGAAGAGCAGCGCGGCGGATGGGCCTGATCTGCGGACTGTTTCTTCTTCCAGACGCTAGCTTCTTCTCTCCTTGGTTCTCGATCACACCTCTTCCTCTCCGCCTGCCCACATCACACACACTTTCATTCCCAGACGAATTCCTCCTCCGGTCAGCAGCGGGGCTACCGGACGACGACGGTGGAGAGGAAGGTGATGGGATGTGGACGGACCTCCTGTGACACCAGTGGACGCGGCAGGTTGCTCTCTCTCTCTCTCTGGTCAATTGATTCTGTGCATGCAATTCCAGTTTGTTTTCTAGCTCTTGGAAGAGAACCTCTCGAACGTGCGAGGGTTCAACGCGCAACCCCGATAATGTAAGGAGGACAGTCCATCATCTTCTTCCCGTTTCCGTTAGAGCTCTGAACTACAGGATAGCTAGGGGAGATATATATATATCGATCTCTACGTACGTGCATGGTCAATGGTTGATCTCACCACTTAATTAATCAATTAAACAATCATGCATATGGCGTCCATATAGCGTCCCCCAACCATGCATCTTGATTAGTGTCTACATTATTATGCGAACACAAGGCGCGCGTGTATATATATCATCTTGTTCTTCTGGCAATTACTCGAGATTTTAATTAGCATATCGTCACGTACGTACCCCGAAGATCTCCCGTCGATTTTTACGCCGGTACGTAATTAATTAACCTCGCTTAATTTTAAGCAAGCTACGTACAACTGTTGTAAATTAAAGTAGCTAGTGGTAATTAAAAGCTTAAACAAATATATGGTCAAGCCCATGTTCTTGGTTTTCTAGCTTGTGATCTCCAAGCTCAACACGGGGAAAATAAGGTGGATAAAAGAATTAAGTAAAAAAATTCCAGAAAGACGACCCCATCAAACGCCGCTGGTTGGAGACTACAACAATATCTCTGCGCATAATTAATTAATGTGTGTGTACTATTTTCAGTTCTAACTTTTAAAGTATTTTGGGTAATTTATATGAAAAATTAACCGATAGGTACACGGATAACGGTATCACGTACCGACCTAGGTACCGATAAGGACTCAGAAAGGACAAGAATTTCATTAAAGAATTTCGAAATAATTTCTCGCCTACGCGACCGGCCCCGGTCGTCTTCTCCATCGCTACTTGCACCGCCCCCCGACCCTCATCTTTCCCTTCCCTCCTCTCTCTCTCTCTCTCTGAGAATTCCCGTTGACTCGGTGCTGCAGATATAGATGAGAGGATGCTCCCGCAACACGACCACCGGCGACGCTCGGTTGGCGGCGCCTTCCCCGATCAAGCCGGTATCATCATCAGGAGGCGCCGCCCCTGGTTTGAGCCGCATGGCCTCCTCGGCAAGGGCGGCGGCGGACAGGCCGGGAGGGGGCCCGCCGGCCGGCGGGCAAGCTCTCCGGTGTCCCCGCTGCGACTCCTCCAACACCAAGTTCTGCTACTACAACAACTACAGCCTCTCGCAGCCCCGACACTTCTGCAAGGCCTGCAAGCGCTACTGGACCCGCGGCGGCGCCCTCCGCAACGTCCCCGTAGGCGGCGGCTGCCGAAAGAACAAACGCATCAAGAAGCCTTCAGCTACCGCCGCCATCGCTACTTCGGCGACACCCCCGTCTTTCCCCTTCCTAACTAACACGAACGCGGCCGCCATGGCAGCCCCCTCCGACTCCTCCGATCTCGGTCTCCTCCTGTATGGCCTGGCAAATCCGTCGACCTCCGACATGAGCAATATCCCCTTGCCCTGCAACCCCAACGAGTTTCATCACCAGCTCGTCGCCCTGAACCAGAGCTGCGGCTTCCCATCCAACACCGGCGAAGATTACCACCAGCTTCCCGGCCCAACCCCCTCCGATCTTCTCCAGGACACTCCCCCCTTCAGCCTCGCCGCCGCCTTCCATTCGCAACAGCCCAGCGAACACATGATCTTCTCCCTCCCTAACAGCGGCGGAATTAATTTCTTGGAGTGGCAACCTCCGCTGCCCGGCGAACCAGCGCCGGAGACGATCCCGGCCGCGTCGACGTCCCTCCACTGGAATATGGGCGCCGCCGCCCTTGGTGCCGGAGCTTGGGCAGACGCCGCCTGCTTCGGACCCTCCGTCGCCCCCCCGATCTGACACAGACATACAAAAGGAGGTCCTCTCTACGGAGCAGCCGGCCGGAGAACCGCATTTGCCTTGAAAAAAAGAAAAAACCTTCTTTTGCTTTTCCCGTCTTTTCATCCTCCAACTTTTTCTTCGTCCGGCGGTGCTTATCAGTGATCGCGATCGCCGGCGGTGGAGAGTTTGAATCGGAGAGTTCATCTCGGCTGCTGCAGACGCGCGCACGCTTCAGAGATATGATCGAAGAAGCCTCTAATTTACTCGCTCCGAGAGGAACGTCGTCGATCGGATCCATTCGGCCTTCCCAGACAAACCCCTCTTTCTCTCTTCCGGCCAAGAACTGACCGTTTTCGACACCATTGAATTGTCCAAGAAGATGTATGAACCACCAGAACACAGTGTTGTGCGTGTATATGCAAATACTGCTGGCCGGTTAACCATATGTACGTATACGTACCCTTCTGTTTTTCATTTTTCTCTCAATTTCGATCGGGTGTTCATATGTGGATATCACACTACACTATGCTTGCTTGTTGGGATTCCTCGTTCACATTTGGGTACGTTCTGTGCATTTGCATGGGCTTTTATCATCATCGATATCGAGAGGGACGTATATATATGTCTTGAAAAGGGAAAAAAAGTAGAATGTTCCAAAGATCACATATTTATCTAAAACTTAAGACATTTAGATAACCAAGACCGAGAGCAATGATAGAAATACACGGGATAGTGTCGAACGAAAATAAGAGCAGACTCATTAAAGAGACAAAGTCTTAAAAATTTAACCAACTCAGATATCATGTGAAAAATATCAAAATTTATATATTTAGACGATCAAGATCAAGTTTATAAACAAGAAAATATTTCTTTGATATTCAACGTGAGACTAAGTCACTTAACAACTAACACACAATTACGAAGCATGATTAACAAGAATAATCCCATGACTAACCAGGTCCTCGCCCGCTGTTATATGTTGCAAATGGGTTCTCCTTCGCCCATCATACCTCTGTGGTCTTCGTCGAATTCTTCCCAAAAAGTATGTGGAAGCCATGATAAAAATCTCTGTTCTTACTTCTTATAGATATTTTGTTCATTGATAAAAAAAGGGCCGGGTAAGGTCTCTTTTTTTCTGGCGATCCCCAATTTTTACTTATATGATATCCTTTCTCTTTGTTACCTATTTTAATTACAATAAACTTATTTTTATATATAATTTTATCATAAAAATGTATAAAAGGTTAATGTGAAGACAGACATCCAATAGTAAGTAAATTTTTTATTTCTATTTTATATGATCCACCCCTTCCCTTCCCGGGCCCGCTTGTAGCATGTCCCCTGCAACCCCCCTCTGGTTAGGTCCACGACCCTCGTGTCGACTAGAAGAAGAAAAAAAAAAGCCCACCAACTTATTTAAATTTTAAATTCAGGGGATCGTAGTATAGTAAGAATGCAAGTCTCCTAGATTAACAAAATTAGACATATTATAATTAATTTTGTATTTTTATTATTTAAAACACGCACTTTTTTTTCCCTCAGGACCTTTTAATTTCAGCTTGTAGGGATGCGCATTCAACGGTTCGAGCAATCAAAGTGAGCCCAACTCAGTTTTGACTCGGTTCGAGTCACCAGTTCGCGGCTCAACTAACTTGGAAGTCTTTCTCTCAATTATCAAAAAATATAAAATATATATATAAGTAGTATAAGTAGGTGGTTTTTATCATTCTCATATTGTGTACAAATTCTCATCGAAAAAAGACTGATTTCCTCTGGTGAAGAATTCATTCTCATATTAAGTTTCCATAGGAACCTGGAACGAAAAAGACAACATATAGGATCAGTAGAAGACACCCTCCCTTGGCTTTAGCTATGGCCTGAAACTCTGAAAAATCTACCAATCCCAAGAATCCATAGGATTTTTTATGGATCCAACAAAACAAATAAGAAAAAGAGATATTTAATTGTTTAGCCTTAGATCTTTTATATATGAATTGTAGGTAAGATCCCCTCCCTGCGTATTCTCTATATATACCAAACAAGGTCAAAATATTTAAACTGATTTAAATAAAACTTTATAAACATATTATTATTTCATTAATAGAAATATTAATTGTATATTTTATAATAAAATAATATTTATTTTAATTAATTAATCGTAAATTGTTTCAAGTTAATTTGATTTAAGTACATTGTTTAGTACGATTGAGACTAAACATTCACACTCCTACCAAAACTTTTAATTATTAGTATCAATTTTAAAATTTATATTACAAATAAAATATTTTATGTGCTTGTATCAATTTTATGTGATATTATAAAAGTAATAATGTTAAAATAAATATAATTTTATTTTTAATACTCCAACAGAAGTGGGCGCAGAGCAGCGTGGAGAAGGCGAGAAGGGAGAGGTGGCGCTCAGGGAGGGAGCTTCGACGGCTCTTACAAACCCCAAAACCATGGTGTTGAGGTAGAAGGGCCCAAGATATATAAGCACTATATCAAGTCTCAAATAGTCAATATGGGATTATCCCCACAATTCTAACACTCCCCCTCACTGCCACAGTGGGCAGTGAAAATAAGAGGCAAGATAATCAAGTATTAAAGATCGATAAGTGCCCGCTCTGATACCATCTTACAAGCCCCAAAACCATGGTGTTGAGGTAGAAGGGCCCAAGATATATAAGCACTATATCAAGTCTCAAATAGTCAATATGGGACTATCCCCACAATTCTAACACTCCCCCTCACTGCTACAGTGGGCAGTGAAAATAAGAGGCAAGATAATCAAGTATTAAAGATCGATAAATGCCCGCTCTGATACCATCTTACAAGCCCCAAAACCATGGTGTTGAGGTAGAAGGGCCCAGGATATGTAAGCACTATATCAAATCTCAAATAGTCAATATGGGACTATCCCCACAATTCTAACAACGGCGCGTGTCAAGCGAAGCTCCAGCAGCCTTCTCCGCCGCCGCCGCCGCCGCATCCATCCGCTTTGTCGCTTCCCGTCGCCTCTACTAATTCATAGAAATCGCATCGCTCTCGGCACCGGACGGAGACCGTCGACGGAGGTGACCGCGATATGGCGACCCTGCCGCTGGGACGCGCCCTGCTACTCGGCGGCAGCTGCAACGCCTCCAGGGATTTCCCTTCTCCGCTCTTCCGCTCGCCCAACGTCTCTGTTCAGCGCCGTCGCCTCGCAACGTCGCCGGCCTCCTCCCAGGTCTGATCTCTTCTCCTTCTGCTGGGGAATTTCATTCGTACGACGGAATCGTTCGATTATTTGGCTATTTGCAGAGCATCAACGGAAATGATGATCAAGATATGGCGGTGAAAGCCAAGGGATCCGCCCGGGAAGCCGGGGACAAGACAGGGTCCGCGGCGGACAAGGTTTGGGAGGCCGCAGGCCGTGGGTCTGAGGTCGCCCGCGACGCCGCCGAGCGCACAGGGGAGACGTTGAAGCAGACGAGAAGCACCGCCGCCCGGAGGGCCGGGGGAACAGCAGCCGCGGCCAAAGAGACGGGAAAAGCGCGCGCAGAGGCGCAGGCCAAGGAGAGGTCGTCGGAGGCGGCCAAGGAGGATAAGGACATGACGGAGGAGCACGCGGAGATGGCCGGGGAGAAGGCGGCCGGCGCGGCCATGGAGAAGACGAAGGGAGCGGCCGGCCGGGTGGCGGAGGCGGCGCAGCATGCGGGGGAGATGGCGAAGCAGAAGGTGCAGGACGTCTGGGGTGCGGCGAAGGAGACGACGCAGAAGATCAAGGAGACGGTGGTGGGGAAGAGCGAGGGGGCCGCCAAGCAGGACGCCGGCGAGAAGAAGCAAGCTTGAACCTTGATGCTCGGTGATCGATAATCCTCGTGTTTTCTCCTGTTTGTTTCGGATTCTGATTTCGTCGTGGCTCTTTTGGGTTTCAATCTCTACTTCTTTCTCTGTACTTTTATAGCTCACGGGGGTGTTTGGTTGCATGAGATTTTTACTTTTATTTTTAAAAATTATAAGAAAACTTGTTAAAAGAGGTGTTTGACAACCATGACAATTTTATATTTTGAAAGTGATTTTCTTCTTAAACAAAAAAGAGGGTCACACCTCTTTCTTTTTTCTTGTGGTTACCCACTTTGTTTGGTCATGTACGATGGTTACTCTTTTTTGTTATCACATCCCTACGAACATGATAATTTTATGTCATGAGTTGGTTCACTTTTTATTTTAATACAATTTTTTATCATGAAAGTGTACAAAAAATTATCATGCAACCAAACACCTCGTTAGGGTCTGTGGATAAAAAAATAATCTTGTACAATTATGAAATTATAAGTTAAAATAGTCGAGGAGGTAAATTAGACTCGGTAATTAACAAGACAAAGAGTGTCGAAAGCGTGAAACAAAGTCCATAATCACAAAAACTTGACGAAATTATCTATAGAAATATATTTACAATGATTAATTGTCAAACATCTTTCAGTTACGAATTTGTATTTTTTTCAGTAAGCAATATTTTATTCAGTCAACCAAACTTTTTTTTTTGTTCTGATGATTTCCCTTCTTCATGGTGTACATCAAGGTAACGGACGTGGAGAGTATACTTAACATCATCAATATTACTTAGTATATACAAAGAATATATCAGTTACCTTCTTGGAAACTTTCTGACCTTCGATTTTATAAAACTCAGGTGCATAGAGATATTTTATTTTTAGAAATATCATGTCAAAATTGATTGATATCATTTTTAAACAGTGGTATACGTGTCATATATATATATATATATGAGTTATATTATATATAATGAGATACGATAACACAAGATATGTGGGGGCGTCATGAATATAACAAACTATACAAGGGGGCGAGGAGAATAACTTATATAACCTTTCTTCTAATTTGGTTCAGGAATGTATGACAAGTTTTTTAAAAGAATATTATCTGATTTGTCAAATTACCTGCAACCCTCTTTATTTTATATGTTAATTATCATCTTTGGTTAGATGTGATAACAAAAAAAAATGTAGGAACGATATAAATATATATATAATTAATTAGATGGGCTACCATTAAGTAAGAAAAAGAATATTCACCATTTTTTCCGAGGAGGAATCGTCCGCAGGAACGTAATTTTGTAAAGACCATCAAAACAACTCTTTTAACAAATTTTGCTACAAAAATATAGTTTTAGCAAAAAATATAATTTTAGCAAACAACCAAGCATCCCATAAATTACAACCCGCAACATTAAACATATTTCTCACTTTTAATTCTGAAATTAATGATTGTATAAATTGTCCCTAAATGTTTACGTTATTACTATTAAATTTGATGTGTGTTCAGTAGCAAGTAGTACTTCTTTTATTGTATTGTAACATTAACTAGTTGCTTCCTAATCATTATTTTGCAAAATGTTATGACGTGCTTGATTAGAGCATACTAACGATACGATATTACATTAACTTCTAACGGATAGAATATCAACCACCCAATTAATACATGTGAACACTTATATCATAGTTAATGTCACCCCCAGTTTGATATCATCTTACAAAATCTAAAAGTATGACATTGAAGTTGAAAGACCCAAGATATATAATCAAGCACATTATCATGACTATCTCCATGATTCTATCAGCTCCATGACAAGGCTGACATGGTTGGTGCACTCCATTGGGGTGGCTTGATTGTGACAAGGAAGACATAGAGTGATAAAAATCAAGATGATGATCAAAATTAAATTATAACGAGATCGTGCACAGTTGTTGATACCAACCTACAAGTCTTAGCATTGATGTTCAAAGACCCAAGATATTTAAACACGTTGCCAATGCAATCATCCTTACGCTTCTAACATCACCATGGCGAGACCGACGTGGCTGGGATTATTGCACTCTGGTGGGGCGGCTTATGGGGTGTTTGGTTGCATGATAATTTTTTGTACACTTTCATGATAAAAAATTATATTAAAATAAAAAGTAAACCAACTCATGACATAAAATTATCATGTTTGGAGGGATGTGATAACAAAAAAGAGTTACTATCATTCATGACTAAACAAAGTGGGGGACCACAAGTAAAAAGAAAGAGGTGGGACCCTCTTTTTTGTTTAAGAAGAAAATTACTTTTAAAACATAAAATTGTCAAGGTTATTGTCAAGGTTGTCAAACACCTCTTTTAACAAGTTTTCTTACAATTTTTAAAAATTAAAATAAAAACCTCCATTATCGTGCAACCAAACACCCCATTAGCAACATGACTCGGGCGCGGAAGAAGGAGGTGAGGGTGATTGCGATGGGGGAGAAGAAGAAGGAATGCGGTGTGTTATGTGATCTAGTCCTCTTTGGATCATGTTAATTCAAATATAGAAATTAAATCATAGTTACTAACTTACTATTATTAACATCATCAACTACCTTATTCACTAGACAATCACAAGTTCGTTAGCATAACAAAAATCTTATTTTTAATAATTTATATTTTTGTTAGATTTTGCTTTTAAGTGCGTTGGAATGAACTCATGAAAGTAACATGTAACATATTTTTAACCAGGGGCCGGGGCGTTAGTCAACGGGCTCTTTGGGACAGATTCTTCTAATTAAAATTGATGAAGTGACATAATTTTAACGAAGGACCTGTTTGTGTTTGTTACACTTGTCTTAGTTTAAGACCCCTTTATTCAAAGTAAGAATCTTCTTAGATTTTAAAATGAGTTTTTGTTTGATCAATTAACTTTACAAAAGACATTAAAACGAAAGGTGGGGGGTGACCTCATGATTAAGATGACTTTAAACTAGACTATGCTCTTTCTTTGTTTACCATCACCTCAGCACTCAACTTAAAATAAGAATTATTGTTTCAAATTTTACTGTTTCACATTTGCTCGAGCGATTAAAAAAACCGTAAAATGAAACGAGTACACTATTTGTAAACATTTACAAGTAAACAAAGTATACCCTAATGGGATGTTTGGTTGTACGATAAATTTAGTTTTTATTACAATTTTAAGTTTTTATATTAAAAAGAGGTGTTTAACCACAATTGCAATTTTAGGATTTTTAAGAATTTTTCTTGTTAAACAAACAAGAGGGTGTCACCTCTATTTTTCTTTATCATGTGATCCTCCACTCTGTTTAGTCATATATATATATGGTACTCACACTTTTATGTTATCATATTTTTTCGAACATGCTAATTTTATATCATTGATTAGCTTACACGGTATTTTAATATCTTTTTTATCATGAAAATTTATAAAAAATTATTGTGCAACAAAACACTTTTTAAATTAATATAACTTTTTTTTGTGCTCCACATTGAGTCGGTGGAGAGAAGAAGATATTAAGGATTGTGATGTGTTTGTTTGTCCAATATTTTTTGGTATATTTTCGTGACAAAAAATTATGTTAAAATAAATTATGAACTAACCAATGATAACAAATTATCATGTTCAGAGAGATATAATAGCAATAAAGAGTGACTACCATATAGGACCAAACAAAGTGGAGACCACAAGTTGAAAAAAGAGATTAGACACTTTTTTATCTTAGAAGAAAATCATGTTAAAAACAAAAAATTGTTATCATTGCCAAATATCTCTAGTAACAAATTTTATTTCAAAAATATAAAATTGTAACTAAAACTCAAATTATCATGCAACCAAACACCCCCATCAAGTTTTCAAACAAATCTCCAAAAGCTTGCCTTGATTCCCTTTTTATAGGACTTGGGATTTTCAATCCCATACCTTGTGAGAGACGAGGAGACCAAATTTTAGGATTTTGAAAGGTGATATGTATATATTTATAAAATATTTTTACACTTATAATCTAAAATTCAAAATTTCCTACTTTTTGCCCCCACTTCCGGCAAAAATAACTGCGCTCGACTCCTTCCTAAGCCATCTTATCAAGATAATACTGTTTAAAAGCATACTCGGTCAGAATACTAAAATTAATAAAATTCCGATATTAATGATTTTAGACGACACGGTAGTATCGATGATTAAGTTCTTTTGATGGCTTACCTCCGTATCGATCACGAGTCACGACGGAAATGTTTAATGGTATTACCAAGTTATTTGTAAGATAGTCCCTGTGTGTCATAAATATTTTCTCTTCCCCGGAGTTTAAACTTGAAAACCTTGGCCCGGCCCGTCAAGACAAGACCAGCGGACCTGACAACGCCGATCCATGACGCGACGCCATGACGTCGCATATTTTAATGACCGTGTCGGGCTCTGTGCATGTGCGTGGATGCCAGCTCATCACGTCGAGCGCAGGGCTGGAGATCGTAGATCCGGCGTGCCCTCATCTTGACCGTCGGATTGGTGATCTCTTTGGGAGAGCTTGGGGTGGATCTGGGATTTGATGAGCCCACCACCGGAGTCGCAATATAAAGCTAGGGAGATCATTTTAATGGGGCCACTTGACCCTACCGACCATAACTTTTAAGATTCGCCACCGAAAGGAGTCAAAGGGCACTCGCCAGTAATCAGAAGCTCAGGTTGAATAAGAATTTAACGCGATTGATTTGCTAAATTAAAATAAAAAATACGATTTTATCTATCAAACGATCACTTTTTGTCTAAGAAGAAAATCACTTTTAAAACATAAAATTGGCATGGTTACCAAACACCTCTCTTGACAAGTTTTCTTACAATTTTTAAAAATTAAAACAAAAACCTTTGTTATCATGTAACCAAACACCCCCGTAAGGTAAAACCCAACTTTTGAAATTCACCTAACTTCCACCCCAATTTGACGAAGGCGGCGTTTAACTCTTCTCAATTGACATATTTGCCCCTTGACAAGAGCACACGTCAGATGTAAGTCCTGCCCCGATTTAATGCTAGACAAATAAAAGCTATAACATAGCAAAATGTGATGGTGATTTGGGACCTGCTATTACATTCGAGCATGCCTACTTACAAATAAGATGACTCGGATAATATATGTATATATATATATGAATGTGTTAATTAATTAGCGGACTCAAATAGGTGTCAAATAAGTCTAATATTAATTAAAACATGCATTCGGTTTGCTTTCAATCTCATATGCACTCGCTTTTCTTTTTAATTTTTTTGTAGAAACAAAAATTACTGTCTTATTTACATGCTTGCAAATTCAGAGTGTCAACGTAAAAAGTGATTCGTTGGATCTCTTAAATTGGTGGCATTTCTACAAAGTTAAGGGTGCACAAGGATCGAATTATTGGCCAGTCCCGTATTCTACCTAGCTGCTCGGATTCGTCTGCTGCGAGACTTGGCAGGGCGTCAGGCCGGTTGGGGCATCCGTCGCAATAAAGGGCAAAGTTGGAAGGGCAGTCACAATGTGACGCCTTGGTCGACGGAGGCTAACGGACTGGGTCCCAAGTTAAGAATATTCAAACGGTTGGGTTTATTATTAAACATATTTTATCTTTGGGTTTTTTTTATTAAAGTTATTTTATTAATTGGGTCTCAAATTAATTTTCCCATAATAATATCTTAGGATCTCGATTTGGCTAACAAACATGCTTGGGAGAGCACTACCTAATATGTCCAAATTAACGGAGTTTATCTTTCTTTACAACATCTTCAATTGCCGAAACTCTTGTTATATCTCTGATGTATTCGTCGTAGATAATATTTATTCGTATTTGATCACACATCTATCGTAATATTCATATTTTGATTATATTCAATTTAATAATATTTTTTAATTATTCAACACTCACTGCAACAAAATCATCACTAATCTTATAATTGTCCAATGAAATATCCTTTTTAAAGTCAATGCTCCATAAATTTGGAGGTAACTCCACTCCGTACCCGATTTAATATTTATTTTAAAAATTAAATTACAAATAACATTGTAATATATATATCGTCGATAATATACGCCCAAGGAAACTATTGATTTAGATCTATTAAGTTCCTGAAATATGCTAGTTTTCACACAACGTGTCGTTAGTTTTGAACTTCAGTCAACGACGAACACTACGCGATTAAGTAACGAATCTATTGAAATAAATGAGCCTCTGCTGTGATACCTGCTTTTTATTTTTATTTTTTTGCACTCCTTTTTTTTTCCAAATCATTATTTTTTTGTACTCACCGACGCTTCTGGAGGCCTCCGCCCCTCTCACCTCGGCCCCCAAAAAAAAATTTTCACCTTAGACACGGACACGTGCGCGTGGGACCCTTCCTCCCGTCGCATCACGTGCGTCTGGTCTTTGACCGCCCGTCGGTGGCCGACTGGCGCGCCGGATTTACCCCGCCCCCGATTACTTCCCGACGCGGGAAGGAAACGGTGACGGAATCGCCGCGACCACCCGAAGGCTGCCCCTTGGCTGCCGCGGGCCGAAACAGCCGAAAGAGGCCCGCCGGCCGGTGATAATCCGCTTGGGCTCACTTGCAGTCACCACATGCTGCGGACACGGCCCCTGACCTCACGCTCCCCCCGCCTTCTCCCTGCTCCCCCCGCCGTCGAGCTCCTCTCTCTCTCTCTCTCTTAATGGGCGCGCGCGCAGCAGAGCAGGAAGTGCCTGCCTGCGTCTTTTATAATGCAGTTCCGATTTGGTAGCCCGCCATAGACATCCGCAGGCCCGCCATTACAGCTTCTTTTCTTCGACCAATCCCCCCCCCTTTCCTGCTGCGTTGCTCGCCGGAATTTGATCCACGTCGCAGGGGAGGAGGCGAGCGGCGATGGTGGTGGACGGAGGGTGGCGATCCCCCCGCTTCGCTCCCTCCGCCGCAGCGGTGCTCCTGCTGTGCTGCGTCGCCGCTCTGCTCGTGGCGGTGCCCCCCGCCGGTGCCGAGGACCCGTACCGGCTCTTCAACTGGAACGTCACCTACGGCGACATCTGGCCGCTCGGCGTCAAGCAACAGGTCTGGTCCACTCTCTCCTCTTCGTTACCATTACCGCGTCTCGTCCAAATCTGACGGGCATTGTCTTGTGGGACGCGGCCGGCAGGGGATCCTGATTAACGGGCAGTTCCCGGGGCCACAGATCGAGGCGGTGACTAACGACAATCTCATCATCAACGTCTACAACAGCCTGACGGAGCCCTTCCTCATCTCCTGGTCGGTCTCCACCATCTCTCCCTCTTCTTCTCAGTCTCCTGTTTACCGCCATCTCGTTTGCACACTGCTCGCTCGCCACTCTTGATCTGCTCCTCCCTCTCCCCCACCCCCCTTCCCTTGTCAGTTTCTTCATTTCATAGATCTTAATGAGGTTTTCAGGACTTGTTTTACTTCTTTCCTACCACGGCATACATGATTTTTCTCGGATTCACCTCAGGTATTTTAGGATTTCCGATTTTTTATTTCACGAGGATTTGATCTGAATGGTTTGAACCACCGGTGTGTGTACCTTCTTCTTCTGATTTATCTTCCCGGCACCCACCCGGAACTCATCGGAAGAACTAGAGATGTGCACGATTCAACCGTTCAAATCGAGGCGCAGTTTGAATCACTGGTTCGATTCAACCGATTCGGAGTTCTTCTAAAACGAGCCAACGTAATTAAATTGATTGGATTAAGGTATAATGAAATATCATTATATTTTTAATAAAAGTGATATTTATATAGTTTTATAATTAAATAACATGTATTAATTACCGTTAACATTAAATCACGTTGTATACCCAAGTAACTGATTATTTTTGATCTTAAATCGAATCAAACAGAAGTGAACCGATTCATTTTGATTCGATTTAAGAGCATGATTTGATTCTGAAACAAAAAAAAATCAAATCCAACGGCGCACACCCAGCTTATCGGAGCTCAAGTAGGAATAAGGATGGGGGGAGAGAGAGACGTGGGAAAGAGGGGCAGACAGATAAATTCATCTCGACTAGTATGAATCTTCAGTGTATTCTTCACTTAAAAGCTCTCTGATGTTCTTTTCTTAAATTTCTCTGATGGTCTTTTGTTCTGTTTGCCTGTCCCCGATCTACTTCTCTGTATCCCTGTTCAAAAAAAAAAATGACTTCTCTGTATCATTTCTTTTGCCTTATGTTTTCAATAAATGCTTAAATTTTGTTCCGAAAAAAAATCTTTTTGGTTTCAAATAAGTCGTGCACTGTCATCGAATAACTCTCATCTCTGGTCTTTTCACAACTGGAAGATACTTAGAGAAATGATCTAAAAACTTCGAACCACTCTGAACCAGCTCGCACATTTCGAGTCTAACGGGGTGTTTGGTTGCATGATAATTTTTTGTTCACTTTCGTGATAAAAAATTATATTAAAAAAAAGTGAACCAACTCACGACATAAAATTATCATGTTTGGAGTGATGTGATTACAAAAAAAAATAACTACCACACAAGATCAAACAAAGTGGGGGAATCGCAAGAAAAAAGAAAGAGATGAGACTCTCTTTTTTTGTTTAAGAAGAAAATCACTTTTAAAACATAAAATTATTATGATTACCAAATACCTCTTTTAACAAGTTTTCTTACCATTTTTAAAAATTAAAACAAAATCCTTCGTTGTCACGCAACCAAACACCCCCGTAAGGATTTTGGCGCCTCCTGCCTACGGTGGTCCGCCACCAGATACCTCCGCCTCCACTCTCTCCAGTTGGACCGCTCTGTGCGTCTCTGAAGTGGTCGGCGCAGTCTCTCCCTCCCTTGCGCTGGTCACGCTCTGACAGTGCGCAGTGGCCGAAGACCTCCGTTTTTTTTTCTATTTTGATTTTATTGAAAAGGGTCCCCGCCACGTGGAATCCCCGCTTTGGGTTTTGGCGCATGCCCCCACCACGTGCCTTACGGCTCCCTGTTGGGGGTGCAGATGAACCAATATCCTCGGCTGACCAACCCGAAATTCGACTCAATAAAAATTAGATTCGATTTATTTATTATACTAAATAAATAAATTTAAATAAAAAATAAAATTTATTTTAATAAATCAAATTTGAACATATTTTTATTCGACTCGATAAATTTACGAATAACTTCATTAAATATTTTATTATATATTTATTTTTAAAAAATTAAATTATAGGTATAATTAATTATATATTGTCACTTTAATATATTAAAAGATTCTGATTTTGAGTTTAAATTTAGATTAAGTTTTATAAATGAGTTAAATGTAGAATTTTACAGATAATTTTACATTGATTCTAAGTTTTATAAACGAGTTTGTATATAGTTTAAGTTTGAATGTGAGTTGAAATTTAGTCCAATTGATACTCGAGTTCGAGTTAACTCGGCTCGATTAATAAATGAATCAGACTTGAACATAGTATTTGTTAAAACACGAGCTCGAACTCGAACTCGTGTAAAATAAATGAGTCGAGTCTGAACACTATATCACTCAACTCGACTCGGCTCGTTTGGACCCTTAGTTCCCCTTAGTTCCCCGACAGCATGCTGGTAGGTGAAGCCCGGCATACGGGCAGGAAGATTTTGACAAAAACCTCCGCCGATTCTTGATAGGTAATTGTTAAACGGTGGTCCACTCCGGAGTATGACAGTACATGCTACGAGCACACCGGATAAGGTATGCATTGGTTCTCCTGTTTACAACGATTTAATGCAACTTAGAGGAGGAATGATGCGTCCTTTTTCAACCAGCTTTAGTCTCAATGTTTAGTGTAGGTTCGGAGGGCAAGATCCGTAGCGTCTATTTAACATATGGCTTGTATCCTTTTTTATTCGAAGTAAAGTTGGGTGAGACTACTACCAAAACGAAACACACATGATCATTTAATCCATTATATGGTAGTTCGAGTAGGATTATATAACTTGATCCGTGATAAGACATGGGTTTATTTGAATACATGTATCAAGTATTTTTATAACTTCTATGAAGATCGAAAAAGAGGTTATTTTTTTTTTTGTCACGCACCGGCCTAGTGGCCACAGGCGCCAGCTGCGCCACGGGCAGCAGAGGTTCGAAACCCCTCACAGAACACCCCCTCCCTTGGGGTGCCTGTCTCTGACGCCGCCAGGAAGCGAGGCCCAGACCTTGCGTCCCCCAAGCGCAAGGCCGTGCCAACCGAGCGAAGCTCGGCCGGTGAAAAAAAAGAAAGAAGAAGAGGTTACTTTATCTATGACCTTATTGAGGCTAACTATTACTCTCCGGCATGTATAGCTGTTTTTTTTAAATTTAGGAAAGTACAATACGTATAAATATTTTTGAACGTACAATACGTATAAATATGTTTGAAGGTAATTATTACTATACGTGGCGGTATGTATTTATTGGACTTGCGCGGTGAATGTGCATTGAGCTCTCAATTTATGGGTTAATACGACATCGGGAACGTCAGGGACAACGTAAAATCTCTAAAAGAAATACGAGGAGAGGGCTTTTCGACGTCGTATCCAGTGGCCTTGAAATTTTTTGTCTCCCATGAGGTGTTTGGTTGCATGATAATGTTTTGTACATTTTCATGATAAAAAATTATTTTAAAATAAAAAGTGGATCAACGCATGACATAAAATTATCATGTTCGGAGGTACGTGATAACAAAAAATAATAATAACTAGCATTCATGACCAAACAAAGTGAAGAATCACAAGAAAAAAAAAGAGGTGAGATCCTCTTTTTTTGTTTAAGAAGAAAATTACTTTCAAAACATAAATTTGTCATGGTTGTCAAACATCTTTTTTAACAAGATTTTTTATAATTTTTAAAAATTAAAGTAAAAATCTCCATTATCATGCAACCAAACACTCTCACTCTCATTACATTTCGCCTACTGATTTTCTCTTAGAAGTATAGGTGTGTGATTATCTTAAGACTTTTTATTTTCTTGTTTGAGAGTTAGTGTTACTGAATTTATTGATTACTTATTGGATCAGCTTTGTATGTAAATTTTTTTCTTGATTCTAGGATTTTTCAGATAAATTCTGGTGTCCTTTTTTTGCATTATTTCTATTTTGATTGAATTTTTTGTTTGTTTGTGCTGTAATTGAATTTATCTACCAGTTTATTTACTCGGGTAAAAATAGATCTATTTACACCAATTTTCCCAACAGATTGACTGTCGGAGGTTATCATTCAAGTAGGGCCTCATCTTGCATTCCATGTTGTGCGTACTGCGTCTCCGATCTGCAAGTGAGTGGTGTTAGAATAGCCTTATTTTAATAAATATAAAGTATCTCTGGGAATGATGAGATGTCTTCGTCACTCAAATCACTTTGGGACTTTGAGTTGGACAGTCCATAACATTAAAACATCTGCACTTCCTGAAAAGGAGAGAGCTGCTATCCGTTAATTTCCCATGTTATTACCCAAAGATCTAAACTGTGCTGTAGCTTGCAGGATTTAGTATGTGCTTTTAAAGGGGGAAGCAAGCACATACTCTGTTGGAATTGTGGGGATAGTCCTATATTGACTATTTGAGACTTGATATTGTGCTTATATATCTTGGGCCCTTCTACCTCAACACTATGATTTTGAGATTTGTAAGATGGTATCAGGGCGGGCACTTATCTATCTTTAATACTTGATTATCTTACTTCTTATTTCCACTGTCCACTTTGACAGCGAGGGAGAGTGTTGGAATTGTGGGGATAATCCTATATTGACTATTTGTGATTTGATATTATATGTCTTGGGCCCTTCTACCTCAACATCATGATTCACCATGATTTTGAGGTTTGTAAGATACCCATGCCAATAATCAACTTGTAAATATGTAGTTTCCGGTGTTTACCTTTTAATCATATTTGAGGTGGCTATGGATGGACGCATGCTGCCTGTGCCGCTTGGCCTTGTTTTCCAAATGGCGCCATTTCCCTTACTACTGGCTTAACGTCTTGCATCTACGTCACTGCTTGAGATGCCAGTTTGATGTTGGAAACGTGTCGGCCAGCCAAGGTTCAACCTTTTTCTGCAGTTTGCCCAATGTTTTATTCTTTGGCTGCATCTGTTCGACACTTATATGACTCTTCTCTTGTACAAAAAAATTACCTGCATGACAACTTTTCGTACCATTAAAGAACGTAAGGGTTAGAAACATTTAGCGGCACTGGTGGTACGCAAGGCCATCTTATAGCTGATGTCCTTGAGAAGTCCAGGATACACAATATCCTTTCTAGGAATAAAATTTTGAGTGATTAGCACCTGCAGTTTTTTTATCGTTTGTCTTATAATAAGATCAATGATGATTAGGAAAAAAAATTTCCTATCCTCTGTTCTAATTTTTGTTGAAACCTTTCTGTTTCATGCTATAATGCATAAAAATTTCACATACTCTGATGCATTCGTTGGTCTTTAAACAGGAACGGGATCCAGCAGAGGAGAAATTCATGGGAGGATGGGGTGTGGGGCACCAACTGTCCCATACAACCGGGGCAAAATTTTACATATATACTGCAAGTGAAGGATCAAATAGGAAGCTACTACTACTTCCCCTCACTGGCCTTTCACAAGGCTGCAGGTGCCTTTGGAGGCATAAGAATCCTAAGCCGACCAATGATTCCAGTTCCTTTCCCTCCGCCTGCCGGGGATTTCACTGTATTGGCTGGTGATTGGTTCAAGGCTAACCATACCGTAAGTTTCCAATGTATTTTGCTCTCGTTCTGTTTTTCTTAATAGGAATTTGATTTAGTTTATGGATACCTTGGGAGAACTAGTTTGCCCTATTGTTGCAGTATTGTATATGCCGTCTCATTGAAGCTATTTCCTTACTCAGCCTGACAACTTTACTTTTTTTGTTTAACTTGTCTCTTCTTTTTTTATGGTTTTAAAGACACGGGATTTCTTTGCTGTTGCAAATGGGTGGTTACCCGCAGCTTTTGTCTCTCTTTGTTAGGACTTGAAAGCAATGTTGGACAACGGCGAGAATCTTCCCTTCCCGGATGGAATTCTCATCAATGGGCGAGGTCCGAATGGTAACACATTCACGGTTGACCAAGGTGATTCTTTCATCCTTGCGTATTGGCATATTGCGCTGTGTGGAGGTGTCTCTCTCTGTAGCCTAATGAAAGGAATGCCATATCCCCTCTTGGCGTGGCTCTTTGTTCCGTTTTATTGTACCTTCCTTTTTTACTACCCTTGACGATTATTTTCGTCTCTAGGCAAAACGTACAGGTTCCGCGTTTCCAATGTGGGCCTTACTCAGTCGATAAACATCAGAATCGAAGGACATACAATGAAGCTGGTTGAGGTCGAGGGGTCCCACACGCTACAGAACACCTATTCTTCGTTCGACGTCCACCTGGGTCAATCATGCTCCTTTCTCCTCACTGCCGACCAACCGGGACGTGATTACTTAATCGTAGTTTCCAGCAGGTTTACCACTCCCGTGCTCACAACCACAGCCATGCTGCGCTATAGCGGCTCCGGCGGCGGTGTCTCCGGTGCACCTCCGGGAGGGCCTACCATTCAGATTGATTATTCCCTCAATCAGGCTCGCTCCGTCAGGTATTTACCATGCTCGTTCTTCGTTTCCAGCTTGGTAACCAAGTGTTATTCTTGATTTTCGCCGTTCCTTTTTGAAGTCGAGTTTATTATGCGCACCTCCTCTGATCGAAGAGAGCTCTAAAAGTCTTCCATTTATATTTATCGACCCAATTTTCGCATCAAATAGTGAAGTGTGACCGCACTTATCCAGATGGAATCTGACGGCCAGCGGCCCAAGACCGAATCCTCAGGGCTCCTATCACTACGGAATGATCAACACCACACGGACCATCCGTCTGGCGAACTCTGCTCCCCTCATCAACGGCAAGCAGCGGTACGCCGTGAACAGTGTGTCCTTCGTCCCGGCGGACACTCCGCTGAAGGTCGCAGACTACTACAAGATTCCCGGCGTTTTTTCGCCCGGCAGCATTCCCGATAACCCGACCTACGGCGGCGGTTATCTCCAGACATCCGTCATGAATTCCAACTTCCGAGATTACGTGGAGATCGTCTTCGAGAACGACGAAGACACCGTGCAGTCGTGGCACATCGACGGCTACTCTTTCTTCGTCGTTGGGTATGCACACATCTCCGGCATCTCAGGAACCGGTGAAAGGCTTCCCTTCCTTTTCCGTTATCTCATTGCTGACTTCCCCTTTTGTCTACGATCACACCAGGATGGATGGAGGGCAGTGGTTGTCGGCGAGCAGGGAGGGCTACAACCTTCGCGATGGCGTCGCTAGGTGCACGGTTCAGGTATTATTCATACCCTCTGTCATTCTGCTACGACTATTCGTACAGAAAAATTGAAGATCCTTGATTTTTTTTAAAAAAAAGAAAAAAGAAAAACAACAAGAGAAGTTAGATTCTTTCCGAACGGGCATTCAGGTGTACCCAAAATCGTGGACTGCGATCTACATGGCCCTGGACAACGTTGGCATGTGGAACGTGAGATCGGAGAACTGGGCTCGGCAGTACCTCGGCCAGCAGTTTTATCTCCGTGTGTACACGCCGTCCACCTCGTTCAGAGACGAATACCCGATACCCAAGAACGCCCTTCTTTGTGGCCGTGCTTCTGGACGCCGCACTCGACCTCTTTAGGGCCCATGGAATGGTTATTCTAGGTTCTGTCACGAAAGGGTGACAGGACCTTTCTTTCAAGGCGCCAGCGTATTTTTGTTGCTAGCTAGACAGAGAGAATGAAGAACGAATCAAGCTCAGCTTTAGCTGCTCTTCATCATGACCCATGTTACAAATTTCCGGAGGACAATCTGGTAGTAAGATGATGCTATATATCTCTACTCGGTGTTGTTCCTGTGTGGTCGATCATTTCTTGTTTTCTTATTTTACCTGTTCTAGAGCTGCCTGGTTTATAAGTACTAAGCTGTTTATGTCATGAGTTCGCCGCATAAATAATCCTATGGGTGGCCTTTAACGTCGCCAGGGTTGCAAAAAGATCGGATTTGGTATCAAGCGATATGATTTTGATTGTGGTATTGGGCGATTTGATTTGCAACGTCACTATCATGTTCTGAATCTGACTGTTTTATAAGTATTTTTTTATTACGATTCTAGCAAGGGTTATTAAGTGATTTGATCTTGATCTTGATGAAATCAAAGTGGACTTCGTTATCAGAATTAGAATAATTTGATAATTTCCAAATCTATAAATGTTTCTATTAAAATTTGCAAGTACATTTATTTTACTATTATTTTACGCTGGCCTTGTTTGGGCTTGCTAAACCCTCCCTAGTTGGGAACTTCACCGGTCGCCTAAACCTCCCTGATTTTGGTCTATGGGCCTTAATTGGGTTGTCCATCTGACCAAAGTGAGTTGAAATGGGTCAGACGGATTTAACTTTTATGACATAATTTAATTAAAAATATCACTCACTCATTTAAAGTTATTAATTTTACATATTATCCTAAATATTTGAGTTTATTTAGTTATATAATAGTATATTCATGAAATAAAAAAAGATTCAGACCAGATCGGATGGCGCCAGGCAAACGATTTTTGCAGGCCGCGCCGGACAAGGTAGATCCAATACATTTTGGCTCAGGTCTTGCTTGGGTCATCTCCTGAACAGGCCCATTAACATGCCTACTGCTGGGCCCGTTAACACCCATGCTGCACCGTGATTTCCAGCATTGTGGAAGGACAACATGTTGTTTTAACCATGTGGACCTCCCCTCTCTTTTTGCAAAACGGTTTCCTAAATATGTAATCCGAGCAAAAATGTATGAGTTTATCCGCATCATTTTAGCTCTTGATACTCTATCCTTCGTAAATACCAATATCAAAACTGAAAAAGATATTTTTTTTAATGTTATAACCAAACATGGCATAAGGGCCTATTTGGATAGAGTATTAACTACACATATCATATTACTTTTTGATATTTGATGAAATCTAATGTTGGGCTAGCTACAAGAAAAATAAAAAACTAAAATGATTTTAAATTTAATTTTCCAACCAAACATGTCATAACGAAAGAGTGTGATCCCCTGGGGGAAATGCTTATTCTAGCATCCCTGCAGCACATAGCGGAAGTTAACCATCTCCCCTAACAGCAGTTCACCATCTTCCCTCACTTTTTCATGTCAACTAGCTGGAAGCATGTATTTATAAAAGGGTAAATTCAAAAGAGGGTATTGAAAAAAGTGAGGTAAGAAGAAAAAAAACTGATGTCAAAGAGGAAGCAGAATGGGAATCAGCTTAGACTCATAGAAAAAACTAACAATTATTTCTTACTTCTGAATAGGGGTGTCATGGGCCCGAAGCTGGCCCAGCCCGAAGTAGTCCTGGTCTATAAAACTTTGGATCAGCCCAGCCCAGCATGCAAATATACTTAACTCGGCCCGATCCAACCAGTATGACTCGTTACAATATTATCAAATTCAACAAACCTAATCATTAAAGATATCAACATAAGATTGACAACACTTTAGATCACAACATATTTTCAATGAGTAGAAGTGACATTCATGAATTGTAGAAGAGATTACAAAAAAAATGGTATAGCTTGTGGGGCTGGGATGAAGGATTGGAAGATGTGGCACGTAGACAGCTTCGAGGAAGGAGCAAAAGAAGTGAAATTATCGACTATAGAGATGAAATTATCTTGATGAGCTATTGCCACCTTACTTCCAATCCAAAGTTCTAACACAAGTAGATGCCAGCCATGCCACCACAATTTTATAAAGATAGAAAAGACACATACATTCTATCCTTAATTATAGGATATAGAAATGAACCTACAAGTAAAGAAGGTATGTAGAAGAGGAGAGAACCCAACACACACACACTCTTTCTCTCTCTGTGATATGACATAGATTTGATTAATTAGGTACTGTTACAGTCTACACCCACGAGAGAAGGATGATCTACAAAGCATAGACACGGACAAACGTGGAGAGACATGCCCGATGTTCACGAGGACATATCTAAAATGAGAAGGATAGGAACAAAAAAATAAGTAAAGGTAGATGTGCCCACGAGGGCATTATCCTCTGCTGCGTAACACACGAATATCACATCGTACATCCTTCGTCTAAGACTCTGTGCCTGATGGATAACGTTCTTTAATGCACGGTACTCTTTTTCTTTATCGTAACATAGTGTGTTACTGTCTTTGTTCAAAAAAAAAAAAAAAAAATGCACGGTACTAGGTTCTCGACGTATAATTTTAAATTTGGATGTCCTATTTTTAAATAGAAAAGAAAATATGTGGGGGCCGCCGGGACCCCCCCCCCCTTCCCCTTCCCCTTCCGAGCGGGAAGTGTTTACAGCCGAGCTCCTCCCTGCTTTTCCGGGGAGCACAACAAGGCGGAGGAGCGGGGACAAAGCTGGAATTTTTGGACAGGCGCATCCGGGCCTCGGAGGGGCACCCGTTTTGGGGGTGGGGGGCCGTCCCCGGTGGCGGTGTGCAGAGACGGGGGGTGAAAACGCGTGAGGGAGTGACGGACGGTGGCGCAGGGGAGGGGCGACATGGAAGCTTAGCCCTCAAATATCCCCCCGCCGGTGGCGCTGGCGATAAAAGGCTCCGCCTTTGGGAGGTGCGCCTCGATTGCAGGGATGCCCGGCCGCCGCCCTCCCCTCGCCATCTCCGCCTCTCCGCGCCTCTCCCTCCCCCGCCCTCTCTCTCTTCCGTCGCCGGCCGTCTCGATTCCTACTGCTGCTGAGCAATACTGGTGGCCTCAGCCGCCGCTCCCGGCGACCGCGACGTTTTCCGGGAGCAAAATCCCGTGACCGCCCTGTTCTCCCATCCGGAGTTTTTTTTCTCCCTTCCCCCCCCCCCTTCCTCCTCTGCAACAAATTCTCTTCTCGGACGAACGGGGAAGAACCCCGGAAGGGAAGGCGACGTCTTGTGCGTCCTCCCCGGGAGGCAGTTTCCCGATTTGGGGGGCGGGGGCGGGGGAGGGAGGGTCGGAGACGCAGCGTGATGGCTCCGGGCGGTGGCGGGGACTGCGCCGGAGGATCGGCACAGGCGGCGTCCACGTCCGCCGCTGCGGTGGCGAGCACGTCGGGCTCGAAGGGAGGGGGAGCCACGGCGGGGGCGATGAAGAAAGGGCCGTGGACGGCGGCGGAGGACTCGATCCTGATAGAGTACGTGAGGAAGCACGGGGAAGGTAACTGGAACGCCGTGCAGAAGAACTGCGGTCTGTCGCGGTGCGGCAAGAGCTGCCGCCTGCGCTGGGCCAACCATCTCCGCCCCAACCTCAAGAAGGGCCCTTTCTCTCCCGACGAGGAGCGCCTCATCCTCGAGCTCCATTCCAAGCTCGGTAACAAGTGGGCTCGCATGGCCGCACAAGTAAGCCCGCTGCCTGCGCCGCCGTAAAATTCTCATCTTTTCTTCTGTTCCTCCCGACCTACCTCTTTCCGGCACAGCTGGCGTTCGTTCTGATCGTTCTCTTCGATGGGTTCTGTGCAGCTGCCAGGCCGGACAGACAACGAGATCAAAAACTACTGGAACACCCGAATCAAGCGGCGGCAGCGCGCCGGGCTCCCCCTGTACCCTCCCGATATCCAGCACCACACCACCTTCCTCCACCACCACCACCACCACCACCACCGGCAACCTACCTCCGCCCTCAACGCGGCTTCCCTTACCGAACACAAGGCCCTCTATTCCACCTCCGTCGGCGCTACCCCGCTCTCCCTCTTGGATCCCGTCACCTTCGCCGCGCCGACCTCGGCAGCTACAACCACGACGCCTGCCGCCTCTCCTACCTTTCTCGGCCTCGGCCACCATGCGCCCTTCCTCGTGCCCTCCACCTCTCAGAAGCCGCTCAAGCATCTCCGCGACGACGCCGACGCCGACGCCGGAGGCTTCTATCTACCCTTCCACGCGGCCACCACCCACCACGTTGCCCCGCCGCCATCGTCCCAAGACCCCTTCTTCACCTTCAACTCCCTTGCCAGTTTCGATCTCGGCCCACCCCCTCCCCTTCCGCAGCAACACTCCGGCGACAACCACCACCCCTCCGGCTTCCCCGTGAAACTGGAGCTCCCTTCAAGCCAATTGTTCTCAGAGCCGTGCAGGCCCATCGCTCCCTTCGACGGCTTGCCCCCTCTAGGCGGTAGCAACAGCGAGCTGCTGGACGCCCTGCTACGAGATACCCAGGCCATGGTCGGCGACGACGGGAAAGGGGGCGAAGCATCCTGCTTCCACCAGTGCCACGACCGGCTGCCAAGGGACGGCGGCGACGGGGAGCTGTCACAGGGGCTGGCGCTGGGGAGCGTTGGAGGCAAGTGGGACGACCCCGACCACCACTCTGCAAGTGAGTTGTTCTACTTGCACGGGCGGTTTCTTTCCGTCAAATGATCGATCACCCTGTGCGCTTGTTTCTTCGCTTCCTACTTCCTCGATTTTTCAAGATTCACAGAACATCGAGAGTTCTCGGGGATTGCTGCATCTATTGCTACTTCTCCGATTTCTGTATCCAAAGTAAATTGTGTGAATATAATAAATACTTCGTGTATACGGTAATCACAAAGGCGAGACTTTCCGCATAAAAATGTGAAAAAGAGGTCCCCTGCCTCTAGCTCGCCTTCTCCGTCGACGACGGCCGCGATCTTCCTGACTTTTACTGTTCTCCAGCGCCGAGCCAGTAGAAAGCATCCAGGAATCTCTGTAGCAACGTGGCTGTTCCCCGGTGGCCCGGCGCAAAGCCTTCCGCCGCCGGGGCCATTTGGGTGTTCTGTGCGGTTCCAGCTTTTTGGCCGTCGCTCTCGTGCCCATCCTTTCGAGTCCCTCTCTATCAGCATCCTTTCGATCTTTCTCCGGGACCCCCACCCTCCCTCTCTCTCTCTCCATGTATTTCTCTCGCGCATAAGCACAAACACCTAATGGGCGCCTACCGTACCAACCCGGCTACCTTTCCTTCTCCTGTACTTGCCTGCAGACGCTGAAGATTCCGCCGTCGGCAGGGAAATATCAGGCTTTTACCGTCCATGCCGTTGGCTACCGGCCAAAGATTCCTCTCCCGATGATGAACTTTGCATTGCAACAAGGCAGCATTTTCTCTGTTTTTTTTTTCTTGCTGGATGGTTATCGTTCGTGCTATGTTCTATCGAATCTGTGTTTTGAGCTATGCAGTGTCGACGGGTGCGAGTAGTCCGGCACGCATACAGCTCAGAAGGGCGTACCCGTAATCGTCGAGCCGCTAATGCGCGGTGATCTTCTCTGTTGGACAGATGTTGTCCCGAGGAGGGAGGCGGCGGCGGACGCCGGGGCCGTCGAAGACGACCTGTCGGCGCTGCTCGATCTCATACCGATGGCCCCGGCGGCGGCCCGGGAGTGGTACAAGTACAACAGCGACAGCGCGCGGGAGGGGTCCAACGGGCCGTCGTCCGGGGTGACCGACGAGAACTTGGGGCTGGAATTGCACCGCCTGGCCTCGTCGTCGCTGTCCATGGCCGCCGCAGAGGAGAACCACAGCTGGAGCGTGGGGTCCTGCCGCTGGAACGACGCGCCCGCTTCCGGCTGAGCCCCGCTCGATCGCGGACAAAGATGAGCTTTTGATCCGTCGGGGCGACGATCGTGACGGGGGCGTACATATACACTGCATCCTGATCGATCTCGATGAGGATCTATCTTTATGTGGTACCCGCTTGGTTTTGTGGGAAAACTGAAATATTTCTTGATCTACGGACGCCTGTGGTTCCTTTTTTTTTTTGTCTTGATGGATGTATTTGTGTGTATGGCAAAGACTGATCACTGTGTACTTGTGTATGTATATATGTATGTATATATATATGGATGGAGTACGGTTTTTTTTTTTTTTGCTACAAGTCTTGCGCAATATTTGGCCAAATTTGTCTCTTTTGTTCCGAACTTAACCCAAAGGTTGCTTTTTTATACACCAAAACACAGTTGACCAGTTTCATACACAATAACTCAAAGTTTGCTTTTTTATATGACAAAATACAGCTAACACAAGTTCATTGACAAGAAGTCAAAAAATGTTGCTTTTTTATATGCCAAAACACAGTTAACACAAGTTCGTAGACAAGAAGTCAAAAAATGTCGCTTTTTTAAATGCCAAAATACAGTCGACACAAGTTCGTAGACAAGAAGTCAAAAAATGTTGCCTTTTTATATGCCAAAATGCAGTTTTGATATAGATTTTCAGCTCCTAAATATGAACACGCAGGAAGATTTCCTCTTTTTATATGGCTCTTATTTTCCTTGGATGGGTGATTGTTTGCTGCTTTCCATATTCCATCTCTTGTGGACAATTCGTTGTGTAATATCTTATTTGAAATATTATTAAACATCTCTATCACTATTAATTTTGCAACTAATGTCAATATGAATCATCAAAAAAATGCTTGACAATGAATATCAGTTTTACCGTTTGCAAACCAACATGAATTGTACCATTAGTGTCCACAGATCACTTGTGTTGTTGATATTCTATCCTCAATGTCAAAATTGATGTGGTATCATTTTTAGAACTCTAACCAAACAATGCATAAGGTTACAGCTCGTTTGATAACAACACTAAACAACTCAACAACTATCAATTTTGAATTTGTGATACAAGAAGACACAAGATTTTGAATTTGACATAGATCATCGCCAGATTCATATCAATTTTGTAACTGGCGATACAAGAAGACATTATGTAATACAGCTATATCAATTTTGTTGTTGATTCTCTAATTATCAATGTTAAAATTAATATAGTTTCAATTTTAATACTCGATATATCCAAACATGAAAGAAATAATATTTTAACTTGGCAACTTCTTGAGCAATCTATAACCAGAGAATACCAAAATCCAGGGAAAAGAGAGAGAGAGAGAAGCCACATTCTGCATCAATCATTGGATGGTGTGGGTCCTCCTTTTTGGAATTGGTAAGCAGAAGCAACTTCAAAAAAGTACATGATCTTTATGAGAAGGGTGAGCATATTGATGCCAGAGAAATAGAGATAGACAAATAGCATTCCAATGAGGGCACAAAAGTTTAGGAGCTACACATACTAAATGTACATATAGCATTTTAAGGTGTACAAGTACAACTAGGTCAAAGTTGGTGTATATCTTATAGCACCTTTCTGATCAGTGGAATATGTGGAGTGCTAGCCAAGATTGCTCCTACATGGCTTGCCTTCATCTCAAATCATGTTTGGGGTGGTGAGATGCCATTCTCTGAGAAAGTGAACAGGTGGTGCTCCTCCTGTTGCTGTATCACTTTGTCCCACCATTATTGTAAAGGGGAGGGAAAAGATGAGAATGGTTTCTTTATCCTGGTCTTCACCTTTTACCAGAAGTTAAAGGAAGATCATACAATGGGACAAGATTCAAGTATCATTTGTTTGTTTGTGCTTAACTCAGTTAGTCTGGAGATAGATAGATAGATATATATATATATATACACTAACTGAGGTTAACAAAACTGTTCATGTAATTACAATGTTTATCACAAACCCTCTAGTTTGTTTTGCTTAGAACAATCCCCTGTAACTAAACATATAGGGTAGATATATTGTATGATAGCGTCCCAAATGTATAGTTATTTACATTCCGATCCTTATAATTTTTTTTTAAAAAAAATCACTCTGATCCTGATGTCTTGCGAAGACGTTCACCATTCAGTTCAACCAGAAATAAAAACTTGATTTCGATCAGCTTGATTTGAAATAACATGGGGGATCTGGTTTGGTCCCAAAGATTTTCAAACCAAACCAGAAAATCGAATAATCCCAGTTAGTATATGTAAAAATAAATAGCTTTAGAGTTACAACAATAAAACTCTTCATATGCATAAATATACATGAACACATATAGTATATATTAATAGAATATAATTTTAACGGACTAAACCAAGCTAAAAACAGAAACGACTTGTTTTGGTTTGGTTTGATTAGGAAGATATGTTTGATTTAATTTGGTTTGAACATATATATATATATATGCACATATATATAAATAAATAACAGACCTTGAACACTGGGCGGATGGCATGAACCGGGTTGCATGAGGCTCATCTTCCCCGGCCCCAAACAGGCCAGATAGCTCTTTCTTTGACGGATAGATGATTTTTTTTTAATACATGCAATATACTAATTTTTATTCTGAAATAAATCACATAGCTGTAAAATTTTGATTCAATCGACTTAAAATTATATCCCCCCTTCTTGGCACTTAATATCTTATGATTTTTACAGTTTACCACGTTTAACTTTTTATAATATTAGTTGTTGAAGGTATATATATTGAATTTTTATCAAAATCAGGAAAGATGTACGAGATTGACTGATTATTCGAGTAAGTTATTAAATAAAATCTTATTTAGATTTCAATATCTGATGAGAGGTATCGATAAACTTAGACGTTAACTTTTGTCAACATCAAATTCTAGTCATCCAGTAGTAGGGCTGGGTAGGATTCGGCAGCATTACCTATTTTTTTACTCTAATTTAGTAAGTGCTTGGTGATTCTGATTTCTATTCTGATAATGATCTTTAAATTGAAATAATTTAATAATTTCTAAAATTTATAATATATGTCAATTTGTATTAAAAATCAATAAATAAAACTAACTTTACTTTTTAACATTTATATATATCTTACTTTTAATAATTTATATTACTATCATTTACTATATTAATTTATATATATATTAAAAAAATTTGAAATTAGATAAAAATACAAAATTGACTACGATTCCCGCCTTCTATTGAAATATTCAACTCTAACTTTGGTATTTTAGTTTGAACCCGGATCTCGGGTTCGAACCCATTGAAGGATCCTTCATATCATGGGAGGATGTGTCGAGTTCGAACCCGAGACCTCGCCCAGGGCGACGAATGCTAACACGATGCACTTCAGAAAAAAAGAAAAAAACTGATATCTTATAATATAAAAAATACATCAAATCTATTATTTTTTATTAGAAATGAATCCAAATATGCTCTTTTCCTCTCCCTCCTTCCTTGCCACCTAACTCGTATCTCTATAAAAAATAGAGGTAAAAAAGAAAGTCTTAAAAAATAGATTTCATGCACCTTTAACAGATCGTAATTAGAGAGAAATCATCACAATGTCCCTGTACATTGTATTTCCTCTACAATTAGAGAATTTTATCTTCTTCTCCTGAACTTAGGAAAACACCTTTCCTCTTCCCATCATGTAAATTGATTGTCTCTTATAGTTAATCACTTGTTAGTATTTCATACACCTTTCCTCTAAAGAACTGTATCTTTAGAGGTGTTCAAACCATCTACATCATCTTATATTTACATTCTTTTAAGTCACTTCAGGTTTCCTGCATATATTTTTGTTTACTTGTACAATCTTGATATTTTCATTTTTGTAACATGAGTTTTCTGAACTCAAAGTTCAATGTCCAAACCATACGAATATCTCTTCTAACAAGCATGTTTCATCCGCGTGATGGGCAGCTACAATTCTCGACATACACAAAAGTGGACAACAAAAACAGGGCAAATTGAGCTGCAAACCATAATTTTATATCATCACAATCTTAAAGAGACATTGTAAATGTTAAAGACATACTCTTGAGAACCAACAATGGCCTAGTCACATGCCAACTGAGTTATTTGGGTAGATGAAACAGCAAATGCAACAACTGCATGGAGGCATTCCCTTTAAGTACAAAATAGGGGGTGGGCCTGACATACCCATCCCAACCTGAGCAAGTGCAAATAAAAGGAAAAAGGAACTCTATAACTGATGTATGTCAAAGCCACTCCTTGGGATTGATACATGCATCTAAAAGCTTCCACTCTTCACTACCCTCTTCAGGTTGCTGCATCAAAATGACGGCACATTAGACATCCATCAGTAAATATAAATCAGCAAACAATGATGATCAAAGACAAACTTCATAGACTCACATGATCATACTCCCATCTGGCTGTTAGTGGTAGAGAAACGAGGATACTCTCGATCCTGCCACCAGTTTTCAATCCAAATGTTGTGCCTCGGTCGTATACCTTTGTAGCAATCAACATTTAGTCAAACTGAGCAAAAGAAAATGAAATGATGGGCTTATGAAAACCAAAGTCAAGGTTTACCAGGTTGAATTCGACGTAGCGGCCCCTTCTTAACTGCTGCCACGCTTTGTGTTCTTCGGTAAAAGGTGTATCCTTTCGACGCTCTATGACAGGCATGTATGCTGGAACAACAGATTTTGCACATTCTGCAGACACAACACCGCATTGTTACAGAAGAACCTCTACAAGGACAGAAACAAGCTCTTCTTGGCCAAAGAAGCATAATGATGTAAATACATTTTCTGTTCCCTCAGAATAAATTGCTCAAGCCTGCCCTGATGACAAATTTGTCGAATAAATAATCTAGATCAGGCTTCAGTCATCAGTGCCGACATGAGGCATCATGAGAAGGTCAAGAAGTTCTATAATTCATTGGTCTTGGAACCATTTCCCTTCCCCTTTATTTTGGATTGTCCATTTGTGGACCAAGAGCAATTAGTAACCATGCCTACACATGTTTCCTGGAAGTCAATACTTGTGAAGAAAAGTTCTTATCTAAGCCATCAAGCAAGTGCAATGGTTAAGTCCTAGAGTACCTGTAGAGAAAGCTAGAAGCATCTCTTGATCATAGTCATTAAGGTCATCAAAGAATATTCCACCAAGACCACGCCTTTCACCTCGGTGCTGCACCCACAGTAAACACGAGTGAAACAGATTATCAGGAGAAAAATGGATCACGCTTTTTTGCTGGTAGATAATGTGAAAAGACTATTATCTGACTAACTAATATAATTGATATCAAAATATTAAATTGTTAGCAACAATTTGTCTGTACCATTTTCTTTATCACCTGAAGGCAGTTATAACTTATAATCAATAAGAAATACGTGAAATCTTTTTTGTTTAGAACAACACGCAATGTCACTGAGAACAAAGGATGAGATGGTGAAAGAGGTCATACCGTTATAAGAAAATAATCATCACACCATTTCTTGAATCTGGGATAGAAACTAGGGTCGAACTTATCACATGCTTGTTTTTGTATCTGGACAAGAAAATGCAAGATCAGTATCAACTGAAAGCAATTCCCTTGTACCCAAGAGGTAACACATGCTCTTTATCTTTCAATAGTACTGAAAAATTTTAACTATGATGTGTACAGGAAAATCATATATTCCTATGAATAAACCAACTAGGACACATTATATCTTAATTAATCATGACCTACTTGGCTGATCCTTGTAAATATAAAAGACAACCTAAATCGTCGAACAAAATAAAAGAAAAAACTTAACTTCGCGTCGTTGATGTAATTGATCAGCCTAATTGTTCGCACAAAAAAGAAAAAGAACACTACTGTACGTTAAGGAAGAAAACATTTTGCCATACTGACTTGAATAAAGAAGAGAAGGCAACTTTGAAGAAATAAGAGAGAATGGCCCACAAACTGCATGTCACATACCTTGTGGAAATGTTTCACATCTTCTTCAAAGATATATGCAGGAGTGAAATCCGTCCCGCCACCAAACCACCATTGCCTGGGTGCACCGGGGGTATCTGCACCGGGGGTAACAAAAAGAAAATAGATCATCAACTGGTTAAATACATTTCCTATAATAAACCTTGAACAAACAAAAAACTCAACTGAGAGGCCTTATGGGCATTTGGTTGCATGGTAAATTGAGTTTTTGTTACAATTTTATGTTTTTGTGACAAAACTTGTTAAAAGAGGTGTTTGTTAAACATTATAAATTTATGCTTTTAAAGTGATTTCCTTCTTAGACAAAAAAAAGGGTCTCACCTTGTTTGGTCATATATGGTATCCACTCTTTTTTGTTATCACATCTCTCCAATTCTATTGTGCAACCAAACATCCTATGAGTCCCAAATAAAAGAGTCAGGTATGTAGATAGCCATCTGCACTCTTGAATCTTTGATAATATATTGTATTATACTCCCACAAGTTAATGTAGGTTTACTATGTGTTCTCTCCCCTTCGAGTATCCAAATTCCAAAATGACACAGGCCCATTTTATCTCGGTGCACGTAAATGTAAGAAACATGCAAATCTAGTAAGCATGGCATGTATAGACATTCATTAAAGGTTAAAAACATTAAAGCAAACAGAGAGAGAAAAAATCCAGTAATAAGATGCTTCCCGGAACATGTAAAGTCTGGCAGTTAGCAAAATTTAATGGGTAAATGGATTACTGCAAAATATTTAAGTGGAAAACCACATTTTAAGACAAGCCCAAAGCTTGTAGAAATGGAAAGGAAATGTAGTTCAATGCAGTTCTAGTTTGATGATCCATCACCATACATACGTGTCTACTGGAACAAGGCAAAAACAGCACGCTACGTGTCTCTGCAACATACCTAGCGTATGCTACAACACATTGCATTTCCTTGTAGCATAACACTAGAGGAGAAGACAAAATCAGTATTTAAGATAGATACTCATGAAACATGTGAACTACGCTAGAAGAGGATATGTTTTACACTGGAGCCGATGAGAACATGGCATTCCATTGGCTGCTTAAATACCTTTTGGGGCATCAGTTTCGAAATAACGGTAATTGAAATGTAGCGTAGGAGCAAAAGGATTCTTTGGATGCAAAACCTGAAAACATAGAGAGAACAATGTTGATATTAACACTGTGTTATGTTACAAAGAAGTATTGGTTAGAGAACATCCCCTTATGAGAAAAGAAACATTTGATGCACGTAACATCACTAGACATTTAAAGAAAAAACAAAAATCTTCTATGTCGGGGGATTGATAGTAACTTCAGAGCAAGTAGTTTATGCCATCTGTTGATGTTTCAACGATCTACAACACTCCGCAGGAGCAGTATTTGGAAGCAAAATGCCCTTTTCAATCAGGGTTTGTTTCTGATTTCTAGGGTTATCTTAGCAGAAACGCCAGGCATGATACTTGAAAGAGAAGAAACGAATTGAATTGAATTGGGATCGAAATCATCAAATTTGCTAAAGCTGACAAAATCAGGAGCTTCAGGGAACCAGAGTTGGCACACCCACCGAGCTAATGCCGGCAGCAAAGAACGGGATCGGCCCGGCCTTCGCAGCAGAGGCGTCGGTCCCTCCCTTGGCAGCCCTGTACGCCTCCGGCGGCATCACCCCGTACACAACGGACACATTCACCCCGGCCTTCTCCCACACGCCGCCGTCCTGCAGCACCCGGCTGATCCCGCCCCCGCCTCCGGGCCTCGACCACACGTCCTCCCGGAACTTCCCGCCGCCGTCGGCCGCCTCCAGCGCCGCGCACACCTCGTCCTGCGTCTGCCGGATCATCTTCTCGAACCGCGCCCTGACCGAGGACCGGTGGGCGTTGCCCGCCGCGGCGGCGTCGTCGGACTCGCGGAGGAAGGTCTCGGGGCGCTCGCTCTCCGGGGTCTCCTTCTCGATGGCGACGGTCTGGGAGCGGACGACGGCGCGTTGGCGGCGGGGGAGGTGGGTGTGGGGCCGGGCGGCCAGGGAGGGGCCCCGTCGGAGGGGATGCAGCAGCGAGGGAGGCTGCCGCGGGGCGGGCGCCGCGGCGATGGCCGCCGGGGAGGAGACGGTGGCCGCGGCGAGCATTTTGCCTCCTTGTTGTCTCTGTGGATCGCAGATTCGGAGGCGCGGCTGGGATTTATAGCCTCAGAAGGAGGAGGAGGAGGAGGAGGAGAGAGCGCAGTGGTTTTCGGGTGAGGCGGGGGGCAGCACAGCACAGCCCCTGGTTTGGGGAAGACGAAGACGGCCGGCGAGCAGGGAGAGAAGTGCGTAGATAAGGGAGCAGCCATGGAAAGGCCACGGAAGACGCAAAGTTCAGACGAGAATAACCGACGGTGCGTTCTCATTGGTCGAATGACGGCATCTGGCGTCAGCCTCCGAACCCAGACAACGTGCATCGCCCCCACGTGTCAGCTTCTGGCAAGAAACGCCCTGGTACCTTTTGAAATTGGACAAATGACCTCGTAAGCGGGGACATACATATCAAGCTAATTGATTATCTTATTATTTTACTTTGATCCGTTTGTTAAGCCGAAATAATTCGGTAACTTCCCACAACTTAACGATATTAATGACAAATAATTCTTTAATTTGATATATATATATAACCTGAGACACCTCCAATAAAATTTGCTATTTGACAAGCATTTCACAACAACCAAAACGATGTATGCTTCACGATAATCTAACAGCTAGCACTCAATTTATATCAGAGATGAAAAATTAGTAACATTATTATTACTTCACTTTCTACATTGTGTTAAAAAATTTACGATAAACATGTAACATAAAATTATCTTATAATTTCATCTCTTGCTGATATTTCTGGTTTGCACTCTTTTCTCGTACTACAGTTTTGTCGCATGATTTTCAGTCGGTACAGCTCACCTGATAAGATAAATTTAAAAAATAGATAAAAATATAATGACGTCACGGTCTTGTTGGGCTGTTCCCGTGGGTGTGCCAGTGAAATAAGAGACGAAGTCAACGGTCTTGTTTGGCTGATCTGGCGGGGAATCGACGTGCAGCCTTGACCGGACATGCATACGTCAGCTGCCTTCCCTCTCGTTGACTTTTTAGTGAACAGTTCCTTTTCTCGATAAATTAAGCTAACTCAATTATATAATTTTATATATATATATGTATATCCATGAGATGTGGAGTAAAACCCGACTCACTACTCTCTTTGTGCCGCCACCATGAGTGGTTCGCGGAATGTAACGGCCAACTAAATCAGTTCATTGACACAACAATCGTGCTATTTCTCAAGAAGTCACTCATTTTACGGAGATAGCACTTCTAACTTAAGAATTTTTTTTACTCAATCTCTGAAAAAATAGTTACTCGGTGTGATTGGTAGTACACTGATTTAATCTCCTAATATATTCATAAATTGAAATGTTACCATCTATCCTCTTAAAGATTTGAAATTCTCGTCAAGACTACACATATCACATATCATATACCGAAGTGAGTCACAAAGATTTTCTAATTGAGTCATACTTTGATACCATATATAATAACTGACTAAATTAGTTGGACTAGGCAGCCAACAACGGTGCGACTTTTCGAGAGGTCACTCATCCTCTTAAGATAGCACGTTTAATTTCAGAATTCTTTCGACTCAACTTTTAAAATATAATTATCTGATATTTTTTTGTAGTTCACTGATTTAATATCTTAACCTATACACAAATTGAGATGTTGCACGGAATGTGAAAGTAATTTTTCTTTTGCAAAACCATGTATATATAAATATATATTTGCATTGCAATTTCTACATCAGAAAGAGTTACCTCGTAACATCTCTTTGCATTCTAAATCTGTTGTTGTCGGTGGTTACTAGCAGGTGACGAGTTAGGTGTGTGGTCGATAATATTTTTGGGACAGCTACGGATAGAGGTGCAAATCAAATCCGATATCTTAAAATTTCAAATCGATTTCTATAAAAATCAATGGGTTCGAAACATGTTTTTAAATCGTATGAGTTATTGAAATGGCTTTCTCTCCTCCCCCTCCTCTCTCTCTCTCTTTATATATAGATATACTAGTTCAATATGTGCCAACCAAACATATTCTTTGTTCTCTTTGAGAATTGAAATGGAACTACATTTCGCTTTCAAACCCTGGACTCACATGATATTGGAGTAGGTATTTATATTTTTTGTTTCAAACCCATAGATAAGTTATATAATTATCGAAATAAATCATGTCAATAAACAGCTACGTACTTTAAGGCCTATTGAGTTAGGGTATTGGAACCATCTTCACATTCGTTCGTTCTTAAGATGATATATACCTGATGCCATCGAATATGAAAAATACTAGTGTTATAGCTAGGGCCATATGTATAACATATAATAACCAAGTCGGGCCTTACTTTTTAATATATAATTATCACGAACGGAGATCTTTTATCTGACTTGGCGGCTATAATCAGCATATTATCTCATCATTTATTTTATTTTTTGAGAAACGGAAGAAACAACAAACCGTAATTATATAAATACGTGTATGTACGGGTATCAGTTATTAAAAATACTACGTTGACATGAATATATGTAAATATTTTAATTTATATTAATTTTTAAATTATTTTTTGTCAGAAAAATAAACTAAATATTTAATCTAACTTGAGGCATTTTGGGAGGTTGATTTTATTTGAACTCCTAACAGATATTATCCGTTATGTATCCGATACTTCACCTCCCCGTCCTGGCTCCGACCCGATTTCTGATACCCGAACTGCTTTATAATCGAACATGCTCGCTCTATGCCCTGTTCTAGGGTTTCTCCACTGAGTTTCTACCAGGTAGGGGAGATGGCGAAGTCGCTGAGGTCGAAGAAGCAGAGGCGGCTGCGCACGTTGCGCCGCGATATCGCCGAGCCCTTCTATGATAAGAAGGACGATGCCAAGCTCGCCGCTCAGCAGGCCGCCCTGGCCGCCCCCAAGGTGCCTGTCCGCAGCCCCAGCTCCGCCGCTGCCGATAACGACGTCATGGCCACCGAAGCCGTGCCCGCAGCTCCCTTCAGCGCTATGGGTATTGTTCGCCGTCTTTATTTATTATTTTTATGTTTCCCGACTGTTATCCAGGGTCTGTTGACGGACTAGATGTCAAAATTACTTATTTTCACCCACGAGTTAGAAGATTTCTGCTTCGAGTTTTGCGGAAAGTAATAGACTGTACACTCGCATATTTTTGTACCTGAACCGGATATGTTTTGTGTGACTTGTTTGCTGTTACTAATGCTATTCACTCGTGCAATTGCCTCTTCTTGATGTATGTTGGATTTTTGCTACTGTAATTGTTAAGAGACACCGATTTTGATCATGAGCTGTTCCGGAATAAAGTGGATTATGCCATAGATCTCTTTTTTTTCTCTCCTAACGATGCTTCCTTCATTCGGATTTTATGCATCGGATTGGTTGAAAATCTTTTTTGTAGACGTCGAAATGGCTGATGGGAGTTCCAAGGCAGCACCGTTCTTAAAGCCTTTAGGCAAGAAGCTGAAAAAGAGGATAAAGCGCCGTGGAAAGGGAAAGAACAAGAGAAAGTACAAATAATAGTAAGTCAGCAAATGAATCCTATTATACTGAAGAGGATTAAAATGCTCATTCTGTCTGATGAAAGTGTTTTCCAGTTCTGTTTAGAATTGTTCCTTTTTATACGAATGCTATACGTGCATAGTGTTGTAAAATTTGTGTGTGGTTTATTGCTGCACCTTTTGTTGCATTGTTTTGGTTGGTAACCACCAAATTATATTTTCCCCATGTCCGTGTTATTGTCCTACTCAGTACTCATGTAGGAATGATTCTGTTTTTCCCTTACCATCAAAATCAATGATGCTCCCGGACTTCATCTAAACACCTACCACTTCTATTTGACGGGCCTGCAGAATTTAAGTTTGTCATCCTGTGCCCATAAGGAAGAATCAATGCAGGAAGGATTGAATCGGATCAGATGATCCGGTCTGATTTCTTCTCCATCCATCTGCCTGATCCATTGCAGGTATGGGGTCCATCATGTTGATATCGCCTTGGAGCGACTGATCTGGCCACAAGAGCCCACGGGATCAATCCAAGATTGGGATGATCTAGTTTAGTTATTATTATTATTTAAATCTTTTTTATTTTAATACTTTATATAGATATTTTTATTAAAATTTTATATAAAGTATATTTTTAACTATTATTCTGTATTGTATAAATGTCCATGACTTAAAAGATGTAATATAAAATAACGATAAGCACTTAAAATATATAATTAAGCACTTTTATTTATCAATAATTAATTCAGTTAATTTTTAATATGTTTAATATAAAGTAGAGATCTGAATATAAACATTTCAATAATATTTTACTTACAGTGCCAATTTTTAATATCTTTTGCTATTTTAAAGTTTTTTTTTCAATTTCTTAACATTTTTTTTTTATAATTAGATCCGTAGCCAATCCCAGCTGATCTGGATCAGCTAGGATTGATCGGCTCCCAACCCATGATCCTGCCTACCTTTTGAAGAATCACTAGTATGATCAGGCCAGCCTGTGGGAAACACAGCGTGAACGCTGGAACTTCTACAATTTGGCAGCTCGTTACCTTGTGCAGATGTGTCATGTAGGCATGGGAAGCAGTCGAGGAGATCTTCCCTGGGTATTCTTCCCCAGAAACATTAAATTTTTCCCTTGCTAAGCAGGCTCCCTGAATTGAATTCTTCCGAAATGTTTGCCATTCTCAACCCATCATTGTTTCCAAAATTTCAGGAGTTTTGCGTGGAAGAAGTATGCCTTTACAAATGATTTCCTTGACATGCACCGCGGTCTTCAGCAGATGAAACAAGGACGCCTAATCGGCATATGAACAAGGGGATAGTCTACAATAGCAGGAGATTTGCAGCAAAGTTTTGTAGTTCACGAAGATAGTTGTTGTTTACTCTGTCTAGGCGTTTTATGTCTATGGTTCTGTTGCCTTTTATGTGTCAGCAGCTACATTCTTCCTTGTATGTTTACTGGAATATTGTGGTGTTGCAATTGTTGTGAGGTGTATCCGCTCTTGTTGCCCATTATCGCATGAGGATTGAACTGGGGATGGTTTGGGTATTTTTTTTCTAAACCAATAGATCCACTCCAAACAAAAAACTAAACAAATCATTTGAATGGGAATAAGCGCAGAGAAGAGGTGAAGTTCCCCGGTTGATACCAGATAAAATTAATGTTAATCATCAGGTCGTACTTCAAGGAGACAAATCAAAGTTTATTTGTTTATTACGAATTTACAAGCTCCCCGCTGACGGTACGTGTAAAATGATTTACGTGGTACGATATGGTTAGGGTCGCGAGAGAGTGACTCTTTATTCGGCCATGCTATAACTTGTGGTGGCACTTGGCTTGTTTCTCATTATTATTTAAGCTCAAGATTGGATTTTTATAAGTTAATGAACTTTTAAAAATTAAAGCAAAATATTTAATTATGCACACCTCCGTGATCTTATTTCCGTGCCTAAACGTGTCTGTCAATTTGCTCTGACGCCTTGAAAAGTCCAGCAAGCAGGTTCATCGAGCCCAAGGGTGTCAACTGAGCCGGGCCAGCCCGTTAGCAAGCAGGTTCATCGAGCCTAAAGGTGTCAACTGAGCCGGGCCAGCCCGTTAGCCCGTTTGACGGCCCATCTCAAATGAGACGTGGACTTACTTTTCAAGTCTGCTGATGTTGCTGACAGTCCGTGAAAAAAAGAACCATCTGTATGCTGAGTTGGAGCGGGTCCGAGCAGGGCCAACTCATGCTGCCCGTCTGATTGATTAAGGCCCCGTTTGGTAACATTATTTGACACCTCTATCATTGTCAATTTTAAAATTGATATTCCTAGTAATCACTAAGAAGTGTTTGGTTAGTAATATCAATTTTGAAATTGATAGTGAAAACAAAACACATTATGTAATACAAATGTCAACTTGTATCAATTTTGATATTGATACTCCAACCTCTAAAATTATCAATATCAATATTGATATAGTATCAAATTTAAAACTCTAACCAAACGGGCCATAAAGTAACGTTATTGATTAGATTAACTAGTTGAAAATAAATTATTTTTAAATCTAATATTTTTAAATGAGATAATATTAAAATTAAAATTGAAATAGTGGAAATAAATTTATACATTTTTCGCACTTACTTATGGTGTGTGATGATAAAAGGTAAAATTTTTGAAATAATTTTAGTTACATATTTTAAGTTATATTAAAACATAGATGTTGTAGTAAAATTTTATTTTACCACTTATTAATAGTAATAATATTATAAAATATAATTTTTAAGTTTCTATAACTTAAAAAATACAACTTTTTAATTTTTAATAAAGAATTGGTGAATTTAATTCAAATTGACCAGGATTGATGAATTGGATCAATCTGCATCGGTCAAAATATGTCTAATTATAAATTTTAATATTAAAATTAAAAATGTAAAAACAAAAATATAAAAATCATTATAAATATGAAAGTTAATCAAACAGTATATTTATACTTTTACATTATATTGTACATATTTAAACCTAATTTAATTAAATAAAATTACTTAATAAGATATTAAGCGAATTATAGTTATTTTATTTTAAATATGTTTAAATCTTTATAGGGTGTTTGGTTATGTTTTCTTCCCTCTTTTTGATCTAAATTTTAAAAATAAAAGAGATAAAGTGTTTGGTTGCAATTTTTAACTATTGTCTCATTTTTAAAAGTGGGATACTCCATGTACATAATCTTTTCTAAAATAAAAACAAGACATGTCTTATTTTATTTCTGAGATAAACGCGGAGGTAGGACGTGGGAGGCGAGACATGCGTACGACAACGCACGGAGGGGGGGACGGGGGGGGGCTTGCTAGCCGACGACGCCGCCGCCGGGGGGAGGGAGGTAGACGCCGCCGTGGGGGGAGCTTTCGCGGAGCTGCAGGTCCTCTCTGCGGAAAGAGCCCGGAAGAGTTTCGCAGAGCCACATGTTATAACCAAACACTACTATCTAATTTTTAAAAATTATGATAATTTTTGCCCAACACAAAATAATTAGACTATTTTGATTTTAAAAATAAAATTGAGAAGTCAAATAATCTCGATTTCAAAAATGAGGTTGTCTTAAAATTAAAAACGCTACCAAACATCTTTAATTTTTATATAATACAAAAAAATAGTTATATTAAGGTATATTTTTTACATAATAATTTAAACATCAACTTTTAGCTGAATTTGATTAAGCGTTATATACATATTTTATGGTTAGAATTTATTTAAATATATACACAACTAGTATTAAATAAAATAACTTGCAGAAAGTTTAATTTTTATATTTTAGAGATCACAATTTTTTGTCCATTGTTTATGGTGCCACTATTTCATTTTGTAATTGATGTGTAAACTAATCTGTATTGGATCATATATTTTGCCTTTATTGTAAATGCATTTAGGATTGGTATTTATTGGATTTTCTTTTTCAACTATTTTTTTCTAGTTTGTGGATTATTGATATATCAACCTTTTTTATTTCTCATATTACAACGTACAACAATTCACAGATTCACGGATTTTTTTTTATTTTTGTTTTATAAATTTTATATTTTATAATATTATAAAATTTAAAAATTTTATATTTTTTTTTACTTTGTAGAATTTTTTTACGTCACTAAAGCTCAGCCCGTTGGATTAATGGGCTATGACGGGTTTTGGAGAGTTAAAGCCCATTTACATAACACAAGCCCGTTGGGCCTTATACATGGGCTTGGGCTTGAGTTTCAAATATGTGGGCCGAAGTGGACTTGGGCCGGGTCAGCCCAAGCCCGGATCATTGACACTCCTATCGAGCCAAGGAAGGAAGGGTCGCAACCCGGTTGCGATTTTTTTTATGATTTTTGTTGAAAAATTCAAAAGAATAGAAAACATGCAAAAAATATAGAAAAATATAGAAAAATTAGAGAAAATAAGTGACATGATTTAAACAAATAATATATCAACTTTATTTTAATGTGACGTGTTCTACATTTTGTACATGGTTGATATATTCTTTTCATGTCATTTGAGTTGAGTACGTAACTTAATACATGTACACATGACTATCATATTAGTCAGTCCCTCGAAAAATTATCTTAAGATTTGATACAAATGAGTCATCATAATTATAGATCGAAATATCTGATGAATTCACGCAATTTATTTCATAATACTCTCGATCATTCGTAAGAAACAAGATAAAAAAATTTACTAAGCTTCCTGAATATGTGATTCTCTCTCTGTAGTTGGTGACTTTCCTCCCATGAATGCGGATGAGCCTTCTTATTCGCAGAACGGTAACAATAAAGTTTACCATTTCGCTGCTCACGGGAGGGTTATGCCTCGACGCGCGTATGGGACAGGGCAATGGGGGCGGAGGCATCGGGAGCTGACGCATGCGATCGAGAGGAGGGCCGCTGCCTAGAAAAATGTTGGTAGACTTCAAATCGTCTAGATGCTGCTTGTCGACGTAACGGCAAGATCCCACTTGTAAAAAATGTTACGGGTTCATGATCGTATTAGTAAATGACAAATACAACTTGTACCGCTCTCGATGTTCTTTAAATTCAATTTTACTTTTCAGTAATTTTCGCATCACTAACCATATTTAAGTAATTAATCTTCTTTTCTGCCTCTCAGATCTTTGTTTGATAATGCATGCAGTGGCGCTGTGGAGCGGAGAACAAAGCTACCAGCTGGTAGTTTAATGCTCTGCTCTGGTTGACCGCCCACCGGCCGGGAGGCAGAGAGAGATAGAGATGATCATCAGGGCTTTTAAAACCAGCGGCCGACGCTGTTGGAAGCAGAGGTTGCACTGCATACAATGCCCCTGCTGCCTCTGGCGATGGATTCTCGGTTCCTGACCATCTCTCTGTCCCTGTGTCTGCCCTTGTTAGCCTTCATCTCGGTCCTCCTGTACGCTCTCCCGACGAGAAGAGCCGATCCTCCTAGGACGCCGGTGAAGGGGAGGCTCCCTCCCGGACCCCCGTCCCCCCTCCTCGGCACTGGCAGCCTCCTGTGGCTCCGGCGGGACCTCGTCGACCTGGTTGGCGAGATCGGCCGTGTCGCAGGCGAATACGGCCCCATCTTCCGCATCAACTCGGGCCTCTTCCCGGCCGTGATCGTGTCCGACCGCGAGCTTACCCGCGAGGTCCTCGTCGAGAGGGGCGCAACCTTCTCCGACCGCGCCGGGTTCCCGCCCAACGGAGCCGCCTACGTCTACAGCAGCAACGGCCATATCATCACGGCGAGCAGCGGAGCGCTGTGGCGGCGTCTCCGCCGGAATCTCACGGCGGAGATCCTCCACCCCTCGCGGCTCCGGTCCTACGCCCCCGGCCGCAGCTGGGCGCTCGCCGGGTTCCTGGACACCCTCCGCTCGGAGGCCGCCGCCGGGAGGGAGCTGGTGGCGTTCGCCGAGCACCTCAGGACCCCCATGCTCGGCCTGATCGCATACATGTGCTTTGGCGAGAAGCTGGAGGGACAGGTACTACAATTTTAAATTTTTATATCAACGCACACACAAAAATTAACTTTCAAGTAAAAGTGGGATTGAGTAATAAAATCACATTTAACCAACCGGCCGGATTTTTATATGTTAGTTCCGGAAAATTATCTTTAAAGAGTCTGATTTTACAAAAAAAAAAAGTGTTTTTTCCCCCAGCAAATGAAGGATCTACGGGACGCGCAGCTGTCGCTCCTCGCGATGGGCTTCGAGCTCTACGTGTTCGACATGATGCCGAGGCTAGCGAAGATCTTTCTGCCGAAGAAGTGGAGAGCCTTCCTCGACATCCGCCGCAAGCAAGAACAGATCATGGTTCCTCTGGTACAAGCGCGCAGGGCCCTGACGACGACGGCGCCGGGGGAGAAGAGGGTCGACGGCGTGGTGTCCTATGTGGATACGCTCCTTGCTCTGGAGCTGCCGGAAGAAGGCGGGAGGAAGCTGGACGACGGAGAGATCGTGAGCCTCTGCGCCGAGCTCCTCGACGCCGGCTTCGACACCACGGCGAACACCCTGCAATGGGTCATGGCCAATCTCGTCAAGTTCCCGGCTATACAGAAGAAGCTCTTCGACGAGATCCGAGCAGTCGTGGGGGGAGAGGAAGGATCGGACGAGGTGAAGGAGGACGTGCTGCAGCAGATCTCCTATCTGAAGGCCGTCATCCTCGAAGCCCTGAGGCGGCACCCGCCGGCGCCCCTGTTGCTGCCCCACGTCGCGGCGGAGGCGGCGACCCTCCGGGGGTACGTGATACCCAAGGGGGCGGCGGTGAACGTCACGGTGGCGGAGTTCGGCTGGGACGAGAAGGTGTGGGAGGACCCGATGGTGTTCCGGCCGGAGAGGTTCATGGCCGGCGGCGAGGGCGAAGGGCTGGACCTTACCGGCAGCCGGGAGATCAAGATGATGCCGTTCGGGGCCGGGCGGCGCATATGCCCGGGGATCGCCTTGGCCATGCTGCACCTGGAGTACTTCGTCGCCAATCTGGTGTGGCAGTTCGAGTGGAAGCCCGCCGACGGAGAAGAGGGGGCCGTCGACCTCTCGCCGACGGTGGAGTCCTCCATGACCATGAAGCACCCACTCCGGGCTCGAATCCATCCCCGCCGGAGGACCTGAGATGAGCCGGTAGGGTGGTCTCGTCGGTCTGTCTTCCTCGTCGACGACGATGCAAGCGCCACTGTCTATCTATCTACGGTTCCGATCATTTGAGAATTCGGGGGTGGAGAGAGTATTCTCGGTCTCTAATAAAAATAATCATAATTTCAGTCATTTAAATTATAAGTAGTGAGTTAATAAGGTGCTGATAGTAATTCAACGATAACGAGTTACCTAATTAGTGAACTGTTATTGAACTGCTATCAATGTCTTACAAATTCAATACCGACAATAGTGAGTTAGTAAGATGTCGCAGTGGTTCAATCTCTTTCGATAGCAGTTCACCAGACTTATTATTTAAACTATCACTTAAATAATAATTCGAGGTCGTGGTCGATTTCGATCGAGAAATGAGAATACTCCCTCCACCCGGAGATCGAGATGATCCAAACTCATCTATCTATATACCTATCTATCTCTATTTGTGTTTAGGACCCAAGATGGTGGATCCCAGTGGATGTGAGCAGGAGAAAGTCCCCACATACGTCTCTCCCAGATATTTAGACTAACGTAATGTAAGTTACCCATCATGCTTCTTCTATTCGGTGGCTCAGTTTGTGTGTGTGTTCATTGTGCATTTTAAGGCGTGTAATTTACCAGTAATATATGGGCATTTATGTGTGTTATATCTGTTAGCTAAATTAATTAAAATGAATCTACCCAGATAATCAAGATGAAATTAACTTCGGCAAATCAGTGATCCGCCATATGTTTTTTTTCATACCGAACCAGGCATCAACTTGGAATTCTTTTCATACGTATATTATAGTCACAGAAAGTCGAGTTGGAAGTCAAATGACCAGAAGGTGCTTCGTTCCAGATGTTAAGGTTACATTAGATACATTTGTAAAAGTCTCAGAAATGCAGAAAAGCTGGCAGAGAACAGTTATTTCACTGAGAGAGAAAGATATTTTTGTCAGGCAACATACTTTTTGCCAAAATTAAAATATATGTATGAGCATTATTTATTATAATCTCCAAACAAAGATGCTAGGTCGGAATTTAATTTGAAAGGCTAAAACTCACGGCTTAAATTTAAGATATTTGTCAAGGCATATATAAGAGACATGTTAAGAGCTCAAATCACAAGTATGTATGTCAAACAACCTTAAGGCTATACTTAATTGGTACGAGAATAGTGACGGATACATCTAATTTATCCTCGTTCTTCCAATTGTTTTGCAAATAAAATGAGACTTAATTTAGATTAACTCAATCCAGTTTATCCCAAAAAAAAAATGATAAGATAACGAATAAGTCATTCCCATCTAATATATATAATATCTTATTCTTAAATATTTTTAAGAGAAAGTCATCCCATAATGTTTTGTATTACCATTTATGTATTTTATGTATTATTTATAATATAATTTTTATATTTTATATTAACAGTCAAATAATTTATATATATAAATATCAATGTCAATTTAAAAATGTATAATCACATGTCATACCAACATAAGATAATGTTATCCTCTAAATATATTTTAACTCAAATCAAACAAAATAAAGATAAAGACACTCACTTGAAGTGACTCACCATTAATTATCTCCTTCAATTTTATCCCCATACTAAATGAGACCTAAGGACATGTTTGACACCATAAAATTTTGAGGATAAACCTGATCCCCTAAATTTTAAGAATAACCCAAGTTTATCTTTAAGTTATCCCCGTACCAAACAACACACAAGTGTCTAACCTTTCATTCGAGAGAAGTTTATGATACCTGTACAAATCATGCTGAACTAATTCTATCTTGGGTCTAAACCATATCTTAATAACTCTTATGACGACGACATTTAGAAGCCGCCATGAGGACGTGTGTAGTTACGATGGCTTCCTATCAGCCGTCACCCGTACACACATGGTGACAACGACTTCCATCCGGTCCTTGCTAATACCTCTCATTAAGGATGACTTTTTCAAACTGTCGTTATTAACTCATCCCCAATAAAGATTGTCTAAAGAACTAAACTACATCTTATCCTGTGCGGATATATGATTATCTAAAGAACAAAACTATATACAAAATGGTGGGTTTAAAGCTTTAGAATCTTTTATGATTTCACGAGCCATCACTAATATATATATATTCATCTCTCGTAGGTGTGCAAGCAAGTTTAACTCGTTTATTTTACCCAAGTTTGAGTTTGAACTCGAGTTTTAAGGAGTATATTGAATAGTTGTTCTAGTTTGGTTCATTTATTGATCGAGCCAAGTCAAGCTCGAGCTAGAGTGGTAGATGGACTAAAGTTCAATCCATATTCAAACTTAACATATACGTAAACTCGTTTATAAAACGTAAAATCAACGAAAAGTCTTTTGAAACTTAGATTTAGCCCATCTACGTAACTCGACCCAAGTTTAAATTTTGAATTATTTAATATATTTAAGTGACAATATGTAATTATTATTATCGATAATTTAAATTTTAAAATAAAATATTTAATAAAATATTTGACCGAACTATTCACGAGATTATCAAGTCAAATAAGTACTTATTCAAAGTTCGACTCATTTGACGAGTCAAATTTTATTTTTTTCTTAAACTTGTTAGTTTAACATAATAAACGAGACAGAGAAGAATTTTTGTGGAGTCGAGTTTTGAACCATTGCCGAGTGTATTGGTACATTTGCAACCCTAATCTCTGGAGATATAGTACATTTATGGGTATTCAAGCTTCTTCCAACGCCAGCAGACACCGGGAAAAAAAGAAGAAAAAGTAAAGGTCGACGCAGGCGGCGGTTCTTGCTCTTAGTTTATGCCGCCACAACCCGTCACTACCAGTATGACGAGGTTACAACAGTACTCCGACAGGATCATGTTCGATCGGTTCAAACCTAAAATTAATCTTATCTCTAAAATTTAACGTGAACTTATTTACGAATCTCAGTCATGAAGTTTGGATTCGTATTTAAACATTCCTAATATTTCTTCGAGTAGTCTGACTCATGTATATTGATATGTCAAATCTTGTTTGTTTGTTCAAATTTTTTATTTGTTCAACATGTATGACATTATATATTTGTACGTAGATAGAGTCAAATTCTTGTCAAAAATATATTCTGCAACTTACTTTTAAGTTATATATATAAAGATATAAGAGATATCTTTAGAAGACAATTGAGATAAAAATCAGATGCTCCAAATGGTTAAGCAAAACAAAAAAAAAAGAAAATAACTTACTGCCTGTTAACTTTATTATAGTCGTCTTATCGCAAAATCGCCCCGTTTAGGATCAATAACATTTTTTTATTTTAGAATAAGAGGTTTTGTTTGGTTAAAATTGTAATGGGGTGTTTGGTTGCATGATAATTGAGGTTTTTATTTTAATTTTTAAAAATTGTAAGAAAACTTGTTAAAAGAGGTGTTTGACAACCATGACACTTTTATGTTTTGAAAGTGATTTTCTTCTTAAACAAAAAAAGAGGGTCTCACCTCTTTCTTTTTTCTTGTGGTCCCCCACTTTATTTGGTCATGTGCGGTGGTTACTCTTTTTTGTAATCACATCCCTCCAAACATGATAATTTTATGTCATGAGTTGGTTTACTTTTTATTTTAATACAATTTTTTATCATGAAAATGTACAAAAAATTATCATGCAACCAAACACCCCATAAGAGATTAAAAACAAACCCAGATTAGAAGATCTCGTAATTAATTATTAGGATACTTACAAGTATCATGTTGCTGTTTCCGTTTCCACCCTCTTCCGTACATATTTTAAAACAAAATTTATTCTTTTCAAGACAGAAATTTTCACACTAACCGGTGAAAATACTGAAAAATAAAATAAATGTATCAGAATTCTAAAATCAAAAAAATAAACCCCTATTATTGTTAGCAGCTTGTCTAAGATTTGAAATTATTTTTTTCAACTCAAATATAGTGTGTATTTTATTGAGAGCATTCTTCTTCAAAACATTGCATGCTTTATTTTTTTGAACGTCTCCAAGCAGGCTGTATAGATATATTGGGAAAGTCTTCCATGATCTGATTTAGTACGTGTAATATATATATATATATATATATATATATATATATATGTATCATGTTGAAAAAGTTCACGCATGAATGAGTGACAGAAAATATCCGATAACCTCTGTTGAGAAATCTCAAACAAACAGCAAGAATAACAACTCCTCCTCTCCCTGTCGACGGACTCTAAAAAAAATTAGATCTTTTTTTTTTTGAACAAAGATAACACATACTTATATTGATAACAACTTTAATACAACAAGGATGACGTCAAGATCAAGTACAGACACAAAGACACAGACATGTCCAAAGAACGAAAACAGACTCTTCTCCAAATCACTTGGATATAGCCACCTAAGTGAATCGATCAGCACGATGAAGTGCATAGATGATCGAGAAGTAAATATCAGAACTCTCAAGGAGTTTGATTTCAATAAGGAGACTGGATGAACACACCATATCGGTGTGGATGATGCCCAAGCCAACAGTCTCACAAAGACATATAAGGCTAACAAGATAACTGGAGAAGACATCCAGACAAACAAACAACTGGAAAAGACACAACAACAAACACATACAAACCAAGACAATGCAACTAAGACACGACAACAAACACATGCTAACAGAAAACTAAATATGATAAGCCGATTAATTCCACTCCAGCGCAAACAAAAACTCAATGTCTGTATAGACATTAAGATTAGTCGTCGGAGTAGAAATGAAGATTTTTGGGAGGGAGGAAGATCACACGGATCTTCCTCCCTCCCAGACGAAATCACACCTCAAAAGAGAACGGACTGAAAAAAAAAAACTCTACACTACAAGATGAAAAAAAACCCAACACAAAAAACGCTGAAGTCCGCCTCCTACGAGTGCTGCGAAACCACCGAAGAGGACACAAAAACTTTGACAATGGAGACAAAGATCCTCCGCACACGAGAATCTGAATTTTGCCTGTGCAAGACGTTAAAAATTAGATCACCATGTTCTTTTCTCAATCGGATCCGATAACTGATCTTGCTCCGCCGCCCTCGACGTCTGCACATCTCCATCACGGGCGTCTGCAGCAGCTTGATCACCAAGAAACCCATGAATAGATCACACACACAAGTAAGGATGCAAACGAGCCTATCCAAGTTGAGTAGCATGATGTTCAAGTTTTGGTTCGTTATCTTATACGAGTTCGAGTTTTAACGAGAGTATGTTGAACTCTTACTCAAGTTAATTTGGTGTTCAAGCTTAGTTCATTTGTTAATCGAGTCGAACTAAATTTGAACTCAAGCGATAGTTGAACTAAAATTTAATTCACGTTCAAGATTAAGTTATATATAAACTTGTTTGTAGATTCAAAATCAAAGAAGAAATTTATTTGTGAAACTCTAAATTCAACTCATTCATGAAACACGATCTAAATTTAAACTCGAATTTTAATTTATTTAATATATTTAAACAATAATATATATTTATTAATATTTATATTTTAATTTTTAGAGATAAATATATAATAGAATTTTTAAATAAGTGGAACATTCGTTGTTCAACTTTTTAAATCAGAATATCGGACTTCTAACTTATGAATGAGAAAACAGTGTCCGAGTTTATTACTCTAATTACTTCTACGTTGAATGTCATTGATTTCAAAATCAGACTTAGAAAGTCTCACGTCGGAACAAACCACAAATATGCGATATATAAATAAATAAATAAAAAATAAGGTTCTTTCTTTTTCGTAATTTTTCTGATAATCTGAGATGTTTATTCTCTCAAGCATTTAAAATTAAAACATACGCACGTACAGAAGAAAACATGTTCACTCTCTAGACTAGTTTGTCAAAGAAAGAGGAAAAAGAAGAAGAAAATTAAAAAGAAACATATATTAATAGGGTGTTTGATTGCACGATAACGAAGATTTTTGTTTTAATTTTTAAAAATTGTAAAAAAACTTGTTAACAGAGTTGTTTGGTAACCATGATAATTTTATATTTTAAAAATGTTTTTCTTCTTAAACAAAAAAAGTAGGTCTCACCTCTTTCTTTTTTCCTGTGGTCCTCCACTTTGTTTGGTCATGTGTGTTAGTTACTCTTTTTTTGTAGTCACATCCCTCCAAACATGATAATTTTTTGTCATGAGTTGGTTCACTTTTAATTTTAATATAATTTTTTATCATGAAAATGTACAAAAAATTATCATGCAACCAAACACCCCATAAAGAGAGCCAGAGAACCTAGTGAGAACAGAGATTGTCCGTGTTCAAAGAGAGAGAGAGAACAGAGATTGTCAGGAAAAGATTGGGCTGAAGTCCTCCTGTTTATTACTCTTTGGATAATAAATATACGGTTTTTTAAAATCTCCATCAGAATATATTTTGACACTGATCACTCCACTCGGTTTTAAAATATCCTCATCTTTTCTTGTAATCATATGTGTTTCGTTGCTAGTAAACACCCAACTTTGGGCAGACAGAATTAATTCTTGATATATTGAAATTTGTTCACACCTATACCACCACAACAAAATAAACGATGTATAGTTTATAAAGTGTTTGGTTGCATTATAATTTTTTTGTACATTTTTTTGATAAAAATATATTAAAATCAAATGTGAACTAACTACTGATATAAAATTATCATGTTTGGAGAGATATCCTAACAAAGAAGAGCAACTACTATATATAACCAAACAAAGTGGGGGGATCATGAGATAAAAAAGATACGAGACTCTTTTTTTATCCAAGAAGAAAATCACTTTCAAAGCATAAATTTGTCGTGGTTGTCAAACATCTCTTTTAACAAAAATTTATTACAAAAATATAAGATTGTAGCAAAATCTCAAATTACCGTGCAACCAAATAATTTATGAGTGTGCGTACTTTTTTTGCATAAATTTTGGATAATCTTTTCACAGTCATCAAACATATTCTTTTTCTTAGAAGGAGTTAAATTAACATATACACAAAATAGATTGTGTAATAGTTCTGAACAAGGCTTCGTTGATCAGTTAATAAAGATTTGCAGGGATCGAAACACAAATGCCTGATATACGATTAGTATATAGCTGATATTTAATTTATTATATTCGGAGAGAGTTTCAATCAAAGGATTTTGATAAGGTGAACACTAAAAAGAATAAGAAAGCCACATGATCATATAGGTGAACTTGGAAGAGAATAGGTGAAAAACAGCCTTAATCAGTCACTTGTTATGCCTCCTGTATCTAATCAATCTTCCAAAACTAAATGATATGTTTACGGGTTGTTTGATTGGTAGTTTTGACACACTATTAACATAAAATTTGTCAAAAAGGATGATATGTGACAAAAAAGTGGGGATCCGTGTAACTATAAAAGGGAGGGCCACAAGAAAAAAAATAATTCCACTTTTTTTTGTCTAAGAAAGAATATCTTACAGAAATATATTTTGCAAATGATCGTCGAACAACTTTTTTTACGGGCTGTGTTTCAAAATAAATTTACTTAACAACATTATGTCCTGTTTGGTAACACTATTAGGTACCTCTATCATTATCAGTTTTAAAATTGATATTGATAAGAATCATCAAGAAGTGTTTAGTTAATTGTATCAATTTTAAAGTTTACAATGTAAACAAAACATATTATGTAATACAAGTGACAATTTGTATTATTTTTGATATTGATAATTCAACATTTAAAAATATTAATATCAATATTGATATAGTACCAAGAATGAAACTCTAACCAAATGAGAGATTAAGTGTCATGCAACCAAACACCCTCATTCTCTTTTTATTTCTAGAAGTCTCTTCATTGAGAATATTACCAAACAAACGTCCTAATTAGATTAAATACTTTTTTATCATCAAACAAGAGGTTGCATGTGCAATTAAGGCTCTGTTTGATACTAGTTTATTTTGGAGATAAACTTCATTTCCCCCCTAAATTTTTAGGACAAATTAAACTTATTCTCAAATTAATCTTGTATCAAATAATCCCTAAATCTTCGTTTAGTACATACGGGGTTAAAACTAGTGGAGATAAAGATAAATCATTTTTCGTGACTATTTTTATCTCCGTTATGTTTAGTTTGAATTAGAATATATTTAGAGAATAATCCGATGTTTGTTTGTGTTAATATAAATTTTAAATTTTATATAAAAAATAATACATTAATGGTAATACTACATACTTTATGTACTAGATGAGATAATCATCTCTTAAAAATGTAGAGATAAAATATCTCATGTATTAGATGGAATGACTTATCTCTCTATTTATTTTTATTTTTTAAAATAAATTAGATTAAATTAATCTAAATTAAGTCATTTTTTTGAAATAAATTGAATCGAGTTAATTCAGATAAAAATATTTATCATTACCTTTCTGGTTACAATATACTTACTGATCGGGGCCTCAACGGCTGGTTCGGACTTCGGAAGCGAGGCTGCGCAGAGATTCTACTGTCTAGAAAACCCTAGAGCGCCACTCCACCAAGTGGATACCAGCCTGCTTTCTTTCCTGCTTGCTGGGGCACGGCTTGCTCGCCTGTCGCTCACGCCGCCTGCGTCCACCCACCGATCTATCCGTGGAGACGACTTCTCGACTTCTCTCCTCATCCAGGTATCAATCCTCCCGCTGGTCGCTTCTCCTTCCGTGCCATGGCGCCGATGTGTGACGGTGTGACCTACCTTCTAGTGTTGCTGGTGATCCATGATTTAAGACCTTTCGTTGTCTCTGTCGGTAAGCGATGATTTGGGGATCTTTCGGTTACCGTCGATGGTTAGCTGGGACGAGGATGTTTTGATTTGTTTGCGCCGGTAATCGTCAAGGAGAATGCTTTTTATTTGTTTGTGTCCGTGATGGACGAGTTTTCCGAAGGAGCAGGACTGATGCACGAACGACTTGATTCCTAGGCATGATAATAAGGCCTCCCTTGTTGGGGCTTTGGGAATCAGTGGAAATTATCATGGTTGTTGAAAATGATCTGAGATTTTTCGTTTCACTCGGATAGAGTCTTACGTAAGAACACGCTGTGACTTGTTGTTTTATGTATCCTTCCATCTTCACTGCAGACCAAGAAATTTACCCAGTGACAAGTTGGTTTTAAATATTCAAGACAATGTTTCTGCTCGCTATGAAAGAGGTCTAACCTTGAATGGTTTTCAGATTATGTAGTTGGTTGTTAATCTGTTTAAAATTTTTTCTTCAAGCATGCTGCTAATGGGTGTTTAATATCTCAGATTTTATGAGTCTTGTTTGCTGAAAGTAAATCCTCCATGGTCATAAGAACTTGAGTATGTAGCAGGTCAGATATTGTGCATAATTTGCCTTTTCACTAGAACTACACAATGTTTCTTCTATGATTTTGTGTTAGGAACGCAATGTTATTTGCATTCTGTGAGCCTTGAGTTTTGCATAGGCTGTATACAAGATCCTTGCCATCTTATTTTGTTTTTTAGCTTGTAGAAAGTGGTAAGCTCAAGATTTTAGGGGTATCTCCGCATATTTTCTACAGCTCAAATTTTGCCACCGCTGCCAATTGCTTTCGGCCGCCTAGGCATTCTTCCCCCTGTCACCACCACCCAGTCAGCACCCCCTTTTTGTCCTGTCCTGCACTGCCTTGTGTCACCTTGGTGGGCTTATCCAGTGCCTTGTTGTTCAGGCTCTTCCGTTGGTGTTCTTGGTGTCGAAACCCCATTAGCTTGTTTTTTTGTTGTCTACTGATCCGGTACACCCTATGACAGTGGATCAACTGTTTCTCTTTCAGCAGCGTCGAATTCATCTTTGTAGAGTGCTCGTGCCAGACGTCTAACTCCTTCCCAAGCCATCCTGTCATTTTTCTGCTAATACAGTAAGCTGCCGTGCGGGATCTTGGTATCCCAACCTTAAAAAAAATTTGAAAGCTCGAATCATGCAGGAATCCCGGATGTGCCCCGATTATCATTAAATTGATAAAGTTATTTTTGCGGTATTATATCTGACCTGTATTTAACTAACTATGGTCTAAAACCCTACAAAGGTCAGCTGTGGCTTCCTCTACCTTTAAACCTGATGGGGAAGAAACGGAATGCAGCCGAAATTGTGAAGCAGGAGGATATTGAAGCACAACAGCGGCCCAAACGGACTCTTTCTGGGTGGAAGGATGGTGACCACAGTGCTGAAGAGGTAAAACATCATGGCGGCAATATATTTAGAAACAAAGAGAAGGTTCTGGTCACTTGCTCCCGGCGGATCAACTCTAGGTACGTTGGGATAGTTGCCCATGTCTTCTCCCAAGGTTTCCTGTTGTAAGTTATTCTCGGTGCTTACATTCAAAAAAGTTGTTTTTATGCTATTTTGGGTTTGTGTCCGTTGGTTTCAGATATCGGCATTTGATGCTTAATGTCGTTTCCTTGTTACCGCATTGCAAAAAGGACAATAAGGTTGAGTCAAAGGAGAGCAAGGGGGAGACACTTAATGAGATAGTCGAGCTTAGAAATTGCTCCTATTGCTTGTTCTTTGAGGTAGTCACAATGTTTCGCCTTCTTTCTTCATCTTCTTTTGAAATTAAACTTTCAAGAATGAATATCCTGTGTTCATGGTGTGGTGGATTCAGAAATGATATCTTTATTTGTTGCTTTTCACAGAAATGTAACATTTGTTTTAAGTTTTAACATTCTATCGTTTATGGAAATTCTATTGAATATTAATACATCAGTATATTTTACAGTTAAAAAGTATGGTTACTTGTGACATTTGAAGATATATTCTACCTGATAACTTTGTCACTTATTTATTCCTTTTGTTATTCTTACATTCATAAATTTACATGGAGTTTTACTAATCCAACCGATTGTTTAAAGCAATAGGCTCTAAGAATCATTTCCTCCAGAGTTGTGAGTAGTCCAGCTCATCAAGGCCACAACTTGAGTGAAATCGGTTTTAATTGGATTGGAATTGGGATAAATTTGCTAGTCTTAGGAAATTCAACTTTCCCGTGCACGCAAATTAACCAATGTTTATATGGATCGGCCTGATCTACGCTACTTGTTCTAGTTTTTTAGGGAAGGCCGGAGGCCTAAATTTGTATTGATGAAGTAAAAGAGTAAAGTGGATACAAAGTAACTAAAAAAACTAAAACTAAAAAAGAAAACAGTGGGGATAATGGCGGCTTGGAAAGTGCTTTAGTACCGAGGAGGTAGACGAGCACCACAATTAGTCAAAGAAAGCATTAAAAGTGAGGAACATGCCCTGATTGTAGAATCGCTCTATCTTTTACTGGAGTGAGCGTAAGACCAATTCTTAACTCAAGATGACAATAGAAAAAATATTTTGTTCTGGTTCTCAAAGTTCTCTTCAAAGATCCGTTTGTTCTTAATATGGCAGGTGGCTCACAAAATTGCCTGAAGTACCAAGTTAAATAACTTTGTTTCAACAAGCCAGGGATTTACTTGCGACCAAGAGAGCATCAAAGGGATTGTGTTTACATGATCTGACCATTGCAACTTCCAATTCTTGAATAAAATATTCTACAAAGAGTTAATGATCTTGTATCTGAAGAATAGGTGGTCCGTTGTTTTTTTCATGGAACCACAAAAGACACGAGCTATTGATATCAGTTGAAATCTTTCTAAGGTGATGTTTGATTTGTAGTCTCTGGTTACCGATCTTTCATAAGACAAGTTTTATTTTCATAGGCAGAAGAAGCTACCAGATGACTGGGGACCAAGGAACGTCCCTTCCTCACAATGTCAATCTCCACATGGTAGAGTTGATAGAGAAAACACCTTTACTGCCACACAACCAAATGAACCTGTCCTTCTGGTTCACTACGCCTATACTCCTCAAGGAGTGGTATCAGTTTTACATAATTGTCATTCTCCTAAAAGTGAAGCACCATTTCACTATCGCATCTTATAAGTCACAACCCTTGGCAAGTAGATCTCTGCCTTGTTCTCCCTCATCCTCTTCTAATGCTTTGGGATATGACAATAAAACCTCTTCCTGGCAAGATAGGTGGATTAGGCATAATACATTGGGTATCATATTTTCTAATCACATCCTCTTCTAATGCTTTGGGATATGACAATAAAACCTCTTTTAACCCTGAAGAGCTTTCTATATATTCGAAACTCTGTCTCCAACCCTGAAGTCAATAATCCATGCCTTGTTCGCCCTCATCCCATATTTAGAGCAAACAATTCTAGCCCAAAGAGCATCTTTATGATGGTTCAGCCCTTTAATGATTTTGATATTACGGCAGTATTGATGGTCTCCAGTGGGGAGAACCCCACACGTCCTTCTCTGGTAGCCCTGCGAACTTGGCACCATTTGATTAAATGGAGGCCCTTTTTGTCATTAGTACCTTGTGAGCAGAACCTGTTGCAAATACTTTCAAGTTTGTTGCAAATGCCCTTTGAAACTTTAAGAATAGAGAAGTACAACAGAATATTCTGCAAGATATATTTGGATAGCAGCCATCTCCATTGATTGCAGAATTGGTCAGTCCAAATTGGGATTAATTGATGACGAGATCTAATCACTCGGTCTCAATCTAATTTTCTCTTGGAGGGCCAATCCAACCTTATCCCTCAATTGGAATCGACCAAATTTGTCGAATCGGGTTGGATTTGGCTGAAATTGATCGAATCGGCCAATCATGGATCGATTTAGGTGATTCGTCACCATAATCGCTCCCCTTTGGGTGGCCTATACGGCCTCATTTTGGGGCCAAAATAGGCCCTAAGGGGCCTAGATTGATTGGAATCTGATCTAGGCCCATATTTTGTGATTTGTTTTTTAATTTTAGGGTTTTTGATGATCCAACCTGGACTGGACCTATTTCAGATCAATTTTTCTCTCAAAAAATTGATCGGAATCAGCTAATCTGATCTAGTACCCACCAATCTGGGTACCAATCCCGATCCAACGATCAAGTTTTTCTCTCAATGCTTGTCGGAGCTTGTCAAAGAAGATTTTAACTTCTTGTTCATGGCCTGGAAAGCTTAGGCTAATGGTCTTCTTATCAACTTAACGTCCTCATCAGAAATATACTTGACCTCCTCCATGACATCATCTAACCCTTTTTTTAGAACGTTCTATCTGTGCTGCCCATGGATTGTCGAACTGGTCTAATCGGATTGGAATCAATTGATTTTAGAATCGGATTGGTCGATTTTGATCCAATTCCTGCTTGAAAGACTGATCCTGGCTTGAATTCTGTCGAAATCGGTCTGAGTCGGTCCAATCAGATTGGAATTGAAATCAGAATCATAATCTTGTTTTTTAATATTATTTTAAAAAAGATTTAGGCCAAATTGGATTCAAACTTGTTTATTTTTTTTAATTTTTAAAAATTATAATATCGGATCGATTTCTCGTTCTGAGAATCGGTCCGAATTGGACTGTATCGAATCAGATAGATCCTTGTTCCTGCCGGGAGAATGGTAAGCAGTTTGGCAACATAGTAACTCTTGTATTTTCTGAAAGAGTAGCCTCATTGGCACCATTACTGATTCTTAGGATGAAAAACCGATTTGAAATCTGTCTGAATCATTTTGTTTATTTTTTGTTTTAAACAAATTACGAAACACTCTAAAAAATTGTTAAAAATATAAAATTTATGTCCAACTTGTCATAAGAAATATAACATATGATCATTACAAATTTAAAATATAAATGACAAATGATAGTAATACAAATGATATATCTTTCATCAAAATTGGTCATATTAGGTGTCATCATCAGTTTTCCTATGCTTGTAAGTATCCCATTCATTATTATCTCTCACGATTGGTGTGGGGCTTGTGGGCTCATATGAAAATAGTGATTCAGCTATCTGGTTAAAATCATAAGTTGTCTCCTTAAGAGGATCCATTGAATAGTGTGTTTGAATAGCTAAAGGAGAAACATTCTCTGGATAATTGGCTATTGCATACTCATCAAAGTATCGTTGATGCTAGCGCTAACTTCTCCCACCAAAATGTTGTTTGGAGCCCAAATCTGATGTACCTACACCACTAGTACGTACACTAGAAGTAGAAGCATCATCTCTTTATCCAGATCCCTCTCCTTTGGATCCTCTTTCTCTTCCTCTTTAACAACTTACAAAACGGCAAAAATCAACTATATGGGAGTCAATTGGGACTTAAAATAAATTCATTCAAACCAAGTTTCAAAGGAGGGAGGCTCACCAACGGAGGAAAAAACCTAGTTTCGGAGGAGGGAATCGCTGTAATCGACCTATAATTTCTTGAATTGTTGCTGATTCGCCTGAATTGATGCCGAATCGACTGGATCGCCATTGAATCGTCAGGATTGATGCTGGAATCACATGCAGATTGCCGAAATCGCAAACCCGTCGTCGGAATCGCTTGCAGATCATCAGAATTGCCAAGACCTACAGCCGAATCGGTCTTCTGGGGCTGATGCCCCCCTTAAATGGCCAAAATCGGATTGACATTGGGCTAGAATCGGGCCTGATATTGATTCAGACATGGACTTAAGTTGTCCCGGTTGAATTGGTCGGATTGACTAATTTCATTTGAGAATCGGTTGATTCGGATTGATTCATACCGATGCAGGCCGATTTGACCGATTCTATGGAATTCCAGCTAGAATCGGTCCCCTTCTAATGGGACCGATTCGATTCCGGAATCAACCGATTCTGATTCGATTTTACCAATTCTGCACACCATGCACCATTATTGACACCTACAATCGGGACAACCTCTGAGAGAGACATCGTGGAACTGTCCTCAGCAACCTGAGACTGCACAACTGGAACCGAGACAGTAGGAACAGAGTGCTACTGAGACCATCGGGCGAGCGTGGTTCAGACTGCTTCGATGGGGTGAGCGCTGAACCAAAAGTCCAATATAGTGGACCGGCAAGTGAACCAGATTGAAGAAACTGGCCCAAACGGACCAGTCCAAAAGCCTCACTCAAGAGACCTGAACCAAGCGGTTGACTGGTGGCTGCCTCCAACTGAATGGGAACTACCTTTGTCTTTTCGACTGGATCATGCTTAATTGCCATTGAGTCTAGTGGATTTTGACTAGTCACCGATGGACCAGGAACCACAGCTGCGATGTCACCCTCTCTGCCTGATAAGCCTGCTGCACCCCCTGGTGAGAAGAATGGGCTTGCCTGGCCGCGTGGCCTGGAGATGGCCCTGTACCTTCCTCCAATAGCATCCCCACTCTTCTCTGCAACAGAAACTTGCTATTGTTGTAACTTGTAAGGAAACATATTCTGGATATGCTAAGTTTCCGAAACCATCTGGGAAGAAACAGGACCCCCACGTGCTGGATCAAGCAATCTGTTCAAAGAGGTAGAGATGATGCTCCATTGATTGAATCTTGACTTCAACTGAAAAATCAAACTTGCTTTCTATGAGGATATCAATGGATTCACCAGCTGTCCACCAATGTTTTTTTCTGCCAACAAAGATGAAGACAACGAATGGTGAGACTGTCCTACCAAGAATAGTCTCTGTCCATGCAAATTTTGGGAGCCCCAAGACTCTTAACTCCTTCCTTTGATGGACCACAAATTCTCAAACATATGCTCTTTTTATTCTTCACAGTGAACTTCCCATCAACTACATTCAACCAATTCGTGAATGAGTTATTTCTGACAACGAATTTACCAGAGGAGAAAACCCCAGTCTACCACAATCTGGTTTCTGGCCAATTTGCCTTCAAGAAAAAATTGGGCATAACTTTCTTGTCTTCAACGAAACCTGCTTGTTCCATTGAGATCACCCTGCATTGCTTGAACCATGACTTTTTCGCCAGCATAACAGTGGATAACGGGATGTGAAGAGACTCTGCAATCCCTCTTGTCAGTGCAAACCCTGGGTTTGTGTGACCTTCGCCAAGGAAACAGAGGATCGACCTGCATCCGCGGGATGGGCCTGCACTCCTTGTGCCGTGCCCCAATAATGGCAACCCCACTCACGATGACCAACCCCTCAAACACCTCGACACTTAAAGCCCATTCCTACAATTTGGGGTGGAATGATATCTATGGTAACTTCTTCCACACGACCAAGACTTTTGTCCAACCAATGGTTTCCTCACAACCGCATCACGAGTGGGCTTATTACTAGCCCACTATGTACTCAGGAATTTATTTTTTTTGTGAAATTGGTCTTTTAACTTTTATCAGGACCAGTTACATCTAAGGCAACTGACTGTTTGTGGACTAGGGAATGGATATTATTAGCACCCTGCCAACTTTATCAAGAGGCATTAAATAGATGTTGGTGTCAACATATTATTTCATCAGATGGGTGGAAACCTTCACACTCATTGGAAAGGCAAACCGGTGAGGTGGTCTATACTCCAGAATACAATCTACAGATTTATGGTCCTACAGGATTATGTCCAACAATGGGACCTTTCTAAGAAACAAAACCATCGAGTTTCACACAGACCGGCAAAGATCCACTATGTGAGAATCTAATCATCTTGCTAAAAGTTCATTCACCATCATTATGTTGCTTGAGTTTTGATACTTCTTGTAGCTTTTGTTGATTACTAAAATGGGCAATTTAGATAAACTCGAAGTCAGGGGATTGTCATGTTTGACCAAGGCCAAACACACCTTCTAGGGCTTCTGTTGCTGTATACAGTTTTCATTTGTCGAAGTTTTTTACATATAACATATTTCCAAATATATCCCTAAAAATAAAAAAATATTAAAAAAATTAAAATCTTGCACTGTTTGAAACAAGTACCTGCCGTCTAAACTCGTCTAAAAAATCACCAATGTTTTTTTAAAATATTTTGACAGAAATACCCTTTCTTTTTTCTCTCTCCCTCCCTTCTTCATACATTAAAATTGGTTCATGAACTTTTGATGAATTTTGCTTCGAATGATGTATATTAGCCTTGAGAATTTTGAGATTGAACATTATCTTCTTGTATTACATGTGAAGCAGTTTGATAAGTGGACATTTGTTGAGTTGTTGCTACATTTATAACGCCATTCTGTGATTTTTTGGGATTTGCTATAAAATATTGAAATTCTATATGACACCCCATAGACTAAAGATCTTTGTACGCTCAAGTTTTTCTCTACTTGTTTATGAATCCTTGCCTTAACATTTGTTGAAGAAATTGTAATTCCTTGATTGTCATTCTATGAAAAATAAAAATATAATAAGTTATTATTATTTTTTAATTTTTTTAGTTCATGGAAATTATTTGTATTTCTTATTAAGCCTTTTTGTTCAAGAAATTTGTTTTCAACTTCTTTCAAAATGAAACTTCTTTTGGAGATGAAAGCCAAGCGGCTTCATAATGTAAACCAACATTCAGGAGACTATGAAGCCACGGAGAAAAAGAAAAATAAAGGAAAACTTCAAAGACCATAAAGCAACAATAGACGCAAGGAAGAAAAACTCCAAAGCAGGAGGAATAAGAAAGGTGGATTGAATAAATGGGATATGGCTGAACTGAACTTTCACGTTTGAATGTAAGAAATGCATCTAGGGATAATTCAAGATGGAGCACTGAACTCTTTATTGACTTCCTATGGTTCCTTTCTCTCCAATTTCCCCAAACCATTGCCGGAAGGCATAGTTAGGTTTCTCTATCTTGGACAACAAGATGGTCTTGTTTCAGTTTAGGACTAACGACAAAATGTCTTTTCTTTGAATCCACTTATCATCAATTCAAGAAAAAGAGGAACTTCTACACCATCAGCACTTCAATGACCATGTTGTTTTTGGTCTAGAAGATGGCACTGAAGAAGACAAGAGTGACCTGCAGCTGCCTTTCCACGACTTAAGTTCTGGCCAAATATTATCTTCAAGCCATTCAAGGGAGCCGACATAAGTTTTCAGAACTGGGGCTTATTGGCAATGGATAGAGAAGACACCAGTGACAAGGTTCAGGTTGTGATGCCTGTTTTTCCACTTTGAGGTTTTGTGCTGTTCGCTACTCACTTGTTACCATGACTTACTATGTTCAAAACTAGGAAATTGCAATCGCCAGATCTGCCTGCTTATGCTTTTAACGAGATTCTCATCTTCTGTTTTTACCTCTTCTTAATCATCCATATGGTCATGCAGCTTGTTACTGAAATCTGTTAGTAAGAGAACAATCAGGGTAACAATGACACCAAGTGGAACATACTTTCATCTTTGAGACCTGTAAGAGATCTTTTATTGGTCTATTTATTTTGTGAAGATGATGAAACTGTGTTGCGGTAAATATGGTCCAGAATTTCTGGTCCATTCTTGTGATGGGATACTCTGAGTAGTGAGTAAATAAGTTGATGTGATTGTATTTTTGATGGGGACAAATTTTGATAAAAAATGTAAGCCTTTTTATTTGAGTCCATCTTAAGTCATGTTTGTAAACATTTGTTTAACGGGGTCTTTTGTTAATATGCCACCTTTTTTATAAAGGGACAACCTGTAATCGACAAAAAAAGGGAATAGTGGAATTTCTATTATGCAGTAATCTAATTTCTATTATGCAGCAATCTAATTTGGGATTCTATATTTCAGTGCAGGAAACAGAAGGATCTTTACCTGTGGATGGCCAGATGCCCCAGTGGTCCATCTGTCAAGTTTTTGGTGAATGCTGGTATTTTAATTGTTCTCTTAGTCTAGTACCTTTTTTTAATTGCTGAAACTTTTTTAGGGATGGAAATTGTTTTCTCTTCAATTGGATTTTTTTCACACAATAATCCAGCAGGTTATAAGTTGCCAGTAGCTTACATTTTTTAGAATATTTTTTACTCTTCAGCTAAGTAAATTTTTGCAGTGCATACGATGGAAGAACTAAAGCTCACTGGTAATCACTTGAAAGGTTCACGTCCAATCTTAACATTCTCAGTGAATTTCCACAAGGATCCTCACTGGATGCTCTTGAAGGAGATGATCATGCAGGTAATTTTTGACCTACTAGTAAATCTTTCTAAATGATCTTGTTTGAAAAAAAGTTTGAGCATTTTGCAAATATGTTGTTGCCATCATCTAGCCTTTCTTAAATTGGTACTTCCAATGGTAAACTATTGTATCTAAGGCGGTTGAGGAGATCACCTAGCCGACAAGGTGTCCCTTGTCTGCCTCGATTTGGCCCTTGTCGCATAGGCGATCCCTCCTGGCCGCCAACATTTGTCTAGCGGACCCGAATGGTTGCATCCATAAACTTAAACCCCGCCAAGTGCCCAGTCGTTGTGTTGTAAATTGAGAGACTTATTTGTTCGCATATGGAGAAAGACTTTTGGATGAAAGATTGATTGACAAAGAGTCAGTTTTGTACACAATTAAAATTTCTTCGAAGTACAATGTGTATTATACGTATTGCCATAATAACAGCCTAATTATACTCTCTTATGGGCTGTTTGGTACAAGATTAATTTGGGGATGAATTTGGATTAAACCAAGTTTACCCCCAAATGGCCCTTTTTAAGTGTTGTCTCCACCATCATCTATCTGTGACAGTGCATTTGCCAATCTGCTGTGCCAACACTAACACATACACCCCTCAATCTCTTGATTGTCTTCTCTACACTCTGTGCAACAACCTTGGCTGCCGTGGATGCTCTATCCTTGGCAAGGGATTTTGCCTGTAGGAAGATTAAGAGTCATCAATGTGGTTGGGAATGAGTAGTTTATGGCCCAGCTGATGTATGCGAAGAAAGTGTGTCAATTGCGAGCCTTTTGCTCTAAGCTTCCCCAAGAGTTTTAATGGTATGTGTTAATGGGTATTGTTACAGAAATAGAGTCAATGTTTATCGGTTTGCTTTTATCTTGTGAATGTGCTAAGATAAGATGTGAGGAAATGCAGATTTTTGACACGTGAAATTCTCACATGTAATTGTTGTCATCTTAGCATTCACCTGTTTTCTTTTATTTGTCTATGAAATTCCTAACATGTTGTATCTCTTACACAGATATTTGGGACCCCAAGGGAACATAGAAAATCTAAACCATTTCATGATCATGTATTTGCCTTTTCGATTATCGACGATCATATATGGTTTCGCAATTACCAGGTTTGGTGCTCTTTATTATTTGTGATTTTGTGTTATGTTCTTGTTCAACTTGTGTTTTCATTTCTTTATCTATCTAGCAACATTTCTTTGGGAATTAAATTGTTAAATAAAGTGCAATTCAATTTTTTAGGGCAACTACTAAAAAGTGAGTGCAAGTAAAATTTGCATTTCTACATGCATTATAAATCTGATGGAACCTTAGAATTCAAAATTTATTTTTGGAAAAAAAATAGCTTTTTTTTTGTTTGATTTACTATGGCTATGAAAATAGGTGATAAAATCATAGGAGTATGGCTAATTTGATGTAGTATAGGTATATAGTATATAGGAACTCACAATATGAGTTCTGAAAATCTTCCAAGTATTGACATAGGGATGACCTATCATCTAAGAGATCTAAATCACATTTTATTTTGTTGAAGTGAATTTGTGTTGTTTGAAATTTATTATGACCTCTCCTTTATTCGAATTTTCAATATTTCGGTGTTTGTTATATTGAGCAACTAATTTAATACCCCTTGGATTAACTAGCGCATCAACTGAGCCTGTGTACATTGAAAATTTTCATCATGTATGGATAACACTATTTTTTTAAAGCATGTTAAATGTTACATTTGTTTTTTAGAATTTTTTTAGTGGATTTCCTATTTTATAAATTTTTTCTGATTTTTTTTGAAGAAAAAAATGATTCCGGATTGGTCGGAATCAGTTTTCCTTCTCAAGAATCGACCGATTCCAACCAATCTGATTTCAACTGAATTGGATTAGTACTAACCGATTTTGATTATAGAATTCTTGAGCGGTGATGAAGTGGGACATCAGGGGTAGGGAGGCACCGCTTCAAGTGGGCAGAGGTCCACGAATGTGGGGAGAGTTCTTACAATGGTAGAATGCTTCACCGGAGAAGAGTAGGATATCCATATGACACAAGACATGGACTGTGGTGTGAGGTCACAAGGTGGAGGAGTACAACATATTCATCATGGTGGAGATCAATACCATGGATCATGATTCGCCGGGTCGGCGACCCGGTCGGCCGAGTCGCCCGACCCGGTCACTTTCTGGGCCGATCGATCCCGACCCGGCCCCGACCCCCCGACCCGGTTATTATTTTAAAATGAATTTTTTATTATTTTTCCCGACCCCGACTCGACTCCGACCCTACCCGGGTCGCAACCCCAACCGACCCGGGTCGGTTTTGGGGCCGACCGACCCGGGGCCGACCCCCGACTATTCCTTCCTTGCCATGGATATGTATAACCGACTTATGGGTATGATTCATCACAAAGTTCTTGGTTCCCTACATATGATCAAGAGTGGAGTGAGATGAATCATGCATCATCATTGGATATCTCGATTCAACCCTCCGTATGACAATTATTTTCGTAGCTTTTTGGGATCCAATAGCGACAGAAAGGTAATTATACAAGGGACTTCCCGAGTATAATATTCATATGCGTGTGTATATATATTACAATGACATGAAAAGAGTACAAAGTTTATATAGAAGATGTAGAACAAGTAAAATTTATGTAAAATGAATGCACATATTTTTATTGTATATCTTTTATTTTTTCAGATTTTTTTGAATTTTTTGCCATTTTTTTGAATTTTTACAAAAAATAATAAAAAATAGGGCCGAGGGGCACAACCCAGGACCCAACGTTCCTTGGTCTCTTTAGTCTATGGAAGCATGGACTTACATTTTCATCCTTTTGAACTTTCATCATGGTACATCGATGTCATATTGCCAGTTATATGTGGAATGTATTTTGGGTTGCGTCTTTATCTTGACGGGATGATTTCACTTCAACTGGCGACTCCTTCATAGATGCTTGTAAAAGTCATGTCAATAGGAACGCAAAAGTTGCCACGTTGAAGCTTAACTTTTACATGTACCCACTGCTGGAAGTAGCTTATTGTCTAATGGGCCTATAATAATAACTTTAGTCTTTTGTTCTCAATTCATGAAACTTTGTTCCTAGTCAGCTGCTATATGTCAATAATTTAAGAATCAGTTGCCCAGGCACGTAGAATCCTCGTGACATGATTCATAAAGTAACTTATTAAGTGAATACTTGGTCTGCAAGGTTATCTGGACAGTTATTATATGTGAATGGTTTACTTAGCCGTCTAGTTGCTTAGGTGTGTGCTTACTTGACGGCATTGTTCCTTGACTTGAGTAGGTACCTCCTTTCTTGTGATTCCAAGAATTCTTTTTTCTTTTATTAGGGGGGGGTGCCGTCTCTTTTTTAGAAGGTAAATATCACTCATAGTTGTTAAATTTCGAGCAACGAGACTATGGTTGTTTTGAAATAACTATAATCAAGACTCCAAAGGACTCATCTTCTTCTTGTGTGATGTATAATTTTTCGAACTGATGAGTGGCTTGTTTTCTATCAAATACTGCAGCTGTACTTGATTGAATCTTGTAAACGAAGATGATTATAGCTTGTGGTTTCATTGAAAAGATTACATTGTTCATTTTGTTTTTTATTATAGTCTTCCCATTCACGTGAAATGAATATATTTGCAGATTGTCAACCAAGGCCGAATCGAAGAAACTACACTTGTAGAGGTATGCCAGTTGTTCTGAAGTATGTAAATATATCTGGTCTTTTGGGGATGCTAGTTATTATGGCCTTACTGGCACTTTTGTTCAGGTTGGTCCGAGATTTTGTCTGAATCCGATCAAGATATTTGGTGGCAGTTTTGGTGGCCCTACTTTGTATGAGAACCCTTTCTATGTGTCACCTAACCAGGTAAATTTGGTCACTTAAATCAACCTAGATGATCAGCTGGGGTCTACCATGCTTGTCCCTTGTAAGGTGAACAACTGGTTTGGTCCGAAGATGGTTTTATCATAAACATGAACCAGCATCTGGGAGAGTCAGTACGTCTCGCATTTCATATTCCATAACGTTCGTGGAATAGGAAACTTCATTTTGAGTAGGAAATAGTTTTTAATGATAAAGATCTCATGTAACAAGAAATTTATCTGGGTTTGGATGTTGTTAAAAGCTGCTGCAAGTGTGTTGTCGTCGTTCACGTTGTTCAACGCCTTGCTAGAGTGTGTGCTATCTAACTCGTGTGTCGCCCGTGTGATTCATCAGGTCAGAGCATTGGAAAAGAAGAAAAGGGCGGGAAAGTATACCAAGAAGGTCAAAGCCAAAACGAGGAGGAAAATGCACGAGCTTGAGAATCCATTGGAGCCTGAAGAGTTTGCGGACCTTTGGAAGGAACCCTAGGTCAAAACAGAGCTCCGTGACATCATGTCCTGCCCGAACGAGAAGCGATGCCGTCACGTGGTTCTCGCATCATCGACGTCGTATCTGAAGGATATCACGTGCCTGGTCAAAGAAATGGATCCGATTGATCACACAATTGCTAGTTATTCCAACTGCTGCTGTTGTTGGGCCTTCTAAATGATACCTTGTATCCGTTATTTAATGCTACGTGAGGGAGGCTTGCTTCTTCACGGGAAATACGATTGGTTTTTCTGAAAGTTGTGCCGGTGGGTTGTGTTTGGTTCTTCAATATTATCCTCGCCAGCCGTAAAGCTTGGAGATCTTTTGCATGTCTACGTTTGTTGATTTGTCCGTTGTGAACTTATATGAGAAGTTTTTAGGTCTGCCGGTCTGCATTGGTCATTTATTATGTTGGGCTGTGCACATACGTGCATAGGTCCATACTAGGTGTGCTAATATGAGTGAGAAAAACTTCATTATTGATTTACTGTCATCCGGATAATCCTACGAATTACTATGCACTTGTAAATTCTATCGAATAACCAAAACTACGAATGTACATGTTTATCCACCCTTAGGCTGATTTATCTGAATTCAAGAATGTCTCTCCATGGACAGAAAATCTCAAGATCACGTCTTCACTCCCACTTCTTGAGATTCAAGGGTTCTTTTAGTAGTCGTCATCTCGGAAAACATTTACGGGTTCATGACCGTATTAGTAAATGACAAAGACTACTTGTACCGCTCTCGATGTTTTTATATTATTTCACTTCCATCTTTTTAGTAATTTTCGAATCACTAACCACATCGAAGTGATTAACCTAGTTTTGTTCGATGACGTATATGCAGGGACGCTGTGGAGTGGACTACAAAAACTACCGGATGGTTCGCTGCTCGGGTCTTGTTTTTATTAGACACTGAGGAAACTCTATCTTTCGATCAACTAAGGGGATCTAAACTCATCTAGTGTATATATACGTCCCCCGCCTCGTGGCGGAGTGGGACACCATCGCCCTGCGGGGCGTCTGATCCCGGGTTCGAACCCGGCGTATCCACCCCGTCGTGGGCGGCATCCCCGCGCAGAATACCACTGCATCATGACCAAAAAAAAAGTATATATATATATACAGAGAGAGAGAGAGAGAGAGATGATCATCAGGGCTTTTAAAACCAGCGGCCGACGTTGTGCGAAGCAGAGGTTGCACTGCATACAATGCCCCCGCTGCCTCTGGCGATGGATTCTTGGCTCCTGACCATCCTCCCGCAAAGCTCATTTTAAAGAATGTCCGCGGTATTATTTATTTTTCCACTAACTATATTTTTAACATGGTTGTCTCCGGGAGAAGAGTAGCTAGGTGACCATGTGGCGTTCTTGACCGTTAGGAAATGCCACCATTAATAAGTAGTTTCCAGAGAGGGTGAAAGCCAATTATGCTACTTGCTGGGGTTTTGTTGATCACGGACCCGGGTAAGGCTTGTCCGGATCTCGACTGTTTTTTAATGGTTGGTAGCACAACAAATTCATCCAATTTAACTTATTGATGCAAACTAGGGGCATGAGCTGAGTTGAGTGGAGTGGTAAGAGATATTTAGGTTCAACTCATTTATGTAAGGTGAACTTTGAGTCCAGTTCGAGTTTTTACGAGTATATTGAATCATTGTTCAAATTGATTCATTAGTCAATTAATTAGCGCTCAAATAGCAAATGACTCGAGTTCAATTTTGGTTCAAGTCCATACTGCATACGAACTTGCTTATAAAAATTAAAATTTTAAAAAAATTGTTCGTGAAACTTTAACATTAACTCATTTGTTAAAATTTGATGCAAGTTAAAAATTGAAATCAACTTTTATTTAGACTTGTTTCGTGCATTTAACTGAACTACTCATGATTCAAGAAAGAACTCATTGAAGTTCAACTCAAATGATGGATGGAACTTTATTTTTTTGTTCAAATTTATTCATTTAACCGAACAAATAAGTTGAATTCAATTTTTTGTTGAACCGAGTTCCTAAATTTTGCCATTTGCACCCGTAATACAAGCTGATCAATGATGTGTGCCAGCTTGTTTGATGTCTTCAAAGATTTTTTTGGTTGGGTCAGATCCAACCCGGCCCTAGGTCGGCTTATTTACAGTCGGTCCAAAATATATTAACCTGACCCAACTCAGCCCATACTATATTGTTAGCCCGACCTTGCCCAACATGCAAAAAAATATTAACTTGGCCCCGTTCAGCTCAACTTTATATTTTATAAATAAATAATTAATAAATTTAATAAATTTAATTATTTAAGATAGTATTATAATATTGATAATAATTTAATTAAAATATATTTTAATAAATAAAAATAATATTTTTGACATAAAAGTGAAAGATCATTTGACCTGCGTCTACCCATATGTCCGCCTGATAAAAGCCCGCGAGTCATAACCTTTGGCTCATGCAATGGCTCGCAATCGGCCCGACCCAACCCATTGCTACCCGTAACTCTAGCTGGTCAACGTAGTTTGGTATGTTAAATGAATACCTACCTCTGTATAGCATTTATTGATCATCCTCATCTCAGCAGTTACTTTTTTTTTTTTTTTTTTTTTTTTTTTTGAAACACAGTCACGTTACTAGAAATATACGGTTAATACACAATATCCGACAGAGCAAACAAAAAAATCACAGATCAGTTATCGAGGCGCATCGGCCCAAATCTGATCCGTGACCTGTACAGGGAGAGACAAAACCGAAGCAGACCAAGGGCAGCATCTCGCCTCCCGTAACGCCCATTTCGCCAAGCGATGGGCGGCTTCATTCGCTCGCCTAGGGCTGAAGACGACGGACGACGGCGCACCCTCCAGACGCTGTCGGCACCTGCTGAGAAAGGTAGAGGCTTTCCAAATATCCGGTCCAGTATGGTTGATAGCATTCACGATAGATAGCGCGTCGCTGTGAATGGATGAAGAGCAAAGGTCAAAGTACTCCCAAGAACAAGCTTCAAATATGGCTTCCGTCTCTAGAATCTGAGGATCCGTAAACATTGAAAGGCAAGTCTTCCAAGCGACCACTCTTCCACTATGATCTCTTATTAAAATGCCCAACGCCCCTTTTGTTGAATCCGTGGCTGCATCAACGTTAATTTTAACCTGTGATATTGATGGAGGTACCCAATGTATCATAGTATCTTGAACACCCATATCTTGTTTAGGAAGAAAAAATAAAGCATCTCTAACCGCTCTATGAAGTATCCATAAAGGCTGTCTAGTAATATCCGCCATAGACGTTTCACATCTATGTTTCCATAACCGCCACATAATAGAAATAGCAAGGGTTGCTAGATAAATGTCATTGCTGGATTTGCGTATTATCCAATCCAGAAAGATAAGAAGAGTATCTTGAAACCCCTGTCTGAGCCATTGCTCATTGAAACCCAGAGATGAAGCAAACCAAACCGCCCTACTGCGAGGGCAAGAAAACAGGATATGCTCAATATCTTCTCGGTGCGCCTGACAAATAACACATATATTAGAAACCTGTGGACATCTTCTAGCAATTTGATCATTCGTAGGAAGCCCTTGAACTAATGCTTTCCACAAGAAAATTATAATTTTCAAGGGGAAAATCTTGTTAACTCGTGGATGCCATAATTTTTTCCAGATTACTAAATTAGATGGGCCTGGAGGATAGTTCGACTGAGTGAAAAAAGAATAAGCAGATTTTGTAGTCAAATTTCCATGCTGAGAATACTTCCAAACCAAGGTGTCCTGTTGCTCATCCAAATATATAGGGGTTCTCTGTATACGCTCAATAGCTAGAGGATGAAAATGCCTTTGCAAAATGTCCAGATTCCACCTGCCATGCAGAATTAATTCACTAACCATAGTAGGTCGGGTAGCAGCCTCTGAAATAGATTGGGGAGGGCCAAGTCCATCTATAATCCAATTATGTTGGCCTATAGTAATCGAAGAACCATCCTTAACCTTCCACATACAGCCCCTGATCAGATGTTGTCTTGCATCCATAATATTCTTCCAAACTTGGGAAACATTCGCCTTTATTTTGAAGTCCCAAAAACTAACTCGAGAGAGGTAACGACTTCTAAGCACTTTGACCCACAATTTACCAGAATCCCTAAGAAAGGACCAAGCCAATTTCAACAACAGAGCTTTGTTAATAGAGAGTAAATCTCGGATGCCCAGGCCGCCTTGGGCCTTAGGTAATTTAATAAAGCCCCAACTCTTGAAGTGAATTTTCCTCTTGTCCTGTGGCTGCTCAGCCCACCAGAAGCTATTTTGCCAAGCTTCCAGCTTTTTAATTATAGCTTTCGGGATCCTTTTCAAAGACATAATATGAATAGGCAATTGATTCAAAGTAGATTTTATAAGAGTCGTTCTGCCTGCAGTAGATAGGAATTTTGTCTTCCAACCTGCAAGTCTGTGCTGAAATCGATCCAACAACCATTGATAATGGTTAATCCGATTATCAGAAATGCCCAGTGGTATCCCTAAATATTTCTCGAAAGGAGAGGCTAAAGAGAAACCTGTTAAATCACAAATCTCCTTGGTGACAGCTTCCGAAACATTTCTACTAAAGAAAATACTTGATTTCCCTGCATTGATAGATTGGCCAGACATGTATTGGTACACCTTAAGTATTTCCATCATAGATTTAGCAACCTCCACAGTGGCTGTCCCACACAAAATAATATCATCGGCAAACATTAGGTGTGTAACAACTGGTCCCCCTCTATTCAGAATAATGCCTTTATACGTGCCCTGATCCACAGCTATTTTAACTAGGGCTGAGAGAGCTTCCGCACACAATATGTAGAGATAGGGAGACAGAGGACATCCCTGTCTAATTCCCCTCGCAGGCCTAACCATTGTTGATGGTTTACCATTTAAACTTAGGGAATATGATACAGATGTAATGCATTTCATGATAAGGTCAATAATCTTCTCCGGAAAAGCATACTTGCCCAACATGAACTTTAAGAAATGCCAATTGATGCTATCATAGGCTTTGGTGATGTCCAATTTCACCATAAACTGGCCTACTTGACCTTTTTTAACTCTAAAACAGTGGATAATCTCATGAACTATAATAATATTATCCAAAGCAACTCGCCCTTGCACAAAAGCCCCTTGATTTTCAGAAATCAGACTTGGAAGAATTGGTTTGAGTCGGTTTGCCAGAAGTTTAGTGAACACTTTTAACAACACATTACATAGACTAATAGGACGGTAATGTTCCGGGGCACTAGGGTTCTCCTTTTTTGGAATAAGGGATATAATTGTATGATTCAAACCAGAAGGAATGTGATGTGATGAAAACATACTGGTTATAAAACTTACTATATCATCAGAAATATCAGACCACATCATTTGATAAAAACTAGGGGGAATACCATCTGGGCCTGGAGCTTTGTCCGGTTGCATAGAGAAAACAGCCTCCCGAATTTCAGAAAAAGTTGGACTAATAATAAGGGATGCCTTTTGATCTTCAGACAGCTGTGTTACCGGTATAAAATCATACCATTGAAGATTGGGTTGGACATGGGAAGCAAAGACCTTAGAAAAGTATTCCCAAAAAACTTGATGTATGTCTGTCCAAGCATTGGACCAGAGACCATTCTGTTTGTACACACCAGAAATTCTATTAAACCTCCTTCTGTGAATAACTTTCATATGAAAAAACTTGGTATTTCTATCCCCTAAAGTGTGCCAAAAAGATTTAGCTCTTTGTTTCCAATAGGCATCTTCCATGGATTCTAAGCTATGTAGCTTATCCAATAAAGTAGATTCATAATCAAGCTGGCTTTGGTCATTCGGGAAAGATGGTAGATTACATATCGCTTTTCTAATTTCAGTGAGTTGTTGACTTAAATTGCCAAACACTTTTTGTTTCCAAAACAGTAATTTTTTCCTGAATACGCTCATCTTTCTGTCATAATGCAAAGAAAGATTAGGACTATTGTCCCAGGCTTCCTTAGCAAAATGCCTGAAGGACCAGTGTTGATACCAAGCAGATTCAATACGAAACCAACCACCTTTAGTTCTTAAAGCTGGAGTAGTAATTAATAACAATGGAGTATGATCACTATGACAAGTAGGGAGCGTGCACACCTTGGCTTGTTGATAGAGAGAAATCCAATCCATTGATGCTAAACACCGATCTAATTTTTCACGAATAAGATATGAAAATCTTCTTCTATTTGTCCATGTGTATGCAGGTCCCTCCATTCTAACATCCACTAAAGCATTATGTTGGATGAACTGTTCAAACTGAGAAATATGAGAATACCTGGGCACAGAACCACCCCATTTTTCATCCTTGAATCTGATAATATTCCAATCACCAATTAAACAAACTGGCATACTGTGTGTTCGCAGAAAGGCTGAAATCTGATTCCACATTAAAATACGGTCCTGGTGCTTAACCGAGGCATAAATAGTGATGAGTAAAAAATCTTTATGTTCTGCAAGATCAGACACCCGACTAGCAAACCAGGAATTCTCAATAACTAAAACTTCAAGATGTACAGAAGCATACCACCAGATCCACATACCTCCTGCCCTACCAACAGCCGGTGATACCACATAACCAGTGATGTTCCTGCGATTGAAAAACTCCATAGCATAACTAAAAGTTGATTTAGTTTCAGCCAGAAAGACAATGTCTGGTTTTACCGAATGGGTTAACCGATCAATATAGTGAACTGTCGAGTGCCCATTCCCACCACGACAGTTCCATGAGATAAGCTTCATTGGGTACCCGGCAGCTGTTTTGGGCCAGCTGCCATAGCCCTGTGTGAAGGCTCAGATGAAAACATGTCAATGTCGGTTCCCAGCTCCTTTAGAACTAGTTTCTTTTTGGAAGATTTCTTCATCTTGTCAAAAACACTAGATCTCTTCACAGCCAAAGAAGAAATATTTTTTGACACATGAATACTTTTAGGACTTACGGTCATAATCATACTATCACCACCTTTGTTAATAATGAGAGCATTCTCAGGAAACTGGTGAGCTGAAGAATGAAATTTAAACTGTTTTTTGTTCCCTAATAAGTTCACTGTTGTGACGGGCAATGGAGGACTCTGTATGGGGTTTTCTGTCATCCGATAAGGAAATGACTCAACCACAGTGCCCTTAAGACTTTCTTCCACACATGGAGAAGGATGTGCCTCATTAGGTGCTGGTTCAGGACGCAACACCAGTGCTGTAGAGAAAACCCCGTTCCCTTGAGATATTTCAGGTTTTTGTCTTAGACGAGCTCCCTCATTTCTGCCATTTACCGATAACCAATCACCGTACCGAAAAGTCAGTTGAGATAACAACTCTGTTTGCACCACCATTGATAAATTTGGTTTAACCATAGATTTCAGGTGGCGAAGAACTTCACAATGTAGATGTTTGTGACCCAGGAGTCCACAGAAATAGCAAAAATTGACAATCCTTTCAAAGGCTAATTCATACGTGGCTGCTCTGCCACCTGGTAGCGTAACTGATATTTCAGTGGGCAATGGGTTATGGATATTCAATGAAATCTTTATCCTAGCAAATTGACCCCAAGAGTTTGAAATATCGTGCTGAGGTAAACAAGGGTTCCCAACTTGCGAAGCCATATGCATAATAATATCTCTATCAAGTAGTTCTTGCGGAAGGTCATAAATCCGCATCCATAAATCAACTGAGGACAACTCATATGCTGAAGGAGGTGTTTCTGGTCTAGCTCTTTCCACTAGTACTAAATCGTTGTTGTAAAACCATGGTGTTCGTGTACAAATTTTATTTACTTCTTCTTCATCTTGCAGAGTCAACAGAAAAGCACCCCTTGGATAGTCTAACATGCTCCACGGAGTTGACGGAGTCCACATTCTCTTGACCCATTCTTTAAAACCTGCAGCTCTGACCCGTTCTTGTGTCAAAACTGCCACTACAACTGATCGTCTCCATTTCTGACTGCTTACAGGTGGAAAATCCCTGATAACGATTGGATGAGGCTTATCCGGAAGCTTCAGAGTTTGTTGAAACTTTTGTATGATTTGATCTTCCTCATCCATATTCTCATTCGTATCATTGTCCATACAGGATTTAGAGGATGATAATAGAACAAGACAGGAGAAAAGAAGGCAGAAAGTGACAGAGCCCAAACAAAAAGATACACGTGAAGCGAGACTTCGAGTAGCCGGAAGAAGGTATACTCACTATTGGATACCAGAATAACGAGAGAAAAGAGAACAAAGGACACAGCCGCCGACGTCTACACCATGAGACAAATGAACCAAATCTTCTTCCCCGGAAAACTGAGGATTAGAAGACTTAAGATCAACATCAACCTGTTGAGACGCACCTCACAAATCCTCGCACGCCAAGACACAGAAGTTCCCACGCGTCGAGAGAGTTCCCGAACCCCCCAGGTCTCAGCAGTTACACTAAAGAAGAACTCCATGTGGGTCAAATAAAATATAATGAGCACCAAGAAAGATTTGAAGGTCAAATCTTCCTGAGAAGATCATATTCACATTGATGAGGCCAAAGAGGTGAGCATAACTCAAGATCCCCAGATCAGTTTCTCCTCCTTTTCTTTTTTTCTTTGTGGGGGCATCATCCAAGTAATATTTTGTCAGATCATGTTGTCTCTCCTTGTTCTTATACGTGAAGATTTACAAGTTCCCAGATATGACATGCGAATTAACTGTGATATTGGGGCTGTTTTTTTTTTTCCATATATTTGAACCTGGGAAGGAGCTTGTTCAATACTGTAATACATCACCGGAGCAGGAATAAATCAAAATAATACAAGCATAACTTGAGCGTTGGTCTATGTAAAAAAAAAACCAAGTTAATCATAAAATATTGAGCTTCATATTAAGATTCTAGAAATACTGTCTTTGTTGATTCCAGCTACAACTCAACAACCACCAATATTTTTCAAATATTGCAACTGCCTTCGTCCTCTATTCTTGAAATTCACTTTGAGGTCAGTAACATTTAAGAATTTGACAAGAACTGCATTGGAAAATCGTAAATAAAATTTAGATCCACACAGTTAATTAAGTAGCACAAAATAGAGACATAATATTGAACCGGTTTACTTATATCTTATTAATCTCCTAAATGGGTTTATTTAATTCATCGATCTCGTCCCACGGTCCTTCTCACCATCCTCCCTTCCTGGCTCCCCCCCTTCCTTCTCTCTTTCCGTGCATTTTACGTCAGAAAATAAGAAAAATGTGTAAGACAAGCAACTCTCCTTTTTTTCTCTCTCTCCTTCCAAGCAGACCATCTCTCTCTTCGTGTCTTCTAAGAACAATTAACAAAATAATAAAAATGTGAAATACAAGCATACCATACCCCCCTCTCTCTCTATGTCTTCTAATAATAATAAAGTAATAATAATAATGTGAGATACGAGCAGAACCCCCCTCCCTCTCTCTATCTCCTGCGACCCCGTTGGTAAACACACCCACCCCCTTCTCCATCTTCCTCACCTCCCCTCTTCTTCCGGGCTTCGGCTTCCCAGCCGTCTTCTCGCCCCCTGTGAGCTTCAGGGGATCCGAAGATAACCGCTGCGGCTGCCGGCGATGGCCTGCCGCCGCCGGGCGCTCGCCGCCGCGCTCCTCCTCCTGCTGGCGGAGGCGGCGTGGGCGCGGTTCGTGGTGGAGAAGGGCAGCGTGAGCGTGATGTCGCCGGAGCACATCAGGGGGCGCCACGACGGCGCCATCGCCAACTTCGGCGTGCCCAACTACGGCGCTTCCATGGTGGGCGTCGTCGTCTACCCCGACGCCGGCGCCGGCGCCTGCCAGGCCTTCGACCACCGCTTCCGGTCCTCCCAGTCCTCCCTCCCCGTCATCCTCCTCCTCGACCGCGGAGGTACCCGCCGCCGCTCCCCCAACTCCTCTTCTCTGATTTCAGGCGGATAAAAATCCGATTTTTCCGCGCAAAGCTCCCGGTTTTGTAGATTCTCCTCGGGATGATTCTGTGCCCAGTCTGCAATCAAGCAAATCGAATTTCTCTTGGGAGTTCTTCTTGATCTAGGTCGCTTCGTCTTCCTCTCGTCACCCACCAACCCCGGATCATCTAATGAATTGATGTGCAAAATAGAGACCTTGATCAAGATGCTCAAGTCAACGCAGCGTGCACAAGGTAGAACCTAGGATATGTCGGTGGCAGCCTGATCCGGTCCTAGTTTCCACCTTCAGCTCTATTCATGACGATCACGAAATTATGCTTTTTGAGTGCACTGATTTTCCGAGAACCAATATGTTTCACGCATATTATTAAGATCCGAGATGAATATGCTTTAAGCAAATGCAAAACTTGCTTCTGATATTTATTTCGTGCGATGTGCAACATCTGCTCAAATTTAACATCCAAGCCCATGCTTGAAGCAGTATTTCTATCCTTTTTTATTGAAATTTAGTGTCCCAGAAATTTGACTGCGACCATCTGATGACTCAAGGAGAAACATAACTATTAATTGCCCGAACATGGGCATGATTTCCTTCAAAATGTTGCCATTTCCCCCTTCAGAAGCTCAATCAAATCACCGGAAATTACCTATTTTTAGATGGAAAAACTAGAATTTTTCGGTTCTTTACTCGTGTTGAAGACCCATGCTAAAAAGTGCAAATTTTTTCCCCTAGAGACTTCACCTTGGTGCTTGAAACTGAGTAAAATCTTACCTGCTACCCTGCTGCAACGACCAGAATGCTACTTCGCCAAGAAGGTGTGGAACGGCCAGCAGGCGGGCGCCGCCGCCGTCGTCATCGCGGACAACGTCGACGAGCCTCTGATCACCATGGACACTCCGGAGGCGGACGGCGACGCCGACGGGTACATCGAGAAGATAACCATCCCCTCGGCGCTCGTCACCCGCTCCTTCGGCCTCTCCCTGAAGAAGGCCGTGCGGAAGAAGGGCTCCGAGCCGGTGCTGGTGAAGCTGGACTGGACCGACGCCGTGCCGCACCCCGACGAGCGGGTGGAGTACGAGCTCTGGACCAACAGCAACGACGAGTGCGGCCCGCGCTGCGACGAGCAGATGAGCTTCGTCAAGGATTTCAAGGGCCACGCCCAGATTCTCGAGAGGGGCGGCTTCTCCCTCTTCACCCCGCACTACATCACCTGGTTCTGCCCGCAGCCCTTCATCCGCAGCAAGCAGTGCAGGTCCCAGTGCATCAACAACGGCAGGCACGGATGCACGCCCTCCCTCCATATATACTCCATCCTCTTCCTCGACCTCTCGTCGCCCTGATGCCCGCCGTCCCCCCTGCCGGCAGGTACTGCGCGCCCGACCCGGAGCAGGACTTCTCGCAGGGGTACGAGGGGAGGGACGTGGTGCTGGAGAACCTGAGGCAGCTGTGCGTGCACCGGGTCGCCAACGAGAGCCGCCGCCCCTGGGCCTGGTGGGACTTCGTCGCCGACGTCCATGTCCGGTGCTCCATGAGGAAGCAGAGGTACAGCAAGGAGTGCGCCGAGGGGGTGATCAAGTCGCTCGGTGAGCAACCCAACCCGGAACTCTCCGCGGATTCGCTTGATTTCGGTCGCTAATTCCGCCGGCGGTAAACGCCGCCCGGCTGCGAATCAGGGCTCCCGATCGACAAGATCAACGGTTGCATGGGCGACCCCGACGCAGACGTCGAGAACAGCGTGCTCAAGGCTGAACAGGACCTCCAGGTGGGCCTTCTCCTCGCCTCGCGCCCCCCCCCCCTCGTTGATCTTGCAGTGCCCCAGATCTCGCCGTGTGACAGGGTTTCTCTGTATTCGCTCGGGCAGGTTGGCCATGGATCGCGAGGTGATGTGACGATCCTGCCGACCCTGGTGATCAACGACGTCCAGTATCGAGGTTTGTTCTGAAGATCGATGTGTGCTTTTGCCTCCTTCAAGTGTTGTAGAGCTTGTTGAATCACACAGAGGTTCTCGGCCCCAAATCCATCATCCTTGCTTGAAAAAGAAACCGTCTTTGCTTGAAGGGAAACTGGAGAGGGCGGCGGTGTTGAAAGCCATATGCTCGGGATTCAAGGAGTCCACGGAGCCTGCCGTTTGTTTGAACGGAGGTTTGCATGCGTTCTTATCAATCCTTCCAATGCTTCTCTCTGTCCCAAGAAGTCCTCTCCGTTGGAGTCCAGATCACCTTAGTCTGCATTTGGAAGAAGTTCTCTCGGTTGTCAGGGAGAACACATCATCTTTACGAGTCACCTTTAATTTCAAAACGGCACATTTATGACCATTAAGGGGTCTAACAACACACATTACTAACTTGTTTATCCATATTTTACTAGTCTCTATTCATGTTTTGCTGACCCCTATCCATATTTTACCAACCCCCACCCACGTTTTATTAACCCCGTATGCACTTGCTAGTAATCATATAAATACACTGTTTAGAGTTAAAATGTGGGTGTAGAGGTGGCGCGACCGGGGGAATTTCCTTCGAGCACCAGCTGAGGTGATCTGAACATTCCAAACTACTCCATGATCATCTGAGTCTCTGCGTGCTCATCTGCCTACTGTGCAGAGATTGAAACGAACGAATGCCTGGAAAGGAATGGTGGGTGCTGGCAGGACCCCAGGCTGAATATAAGTGCTTGCAAGGTATCTTTCATCGGATCAAATTCATCATCTAACCATGATTCTTTTTATTTTCTTGTTTTGCTAAGAAAGTCCGATTCTCCAATTTGCTTGGTCAAAAAGAAAGAGGTGGCAAGAGTGACCTCTTTCTGCTTCCATTTCCCTGATCGGCATGTTATTATCATCTTGTGGTCGTTGCAGGACACTTTCAGAGGCAGGGTCTGCGAATGCCCCATTGCCAATGGGATTCAGTATGCTGGAGACGGCTACACATCCTGTAGAGGTACATCCTTGCCCTTGAATTTCTAACTAGTGGCAAGAACTAGGCAAGGATTCACTGCTTTCAAATGTTTTTGTGTTCGAGATAACTCTAAGGTCCTGTTTGGTTAGGGTATTTAAAGTGATACCATATCAATTTTGATATTGACATTTCTAGAGGGTAGAGTATCAATAACAAAATTGATACAAGTGAACAGGAGTATTACGATTCATTGCTTGTTTGTACTACAAATTTCAAAATTGATATTAAAAGTCAAGCACCTTGTGATGACTTATATCAATATCAATTTGGAAATCAATAGTGATAGAGATGTTTAATACTATTACCAAACAAGCTGTAAGGTAGTTTTTGATTGATCTTATCTATCTTCTATCCTCTGATTAGGTCAAAGGTTGGGGAATTCAGATTATTCTGTAATTCGTGTTGTTTAACTTATTAATGTATCTCTTATATCTCATAGAGCCTCTTTCAATTGAGTTATAGCTTTTAACTTTTTATTTTTCAGGTTTTGTATCTTCATTTGAGGATAAAATTCAGAACACACGTTCATATTAATAATTTTAGTTAAAAATTGGAATGATCAATGAATATATCTTAATCAAATTAAGTACTTTTTTGGCACATAATATATGAGATTAGAAGTAAATTTTAACTTAAGATTTTCAGATTCAGTCAAAACAAACGTCTAACAGGGATCACCAGCGTATGTACACTAGAAATGAAACTGACTTGCCATGTGTTCTCTAATGGATCTCAGCTGTGGGACCTGCAAGGTGCTCAGTGGACAGTGGTGGTTGCTGGTCAGAGACCAAAGAAGGAAGGACATTTTCTGCCTGCATAGTTCTGTCCCGCATCTTGATCTTATGATCCCGGTTTGCTTTATGAACTGTGGTAACTCCAGGTAAATGACTGGCTTCTTGATCTAATAGGAGACTGAGTTAAATGGGTGCCGCTGTCCTCCAGGCTTCAGGGGTGATGGTTATCACTGCGAAGGTGACTGCTGCTTACAGTGCTTTCTTTCTCCTGGATTACTGTTCTCTCAATATCTGGGTGATAATGTTCTAATGTGGCCATGCATCAGATGTAAACGAGTGCAAGGGAGGGCTGGCATGCCAGTGCGAGGGATGCAACTGCAAGAACAAATGGGGCAGCTACGACTGCAAGTGCAGAGGTAACCTTTTGTACATCACAGACGAGGACATGTGCATTGGTAAGTATGCTTCATGCTCTTTGATCAAGATCTTCTCCAATTTTGTGGTATCTAAGCAATGCCAGTTAAAAAAAACAGCAAGGGGTTCGTCGGAGTTTGCTTGGTTTGTGATAGTCGTGGTCGTCCTGTGCTTTGCTGGAGTTGGTATGGCCGGTTACATCTTCTACAAGTACAGATTCAGGGTGAGTAGAGGGAACCATACTCGAGAACAAGAGAACCACACTGATGATTCTGAAAAAGGGCTCTACATAAAATGTTTCCTTCTTCTATTGCAGTCTTACATGGACTCGGAGATCATGGCGATAATGTCGCAGTACATGCCTCTTGACAGTCGCCATGGCGAGGCGCAGCCACTTAGACAGGAATCCTCTGCCTAATGAGGTACCCCTCTCTCATAAGCTGACATTCTAAGTCATGTATCTCAATTCTCGTGTCAGCTTCTTATAGAATTTTTTACATCATCTCTGTAGGATGACCAGTAGGCGTACGTGCAGACATGCACAAGAGTTAATTTGGGAGACGTAGATGACCAAGACACATGGAATATTCTCACACCCATTTATCCTCCACGGGGCAGAGGAAATTAGCCCCTTAACAGGATCAGCTTTGGTCAATTACTCGTCTAGAATGAAGATCTCAATCTCCTCTTCCCATCCTTCTCTCCCCTCCTATACGAGTATATGGTGAGAAATTTTGAGGGATTTGTAAACCACATCACTCTTTCTTGTGTAAGAAAAAGAAAATGCACAAAGACATTGTTGATGGAGGGGATGGCTACGGCGGAGCAATGCCACCCGAGGCGACGGATGCTTCATCACACACAGCTGACATGAACGCTCTGAAGCTACGGCTTCTTGTAAGATGGCTGGAACTGACAAAACAATGTGGTTGCTTTTGACCCCTTATATTTGTTTGATCCATGGTCATCTCACAGTCGAAGGTGAATATAGGCGAGGGCACGTTATGCAATCGCTATACCTCGGGGGTTCGCCAGTCGTAGGATGGTTGAAGGTGGAAGCAAGATCCTGCGAGCAACCACCTTGTCTCAATACAGGAGGGTATATATGTGTGTACGTATATATGTATATAAAAACAGAGAGAGAGAGAGAGAGAGAGAGAGAGAGAGAGAGAGCGCCAAGGAGAGGGACCAACAAAAGCCCATCAAGGGAAATAAAGTGGATATATGAAACTGTGTAGTTCTGAAAGTCTACATTTATGATTGACTGATTACGTTCCCTCGGGATAGATGAATAAAGAAAGCAACCAGCATTTTGTAGAGAAAACTTTAATCATTTCTGTAAACATACAAATGATTCCCAAGCCAAAATAAAATGCTCTCAACAGTCGTGCTCAGCGATCATTTCAGTTATAAACGGCACTAGTGCTACTTGTCTTCGGGCATATAAACTAAAAATGACTCAGTTTTGCTGTATGTTGATGCAAGAACCTTCCCTGCTGAGGTTGGTTGAGAGAATGCGAGATCAGATGCTTCAAGCAAGCTGTTGGGCTCGAAATTCTTCCTGATACGTAAAAGGAAGGAAATTTCAGTTCCATAATACCTTAACCCAAAAGTAGCCCACGCTTCTAAACAAATGAGTTGCTTGTTTGTGTGAAGACAATAACAGGGGGAAAATACCAAAAAGGAAGAAAAAGCGAAGTATGGACGTACATAACAGATAAAAAGAATCAAATGTCCATACCTTAGAATTGCATGAGTTGCTTGTTTGGCTGGAGAAGATCATAAAAAGGGGAAAATACCAGAAGGCAAGAACAAAGTAGGGAGGTACATAACAGGTAAAAAGAATCAAATGTCGATATCTTAGAATTGCAAACAGCATGGTTACTTGTGAAGACAGCATGTGGACAAAATGGTTTTAACAAACAATACCTTAAATAATGCAGTAGTTCTGTAGCTATGTGCTGTCTCCTTTTTGAAGGCACTACCCAAATTGCTCGAATGCCACAGACTGCAGGCACAGGTTCCTTTTCACAAAAGATAGCTGCACCATAACAGGCATTCACGCTTATACTTTCATGGGATGGTCTTCGCATGACTTCCCTCCGAAAACTAATGTTTCCAAACTGAAGTTTTGTGCGATCAGGTCCTCTCAATTTTATGTCAACAGAGTGGTCCGTGCTTGGGGTTGATTCAGTTAATTTTCTACCAACATCACCAGATGAGAGCGGGGAATTTGGAACAACTCTGAAGGCCTTCTTGATTGGCTCTGCAAACACACAGCCGATAATCCTACTGTTGGATATGAACAAGTATACCTGAAGGTAGGCAAATTTGGATCAATCATAATTAAGATCATCAGCTAAAACCTCAAGGATATTATTTTGGATCTATCATCTCTTAGTCACAATCTACCATACCTTGCATAATTTATGAAGAAGCCAACCATCGCTTAAACCAAGTTCACTCTCCAACAATTTTACCAACTGCTGTACCTGTTCGGGATTTGAGAAGCTGTTAATACAGGTTTCCATTTTCTATTTTCTTCTTTTCTCCTTGAACCAAAAGAACGGCACTACAGTTCATTCAATAAAAATGTCAGAGGAAAATAGTAAAAAGAGTAAGAAGTCTGGTGTCTAGATGACAACTGTGAATGAACTGTATGAACTACAACTAATGGCCGCAGTCTACCACAAGTAGCACATCATGTTGAGATAATCTAGATGAAACATAAGAATGCTTTTTATTCATTTCAATATTGCATTTCTCTATGAAGGTAGGATAACAAAGAGTTAACAGTTATAAAAACAGAGTTATTCCAAGATTAAGCATGCTGTAATGAATAAAAGGGAACAATTCATCCAGTTACAAGGGCAGGAAGCTAAAGAGAGCTAGAGTAGAAACCTTCTGTTTGTGAGCAGGAGGATCGCCATCCAGAACCAAAACTATGCGATCTCCAGTGACCTTGGTGAGGATTACCCTCTCATTGCTCCAACCCTGTCAAGGGATTTTGGAGATGGGAAGAGCAAATATTAGAACATAAATGGACAATCAGCTGAAGTCAAATGGAAGGTTAAGCACCTTAAAAGGAATCCCTTGATAATAGTTGGCATGGAAAGTTTTATGGATCTTTTCATCACTTTCGTCACCTCGGGCATACCTCATGCCACAGACGACACATGTATGAAGAAGGAAGTCGGATTGCCCAAATTGTAGATAGTACTGTGCATAACTCTTCTTGTTGAGAACCTTTCTTGCAGTGAGGCCTTTGGCAGAACTAACTGATGCATCATCCACTGCTTGTGAATGATGGTTATGTGAAGCTTCTTGCTCATCTTCTTTCTGACAACTGCCAAGCAAGTAAAACCACGGAGATCGTTGTTGTTAGCAGAGATTAGGGGAAAATTTCTCACTAAACACAATCACGTCAAGTGGAAATGTAGTCAAGGGTTATACCTAAGGCGTCCCCAATCAGTAAGAGAAAGATACATTAGCATATACACCCCCCACAGAATCTTGTCTTGGTGTGCAAAGCTAATTATGTTACGGAACTGAAACTTGACGTATAAACTGATAACCAATAGTGATAACTGGAATTTTCCAAGACGTTTTGCTGAACTAAACAATTGGCATGTGAATATAAGTAGGAAAAGAACAGAACAGTCTTGAGTAATCAAAGAAATGTCATAAAGTGCATCGTCAATGTTTTCAGAACTCCCATTATTTGATATTAGACTTCAGCATTTGGGGAAAGTCGCATCTTCCACTCACAAATTCGATTAGAAATTCCTACCAGGCCATCAGGAACGTCGTTCTGCTCGGAATTCAAGAGCGATTATCTAAAACTCTTCTACGCTAGATGATGCGGTGGGAGCGCAGGCAGGAAATCGTTCTTCTCCGGAAGAATTCGGAAGCAAATGCATCGGGAGCCCGGTAAGAAAGAGGAAATCCGGCGCCAGGATTATGCTGATACCTTCCTTCGTGGCATTCCGGATCATAGGTGATCAGCAGGTCGAGATGCGTGTTCTCCGCGTCAGCAGGGACCTCGACCTTCCCTCCCGGGGGAGAAGCACGGTCGGGCAGAGTAGACATCGTGTTCCTGGCGGCGGAGGGCTTGAAGAAGGCGTCGATCTTCGCCTGCATCGCGTGGACGTGGGCTCCCGGTGGGTGAGAGAAAGCGAGAGAGGAGGTCAAGTTGGAGAGCGAAGACGACGGGAAGGTGTCTATGAGGCGGCGCTTGAACTGGAAGAGCGAGGCGCAGGCGGCCGTCGGCGGGGAAGCGCCGGAGAGAGCAGGGCAAGGCGCTGGTGAGGCAGCCTGCTCCTCCGCGGCGCTGGCCTCGGGCCCTTGGCTAAGGGCGGCGGCGAGGTACAGAATGGCGGGAGGTTTTCATTTCCTTCAGCGAGCGCGCGAAGAGGGGGGGTCCTCATCTTTTACCCTTCGGCATTTTTGTAAGGAAATCCTCAGAAATTTGCTATTTGGATTTAAACCTTTAAAAAGCCTTGCTCGAGAAACGGTTAAAACCCTTGTATTTTCATCTTAAGCCTTTAAGTGATAATCATCAAATTTGCATCAAAATTTTAGTGGCAGTTGAATATAAACAGAGAAATTGGAACTTACTGAGTAAAGACAAAAAAATTAGTTTTGAGCGGGTATATATATTTCCCATCAATACAAAATTTGCTTACAACAATATCTGCTGTTTATAATATTGTGTGATCAGGACATACATAACAACATGCCAAAATACAAGTTTATAGCCAAACCGGTTTGTTAGAGTATTGAATTAAATATAATCCTAATTTCCATATTTCTTATAGATGTATCAATATTAGACTTCATTGTATCTAATACTAAAACTAAAATGATATATATAATTAACAATATATCGAGATAAGTTTCTAGATTATAGATTTGAGTGTGTGGATGTTGACTGTATCGATCGGTTGATTATCCTCACCATCATACTAATCGGTAACATTATTTCAAGAAGAGATACTGGCCTTGAGATATTGCTCTTAACCGAAAACATTTGATTTCAATACTTATTTAACAAACCAAATTATCTAGCCGATCCAAAAATTATTTTAATTGGTAGCCTTAGGAATTATTGTTGGACTACTCACAACTAATTAATTAGTACATTTACCTTGAAAATTCTGTCAACTCAACCTAGATAAAAGATTAACCAAAGTTATTAGTAGTTTATTAACTTCATCTCTCTCTTTGTTACCATGTATATATAGTTTTGTATGTATGTGCTACCCTACCCTCCTCCCTCTATATCTCTAATCTAAATATATATGACACCTATCAAGCCATTGTTAATTAATACTATACATGCACCCATAGCAAATCCAGTAAACGTTCCTTAAAAAACAAATTTCTTGATATTTTATTTATTTATTTGTTATGAATTTCCCTCGAGGTAATTCTGATGTGACTTTACAGTATGTCTCTGATTTAAGAAAGTTAAATCACACGTGATTCTTCTTATTACCTAGATGATCATTAAGACTGTATCAATTAATTTCACGTGTCTAAAATTCGAATCAAACAAAACGAGTTAGTTCAATATTATCAAATGTAATTTAAGTATCATATCTTTTTTGCTCAAAACATATGTTTAGATTAATAAAATTCTAATTATTAATAAAATGATATTATATGTTAACGTAATTTTAATTTTATTTTAAAATGTCGTATCATCAATTATCAGTCGATATATACATATTCCATCAAATATTATATAAGTATATATAATCGTTCAAAAATAAATTTTAAAATTTTTAATACATACGTACACGTGCGATAATGAGCCGGGCCTAGCTAGCCCACTTTATGTTATCGGTCCGACCCGGCCCGGCCCGTATGAACTATAGGTTTGGCCCGGCACGGCCCAACCCTGCCCGATTTTTCAAATATACATCATCTTTTTTAATTTTAAAAACATCTACCAAAGCCTTCTTGATACATATATGGCACATACAAAATGGAAATTACCTCACTCAAAGATTCTTTCGCGAAGAAATGGGAGTAGTAGGGCAGAATCTTGATAAAAGAAAAAAGAAACCGAGACACGATTAAAATAGAAATAGTAGATGGATGGTACATATTCATAATTTTATAATTTATGGTAAAAACTATATATATATTTGACCCTGCCCGGTTTAATTCTTCTAGTCTCTATAATTATAAAGTGTTAATTTTTCTTGAAAGTTCGAAAGCAGAAATGGATGGGCGCACAGCCGCCGATCGATCGCCCCTTAATTTGATTGATTTTCGGACGATATGAATCCCCCCTCCTTCCTTCTCTCACCGGCTGGCGGGCGCCGTCTGTTAATCAAATTCGATCAGCACGCAGGTGGAGTGGAGGAGGGGCGGGCTAGCGGGACGTCGACGACGACGACATGGGAGGGCTACGTACGTACGTTGGCTGGCGGAGAAGGTCGACGACAGTACTGATCAGGTGAAGACATGCATGCATGCATGGGGGAATTAATAATGCCGGTGGCTTCCCTTCGATCGTTCTGGGTACGTACACCTTCTTCTTCTTCTTCCGGCCTCGTCGTCGATGTGTGTGTATATATATACCTTCTTCTTCTTCTTCTTCTTCTTTCTCCTCTTCTGTATTGGCTTTTCTCCGTGCGCGATCGATGCTGCAGCGCAGCGGCGGAGATGTTGGAGAACCTGGCGTTTCTGGCCAACGCGAGCAAGCAACCTGCAGGTGACCTACCAGGCCACCCCCATCCAGGTGACGACCCTATGTAAGTGTATTTAACGGATGTAACTAATTGAGTTGGGATCACGGACGTGAGAACACGTACGTAGCGTCGCGGAAGCTAAAACGATGGTGCACTTTAATTAAGAACAACGTGATATCCTTTCAACTTCTTAAGACCCCGCTACCGAGTTTAGTTTGACTTAGTACCCACCTAACTCCTGAGAATTTGCTACCGATCGGGCCCTATTAAATTGCCACTTAATCTTTGAGGACTCGCTACCGACTATCAATCAACTCGTTACCAAACTATCAATGCTCCAAAGATCTGTTACCGATCATATGTTGACTCACTACCGAACAACGTCACAACCACTTTACACCTTCCTTAAAGCACACTCCCACTTCATCTTCAGTGACACCACCATGTGTCCTCACAACATTAGAAACCGTGAGAGTTCTCTCCACTCGAAAACTGAGATGATCCGAACACACGTAACTCTTTCATTTTATTCCCACGTAGCGCTTGATGCCTCCACGGTTGAGGCACCCGATCAAAGAAAAAAAAAGGTACATACAATACAATTATTGTAACTAGCTGGCGGTAAAATGATATAGTAATTCTACTATTATATTCCACATCATGTATATATATGCATATATTAATTACATGATTATCTATGTACATGTAACATGATTATTTACATTATACTCTTAGGGTTGTTCAATTCGCCCGGTGAATTTGCAGCGACGTCTGTACGTAGTAATGCAACTGAGGGTACTGGGCTTGTAGGAGCAATAGATATACTGTGATAATAGAGAGACACACACTAGATCAAAACTATGTTTATTTATCAAGTTAAACGATTAAACTTGAATAAGATAACAATCAATGAGATGAGAGTGTAAGCATATTCTTGTTGCACTCGATAAAAAAAGTTCGCAATTTGATCAATATTTAAGTGTTTGATTCTAATTACTAATCAGCTAAAAATTTAAAAATAAATTAAGAATACTCAACAGCTATATAGTATTAATTAAATATTAAATAACCCCAAATCAACCAAGTTTACAAATGAGTCTAAATTTGTCCTTCATAAATGAGTTAAATTGAGTTAAAATTTAGAGTTTCGTAAACAAACTTAGATCGAGTTTGGCATCTTAAGTATCCTGGCTGACGCATGATGAATTTTGTAAAGATTTTGATGTAACAATGTTAAAAGTTAATCGTTAGATAATTAGTAACATAATTTATCTAAGTTTTGAGTTGGCTAGTGTTTAATTAAACCACCTTTTATTAAATAAAATAATTCTGTGCTAGAGATGAAATTAGGGGATTTACGTTGGAGTGTCAGTATTTATGTTGTGTATTCAAACTCGGAAAAAAACAAACTTCAATTGACGTTAAGAGAATTTTCTGTTTTTTTTTCTTTTAAATATCACATGCAATGTTTTCACTCCTTTTAATTGGCGTAACTTCAAAACATCTCATCGACAAGCACATATAAAATATTTTATAAAGTTAATGTCTAAAACATTTAATTTGGACCAAATAGAGAAGTTCAGGGTTATGTTTTTAATTGAGGTGTACAAGATAATTAACATGCTTACAGAACTGATTTTCTTTGAAAATTAAGTTGATCCCATGAGAAGTAACTGCATGCAACTGTCTTCTTTTTACTGCTAGCTAGTAATAAAATACACTCTAATTATATTAGCTCTACCAGTTTGCACCCCATAACTACCGGAGTACGTACTGTCTGTGAACACTTTTTTTCAGGCAGTTTGCACCCTCTAAGTACTGCAGCCTGACCTTGCCTGTGATCACAACATCATGCATACATACACACACACAGATATATATATATATATGTTATGCATCTATATATATGATTCCATCGGTGATCGGAAGCAGTCAGTCCTTGAAAATTAAGTTAATCCCATGAAAAGTAACTATAACTGCTACTGCTAGGTAGTAATCAAATACATCCTAATTATATTACCTCTACCAGCATATGCACCCCCTAACTACTGAAGTACTGTCTGCAAACACTTTTTTTTTCTGGCAGGTATCTAAACAAATATACCCAAAGGAATATATACACACCAGCACTTCACCAAGATGATGTTTACCTGCACATCTAATCATCTGTGCCTGACCTTACCTGTGATCACAACATCATCATGCATACACACATGTACTTATATATAGATTATGCCTGTATATACGTGTGATTCAATTGTCAGTCCTACCTATGGGAGGGTCTCTCTTGGAGGGGAGGGGGGGGTGGAGATCTCAGCTTGCCCAAGAAGCCAGATTCATGCCTCAAAAGGAACAAAATCTAGTTGTATATAATCTCTCTGCATGCACACATGAGAGGAATCATTCTGAAAAGCATAAATATGCTTGCAACTTAAGCTACCCATGTCGTCTGCAGAGAGCAGTCAGGAAGAAGCTGCACGAAGCTATAGCTGCAGCTTGATATAATCAGCTAAAGGTTAAGCCGCCGCTTTGCAGGGGAACGTAGGTACGTAGTAGTATATCTAAACGCACGCATGTGGGGGCTGCTCCTGCACGTGGACGTGGAGAAGAAGAAGAATCTCTTTGAAAACAACTGCGAAGTTGCGGCAAAAGGATTTGGATGTGCGTCTCGGCATGCAGCTGGCCGGCCGGAAGAACAAGAACAGGAGCGTCCTTGGCTTTGTAAATTATACAAGATCTCAGGTGGAATTAGATTATATATATATATTAGCAGATCGATCCCTCTCTCTTAATTAATTATTAATTAAATGGGCCCTAGCTAGCTAGCTAGTCTTGGATTTTTTTATTTAATTACTCACTGCCTTTACCTAGCTAGCTACAGATATTATGTATATTCCAGTACTTCTGATTGCGTATTATTTGATTGGGTGTGATATCTAACCATGGCTTTCGTCTTGTCATGTGTCTCTGCCAACACCAATGGGTTAATTTGTGTATTTATACTTATCTGTCTGATGAGACTTTTCTCTAAGAAAATTTAACAAATATATATATGTGTAGGCACATCAGAGAAGAATATACAATGCATGCATGCATGCATGCCAGGTTAAAGTTGTCCGATGGAGTGATCATGTTTAAGCTTCTTCAAAAAAAAAACAAAAAACAAAAGAAAAGAAAGAAAGACTGCTAGGATTGAGGCACAGAGACGTGAAAGGTGCAACGTTAATTAATTAGTCGGTATATATATGTTGAAGTTATTGGGCCATCGAACCTGAATCTTAAGGTTTTGAGTAGAGTAATAGCGACATATCTTTATTTTAATGATTATTTTTGTCAAACCTAATATTGGATTATTCCAACCTGCCCCTTTTCACGTGTGGATTGTTTTTTATTAATTGAACGAAGAGCTGTGATGATGCAATGTTAAATTTACAGAGTCATCCCTTATATTTTTAACAACTCATTGCCCAATATAAGATTATTCGAACTTATGTAAAAAATTAGGCATAAACAGTTACAATTCATCTACAACGCTGGGTATACCAAGGATTGAAAATCTTAGCGGCAAAATATAACTGTGTGCTACGTACGTTGTTTAAACAGTTTACTATGCCCACTTATTATATATATATATATATATCTTCCTTCATTTCTCAAAATTCTTTTTTTAATTCGCAAAAAATGATTCTTGGAGAACGAAAATAGATTAGCCTTGTTCTGTTTTTAAAGGATTAACAAGGAATCTTTGCTTAATTGTTGAAGAAGGAAGCATATATTCCCTTGTGCACTGGGTAAATGCCATACACTTCCACCTTTTAAAGAGCTCTTTGATCTTCCAGAGAGAGAGAGAGAGAGATGGAGCTTTATGTTGTTCATACTCATCCTCCGCTCCTCTTTTTTGGTAGATGTAAGGTCGTGGGACCCTAAAGGGAAGGGGAGGCGCCCTTGGTGCTGGCCGGGTTTGACCTATAAATTATTGCTGATATGTGAGGTAGAAGTTGCTTTGCTGACGCCCTTTGACGCCAGTGTATATATATATGTATGGTAGAGACAATCTTCTATTCCACAAAAGTCATAAAAGATGCCCCTTTCTCTCGTCGACCTAGCTCTATCTCCCCCACTCTTCCTTCTTCCGTCCATGGCTCTCTTCATAATATCATCAAGATGTGTCCAAATCCTTATCACCAATTTTATCATCAATTCCATTGGCAATACATGTCTTTCTACATAGATTCACTGTATGTATACATATACGTACATATATATTTATATATGTATGTGTATATATACACTCTGTTCCCTTGTAAACTAAAATGTGTACGAATCAAATTGTGGTTGTCACGAGAGACGCCGTGCATGATATTGGAGACTATCCTTAGCCTTGCTGTCCTATATAAAACAGCAACTTTATCATATACGGTAGCATCATTTTCCATGATTATACACACACACACATATATATACACATAGGAGTCGTTTAACGACCCCGCCGTCCATATCAATGTCATCCAGACGGAACGCTCATTAACCAAAAGAACATGAGCATTGATCTCCTCGATATATCCGTTCATAGATTGATGTGAGGGGGCTGGAGCAGAAAATGCTCTTTCTCGCACAGTAGCTAGGGATGTTCATGATTTGATTTTTAATATTTTTTCAAATCAAATCAAAACAAATTATCCCCTAAATCAAACTAAATTAATTCGATTTGGTGGAACGGAACGGAGACTGGGATCAAGAGATCAACGTTAACGAGTATACATATGATCGATCCATAATGACCCCCTCCGAACTTGTATGTGTGTATATGATTATATTACACGTTGACTGCGCAGTACGTGCTCAAGTGCCCTCGTCAATACCACTACACACTTACATATATATATTATATGCATTAGAATATCAAGAAGAAGAGGAAGCTTTGGTCCCACTGAAGATAACAAGGATGCTTTTGTCTTCTTGGTCGTCGTTCATCGCTGTATACATGTATATATATCAAAGAGAATATATATATATACACCCCACTTCTGCAGTAATTGATAACTCGATTGGAGTTCTCTTCTTTTTTTTAAAAAAAATTTCTTGTTCTTATTTTATGGTTTTGCTATATTTTGCACCGTGCTCCTGTTGTATTCAACTACGTACGGGACGGTAAAGCACTTGAATATACTAATCTCGCCGCGGCTACAAGATATGATTCATAAGAAGTGAAATTGAACTGAATTCGTTTTGACTCTAATCCAGTGGATAGCTTTGCCGTACTTGTGTGTGTGTATATATAGTAGACCGATATTTTTTCTTTCTTTCTTTCTTTTTGATTAGCTAGCTAGACAATCCCACGAGAACACAGAAATACAGGGTGCATGCACCAAGGGCTAAATTGAACCAATGGCTGATACGTACTGTGTTAAACAAAATGGGTCATCTAAATCAAAATTTTAAGACAATGACTAGGTAGAATAAGCATGCACCTTCTTTAAATTTTATAAACTCTTTTTTAATTCTCAATGTGAGACATTAATTTTTTATATTCTAACAAAACCAAATAAGTAATTGGGTTTGAGCATTGCTCAACCCAACTGCAGGTTGTGTGAGTTCTAATCAGATATATAGTGATTAAGTAGTTTTCAACCTCCTTGCTAATTAATTAACCTAGTTAGCTAAATGGACGAACTGAGATGTGAAGGGGGTGCCGCGAGAGAGTAGTTCCGTGGAGGAAAAGTAGCATCCATCATTGCCCGACTCTCTCCAGTCTCTTCTTCCTTGTTTTGTATTGGCAAAGGAAAAGCTCAGTAGCACTACAATGACCCCCCCCCTCTCTCTCTATGTGAGAGTCTGGTGTAACTTTTGGCAAAGGGGAGATGAGAGTCGGTGCTTTTATTCGTAACATGCTCCAGGACTTTCTGTGAGAGATAGATAGATAGAGAGAGAGAGAGAGAGAGAGAGAGAGAGAGAGAGAGAGAAGGGGGAGAACCAGGCAGCAGCAGGCTCCTCCTCCCTTCAAAAACGAACCCTATTCTCCATTTTATGCCATCCTTTTGTTGTTCTTGAATCTGCTCCAATCCTGCAGCAGAGAGAGAAGGGGAGAATGTTCCATGCCAAGAAGCCCTGTATGAATTCTCACGAGAGGGCCATGTGTGTTCAAGGGGACTCCGGCCTCGTCCTCACCACCGACCCCAAGCCCCGTCTCCGGTGGACGGTCGAGCTCCACGACCGCTTCGTCGACGCCGTCAACCAGCTCGGAGGACCTGACAGTACCAAATCTCATCATCCCCTTCTTCCTCTCATCTCTCAGATCTCTCCCTCTCCCTCCCTCCCCCTCTCTCTCTCTCTCTTAATCTGTACATGTTTTGGAGAGATCGAATGATTAGTTATATGATCTGCTAGCTATCTAGCAAGCCGCCGTTTAATTCCTCGTATATCTCTCTAATATATTTGCATGTTAATTTCGGGTGTTTGATCTTGCAGAGGCTACGCCGAAAACTATTATGAGAGTCATGGGAGTGAAGGGCCTCACCCTCTATCATCTCAAGAGCCATCTCCAGGTGAACAATATATATATATATATATATACATATGCATGCACACACAAGTACTGGCTATAGCTAGTGCAGCTGTAACGATATCTGCGCTCTCTAGCCTTGTTCCTCTCTTAAATCACCCGTCTTTTTAATTAGGGTTTCATGACATGGTTGATTTCTTTTCTTTCGACTCTCTCTGATCTGATCTGATCTCGCGACAGAAATTTCGATTGGGGAAGCAACCACACAAGGAATTCAACGACCATTCGGCCAAGGATGTCGGAAGAGGTGACTTATGGCTAGCTTTGCTAATTTCTATCTCCCGGCCAGCTACTTCTTCAAATTTATTTATTTTTTGGTTCGAATTATTTCTCTCATCCTCGTTTAATTAATCAACCAGCAAATTATAATCTGATCCAAATTATTGCGTACTACGTACCCTCTGATGTGTGGCACAGCTGCATCCTTGGATCTTCAAGGAAACGGGGCGTCTTCGTCAGGAATCATGGGTCGAACTGCTAACGAGTAAGTTGCACCATGACCCCGGCCCTATATATACATATATATATTAATTATCATGATTTCAACCACGGAGACTATATATTTTGTTCAAACGATAATTTGCATGTATATATATATATATACATACAGTTCTATCAAACGAGCACAACGAACTGATCTTTGAACACATGAACTTTCCATCAATCTTATCATTACAGCAGGAACTACCAGATCACAGAAGCCCTGAGGATGCAGATGGAAGTGCAAAGGCGGCTGCATGAACAGCTAGAGGTGGAGTCCTTCGAGCATATATATATTTATATATAAAACCCTAGCCGATCGAAAGGGTCTGAGAAGGAATATTATCGGTGACCGTGTGTAGGTGCAGAAACACCTCCAGATGAGGATAGAGGCGCAGGGCAAGTACATGCAGACGATTCTGGAGAAGGCGTGCCAGACGCTCGCCAGGGAGAACATGGCCGCCGGGGGAGCGAGCTTCAAGGGCGCCGTCGCCGCCGCCGGCGACGTCGGCTTCCTGAAAGACATGGCGGGATCGCCCATGAACTTCGTCCCTTCCCTGCAGGACCTCCATCTCTACGGCGGCGGGGACCAGCAGCACCTCGAGATGCAGCCGTCCCCGGCGATACTCGAAGGACTGGCGGCGCCCGGCGCCGCCGACAACCTTGGCCCGAGGAAGAAGAGGCCGCCGGCGTCGACCTACCCGTACGCGAGCAACGGGAAGAGCCCCCTGATGGCCTGGACCGACGATCTCCGCCTGCAGGAGCTGAGCGCCTGCATGGGGCCTCAGGCTCAGGAGGAGCCCTCCCGGGGCGGCGATCATCACCTCCGGATCGTGACGTCCGTGATGAGCGGCGGCATCGTCGACGCCGCCGACGCCATGGTGGACGTATTCGACGGCAAGCCCATCCAGCTGGCGGCGGCCGATCCGATGGCGGAAAAGAAGTACGAAGCCTCCCTGAAGCTGGACCTCCAGAGGTCATCCCCCTCGAGGCTGAACAACAGCAATAATATTAATCCAGCTGCCATGAGATCATCAGACGTCGGTCCTGCAGCTCCGGGTATCAGGAACTTGTCTTATGGGTGAGATCTTCCGATCATTAATATTATTGCCGGGTGAGCAGCGCAAACTCTGGCAAATTAATATTAATAACTAAAGCAATTAGCTAGCTAGCTAGCATGCAACAACGTCTTTCTTTCTTCATTTCTGCGTGGTGGGTCGTCGTACGTCTTTTGGTATGATGTTAATTATTATTTAAAATTGTGAACTGACTACATATATATATATATATTCTGTCGAAGAGAGTGCTTGATTGAGTGTGATGAACAGATAATTCTACGATGTCTTCTCACACAGTTCATAAATATATATATATATATCTTTGTAAATGTTCTTCGAATAGCTGTGATTTCCTCTCTTTTTTTACCATAGGCATGTAATTAGATTAGCTTGTACTCTCAGTGCTTCTAAAAATACATTGCCAGGGGTCAGTGTCTTGATGTGTGTGTGTGTGGGGGGGGGGTTACATTTTTAGTGTAGCGTGATGCAATTTGTTCTTCTAGCTAGCTAGTTAATGTGCGATAAAGCACTACATAAACATACATATATATACATGAATTTACAGCTGGTTGCTTACTAAATTGACGTACGTTATATATATGTAATAGCTTGCAGCACAAATGATACCATATCTTCCTTGCTAGCCATATATAGTTTGAAGTAACATCATCAGCAAGATCGTCATATATTCATGGGGACCGGATAAGATGCTTCTTTCTATATCCATCTTCATCTCGAGTACCTCATCACTATTCTACTCTACAGCCAATCGGGGAATATTTGTTTTCTCTCTTCCACCATTCTCAACAAGGCTTCCCTCTTACATCCCTAGCTAGCTATTCAGAAGTTTCATGTATTCAATCCCATGTGTGAGACTTCGATCGACCTCGATCCTTTTGACCACAGAGAAACATATGTATATAATTAAATAATTTGACCGTTGCTTTTAGGGTTAATCAGTTAGTTACTCGCATCATTACAAGGAGTTGCTTTTGGAGATTGATGGCATCATGGTACGCCCAATGCCATGGAAATCTAGGTTTTTCTTATTCTTCCGGGTGGCAACAAGAAGATAAAAAAATGCATGCCCCGTCGAAAATGCCCCCCTTTTTTTTGAACCAGGAGCGGGCTCTGTGTTTGAGACATGAACAAATGATTAATTAAACAGATAGCTAGCTGGAGAGACACTCCGACAGATAGCATCTACGAGATCTTTGATCTCTTTTGGGCATTCACCCGGCCGGCCAGCATTCTTTTGGCTTGAACACGACTATATAACGGAGGTGAGAGAACACACAGGAGATGCGTATATATATATATAGGGTCATATCCCCATGCCCATGTTAATTCGTGGATATTGGTGTGGATGGGATGATATACAATAATAATATGATAGATGCATTAATTAATAACGAGCTCAAGGAGTATACGTAGATGCACGGTTAACCGTTCAAGTCTAGCTACCTATCCAGACAACAGAGAGAGACCCTTCTTTTGGCGGCGCCCCTAAGACGGAAAGAAGGAAAGAGTGTGGTAACCCCTTTCTCGATTAGAGGGAAGTTTGATGGGCGCTTTGGACAGGAAAGCTCTTCCGAGAGTGAATTGAAGGAGAGGAAAAGGGAGAAGGGGAAGAGAGACGACACAGGCCCGGGGAGGGGGGGGCGGCAGCATCATCACGGCAACACTACGCACTCCCATGCTTGCGGTTTTCGAGGAAGCTTCTCCGCCTTTCAAGCCCATGTCAGGGCCAGCCATCCGGCTTGGAGGACGAGACCAGTACGCATGTATATGTGTGTGTCTGCCGCTCTCGATCGATGGCCGGATGTACTTTTGGCCTGATATATACGTATCACGATAGGTGTGCATTGGAATTTGAGAAGTGGCCGGGGGCGGAGGAGAGATGGAGACAAGGGGGTACGTAGAGCAAGATAGCAAGCGTCCGCGCGTGTATGGGGCTCGCGTCAGCCGAGGGGAAGGGGAAGGGGAGGGGGAGGGGGAGTGGAGGGGTCTCAGATCTGTTAGGGCAAACAAAGCACCTCGGATTCCGTTAGGCCTCTTTGGACCGCAGGCAACTAGCTTTGGGGGCGGGGAAGCAAAGGAAAAGGAGGACACTGGTGATAAGATACGACAAGTGTCCAAGGGAAGCTTCCATTCTCTTGGGAATTAGATTCTCTCTCTCTGCTCTCTCTTCAAGGGAGAGAGGGGGCCGGGGAGGGGCGCATGTTTGGGGGACCAGACAACTTAAAGGGTGTGTCTTCTCTCGGTTAGGGTTCTACTCCAATGTAGGAACTCTCTGATTTTAGAGGTGTTAATTTCCATCTCTTCTTTTTCCATCTCCACCCCCCGAACAGTACTTCTCTGAGTTTTCTGAACTCCTCCGCTCGGTGCCTATCTCTTCCGGCTTATTCGATTTTGAGGGACACCTTCTAACATTTCTCTGTTGTGGGGGGAAATAACGGACGAATTAAGGTAGAACATGGTGGTGCAAGTATACTTCGATTGATGAAGAATTATACTTGCCGATCGAGAATTAATTAATCAATATTAGGGTGCAGCTAGCACCCGATTTTTTCTTCCCTAGGGTATATATATATATATCTCTGCGATATCAGAACTTTTATACCTTGGTGCGTTGAGATCTTGAATACTTTGCCGGGCAGACGTACGTGTCTTAAAGGTCGAAAGATTGTCTGCGTTTCTTCTCCGCCTCGGAGCGGGAGATGATTCAGATTCAGCTTCTGATCTTCTATCCAGTTCCGAGGTTTACGTTCTTGGGCTTAATTAGAAGCGCTATTAAATGTCATTAACTTGTGCGCATCATATATATATATATATAGCCAATATATGAAGAATATGCAGATCCGGCCAAGTAGCTAGGCTTTCTTCTCCGTTAATTGTTCTGTCGTAGAGAAGGGCACTCAAATTAAGCTGCTTAGCAGGTCGTATGTTTACGCCCTGTTTGGTAACACTATTAGGTACCTCTATCACTATCAATTTTGAAATTGATATTGATAAGAATCATTAAGAGGTGTTTGGTTAATTGTATCAATTTTAAAATTTGTAGTGCAAACAAAACATATTATGTAATACAAGTGTAAACTTGTATTACTTTTGATATTGATACTACAACATTTGAAAATATTAATATCAATATTGATATAATATTAAAAATAAAACTCTAACCAAACAGAGCATTAGCTAATGAATGATATCAATCATGCACGCTGTGATGTTGGTTGCGCATTTCGAAGTATAACATCTTTCCTAACAAGCTATTTGGTAGCCGTGCGTATAAACACCTCCATCGCTATTATATTGATATAAGAAGGGCAAAAGATGTTAATTTGTTTCTTGATACTAATTTTGAAATTTGCAATACAAACAAGACATGAATTGTAGTGAAGTGTCTACCTGTACCAAAATTTGATATTGGTTTTCTAGAAATATCAGTATCACAGAAATGACATAACATCGTTTTTTAACTAATTAATGTTATACTCTAACCAAAGAAGACAAATTAGTACCGTGGACAAGATTGTTTCTACGTCGTAGTTGTGTAGTTCTAGCCGGTGGTACATATATGAAACATATTTTCGTATACCACTCGAAATAATTCCCTGTTATGACAACTTGAAAGATTTCGCGGCAATGCAGTTCACAATCTCTCTCGCTCGCTCGCTCGAGTGCATATATATATTTATATCTCTATCAATCTATGTATATATATATAGTATATATGTTCTGGCACATGGGAGTAATAACCAAGGACTCCTTGTGAACAAACACTAGTGCAAAGTCGGGAAAACACCACGGTGGAACCATTACCGTCGGCAGCTGGAACCATGGGGCGACGGCATGGAAGGTCGTTTATATTCCCTAATAAATCATACGGGGATTACTAAATCACAGCGATAATAGCCGACGGCGAAATCGGAGGGAAGGAGGATCCTCCCGAAAATCTGCCGCGCTCACCTTCTATTTCCCTGTTTTCACCTCGTCGATTGCAGGATGTTGCCGTCTTCCCATCTCCGCGCGCTCCAACGTCCTGCGAAGGCCCAAGCCACAGCGGGAGACACAAAATCGACCCTGCTATCTCCTCCGGCAGTTGCTCCACCGTCTTCACGCCAAGCACACCAGCCGCGCGCGCAGTGCTCCAGCGTCATCCCGCGGCCAAGGGAAAGCCGCAGCGCTCTGTTTGCGCGGCGTCCGGGAAGCCCTCTTCGTTGCAGCTACGTCCGGAAGCCATCTTCTTTGTCTCGCGGCCAAGGGAAAGCTACATCGCATCGGCGTCCGGGAAGCCCTCCTCCGAACAAAGCCCCAACAGACTCGTAGAACTCCGGCGACGTCCAACAGCATATTGAATCTGTTCCGGCACCTCTCCTATTTTTTTAGCGCAAACCGCCTCCGCTTCCGGCAACTCAGGTTCGATTTAGTTCTGTTTAGACTGATTTATCGTTGCTACGAGGGTCGATTTGTTGTTTAACTATTTAATATTTTTTCATCCCAGTCGACAGAAGATGTCATGTCTATGAATTTTATTATTGTCTAATTTTTTTGTAACAGATATCATTAAAATAAAGCTTAAATTCTGTAACGATGGAAGAAAATTTTATGAACGACAGAGAGTGGATGTATATGTATAAAACAAAACATGAACGTGTAAATTCATCCTTCTTGAATGGAGTTAAATATTTTTTGGAGTTTGCGATGAAAAATTTATTTGGTGGTGATGCATCAGCTCTTCGGTGTCCATGTTCCAAATGCCAAAATAGATATCATCATGACAAGGATACTGTTCATTTTCATATTATTAGAGAAGGTTTTGTTGCAAATTACACAATTTGGAGTTTTCATGGAGAGTCTCGTAAGCGGCCTCGTATGGAGACAAACACAAATTTTACCTCATCAGATGACATCCAAGGATTGTTGAATGATATTTTTGTTAATCAATCTATCCCTGATTCAAGAAAATTTCGAGGTAAAAAGGTTCGAAGAACTTATGCAAGAAGCGAAAAACCACTTTATACGAGGATGCACTAAGTACTCTACATTTTCATTTATTGTACACATGTTTCAATTAAAATGTTTACATAAATTGACAAACAAAGCATTCTCTGATATTTTGGCTTTGTTTAAAGACACGTTGCCAGAAGAGAACACACTTCCAAGTAACTGGGTATCAATCCAAGAAAATGATGACTGAGTTAGGATTAAGTTGTAACAAGATACATGCGTGTGAAAAAGATTGTGTGCTATTCTGGAAAGAGTTTAAGGATTTAGATAATTGCCCGAGGTGTGGCATGTCAAGATGGAAAAAAAGTAGAAATGGAAAGAAAAATGTTCCTACAAAGGTGCTTCGTCATTTTCCTTTGATTCCTAGACTTCAAAGGTTGTTTATGTGTAGCAAGACTCGCTAGTTTGATGACTTGGCATCATAATACGATTAGAGATGATGAAGGAAAAATGAGCCATCCAAGAGATTCTGAAGCATGGAAGGATTTTGATCATAGACATTCAACATTCAAAGATAGAGTCTCGTAATGTCGGACTTGGACTAGCTAGTGATGGATTAAGCTCATTTAAAATTGCAACAGGAAGTAGCCACAGCACATGGCCAGTAATCTTGGTGGCATACAATTTACCTCCTTGGTTAGCTATGAAGCAATCATTCTTTATGATGACTCTTCTCATAGATGGCCCCAAGTCTCCCGGTAATGAGATCGATGTTTATCTTCAACCGTTAATTGAAGAATTAAAGTTGTTATGGACAAACGGTGTTCTAACATATGATGCGAGATAGAAAAGAAAATTTTGTAATGCGTGCGTTACGGTTTTATGGACCATCAATGATTTTCCAAAGATATTCTATGTTATCAGGTTGGACTACAAAGGGATACATGGCATGCCCTTCTTGTCATACACAGCATGGCTCCATTTATCTTGCTTATAGTCGTAAATGTGTGTACATGAGACATCGTCGCTTCTTGCCTACAAATCATCCTTGGAGGCAAGACAAAAAATCATTTGATGGCAATGTTGAGTACGATTCAGCACCAATTTCTTTTTCAGGAGAAGATATACTAAGAATTTGGGAAGGCTACGATAATGTCATATTTGGCAAAACTTGTGATGGTTCAATTCAACAAAGAAGTACAAATGATCAAAACTTACCAAAAGGATGGAAGAAAAAAAGTATCTTTTTTGAGCTTCCATATTGGAAAACATTACTTGTACGTCATAACATTGATATGATGCATGTTGAAAAAAATGTATGCATGAACATCTTGAATATGATTTTACAAAATGATGGAAAAAGTCAAGAGAATATCAAAGCACGTCTAGATTTACAGAAGATGGGTATTAGAAAAGCATTGCATCCAATACCTTCAAAGAGATTTACAAAAAAAGTTGTTCTACCTCATGCTTCATATGATATGACGACAGAAGAGAAAGAAAGATTTTTTGAAGTGCTAAAAGATTTAAAGTTGCCAGAAGGATTTTCTTCAAATTTTTCTAAACTAGTACATGTTTCAGAACAAAAGCTTGTAGGAATGAAGAGTCACGATTGTCATGTTCTCATGCAACAACTTCTACTATTAGCCATCAGAACATCTCTTCCAGAAGTCGATTGGACTTATGTTGAATGAACTTTTATACTTCAAACAAGTATGTGCAAAAACTATAGATGTTAGAACTATGGAAAAGCTTGAGCAATCAATTCCATTGATCTTATGTAAATTGGAAAAGATCTTTCCTCCAAGCATTTTTCGAGTGTCATGGTGCATTTGACTATTCATCTTGCTACGGAAGCTAAACTTGCCGGACCAAAGGAATATAGATGGATGTATCCAATTGAGAGATTTCTACTCACACTTAAAAATTATATACGCAATAGAAGTCGTCCAGAGGGTTCAATTGCTCAAGGATATCTCATGGAAGAAGCTACAGTCTTTTGTGCACACTACTTAGATAATGTGAAGACAAAGATGACTAGGCCAATACGATATGAAGATGGTCCAATAGGAGCTGGTATACCAATTAATATGTCACCGAAGAGTATCAGGCACATAGATTTTTATTATTCAACACTAAATCAATTGAGCCATATTTGTTGTAAGTATATTTTTTATTTACAAAATTTTGTTCATCATTTCAAGATGTTGATTCATCTGTCATATATAGGATGCACAAGAATCTTTTAAGTGTACAACATCCAACTTGGGATAGTGAACACATTCAATTGGAACAACACAATACTTTCATTATGTGGTTCAAAAATTATGTAAGTGAAATATCATATGTTATTCTACTCCTATAAAAACAAAAATGTACTCACAAATTTAGTTTTTATTTGTAGATTGACCAATTAAGAATGCAAAAGGATATTTCTCAAGAAATTATATGTCTTGCTCGAGGCCCTAAACTGAGTATTATCTCTTATCATGGTTTTTTCGTGAATGGATATAAATTTGAATCACACTCTGTGGACATGTCACATGTAACACAAAATAGTGGAATTGCAACAGTTGGTGAAAATGAAGATTTTTTTATGGCACCTTGCAAAGTGTAATAGAGATCTTCTTTGGAACATTGCCTCCAATATTCCTCTTTAAGTGTGCTTGGTATGATATAAGTGATGACCTTGGTATTAGAGTGGACAAATTCAAGTTAACTTCAATCAATACAACAAAATTTTGTTACATAGATGAGCCTTTCATATTTCCATCACAAGCACAACAAGTTTTTTACTCAAAAGATCCTATAGATGGAGAGTGGAGCGTTGTATGTAGATGGAAGCCAAGAGATACTTATGAGATGCAGACAGATGAATGCATAGATGATGAAATTCAAGATGGAATAGCCCTTGAATGTGTGGAACCAACAATTTCAAACAATACTTTAGAAGAAGACCAGCAAAATCTTACTTGGGTCAGAAATGAAATCGGAGTTGGTACATATATTCAAAAAAAAAAATTGAAAGAAGCTCGCAGGAAGGCTGCAAATAAAAGATGATGGTATATCTCATTCATTAATTTAGGAACATGCTTATATGACAAAACATAATTTTTTCAAGATTTACTTTCTGTGTTGTTGTAGGAAAATGCCTCCCAAAATGAGATTCAGGCCATTATCATCAGTGTTAAAGAATACCGATACTTCAGGTAATTAACACAAAATTTTAATATATGTTTGTGTATAAATCTCTTTATTTTTTCTTAATATTTTATTGGTTTGATCATTCTTGTAGGTGCACAAGGTAATTCTATTAGAGTTGTAACTAAATGCCTTGAGGTCTCTTTATTGGTTTTATTATGTAGATTTTGAGGTCTTTTTATTTGTTATAATATTTTCTCACCTTTATTTGTGCTCTTTGATTTTTTTTGACAGCAATTTAAAGTTGGTTGAAGAGATTGAACGTACCAAAAAATGTTGGTGAGATGGAAGATGATTATATTTATAATATCTTGAATTTCAAATTTAAGAGTTATTGTGTTAGGTTCATGATGGAGATTCAATTTGTCTATTTTGAAATCTCTTCTATCTTTTTTTACTCTTTGATTTTATTTTACAGGAACTCAGAAGTGGGATGAAAGCACTTGATGTTGGCTAGTTGGAACTTGGAAGACTTGCTCTCATTTAAATTACCTTGAGTCTCAGATGTGATGGTTATCTTACTTCATGGTTTAGGGATACGTAGATGAGTAATGTTGTGTTAGATATTTTTTTTTTCATATATGACATCAACTTTTTGTGGATGTGCTATTTGGTGACAAACTTGTGAAATAATTGATTGTTGTAGTTATTACAAATTATTTGTGCACAACATATAAAGGGAGTTTGTTTATGTTTCTATGTTATGTTTTTGTTATTGCAATTTTGTCCAACACGAAAGTGAGAGAGTCACCGTTGAATGCTGTTGTTTGTTAGTCTTCAATTTAACTAACGTTTAATTGATGTGCAAATAAATTCTGACTTTTATTATTGATAATGTTTATATTAGATTAAAATTTATATTTATCATGGTTGGTTATAATTATATCTATTGTCTAAAATTATTTTAGTATTTGATTTGTTGAAAAAAAATTTTAATTATCATTTAACTATCAACATTCATGAATAATAATAACAAATATAACATTTTATAAATAATGAGACGTTACAGTAATCTTTTATACTAATTATAAATAGACAATGGTTGTCACCGTAGGATATACCATTTAATAAACAATGATACGTTACCGTAGTCTTTTATACAAATTTTTAATAGACAATGGTTATCACCGTAGGCTATTTATGTTCGACTCTTAATAGGCGACGGTCCGCGTTGTTGCCTATAACAAAATGCTCACGGTCATGTACGTCGGCTATTGAAAGAAAAACGGTTGCTCCAAAATTAACATAGCCCACGGTATAATCATAGCCCACGGTGAATTAACGTGGCCTATTCAAATAGGCGACAGCAACATACCCCACGCAACTTAGCCGACGCGAACACCGTGGTATTTTAATTGCCGACGGTATTAAACATGGTCTATCATATTATACACAATGCTGGCATCCGTGGTGTTTTCCGGGCTTTGCACTAGTGAAACCAGTATTAGAAAGAACGTAGGAACTTAGCCATTTTACTCTTTTTTCTTACAATGATTTGTTTGTTCAAAATCTGATACACATATAGATATTAGCGAATCGCGTGTAGGTACCCTTTTCCGTAGGAAATAAACATCAAACAAATTCAAGAAACCTAAAAATTGAGATTTCTGATCCACCTTCCAAAGTAGTCATTTATAGTGTTTGGCTCCATGATAAAATAATTTTATCTATAAAATATAATTTTGTAACAAATATGTCAAAAAAGTATTTGTCAGTCAAGATAAATATGGTTTAATAGACCTTTCTAAAATAGACCTCCCCCATACAAGATATTAATTTTCTGACGAACATGACAATTTTAAAATTTTAACTATATTCAGTTTTAGTTTAATACACACTACTTTATCACAGAAGCGCACAAAAATATATGCATTGAGTATCACCGAAAACTAGTCATACGGATGTTTATATATTGCAGAAGAAAATGACCATGTATGCGCCGCAGATTGAGGCCAGGTCTGGGCAAGCAGGCGATTGATGGTAAGATAGAAAGACTATAGTGAAAAAAGAAAAAGGAAGTAGTTGATCTTGCTTGCACGTATGCACGAGTCCCCTTAGAGCAGCTTATCAACAGAGAGGTGTTATTAGAACCCCGTAGGCGTAGATGAGGAAAAACAAAACAAAAAACAAAAGGTGCCCATCGATCCAAATGTATTCATCGTGCTGCCTCTGGTCCTTAATTTTCATCTCCTTTAGGATCCCATCTTAACAAGAAGAATGTTTTTGCTTGGCTACTCCTAATAGCAGTTCATTCGGCATAGAGTGTTCAGTAAATAACGAAATATGACATATAAAAGAACCTTTCCTAAGTTCATGTCACCGGGAGATTGAAGTGCTACCTCGGTAGACATGATCAGTTATATCTTAATGGAGAGAAGAACATTGAGAACACTGCCGCGTTTCTGCGTGCTTTGTCCAGACAAGTTACATATTCAAACCTCCCTATACCCTACCGTCTTCCTCCCACTGATTAAGAAAGGGAACCGGTCAATGAAGCTGATTGCTATCATCCAAGTGTGGTATGTTCTTTCCTTTAATTGTTCTTTTGACCATCAGGGAGAAGAACGGCGATGGAAATGGGGAGTAGGCCATGCAGCCAGCTGCGGCTTTGTGGGATACATACATTTATATATATAGATATATGTATATGTAGTGCCCTTTATCACCATCCCAGTAGTGCTTCAGCTACGTAGATTTTGCCGGGTTGAGTTTGGCTCTTCGGAGATTATATATTCAGGGCCCGTTTGACACCAGATTATTTAGGAGATAAACCTGGTTATTGGAAGGACACCTTTATATGTTTCAGAGTTGAATTTCCACGAGCTCCCTTGTCTCTCCCGTATATTTTGCACAGCATATGTTTGAGCGCATCATCTGATCCAAGTAAATGATCTTCCTGATATAGAGTTCATAGGTGATCGACGCCTGTTCAAAGCATTCAAGCGAGTTGCATCTTAGGGATCCGCTGCCGTGGGATGAAGGAAATTGATTAATATATAGCATGTGATGAGGCACCAAGAGAGAAGCTAGAAGGACATGATGGTGGCCTAGCACTTGTTCTTCATCTTTCTTGAGTGTTGGAGTGGATATAATCACACATCGACTTCAGGATAGGATATAATGTTCGGATACTTTGCGGCCGGGGCTCTTTTTGGTTGTATGATAAATCAAAAAAAAATTGACAACTATTAGTTACAATTTTATATTTTAGGAGACATTTCTTTCTTGGATAAAAAAGAGGTGTGACTCACTTTTTTTTCCTCTTGTGGTCCCCCCCCACCTCTTTAGTTATATATACACATGGTCTCCATTGTCTCTCTCCAAACATGACAATTTTATGTCATTGGCTGGTTTAGATTTTAGTTTAGTTTAAAATTTTAATATGAAAGTTTATAAAATTTGTTGTGCAACCAAACAGCCTATTGGGTCTCTCAATTTTAACGACATATTTTAATATATATATGCAACACTGTGGTACTAGAACACACTTTTTAGTCTCGAGTACTCTTACGCACATGTATCCCTTTGTGATCCACATGATTGAATCTGATTTTTTTTTAAAAAAAATGTGTTTGAATAATCCCTTGTTAGTTACTAGAAAAGGGTTGACAAAATATAATATGGTGCCTACTCCACCCATAATATTAAGAGGGCAATCAATTAAGTTTAACACTGAGGAATATATAGGATATTTCTGGTAGTAACAATCGGTTCTGATTACGCTACGCCACCTAGAACACCCAGTTGGCAATCCCTTGTATTAATGTTCAGCTTTCCTGATCCTGGCGGTCTTCAATTCTATGTCAGCATCAATGTAATGTAGGGATGGAAAGAACAAATTAACTTTTCGCAGGTAGAAACCCAGAGCATAAAATAGTTTCTTAAATGACAGAATTATTCCATCAGAATCCAAAAACATAATAAATTGCAAGGTTCCTAGCAGTAGATGAATATGTGGGTGTGATGACCAAGACCAAGGTGGGTAGGGTCCGACCAGGTCGGTTGGGCCCAAACTGACTAGGGTCGATGGGGGTCAAGACCCAAATTGGGTTAGAGTCGACCGGAGTCGCAATAAAAAAATAAAATAAAAAATTTAAAATATCCATGAGTCTAGGTCACAAGGTCGAGATTGGGTCGGTCAAACCCAAAAAACCGACCGAGTTGATCTCAGGTCGTGACCCCACATTCCACCATGACCAAGACTACAGATCCTTCCGTTTTTATTATTTGATTGACACTTTCACGATATGTTTATGAACAAAAAGCAAAAGCGACAGTTCTAGAACGAAAGCTGAAACTGGCTCCACTTGGTCTGTTAGGATTGATTTAAAACAAACTGAGTCAAGAAGCAACCCAAAATTGAAATGAACCAATTTCATGAAGCGCACAAAAATATGGTTCTGTTGGGTTTGGAATTTTTAGCCCCTGTTTGGAACGAGGATAGATAGAGATAAAGCTGGTTTATCCCCAAAAATTCTTGGTGCCAAACGGGCCCTTGGTTCACAGCGTGTTACAGAGCACGCAACTGATTCATCTAAGACCATCAACATCGATCCATGTTTCTCCCATCCTTGTGATACACGTCTAACCGTTCAGCCACGGTAAAAGGCAACTAAATTCTGCAAAGCTTCACGTTCTTACTTTGAAATACATCGGCAATTGCCATCTCGAGACTTGGACACGGACAAAGCATTTGAAAAACGAGATATAATTAACATGATATATGTGTATGTATCATGTATCATGCTTGTGGGTGCTAGAAAGTTAGAACAAAAAAGAGTGAGTCTTAAGAGCAATAAGGCTATGTAGAACCGAGCAGATATGTGTATACAAGTTCAGAAAAAAGTCACGCAGAAGGATACTAGGGGCGAGTTAACTTTAAACTATCCACTATCCCGTGATATTCTGTTACTAACCCACAAACTTTAAGTCTATCTACCTATTTGAACTTTGTCAAATTTTGGAGGATAAAATTTCCACGAAATTTCAGGGTATCTTGTTTCATTTTAATAAAACTCTTACCTTAAATACTATGCATCTACTATAAAGTATCTCTGATATTTTTAACAAATTTTCAGAAATTCCCTTTTATGCACCACATGTAATCTCAGGATTTGGAACAAAGAAAAATTAAGGGCATGAAAGCAGGCTGTAGACAACCCACCAGACTGAGAGAAAAAATATATAACTTAAAATTTTGAAAAGACTCAGGAGAAACTGATGGGCTGCCCACATAATTCTGCCAACTCATCCTCCAAAATCTTCATCAGGTTTGCCTTCGTTCTCCTATAAACCCATGCTTTGCTAGCTCCGTCCCAGTCATACCTAGACGGTCCGCTGAAAAAAGAGAGTTATTAGTCATCTATCACATTTGCAACCAAACTCATGGTATGCACTGCAAAATCTAAACGACCTATACATAGTAAACAGTGTCTAAACAGGTGATGCTGATAATTTCCTGGAACAGTGAGCACATATTATGACTTTCGCAAGTTGGGCAAATGACTACGAATTAACATCACGATCAAAAATAACTAAAAATATCACAAGTTTAACGGATGACTGTACATCGATGTCAGAAAGAAATAAAAAATGAATACAATTTGTATTTTCCTAAAGAAAAGAAATTAGATGATGACACAAGCAGAAAAATTCACCCAGAGAGACTGATAAGATAATTAAGACAGGTTACATGGCAGGAGGAAACTTAATCTTGCTTGAATATCTGTACTGAGATGTGTGTAGAAATAGAAAATTAGAAAGCCTTAAGTAGACAACTACATGTCCTTTGGCATGGGAACCATGGGCACAGACAACAGCAGAATGCCCTTTCACAGTCAGAAGATGGATGAGTCATCATTGCTCAGTGTCAAAAAAATTGAGATTCCTCAACTGTTTCCACGGAACAAATTTACAACATAAACACAATTCCACATAACCTTGAAAATTCTGGATGCACTGCCTGATGTTATTAGCTTTATGCAATTCAGGTTAGAGAAGAAACAAGTTGTTGCATGGATTGCAAAATCGGCTGAATTGGATTGGAATTGGCTGATTTCTGAATCAGATCAGTCAATGTCGATCTGATTTTGGTCAGGAGTGCTGATCCAAACATGATTCCCAGAGGAATCAGTCTAAATTGATGGAATCGGTCAAGAATCGGTCAATTCTTTTGAATCAGTTGGAAATCAAGTAATCCCACTGATTTGGCCAGGACAACTTAAGTCCCGGTCTGTTATTGATATCGAGCCATTATCTGGTCTGATATCAATCCAATATCACCCTTATATCAATGATATCGGCCCGAAATAGGCCCTACCATTCTCCTTCCTCCCGAATTAGCTAGGGCACTAGCGATTCCGGAGACAATTTCGGCAATCTCTTCGATCCCGTGGCATTTGGATTGATCTGGCAGCGATCCAGCAGTGAATCTTCCACATTCTGGCCTTCTTCAGACGATTCCCCTCCCCCTTCTCTTGATTCTACCGATGCCTCCAAAAATCTCTTCCCGAATCTATCCTCCCTCTTGATCCATGGCCCTCCCCCTCCATTACACCAGAAACAAGTCGCTGAATGTGACCTTTGCAGTTTGAAACAGCCCCTTAAGGGGCTGTCCCCCCTCCTTTATTCCCTAAAAATCTGAAACAGTCACCTATTGGTGACTCCAAGGTGATTGTTTTAGTTCCATAAGATGATGTTCCGCCCCCTTGCTCTTAGGTGATTGTCAGGGCTAGGGCAGCGGCAGTTCCACCCCCACCCCAACCACCCTGGTTCCGAGTTCCTCCTTTAATTATTGAACTTTTTAATTTTTTTGAATGTGCCAAACTCTTAATGTTGTAAACAAATAACTTAAAAAGTAATGACCAAACAAAAAGGCACTGATGCACCTATTTCCTATGATATTCGGTGGAAACATGGCCATACAGTGGTTTTCGACATGAAGATGGTGCAAAGTAAGTAGTGTGAAAAACAAATGAATGGAGGAGTATTTCATTTGAAACAACATATAGGTAGGGTGAGTGAAAATATCAAGAAATGTGACAATATACCTAAGAAGAGCAGTGAAACTATGAGGACATACCCGACTGGAAAAGTCTCACAAAGTAGGATTCATGTTGAACAAAAAAAAGAGTTGCATGAGAAGCTATCGAGAATAAGAGATGACAGGGGAACTCAAAAAGATAAAGACAAGGGAAGAGTTGAACCTTAATCATCCACAAATTATGAGGAAATAGATGAATCCTTTACGAGAACAAGGCATGTTAGCAAGTAATCACAAAATAAAGATGAAGAGAGAATGAAGGGAGCAGGATGCTTTGGAGATAGGGGGTTGACATATCGTTGGTTACAGTTCACCCAACCCACACCCACTACATATCTGGAAACTAAAGAAGGGCAGAGTCAATTCCATTGATATGTTTCGACACGACCCACTGCCACTAAGGATACTCATATGTTCAGACAATAAAATAACTCGCAAAGAACAATAAGACAAATATTTAAAAAGGTTAAGACAACCACTTCTGTTGCAAAGTGAACAATCAAATATATTTGTAAGTGGTTTTACATGTAAGTAATAATTTTAAATTGGTCATATCGGTGTAGTATATTCTATATTTTTTTATTGTGTCACTAACAATTTTTTGTCATCTTTAACTTAATGTTGACATTCCAACATATGCCGCCACTAGTCCCTACTTCAACAAAATGGTTGATGCAATTAGGAAGACTGGACCAGGATTACAAGTCCTGCTCGACAGGTATATTTACGCTTGCCAACCTAGATGAAGAGGTAGAAGAGCTAAAAGCCTAAATTGATAGATCCAAGTTGGTATAAAAGGAGAGAGAGTGCACAACCATATGTGATGGCTCGACAGAGATAACCAAAAGAAGTATGATCAACTTCCTTATCTATTATTCTGAGGGCACAATCTTCTTGAAATCTATATTTATACTTTGGGACAAATAAAGAATGTTGAGTACATCTTTTCATAGATGGATACCATTATGGAAAAGATTGAAGAAGAGAACACTGTGCAATTCCTAACAAATAATGAATCATCCTACAAGGCGATAGGAAAGAAGTTGATGAACAAGAGGCGACATCTTTTCTGAGTTCCATATGCAACACTCTCCATCGATCTGATGTTGGAGGACATAGGCAATGATGCATCAATATCTATACTTGTCAACCAAACATAATTGATCACCTCATTTATCTATTCACATACTCGTTTCCTCCACTTTATGAAAGATTATACTGATGAACATGATTTGATCATGTTGGTCCTTCTAAGTTTGCTACATATTTTATTGCCCTGGAGAGTTTGCACATGCACAAACATGCACTTATTCATTTTATAGCATCGATTGAGTATATTTACTATACGGCTGATCTATACAACAAGATGGATCAATTAGATATCCTTGCACAGATAGAACATCTAATAATAAACAAGCGATTCTGAAAGAGAATTATTTATTACTTTTCTATTATTAAGCCACTTGTAAATATGTTGAGATTAATGAAATCAGACGAGAGGAACTGAATGGGATATATGTGAGATAACATGAATAAAGTGAAGTTAAAAATAAAGGAGAAATATCGTAAAAGTTACAAGAAGTGGTGGAAAATAATTAATACCAAATGCGATAGGACACTCAACCATGACATGCATGCAACAGGTAATTCTAGTTATCTTTAATGTAATCATTGGTTGATGCATAAATATATGTTCACATGTCATATAGGATGTATACAAGATACTTTGTAAAATGTCGGATGCACTATGGAAAACAAGTATGTAATAATCAAGAAGTATTGAGGAGTACTTTAAATGTAATTCAATGGTTTTCAACAACTCAGAAGAATAGCTATGAAACTGAGCTAAAAGTAAGTGAGAAAGTTATGTTTGTAAATATTTTTATATTAAAACACTATTAGTCTAATAATTTGACAACTTTCAATTTTCAAATGCAACCTTATAAAATGAGAAATAAAGTGTAATCAAATCTAAATCTGAGATATTCGTTTAAAAAAATTTCTCCTGGTATGTTGAAAGATAGTGTTCCTCTATTATGACATTTCACATTATTATATGACTAATGTTTTCCATTATTTTTTTCCCTTTTTACAACTGAGTAGTGGGTGCAAGTAAACACAAGAACTAGATGGAATCCACTTGCGATAATTGCCATTCAAATTTTGAGACAGAGCACAAATTCCACCCAATGCGAGAGGAGCTAGAATAAAATTAGCATTCACACTAAGAGAAGAAATAGGCTTACATCAGACAAGTTGGAGATGTGTTCTGCCATTACAACGGTTGAGGATGAAGAACATTAAAAACCACCAAAAAATGAAGAACATAGATTTACTAGATTTGCAAGTAGACCATATCAACAAAGAACTGAAGCAAAAGTATATGAACTACCTACTAAAAATGTTGATATGAATTACCTCTTCCAGAAGGAGTGGAGCACCCACTTGCTGCATAGGTGAAAGAAAAGGCAGACAGTGCACCACCAGAGTTCAATCATGAGGATCGCACATAGGTCGAAAGGGAGCATGATAACTTGAGGTTAAAGATGAGCATATACAAAAGGAGCTCATTGCTACTCCACCTTTAACCACAACTTCAGCCACAGTTCCAACCGCAACCCCAAACTCAACCCCAACTTCTACAAGGACAAAGATCATGGCAAAGAGATCAGGGTATTTTTCACGGTTGAAAAAGTATATCAACGTGGCATGACAATTGGAAGTTCTTCATCTCAAATAGAAGAAGATGTAAAGAAGAGAGTTGAAAATTAGAAGAAGATATGTTAGTACAATAGACAGTACACAAGCACCCTCCTTAGATAACAATGGAGAAAATTTTATTTCACCAACTCAAAAGCAAAAGACCAGAGGTGAAGGTGGAGGTGGAGGTGGAGGCGGAGATGGTGGAGGAGGATCTTCCAAAAAGGCACACACCAATGGAGTAGAGGTCAATGATTTGAGATAGAAACAACACTTAAGTGGAAAAAGTTAGTAATAGAATCATGGGTTTTGTGATTAGTACACTACAGTAAATTATTTAGAACCCCCTTAAGACTTTTAACCATATATTTCAGCTACATTTTCAAGACATAACAATGTCTATAATTTTTCTCAGATAGACGATTAATTGTTTTCATATGGATGCGAGTCAACCATAACAAACAACTCTTAGTAGAGCATCCAAGATCATACAGAAAATGATAAGGATGAAAATCAATTCCATAAATATTGGTGAAAGAAAGATATGATATTTTATTACATATCAATATTGCATTTGTATCGTTTTGTCTATATTTAATGAAATAATCATTGCCATTAAATAATATCTATTAGTCTTAAACTCTTTGTTAATAACATGAAACTATGTTAGACAAGTTATTTTTATTTTTAACAATTTTCAAGAATGTTCCTTTTTTTAAGATTTTTAATATTTTTCTGAATATTTTACAACAAAATATAAAAAATTTGATTGATCCAAGACCAATTCCGGATCAGTTTTCTTCTAAAAAATTGGTCAATTCCACCCGATTTGGATTGAATCGATACTCACTGATTTCAATTCCGATCCAGCCATCCATGCATCAGACCAACTCAGTCATCCCCAACCACATGTTAAGTTACTTCGCCGGTAATATAATATCACTCTTCTATAATCCATCATCAGAACTAAGAATCTCCTAAGAAACTCATGTAGGTGAAAGTGTCTCTTTTCAGGCATTTTTGAAGGTGATCTCAAAAAGAAGAGCCCTGACTCATTATCGATGAAGCAAAAGATACCGGATAGTGAATATAAAAGTAAAGTCTGATTCATCAGACTCATGTAATATCTTGGCTCACACTTCATGATCTAGTTTACATGCCTCGACATGAAAGAGAAAAAAAATAAAAATAAAAACTTCTTCCCTACTCCCTAGTGATAGAACTCATTCTTGAAAATTTGTGCACGCAGTTTTGAACTTCCGAGGGTTTATATAACAGGTGCCTACTGCAAAAAAAATCTCCCAAAACATCATATTCTGTGTTGAATTCAAGTTCCTTACAATAAGATGCACATAGATTTACTATTGGTGCATATTAGCTTCCCAATGAATAAACTTGTATCGAACAGAGAAAAATTGGTGATATTATGCAGATCAAACATACAAAGTTAAATTTATAACCCACAGTGGAAATAGGCCAATCATGATCTTACATCAGAATCTTGAGAATGAAGGTCTGCGGAACAGCTTTCAATGTTGAAAATTTCCAAATTAAATTCTAATTTCAAAGATGAAATGATATGTATATGTATGCAATATTTTAGATAAAATAGTACCATTTTCTAAATGGATGCTGAGCAGAGGCCATAATTCATAAAAAAGGAACAAAACAAAGAAGTCCGATTGTGAAATATAAACCAAGATGGTACTGATGAGGCCATAAACAAAAAATGATAAATCTGTAGATGTTCACAAGTATTACAGTTAGTAATAAACTTGTTACTTCAAAAGGTATGGCATGTATACACGTTTTTATTGGTTTTCAACACCAAAAACACTACGAAACTTTATGCATGCTGGAGAAAAGCTTTGTTTTGGTGTCCATGATAAGAAAACCAAGTTACTCTTCAATGTTCAAGATGAAAAGAGACTAAGCAATAAATATATTTGTTCTTTAAAAGAAACCCAGTGATGATTGGATATCCCTAGTATATAATTTCTGGCTTCTGCATATTTACAGGGGGCAAGAAAAGTGAATAAGATGGTATATCTGAGTGGTGCAAATTTTAAATACCCCTCAAAGATTATGCTTCTGAATGTTTCCTTTATGTCACAGTCCTAGTTGCTAGAGCATCCAGAAACCTGATGATAAAAACCAAAAACCAACCTTTTGGGGATCATTAATATCAAGGATCTGAATTATTTTCCTTTTAAAGGCCAATGGCTCCAGATATCCGCAACAAAGTCAGGAAGCCCAAGAAGCGCAGCAACTTTCCTCCAGTGTTTTTGATCCAGAGAAAGAGTCCATGAGCAGGCAGCAACGGAATAGGGGTCTCATACAAAAAGTTCCAGGTCATCAAGGATAGGATTTTAGAATATTGATGAAATAAGGGGAAAAAGGAATTATGATAACACTGTCGATGCAAAAGCTGTGATGCCTTAAAGGTTTCTACAACATGTTCAAGCTAAGACTAGAAGGACAAAGGTATTAAAAAAAATTAGTTGCACAGAAACAGTTGCATTACATCAACTGGCAGGTATGGAAACTTGCATTTACTGTAACTTGATTAGATGCGAACATCCATTCTAGTGAACGCCTAGTTCACACCTGTTCAATATGTATGACCTCTATTTATTTTGAAAACAATCAACATTTTCGAATAGTGAAATAGCTTTTCTCAGGGTTAACAAATGGAAAGAAAGGATACCTCACTGGTGAAGACAGCCAGATTTGCCTGTTGGGTGTTTGTTTGTTTATCACGTATGTGCCAAAATTCCCAAGCTTCAAGGTCAGAACCTGATTCTGTCAAATGTATGGAGTGAGCAGTAGTTCAGGAAACTATCCAACGAACGGATAAAAGAAAACCAAATTAGAGTCTAATTTCTCACCCCGTAATCTATATCAAACCCATCAATTTGCACAGCATCACCATAATCCTATAGTGAGAAAGATGAGTGCAAGCAATATTTTCATTGAAGACGAAATCACAAATGCCACGTATAAGCTCTGAAACAGAAAGGGGGAAAAGTCAGAGGGAGCATCACCTCAAGCCTCTCTTGCAGCTTATGGATCGTTCCATCCGCCAATCTATGGAATTCATCCTCTGGCAAAAGAGACCTACAAAACAAAAAGGGGAACATAAGCACGGATAAATAAGAACCGACCATCTACAGTTGCCAAGACAATCGCTTCTGAGGCCTCTAAACCTCGAGGAAACGCACCGGTAGTCGACGGTGGTCGGCCCTTCCGCGGTCTCTGGCGGCTGAGATGAGGAGGAGGCGAAGAACGCACTTGGGACTGGAGGTAACAAAGTAATCGCGCCGCTTGCATCGTGGCGGTGACGATGTAGCAGAGAAGAAGAAGAGGGACAAGAAGGAGAAGTGGCGAGTGGAGAAGAGAGAACGCGAGGCAATGGGGAGAAGAACGCCGAAAGCCTGCTAACGAGCCGGCCGGGGCGGATGCTCGGCCTCGCCATAGCTGCGAGCAGATGGTGCTAGAGAAACCACCTTCTACAACAGGGAGCTCCTTCCAAACCAGGGCCGAGTTGATAACATCGAGCGAGTTCGAAACTCGTCCCAAAGGACCCCAAACTCGGCCCGGTATAGGTGCGAAAGAACCAACACATATGACCGTCTCATTAGATTCGACTTATTTAGTATAGTAAGGAATTTGTATATTTAAGTTTTTCAAATAAAGGGGACTGGGCCCCCGTCAAATGCTTACGGGGCATTCAATAAAAATTCAGAGATTTAAAAATTATTATCAGAAATTTAAAAATATATGTGGAAATATTCTTAATTTTGGAGATCTTAGTGTAAAAGTCGTGAATAGATTTGAATGGAAAAACAAGTTAGATTCCTGAAGAGATCTCTTGTTCGACTTGATAAAATTCATGGGTACCCAATTAATTATTTTATTTTATATTTTTTAAAAAACATAATTTATAAATATATATATATATATACTATATCTAAATCATCTCGATATTTTTTCTTATTATTTACCTACAATGTTTTCTACTCACATTTCTTCCAAAAATATCTATCACGTATTTTATGTCCTGTTTAATTAGAGTATCATTTTTGATACTCTATCAATATTGATATTGATATTTTCTGAGTATTCATATCAAAATTAATAGAAGTTGACATTTATATTATATCACATGTTTTATTTGTACTACAAATTTTAAAATCAATATTATTAGTCAAACACTATGAAGTGATTACTATCCATGTCAATTTTATAATTGATAATAATAGAGATGTTTAACAATATTACCATATCTACGACTACACATTCATCTTACTATTCTAATTTTGACTACACCTATTTCAAAAATATATTTCCTTCTATTGTCTAACAATTTACCTTTTTACAACATTGTAGATCCTATATGATCAAATTTTGTTTTCTAACTTACCAAAACACGTCGTAAGCGTATATATACACACAGCTTAACACATTTTAGATTATCACGATTGAACTTGGATTTTTTTTTAAAAAAAGAGATCTACTCACCTATAACATTCTTGCTCATTCTAAAATGGTAAAAGGCATCCATAGATTAAAGAAATTGTTAGTTAATACAAGTTGCATCCCAAGTAAAATTACAGAATACACGAGGGACACAATAAGCTGTGGGAGGCCGCGAAGATATAAGAAACTTGCAGAACTATGAAATCTCTCCTAAATTTTGCCATCACATGTTAGCCTCCCTTCTTTTGGGAATTAACATTCTGTTTAGCCTCTTGTCGCCTATAAGAAGATGGTATTACAGGAATTGGAATAGTAACTTCACCATTAAAGCGCTAACTAAAGATACAGTCCAGACAAATACACTACACATCAAAAAATAAAAATTTCCTAGCTGAATCTGCATTGTATCGAAAGCAAGTAAAATCTTCACCAACCCCGGCCAAAGTGACCAAATACATGGTCATTTTGTCTTCTTGGGCATACAAAAATGTGTACTGACACGAGTACAAAGTACAAACCATGCCAATATGATATGATCAACAGGGGAGCTGGGGCGAAACGGCAAAGTAGTCACATTCAAGAATCAATAATCTGCGACATTCCATTCAGGTCGTTAAATTAGAACACAACCATCCATCAGTCGACTGATAATGTCTTAAACTAAATTCCTTTCAGAAAAATGCAGCAAAATTTGATGGTCTCGACTCTCGAGATACCATCCCCAACACCACATTACACAACCAGGCTGCAGATCACGATCTCGGGGATCCAACGAAGTCTTGCCGCACGAGGCTTTGGTAAGTCATCTGCCACCGCAGAAAAAAGACGGGGAAAAGGTCAAAAGGCCATACGCCCAGCGAGCCTACTCTCCGATATTCTTCGGTCAATAGCTGCATCAACAGAGTTCATCTGAAAGTAACCATACCAGCATAATCAGATGTTACCACGAATCTTCAAGTTCCCCAAAGCAAAATAGATTGTAAATATAGCTCTATCTAGAAGAGAGCAAATTTTCTGGCTGAATAAAAGCTGACCTGTACCAACAGTCTGGTCGCACACTGATCAAAAACAGATAACAAGAAACCCTACAAATGGGCAAAAGCCTCCGGCCATATTCTTGTTCCACCCAAACTCCCGAGCTTGTTAGCAATAGGGAGGGAGGATGAATGAATACAAACGAAAAGGTGAAAGTTCAATGGAAACAATGGCATACATACATATTTTTCGCATGGGCACTTGCTATGTTGAGACCTTGGTGTCAGTTGCAGCACAAGCTTGTCAGATTTGCAACACTAAACTATAACAAAGGAATGTCGATACCTACTTGTTTCATTTGATGCCAGAAACTAACTTGAACTGCGTGCAAAGCGGGAGGTTGAGCATTAAACATATGCCCGTACCATCCAAACATCTCATCATATAAAGTGAAATGTGCAACAAGGGGTTTAATGGCTTATAGCAATAAATGCGGCAGGCCAAACAATATCCCTCCGTTCGTTCACCATTTTAATAAAAGATTATCTGTCATGTTTAACAGAAACCTCAAGGGTTGGAAAGGCAAGATTGATTACCACTTGTCCCATGAAAGAGTAGATTACATAGAAAGGTCCGGAAATGCATCTGTGCACAAATACGTACAAAATGGAGAAGATAGAAACAACTTACCTGGGTAGTTTCATCGTGCACCTGATACTTTGGCAAAGACATTCTTCTTTCCTCCTAGAATTCGAAAGGTGGTATAGAATAAAAACACATAAGATGATAGAAACTGGAAAAGAAGGCGTACAAGTGTGCTATATATGATGCAATACCGACCATAGACATTGCCTCGTCATCCCAAACTAGGTAAACTTCGCTTGTCGTGGACTGAGGAGGGAGCTTATTAGATATCACGGGTGGCGGACCAATTGAGGGGCCACCAGTACTTGGTCCAGAAGCATACATGTGCGAGTTGATGAAAGACGCACCACCTACACAAAAGATACATCTTGGTTTGTTAATATGAATTATGGTAAGAAAAAGGAGATTGGCAAACCGTTTCTCAGGTAATCAATGAAGCAGAAGATGCTCAACAACTAATGTAAGATGTCATACTGAACTAGAAAACGACATACAAGATTATAATCAGAATTCAGACAGTATACATAGTCGGATTCACAGGAACAAAGCTTCAATGGTGGGATTTGTGAAGAAGGATTTTCTACAAGTTGAAAATTATGAAAAGGAAAATACTTAAACTAATAGTGGAGGTAAGGGTTAAGTAAGCCAAAAAAATTCGTTGACATGCTGCCATGCCAACGATTAAGATGAAAGTTAAAACTCAATTACACAAAATTTAAACATGAATAACGGCATTTTAAACCTTTAAAATACTACAAATAAATCCCCAAAAAAAGCGATACATATTGTATAAGTATTCTAAACGTGATTCTTGTGTGGATCACTCGCGTAATATCTTCTTCATAGCCATAACCAAAGGGAGATTATCACTCTTTTAATTCTAATTATCTTTTTTTTTAATTCTATCTTCATGACTTGTCTTAAAGGGAAGCAACACTTAGGTGGACTGGTTATTTTCTCAAAAAAATATACATACAACCAGCCAGCACTTGTTTCTAAGGGGGTTGTCATTGGTTCAATGCAATCAAACATGTAAAACTACATGTCCAAGAATGTACACACGTATATTCTTATACAGTTGTGCTTGTACAACTGACCAGAAACTTGAATCCGAGAACATAAACCCCTCAAAATTCATCCAAATTCCAGAAAGTGGTCAAAAAAATCAACCATCGATGACGATGGAAACGAAAGAGTTGTTGTGCCCTTGTCAACTTCGTCAAGGCCATCATTGGAAAAGACGGAAGAAATGAGCAGAACCTCCCAAACAACCATTGGATATGACCAAAATCCTTTTGACAGTAGGCCGCCACCTTCTACCAACTCTGTTGCCGACATCGGGAGAAGCCACGAGGACTGCTGCCACGGGCCAAAAAGGAGTTCCGAACAAACTTCCTATTGCTCATCAGAGCGAGAGAAGAAAAGTAGGAGACGAGGAGTAGGAGCCTCTAGGACCTCTGCAGCTATCTCTTGCTGACACCACCGCTGCCTACCCCTCTCGACCAACATCACAGCAGGCCACCAAAAAAAAAAAAAAAACAGAGCCATCACCTCCACCGCAACTCACCACCGACATTGAAGGAGGCCTTGAAAACCTCCAACTGCCGCTGACGGGAGAAGAGTCAGGCCCTATAGATCCTGTTTAGTCACTGAATCAAGAAACAACCGGCACCAAGGAGAGCACAACATGGAGTAAGAAGTAGAAGACCCCCACAGAAGGGGGGGGGCTTGATGTCGTCTCCACCAGAAACCACCGCCACCACCTCTATCTCCCTACAACCAGCTGTCGTCGCCTTTTGAAGGAAGAGCCACCGAGGAGAGCATTGCCACGGAAGCAGGAAAGAACCTTAGAGTTACCGCTGTCATGTCAAAGACGAAGAGAAGGATGAGGAGACTCCCATTGCTTTCATCTCCTCTACGAGTCGTCGTCGCCTCCAAAGGAAGCACTGGCAAAAGGGGGAGCTCCACTACCATCGTTAGCTGCCGCCCTCATCCACTGCCGCTCTCATCCACCGGAAGAGTTCTCCTGCAAGTCCATCGTAAAGCCTTGCATGCACGGGTTCTTCCCGTTTCTTCAAGCCAAAGAGAGACAAAGAGATGAGGAGAGAGGAGGCTGCGCCAACTGCCGTCGCCGTCTTCAGCGACTATCGCTGTCATCTTCAACGGCGCCGCCGCAAGGAGTAGTGTCTATAAGAGAGTCCTTGTGGGACTCTTTCTACTATCGAGGAGAGAGACCATAGATAGAGAAGTAGATCGAGGCCATAGAGCTACTGTCAACAAAATAAAAAAATTGGGAAAGAAGAACCGTGTCAAACCAGGTCCTCCAGACCGCGCAACTCCCCCCCCCCGACCCATGGGTGGGTGCACCAATTGACCGATGTGCCCACAATGGGGCCAGGACCCGGTCAAGGGGGGTGGCTCGACCGGCAGTGCACTTACCACTAGGGCAGTAAACGGGTCAGATTCGGTAGCAACATCACCAGAATCCGATTCCAATCAGGATTCGGTAGCAAAATCATCAGGATCTGATTCCGATAAAGATTAAGATATTCTGATTCTGATAATTTTGAAATCACTAAATTCCAATTTCGATCATCGATAAAGATTAAGATATTCTGATCTCTAAACCTAAAACAAATTAAACCACAAGATTAAATCCATGAACTTAAAACAAATTGAATCAAACAAATTGAATCTCAAAAGACCATGGGGATGTCTTCTAGTCTTTGTGCTTTATGTTAAATGAATGACTTCCAATCAATATATTGTCGTAAAAGTTAATCAAGAGTGTTCAAGTAGTTACTCGATGTAATTAACATCCGAATATCATAGGTCAGGTCGGGAGAGGTCAAACTTTATTTTCAAAAGACTCAGATAATCTCAACATATAAAAAAGCAGTTTAAATCATCTAAGTAATGGGCGATCTCCATGTCAACACTTAGAAAATCTGCAGAACTGTTTGTGTTCATATATTTAAATATCACAACAAACTAGCTAATACCTCTATGGATACCGTATATTTTCATAGTCATCAATGCTAAAATAAAAAACAAAGAAACATTTTCAAATAAAAAATTCCTTTAAAAGGACATTTATGAGGTTTCAACACACCTCTATATCCTAAATGTTAAGGTGCTCTCTTATAAACCTGGTATACAACGTCCTCAGTACCCAAAATGCTAAATGCTTTCTATAAATGGCAAATGAACTGTGTACAAGCCCTCCCCTCCATATGTCACACTTGCCCTCTTTGGAATACATTTGGACCTCAGAAGGCCACAACAATTATATCATTATATTCACCAATGTATTTAATCTAAACCTAATAAAAAGTATGAATTCCAAAATACAAATTATAGTGCTAGTGCACCTCCATATCCTGCAATAGCTGCATCACTTGTACAACTAAGCTAAGTAGGACTTTATTATTATGAGTCTACAGGAGCTCTCCGAACTTGATCATGAAAAAAACCTAGACCCTCGTAGGTCTTCAATAGTTCAATATGAAGTACTAACTCCACAACTTTCAACTTTTTATAGTCCTAAAAACAAATTTAGTTAGAAACTAAATTTTCAATTAGGAGGATTCATAATCCGTTAAAAATGGAAGTATAATAAAACAAAACCAGATGCAAGATCCTGATCCCGTATGCTACAGATGCATGTTTAAATACGAATCAAACCAGATTAACTCAATCCGAGCAAAAATGAGAAGATGCCTCCTAGATTGGGACATTCTAGGGTGGAGTAGCAGTCAATCTGGGGTTGGATTGCCACGGTTCAGTGGTGGAGGAAGCCAATAACACCCCTGTCCCTGCTTTTCCCCATATTGACAGGGAAGATGGCTGTCTGTGTATCGGGTCTAGTGGACCTAATATGCTGAGATCCAGTAACTTGAGTTACTAGATCTCATCCACCAAAGATCAGAGATGATGTGAACCTGGATCAAGGTTGGATTGGTTGGAAATTGCTGATCTAGAATTATTGAGCCCAATTTTGCCAGGATCAGGCTCCCCCAGGATTAGGATGGTAGGTGCCAATCCCAATCCAAAATCAGAGTATCCTGCAAACCATGTCCCTGCTGCAAGTCCTTATGGGCAGGAAACATAGGACCAAGGATCGCGGGATCGGAATCGGAATCGGAATCGGTGGGTACCGATTCGATCCGGATCGGATCGGATCGGACCGATTCCGACCGATTCAATGGAAGAAAATCGATCCAGAATCGGTAAGAAAAAAAACGAAAAAAAAAAAAAACGATCCGATTCCGATTCTGGACCGATTCTGGACCGATTCCGGCCGATTCGGACCGATTCTGGACCGATTCCGGCCGATTCCGGCCGATTCGGACCGATTCTGGCCGATCCGACTGGAATAGCAAAAAATGAAAAAAAAACGATCCGATTCCGATTCCGGACCGATTCCGGCCGATTCCGGACCGATTCCGACCGATTCCTACCGATTCCGACCGATTCCGCGGAATTCATGCCGGAATCGGTCCTTCCGCATGGAATCCACCGATCCGATTCCGGAATCGGTCGGAATCGGTCCGATTCCACCGATTCCGTAAACAATGCATAGGACTCATCACATGTCATAGTATCTGCAGTCCCTACGGGTACTATAAAACAATTGGGCAAGATCAGCCTAACTTAAGTTGCAGATCCGGTTTAATCGGACTGTTGGGCATAGCAGATTGCAGAACCCATCAAGGGCTCCATCTCCCTCACCTGGTAAGGGAAGCCTAGGCCAGTGCAAGTGCCAGTGCAGTCTCCAAAGCATGATTTGCAGGATGCGCTGGTCCAAGTAGAGCCAATCTAAGAAGGAGTTTCCAACAAGATCAGGCCTAGAGATGTGGTATCAGCTGATTCCAAACTGATCGAACCCTGGTGCTAACAGCGGCACCCTCGCTTCTTCCCCACCTGTCCCCAAAGATAGTATTGGACAAAGCAAACCTGACATGATCAGATCAGGACCATCTGGTATATCGGGCCTATAGACCCAATATTTAACAATCCAATAACAAAGCTACCAGAATAACCCAATAACAAAGCTACTGGATAAAGAATAACGGGACTCTACACCCAACGTTAAATAAAATTTCTTTGATAATCAAATCCAATTCGAGTCCATATCAGATTTGGATCAACCGGATCAGTCAGGAGTGGACCAAACCAATCTCAACCCCTGTTCCTACCTTCCTTGCTCAAACTTAAAAGTGTCCTTGACCTTTAACCAGTCCTACTTGCATACAAAAAATAGGGTGCTGATCCACACTGTTCGAGGTTGACAGACGTTGTTGATACTGGCGTCAATCTTGAATCGCCCCTTCTATTATCATAAGTATACTTGTAAAATGGGTTGACCTTGATCAGATTGAAGTCAGAGATTCACTTGTTGAACATGTTCATTTCTTGATTCCACTAATGTTGGTTTGATCTTTCTTCTGGGTTCTTGGCCATATTGAAGTCTACCAAAAATATGCATGTTAGGTTGTATCTTCCTCTAACGTCCCCAAGTTCACAAAAAAATAGCTCCTTTAGGTTCTCATAGATGAGGCCATGAACTGTAGTCAAAGCCCATGACATGTTTTCAGATTTGTCTGTGAAGACCAAGGTGATGGAAACTTTACCAATCCCCTATTTGTCCACTTACATGTCCACTTTGTTCCATAAAATTGTCAACCCTCCTCTGCCATCTGCAGCTTTGAAAGAGCATACTTCCAGCCAGCCGCCACCCATTTTCCTAGAGACCATATCCTTCATAGCAACCATCTTGGTTTCTTGAATGCAAATTATGTTGTTTCTCCTCCCGAATCATCCTCTTTACCTCTGACATTTTCCACCATCTAGCCACCCATTACCCTACAGATTCACCGTGCAGAAAGAGAAATCCAATAGTACCATCAAATGTAGTACAAAATGACAATTATGCTATATTCAAATTCAATAAGCACAAGATTTTTCTTTTTGACAGTGACCAGATAGATTAGCCGAATTCACTAAAAGCAGTAAAAATTTAAAATAAATACAAAAGTCTGGCTGAATTCACCAAGGTAGTAGACACATACCAAACATCTGTATATCAGAGAACAAATAAAAAGAATAAATATATGCAATTCTCTCTCTGATAAACGGTAAGAGCATGAATAACAAGAAAAAGCAGCATTCTTCAACTTATAATGAAAAAAGCCCAACCTTGGGTGCTTGGAGAATTATAACTTCCAACTGCAGCATTTGAAATGGAATTGGCATCCATTGTAATCTTAAATTCTGCTGGAGAGCCTAGTGGAATTGCCCCAGTATGTTTGGCAGAGAGAAATGAACTCTGTGACGTTGTATTACCAATGCTACTGATAGGAAACAATGGTTGGGACACAGAAAGGGGCTCAGATGAAGAAAGTCCAGGTGGACCAGGCGTTGGAGTACTACTAGCACTACTAATTGGGAACAATGGCTGAGATACGGAAAAAGCAGCTGATGATGGAAGACCAGGGGGTGCAACTTGGGATGAGGATTGAAGTCCAGGAGCAGTAATAGTCGTGGTCAATGGACTCTGAACATTCTGCATGGAAAATGAAGCTGGTTGTGTCAGCCCTGTAGGTGTGGTAGGGGTTAAAGAAATAACTGGCACTGGCCGGAACCATGGTTGTGGAGGGCGTGGCAGGATTGGCCAACCTGCAGAGTGTACAGCCAGTGTTGCAGGATTATAACTGCAAGAAGAAAATTCAACATGCTCATATTATTCAAAGCAGAAAATCCCAAACTGTAAGCAACTTGTAGAAGACCAAAATACCAGAATGTAAGACACTTTGAATCCCTACAAAATTAGCAAAAAAAATTTCTTCCAGCCAAGCATCATAGGCAGGTTACCTGGAGAGTACTGAAATGATTAAAAGTATAGAAGACATACACTGGTGGCACAGCACCATAGGCAGGTTGTGGCGGAAGACCAACTCCTAGGGATCCAGAAACTAAGCTACTAATGATTTGTGATGGTGTATCTCCTTTGGCCAACTTAATTGGAGCCTCTTCATCTGCAAGAGAAGTTGCAAAGAAAAAAAAAACAAATGAAGCGAGCTTAATAAGAGTAAAACTTTAGAAACAAGGAGTACAAGAAGGGTGTAGAAGCAGTAACAGGGAAACAATTCCCTAAAAGAAACCTTCCACTTGTGAGTGAATAAGCAACTACGACAAGTGAAACAGAAAAAGAACAGGAACACACAATTCCTTCAAAGTCAAACACCAAAGTCTATAATGTGCGTTGCGAACACTGACAGTACAAACTGGACAAAATGCAAGAATTTAGTAGCCACATTCTTTCCGGTAAGTTTACACATAAAACAAAGCTTGCAATAGAAATAAACTTCTTAATGAGCTTGCCTGCCGAGTTGCAGTACCTCAACATAACAAAAAAATAATAAATAATAAATATAACCATAAAACCATAAACAAACCTGAACAACAAACCGAAGAAACAACATTGCAAGTCATACATCATCTACTTCTATGTCTTTATCCAGATGACATACTCAACTTCTTTTGTAATCCTTTATCTACATTATCCATGAGAATGAACAACAGGGTATGTAGTGGATGATCAATCTTGTTCGAGTGAAATCAATTTACAATCTCTTAAGTCTTATCAACAGGCGTGGGTCATTATTCTACACATATCACTGGAAAGTGCATATTTTGTGAACCTTATTAAAGGGATAGGTCACTTGTACATCTCTTACCTCTTTTGAGTGATTCTTCCTTTAATGATACTAAAATAAAAAAATAGAAATTGATAATACCCATCAGAACATAATGCTCCTTGGACATGCTCGACTTCTTTCAGCATGATGGCCGCGAGACAAGTAACTTAAAATTGTATTAAGTAATACCTTCTCCATAATGGGCTGCCAAAATTTCCGGCGGTATCCCTTGCATCCCATATATTTCAATTTCAGTTGATTCTCTCTCAGGCTTAGCATTTGGCACCCTGGAAAGATAAAATAAGTTAGAATCAACTGCATCTACCAACAATAAATATGATATTTTTTAATAGGAACAATAAATTTGATAATAAGAAAGCTACATGCCACAGAACGTGTAGATATTTAAAAAAAAATGCAGTAGGCAGGCATAAAATGATACAAAACATACAAGTCCACAGCAAAAGACAGCTGAGGCAGAATATTCACCTCAATGATTTAGATGTCACTTGCAACTCAACTCAACTCGAGCCTTAGTCCCAGTTACTTGGGGTCTGCCATATGGATTCCCTTTTTCCACTCACGTCGATTTTGACTTACCTCTTCAAAGATATTTAAATCATCTAAATCATATTGAATTACCATCTTCTAAGTTAATCTAGGTCTACTGAGTGCTTTTTTTGTTTCTTTTATTTTAATATTTTCTACTTTTCTTACTAGAGCCTCCTTAGGTCCATGTTTAATATGTCCAAGCCATCTCAATATCCCTTCTTTCAATTTCTCCACAACTGTCGCTACTCCTATATGTTCTCTAACATATTCATTTTTTACTATATATAATCTAATATGACCACTCATCTATCTTAACACTCTTATTTCAGCAACATTTATTTTAGAAATATGTTTTCCTTTTATTATCTAACATTCACTATCATATAACATTGTACGCCTTATACTCGTATGATAAAAATTTTCTTTCAACTTTAATGAAATCTTACGACCACATAGAACCCATATAGCCAATCAGATGTCACTTGAAATGTAATATGTTATTTTAAATAGACAATGCTAAGTATCAAAAGGATGTGACAAATAACTTCAAATTCACGAGCATAGATTGCAGAATCGGTTGAATCAGATCGGAATCGGCTGACTCAAGAATTGGATCGGCCTATTTTGATTCAATTCTTGCTTGAAGGACCGATTTTGACTTGATTTCTGCCAGAATCGATATGAATTGGTCCGAATCAACCTAATCGGTCTGGAATCGGTTGAATCGGATCGGAATCCGAATTTGAATCCATATTTTAAAAAAAATTTAGGCCAAAGCGGCTGGAATCAGACTGAATTGGCCAAAATCAGTCTGAATTAGAATCGGAATAATAATTTTTAAATTTAAAAAAAATGATTCTAGATCAATTTCTCTTCTAAAGAATCGGTCTGAATCATATTGATTCGATCCGATCCGATTCAATTAAATCAGATCGATCCCCACCGATTCGGTGACCGATTCCAATTAAATCATTGTTCATGAGAGAAAAATTTACAAAATAGTTATAAAGATCACAAAAGCAAGCATGAAGAGGTCACCTCACCTTACCTCATTGTCTCATGGTATGAAGAAGCTGCTGCTCCTGGTTGGACTCAATTTGGCAGTAAAGTCAAAAAAAATGCTTTTGGAACCAGTCAAGACTAATAATATCTTTGAAGTCCATCGACACCTAACCTTATTATCTTTAGGCCACTTTGTTTGATAAGGCATGCTTTTTTTAAATAGTTTTGTAAATTTTCCTTAAGCAATGAAATGCAGTCTGACCAACTCCATGAATTTCTTCCTAATACAAAACTATGCCAGTTCAAGTCTCCACATACGGCTATACTTTGAAGGAACTTTATGTATCTTCTTTCCTCAAAGAAACATGGCTCTCTAACTAGCTGGCATAAATTAGATTTCTTCCTAACATAAATATGCACCAGTTCGAGTCTCCACATAAAATAATGCTGTAAAAGTAATCAAAACATCTTCATGTGAACTAAGTATCACACCTTTATATCAAGTATCTTTTCTGGGAAGTGAAACTTAAAGAGAATCTCATTCCTTTCACTGAAGACGAAACCTCATGCTAGTTTCTCGGTAGCAACCAAATCTACTGTTTTTCTTGTCAAAAACCATCAGCGGCACTGTTGTCAAGACGTACACCTAGGCGGCACCTAGGTGCTGCCTGTGTAAAGGTGCTCACTTGGGGAGTGCTTGGACCAGACGCCTTACGAAGGCCCAAAAAAGTATCCACCTTGGCAACATTTCGACTAGACCGAGTAGGATTTTCTTTATGCATTCAAAAATAACTTTGTTTGCATGTAAATACAGCTATTCTAAATTCATCCAATTTCAAAAGCATCTCATCTGGACCGAACTAGCAGATTTGTTTGCATTTGAACTGCATCTGTTTTGATCCACCCTTTTTGTTGGAAAGATAGATAAAAACTGAAATTTTGGCAGCACCTCAGCTAGACCGAATGGGATGGCTATATATATATCCTAAATAACATAATTTGCATGTAAATGCAAGTTATTCGGCTCCCCTTTTTAGAAAAAGGTAGAATAAAACTATGGGCCAACTTCACCACTAGGTAAAGTCCTACTTTCTTTCTAATTGGCTAAGTAGCCTTTGAGAACTGAATCAAAGCTTCTCTCTCCTCCTCCAATTCTTTTCTTCTTCAAATGAGCCAAAATTCTCACGTATGCGAAGGGCATTTTCGTTCCAAAAACTAACCCCTACTAACCCCAATTTTTAGTAAGTGCCGGGTAGAGAGATCGGAGGTGAGCTTACTTCCATTTTCTCATTATTCAAACCAGCTGGGTTCACTTCCCCAATGAATGGACCTGGTCCATGACCAAGTCCTCCCCACGTTTAGCCAACGGGCAGCACATGTGGGACATGTTCTACAGCCCGGTCCCCCTTTTTCCAATTTCATTTCCCTTTTTTTTGCTTTTGCTATTTGCCCTGTTGACTGAGGCTTCTCCTACGTCATCATTGTCTCTCCCATCGCGAGAACAAGAACTTTCCATAGGTTCCTTCTTCTCTGGCAGATTCTCCTTCATGCGGCAACGGCGTGGGCTTCCGACAACAACAGTAGGAGACGATGGCAGCAGTGGACTAAGATGATGGCGGTGTTGGAGGGAGCTTCTCCTCATCCTCCTTTCCTTCCTTCTCTCCAACATAGCGTGCGCAAAGAAGACCCCTACATACGGTCCTCACAATGAGGGCTTCTTCGGAAGGCTCTTGCAGTAGCGGTAGTAGTAGATCCCAGCAGTGGTGGCGGCAATAGGAGACAGCAGTAGTAGCGCCTCCAGGTGCTTCTCCTCTCCGCGACAGCAATGAGCACGAAAAGCCCATGTGCCTGGGGATCCTTCAGTGAAGCCTTCCAGTGGTTCTTGCTCCACGCGGCGGCGGCGGCGGCGGCAGACCCAACGGTAGTGGACGCGACAACACAACATGAGTTTCCAATCTTTGTGACGCCGACAATGTCGAGGGCCTTCCTCGCAGCCGTCTTTATCTTCAGATAGTGGTGAGGGCTTGTTCAGGTGATTTTTCCTGTGTCCCTCAGTCTTTTTGACAATGGTATCGACGGAATTGATGTCAGTGAGGTAACAACGGCTGAAAATTGGTAATAGCACTGCTCTTTCCTCTTCATCTCCGTCATCATTTGACAGCCAATCTTCTCAACCGCTATCCAAACAAGTGTTGTTGACGCTCTCCTTTAGTGTTTGCATGTTCAAAAATTTTCTTTGTAGGGATCCGACGAGATTTTATTGTCATCCCTTGAAAGATTCAACATAGATTTATCTCCTTGATATTAAGTCTCTAGAAGGTCAGCGCCTCGACACGCAAGCAAAGATATTGTCTCTTAAGGGACTCAATGGGAGTTTATCCCCTCAAGATCAATCCTCTAGAAGGTCAATGCCTCAACATGCATGTAAAGATGATGTCCCTTGAGAGACTCAACAAGTGTTTATCCCCTCGAGATCAGGCCTCTAGAAGGTCAGTGTCTCAACACGCAAGTGAAGGACATGTATAAAATTTGTAAACACATGCCTTCATATTTATGTGTGAGAATCTATAAGGGTGGATTATTTAAAATATCCTCGGGATTAAATCCTAATGGGCTGCTTGTAGCCCTTTCAACAGCCCCTCATGTTGTCATTTGCAGACTGAAAACCGAGCTTCTGATGATCTGATCATAGCCTAACTTTTCTCACCGGTTTGTAGTCTTGCCAATAGGCCTTAAAGGTCAAAGACTCTTTGCTGTCTGATTTTTTTGCAGATGGACTTTTGATGGGCCTAGCTTTAATCCATGGTGGAGAGCTTAGGACGAATGCCATAGTTGATCCCTCCCAGAGTCCCAGATGAGTTATTTATTGAGCCCAAAGTGGAACTAATTGACTTAAGAATTGATCCTTTAGGGCGGTGCATCCCAGGAGAGTATGTGTAGACATGTACATGTATATGCTTATCATCTTTATAAATAAGCAAACGTTTGTGAATATGAAATCATGAGTCCCACATGTGACAAGAGAGTAAATATACTAAGTAACTGTCATTTTCTTAATATTCTGAGGAGCAACCGATAAAGCCTTCCTTACCCTACATGCATACTATTCCTTACAAAAGATGCACTAAGGTCTGCATCATTCAAGAATGCCAACCACCGTTCAAAAAGAGGAATTCATCTTACTATACAAAAAAGGAGTGTATCCCAGACTAAAGCAGGAGAAAAGAGCTTGTCCCGTTAGAGGGATTAATATTGTCTATAAATGGATGTGGAGAATTGAAAAGAAAAACCCCTATGAAGCTCTATTGTAAGTAAAAATTTTCTAGCAGGGGGAGAGTGGACGAAAACTTAAAAGATTTCTCAAGGTATATGTATATCCAAAGTTGAAAAAGGCATTATTTCCAACTTTGAGATATTCCGGTGTGCCACTTCCATGATGAACGTCCACTTGGTTTCTGAAATACATGTGGGTCCAATAATTGCCCATAAACTCTAAATTTCCACAACTACGATTTGCCCATCTCAAAAGGTTGGGTAAAGAAATTTGGGCCAATGTGGTCCCATCCAAATACCGCATCATTGGGGGTGCCAGATAATCTAGGTTCAGCAAAAGGTATCTCCAATTCGGAAAGGAAACATTCATATTTTAAGTTGCTTCCATTCATTTGTCTCTGATTCCCTGGGAAGTCGAGAGTGAACTCTATTTTGGGAGAACCAACGAATAAATAATCAATCTCCTATTTCATTCCCAAATCTTTATAATGTTAAGTTGCTCTAAGGAAAATAAGGCAGTAGAACTATGGGAAGCCTCAACTTTGATTCCAGGATGGAACACTACTTTCGTAAAGAATATGAATGACCTAAAGGTGTTGGATTTCCTTTCTTTCACTAATCTCCTAAGCAAATTCAGATGTAGATCGGCTTGAGGAGTCAATTCAGTGAAATGCAGGCATTAAAAATGGTTTTACAGTGGAATCAGCTTTTTATAGGCTTGGTGGAGGAGTGCATTTTGCTCTAGCTTAAATGGAGACATTAACAACCTTTTTTGGCACTGTGGTACAATTGATTTTATATGGCAAGTGTTTTTCAAGTGTACAGGACTAGATTGGGTGGAGTATCAGGGTATTTACCAGCTGTGCAAGATTTGGCATCAACAAAGCCCCTGGCAGACTGACAAGGCTTTGTGGTACTTGGCTCTTCCTGTCGTTCTGTAATCCATTTCGAGAGAGTGTAATCAGCGCATCTTTAAACATCATTTTTGGAAGTACCAAGGATATCCTCCATTATGCTGCTTCATTTGTTGAGAGCTAGTATTTTGCTTACCGAGAAAATTCTTACTCTCGACCAGGTTCCATAACTGTAAGATCCTCTTCGGATGAGTTCTAGTCTGTCCTACTTCCTAGGCAGGAAGTTTTCTCTTTTCAGCTTCTGTTTCTGTCTATCCTTTGTTTCTAATTGTTTTTTCTTAGACCCTGTCACCCTGTACAGTTGTTTTCTGATATCAATGAATTTTCGCCTTAGCCACCTTCAAAAAATACAGGTTGTGTAGTTTCCAGAGTGTGGAATGGTCGAGCGTGTAATCCTGCATGGAACCTGCTTCATTCTCGAGAATTGCTAGCTTTCAACTTCTCCCGAAAGACAGGTGTTTATTATGCAAACTCTCGGCCATATCTGGCTGAACAGCATTATAAAGGATTGAAGATGCTGGTATTGGGATCAAAAAGGAATCTGTACAGTAAGATCTAGCATGGAGGTGCTAAATAGAAGCACAATTGACAACGCAATGGTGAAGAAATCAAAATCGCAAAGATGCAATGTAGATGGCAAAGACGAAAAAGTATGTGTAGCAGGAACCAACAGAGAAAAAGCAGCGCATACGCAGCAGTAAGATCGCATACTTTGTGACCGTCTCCTTGTGGACCTGGAGAACGTGGATGGCCATGCCGCCTGCCGTGGAGAGTTTCTTGTGGCAGACGTGACACTTGAAATGCTTCGCCTTCTGGTGCTGCACGAGGATCTTCTCGTCGTCGAATTCCCGATCGCAGTAGTAGCACCAGACCTTAGAGGGTCTCTTTTTCTTCTTCCCCATCCTTCCTTTTCAACCCTCGTTCTCTCGCGCCCACCTCTGCAATCGATCGGAGATGCAGGGGAACCGGGGCTAGGTGGCAGGTGCCGCGGAGGTTGGGGAGGAGATCGACGAGCGCTCTGCGATGGTTAGGGTTTTTGCTGATCTCCCGAGTGCGGTGCAGCGTATCGCCCCGATCCGGTTGTCAGACGGGCAAGGAAGGAGGCGGCCGGGGAAAAGAAGAATCCGAATCCAAGAACGGTGCTGCTCCGATACACATACATGTTATGATCGACGGGGCACCGATACATATAATTAAATACTCTCCGTTATATATCATATACTAGGTCAACATTAATAAATATTATATAATATTTTTATTTATTATATGATTGTATTTTAAATTATATTAATCAGATAAAATATTTAAAAATTAAAATAAATATTAAATGTATCCACCGTGAATCTAAAAAAATACATATTCAACTCTGATTTACATCTATATTCAACTCAGACTGGACAGACAGATTATTTAATTAATTAAACGGAGTGAACGGGAAAACATCGTATTCACTCTGTTTACGGCCTGGTGCCGGGTTTCTTTTATCGGGCAAGAAAAGGTTTTTTTTTAAGTTATATTAAAAGTAATATGTAAACTAACCGATTACTTAAATTTGTTAAATTTGGAGAGACGTGACGACGAGATCGAGAAGGACCCAAGAAATAGGGGCCAATGAATAAAAAAATAGGGCAGCACTATTTTTTTGCTCAGGAAAATAAATTTATTTTAAAATCAATTTGTAATCATCTCCGACCATCTCTTTTAAGCCGTTTTCGTTACAAAAATATATAAAATTATAATATAACTCGGTAGCCAAACACCCCGCCCCCTTCCGTTAGTGTTCGGTGAAAATGCATGCTTGGGGGGGGGGGGTTCGGTTCTCTCCTCTCGTAGCGCGCGAAGGCTCTCGCGCGGACTCCCTCGCCTGCTCCCGGCGGAAAGATCGGTGCCCTCACCGGACTTTATCGCCGATCTCGGCGTCCCTTGGCGTCCTCGCCGTCACCATCGCCGCTCTCTCGCGGAGCCCCGACGACGCCTCCGGCGAAGCCCCCAGCGAAGCACCCTGCCCGCGGAGCCCCGGCAACGCCTCCCGGTGAAGCCCCTGGCAAAGCCCCCCGCGGAGACTCGGCGACGCCTCCGGCGAGGCCTCCCCAGGAGCCCTCATCGACACCTCGGGCGAAGTCCTGTTTGCGCAGCCTTGCTCGCGGAACCCTCCGCGTAGCCCCTTGGCGACGCCAGTCCTTGCTCGTGGAGCCCTCTCGTAGAGCTCTCAGCGTCATCTCTGCATAGTTCCTGCTCGCGGAGACCCGACGACGCCCTGCTCCCGATCCTTCCCGACATCCGGCCTATGGTGGTGTGAGATCTCTGCGGCCTTCGTCGGAGCTCTTGGCACTCGCTCGCGGGTTACTCGCAGCTTCATTTTGTAGTTTATTTTCGGACCTCATTCCTACTTTGTCGCTTATCTTTGTTTTCTTACGTACCGTCCATTTGCTGTTTTGTGGTTGGTTTTGTTCCGGGAGGTAGGGATGTTCCTCCCTCCCACTCCTTCTCCAAAGACTCTACCTAAACATGAGTTTATGTTTTTTATCTCTTTTTGTTGCGCTGGAGTTGTGGAGTCGGCTTACCTATGGTGTTTAGGTCTTTTCGATTCTTTGTTTTCGTTTGGTGTCTTGTGGTCGAGGTCCTTCACAGTATCTTTTCTGGTCTCCTTCATGACCACTTTTCTTATGTCGAGACCGATGATCTGGGCGATATCCACACTTTCTGGTGTGATCTTCCGGTCTCGTGACAGTTATCAAACTCCTCCGATGGAGTTTTTTTATCTGATGTTCGACATTCCGAGCACTTTTATGTGCTGGTCGATTTATGGTTATGTTTGAGTCTTGTCGGAAAGATCAGTTCTTTAGGTTCTCTAATTTTCTCGCATTTAGTTGTGTGTCTGTCTAATTTGAGTCCTGTGTCCGTATATTTTATAAATGTACATTTTATGTTATAAATGAAGCTGATCGTTGTGTTGTTCGAAAAAAGAAAATGCATGCTAAGACTGGTTGTTAGATCAAGACCGTGTGTATTTTGACTACAATGGCCTATATATTGACATAAAAATAGGTATTTTCAATGTTGGTGAGATAAAAAATAGTATAGATAAGTACAGACATATGTATATTTTGATAAATTACGAAATAAATTACATTAAATACAATTGTGTCTAGGCACATATATTTTGATAAAACATAGTTTGAACGGAATTGAATTATATTAGTTTGATTTGATTTAGCTCGTATATTTAGTCTATGTTAGTTTGATTCGAACAAAAAAATCAAACCAAAACGAGGAGATCCCCGATTCTTCATTCTCTGTGCGGTCTCTTCGTCTCCCCGTCCTCACCATCCATCGCGAGAGCAGTTCATCTCGATTTTCGGATGAAGAAAGTATTCTCCACTAAAGTGATAACAACGTTTTACAAATTTATTATCAAATTTAATATAACTCGTTATTGAATTAATAAGACATCAATAATGATTTAATTATTTTAAATATTAATTTATTAAACTTGTTATCTGAACTATCATCTAAATGATTCAAGAGCGTGACTCGAACCCCGTATCCCCGTCTGCTACGAGCTCTTGCACGGCGGATAAGCACGGTTTCATCGGCCTCCATCGATCTATATCGGCGTTGGCAGTTGACGTCGTCGGCGAATGAAGCCGCAGCTCTGGGCTCAGGACAATCCTTCGTCTCCTCTTCTGCTTCTGATTCTTCGATCGCTGATTCGCGATGTCTCCACCCGCCTTTTTGCGCCGACCATCGATTTCACTCGCGTCGGCGCTCTCACCCTCTCGGTGGCTACTGGCTCGTAGACAAAATTGATTGCGGGCCGGATTCTACCCTCTGGACCAATCAGGCTTTCGATCGGGACCGGGCGCCTCTACGCTGGCGGTTTCTGTTATCGCGATGTGGGGAACGGCGGCGCAGCAGCATCTTCCGACGAGCTTCCTCCGCGTCTCCCCCTGTAATACGTCCGTGCACGGTCCCCCCTCGAGCGCTCGCTGTCCAAAAGCGTCGAGCGCAAAGGGATTCCCTCCCGCAAGCAGGATCTTCGTCAGAAGTCAGTGTTGTCCTCCCAATACGAGCTAACTAGAAAGAAAGTGTCGTAAATTGCATTTTTTTTATCCAAACCACGGATTTTAGGCCAGTTCACTGGGAACGTTCCGAGTGTTGACGCTTTTAAATGATTATGGAAGGATTTCTATGTACACTGTAGTTTTGTTTTGAATTTCCAATGGATGGTCCATGCCGGGGTCTGGTGATTTGGGATTCAACAGAAGCTCTCATGGCCCGTGCTAATCTCGAATATTTGTTGCTTCTCGGAGATATTATGTTTTTTATTGATGAAAGGTATCCCATTCCCCTGGCGACTACTTCTGATGTTATTGTTGTACAAAATAAGATTTAGTTGCTCCTAGTTGAAAGATAAAATGCTCACCTCTAGTTAGCTAATCTTGGGATTGCTGTGTGTTTGGCATTTTATCGGCCTCAGCTTACATGCTTCACTGTTATATTGACAAATTTCCAAGTGTTCTCCGATTTTGCGGTATTTTTCCAAGTGACTGCTGCTTATTAATTATTTTAGGAGAATTAAAGGTTTATCTTATTTAGTCTGCAAGGTGCTGTTAGTTTATTTCAGCAATGAGTTGACAAATAGTTGATTATATTATATCCCTTTACTGTGTTAACTTTTAGTGGTATCCCGATGTAATTCGTTTTACTACTTTTACAAGGTTTTCCATTCCCTGCACTCTGTATCCATATCATATCATAAATCGATAGACATTGTTCCTTGCACTCTGAGATTCATATGATATCATAAATTGAGATACAAATACTTTCAAGAGGTCTCAATCATAGAAGTTGGAAACAAATTTCCCAATGAAGAAAGATGTAGGATTTAGAAAGACCATACTGGTTTCAACCTGTCTCGATAAACTTCAATTGTTCCTAAACTTTAATTGTTTCTCATCACTTCACTAGTTTTTATCTTTCCTTGCTGTGTTTTAAAATGCCTGAGTTCAGTTTATATATTAACTGCCTTCTTCTTTCATCATCAACATGCATCACATTATGAAACAAAGTTGGGGCCTTTCTCCAAGGAAAACTAGCTATTAGGGGACCCAATGATAGAAATGAAAGAAACGTCATCTGCTTCTAGTTGGAAATATTGTAGAAGATGGCCAATAATGAGTAAGGACACTTCATCGTGTATACTACTTAAATGTAAAGAAAATGATACATGGGTTTACAGATATCTTCTTGTCCTCAGAAATGGTTAAGAGATTCCCAGAAAACCATAGGGTTACAGCTTCTAATTTGGTCTACATAAAATGAGGTGTGCCTGTCCAGTATCATCCAGGCTAAACTCTCTGTATGCAGCATCATCAGAAATTTTCACTGGACCTTTTGCAAATATTTTTTACAAGTGTTTAGGAATATGGAAAGTGCCAGAGCAAGGGAATGTTTTACTACCTGTTACTGGACTTAAGGTAAGGTTGATAATTGATATTATAGCGTCTGAAAGTGGACTGAGAGAGTATTTTGTTTTCTTGTGGGTATTGGAGATACCAGAGAAATTTTAAATTGTGAGGAGAATATTTGAAGATAATCAATATTCATGATCTTGGATCTGCATCATCTTGTTAGAAAATGATGGATTCATGAGCATGAGACACCTGAGAATATTTGGAAGATTTACTTGTCTCTTCATATAGACGATGGGGTGTTTGATCAAATTCTTCTTTGGAAGTGGATAACAAAACAAAATCATACACGAGTAAAAGGGGATACAAGGAGTGCACAAAGCAGCCCATACAACCCTTTAACAAATCAAGGCTCACCTGGAATAGAGAAAATGCTAGACTTTGTCACAGGAGCGTCATTCCCAATGGAACATTTTTTTTTTTAATGTGATTCTTAATAGCAGAAAACCAATATATCTGTCTTATCTTCTCTTTAAAACACTCTTGTTCATCTCTGACCATAGGGACCGTAAAGCAATGTGAGGTCAGAATGGCACCAGATAGTATGGGCATGCTTCTTAGAAAGATGGGAATCCAAGTGACATAGGCAAGGGGGTCAGAAAGCAGGAAGCAATTAGTTGCTGCAGACATCTGAAGCAAACTACAAGAAAGGAAGAGATGCTCCAAACGCTCCAAGGCCCTTGAACACATGGGCAGGAGATATTCAGATATCTATGTCCGGCAAGAAGTGTGATCTAAGAATCCTCCACATAAGATTCTTCACGTTCAATGGTTTTCTGCTTTTTGCATATTACATCCATACAAGGAGATCTGCATCCTTCTACAGATTTTTAATCAAATGTTGTTGGAGGAAACAAGAAACAACCTTGCTGTGATGGTGTCAGAAAGATGTGAATCATTTCAGAAATATTTGGAGAAATATAGAGGATGAGAAGAAAGGATGAGAAAAGGAACAGTGTGGAAAGAGCAATATTAGAATCATTCTAGACACCTAGTGAGATGCTCAACCTTTAAGGATACAGTCTCTAAGGAAGGAATATCTGGGGAAAGTGTCCACTGTCAACTTCACAAGTTAATGGTTAGTTTGAACCCGACAGTACCCTAGTAGCTTGCCTTTTGTTCAACTTCATTGCCCAAAGCTAAAATGAGATGTCATGGTCATATCCCGTCATATTCTTCGTGATTAGCATGCCTTATTATTCCAAGGTGATAAACTCCGTCATCTAACACACTAGTGAATTGTAATGGGTTTATTTTGTCTTCCGCTTACTCTTTTAGATGATTATGTATATGTTTTAACTTGCTGATGCTTCTGGTGCATTAGACATTTCATATTCCACCAACGAAACCGGTTTGAGGAATTTGTTCTCAGATTTCGGGCAGATAGTAGAAGGTATACATTAATTTATCTGTTTTATTCGACATTGCACATTTTTTATAACAATGCAATTTTGCATACACTCTTGCACCAATTCAATGGGTATGTGAATCTAGAAATTTGGATTATCTCTAAATATGGCAATTTTGCAGTCAAACTTGTAGAGACGTGGACACAAAGAGGTCCAAAGGGTATGCTTTTGTTCAATATTCGTCGCAAGAGGGTGCCATATTGGCAATAGAACAGATGGATGGAAAGGTACTTCAACTATCGCAGAAGTAAGGAGTGTTAGCCAATTGCCCAAAATAGACGTGCATGATTCAGATATTTTAGTGTGTCTAGCAGTTGCACTCAAAATGTCTCTCTCTAAATAACTTGCGCGAGTGCCTTCTTTCCTGGATATTCTTTTCTGTTGTACAGTGTGCACGACTGTTATTACTGTGATGGATTTGTCTCTTCTTTTATTGCTTTCCCTTTTTGCTTCTTGTAGATCATAGAGGGCAGGGCTGTTCATGTCGAGCTTGCAAAGCCTCCCAACAACAAATTTGCAGGCTATCCAATAACCTCAGGTCCACCACCAGACCGAAACTAAGAGAGAGACATCTGTAAGTGATCAGCACCATCAAAGCAATGGTCTTTGGAAGACTGAAGTATTATTAGTATGAAGAAAATCATTATGAACTGTATTTATGCAGGATATTCCCCGTCTACAAATATGACGCCAACTAGAATCGGCTGTTTCCCTTCCATGCTTGTTTTTCTTGCTTGATTCAGGTTGTGCTCACTTGTATACAATTGGTTGTGCTTTGCTGTGGATTGATTCAAAGTAGAAATCTTGTGTCGAGTTGCTTCACACAGACACGTACATCTACTTCCAAATTAATCTTGTACCAAGCAGCCCCCTAAGATGTACTCTAATCGTAATCTCATAATTTGTAGCCATTAGCCTCTCTATATTAATTACTCAAGGAGCGAATCCAGAACACTGTAAATTAAAAAGGGTTAATGGGGTAGATAAAGAACAATCAAACTCAAGTTGGTTTGAGTTTTTTTTTTTTTTTTGGTTAAAACCCAACACTTTACTGTGATCAAGGGCATGAGGATGTTGGCAATAATATTTCTCAGTAGATATCGTTGTTGATCAGGAATTTATATGGCTGCGACCAAGTTATTACTGGAGGATTAGTTGCCAACTGAAAGGTGTAGGAAGGGGAGAGGTTCTCTCTCCAAAACTGCATATTTCCATGGTAAACAGGAATATTTTTTTTTTTTTTTACTCAAGAGGGCTGCAACGGGAAGATGGCGCACCTCTTACGACACAGAAATCTGAAGTACCAAGGTTTATTATATTTCTCACAAAATAAAAAACAAGTGGATTTGTGATCTTCAGTGCAGTGCAGGTTCAGCACGAGAGGATGAACCCATTCGTTCTTCTTGTTCGTCTTCCTTTCACTTCCCGTATTCTCCGGAATCCGGACAACCAAACACCCCTTTTTCCGTCTCCGCAAATTCAAAAGCCTGCGAGCAGGAACGGCCGCCGCCGCCGCCGCCACTCAGCCGACGTTCCCCTCGCTCTGGTCGACCGTGACGTGCACGGTGGCCGCCATGGGCGACCTGGACTCAACCACTACCCGGTTACCCGACACATTCCTGAGGGCGTGCCCGTCGAACAGCATCGCCGCCGCCAACCCCCCCGACGCCGCCGCCGCATGCGGCCGCAGAGTGTACTGCACGTAGTCGATGCGGTCGGGGAACAGCAGCACCCCGGAGAAATCGACCTCCCACGTCGTGCCGTTCCCCCCCGCCGAACCCCTCGCCGTGGTGGCCCTCGCCGCCATCCCCCTCGCCACGTTCCTCTCGACCGCCACCTGCTCGACCCCGGTGAACGCCTTCCCCGACGACTCGTCCAGCACCACGATCTCCGCCCCCTTCCCGCCGCCGGAGAAGACGTTGTCCACGATGGTGACGCCCTTCATCGTGCCCTGCACGGATTTGAGCACGACGGCGGCGTCCCCGAGGAAGAAGGAGTCGGAGACCAGGAGCTGCACGGGGTCCTCCGCCACGATGCCGGTGTAGTCGAGGTAGCAGTTGACGATCCTCGTCTGGGTCGGCCCCGGCGCCCGGAGGTGGATGCCGATGCCTCCCCAGCCGGCGGCCTTGTTGTAGCAGTGCACCCCGGTGAGGGTGTTGGCCTGCCCGGACACCAACACCCCCGTCTTCGCCGAGAAGATCACGACGTCGGTGACGGCGTTGTCGTTGCCGTCGAGGTTGATGCCGACGCCGGTGAAGTTCTTCTCCCCGGGATCGGCCCCGGCGGTGATGTGCTGCCCGAGAAAGCAGTTCCGGATGTAGGTCTCGTGGCCTCCGCGGACCAGAACTCCGTCGGTGGCGAAGCGGGCGACGTAGCAGTTGTCGATGCTGATGCGGAGGGAGTCCACGACGGCGACGCCGCCGGCACGGTAGTTGGCGTCGAGCATGAGATCCCTGAGAGTAATGTACTCGTAGCGGAGGCCGGACGAGGGCCCCGCCGCAGCGCCGCCGCTGTCGGCGGCGGCGCCGGCTCTGGCTCGCAGCTCGATCAGGTAACCGTCGGCTGGGAAATCGTCGGAGGCCACCAGCGTGCCGCCGTGGATCTGCAGAAATTAATGTAGCCCAGATGAAAACCGGCGACAACAAGGGCGGCGGTCGGGAAGCGGGAGTGACCGGTAACCGTATCTATACCTTCAGGTTACCGCCGCTGGAGGACGGGAAACGGACGGGACTGGCTATCCGGTAGGTCCCCCCGTCCAGATGGATTTCGGCGCCGCCGAGGTCGGGGATGCCGGCGAGGAGGGTGCGCCCCTCCGACGGCGGCCGAAAGGCGTCGGCGATGGCGCGGGAAATGGCTTCCGAGGAGTCGTTCCGGCCGCTGGGGTCGGCGCCGTAGTCGACAACGTGGTAGACTCGCGAGGGCCTACCACTCGGCGGCGGGGAGCCGACGCCGTCCGCCTCGGCGGCGAGCACCTGGAAGGTTGAGGCGGCGAGCAGCGGCGGGAGGCGCCGGGGCCTCTGCACCCGGCTGGCGCGGTCGCGGAGGGCAGAGGGGCGCTCATCAAGGCGGTGGCGGCGCTCGGCTCCCGAGGTGGAAGGAAGCAGGCAGAGGAGGGCGCCCACCAATGCCGCCGCCAGAGGCCGGCCTCCCCCGGCGGTGCTCCTCCTACCTGCCATCGTTTGGGGTTCTTTACCCTCTTCACTTCCGTTCCTGGTACTTGCCGGCCGGAGAGCTGGGCAAAGGAGGAGGAAGGAGGAGGAGGAGGAGAAGGGGTGGTCTGCGTTTGAAAGAAAAATACGTCAACGGAGGGGCGGTGGTTCGATCAGCCACATGCTCGGAGGAGGAGAAGAAGAAGACGACGACACCATGTTAGATCGGGTCCGGTGTAGGGTTGTTGCCTGGTTGGTTGTTTACAGAGGAAGGAGAGGTGGCGAGCTAGGATCGAACCAACCACACGAACTGCTGCTGATCAGGTTTATTGTGGTGGATTAGATCAAGATCAAGAACATGAACGGTCGATTAGAGAGAGAGAGGAGGTGGGTGTGTGGAAGTTGGAGAACACGTTTTTCATCTATGGGCAGTTGAATGAAGTCATCGAGGTTGTCAGGGTTATAAATATTGCACGGAATTTTTGGGACAGAGTTGTGAAAGATGAAAAGAAACGTGTCTAATTCACTCCAAGTCTTAACGGGGTGTTTGGTTACGTGATAATTGAGATTTTTATTTTAACTTTTAAAAATGGTAAGAAAACTTGTTAAAAGAGGTGTTCGATAACCATGATAATTTTATGTTTTGAAAGTGATTTTTTTCTTAAACAAAAAAAGAGGGTCTCACCTCTTTCTTTTTTCTTGTGGTCCCGCACTTTATCTGGTCGTGTGCGGTGGTTACTCTTTTTTGTAATCACATCCCTCCAAACATGATAATTTTATGTCATGAGTTAGTTTACTTTTTATTTTAATACATTTTTTTATCGTGAAAATGTACAAAAAATTATCATGCAACCAAACACCCCCATAAGTTTTCGAGTTGAATGATTTATTGAATTTAAGCTGACGTCAAAACCCATGGTTAAAACCGAATCCTATTGCGGGGTACACTTCCATTAGCTTAAGGTTTTAAATTTAATATATGTTTGTTGAAAATATCAAAAACTTTGGGAAAAAAAGTTGTAAAACTACGAGAAATTTACCCGCCACACTCTTCACTTTAAATATTTTGAGTTTAAAGGCCCCCATAAACTTAACAGCATTGAATGATCTTCACAGGTCCAATCTTATTTACTCGATCGCATTTAATGCCTTCATGGAGATCTCCGTCTCAGCCGCGGGTATTAACAAAAAGTACTTTTTCTCGGAGCAATAAACAAAAAGTACTTTTCTTTTCGAAGCAATAAACAAAGAAGTAGCTGTCCCGGCACTCCCCGACGTCGGATTGAGCCACCCCTTGTCTGGAATTCGGACAACCGTACGTTCGTTGGCCAACTGAACCTGCACCCGTTCTCCTCCGGTTGACTTTTCAACGGGGGTAGGAGCCTGACCGTCAACGGTCAAAGGTCAATTTTCCAGCTTTAAACTGGTGTTTTCCGCCTGGAAGAAAAGCACAAACTCTTAATTTTGGGTATAATCTCTTAATTCATGATAAACATGCTTACTTTAATTAACATATTTATGTATCAATCGATTTATACAGTGTATACTTGAAGCTATCCATATGTTTTATGTTACTTGTATCATTTACAAAGAGATTATGTCCGAAAAAGTTAGAAGTTAAAATGTGCAACTTAATTTTATAGTTTTATTAATTAAGATACGATAGATGTGTTTATATGTTAATCACGTTAGATGCAATCAAACGATCTGAATTAATAACCAAATCGCTGACCAAAGGGCTTGATCAGTTTTGGAAATGAATGCCGGCCGGAATCAGATGGTACTAGGGGTGTCAATGGGCCGGGCTTGGGCTGGCCCGGCCCAAGCCCACTTAAGCCCATATACATAGAGCCCAAGCCCAAGCCCACGTAGAAAGCCCAACGGGCTTAGATTGTGTAAATGGGCTTTAGCCCGCCAAAGCCCGTTAGCCCAACGGGCTTCAATTTTGTAAAACAGTCATAAATAAAAAATTCTACAAATATCAAAAAATTAATAAAAAATGTGAAAAAATTTAAAAATCACAAAGACATTATAAAATCATCCGTAAATTTCATAACTCAACTAAATATAAAATCAAAAAAATAGAACACCTATCAATTTGTGAATTGCCATAATTTAAGAAATAAAAACAATACAATAGACGACATTAATCCCTTCCCCGAAGAACATACAAAAATCGTAAACATAGAAAAATCAAGTCAAAATCAAGAACCCCTAAATCCGGAAACCGACTTATTCGTAAAATCCGCAAGAAATCATAAATCGGGAATTTAAAACTTGAAGCCTATCCGTAAAATCAACGAAATCGAAAAATCCGAATCATATCCGAAATTCAAGGTCCGAAATCCGGAGTCCGGAACCGAAATTTTGAAACATAAAATCGTATCCCGGAAAGTCGAAATCCGAATACACCATAAAATATGAAATCTAAATTTGTGTAGAGCCCATTCAAGAAGCTCCGCAATCCGGAAATCGATTAAAATGCGAGAATCTACGAGAGATATGGAGTCCGAAATTTGAAGAGATCAAAATCTGAATTTTGTAGTCGAGATTCGAGATTTGAAATAAATCGAAAGTCCAAATAAAAAATGAGAAGTGCGTAATCCGAACTCCGTAATCTCGAAATCTAAGAATTTGAAATCCGAACAAACTTGAAGATAGCTAGCCGAAACTTGCATAGGAGAGAATCCGTAATCTCAAAAAAATTTAAGAATCTGCGAATTTGAAATCTAAGGTCCGCCAAGTCCGAAATTCAAAATCGGATCACTAAAATCGAAACTTGTAGTCTAAACCAAAAAATGCATGCACCGAGTAGAATCGCCACTTTGCGAAATCCAAAAAAATGAAAGAATCCCATCATGTTCAAATCAAACTCGGTCAAAATAAATCTGTTTAAATCAAACCGAAATCCGAACTTTACATCTAAAACAAGAAACCAAAATCGTAAAAATGCGTAATTCCAAGTCAAGAAATCAAATTCAGAAACACCAATCAAATTCAATTCCAACTCTTAAATTAAACTCAAGTTAATCTCGATCAAACAAAACTAATCCAAACAAACTTCATTTCAAGCCGAATCTCGACTTGAACGAATTCAAAGCAATTTAACTCAATCCCAATCAATTAAATCAAGACGCTTCATTTTAAAACGAATTTAACTCAATATATCACTTATGGCAAGATATATTTTATGTTGGTAAAATTTGAATTTCGTGTACTAGCATTAGTCAATATTTGGTTTGCATGGCAAGCGATTATGTATAAAATAAGTAGAATAAAAAATATTTATTTCACTTATTTTCGAACACTTTGGTTTCTCCAATAATTAATGGTCAATCAAATAGAACAAAGTTGATATATATATATCTTCTTACTTTATGGACGGTTAAAACATATTAAAATAGGAATATATTGAATATAAATTATAAAAAGTATAATATAGTATAAAACTACATTATTAAAAATTATGTCTATGATATGAAAAATATTCTATTTAAATAAATCCGATAAAATTATAAACATAATATAATAAAAAAATATAGGTAGTAGGAGTGTAAACGGAATCCAATATTCCGATATTTCGATTCGATTTCGATAAAAATTAATGAGTTTGGAACTTGTTTTTATATCCTATTAGGGGTGCAAACGAACCAATACACTCGACAAGTAGCTCGAAACTCGACTCGATAAAACTCGACTCGGTTCGTTTATTAAGTTAAATGAACAAGTTTGAACAAAAAAAAGTTCGAGCGGAGCTTGAACGAGCCGAGCTTGAACAGACTCCTGCTCAACTCGAACTCGTACTCGAACTCATGTAAAATAAACGAGTCAAGCTTGAACACCATACTACTAAGCTCTGCTCGACTCATTTGCACCCCTATATCCTATAAGCTATCGGAATCGGATATTCCGGTAGCTTATCGAAATCGGAATCAGAATCGGAATCGGAATCATTTGATTCCGTTTTTGTTAATCCAATTTCAATAAAAATAAATAAATAAAAATATAATTAAATAAAACAAAGTTAAATAAATTACAAAATAAATTATATAAATTTATAAAATAATAAAAATAAAATTTTAAACTGATAATATCAAATTTTAGTAATTATATTGAATTATTAAATTTGTTTTGAATAAAAATTAATATTTAATATGTATTTCAAAAAATTTTGATTCAAATCCAATTTCGATAACGAAATCAGAATCGAGATCGAACAATTTCGTTATTGAAATCGGAACGTAATGATTTCGAAATTATCGGAATCATAATCGGAACCCTTTAACCCTTGTCGGATTCGGAATCAAATTATGGTGATTTCGCCGCCGAATCCGACCCGTTTACAACCCTAATACGCAGATATAATATAAATAGAGTGTAAACAATAGTAAGATATTCACTTACAATTATGATATAAAAAATTTAAACATATTTACGTAGTGTGATACGATGAAAGTATAATTTATCGTTTATAGTATTCCCCTTATACGATGAAAGTATATTTACGTATGGCTGTACTAATTCGGCGTGTATGGCTGTATGGCGCTAAATTATTTGTTAAAATATATAACTGATCTCTCATGGACAAAGCGTCTATAATCCGTGCTGCAGGGGGGGAGGGGGAAGTTAGACGGCCTGGCTGATTTACGTAAAATAAGAAACGGGCCTGGCTCATTACTTATTTGATCTTTTGAGGGGCTTGGGCCCAGCCCGCCGAGGGCTTTTTGACGGGCCAACGAGCTCGGCCCGTCCATTTGACACCCTTAGATGGTACTAATTACGTACCAACAAAAACAAACCATCTTTCCTTAAAAGCTTTTGCCTGATGCGATATTTTAAAATTATATATTGGAGAAAATAAAAGATTTTAATTTCCGATGACGTCAAAAGTAAAATGTTCGGCCATGTTTGGTGAAAGCTTCTTTATTTAGGTCGTTACAGGTGCTACATACTGTATCCCACATTGAGCCAAACAGTACTCAGTAGAATGTTGTAAAAGATGATGAAATCATCTGTTTTCTACACATTTGAACACAAGCTGACATCTAGAAAAGTGTGATAAGCGAGAAGCTTAATTTGATGGAAGGATTTGACTGTCGTGCATTAGATTAGAAGGAAAGGAGGAGGTTTTTTTAAAAAAAAAAATTAACTGTTGAACGGTTCTCAATATTCCTCTCCACCTGCTTTTTCTGGAGACTCAGCCTCCTCTAATTGCTTTCTTCCCATTCTTCATGTACACATTAGATGTGTTTTGGGGCTACCCTTTCTTCAAAAGGTGTGAAGGGTGATTCAAATGCTCCTTTCTTCTGTCAAATGTTTTTCTCTACCCCAGAGAGAGAAAGAGAGAGAGAGAGGACCAAAGATTGAATGTGCCTTCATCATTCTTTAGGACTTTTTGTCATACCAATTTCCAGTTCCTCTCACTCCATCAAGCTGTAAGGGCAGCTGTGCACACTTAGGGGCTGAGATGAGATGGATATGCATGATGGGATGGAGTATAAAGTGGACGACAGCCACAGATAATTGCTGTTCACCTCAGCTCAGAAAGCAATGAAGCATGAAGACACACCAGAGATGCACACATGTGGGAGGTAGACTAATCATGCATGCTTCACAAACAAGAAAGCTGAGACCCGAAATACTTCCACCTTCCTGGAGACTTCTCAGACTAGTAAACAAAATACTTCTACCTTCCTGGGCCCTTCTGGTATAACACTGTTCTTTTCTTCTCTAGGGAAACATCCTTCCACCTTCCTGGAGACTTCTCAGACTTGTAAACAAATTACTTTCGATACTAACATTCAAAATCCAAGGGAGGAACCAGATGCAATTACTTCACATATATATATACATACACACACACACACTTGCCTTCTAGAATCTTACCAGCTATCCCGATCACCCTTCACGTCTTTGATCTCCGTTAAATTCCACTGCCTTGACAGCAGGATGTTCTCGATTTCTTGCAACCAGAAAAATCAGACCAAACCAGACTAGTAATTCTGTAATATTTGGTTCGATTTGAACTAACAGATGGTTTCATTTGGTCTTAGAGATGGCTTTGGGATCAAACTGAATTGATAAAAACTGAACAACTAGAATTACATTAAATATTTATTTTAATTTAGACATGCTAACAGTGCACATTCTATATTTACGTCATTATTTTTAGAGTTCCGATGGTAAAAGTAGTCGACATCTTGTTGAGAAGTTGAATGTTCAAGAGCTTTGAATGCCCGGGGACCTTTTAGTCGGACTCGGCTGGCCCACAAGATGAATCAGACTGTGGTCAAGAAAGGCCGTCAAACCAGAACACTCCAGCGTTGTCATGTAATGAAAATCAAGAAAATCAACGAGCATGATATTATTTATTTAGGGTTGCAAATGGGTCAAGCGGATTTGCCTATTTTCTTATTTCGATTATGATAAGTGTCAAGTGATTTTGTTTGGGTCTAACTAATATGGTATCATGATATTCTGATTCTATTATCAGAATAAAAAAGTCTAATGTTTTTTTAACTATTTATTATGTGTTGAATTGTATTAAGAGTAAGCTAATAATAAATCACATATTACTGTTAAATTTGGCCTGGTACCAATAACAACCTAAATTTACGATTTTAGCATTTAAATATCATGTCGTTAATCATTTACACATGTTAATTATTCATTATTAAATTTATTTTAGGAATAATTATATAATATTTCTTTACCAAAATGGAAAAAATCAGAGACACAGGAAAAACGACTTTTGCTTATTCGATTGTGATATCTTACATGATAAATAAAAAGGATCATATTTTCCTTGTAATCCAAAAGGGCACGAGCAGGCCGGAGAGCTTTCGAGATGATATATGTTCTGGCTTAATCTGAAAGGAAGTATGAATAGGTAATTTTATGTTTAGTCGACAAAAAATTAAATACCTAATTTGATTAATAATCAGTTTAGTGTTGCTGAAGTTATAACAAATGTGCTATTTCTATATCTTAAAAAGAATTTGTCTGTAAACTAAAAATAAAAATTTCATCACTTATTATTTTTGTAAGAGAATTATGGTAATGTATACTCTCTCAAAACATCGACCCCATATACATAATTATGCAACATCGAAGGTCATATTGTCATGGCATGATGGTGATCCTCAGCTGGGGGTCGATCGGGTCCACGACCAGACCCCCAAGACCATGATGGTGCTCCCCGTTGATCTCTCTCTCTCTCTCTCTCTCTCCCACCAAGCTTTTCTCTCTTTTTTCCCCGGAAATTACAACGTCTTAAGAAATTAACCTTCAAGTACTTTACATTATACTATGAATCACATCTTAATTGGATAATTGGATGATTAAAGAAGCCTAAAAAGCTTAAAATGTTATTTATATATATTTTGAAGAGTTTTAAATTTCTCTGTTTAACATATGGATATATATATGTGACTTGTACCAAACATTAGAGCAACTACGTCCTCATATATAATTAAAAATAAATAATTAAAAAGTTGACGTAAACTTTTATAGCCCGTTTGGCACAAGCTTGATTTAGAGATAACCTTTATTTCTCCACCAAAATTTCTAGAATATAAAATAGAATTATCTCCGGCACTTTATATCAAACCAGACTGTGTAGTGTGTATACATGTATGCATATGACCTAGTAAATTTAAGGAAAAATTAGAAAATTTACTGCCTATGTTATGATAAATTACAATCTTACCTCCCTTTATCACCGGTCAAACTACAAGCGCTAGTCGTTGACCTGTGGAATTCCAGCTGGCAGCAGCGTGCCGACGCCACCTTCTTTCCACGGTCAAAGTTTGACTCTTTTCGTCTTCTCCCCGAGGCTGATGAGGCTGCTTCCTCCACTCTTTCTCACCACCGGGGGCAGCCACAAACGCGCAGGCGGCGGGCATTCATGATGACTGACGACAGCCGTAGAGCTCCCATGGCCATCAGGGGAATCAACCTGGGAGGAGGAGATGATCAGGTTCATTTCCAGCTGCTGCTCAACCTCCTCGGCGACGGCAGCGATGGCGGCGGCGGCGGCGGTCTCGGACATGCTGCTGGTCCTCCCCCGGCGACGCGGGTACCGACGGCGGCGGCATCCGCAGAAGGCGAGAGGCGTGCGGGGCGGCCCGCCTCGCGGAGGCGGCCGAGGGCGCGGAGGCCTCCCACCACCGTCCTGAACACCGACGCCGTCAACTTCAGGTCCATGGTGCAGCAGTTCACGGGGGCCCAGCAGGCGCCCTTCCCCGCCGCCGCCAGAGGCGGCGCAGGGCATGCGGCTCCCCGTTTCACCCAGCTCCGCCGGCAGCAGCACGCCGCGTTCCCCTTCGGCTCCCAGCTTCAACAGGAACGGCTGCTGCACCAGGGCGAGGAGGAAGAACAGCGGTTCCCGCCGGCGGGAAACGTGTACGGGAGAACCGCCGCCGGCAACGAGCCCCTCCCGCGACCGCGAGGCTATAACGCGAGCACGTCGTCGGACGGTTTCCCTCTGGAGAGCGTCTCGCTCCCTCCGTCTGCACAGACGGGGAGCCGCCAGGACGGGAGGATCGCCGGCGGTCGTCTCCTCTGATCCCGACTTACACTAGTGTTCATCATCAAACGGCGGATCTGGGAAGAAGATCGCCGGCAGCGCGCATCAGTTCTTGATCAACCATCTAAATAAGCCATGCTTCAAGCACGTTCCGGTGCAGTTTATTTTCAACATACTATGCCAGTTTATAAATTCTGTCGATGTATTTATTCCGTCGTATCTATATGCTTTGATTTTATCTTTCACCATGTGTCTATATATATATGCTACATTCAATTTCTACAATATCTCTTGGTTCCATCTCATGCTCTGTGGGGTTAGAGCATAAAAAGAATTCCATACCAGTTTTCATATTGAAAACTTTGAAAGATAACGTGTCATGTTTGGTTCAACTAATTACAGTATAATGATACCATATCAAATCAGTATAATGATATTTACAGAGGATAGAATATTAATAATAAAATCGACATACATATATATATACATTGGGACACTTAGTTATATCACATTTAATGATTTCTATTGTATTATAAATTTTAAAATTGATATTAATAGTCAAACACATTGTGATGAAATATATTTAGTATTATTTTTAAAATTAGTATCGATAGGTGTTTGGTACTATTTTCGAAGAGAGGGTAAAATACAATAACAAAATTGATAGAAGTGAACATTTGTATTGTAATTTATGTTTTTATTTGTATTACAAAATTTAAAATTGACATTAATAGTTAAGTACTTTTTGGTGATGATTTATGCACGTACTGATATCAATTTTAAAATATACAAAGATAGAGGTGTTTAATTATGTCATCAAATAGGTTGTTAGTAATTGTCTTGTTTGCATAGTTAGACTATCATTAGTTTTATAAATTCATTGTGTGGAAGCTTGGATATATATGCAACGGTCATTAGGTGTGTACCAGAGTGCACAGATCCTCACGCTTAGATTTTCGATGATTGTAGCAGAAAATGACACTTGAGAGCAGATGTTAATACTATCTACATACGGTAGTAATTATGTAATATTATAGCAATAATATAGCATACTATGAGTAACAACTATATATGTAATTAATTAGCTACAAATGCCATCATGTTACCATGTCCAGCGCTGGGGCTTGTTTTAGGCGATCGACCTCTCTCTGAATATTAAATTCAACACTAGATAATGTAACTTTTAGCGTTAATGTCTTATATATTAATATCAAAAAGATATCAAATGTAATATTGCAATGAAAACATGCTTTTATATTCTACATTAGGTGATATATATACGATGACAATTATGTAGATTTATGACGAAGTTATATGTAATGTATATATATCATCATTTGTACGACATAATAGGTATGTATCATGCTGCTTTTTTTTTCTTGACGCCTTAAAAATCTTATTTTTATTGAGAAAACGTGGTATTTCAAACTTTCCATGTCTCGGTCTCCCCCGTGGATATTTATGTTCAAGTTTGCTCATCCATCATCATGCAGTTCTGTAATATTTGGTCAGGTGATTTTTTTTCTACGGAGGGAATGGAAACAAGAAAATACTGATTTGTTATTTATTTTTTGACAAAATTCTAGGCCCTCTCAACGAACTGTCGATGTTGGTAAAAGATGAGTTCTGTAGGAATTTATGTATCTTAGAAGTTGAATGAACATTGCAGAACATGAATGATCTTGACGATCGGAGGCTCGTTGCCGGCAGAATCCGCCGGCACCAAACGACCAGCAGAAGAGTCGACTACCCAGAAGAAAAACCCCCTCTTTTTACACGCCGAGAAGTTTCGGCAGGCCTGGTTCCGACTCTGGTCACACACGGAGCAGCCGTCCGGCTCCGGCGAGAAGGGAAGGACAGGGCCGTCCGGCTCTATGACGACGGCGTATGATCTCTTCCACTTCTGTAAACCCCACAACCCCGTCGGACCATCCTGGTTTTCCGTCTAAACCGAAGGCCTTTACTACTTTGATCTGGTAAGCGGCTGCGGTAGCCTGTAGGACGATGTCTCCTGTCGATTATTTCTTGTTGTGGTTCTTGGAGGCCTGCAGGTTGTGGGGGTTCTCGTGATTTCTTTTCTTTCTTTCCATCTGCTTTCTGAAAGGTTTGTGGGTTCCTGGTTTGCTGGCTGTATCAACGTGCGATTTGCTCACTCAAGTTTCTATAGGTTTTCGGACTTAAAGACGAGCAAAATCGGACATTTTTCAACCCTTCAATGATATAATCGCAAAGTATAATTTCAAATTTTGGATTTTGTTGATTTTTTTTTTGTATCTGGAATGATATCAAGGTATTGGCCCTGTAGTTGGATCTGGTTTGGGAGCTCGGTAGACAAATATTATGGGTTTAAACAGAATGTTCAGTTATAACTGGACGATAATCCCTCGTATGCCATGTAGGAAGAAGTTAGATTCTATTTCATTTTTAGCAAAGCAGAAGGGAGCTTCTGCGATGTTAATGAAAGATTCCTTGCTTAAGCTAGTTGTTCACGGGTTTTGGCTTCTGGGTGGGTGGACCCTGATTGCTACTGAATATTTTAATTTGGACTATTCTTATTTTTTTTGATTCTATCTGCTTCAGTTGGTATCATTGTCAACATTGACTGCTCATCATTACTATTACAAGTGTAACGACATTAAGGTCGACCAGTTTTATCAAAAAAAAAAACTTTATCGAAAAGTCAACAGTACTGTGTGCCTTATCCACTAATCCATGTATACTAAAACATAGTGCCAGACATCGTGTGCATGGTATCCCCCACTAGAGAGACAAGAAAACTACACAGACAGGAAAGAAAGAAAAAAGCACCGTGGACGATACTGCTAACAAAGGCATATATTCTCTCACAAGGCATTAACCAAGCGTGCAGCCTCTGCCATGTACACCAACGGACACACAGCACTAAGGGGAACAAATTCATACTAATGTTCTTGATCTTAATTTTTCTGTGCAGTCTAGAAAATATGAGTTCAAAAAGTTGGATCCGCTATACTTGAACAATGAATGTCTACTTCTTCCTTTGTTATCAGTGGTGGTCACCCCAATTACCTAGGTGATCAGACTAGATGAGCGGCTGGGTACCTTGCCTTGGCCATGATAGCCTGAGGCCATCACCTCTTTCGCAGTAGCATGTTAGATTGCCTAGCCCACCTCACCTGTCAGGCTGTCACAGAGCCAACCTGGACTGGGTAAGAAACTTGACCCGAACTGAACCAAATAAGAAATGGGGGTTAATAACTCCCCTCATCCTCACCCAACCCTTATCCTTGACCTTGATTTCTCTAAGCATCAATTAATAGATGCTGTAGTTCTCAAGGTGCTGCCGCATAAGTGACAAGGAAATTCTCATCATGCAATGTGAACTATTCTCTAGCAGGAGGAGCCAATACAATGCTCACGTAGCTTGCTTTTGCTTTCCATTCCGTGGACCATGACAAGACAGTTCCCTATCTGATACTGCACCACAATTAAAAAATATAAAATATCAGTTTGGATCATCTGGACTCATTCTGACTCTGGTCATTCTTGTCCAACTCAGACAAAGTCAGAATGAACTCATTGTTTATTTTTTAAAAATGTTAGAGTTGGTTGGAATTGACCAGCAGGCCCATTCCTCACCAGATCCACACCTGGAAATGGAATTAACCGATGAGCCATGCCCATAGTGAATCTTGGATGGGTCAACCTGATTCCCGGCGTCCATAGGATTGACTGACTCCAGGTCTCCAATACCTTGCCCCACCTTGCCTAACACATACATAGAGTCATAGACAGAACCTGCCAGCCCCTTGCATGTGCATATTCTCGTCTTCAAAGTTCAAACAGATCCCAAGAGGTTATATATTTTTCTAAGTAAACCCTTTATCCTAGTTAGGTAAATGTTTTTCTTTTAGAATGATTTCACTATTTGAAAGCTGAATTGTTTACCAATTTACTAGGTATGTATATGTTTCTTATTTATTCTATAACATGACCACGCAGGTTCAAACTTAACATCTTTAGATATACTGCTATTCTTGTTTATCGATTTCTCATCTACCTTTCTCTGTATTCTATTCTTTGGTTCATGTTCTCTTGTTGCATGATATGCAGATACAAGCTGACTATTATCACTAAGAGCACTTTTCTTTTAGAAGTCATTATGTATGCATAAAATGCATGAATAAGGTAAAAAATGTCATGTCTATAAACTATGCATCATCTAGCGAGTAGTGACCTGCCTTTCTGCCTAAGCAGCTAGGTGGTAGTCATCCATCTTGATTGCGTTATTCACCTTGGCAAAGGTTAAATTGAAAACTTGAAGGGTTCTAATATATAGGAGCCAAACCTCAAATGTATAGATAAGAGTATCAAGTGCCTACTTGCCGCCATATCTTTATCCCTGTCTCCAAACACTTTTTCCGACCTTGTGAACAAAAGGAAATTTCACTTGGGAGTTGTTAGTTCATTTCTATCAAGCATATTGCCACGTTTGTTTCACTGATTTATCCTTTTTATTTTAAATTTAAATATTAAGAGATTTTTCTTTCATATTATTGATGAGTGGACTTCACTTCCTTTCCTTTTTTTTGAGGGCTGCTCATATTCTGGAGCATTTCATTAAACAAAAAAAAAAAAGACTTAATAGTTACTTCACTTCCTTCCCTGTTCTCAGGTTTCCATACGGGTTTTTCAATGGTAATTTTCTTCTGGTACTATGTTGTCCATGATCAAGCTCTTGCCTACCATTTTGGTCTTTTGCGGTATTATTGTAACCATTTCAATGTGTGTTTCCTTCATATAATATCTTAAAACATAGTTCCTTGGAATCCTAACATTTACCATGTCACTTTTCATCTTGTTTTATTCTGTCCTTGTTGTATCCGGAATTGTAGCATAAAACCATTTCCGCTTCTCATTTCTCATTCGACTTTCTTTTTTTCTGAGTGTTTCTTGAAAGGCAATATTGAAGGCATACTTGCATAATTGAAAATTACCCAAGATATTTGCTCGATCTGACCTGTTACCATTTAGGAGTGATTTCAATCTCTACTCTTGCATGGTCCCATTGTTAGATGATTGGTGAAGTATTAACTCTAATCATTGACTGCCCACATCCTGTTCTACTAGGCATGCAATCAATACAAAAATCTTTATTTCAGATTCTTTTTTTTTGAAGAGTTATGTTTTTTTTTCGACTGCAAACTTTAAATAACATAATGCTCTATGGTTTCAAATCTTTCAATCTCATCTGATGTAAGATAAATCGACCTAGGTATAAATATCACAGTTGCAAGGAAACTCTAGCTCCCTTCATTTCTCACTTCCTTTCTCATGCTTTTATTTTCTTCTTATTTTTAATACTATAGGATTTTGGTGTTTGTGGCTCTTTTCTCACTTTCAACTTTCATTTTGGTTCCCTGCTTGTTACTGATGTTGGACTATGGTAAATACCCAAGTTTCTCAACTCCTGTAGGAAACTAAATACGTCAGGGTTCAACCTGAACTATTTCATGTTTACATCAAATCACACAAATCAAACAACTATGGACTTGATACCGCCTGTGTATGGCATTCCGGTTTCCAGGGATGGAACAATTGCATATAGTTGGGACCTCATACTGTGTGCCACAACTTGATAGTATGGAAGTAATTTATGATTGCTCAACAGGGCAGAGTCTAAATGTGGCAGGTGCAGTACGCCCGGGCACCAACAAGCACATTTGATTGCAACAACTAGAAGAGAAATTTTAAGCTACAAAATCATGTCCTAGAAAGTTGAACAACTCATATTAGTTTATGCCACTCGTTACTTTTTCAAGTCCTTCGGTCGGAAGGTGCTTCTATACCAAATTAGCAGCTTCCTAGAATGGGGTCATCACATGGAGCCCTACATGCAGGAGCGTTGGTGCAGTCGTCAGGCCATCAGGGCCACTAATGCATACATATGCTGGTACGAGCTACGACAATCTGCATTCCTGCACGGGCAGCTGAATTTAGTTGGTGTGGACATGGGACGGCCATGATACATGGGTGCCCCTGCATGGCTAGTGATCAGGTGCTCTCCTGGCTAATTGTTTTCCTTCAGGATAAAACTTTGAGAGAAATGTATATGGAGAAAAATGAGCTGGAGTTGGCAGCTAATGTGGGTTTTGTTTGGGTTGAATGAGAAGGAATAAAAAAACTCTTAATGTCTTAAAATTTCAAACTACAAACGGTAGATTTTGTTTTCAACGCTTGCCCTTTTGTTGCCTCTGTAGTATCATTTAACTTAATGATCTTAGCCTTAGGTTTTCTATTTAGAGAACCTTCTTTTCTTAATGTAATTTAGGATCACTGGGTGATAGACTTGAGTTCTATCAGACACCACCTGAGTTTCCTAAGTAAGAAATTTTGCTACGAGTGCCTTTTTTTTCTATTGAGCTCTAAACTAATTACTGTTTTGTAATTATAGTATGTAAGGAAAGTTCCGCACAGAAGCTTAGCGAAAAAGTCAAGGAACATCAACAGAAGGTTGGATAAAAGGTACTTGTTAAACAAACCTGTGCAGGTTGTAGCATGAGATGGATTTTTTATCCTGTTCCTGAGTTGGGCGAGACTTCCACCAAAGAGATGCTTTTATTCGGTGCTCGGGCAACATATGATGTTTCTGTACTAGTTTTGAAATGACCTAACAAATAATATATATATATAAGATGACATATTACTATATTAGTTTACAATGTCCGTGAGTATCTGACACTGAAATAAAAATATCTTAGTAAAATTAAGTGTTTCTGAAATAAAAATGCGAAGGTAGATGTGGTCATACTTTAAATAGCAAAGGTTGTAAGAATATTAGAGAAATTGTGAGATTAGTTGTACTGGTAAATAAATTAAAAGAAGAAGAATTGAGATGGATTGAACACATTAATTATACATCTAAGGAAGTTTTAGTTAAAAAACAGAAGATATCAACATGGTAAAAATAAAAAGATAATTTAAATATGATTTGGATTATTTATATACACCCCCGAAGAACTAACTCATTATTGTAAAGAGTGGACAAAGAAAGTTTTTATGATCAACTTCAAATAATTCAATATTAAAATTAGCGTTGAAGTGAGTGTTTCTTTTCTCTAAAAACGAGATGTTTATCAATTCAGATATTAGTTCTTCATAAGTAAAAGTGATTTATTCGGACATTAGTTCATATGTTTTATCTAACAATTGTAATTAAAATCTCAATTTATGAAAAATTTTAGAAGAAAATCATCAAATGTGGTGAAAACAGAGACCCTCTAACCAAATCAAATGCAACTTAATTAGTTTTGGGCATAAGGAAACACAAGACTAAAAGCTTCTCTTTTTTTTACAAAACAAGTTAGAATATGCCGTTTCGTAATTTATATTTACGTTAGACGACGTCCTGTATTTTGGTCTCATTTTTTTAGTTCAAGATCACCGACACCCTAATTAATTGATATATGCATGTTTTCGCTAAGAAATTAATTAAGCCCCTATACATAGCCTGCTCAACCTAATTCAACACTTGCTAATTATATAATTATAACCTATATATACGGCATTTGCTTTGATGACAGATTAAAAATGTATATTTTAATCGATGACAGAATAAAAGTGTAATATATCATCAATAACGCATGTAATATATTCTTAAATCTTATTAATCCCGGCCGGTATTATGTTATTAATATCTTTATAAATATTAGTAAAAAAAACTAACATATATATGATGCTTCTTATTAGCCAAAGAAAGTATCATATCATGTCTTCTAGTAATAACTAAAAAAAAAGTAAAACGGCCACATGCCTTAAATAATGAAGGGTGGCACCCATATATATAGTTGGCGACCACACCGGTCGCACGGACAGCCCGAGGTGCAGATTATACCCCCAGTCTTACTAGGCAACAGAGCAAGAATACCCATAGTTCTTCGAGTTCGTGTCACCTCAAAAGGGGCGGAGGAAATATCATTTCGTCCGGACACAAATATTCGTGAAACTCATATATAATGAAGATGAGTTTCACGAGTTAATAAATCGACATTTAATCTTATATTTTGTGTCTTGGACGGAAGGTATTATTCACTCCACACAGATCTCTTGAGGCAACTCGAACTCTAGTCGGACCGGGTACTCTCGACGTCGGTCCCTCCGCCACAGCGCCAGCTAGCTCACGTTGAAGCCGAAGTGCTGCGCGGCGGAGGGCGGCGACGGCGGTGGCGGCATGTGCCTGTTGCCGGCCAGCAGCGTCATCTGAAGCTGGCCGAGGTAGCTGAGCCGCCCGTCGGTGAACATGTTCTGGAAGGAGCCGAAGGGGTTCTGGAGGTGGGCGGTGGAGCAGACGTCGTGGATGCTGGCCCGCCGGCGGTCGCTGCTGCTCATCTTCCGGTTGAAGAACTTCTGCGCGTGGCTGGCGATCTGGCTCGGCGTCCTCGACACCACGAAGTACCTCGAGATGGATTTCCAGTCCCCCTTCCCGTGCAGATCCATCCCCAGCAGGAACAGCCTGCAGTTCTCATACGTACAGAATTAATTAACTAAGGCCACTAACTATACACATATATACGTACACACACATAACCGGACGTCGTGTTATGTAACAATATTAATTACATATCAATCTCCTTCACTCCCCCTCTCCATATCTATCTATCTATCTATCTATCTATCTGCCGATTCATTAATTCATTCATTTATCTATCTACTAGCTGGTATATTACATGATGCGTGAATGCTTTAGATTATATGTATATATTGTGTGAGCCGCGCGCGCTGTTTGAACTGAAATATTTGAACAACTGGTCTGGCATAAAGAACTTCCTGATCCGGGGCTGCCGTGCGTATCATCATCATTGAATGCCCACTCAAGTGTCTATAGCTAGCTCCTGATTAGATAGATAGAGATATCGACATCGAAGTTCTTTCCTTTCTGAAAGGCCGGCGCCCATCAGAGAGAGCTCGACGTCCCCAGCACAATATTCGCCAGGTGTGGTTCTCGGAATGATCGTTGGACGCGGCTTGTATACAATCTTTGACTTGTTGATCAGATCGTTCAATAGCTTTCTCCGCGGGCATCGATCGGCACAAGAACGAGCGAATCGATCGATCTTGTCCAGAAATTTCTCACCTAATTTGGATATGAATCGATGCCATAAATTCTGTTAGTTGATCTCGACACATATATATCCGTCTCCATCTCCTAGCTAATTCCCACTTCATGATCTTATCACTTCATCGCCAGCTTCTTCTGGGAGAGAAAAGGGTAGCCATGTATCCACACTCATCCACCCGCACATATTCCCCAGCTTATTCGTGACTTGGTATATATACGTGTGTGACCCAATCATATGCATCATAAGAACATCAGATCGAAGGTTTTAGTTTCTCCAAGAAATAATTCTCACAAAAATGTTGAAACGGGTGATATATATCGATAGGCGAATCAATAAACTATCGAATGGCTACACACCCAAATCAGAAATCATCACTTGCATCATATATATATATATATGCATGCAGATTGATGGGCTTCTCTCCTTTTCCCTTTTCGAGGTTGTAATTAAGTTCTCTCCTCCTCTCTTCCATAGAACTGTGTGTTGCTCCAGGAAGCCCCCTCCAATATCGTCCCGTAACAAGAGGAGACATGATCCTTAAAAATCTCTTTCTTTTTCAATCTACGGAGGATATTAATGCTGTATTGTAGAACCCCTCGAGTCATCCCTTAACAGAAATCTTTATAAAGATATCTTGTTATGATATACTATGATCTCTCAGAAGAAGGGGAACGGACATACCAACATGTCAAGTTCAGTACTTTATATATGAAGATGTCTACAACAAGGAATTAATTAACTTCTTCGATCGCTTCTCATCTAACAGCGCAAGATATATAGAGAGAAAGAGGAGATCTTGCAACAGGGAAATGGGGGAAAAAAGATACGAAGAAGGCTATATCATATGTTCATATCAACATAGGAAAAAAAAAAAGAGGAAATCAATTGAACGAAGACCAGCCAGGCGGACAAACCTGTGTTCTTCGTCGGACCAGGTGACGCCCTTCGTGGTGCTGCGGTCGGGGAGAGCCTGCTTCAGCGACGCCACGAGGCGCGACAGGGAGGGCTCCAGCGACACCAACGTCATCGCCGACGCAGGCGGCGCCGCCGCCATGGGCAGCTGGAAGCGGGGCTGCGGGTGGTAGCGCAGGTGGTCCGCCGGAAGGTGCTGGAGGCCGAGTATGGCGGCGCTGTTCTCCGCCAAGACCGCGTGGAACTTCTCCTCGAGCTCCCTGGGCGTCCTCCGCGGGTTGACGGCGGCCATCTTCTCCCACAGCGTGGGGTCGTCCGTCTCCATCGTCTGCACATCCTCCTCCAGCAGCAGGCTCTCCAGCACGCTCATTGCCTCACCGCCGCCGTCATGGTCAGCCGCGAAGGGGAGACTCAAGTCAGCTGCCATTGCCCCTCTCTCTCTCTCTCTCTCTCTCTCTCTCTCTCGGGATCAGCGGAGCCAACATATATATGATATGAATGACTGTTGTGTGGGTACGTGTTCATCGTGTGCTTCGAGGCCACGCAGCTATAGGGGGAGTGCTTGAATCAGCTCAGGTCATACATACCATGAAATGTCCAAAGTACCCCTTATTCACGGCTCCCATAAACTTGTAGCCAAATTTATCATTTCACCCCCTCATTATAGAATATTTATTAAAGATGTAATCCCAACATATTTTCATTCAGAGAAGGTGTTCTAAGGTTCCCTTGTTCCCTTTGTGGAGACAACTTGAGTATAAACTTAGCTAGACCGAGTTCCAAATTGTCGGCTTTAGTATTTTTTTGTATAAAATTTTGGTGCCATCCACTTTTGAAAAAAAAATGGTCTCCTTTGGATGTCATCAAAGGAATTTTCTTGGTTGGGCAAAAATCTTGGTGAGTGTTTTGTGGTATCCTTGTGTGGATAGATAGTAAAATGATGATTAGAGTTAGATCTGCATGTAAAAGGAAAAAAAAATCAATCTTGAACATTTAGAAAATGAAACATTCGTGCTTTTCCCTGACTAATGAAAAATTTTATCTTAAAATGAAATCTAATATGGCTAATGATATAAGATTACCATCATTGGGGTTGCTGTAATCTGATAACAGAAAGAAAGAATCATGTATAACTAAAAAAAAAGTGAGGGTCCATATGTAACAGAAAAAAAAGAGAAGAAAGTCTCATCATCTCTTTTTTAAAAATTTTTTTCAGGAAGAAATCTTCTTTATCAAAAATTATTATAATAATTCCCAATCATATTCTTTAACAGATTTTGCCACAAAAACATATTTTGGTGAGAAAAATCATACATGCTTGTCGTACCACCAAACATGTACACCCCCATTATTAATCTGCATCATCGCCATGATTTCACCGTCTGGATTATACTATTATTCCCACCAACATGCCAGTCTAGTGAAGACTGAAGAGCATATGCTCCGCTCCGGGCAAGCAAAAATCGCAATAAGAGAAGGGCATCTCGGTACTTTCACACCCCGGTCGGAAAACCGGTAGCAAAAACCCTAGGGCGGTAAACCGGGGACTGCCGTTGCGGCGGAGCTGGAAACAGAAACTCCGTCAAGGTCGGTGGCGAAGACGCGTACGGCCGCGCACACGGCGAGGAGCAACCCTGAGAGTAGCTCAACACTTGCACGTACGCGGCGAGAGAGAGATAGAGAGAGAGGCGGGATTTCGGGAGATTCGGGCGGCGGTGCAGCAGCGCCGCCGGCGGATCCGTCGACGGGGGGGAGGAGGGGGTGAGATACAGATCTTGGACCGGCGCCGATTCGTGGCGGCGCTTCGGCCCCCGCGGCGGGGGAATGGGATCGGCGCGGCGTCGGGATTCCTGCGGGAATCCTGCGACGTGGGGGAGCACAGGGAGGGTTGGAGCACGACGACGGCGCGGAGGCGCGGTCGCCGGCGTGCCCCGCGCCCGGGGCCGCCGCCATTACTGCTTGCCTGGTTGCTCGCCGGGATTTCGCTTGGGCGGCCGCCGCTCTCCCCACTCTGGCTTCGCCGCGCCTTGGATTCTCGCCCTGGATCATATGTCGTCTCGCGGTTCCGGGAAACGCGGAGCTCACTCTTTCGTCGTAGAGCTCGCTCTAGAAGATCGAAACATAAAATATATTATATCGTCCACAAAAATTATTTTTGTCTAGTTCATGATAGAACGACGTTAAATGTTTGCAACTAAGAAGCATACGTAATTCATGTATTTTAAATATTTCATATGTGTTTGGCTTTGAGTGGAACCAAGTCGATCCCATTTGTTTTAAATTTTAATCAAGATGGTGTTCGGCGGAGATTCTACAAGAGAGATGGACACAAAAAATCTCAACCAAAATCTAGCAGATTCGCATTGAATTCTATACTTAGGAGCAGAGGGGAGAGTCGGAGAGAGAGATAGAGAAAAAAATTTTGTGCCAAAAAAATTCTCAAATCTCATGGGCATAAGTTCTTGGAGATTTTGGGAGAAATATGGAATACATTAATCTCTATCAAAAGAATCCCAAGTAGTTTGTGCCAAAAACTGATACAGCAACATTTTTGCAAAATTTTTGTTGCTACAAAATGATATTAATAGTGATTATCTAATTTTTATAGTAATTTTTTTACAACAAAAATCATATTTTTTGTAGTGGAACCTGGTTTGATAAACCTAAAAAAGGAGTGAATTAAATTTGGGAGCTCCCAACATTTGAAACTTCCTTTGTTCCCATTAGATAACATGTATACAAAGTCTAACTAGCAATCCACACATCATGTATACATTATGCGTTTTTTTTGAACTAACACAGTTTTATTTTAAAATTACAAGAATAGCACGCAAAAGGAAAATTTACAAAACCAACACCCACTTTCACCTAAACATTTAAAGTTTGACTTGGATAGTCCGACTTTAACCTTAAGACTTAGTAAACGTCTCTCACCCATTCAAACAAAGCCGGAGTATATATAACTTCGACTTATAAAATTGTAATATTAAAGTAATTTGTAAGTGAAAGTCGGTGTGCTATTTTTGTAATTTGTTTTCTTTTGTGTTATACTTGTAATTTTAAAACTAAACTGTCTTTATTTTTTTAAAAAAACCTAGCTATATATTATAACGATCGTGGTTGTAATTTTTTACACACGCCGAGAAGACCTTTTCATGTAACAAAGATATATCAAACTAGAGATGATTGAGAAGAGTAAATAAATCACGATGGATTTGGCACAAAATTTTCTTATAATTTTTGGGCAAGCCTTGAGTTTTTTTACAGCTCCCATATCTCCCTGATGGTTATTTTGAATGATTTTTCTTTGGGAAAACTGAATCTCACAAGAAGATCTCAAAAGTTTCTTTGAAAATCACCAAATCTATAGGTTACGCCCCTTCCTCAGTCTGTGCGCGCCTTGACCGTAATTTATTCGATGAAATTAATCATTTTTCCTTCTCCACCTGATCACTGCCACTTCGCTTCTAGTTTAAGGATCTAATTGTCAGATCGAGCAATCTCTTCTAGAAGAAGTTTGATGTTCTTATACGTATCAATGGGTGTATAGAACAGAAAGGGTAACCCTCTGAAGCTTATAATTATATTTTCTTTTCCTCTTTTAGAGCTAAAAATGAGGTTTGCATGTTAATGAACAGGAGATGATCCCTAATCAAATGACAATTTGACAACAGGACCTGAAGTCCGGCATGCCTTGTATACTCACACACATATCGTCAGGATACAGACGATCAGCGCACACGGCAAAAGAAAACCCAGCTCTTCCCATAGGCATTTGGACCTACGTTAGGGACCGTTTGGTAACAATATTAGAACCGACACTAAATTAATTCTGAAGTGGATATTGGCATAGATCGTCAGCGGATGTTTGGTTATAAATATCAATATTGAAATTCTAGAGGATAAGGTATCAATATCAAAATCGATTAGGGTGGATGCTAGTACATATGATCCCTTGTTTTGTACTCCACAGTTTAAAACTGATACTGATAACCGAACACCTTGTGATGATTTATATCAATATCAATTTCAAGCTGGTTATTAGATATATAGTAGGTGTTTAATATTATCGTTTTCAAACATGCTTCGAAAGTCAAGGTGAAGGAATGACAAAAAGGGAAAGAAGAAACAACCTCAGTGTATATATACTAACGAAGACGTGTACGTCGAAAGCGTACAACTTAGTCTGAAAATGATCACAGCTACACTTGGGTGGAAGAGAAGGCAGGACCTTTACTCGATGAGACTTAACAATATGGGTTCTGCAATTTCCAATCAGATAAAGCCGCCGCTTGTCTAACCACGTAAATACAGAATACAATCGTCAAATAAGTTCACATTATCAACCCTCTTCCCCAAATTCTTTGGTAAATTTCTCGTGCACTTCCAAATCTGCTTTACTCACTGTTGGCTTTTGTCTGGCAAGAACTTTATCGAAATCTGTTCTCGTAATTGGTGGTGGAAGGATCTGCATGACGTTGGTGGAAACAAAGTAGCTATGGGAAGTCTATATCAGCAGGTAACAAAAAGGAACAAATTTCAGAGTGCCCATTTTACCGACCTGAGCAGCAAGGCCCTTGGCAGCAAGTTCCTGCATTGTTATCTGGATAGATCCAGGCTGCTTTGGCCCGCAGGGCACCCATGTATCATTGGAGGTTCTCACAAAGAACATTGCATCTTGTGTTTTACGCACCGGTTCAAACAGAACATCCTTAACCTATCAAAGCAGCCAACATATCATCTTTGCCGGGCAATGATCAAATGAGAACTATAGAACCAAAGAAAAACAGATACATTCACCAACCTAGGCACTTACACAGACGGATATGTCAGAACCAGAAAATCCTTCTGTTTTGCGAGCCAAAATTTCGAAGTCACTTTCCGTTAAGTTATGAGGTGTATCTCCTAGGTGCACCTGTGTAGTTCAGAGCAAGAAATATTTGTCACCACCATGATAATGAGAACAAGCCAATCCTTTAGAAGAGATAATGTTTGTTAATCTATGGATCATGCGAGCACATATACACACAAAGGCACGCACACACTGCACATTACATTGAGTAATGAAGGGTATCATCTGGGCATGGATTGCAGAATCGGCCGATCCGGATCGGGATCGGCCGATTCTTGGATCGGATCGGACCCCTCCGATCCGATTCCCGGCGGAACTACCGATCCGGACCGAAGATCAATCCGGATCGGTGTTTGTAGGTGGAATCGGTGCCGGAATCAACCGATTCGGTCGATTCTGGATCGATTCCGGCGATTCCCTCGCCGGAATCGACCCACAGGCTGCCGCGGCGGCCATCCCGCCGCGGCAGCCCTCTTCCCCGCCCTATCGGGCGGGGAAGATGACCTTACCGGGTCCATCGGACCCGGTAAGGCCAGGATCCGGTGACTTAAGTCACCGGATCCGGCGATTCAAGTGTATCGGGTCCCATGGACCCGATACGCCAACCGGTAGGGGTATAAACCCTACCGGTTGAGGATCCGGTGACTTAAGTCACCGGATCCTATCCTTACCGGGTCCGATGGACCCGGTATCGGGCGGGGAAGATGTCATGGCGGCAAGCTGCCGCCGTGGCGGTGATTTCGGGCCACTTTTGGGCCCGAAATCGCCCCAAAATGGGGTAGATCGGATCGGAATCCGATCTACCTCCTTATTTAGTTAATTTTTCGGTGTTTTAGGGTTTTTTTAAGGGTCGATCCAGATCGATTTTCCTTCCGACGAATCGGCCTGGATCGGTCCGATCCGATCCGATCCGGATCGGTCCGATCCGATCCGATCCGGATCGGATCGGTCCCCACCGATCCAGGGACCGATTCCGATCCCGCGATCCTTGCATCTGGGTGCACCTGTCTAGTACAAAACAAGAAATATTTACTACAGAAATATTAAATCCAGGGATAGTACATATAAGAGAAAGAAGTCAAAGAAAAGTTATTTATGAAAGACGGGCAACTTTTATTAGTCAACATCACAAGTATACGTGACAAAAATATTACGAGTATATAAATTGGTAGGAGTGATTTCCGAAAGAAAATATTTAAAGCTCCATACCTTGAACATGTGCTGCCGTGCCTTCAAGTCAGGAAGGGGAATATAGATTCGCTTATCAAAACGCCTCCTGATTGCCTGAAGGCCGAGGGAGCACATGATACAGAAGAAACTACTTGTAAGAATACTGCTAGATCACTAACCAGACCAGATAGTCTGAAACTACATGTAGCACCTGATCAAGAGCATACGGAGTATTTGTTGCAGCAAGCACAAGAACCTTCTGATCATTATTTCCCACTCCCTGGAGAGTAAAGGAAGTGCAGGCGTGAGCAAGAATTTATTTTGGCAATCAACTGGGCAAATAAGATAGCACACAGACGAACGGTGAATAAGCATTTACTAACAAAAATATAAAACTGAACGTTGTTTTCTGTTATCAACATTAAGCTGAGGTGCTCTGATGTAGTGGATGAGTACAGCCCATGGAGCTCCACAAAAAGGCAACTGCAAGAACATTCGTTCAGGGAGACTTTATGTTCACAGAAACACGATTTAGGTCACGAATTACCACAACAGGACCTTGCAGTAAATTCCCAACACTAATATAGGCTCGATTGGATCAACATAACTTAAAAGACACTACATTCAGAGGATAGACTTCTGGCCCCAACATGAGGCTAGTAAGCCTTGCATCAGAAGTGAATCTGCAAACTAGCCTCATTCTCTAAGGTTGTGTTTGATTGATCTAAACATAACTCTGTCCTCTGATTCTGTCATAGATTTAAGTATTTAGATTGTTTGATTATTTGTCTTAATTCCTTCAAAAAGATTATTTGTCTTAATGAAGCACTAAACACATCTATATATCAATAAAACTCTTAAAATTAAGTTGTATGTTTTAGTTTTTCATTTTTCAAACAATCTCCTTATAAGGAATAAAAGTAACATATATAATATAACTTAAAGTAAACACTACATTATTTAATATATAACACCTTACTCAAATTAAGTACCTTTCTACCGCACACAAAGATGTTAGACATGAAATAAAAACTACATATTTTCAAATTAAACCAAAACAAATGCCATTCTAACTCAAAAAACATCTACACATTGTTCATGCATAGATTCAAATGAACAAGGATCTCAAAGCTTTCCCTGGAATCTTTATGGTTGGGACCATGGTTCGCCGGGTCGCGACCTGGGTCGCGACCCGGTCGCGACCCCAAGACCCCGACCCCATTTTGATTTTTTATTATTATTTTTTGCGACCCGGGCCGACCCCGTCCCGACCCGGGTCGCGACCCCGGCCGACCCGGGTCGGTTTTGCCCCCAACCGACCCGGTCCCGACTCTCGACCCCACGTTCCTTGGTTGGGACTAGTCCTACCATGGCCACAGGACATCTCATCCTCTTATTGGATCAATTGTCTCATAGACCCTTCTTATGGGAACACCCTTGCATGCATACCCTAGGGTTTTTACCCTGTCCCACCCACGTGGCATCTAAATCCCCATTCATCTTAAAAGAGGAATCCAACAATAGAGGGTCAGCAAAACACTACAAGGGCCCAAAGCTCTTGGTTTATTTGATGTGGGATCAAGGGTGACATCCTTGAGTAATTTGTAAGATAGGCTGGTCCTGGATCTTGGGGGAGGGGCAATCCCTTAAGTTCTTTTTGCTGGGATAGGGGTAAACAAGGCCAGGTCAACCTAGAAAGGCCATCCCACACTGATGCATTGGATTGGCCGATCTCGGCCCCTGAGTCTCTCTGTCCATCTGGATCTGCCTGTCCAGGCTCCCTATCTTGTTTGGGGCAGGAAGACAGATCTGCAGACCTGCTAATGCAAGGTCCTCTTTTGGTGAGATTGTGGTAAATAAATGCTTTCTCATTTATAGCCTGCATTATCAAAAATGACCGAGACAGCTAATTTGGTGCTGAGTCAAGGTTTGATGCTCTCGAGTCTCGACTAAACTCTGGCTCATTTTGTAGCGCCCAGGTGATTGCTGCAACCAACTTCTGGCAAAAAAGTGATCATCCTGGGCAATCCATCACCATCCTCACCAAACTGGACGATTGTGCTCAGTTCATTTGGACTGTTGGACACTTAAAAAAATTTCTGAAACCCTTTATCCTGACCTCCAACAACCTGATCTTTACCTCCCTTCAGCCCTAGCAATGCCAGCATCGCTGCTGGTCCAAAGCCACTGTGCTACCATCGCAGACATACAATCTTACACATATTTCGTCTAGCTCTAGCTGCAGCCATGCTCCAACTTTTCCTATCCCCTTGTCCACCTACAAGACACACAAAACACCATCAATCCCCCTCCTCCAACAAAGGTGAGTGCTGCAAACCCTTGAGCCACCTAAGTCCCCCCACCCCCAAACAACACAAAATAAATGAATAAATAAATAATAGAAAAGATTGCCTCAGGTACCTAGGCAATTGCCAGGTAACCCCTATCTTGCCTTGATGGCATCTTGCCTCTATTAACATAACAGGTAAAACATCATTTGGAATTTTCTAAGACAAGCCAAATCGGATAGTGCACATTGTATATTTGTATAAAAAGTTATAAACCACGAAAAACAGCATGTTTAAAATAATTAAGTCAAGTGACATGACAATCTAATGAGGCACCAAAGATGCAGTGTAATGTAAGATATGTAAGTGCAAGTACTTATAATGATCCACAGAGAGTACAGACAATGACCCAATCAAGCGTTACTGCATATACCTGCATCTGGACAAGAAGTTCAGTCTTAATTCTTCGGGAAGCTTCACTTTCATTCCCTTCACCACGCTGACCACATAAGGAATCTATTTCATCAATGAAAATAATGGAAGGAGCATTCTCACGAGCCATCTCAAAAAGGTTTGCGACTAGCTTCTCACTCTCACCCATCCATTTTGAAACAAGATCAGAAGAAGAAATACTGCACGTGTAACAGGCATCTCATACTTAGAAGTTGAAAATAGTATTAGACTATAAAAAATGGACGTGCTGAAACGGATTCTGCATGCAAATAAATAAAATAAAAGTAAAAAAATAAAACCTCATTAGAATCATTACAAATTATGTCAATGCCAACAAGAGCAAAAGTTCAGAATACATGGTATAGAAGGAAAATAAATCCAGTGTAGAACAGATGAATAAGTAGGAGTAATCATAATTGGCTGTAAATTAGCAGAAAAGGTTGACACACTAAGAGCTTAAAGCATATACTGAGAATTAACCTGTCTCGGCACATCATTTTCGCCCGAAGAAAAAGACAAGCACAATTATGATGAAAATTTTCCCACTAGAAAAAAGCAAAAAGCCATGTGCAATATTTATGGCAACACAGTCAACCAAAAGACTCAAATTTAAACATACAAGATCTGAATGAAGAAAGACAAGATGCATCGATGCAAAAGCTCCTTAAACCACTCCTGAAAATGAAACATGACAATTTTAATAGGCTAGGCAGTTTATCCAATGATGATAACAGTATCGATCTAGGTAGCTTATCCAAACATAATAAAATAATTTTAAATATATGTCAGAAGAGTCATTGTGCGGCCTGTGCCAATAGTAGGGATCACACAACCCATTAGCCTATTTCCAACCACACTTCGAGACAACATATAGATGTTCTTCGAATTATGCCAAAACATGAGATGATTCATTATTCAATGAACACCTTATAGATATAAATCCTAACATGAAGCACTGCTTTCGAGAAGAATGATAATATAAAAACAACTTAGGTTCCAAGCCAGCCAATAAAAAACTGTCAAAAGCATGAGTTGCTTGCTTAGCAGCAAACTGTAGTCTTAAAATATGTCACCAAAAGCAGTAAATATTTGTGTGACAATCAACCCCTGTACATGCTCTTTCTCGACCATGAGCAAGACTTGCCAACAAAATTTCAGTTTGTTGACAAGAATCGTAACCAGAGAAGATACACCAAATTATAGAAGATAATATATATGGACCTATGCACCATAATAAGAATGATGCTTATGATGTGATGACACCATATATCACCTTCATACTTACAATAACCATGCTTATAACATTGTTTGATTTCTAGGTATCGGAGGTTATATATCAAGACCAGTATTTCAATTTCATCCAAGACTTGATTAAAATGCCATTGCACAATAAGTGTTAAAACACGAGACTCAAAGCATTAGCAAAGAAGAAAGTATAGGATATGCTCACAGAAAAAGCCATATATGCATCAGTGACTTATTCACCAAGGACAGCTATAGATTTTGAAACTTAACCAAGCCAATTAATTCTGTATGATACGTTAAGTTTAGTTGATGAAACCCTTATTGTCAATCTTAAGAACCTGAAGAATGTTGATTCTGCCTCCGTTGCAACAGCTTTGGCCAAATAAGACTTTCCCGTTCCAGGAGGACCATACAAAAGAAATGCTCTCCAGGGACGTCTTTTACCTGAGGAGATGGAAGATAAACTACAATCAAATCTGTAATCAGCAGCAAACAATTTTAAAATATATAAACAAGCGTGCAGTCAGAAAACCTGAGAATGGAATGAAGAATGGAAAGGTTAAAACATATAAAAGGTCAAATCCAAAATAAAACACTCCATAAACAAATTTTATGATTGTTTTCTAGCATCTGTATAAGCTTCCCTTTCCTGGGTAAACTCCGTTCATTCATGTTTCTTGCAATGTTGCTATTCTTTCTTTTTGCATTCAATCTGACGTGTTTGGTTGGGTGGCTACCCTCAAAAGGTTTCTCTTTTATCCTTTCTCCTTTTATTTAGAAGTTTCAGGAAATGAACAAAACCTTGGATTAAGTTTATAAAAAAAAGATTAGAGGAGAAATTGTGCAGTAATACTATCTTTTTTCTGGCACTTACAGTCACCTTGATGAAAAGGGAACCATCTAGAAAGATAAAATCTAAATCTTTGGAAGAATATTAGCAAGTGAAATAATTGGAGAAAATGGATGCATGTAAAGCCTAAAGAATAGAGATCTTCAGAGGCAAAAAGAAACCTTATATATAGTTATTTTATTGCCAAAAAGACATAATCTAGCAATCCTAGACATAATATGACTGGAAAGGAAAAGGAAAAGTAGCTACAGAAATGGTAAATGAACAAAAACAACATTTTATGTTTTTACGGCGCATACACTGGTGTTCATATTTGAATTACTTCCAAATGTTTAGCTACTATTTATCTGAATGTCTTTGATTATGGATAATTTAAACAGGTATGATGCAATGCATTGTAAAGGAAGGAAACATTGATTAATGAATAGACAAGACACCAATGACCAAACTCCATGATGTGTTATATATATTTGTATACATATTGACACGACATAGCACCGTCAACTTGTCTCTATTCTCTAGCCTCATGAAGCTGTAAAGCTAAGACTTCAACAACATGTCTTATGATGACACCTACCAATGACATTGCATCAAACCTGGCAAATTTCCCAAAATACAGAACTCTGGCATAGAAATTTCACCTACCAATGACAAAGTTTGGCACTGTAATTGCAGCTCAGATGCCAGAAGCAGAACTTTTTATGTAGTTATACATATTATACAGAACACAAACTAGAAAGTTCTTCAAATGATCGGAGTACACGTCACTATACTACCAAAATAGACGAGTTTGCTGTGGTGATACTAGTACACAAAACAAGAGAGAGAATTACACAAGATTTTAAAACTGACAAACATTTATGTTAATGAAATTGGTGCTAGCATGAGAGATGAATAAAAAACCATAACTCCGTAAAGGAGGAAAAAGAAAGAGACCAGTGAAAAACTGTGGGAACTTGACCGGAAGGATGACAGCCTCCTGGAGAGCCTGTTTGGCGCTCTCCAGCCCCGCGACATCGTTCCATTTTACGTTGGGCTTCTCCCTGATTATGGCCGAGTTGAGCCCCGCCCGGAGCTTCGCTTGCTCCTCTCCTCCCTCTTCCCCGTCCTTAGGCTTTGTCTTGGGGCGCGTTGCCACGGCAGCGCCGCCATTGGAGGTCGGTCCAGGGCCACCCTCGTCCAGGACAGCCCGGATCTCCTCGGCGCGTCGAAGGTACTCGGTGAATTTCTGAGTGATCGCTTCCTTCACCTTGGGGTTTTTCTCGTATTTCAGGTGGGTGCGGAAGTACTCCAGCGCGTTCATATAGAGAGGGAAGGCCTTCACATAGTTGCCGGCGTTATCCTCCTGCACCGCCTGCTTCACGTACTCGATCGCCTGCTCCTTGAAGTTGCTGTACATCTTCTTCTCTTCCCTTACCCTCGCTGAATCGTCGAAACCGAAGAGCAAGCCACAATCCCAGCCGCGATCTGCCAAAAACTTCTAGTAACGCTTCCCGATCGACGTGAGCCCCTAGAGAAGAGTCGGCTTTGATCGGAGGAAGTCGCTTCGGGCTGCTTCTTCAGAAATTGCCATGATTGAAAGGCATAGGCACGAAGATCGCTAGATTCGATATGGAAGACCGAAGAAAGAAGAGGAAGAAGAAGAGATTGAAACGCCGAGGGCTTTACGAGGCCTGGTCTCGTCGACCCGAGGAGAGCTGGAGGGAGGGGGAGGGCGGCGAGGACGCGTTGAAGGGGAGGCAAAAGAAGAACAAGAAGAGGGGAACGAGCGAGGCTGACTGCGGAAGAATCAGATTTGGGGTGCAAATCGATGTGTACTATCCCTATGCGCACAGCTTACAAAGTATTTTTTTTTGTCGTGGTCTTTTTTTTTTGAAGAAAAAAAACTATATTCTTATGACACTGACGGACTTTACGGGCCTTATCTCGGTGATGCGTACCTGCGGCTGTCCAGGATTCTGAGCCATTAAAGCCTCGGCAAAACATAGCAATACGTGGCACTTTTCCATTGGCCAATGGTGGTAAAATGAGCAAGAAAAATCTGAAAAGACTGAAATACTTTATATCAGTTATCAAAACTTTAAATTGCCTGGATAAAACTGCAAAAAGTGCGTATTCCGGAGCCAATGATCGTCAAACGGGAGAAAAATAAAGAAAAAAAATCAATCTTAAAAATGATTATTAATTATTAATAAGAACCATCTTAATATAGACAAAGGAGAATTGCACCGTAGATAGATCAATAAGAACCTCTTCTTTACCTAATCATATTATGTTAACTGGTAAGCAAGCAACAAATGTGAATTTACTTTCATGACATGGAATAAGGTAACTTTATGTCAGAACCTGGTTAGAACATGCATAAATATGTGAATTTAAGTACCCCGTAATTTAAAAAAAAAGAGCTTGATGAGATGATTTGTGTCCATATTTTTTTTTCTTTTTGTTCTCTCTTTATATTGTTATTATTTCACGGTCGACGTGATATGTGAAGCAATTTCTTCTTTAGCGGTTTCTTAAATTCCTAGCTATAATTATTCATACTTTTGATGTCCACTAAAAATTAAAAATACAAATACATCTCTAAAATATTATGTTGCTTACAAATAAATATCTTAACCTGAAAACTCTTTAAAGTGCTCAGATTTTAGTTTTCATGACACAAAAGTCTCTCGTAATAATATTTCTCTTTTCCTCTCCACTCTTTCCATCTCTCGAGAAGAAGAGAAGATACTTTTTTACAGAAAATTATCGTTTTTAAAAGCTTTTAGACATACCTATTTAAAAAAACTGTTAAAGATTTTTAAAATTTTTAAATTTTCTGAGGACAAGGGTAGATATAAAATCAACCAATGACTGATGTAAAAGTTCAAAAAAAATTTCGGTGTTCATCTATTTAAGGCACTTGCATATCATTGAACCATTAGCCCTCCCCTAGCATGGCATTAACAAGAGGAGGACATCTAAGAAACTCCGCCAGTCAGAAGATCTCGTTTTTTCTTTCTTACAAAAGCCATGGTCAGCCAGGAAAAGACATCAAACGACGATTTACTTGCTGAAAAAAAGACAACAAACTAATGGGGTGTTTGGTTGCATGATAATGAAGGTTTTTGTTTTAATTTTTAAAAATTGTAAAAAAATTTGTTAAAAGAAGTGTTTGGTAACCATGACAATTTTATGTTTTAAAAGTGATTTTCTTCTTAAACAAAAAAAGAGGGTCTCACCTCTCTTTTTTTTCTTGTGGTCCCCCACTTTGTTTGGTCATGTGCGGTAGTTACTCTTTTTTGTAATCACATCCCTCCAAACATGATAATTTTATATCATGAGTTGGTTCACTTTTTATTTTAATACATTTTTTTATCATGAAAGTGTACAAAAAATTATCATGCAACCAAACACCCCATAAGTTCGAGCATCCGCAATACCCGTTGCTGCTGTTGTTGCTTCATCTGAAGCAGCTTCCGCTTCCCTATCGACAGAAGAGATTCAAACTCAACACAGAAGAAGGGCAAACAAGCTGGAAGTAAGAAGAGGAACTGAGATGCCATACAAGTTCCGGAGCCCTCTATTCCTAAGATGATCTCATATATCAATTTGATTGAAAAAAAAGGACCTCAAGTAAGGCCTGGACTACAGGAGCAGTCTTTATCTATTCCCTTTTAATCACATTGGTTAAAAAGAAGAGGATCACAATCACACAGCACCTCCCAGAGCTTCAACTGGGGAACTAGATACAAGAGAGTAGGTGCCAGTGTTCAAGGCAGATCTCCATCTTAATGTACCAGACAAAAAGTTGATGGCAACAGAGTTGTCAAGTGTTTGAGGCAGATCTCAATCTCGATGGAAACTGAAGAACTGCATGCGTAGACATCTGAGACCAGAAATGATGGGCATTCAAATGCGTCGAAGAACCGAACTCCAGATTTGATGCGTATAGCACATTTGCCATCCTCGAGCACTGACCCTGGTGGCACTGATCTGCCATGAGAAATCTAGCTTCAATTCTCAGAACCATACAGCTTAAGAATATAGCAATCTTGAAATAATGATAATCATACTTGAAATAACATTTTGAAATGCAAGTTTCTTGGTGAGAAGAAAGCACAATTAATTGCTTTAATGCCTATACATAGAATATTTGTCCTACATTTAAGAGGCTCTCATGGGGGACATTGAAGATCACACTGTTTCCTCGACATATCCTCCTAAGGAACGCGTACACATAATCAACTGCCAATTTCTTGATCAGTCCAGAATCCCTCCGTGCTCTGATAATGGTGTTTCCCAAAATGTGAACTACCCCAGCATCTCTGCACCTGTTCAAGAAATCCAACTCTTCATCTTCTGTCCGGCTGTGGGTTGTATGACCTGAATACCCCATTATGCTAGCAGTCTGTTGGGAGGATTGTGCAGGGATAATCGACTCATGTGATGATGTAAATGTGATGTCTGTATCAGAAGAGATTATATTCCTCTTATCGTAAAGAAAATTGGTAGATTTTTCTGTTTTTTGTCCGTACATGCTGTGTTCCTCTGAATCAGAGCATCCTTCCATCATAGATTCCAAACGGACAAAAACGGCAAGGCTGTCAAATAACATTTTTTCAAAGTCATCGTCTTTGTGGTGAAGATCTTTGTATCCATACCTTACCACGCATCTAAACATGTGAAAATTCTTGGGCCCAATTCTCTTTACAAGAAACCTCTCTTCCATAGGAACGGTGTAGACAGGAAGGTATTTCACACAGACAAAAACGAGAACAGAATGAATAGCAGGGAGGTTGGTTATGAAGTGAGAAAATATGCGCGGAACACCTCTTGCTAGCTCAGTATACACAAGGCCCATGCCAGGTACTCGGACAAGTCCTAAGCTAGGGCCAAGACCCAATATCCAAGCCATGGAGACCCTACTCTGCAGCTCAAACTCATAACGCTTCATTGTGCCATAGTGCCAAACATACATAATGATAAGAAATACTGCAGCAATGACAAGAGGGACCCAACCCCCTTGATCGATCTTTAGAAGTACTGAAGAAAAGTATGTAAGTTCCACCAGCAACGACAGGCTTGTAAATATTGTTACCAAGATCCAGTGACTCCGCCAAACCAGTAGCATGATGGGGATCATAAGCAATGTTGTCACCAGCATAACAATAACAACCGCAGTTCCTGTTCAAAGCATTAAGTCAATTTGATAAAGACCTAGAAGATCCAGTTACGATAGGCAAATATGCCAAGTCAAGAAAGAGACCTAGGAAGAAAGAATCCAAGTCAAAACTAGACAAACATATGCCAAAGATAAAGATACCATACAACGAGAGGTAAAAACACAATAGCATGTGCACAGTGAACTTGTAGAAGAACACCTTGCTCCAGTAAGGGAAGCAAGCAGAGGAGAATCACAGGGGGTCTTCTGCAGATAGAGGGCTCACATAAGAGGAAGCATGGACGGAAATTTTGATCAAAATCAGCCAAATTATGCATATGAATCCTTATTGTTCAGGTGATCAAGCTGAAAGCATGATCCCAATCAAAACAATTTGGCATTGTTCAATTCTGGACTGTTAATGTAGGCCAAATTCTTTGTTGCATGCTTGCCAAAGGTTGAATTTGTTTGGTCACATGAACAGTGGATTATGAAAAAAGTTTCTTTGTTTTTTTTTACTTTTAAGTTTTAGCATTGACAACCATGCAAATATATGGTATTCATAAAAGTATTAACTAAATTTGTGTGTAGAATTTAAATATAGGGGCACAGAGTTCCGCAAATTTTGTGAGTGTTATCATGGGGATGGCCCATCACTTAAATGATCTTAACCACAATTATATATTAAACTTATCTAGATTCTTTGAAAATAAATTTTGACCTTCAAATATTCTAGTGTTAATTACATTGAACAACTATTTGAACACCATTGTTTAACCGTCACAGCAATGCATTCAATGAAAGTCATTCATCCGCATAAAACATCAGACTATAAGACATCACCATGGCCTTATGAGATTAGATTTGGTTCAATTTATATTGTTTTAAGTTCACAGATTTGATTTTGTAAATTGACTTGTTTTGAGTTTAGATATCATCTTATTTAAATTATTAAGATGTTAACAGGTTGTTTAATTTATAAAGTTTATTTAGTTTGATTTTTTCATTTGATTTGGTTTTCCTTTGTTTGTGTGTATCTTTTATCATTAATTTGACTTAGATGAATTGGATTGAAATTTTTGTAAATATTTGATGTTTTGTTAACATTTTATTGTTAACATTTTACGAGCTATCAGATTTTTTATGCTCTGTAATTTTTTTACGGAGATTAATTTTCATTTTTATATGTTTTATTGGTACTTTGTTATGATTTAAGTAAATTTTATTATTAAGATTTGTTCTTATCAGCATTATCCAGTTAATTTAATGGTTAAGTTTGATCCACCTTAACATGGTTTATAATCATTTATCGTTGGTAGATATTTTTTTGTATTATTTTTATGAAATGATTTCTATATGATTATGTTAACATTTTGTTAATGTTTAAGTTATTATTTCATTAAGTTTTAATATGTATGATTATTTAATTAAGTAGCATTATCTACTTAATTTTATGGTTAAGTTAGATTTAACTTAACATGTTTTGTAATCATTGATGGTCATTTTTATGTACTATTTTAAGGAATAAAATTAGGTTGATTATCTTGAAATTTTGTTATTGATTAAGTCATTATTTAATTTGAGTTTAATTATATTTTTTGTTCTTTGTTAAGTTTTAAGTCATTTACGTGACTTGTTTAACTTCATCTATTTGTTTAAAGTCCACGAGAATTTGATGTCACTCCTGCAATAACAAATAATGTCAAGTGAACTTGAATTTGTTTCATTTCAACTTGAGTACATCGCATATGAGAGTACAATCATAGTTGTCAAGGCGACAAGGCGCCCAAGGCGTTGGAGGGTACGAAATAAGTTTAGGCGACTAGGCGGCCGCTTAGGCGTCGCCTAAGCGGTCAAGGCGGTAGGATATATATGTAATTATATATATACATAATTACATATATATGTGTGTGTATATACATATATATGTATATATCTACTCTAAATGTGGGTGGAAAAACAGATTCATAGAAGTAACAATCATACAACAATTTAAAGACTTATAAGAATTAATTAAATTGACATATAACAAGAATACAATTTTCATAAAAGTTTAAAATGCATTACCAAATGATATGTAATTGTAGTCTTTGAATTTCTTCCTCTAAAAATCTGCAAAATAAAGTTGACAACACAACACATGCAAGTGCAATATGCAAAAAAATCCACATCATGACACATGGTCACAATCACAACACAACAAAATAGTAGAAATACGAAAATACTCAAGACATGAAGAACAAGTACAAAAGTAAAGTAATCAACTAAAGTAGTTAAAAAACAAATAAGCACTCAAGAGTTTTAAACCATCACACCACATCCACTCACAACATGATGATATATCAAATCTTAAAACTAAAAATAGCATTCTCTAAAGCCAACTCTTGTGCATTAGCATCCTCATTTGCATTGCCACCGTCTTCTTCATTTGTCTCTTCCCATGCTACATCTTCATCTTCATCATTATCATCTACGTCATCATCGTCTCTATGTTCATCACTATTATTATCTTCATCTCTTGTCGTCATAGATTGGCCACTTGATTCTCCAACAACTCTTAGTGCTCTTCTCTCAGAAGCTCCCATGGCATGTCAACATCGGTCCATGTAAGGTTTTCACCTTCATGAACCAAATCTTCACTTTCCTTTACCGTCCACTCATTTCCCCAATCTAAACTTTCCAAAGAGATAAAAGTGATCATATCTTTCCGGATGCTTTTTCATTTCCAAGAACCTTTCACGAAGGCGGCGGTTATATTGCACATAAACTAAGTCATTCAACCTTTTACGCTCTAATCGATTTCTCTTCTTAGTATGAAACTCGAAAGACAACAAAAATAAAACATACAAATGTAAGTAAAATACGAACGTAACAAATTAATGTATCATGTTTCAAAATTCAGAAATATAAATACTTACAAATTCAACGTGCTCCAATTCCGTTCACAACCCGGATGAGCTACAACATAGACCGAGAATTCTCAATGCAAGCATCTTTAGTTCGGGTGTTTCTCCACCATATTGCATCCACCAATGCACTATATTGACAAGAAAACATATACTAAGAAGTAAACTATCTTGTCATATTTAACAAAATGTTAACATGAAAAATAGAAAAAAATGACTTACTTGGAAGTTTCTTATCCCGTGACCTCATAGCAAATGAGATGCCAAAGGTGCCTTCTGAAGTAATGTACCTTCCAACTTGTTCATCAATCTTATCTTGCATTTTTTTATCTGGCACCATCCTTTCCACACATGTATAAAATGCGGTTTCATACTTTCCAATTGAAGAGGGATCTTTTGATTGAAAGCATCAAAATAGAATTGGGATTCAAAAAGAAGCCACTAAATGTAAAGGACGTTGCATTTGTATCTCCCATCGGCGATCCACAATCTTTATTACGGAGCATACTTTCGATTCTTTTCCCGCAAAATTTTCAATAATTTTTTGTTTCGTTAAGTTCCATCGCGGCATTCAAGTAACCCATAGCCGGTTTCTCATCCCCATCAACAAGTCTTAAAACTCGCAAGATTGGTTGACATGCTCTCAAAATCTCTTCTACAAAATGCCAAAACTTTACTTGAAAAACAATAGAAGACACATATTTTCCCGTGTTTGTTTTCGACCATACACTCTTATGCCAATTATCTCAAGTAAACAATCTTCTCAATCCTCTTTAATCACATCATCATGTAATCTTTCCAAAGTAAGAAATGATGTAGCAAATCTTGTCACTCCACATCTTACTAGTTCCTTTCCCTTTGTTTCTTTTCTTCATTAAATCTAGCAAACGTGAATGATTATACATGTACGTAGTCAATTTCTTGGCTTTAGAAATGGTATCAAGATAAGCTTTTATCTTACCAATGTCTTCTAACATTAAATCAAGGCACGAGCTGCACAAGGTGTCCAAAATAATTGTTTTCTTTTCTCCATCAACAATCTTCCACCGCAACATTGTAAGATGCATTGTCTGTGACAATTTTACTACATTTTGTTCACCAATTTTATCAATTACATTGTCAAGAAGTTCATACATAAGGATGGCATTCTCTCCTTGCGGTCGAAACATCAAGAGACTCCATAAAGTAAGTCCCTTCCGGACAATTTACTAAGAAGTTAACTAACTTTCTCTCGTCTTTTATCGGTCCATCCATCACACATTATACTACAACCATAAAGTTTCCAATATTTTTCATATATAGCATGTAACTCCTTTCGTGCGTTCAACCAATTTTTTCAACAAAGGCACCCTCAAATACGCGATAGCTTGGAGGTGTCACACCAAACATCCAACCCTCGTTGCTTGTTCACACATAACATGAAAACTTCTCAATTCTCATGACAAGATTAACGAGATACCTCGCTTCACAAAATCAAGTGGCCACAACAATGTCAAATTTTAATTGTTCTTCCTTGTTGAATTTACTCCCCATAGTACTTTGATATTGCTTGCCACTTCTTCTTGCATCTACAAAATCTTCGCGTATAATTTGCAACATATCCACGGGTCCTTTCTTCTTGCTTTTATCAACAATTAGATCTTTCACGATTTTCTTCGTCGAAGAAGAATTTTTTGTCGATACATTTTGATTTTCAGGCATATTCTTCGACACCTTCTTCATCGGAACAATCAACAATCAAATCTATACTAGATGATGCCACCTTTCTCTTCTTGATTTTGTACAGCCATGCTAACATCTCATCGGCTAATTCTTTAGTAGTTTTTTGGACATTTTTTTACATCACTAAATCCACCGATCAAATGCTCTTTCGTCTTTTTTATTCCGCCATTAGTAACCAATCCACAAAGTTCGCATTTGATTTTATTTTTGTACGCTCGTCCGGCCAATAAGCATACTTCCACCCCCGGATCACTAGACTTAGCTTTCTTCTTTATCTCCATTTCGATTAACCGAGCCACTAGCAGAGCCTGAGGCCATTTCCACAACTATCACAAATCACACTACAAATAATAACAAACAATCAAAAGGGTACATGGTACGTACCTCAAAGAATAAAAAACAAACTATAAATGACATCTATGTTATATGTAGAAGCTAAACAAATGTTCGAAGAAACAAAAACAACGACGTTGGAAACCATCGACATATCGGAGACATTCAAACATGTATTATTTTCGACTTTTAATCAATGGTAATGTCTAAACAGATTTTAAACATTCTTGGTAAACATTTAAACAATGATATCTTAAATGAAAAAAAGGAGAAGAAGAAAAAAAACTCAAGTTTACAGCTTTTACCGCTGAGAGAGGACTGTTTGGGAGGGAGGGAGACGCAATAGCTTCTTCTGGACAAAGGGGAAGCCGCCGCCGGAGGAAGAAAACCCACCGGCTGTCGCCGTCGGCCGCAATGGAGGTCGTCGGAGGCGGGGCTGCAAGCTTCTTCCGTGTCCGCCGTCCGCCGGGCCGCGTCCGGGTCCGCGGTGAAGCCGTGAAGGGTTTCAGTTCAGCGCCCTCGCGATCGGGAGCCACAGCCGGCCGGTCGAGGCATATTTGAAGCCGGTCTCCAAGTTGAAAAAAGCCGGCCGGTTCAAATTAAGTGAACCGGCCAACGCTTCGCCGGCTCCTCCGGTCCAGGCGGCTGGGCGCCCGCCAAAGCGCCGAGGCGTACGCCTGGCTCGCCAAGGCGGCCAAGGCGTACGCCTTATTGAGGGGAAAAAAGGCGCCGGCGATAGGCGTTGGTTGTAAACCGCCTTGCCGCCTAAGCGGCGCCTAAGCGCCGCTTAGGCGGCCGCCTTGACAACAGTGAGTACAATAGATGAGGAGATATGAAAGCCTTGTTTCACAAGGAGTGGAATTGATTTCCATCATGAAATGTCAAGAGTTTTATACATATTTGTTATGTATTACTTTGTCTTTCTTCTTTTTAAAATTTTGGTAACATTTCGGCTCAACCAAGTTTGGTAGCTGTTTCTATCCAAAATAGTTTGCTATTTTGGTCCCCCTTTATGGAAAGATAGAGTAAAATTGTGAAATTTCAACACCATTTCGACCAAATCAAATTTGGATTGGATGTTTCTATCTAAAATACCAAACTATTTTAGTCTCCTTTTTATAAAAAGGTAAAGCAAAACCATCCCTAAATAACTAACTATTTTGGTCCCCTTTTAAAGGAAAGGTAGAACAAAATCACCCTTTTTATAGAAAGGTAGAATAAAACCAAGGTCAACTTCAACATCATACCATTTCTACCTTCTTTCTAACCGGCCGAAAAGCCTTGTTTGATAATTAAAGGATGAAACTTGAGCTTCATAACTTCTCTCTCCTCCTCTTACTCTCCTTACCAAATGAACCAAACTCTTACGTAAGAGGCCTTCAAGACCTATTTATTGATTTTTTTTAAAGGACACTTTCGTCCTTGAAAATCCCCCCCATTACCCCATTTTCGTGTAAGTGGGGGTGGTGGGACTAGAGGTGAAATTACCTCTTTTTCTAGACTCTATTTAACTGGAAGTCTAGGGGGGGGTAAGTTTACCCTGGTGACTGGACCTAGTTTTTGACCAAGTCATGCACAACCAACTGCCCAGTGCGGGTGCGCGTGGGCCACAATCACCCAGTCGGGCGGTCATTTCATTTTTTCTTGTTCATATTTTTTCTTTTACCACAAGCCTCTTCTCTTCCTTGTTTCTCCCTGACAGCACCGTGAGCAAGAGGGCTTTCAGTGGTGGCTCCACCTAGCGATGGCGGCTGCTAAAGGCAACAGCGATAGCGGATGAAGACGGTGATGGCAATTGGAACGGCCTCCTCTCCTCCGCTCCTTCCCATCCCTCTGCTCTTCTCTCTCTGCCTCTCTGTCTCTCTCCATCCCAATGCAAAGGGAAGAACCCGTGCATGCAAGGCTCCATGATGGATTGCAGGGTGAGCTTTTCTAGCAGTCCTCCTCACAGTGGATGATAGACGAAAACATCGGCTAGTGGCTAGCAGTGGCAGCAAGAACTCTTCGATGTCCCTTCTTCTCCAATGGCAGTGGCTCACAGAGGAGCCCAAGGTGGTGGTGACAATGGGGCTTGCATGCAACAGCGACAATGGTACCTCCGGGAGCCCATTGACGACTGCTCGCGGCTACCACAGCTGTAGTGAAGACAAGAGGACTTGATGGTGGCAGAAGAAGCAGATGACACCGATAATGGGAGAAGTGGCAGAAGATGGCATAGAAGGCGGTGACGGACGAAGGAGCCGGCTCTGATGGGAGTTGAAGAGATTGACGGAGTCAACAATGCAGTAACGGGGGTTGACGAAGTCGACAATGACAAGAGGGGAGATAAGCAGCTTCAACGGTGGAGGCGGAGGAAGGAAAGGACATCAATGGGACCAGGGGCAATGTCGACGACAGTGACAGGAAAAACTGAAGAGGGATTCGGTATCAATGGGGAGGCAATCAGATGGCATTGGTGACCTCGGCAGTAGGAATAGGGAATGGCAGGAGAAGAAGACAGAGCTAGCGGTGCCAGTGATGGTAGAAGAAGTGAGTGGCTTCGTCTACGGTGGTGAACTTCCCCTATTCTCCCGAGGACCTGCCCTATTCTCCCTTCCTCACTTCTCCGTTCTGCTAGATGTGCTTGGGGGGTCCCTCCTTTTCTCTCTCTTTCGTGTGACGCCGCCGTGATTCTTAAATAGGCTGTGGGGCATCTTCACAATCGGGAAAGGACTCCCCCCACCCCTCCGGCTCATCCAGGTGCTAGTTCCGGAAGGCATGTCTCCATAGGATCTTATCGCAATCCTCTTGCTGCCATCACAGGAGGTTGGGGACTCCATTTTTTGAGTCGCCACGTGTCTTCTGCCATTGGTAAGAGTTGCGAAGGGGCTCCACGCTATTGGGAGGAAGTCCCAATTGCGCCGGCTTCTTCGAACGGAGAATCCAGCTGGTGAGGTGATGGGGACATTTTTTTTAGCCTTTTTTTTAAATTGAGTCCTTAAATAGACTGGTCTGTAAATAGTCTTCTTAGGGAGTCCTTTTCTTTAATTGTTCTCCTCTCCTCCTATATAAGGAGTCATGTACATACGAACAGCATATAGAGATTGGTCTCCCGAGTAGGGGGCTCTGCCCCGGTTTTCTTCCTCTCCACCCCCCCATGGCGATGTCCCCCTTCTCCCTTCCACCCTCCGGACCTGGCAGGTGGCCAGTCTACCTCCCTTCTCACCCTCAGGCCTCCGTGCCTTTCTTCTCATCTTCTCCTCCCCGGTTTCCATCGACGACGTCAACGCGGCTATGTCCTCCTTTGGGTTCTTCATCCACGACGGCCTCACTCCGGCGATTCCAAGATTTGCTCGGGTGCTGTCCGTCTACGTCTCCACCGGCAGATCTGCAACCGGCGATCCCCGGGAGCAGCCGCAGTGGGTCCTCCTCCGGTCCCTTCCGCCACGGCCACGGCGGGCCGGATCCCAACTCCCCCTTCCCTGCTTCGTTCGTGCGAGGATGGCGAAGGGAGAAGACGAAGCAGGAGCGGAAGGAGGAGACGGTGAAGCGGGAAAAGGATCCGGCGATCCCCGGATCCTCCCTCCCATTCCCTTTCGCCTCTTCCCGTCGACTCCGCCTGCCCGCCGGGACCGTCCCAGCTCTGCGACACCCTCCAGCGCCTGCCGGACAACGTCGGGGCGTCGCGGCCATCTCCTGGCTCCCTTCCCATGCTCCGCGCTCTGCCTGCACCTGCCGGAAGACGACGACGCCGCGAGGACGACGCGAGCGCCTCCGCGCTGCCTCCACCTCCTTTTGTCGGGTCTCACCCGCGCGGGAGCCCCGTCACGATGCTGCCACGAGGACGGCCGAGGGACGGCGAGGATGTGGCCACGCGACCGCCCCGGGCGGCCTCCTCTCCACGCGCCACGACCCCCCCCGTCCGGTGCACCCCGCGAGCGAACGCGCGCGGTCCACGCGGCTCTGGCCCGACCAGCCGCGACCGGCCGGTCCACGGCCCGGACCGGCCCCCAGACCGGTTCGATCGGGTTCTGACCCGGTTCACCCCGGTTCAGGCCGGTTCAACGCCTGAACCGGCCGGTTCAGCCCAATTCATGGTGTTTTGAGCCGGTTTTGACCGGTTCAGACCATTGTGGACCCGGTTCGGAACTGTTTGGACCGGTTTGGGTCGGTTTAGGCCTATTTTGGGTTCGTTTAGGTGCTTTAGCGGCGGTTAGCGCCGGTTTATTTCATTTTCGGTCGGTTTATCCCGGTCTAGCCGGTTTGTCCCGCATCATGCGGGCTTCGTAAGGATGCTTTGGTTACTCCGTGATGCTCAAGGCTACCGGATATGCCTCACGCCTCTCTAGGTCTATCCGGCAAAGTCTTGATGGTGCCTGCCACCGGCGGAGACTGAATTGAGGTTGGAGGCCGTATCGGTGTCCAATTAAATCTTATGAAGCTTGCGGAGCCATCGGCTCCAGCGCATGCCCCTCCGTGACTACTGAGATAAGCCGCACTACTTATTTGGCAGGTACGTAGGCCCATCCGATGTCTGGAGGGATCCCGGTAGGTGCCAGGCTCCAAAACGGCAAGTGCCTCCTTTGACAGAAGCCGCGAAGCCGCAGATCTTACATGCGATAAGTGCCGTTGGGATCCTCTACACCTCCAGTGTGTCCTGCTGGTGCCTCAACAATCCTACACTTCCGCGGGCAAATTGGCTGATCTCAGAGCTACACTGCAGGCTTCCTGCCTTTCTGAAAGCTGAACCCGGCAAAATGGTAAGCCCGACGTTCTCCCGCCTTTTCAGGATTTCCCCCTTCTTTTCTTTCTTTAATTCCAAGGCTGATGAGCGCATCTGCAGGCTGTCATGCTCATCCTCTTTTTTGTTTGAAGCTGCTACACAGTCATCCTGACTGTCGAGGGTTTCCTCGGCTGCCGAGGTCTTCCAGGATAAGTTCCGACCAGTTGGCACACAGGTTGGTCCCTGCGATGACCGCATGGCATGCTTATAAGAGATATTTAATTTAAATCATTCCCCAGCTTACTAGGTATAGGGAGGATGGGTCATGTGCTCGGTGGGACAATTTAATACCCGGTGATGGGTTTTGCATTGCTGGCATGATTGTATCCTCCTACTCCCCCCGCCCCCTTCTTTTATCTTTTTTCCTTTGTGGAAATTTCGGGTGCCAACATAAAACTAATATAGAACATTATAACGAGGGACAGAAAGTGTTAAACTGGACTATTGCCCGAAACATCGCAGGCATATAATAATTGCTTCTGAGCATAAGTTCATAATGCTTTCCCATTTAATATGATACCATATAAAAGTCAGAAGTGCAAAAGACAAATTGCAGTCTCTACAATCACAACTCACCGTAGGCATTCCCAATTTGACTCTGATTCTTGAATCCAGCAGTAACGGCAATGCAGAGGACCATAAGAACCCAGTTCATATCCGGTATATATATTTGCCCTAAAAAGTTCTTTGATGTATGAACTACCTTCACTCTTAGAAAACAGCCAAGCGCAAGTGCCTGCTTGATTATCGAAAAAGATGCAGATATTGTAGCTTGGCTAGCAACTACAGCAGCGGCTGTTGCAATGACAAACATTGGCCAATATATGCCATCTGCAGCTTGTAAGTGACAGCATTAGATTACATATGTAAGACAATTTGGAAAAGGAAAAGAAAATAATCACAGTTAAAAAATACCTGGAATAGAATGATAAAATGCATCAACAACATCTCCTTTATTCTTCAAAATATATGCTGCTTGTCCAGTATAAGCCAGAAGAAGGCTAGGAAATACAACAGAAGTAAATGCAATCTGCAAAGACAATGCCATGTAAATATGCGCATTAAATATGTCAATGTCGAAAAGAAAATAAGAACAAACTGAAACCTGAATGGCCAGGACAGGAAAATGAGACAGATCAGCGAACATTGCTTCTGTTCCTGAAAAGTAGAAAAATAAGACAGCGTGAGTAACTTAAAAGTTGTAACTTTGGTCAATGAAAGAAACCACAGATGGAGACTTGGTTTTAGAGCCAACCTGTAATGCTAAGCATTATGCCACCAAGTGATGTCCAGCTCTTACGACCTTTTCTAAAATACCTAACAATATAAACTGGATAAAAGGCTTTTAAAACTGAGCGGTCATATTTCAATATATTGAAAAGCCCAATAATACCAATTAAGATGAACCAGAGTAAAACAACAGGGGCAAAAAGCCATCCAACCCTATCGGTCCCATAATGTTGCATACTGAACAATCCAACCAGTATTATCACAGCAACAATTACAACAACATCTGATATGTAAAATGAAAAAAGATGGTCAGATAAGTGATACAACCAATAATTCAACTAGAAAGTATAATTATGTAGTTTATAGATACTGTTTAAGCCGACCCCAAATAATTTGGGAATAAGGTCAAGTTGAGTTGAGTTTAGATATTATCTAGAAATAATTTGCAGAAGAAGAAGAGATGGTCTGCAAGAAATAACACATTCAGTTTATAAACAGCAATTACTGGCTTCACATCAAATGAACAATCATTTCACAGAAAATGCACTTATACCTAAAATATGTATAACTAAATAAACCACCAAAATGAGAGAATTGAACCAGATGTTCACTCTAAAGATGCACAAACTAAGCATCATAGTTCTGAACATACCATTACTTATGCTCGGGTGATTCACCTTGATGCCACCAGCTGCTGAAAGAACTGTCAAAAATGTTGTAGTTTTATTAAGAGGAAAAAGAAATAAAAAAGAAAACCACACTCCAAATAAGCAAATGTGTGTAAATTATTTATGCCAAAGAGAGAATGATATCATCATCAAAGATACGTTCTCAGGAATAGAAAATAAAAGTAATCAGCATCCAACCAAGTATCTGTTTTTATTCTTGATTCTTGAAGGAAAGTGGGTTTACGTAAGCAAGATTCCCTGCCAGAATGTGCACTTCTTATGAAACCCTATGTAAACATTGTTCGAAAAGAGAACATGAGAAAGACAAATTCCAAGTCCATCATACTTAAGGGACGTAAATCACATACAATGAATAGTACAACAGGCTGCCATCATGCTTTGAAAACTCCAAAAATTTTGCTAAAATTGTTTCAATTGGAACAGACTATCCAAAGACGACAATGGTCTCAAGTACTAGGTACCAGGCCAACATTGGCACCATGGTACTTAATTAAATAGCAATGACAACATCATGTTTAAAGTGAAGACATGATACCTTCCAACAAGATGACAAACGCAAACAACAAAATGGTAAACCTCAGTAATATGACGGACTTATTCAATCATAAATTACTAAAAGCTGGAATTTGAACTGCTTAAGTTAATTACACAATATTAGTATCATTGGAGACTGAAACAGATGATCGGTGCCCTTAAAAGCACCTGCAGGCAATGGTGTCATTGCGTCATATTTCCCAATTAAATTATGCAAAATAAGCAAAAAAATTGATTAACTTATGATGCAGAAAATATGCATTCTAGGATCACATGGAATAAGCAGAAGTTTTTTATTTTTTCAACATCCATCTGCTTCTCCATTTCTTTGAATTTTTCTTAAAAAGAAAGTCATTCCTCTCAATGTTTTCATGCAAAATGAAAAGGTGATGCAGGACAATGATGGTGGACCCCGCTAAAAGGACTTGATCTTGTGCCATTTAATAAAGTAGCTAGGCAGTTGTTTCAACACAATCTTCTCACAGCCAATCAATCAAACACTTCCTGAGATGGTTAAACTAGCAGAAGAAAGATCAATGACACAAAATTGGGACTGTAGATGGTTGGAGTAAGAGGGGGAATTGGTTAATGAGCTCTGTAAATCATAGGGTGCTTGACAAGGACCGGATTGGGTCCGACAGATGAGAAGGTCGAGGATGTGGTCGTTCAAGTTTTGCGAAGATGTCGCATTTAATTTCTTATTTAGTAGTGGTAGAGTTAATTTCCTGCATTTTCTTTTGATATTTGGAGTCCCTTTTGAGTCCTTTTCTTCACATTTCAGTCCAAAAGAAGTCTTGGTTGTGATTAGTCTTTTATAGGACCTTTTTGTAAAAATGACTCACTATATAAAAGCCCATACCATACTACATACGATGAAAAATAGAACAGTTTGAATTTTTGGAGAAATTGGCCATCTGCCTGTTCTATGCATAGGGGCTTGGCCTCGTGGGTACCTCCACCCCCGGGAGAGCCTAACTCCCCCTCCACCCCCAGCAGTGGCCGGCATTGATCACCCCCGGCAGAGAAGTTGACTCCACTCTCTCTCCCTCTTCTTTCCTTCCAACTTCCGTGCCGTTCACTCTTCCCCATCACCGGTTCCGCATCCTCAACATCTCCAGATGTTGGTTCAGCTCCTCTACACATATCCAGAAATCCCTTCGCAGCATCTCCCCCCCTGCCATGGCGGCTAGATGCTGCTAGACATCAAAGGGCCAAGGTGGACCTCCGGAGCACCCTTCTTCGTCACATCCATGTTCTACTAACCGGAGGAATCCTTGGGCTCCGATGATCCAAGAGCCATCAACGGCACCGTAGGTCCCTCCAATGATTCCCGGAGTGACCTTGATTGGCAGTACAAGTGTCATTCAACATCAGCTCCTTTGGAAATGTCAGTAGCACCATGGATCCAACATCCCCGGACCACCCCATTCCATCTCTCCCCCTGCTTCCACGAATCTCCCGAGTCCCCCCCCCCCAAAGTTGCTTTCTCCTTCCCATTGGCCCCAACCTTCCCTGACAACCCCCTACTCCCTACCTTTAGACAAGGACAAAGAAGATGGAGAAAGAAGAAGGCGACTGAATAAGACCCTATCACGACACCGTGGCGTCATCCTCTTGCCACCACCATTCTGCACCTACTGTCCAAATGGCGACAACATGCACGACGGTGACGAAGGAGACCCGTGAGGACAAAAGTACCCCAACCCTTGTTTTGCATGCTACAATGTAGCACATAGAAACATTTGTCGAGGGGCACCAAAGCTACAGTGCCCTTGCAGATGGCTCAGGTACACCGACATCTCACCACAACTCCGCTGCCGGTCTTGCTGCCACCTGAAGTTCCCACAGCCCCTACGGCCATTACGCTAGCCGAACCAGAGCAGCCATGTGCGACAGCCCTCTTCTCACGCTGACAGGCAGCCACGAGCCCCTCTCGTGGTGCCAGCAACAGCCACAACCCCAGGATGAAGAAGCACTCCATGATACCCCCCCCCGTCAGGGTACAGTCAATCGGTCAATTCCAGGAGTCAATCGATACACTCCACAGTCCATCGCTGCTGGCCCAGCAGTTCAGCCGGCTCTTCCAGTCCAACCCAGTTTGTCACCGATTCAGTAAGGTTCAATGCTCCCAGGCTTGGTTCAGGGTGGTTCAGGGCCGGTTTAGGTTCAGCACTGTTTTGACCCGTTCTGTCCATCTTAGTGCATTTCTGGGCTGGTTCGGCAGATTTTCAGCTCATTTCATTAGATTTCAGCTTGGTTGGCACTTGGCAGTACTATAGTGATCTATTTGGGCCTGCTTTCACACCCAGATGACGGCATCTTCGTGTATGTCCCACATCAATGCTCCTTTTGAAGCCACTGGATGACAAATGGGGAGTGATGCAGGACAAGGAGTGGAAGCCCATCGAAGAATGTAGACCCTAGCTGAACCAACTTGACACAAGTTGGGCCAGCTGAACCAGTTGAACTGTCAGCGCAGTGCTGTGTGGGCCTAAGGTGACTGTTTTTGCAGCTGATATCCAAGGCATGTGGCTGGAGTGGGTGACCAAGTGGGTGTAGGGCAAAGACGGGACCATACATCATCCACACGTGAGTGGAACACCACATGGATGAAGCAAGGGGGTGAAGACAGGGGCAGTGCCGCAGGTTGGTTTTGCAGTGCAGTGAGGCACAGTGCTAGGCTGCTAGCAGATAGTGTTGCACAGATGAGCCAGCCACTCATCCTTGATGTCTGGCAAGAGGATGTGTTGCAGAAGGAAAAGGCTGAAGGTGATAGCAATTACAGGAGAGAGTACGGTCAACACTGCTAGCCCAGCAATAGAGCTGGCAGGCTTGTGGTGGGATGCAGGACAGAGTTGTCCAGGTGGGCTGAGGCAGAAGACTGGAGGGAGCAACGGGGTTGTATGGTGTTCCAGGCTGTCCTGCTGTGGGCTCTGGTCAAAGCTGACCCAGGTGGGGAACGAGCAATGGCAATGGTAGTGCAGTGGGTAAGGTTCGCAGATGACAGGGTCAACAGGCAGCCACACCTGCTCTAGCAGCAACTCCAGGTGACATCGAGTGGTTCAAATGATGAAGAGATGATGAAGGTTGGAACACCAACAATGGGGGAAAAGGAAGACAGGCTAAAGGCGTCCTTGGTCAGACAATATGAGAGAGAGAGAGAAGAGAAGTAAGGCCTTTTCAACTGAGCAGGAGAAGGGACAGAGCAGAGGAGCAACCAATGCCGTAAGACCATCTTAATTTTTCCTTCATTTTTCATGTTCATTAATCGGGTACAAGTTGAGTATTATAAAGAGAACCCCATTTTACAATTTAGCCATTCGAAATATGAAAACAAAAGCAACACTTGTACTCTTTACGAAATGTGATTCTTCTAAACTTTCAAATCTTAAATTTTTGCTTTGACGCTCTTAAAACTACAAAATATTTGTAAATAAAGAAAATGCATAAGTGAAAATCCTAAAACTAACAAAATATTATAAATTGATTAAGTTCAATGTTGATGACGATCGAACTCTCCTAGTAGTAGTACATCCACATGAGTCAACCATCCATGGTTAATGGCTAACCCCAAATACATCAATCCCCCCAAGTTGCAAAATAACTCGTCCTCGAGTTTTTTAATGTCACATAATCCACATGAGCATTACAAATTGGAGATTTATTTTGACACAACTCATACAAGGATTAGATGTAGCTCATAGGTTTCATTAAAACTACACTAGTCCAGATGGTATCATAAGGACATTCTAGGCCATCAAGTGACAACAGTAACCTCTGCCTATAACCCTATTGACTGCTCCTCCAAGAACGATGCCACGTGTGGGAATTGTCATTTAGTGGCAGTTCTGACAGCTCTGCAAGTGTATTAGTCTCATCTTCTACAGAGCTCTGCCAGACATACTCAGTCTCAAGCTCAAGATTGGCTTCATAGATGACCCCAATAAGCATTGATAGTGGATTACATGATGTATCAACTGGGTCTACCAGAGTCTGCTCTGACAACTGGGCACAAAGGATAAATGCCGTGAACCCATATAGGCCCCCAAGGTGAATTATGACAAGATCCATGGGGATTAATGTCCCGCCCACAACTATGCCTTCTGCTGTGTTGGTTATGGTTTATCCAATAGGAGTGTTTCCCAATTATTTGGGACTACCGCTTTTTCCGAAGGCTCTGCATCTTACTGATTGGCAGACATTAGTTGATAGATTTGACAGAAGTTGGCTTCCTGGAAAAGTAGACTTGGGTCTTTTGGCGGGGCATCTAGTGTTTTGCAATGAAGTTCTAAGCTCCTTTTCGGTTCATTTCTTCTCTTTCAAGCTGCCTGAAGGAGTTCTCCACGCTCTGGATAAGATTAGAAGATGGTTATTTTGGCACTGAGAAGAAAAGACCACTAGAGGCTGGCATGATGTGGCAACATGGCTATGCTTTCTAACTGGATTAGAAATCTGAATTATGGCTCTTCCAGTTCCAGCCTTTGGAAAAGAATTATTTTAGAAACAAAAGACTATAGAAATCCCTACGGACATCTTGGATAATCAACTTTACAATGTCTCCAAGGTCTAGAAAAGTATTCTCTCAACTGCTAAATTTACTTTAACATGTAAACTTTCAACTTAGAGGATGGAAAATCCATCAAATGTTGCAAGGATGTATGATGCAGATTTCAGCATTTCAAGATACGTTTCTGTATCTGTTTCAATTGACTATGGCTGAAAACTGTTTAGTAGCTGATGTTTGGACAGATAATGGGATAGCAGCTCACGGTGCCATTAATTAGAAGGAATCTTAGAGAGGAGGAACTTTCTCAATTGGTTGATCTTCTCTCTCAAACCAAAGATCTCAAACATGTTCCTGATAGAACAGACTCTGGCATGGTGAAGAAAGCTTATGAGATTTTGCAACTTGAGAGGGTGGCCTTCTCACTTGCAAATATTACTTGGAAACCACTCGCTCTGCTGAAGGTCAAGATTCTTATTTTGAGGATTGCCCAGTCGCATCTTCGCATGGGGAATGCATTTCCATCATTTCATCCCTTGGTTTGACAAAAGATGTTTGTATTGTCAGCAATGTACTGAAAGAGAGGATCAACTTTTTTTTCTTAAATGCTCTTATGCCCCAGCAGTCTGGTAATATATTTTCAAGAGATTAATGTGCTCGTTTCAGTTGCCTGATATTGTGCTTGACCTCCTAAACAAATAGGAAAACAGATATATAAGTACGAGGACAAGGGTAATAAGCAAGAATGATGGATGATGCCACAAGCGACAATGTGGGCCTTACGGCTAGAGAAAAAATAGAAGATGTTTCAAACAAGAAACCTTGCTGAAAGATGATGTAGTCTCACTTATTTGCTGTAAAGTGGGTGAGTGGTGCAAGATTAAGGCACATCTGAAATGCTGCAATGGTGCTCTCTTCCATTTCCTTGTGCCATAGACTTGCACCACATCTGTGTACAGATCTTTTTATTTGCACGCTTCTTGTCATCAGTCTGTTATCCAGACTACTTGCATTAGTGCTTTTTAGTACAATTGTCACATTAACCACTTAAAAAGCAGGGAAATCCCATGTGGTTTTTTGCCTGTTCTGGGGGAAGGGAGACATCAGTGTACTGATTTGGCTATGTTAACACCCCTCTTCTTATTCCTTCGGCACGTAGATGTCAACCACACAAAAAGGTTCATTTTTCTTTTAAGTTCCAACTATGATATTGGCAGTGAAACAGATAATCAACACATTTAGAATATTTGACAGGTAAATTTTCATCTATTTCATAAAAGAAACAGATAAAATCAATTTTCTATTTGGTGTAACTTGATCTATCATAATACTGAGGTTCATATTTTTTGCTATTTCACAAAACAACATTAAAGATATGTATCACCAAAACTGCAAAGTCAAATTAAATTTGACCAATTTTAAAATGATATTAGAATCTGATGGATGTATTAATGGATTCCAAACTCACAAGTTCATACTAAAATTGAATGGAAATTTCATCTTCCATTTGTAGCCCTAGTTCTTACTACTAGGCTATTTCAAGTGGATGGCACAAACGGGAGATGATTCATGGTTCAACACAAGCTAGCAAAATGATAAATTATGTATGCAAAGAAAAAATAAAAAGATGGGCGCAAAAAATAATAAAGAAATTCTGAGCATTAAATGTCAACTAATAGGACACTAGAATAAGAAGTAAGAGTAACATAACAGCAAAAGATTACCTGAAATGGCAGGAGTCAGAATGCCATCCCCAATTACCATACAAGTACCAATAAGAACAAGAATAAGAAGTATGCTGTGTTTATAAGCATCAGCTTCCAACCACCTCTTGACTTTCGCAGCAAGTGACTTCTCATCAACTGTATTACGACTGTATGTGGTCAATTCTTCGTCGGTTCGATGCTGATCAGGAATTGTTTTTATCTTTGCATGCCGACAAAGTAACGAATAGAGGGCAAATGTTCCACCTGAAAGGATGACAGAGCAAAATATTAATGCTTGTGGCAATTATACATGAATAAACAGAAGCAAAAACACCATATAATACATAAAGCTTATAAGTTTATTGTTATCATTTTCCTATAACATGTTAACTTTTTCCAAGAAGAAGTAAGATGGGTGAGTATCATAATAGCGTGAATGAATAAAGGGAATCCATATGGCTGGCCCCAATTAATTTGGGATTAAGACTTGAGTTGAATATATGGTGTGAGGTAGAATTCCTGGAGAGAGGGTTTCCCACTCTGTCCAGGATTGATATGGGCATGGAATGTGCTATTATCTCTTACAGTCTTACAGCTCAGCACACTACAACATACATGGTATCCTAGGCCAAAAGAGATCTCATAGATGGTGAGCTTGAGACATTGGCAGAGGCTTTGAATGTCATACAAGGTGTTACCATCCAGTCAGAATATAATGTATTTTAGAGTAACATGTTTCACATTTTCCTGCTTCGGGCAAGTTTGGATGCCTCACTCTTCTTTCAGGGTCAAAGGTCTGGTTCCAAATATTACATGGGTGGGATAGATTGACATTCCCCTTATTTGAAATGATCCTTGCTTTTGTTGGTATGAACACAAGATGCAAGAATTTGTATTTGACTTGTGCCTTGCCCGTGAGATATGGATTTTGTTGCAATGACTCCATCATGTTCTTCCTCTTTATTGTCGTATGCTTTACTACAGGTTTGGGACAAAACTTGGAAGGATAAGGGTGGTAACATGATCTTTCACGCTCCATTTTGGGCTATTTGGTTGGGCAAAGAAGAAACAGAGTAAATCTAGAAAAGATGCCTATGGCTGCAAACGGGTCAGATTTCATGATAGATTACTTGTTTCTGATTCTTATTCCAATTAAATTGAAATTACGTAATTCCAATTCTGCTCCAATTCCAATTCCATTCTATAACAGAATTTAATCGTTTCCTAAATAAATCATGCACTAATTTTTATTTGAAATAACCCGATAAATGTCATATAACTACTAAATTTTGACATAATAACTTTATATTTTTTTTACTTCTCTTATCACTCTATATGACATAATTTTATAATTTTTCTACTTAATTTTATGATAATACCCATTGTTAGATATATATATAATTTTATCAAAATCATAAAATAGATATGGAATTGACTGATTTCATTTTTACCAGAAATTTTGTATGTTGGATTCCATTTGCACAACTAAAGATGCCTCTTCAGCCCATAAGGCCATTTGTTTTGTGCGATAAAGTGACATAGTGTTAGTGGTGTGACTCTATCTTGCTAGACTGTTCTCATGCATCATAGATTGTCAGCTTTTTGGTTTTGGGGTCGGCATTTGGCATTAGTTACTTCCTATCTTGTCTTTGGCTACTACTTGTATCCATGTGTTGCCTTGCATTTCTTTTGATGAAATTGTGGCATCATCCACTTTCAAGAAAAATAAAAATATAATGTGATGATCAAGCAAAAAATGTAGAGCCTTAAGTGTTTAGTCTCAGTTTCTATGATGATATCAAGGTTAAAACAAGTAAGATAAAATCAATTTTATAACAAGGAAGGAAGCAAAAGAGCTGATACACTCAACAAGTAGATCGAAACTTGGCTACAAAAGCTCAACTTGGCACATTTATTATGTTAAATGAGTAAACTTGAACAAGAAAAATAAGCTAGGCTCATCGAGCAGATCCCTGCTCAATCAGATAAAACTCGCAAGCTGCCAAATTAAGTACTTGACTAACAACTCGATTGAATATTTATTCAGATATTAGAATCAAACTGAATATGAGCTTAAACTTGAGTTTAGATCTTTAGACTAAGCTCAAATTTGAGATTCATAAACGACTGTAGACCGACTCGAGTTCAAGCTTCATAAATGAGCTCAAGCCGAGCTTGAACTCGAGGTTGGACCCAGCTAAGAGAATCCACAAACAAGATCAAATGAATCGAGCTTTTAACAAGCAAGAGCTCGAATACAGGTCAAGCCTGCTCATCGAGTATCAAAATAAAATTGAATTTAACCTAAAAATAAACAAGCCAAGCTCAAGTAGAATGATGCTAAAGTCAGTTCGGTTGTTCATTTGCATTTTGCCCCACTAATAACGAACTATGATAAAAATGAAATGGTGCCCAACTCAAACTCCCATTTTTATGGGAAGAAATCATGTTTAAACTTGAGGGCACACCGTATCTAGTGAGAAATTAGAGAATCATGGACTACTATCAACCCACAAAATTAAAGATACAAGAGAATTTATCATCCACAATTAATCAAACTTATAGCTCGATAATATCATACTGTGCATTCTTCCTATGTGATACAGTCATACAAGATTCTTTCCCAATCTCACCAGCATAATGAAAAGTAAGAATAAAATGCATGCTTTCATCCAGATAACCAATAAAATAGCTGCCTATCAAGCAACCAGATTTCTAGTACAGATCCATCATGTACAATGACATGCTACAAACAAAATACTTAATTGTCTAAAAATATCATTCACGGCTTACCTTGGCCATTATCATTAGCCCTCAAGACCACAAAAACATACTTCAGAAGTGGGATGAGAGTTAAAGAATATATAATCAAAGAAAGAGCTCCAATCACATCCTCCTCCTCGTCAACACCTCTTGGGAATGTATTATAAAATACATAAAGAGGTGATGTTCCCAGGTCTCCAAATACAACACCCAGACTTTGGAAAGCTAGACGCAAGAGTAACAATGACGAGGATTTCTGCAAAAAAAGAATGTATATGATGTGCCAAAATCGGTAAATAAAATGATCAAAACATCTATTTTTTTAGATCTGCAGAATGAACTGTGGTCGGATAGAAGAAACTGAAGCAGAAATAGAACAGCTTAAGAATTGCTGGGTTTTCTTTTCTAATAGAACTGTCTACCATGCCTGAAACGTCTGATCATTGAGAATTCATGGTTTTCTTATCGAGTAAAGAATCACCAGAGAGGCAGGTTCACTTTTATGCCAAAGTGAATGGTTAACCATATAGGTCGTCATATGCATGTTGAACAGTGAATATCCATCATTTATCTGAAACGCGCACCTTTTCTCTGTACATGTCTTTGAGCCTTCCTGCCTCTTCATCCATAGGCTGATCAAGTTTCTGGTCCAGGTCCCACATGCTTCCTTTTGCACTCTCCTCATTGCACCTTTCGGACGCCATCAACAAACTTTGGGTTCGACCAATTTCTTAAAGTTCTGAAACTCTATTTATGGACATCATCTAACGTGACAGCTCCTATGCCAACGGTGGCCGAAATGGAACGAAATATCTATATTTCTTTCTTTGCGTCTCTTTCTCCAACTCCAAAAATTTGACATTTACTTGAGTTGACTCTTCTCTCCTACCCAGGAAGCACACCGCGATAGAAAGCTAACGAAGCAAATTAAATGATGACAACCAAAACATTACGAAAATAATTAGCTCCCGACGTCCAAGATCCTTCCATATTTCACACTGATAAAGCCAACAAGAGTATCCGGCTCAGTTCATCCCAACTTTGCATCTGGAAGAACCCAACTTTGAGAGTTCCAAACTCTTAAATTGATAAGAACACAAACAACCAACTCTGGATACCAAAAAAAAAAAAATATACCCGCAACTTGGAGTTCCAGCCACCGAGTATCAACAATCCAGCTGCCTAAGAAAAAGAAGGTCAAACAAATCACACAGATAACCAGTGAGAGCGCAGCAAGCCTGGAGAGGGGAAAACTTAGGAACTCCGGAGCGCGAAGCCTCACAGACCTAGAAACTCGCAGCTTTCTGGTGCCAACTTTTCCCAGTGCCTTTGGAGGAGTTAGTTCGGGTGGGGGCCAAGAACACACATGCCTGTCGCGCACAGAGGAAAGCAGGTGCCCGACTTCTGCCCGGCCTCCGCAAACGGCCAACCCCGGAGTACCACCAAAGAGCGGCCCGGTCGCTCTGCGCTTACATGGGTGTGCGGGGAGGGAAGTGCCGAACCCGCGGGCGTTTCTTTGACGCCGGCCGAGGGCGCCGGCCGGTGCTCGGAAGATCCTTCTTGTTCCCGGTGGAGATGCCACATAAAAAAGGGGGGGCGGGGGTGCAGGAGGTGCGGGTAGCACTGGTGGTGGGAAATAGGACAGGATGAATTCGCCGGTCCTTCCTGCCATGGGTGGTTGGATTAAGGGTGGACTGGCGGGAGGAGACAGGGTGGTGGGGTGGGGTGACCTCTGGCCGACGGTGACGACGGGGTGGAGATTTGCCATTTTTACCTCTGGCGTTGTCGGGATCCGGAGTCCGGACAGCAGGCAGGCCGCGTAAATAAAACCAGGAGAAAACCTTTACCCATTTCCATGAAACTTTCGACTTTAAAAATAAATTTTAATATAATTATGAGCAGAAGAGAAGAACAACCGTTGCACCTCCCGAAGTAACTTTCCGACAGCTGGATTCTGTATGGCTAAGATCAACGTAAATATTTGGTGGTATATCCGGAAAGGATTCAAGGAGAGATTATTACTGCAAGATTGATGAGCCCCATCCAAGGGATATCTCAAACATATCTCTTCGGGGCGTGCATATATGCGGGGGTGCAAACGAGTCGAGCCGAGCCTAGTGGTATGGTGTTCAAGTTTGGTTCGTTTATTTTACACGAGTTCGAGTTCTAGCTCGAGTTTTAATGAATATGTTAAACTTGTGTTCAAGCTTGATTCGCTCATTAATCGAGCCGAGTCGAGCTCGAACTCGAATAGTAACTATACTAAAATTTAATTCACAATCAAACTTGAGCTATATGCAGACTCATGTTTAAATTTCAAAATCAGTGATTTTTTTTTGTTAAACTCTATATTTAGCTTATTTACGAAACTCATTCTAAAGTCAAACTTATTTTTTGAATATTTTAATATATTTTAAGTGACGATATACAATTAGTGATGCTCTTAATTTAATTTAGAAAATTAAATAACATGATATTTAGTCGAGTTACTCGCGAGCTCATCGAGCCGAGTAAGAGTCTGTTCAAATTCAAATAATTTAATAAGTCGAACTTTATTTTTTGTTCAAACTTGTTAGTTTAACATAATAAACTAGTTGAATCGAATTTTTATCAAGTCGAGCTTCGAGTTACTCGTCGAGTATATCGATTCGTTTGCACCCCTGCTTGAATTGCTATACCGACAACAGAGGGCCGCAGCCCCCCGCGCTCGCGACGGCGAAACCCTCGCCGCGGCCCCTTTGCTCGTGGCGGAACCTCCGGCGGATCCCCCCTGGCGGAACGCTCGTCTGGCATCCCTGCCAGCGGAACATCACGTGCGCTTCTCCCCCGCAGCGGCACCCTCCCCCGGCGGACTTCCTCCCCGGCGGCTCTCCTCTCTGGTGGACTACTCCCCCGGCGGACATCCTCCCAGGCGGCTCTCCTCTCCGGCAGATCCCCCCCCAACGGTTTGAGGTCGATTTAGTCTTGGGAGGGCGGACCTCCCTCTCAATCCCCCTTTTCCAACACTCTGCCTAAATTTTTTTTAGGCATTTTGTTCCTTTTTGTTGTGTTGGAATCGTGGGTTTCGGCTTATTTAAGTCTTTATCGTTTTTCCTTTATGTTGTTGTTGTTAGTAGTCCAGCGACCGAGGTTCGTCTCTTCATTCGTTGATTTTAGCGTCTTAGACGCTAAGAATCTTTCGAGACCGTGTGTCTGGGGCTTATCCACTCCTGTTTGGAGTGATCTTCCGGTCTCGATGAAGTTGTTCAACTCCCTTGAATGAGTTCCTATCTCTACCACCCGACCACGTTGGCACGTTTCTGTGTTGGTCATTTATACAGTCAGATAAATTAGTCACGACCGTACGACAACAGCAGGGGCGATAAAAAGATATATGGGTGTATCGAATTATATGCATACGGATACATCGTAATCAATAACCAAATTATTCTTCGTTAAATCGAGAAAATTGTCTATGGTCACCAACACCGAGACGGCTTTAATGGAGTTTGAGTCCGGGGGTGGTCCGAGGATATTTTGATATGAATATAAATTCAGGAAAAATATTTTTTGTACGGTTGGGATATAGACGATGACCTCAGATCGGAGTGTTCTAACTCAATTTTGATTTGAATTGGTGGGTGGACAAGACGTGGAGTACTGTAAAAAAAAACACACACACACACATCGGTTAACTCTGTTTTTACCGCGTCTACATCTGTCGTATTATTTGAATGAAACATGCGAAGTCTCTTTGATATTATTTTTTTTCGGACATACGTCGACGTCACCTGATCGTGTTTATTATTTATAGAGATTTATTACAAATTTCGGAGTAGTGTGTCGTGCGGGGGTGAGCAGGGTATTGAGCACGTGCCATTTCTTTAAAAGCGAAAAAGCTACGGGAACCTGCCCGGCCACGTCATTGTCGGAAGGGCCTCTCGAGAGGAATCAGAGGATCATATTGGATTATTCTCTTCTACTAAGTTTTTATGACCTTCGAGACGGATAATGTTCGAACGGTCATGCATGGCGATTTTTTTTTACATCATTGTTTTTTTTTTGTAATCGGGGAATTTGTTTAACAGGTCAGAACGCGAAGATGTTGATATGTGGACTAATATCTGAATAAACAAATAAATATATTTTTTTTGGATTTTTTTGAAAATGTTCTGGTTGTGAGGAAATATTGATCCCCCTAAAAAGAAAAGCCTATTTCATCACGTGAGGGAAAAAGAATAAAAGCACACAGCTAAATGTTGATTTTTTTTTATTTTTCTCGACTATTAAATATGTGGGTACTTTTCTTTTCTCCAAGTCTACTCTCCAACTCTACCCTCCCCTCCCTTTGAGAATTGCCTAAAATCATGTACCGATTGAATCCGGTCAAATTAAATTCTCAGCAATTTCATAGTAATAGATGAAAATAGATATATATATATATACCCAAAATGGGATATCCAAAAGAAATAATTTTTAATCAGCCAGTCTTTGATACCCGTGTTTTTCCGGCACACGCTTGATCTGAGGGGAAAAAAAAAAGCTCTGTTCATTCCAATTTTTCAAGGATACATCAAGTAGAACTCATTATTAATCTTTTACCAAATAGGCCTGATAGGTGTTTGGTTGCATTATACTTTTTATATTGAAAAACATGTATCTTAAGATAAAACGTGAACTAATAACAAATGATAATGGGGTGTTTGGTTGTACGATAATTTTTTTGTACACTTCATGGTAAAAAATTGTATCGAAATAAAATTGAACCAACTCATGACATAGAATTATCATGTTTGGAGGGATGTGATGATAAAAAAAGAGTAACTACCACATATGATCAAACAAAGTAAGGCACCGTAAGATAAAAGAAAGAGGCGAGATCATTTTTTTTTTGTTCGAGAAGAAAATCATTTTCAAAACATAAAATTTTCACGGTTGTCAAATAAACTTTTTAAAGAATTTGTATTACAAATTTTAAAAATTAAAATAAAAATATCCATCGTCGTACAGCAAAACACCCCGTAAAAATTTGTTAGATGCGATAACGAATAAAAAAAATTGGATACCGCATATGATCAAACAAACTGGGGTCACGAAAAAAAAAGAGATGAAAAACAGCTTTTGTTTCCTTCTCTGTCTCTTCCTCCACTCTTTAAAATTCTTATGGGGTGTTTGGTTGCATGCTAATTGAGGTTTTTATTTTAATTTTTAAAAATTGTAAGAAAACTTGTTAAAAGAGGTATTTGACAACCATGACAATTTTATGTTTTGAAAGTGATTTTCTTCTTAAACAAAAAAAGAGGGTCTCACCTCTTTCTTTTTTCTTGTGGTCCCCCACTTTATTTGGTCATGTGCGGTGGTTACTCTTTTTTGTAATCACATCCTTCCAAACATGATAATTTTATGTCATGAGTTGGTTCACTTTTTATTTTAATACAATTTTTTATCATGAAAGTGTACAAAAAATTATCATGCAACCAAACACCCTGTTAGACTCCGGAGATCAGGACACCTAAGTCGATGACCATATTTTATATAAATTGTAATCTATATCGAAATGGCAATCTTGATCGTCTTACATGTGAAGCCATAAAAAATAATCACTCAATGACTGTATTTTTAAGAGATACACCTCGTGCTTGGAATCCAAATTTTGAATGTTAGCCGCATAATTTATCTCTCGTGACAAGTTTCGTGGCAAGCTATACATATATATATATATATATATATATATATATATATATATATTCCCAGTCAACAAAAACGTTCTTCGTCGGTAGTCGCATGACCATTTTTTTCTCCAATTTGGCAGGCTCCGGAAGCGAACCGCAACATAAAATAATAATAACAATAATCTCGATAATTTTATCATTTCCATGCTCGTGGGAGACCAGTTCCAAGGGCAAGTTATATTGTTTTCTTTTTGTGCCTGCGAAATTAACAGTCAATATATATATATTTTAGATGTATCTTATATAGGCAGACATAGAATTAATTTCAGACACTTACAGAGTAAAATGTTGTTTGTTGTAAAAGAAGAAAACACAGTACTTTTATCACTGCCAGATGCCTTTTTCTGTCTTGAAGAGTAATTTTCACACACACACATATATATATATGTATGATTGTCTAGAATCTCTTTAAAAGTCTAGCAGTTTGGGAAGGGGATGAAGTTTGCCTAAAATGATTCTGCATCAATTAGTCGGCTGTCCAGAGATCTCCAGAGTCTAGTTAGGAGATGAGGTTAAAGTTTGCCTAAAATGATATTATATCAATTAGCTAGCTGTCTATAATCTCCGGGGGATGTCATGTACAAAATTAATTTAAAGATAAAACATTACCGGGTTAGATTTAGGATAATTTGGTGATAAATTAGGTTTATCTTTATAATTCAGGAGATAAATCTGATTTATTCCTAAAAGATTTCGGTGCCAAATAGACGGTAAATAATTCCGTCCCAGGTGGGTTCCTAGAATCTAAAACACAAACAAAGTTTACCTAAATTGATACGATGTGAATTTTTATATTAATATGTTTAGTGAATGAAATAGTAATATTTTAAAAAATAGTGTTATTTGTATTATATATAAAAATAGTAATAATAAATATAAATAAAAATGATTTAAATAGTCAACATTAAAAGCGGTAGGTATCTAGGGAGAGAACGGAAGAGATAGAATTCAGAATTTGTGAGAGAAAGGAGAAGTGGTCTGGTGCCAAGGCAAGGAAGACGCGGCCGGCTGGAGAGGGAGAGGGAGAGGGAGAGAGATGGCATCGCCCTTCAAGACGGACGTGCTGAAGGGCAAGGTGGCGCTGATCACCGGAGGGGGCTCCGGCATCGGCTTCGAGATCTCTACGCAGTTCGGGCTCCATGGCGCCGCGGTGGCCATCATGGGCCGGCGGAGGAACGTCCTCGATGCCGCCGTAGGAGCCCTTCAGGCCCGAGGAATCCGGGTAAGGCGCAACTCATGCACACTTTCCCTCGGTTTCCTCAGTGCCAGTGGTCTCGGGATGGTCCGACTTCCTTACTCTGTCAACAGGATGTTTTGATCTCCGATACTATTTCCAGAACGTGTTCTATATCTGATTTTGTGGGTTATTCCTGTATCGATGTCCCCAAAGTTTTTAGCTTTTCCTTATTGATGGGAACATAGTTTTTTTTTCCCGGTTTTATTGAATGCTCTCGGCCTTCGGCTGGCGTTGTCCCTAGATCGATCGCAATTTGCACGCTGATAACATAGTGGCTCCGGAATAGTTTATTGAGACCAAGCTTTTGGTGGTGTGTTGGTCCGTTGAAGGGCTTTATGCTTGTCTTTGTCGACGTCTCCCGCTTTGGCCACGACTATTCTTCGTCAAGATGGACGTTGATTTTAACGTGGGATTTGCTACGGATGGCAAACTGAGTCGAGACCTGCTGCATTCAAGCTATTTCTTTATCCATCACACTGGTATTGATGGATTATTTAACTACCGACTCGTACAGTTTTCACTTTTTGGCTCGTTTGGTCGCACAGTGGAGCTTGAAATCCTCGAATGATAGATAACCCAACCAGTTTTTTTTTCTTGTTTTTGAATACTTCACTCAGGCAACTGTATGCCTCTGCCATAATGCCAAAGGCATGCAACTTCAGGCTGCAGATTATCACCGTGTCTAAAGACTGACTGCGGAGTTGCTAATATTGATGGATAGTTAAAAAATTCACTTATTGATAGAAGAAAATCTCTGCTTACTTTGCATTGTAGGTTGTTGGCCTTGAAGGAGATGTTCGGAAGCAGGAAGATGCTGCCCGGGTGGCGGAAGCAACTTTTAAAACCTTTGGGAGGCTTGACATTCTCGTGAATGGTGCTGCTGGAAATTTTCTTGCATCACCAGAAGATCTATCTCCTAATGCATTTCGGACAGGTAAGTTATGTTACAAGGATAAACAATTTGATTTCTATTAACACAATGCATACAGGTATTTCTCAACTATGTTGATCTTGTCTGTATTTTACAAGGCATATTACCATTCAACTCCTTTTTTGTTATGATAGTTCTGGATATTGATTCTGTTGGGACGTACACCATGTCTTATGAGGCGTTAAAGTACCTGAAGGAGGGGGGACCAGGGAAAGGTTCATCTGAAGGGGGGATCATTTTGAACATCAGTGCCACTCTCCATTACACAGCTTCTTGGTATCAAATTCATGTATCTGCTGCCAAGGTAAGATGATAAAGTTCCTCCCAAGATTTTGGCTATGTATATAATTTGGCTACTTACTGGTTTTTGAATGATCATAGGCAGCGGTTGATGCTACTACAAGGGGCTTAGCTCTTGAATGGGGGGCCGATTACAACATAAGGGTGAATGGGATTGCACCTGGGCCGATTGGGGATACGCCTGGGATGAGTAAGTTGGCTCCAAAGGAGGTGACAAGTGATTATAAGGATATGCCCCTACTCAGATTTGGCGAAAAGTGGGATATAGCAATGGCTGCTCTTTATCTGGCATCAGATGCTGGTAATTGTCAAATATTTGATTAGCGCATAGAAGCATCTTGTTTGTACATGCCAAGCTAATCCACTCCACCAGTAGTACAAATTTTCATGAAAATGAAATGTCTAAAAAATTACCATCTTCTTCTGCAACTATGAGTAATGAATAACCATTGTGTTACACTTCTAACATGCATTCTGCAGCAAACTGCCCGAATGACAGTATTAGATGTTTTACATTTTTTTTCTTTCTTTTTTTGGCCGAAGGAGTATTTGAAGGTTTCTAGGTATGTTGATGAATGGAAGTCTATGTATTGGTAAGGTTCAGTTGTTGAGAGTGACTGTCACTCAAGCTAGCAGTTAGATGATAAGTAGATACTATCGTTGTAACTTCACTTTTTTTGTGAGCACCATACAATAGTAATATAAACAAGTTTGTTGTACCTGTGTTTCTCTCTTCTCCATATGGTTCTTATTTATTTCTTAAGTTGAAAACGCCTTAATAGGCATTAGGATTGCTGGATACATATTCTTTTTGGCCTAATCTTCTTGTCATCATTGTCAAAGCCTTACCCACTTCGCCTCTTATTCTATCCTCTTATCTAGTGGTTTGAAGTTACAAAGTAAAAGATGCCCTCAGTGCATTAAGCTGTCTGGCGATGTTAGTTTTTTGCTTATGACATCCCACTTAATCTTGTTTCTTCTTCTAACCATTTAGAATAATGATAAAAGCACCTGAGATTGTTACTGTCTCACTCAATACTTTAACCATAGCTTCATTATTTACTTCTATATATACGAAGATTCTATATTTTTATCATTTCTTGTGAATTCAGCACACGTTACTGATATTTCAAATCAAAATTTCAACTGACTCCTTAAAGTCCTTTCTCACTTCGATTCAGTGCATGTGTCAACTCAAATTAACAACTAAACCCAAGTCTAGTTTAAATTCTAAATTATTTGGGGTTGGCCCTATTGATTCCCTTTCTTCGCTAATATTGATTGAATTATTGTTTTTTAAAATATGTTTAAATCATTAAATTCTAATTTATTTGGGGTTGGCCCTATTGATTCCCTTTCTTCGCTAATATTGATTGAATTATTGTTTTTTCGAATATGTTTAAATCATTCAAATCATATTGAATTGCCTTCCTCCAATTAGCTTAGGCCTACCATACTTTTTTATTTATACTATTTTGATATTTTTTTACTTGTCTAACTGGAGTTTCTTTCTCTATGTTTAATATGTTTAAATTATTTCAATTTCTCTTTTTCTATTTTGTCTATAATTGTTGTTACTTTCACATTTTTTTACTATATTTATTATATATTTTATCTAATATAGTATGACTATATATCCATCTTTAGCCATCTCATTTCAATAACATTTATTTTAGAAGCATGTTTTTTTTCATGGTCAATATTGAATAATACTCGGGTTTTATAGTTGTATGATAAAATTTTCTTTCTACTTTAACGGAATCTTAGGATCACATAAGACTCATGCAGCCAATCTTTATTCTATCCGTTTTGCTTTAGTCTTATAGTTAACATCTTTATTGCATTCCCTATCTTTAATCCATTCCTTGCACATCTCAAAGTTTCGAAAAATCGTTCAACCAAATTTTTTGGGCTACCTCAATGGTGCATTTGGTATGTCCTACCTCACTCGACACTGCTTAATAAATAGTCAAGCATGTATGATCATACGCACACAAGCCACCAGCACAAGAAAGTCAGAAATCCAGACCAGAGCACTTGTATCTTATGAGAGATTTTGATGATCCTAACCAATGCAACCAAGTATTAGTAATTTACTCTGGATGCCATCTATTTCATCTGTTTTCACCAGCACAAGAATGATGAGCACAATAGACTTCTGTCATGTGAAATTGTCATCTCATTCTAAAGTGTTAATCATCTGGCATTCTTATCTGATCTCAGTAATTGTTCATGTGCACAGGCAAGTACGTCAATGGAACAGTTCTTGTTCTTGATGGAGGGCTCTGGTTGTGCCGTCCCCGCCTTATCCCAAAAGAACAAGTTAAACAACTGTCTCGGACTGTGGAAAGGAGATCAAGGAAAAAACCAGATGGAGTTCCAAACAGCAAACTGTGAACTCTGTTATCTAAACCCGGGCTGCTTCAAATGGGATTAGTGATTATTCAAATTATGAACAATAGCTTTGACGATGCAGACAAATGAACGGTTGATGTACTTCTCTCTAATGGCTCGAGTGGGCTAGAACCACCGCTGGGATGATTTTGGTAAACTTTACAAGTAATTTAAAAATCTCATGTTTTTCCTTTTATCACTGGATTCGCTTTTTTCTTTGCTTTGCTTGTACTTTGTCCGTTTTTGTTTTCATGATAAAGGTAAAGACGATTAATCTTCTTATTTAACCTATTGAGATGATCCAGGAACTTTCATATTGCCCATACAATGATGCAAGTTCGTCCGTCCTCGTGCCTTCTGTACATATTTCATATTTGCAGCAGATCTTATTTTGGTTAGCATCCAACTGAGATTTTTTATAATTTAAATCTTGCAAAGTACATTTGTTGACCAATAATTTCTGCAATCATGTTTATTGCACTTGATTAGTAATTGGCTCCTCTTTTTTTTAATATATATATATATATATATACACGGTTGCTCGCTTGAGTTTATAACACGCATTCTCACAAAAGAATATAAACTTTGTGACGTGACCTATTGATAATATATGAATCAATTCGTTGTAAATTATATTTTGAAGAGATACTCTGCTTAGGCAAAGCTAGGAGATAATGTAAGTAAACATGAGTACTGAAGTGACACATGACATGGGGAATTTCTGACCGATTAAAGAAAAATACTTGGTCACATCAGGAAGAGCCTAGTTGGTGGGCGACTTTGATGAAAATAAATATTTGTACAATATCACATGACTATTTCTATGCTTCCTCTCCCTTGATCCTCTCTGGTGAATATGCTGTAAGCTCCCTGCACCTCTCTGGATTCTGGTCCAAGAACTTGGCAGAAATGCGTCAGGCCACACAAGTCTACCACATTCACAAATCTTGACATCATTGTCACTGCCACAGGGCCATAAGCTGTGACCATCTTCTTGCACTGCATGCACACCAAATGTTTTGTATGAGAAAAATTTTAAAAATAATAAGATGGGCATTAATTTTAGAAGCACATTTTGGGAGTGCTTTAATCAATTAAAGGTGATTCTTTTACATTGATGGGTCATGTCATGTCACAGTTAGAATCTTGTAAGAGAATGATGATGGTCTGCTTTGAAATATCAAGATAAACACCACATGCTGCCTGATACGAATATACATCGCCCTTAATCCCTTAACTCAATCCAGCATATATATAGAAGATATTGGGTAGAAAAGCATGCGTGTATACCTTGCGGATATACCTCCTATCCGTCATTGTGCAAGCTCTTAAAAGAATTTTTAACATGATGGCCTATAGAAAAGAAAAGAAGAAGACCCCAACAACAAGTAAGATATAAGTGAATTAGGAAAAAAAACCTTGGGTAGATAGTTAAATTATGAGGTGTAACTTTTATATCTTACCTGCGTCATAGGGTTCTTTAATGCCGTCCTCAGTTTATATACTATGACACGGCATGCGGTGCAGATTCGAGTTTCTCCTACCTGCACATAAAAATGAAAAAGAAAAATGTAACACACATAAGAAGAGCAAAATTCGCTCAAGTGTTCGGTAAATAATTAAAGCATGTGTTTTCCTGTATCAGATAAGGATATATAAGCAATCCCAACCTGCGTAGAACCTTCATCTGATGTTAGAGGGTCTGTTTTATCCATAAGAACTTCATCGCGTACAAGATAGTCTTCTATATGATCTGCTTCATCCGAGCAAATCCTCATGTCGGCGCATATATCTTCTTTTGATGATATTTGAAGGAATAATGGAATCGCTTGAGCTGCAAAGTTTTCTACCATTCTTGAACACTGTGGATAAGATACAAAAATATTAACCGTTAGATGAGTGTGTGTGTGTATATATAAATCCTTATTAGCCGGCCCCCTTTCGCAATTATGTTCATTTCTAGACATATCGCTGTAAAATTAAGAATCTTAAAATGTAAAGAAATGCCTTGTTTTTTTGAAAACAAAAAGTTTCTCCCCCCCCCATCCCCCAAGAAAAACGAGACAAAATGTGGTTACTCATTTTTTTAAAAAAAATTGTATGAAAAAATAAAATTTACTTTCTGGAGAAAAAATAGGGTGTAAGAGAGGGGTAACAGTTATTTTCATCGTAAAATGGTTAAAAATATTTTTAAAAATTTTATTTTAAGAATTTCAGACGGCAATAACTTATTTTTCAACAACAACCAAAATCTTAAGGGGTCAGGTTGGAACAAGTTTATTTTGGGGTTAAATTACATTTGTATCCTCGAACTTGCAGGAATAAAATAAGCTTGTCCTTTAATCAATCTTGTACCAAACGTGCCTTGAGTGATTTATCAGGGTTTTCAGTTTTTACAATGCATTTATTCAAAGGCATGAATAATATTTTACAGGGACCTGTACTGTCCATTTTTTAAATTTTTTTTTTGTGGCATTGTAAGATGAGGACTTCGTAGCTACCTCTCTTCCCATGTCGGGAGGCATCGGAAGGCAGATTTGGCTTGCCAAGATCTTCCTAGCTTCATCTATGCATCGTTGACAGAAGAAATATTCCCCAGGGAAGTCCTTCGAGGTAAGAGCTTCATCCGCAAAACCTTCACTTGTTCTGGTTGCATGCCCTTCTGCAAAGAAGAAAACCACGACGATATATGTAATTGATTGACATACATATATACTATTATTATTATGTAAAAGCAAAAAGAAACACCGTTCAAATTATACTGGATTTTTTTTTTTTTTACCTCCGTCGTAGAATTGCATTGGGTGATCGTTTTCTGAAGCATCTCCTTTTGGAGAAAAGATGAGTAGCACATAAATGAGGAGCAGTATCTGGCTCTTCATTCCAATGACTGATTTTCTCTTTAGCCCCGCCTTTCCTACAAAAACAAACTAAAATGTTATGATAGAAATATCTCAGTGAACGTGTGTGTGTGTATATATATGTTACACACTCTGGTGACAACATGGTAATATTCGTCTGTAAATCTATGGAAAGACATGCCCAACCTGATAGAGCTTGGAGGCATGGGAGAGGAATGATGTGTGTTTATGACTTGTGTATTGGTGTGTGTGTGTGTGTGTGTGTATATATATATATAGATGGATAGATAGATGGATGGATGTTCCAATCAGCAAGTCTTAGAGGAAGCTTCGTAGAGTTGTGGTCATGGCTAGACAACTTGAGAATACATGGCTTACATATGTATGCCCTTTTCTCTTGAGAATCTACACCTGTCCTATGCAGTAGATGGGGCCATACAAAGATGGGATCGGATGGGATCGGCCGATGCAGATTTTTTGCCATTCGATCATTTATCAAGCGCAATGGGGGTGGATTCAGCTGAGCAGATCAGCCGTATTGGACGGTGTTAGATGTATTGTCCGGTATCTGACGATTTGGCAGATCCCGCCTGATGCTATCGGGTCGGATCAGCCAACAAGGTCCGAACCGACTCGGTCTTGACCGTTGACCGATACCAGACAATCCGAATTGGTCAAATTGGACTGATGTGATCCAGATATCTAGTACTAGTTCATTCCTCAGACGGAAGGAACAATAGGAGGGTATTTAGTTGCACCTTGAATTGTTTTTTCGTTACAATTTTACGTTTTTATAACAAAACTCTGACATCCTTTACAAATATATGTTTTTAAAGTGTTTTTTTTTCTTGATACTATTTTTTTTATTTAGTAGTCCCCCCTGCCCTGCCACATCTTTTGGGTCTTACGCGACTTGCACTATTTTTTGTTATCACATCACTCCAAACACGATGATTTTATATCATTGATTAACTTACGTCTTATTTTAATACAAGTTTTTGTTACGAAAAATATATACAGATATGTTGTACAATCAGACACTCATTAATTTTCTACCATCGATACTAAAGAAACACGTGTTAGTCGTTGGAAAATCCAGGTCAGTACACCATCATTTCGATGTCCAACAAAAAAGAAGAGACCGTGGCTATTCAAGAAATATTCATTCAAGTATGTTCGTCTCTGCTTTCTCAACGGTGATGTAGTTCCACTCGGAAGGAGACCGGATGAGATGCGGTGAGAAATTGACAATATGGGTCCCCCGCTGAAGGACTAAAACTTAATTTCCATTGAAATTTCGTGTCGTTTGTTCTTCGAAGTGTTGATTAATCTGAAAAATGTGGATGCATGTTTTTTTTTAATCTTAACAAGTCATTCGTGATGAATACTATGTCTGTGCTTCGAGGACGCACAGATATTTCAGATATGCAATATTAGTTCGTATATGAAGCATGTACTATATAGAAGCACCACATTTTATTTATTTATTTTGAGTTGATCCGTCTGTCCGACACTTCTAATGGGGGTGTTTGGTTGCATGATAATTGAGATTTTTATTTTAATTTTTAAAAATTATAAGAAAATTTGTTAAAAGAGGTGTTTGACAACCATGACAATTTTATGTTTTGAAAGTGATTTTTTTCTTAAACAAAAAAAGAGAGTCTCACCTCTTTCTTTTTTCTTGTGGTCCCCCCACTTTATTTGGTCATGTGCGGTGGTTACTCTTTTTTGTAATCACATCCTTCCAAACATGATAATTTTATGTCATGAGTTGGTTCACTTTTTATTTTAATACAATTTTTTATAATAAAAGTGTACAACAAATTATCATGCAACCAAACACCCCATACGATTTAAAAATCGCTCTCTTTGGCGTTTTAGACATATAAAAATAAGTAAATTATTCATTTCTAAAAAACCATGTCCGTCGGATATACGTCAATATTGCATCACTACGGTGTTCCTTTCCTTTCTTCGCCCCCCTTCGTTCCATGTACGCCGCTGTCGCGACGAGCTCCTCCAGCGCGAAGGCTGCCATCCCTACCGCCCGGCGTGGCCTCCTCTGCCGCTCCCTCCCGCGGCATTCCGGCTCCGAGGCACCCTCCGCCGCTGCCCACATCGGCCGCGATCCGGACGCCCGCTATGCCGCATTCATCGACTCCTCACCGCACGCCGCCCATCTCCTCCACCTCCATGCCCGCCTTATCACCGCAGGCCTCCACCGCCGACCCTTCCTCGCTACCAAGCTCGTCCACGCGTGCTCCCGCCTCGGCCTCTCCCTCCATGGCCGGCAGGTGTTCGACGGATTCCACGACCCTAGTATATTCCTCTGGAATGCTGCCATCAGGCTGCACACTGCCCGTGGAGAGTTCCGCCATGCACTTGGGCTGTACACCCGGATGCTCCTTGCGGGTGTCCGTCCCGATGGCTTCACCTTCCCTTCCGTGCTTCGTGCCTGCAGCGGTGCTACCTCGGTCGACATGAGCCGTGCGGTCCACTCCCAGGTGCTCCGGTTGGGATTTGGCTCCGACGTATTCATCCAAAATGGGGTAATCGCCGTTTATGCGAAATGTGGGAAGATGGACCATGCTCGTCTGGTGTTCGACATGGTGCCCAACAGAGACAGGAATATTGTCTCGTGGACTTCTGTTATCTCTGGGTTCGCACAGAATGGTCGCCCGTTAGAAGCTATTAAGATCTTCCGTGAGATGCGGTCATCGGATCATGAGGTAAGACCTGACTTTGTTGTCCTGGTCAGCCTCGTGAAGGCGTATTCCGATATCAATGACTTGGAGCAGGGAAAATCCGTCCATGGTTATGTTGTTAAGAGTGGGCTTGAATCGGAAGAGGATCTGCTGATTTCGCTCACTGCAATGTATGCCAAGTGTGGGCAGGTAATCGAGGCAAAAATTATGTTTGATCTTGTGCCACTGCCAACGCTTATCCTTTGGAACGCGATGATATCTGGGTATGCCAAGAGTGGTCACGCAGAGGAAGCTGTGGCATTATTCCGCCGAATGGAAGATGCACAACTCAAGCCTGACTCAGTCACACTAAGGTCGGCAATCATGGCCTATGCTCAATTGGGTTCGCTTGAAATGGCAGAATGGATGGGAAATTATGCCTTTGGTAGTGAATTTAAGGATGATGCCTTTGTCAACACCGCTTTGATAGATATGTTTGCAAAATGTGGAAGCATCAATAGTGCTCATATGATTTTTGACCGTATATTCAACAAGGATGTTGTTGCCTGGAGCGCCGTAATCACTGGCTATGGCTTTCATGGTCGTGCCCAGGAAGCAATCAGCCTTTTCAATGAAATGAAGCAAGCCGGAGTTGCGCCAAATGATGTCACCTTCATCGGGTTGCTATCTGTATGCAATCATGCGGGGCTTGTGGATGAGGGTTGGAGTTATTTCCACTCCATGAAGGAACACGGGATTGAGCCCAGGCAGCAGCACTATGCATGTATTGTTGATCTTCTTGCACGCGCTGGATACTTGGAGGATGCTTACAAGTTTATCACCAAGATGCCAGTGGAACCAACTGTGAGCATTTGGGGGGCACTGCTGAATGCATGCAAGATTTATGGACATGTGGAACTAGGGGCATATGCAGCTGAACATGTTTTCTCATTGGATTCTTTAAATGCGGGGCATTATGTGCAGCTGTCAAATATTTATGCCTCAGCTTTCTTGTGGGATGATGTGGCAAGAGTGAGAGTAGAGATGAAAGAAAAGGGATTAAACAAAACCACCGGAAGCAGTTTAATTGATGTACATGGGCAGATGCGAGCATTTCATGTGGGTGACAAGTCCCATCCACAATCTAAGGAGATCTGGGCTACACTCCATGAGTTGGAAATCAAATTGATGGAGGCTGGATTTGACCCAAACAGTGAATTATCCTAACAGGGCTTATTCACTTTTTTGACCAAGGGGGAAGAAAATTTCTTCCCCAACTGCGGTGAGATGATAACATTGTTATCTTGATACAAGATCATATTTTGACTCTCATGAATCAGTCAAGAGCTGAATGCTTGTGCTTGGAGTGTAATCGAAGTCCTTACCTGATATATCTCTCATCGGTTGAGTGGTCCTCCGTAAATCAACAGTTGGTCTTTATGGCTATGTCATGTGGGAGTATAAAGGGTTATATGTGGTTATTTCTGCCACATTCCAGTTTTTTCTCTTAAATTTAGAATTATCAACTTGCAGCTATATATAATGCTACAACACAAGCACTTATTTTCATTTTGAATGCAGTACAAAACACAAGAAAATGCAAGTATCGCTACTACTTGATTTTATTGTAATTCTGCGATGATATTTGTGCACTTCTTAAGTGCTGATACACCACTGTTGTCCTTCAAAATCAGTGAGCTACTCACGGTGGACCTCACATTCTGATAGTGGACTTTCCTCGAGTGCATGGGAGGAAATCAGAAATAAAGCGACATTGTGAATGCAATAGGACAAACAAATGTGTTCAACTTTCTATCAGATGTAATCAAGGTATAGTGCTGTTGTTTCTGATCATAAGTTTTACTATAGAGAGTGTAGAGCCTTATACATGTTTTCTGCTGAGTGATTACAGTCAATGGTTCGTGAAGCAAGTGCTGAGATGCCATCGGAAAGGAAGCAATCACTTCACGGAGCAGCTAAGCAATCTTCGAAGAGGGTTAACTTACGGAATAGGGGCAATCTTGCTGCTTATGTTGACTATTGGTGTGCTTGGTTGGGATTATGGAGAGATCTTAAGATCTCTCGGAACCCAATACCATCCAAATGCAGTACACCCATTTTTACTTTTAATTTGTAATGATTGGATTTATATTTTAACTAAGGAGAGAAATTGTTGGAGTGATCCTGTATTGAGTATTGCATAAGAATTTGGGAAAATTATGTGTAATGCTTACTCCACTCATGGGTTCAAGGATTTTAGTTGGTTAACGTCATAAATTTAACATGATATCAGATCCATGGTTCAGTTTGGTCTCGTGTGTGCCCATCTTTATTTGTGATTTATACGACAGAATTTAGTTAAAAACTTAAAAAAGAATCAGTTTGCACTGCGTCTTAGGATAATCTCATAGTTGGTATCACACAAGAGTATGAAAAATATAAGCGTGGTGTTTACTTATGGCCTAATAATTTGAGTTGGATGGCCCGGTAAGGCAGTAAGTTTAACATACATTAATGGGGTGTCCGGTTGCATGATAATTTTTTGTACACTTTCATGATAAAAACTTGTATTAAAATAAAAAGTAAACCAACTCATGACATAAAATTATCATGTTTGGAGGGATGTGATTACAAAAAAGAGTAACCACCGCACATGACCAAATAAAGTGGGGGACCACAAGAAAAAAGAAAGAGGTGAGACCCTCTTTTTTTGTTTAAGAAGAAAATCACTTTCAAAACATAAAATTGTCATGGTTGTCAAACACCTCTTTTAACAAGTTTTCTTATAATTTTTAAAAATTAAAATAAAAACCTCAATTATCATGCAACCAAACACCCCATAATCTCTTATTTTCTTTTTCAACGTTCAACGGTTACCTAGATTATGGAAATTATCCTTTATCACGGAAGTTATATGTTTTGATAAAGATTATTTCACAAGTTCTTCCCTACATAACATAATCTAACCAAATGCTTCCCAAGTAGCGCATACTGCGTACAATGACTTGGGCATTGTGGTCCACGATGAAAACAAATGCTTGAAACCTGGGATTCACATCATTCATGTTTTTCTCTCTTCATTTTTTTCTTGTCTATTATCAAGAGTATATGACTAATCTTAATGGGGGTGTTTGGTCACATGATAATGGAGATTTTTATTTTTAAAATTTGTAAGAAAAATTGTTAAAAAAGGTGTTTGACAACCATCAGGGCTGCAAATGAGTCGAGTCGAGTAGTACAGTGTTCAAGCTCGGCTCGTTTATTTTACACGAGTTCGAGTTCGAACTCGAGTTTTAGTGAGTACGTGGAACCCTTGTTCAAATTTGGTTCGTTTATTAATCGAGCTGAGTCGAGCTCGAACTCGAGTGGTAGTTAGACTAAAATTCAATTCATATTCAAACTCAAGCTATATACAAACTCTTTTATAAACCCAAAATCAATGAACAGTCATTTGTGAAACTTTAGATTTAACTCATTTATGAAACTCAATCTAAGTTTAAATTTAATTTTTTAATTACTTCATATATTTAAGTGATAATATATAAATATTAATACTTAAAAAATAATTTTTAAAAATAAATATATAATATAATATTTATCGAGCTGCTCGCGAGCTTATCGAGCCGAGCAGGAGTCTGTTCAAGCTCGACTCGTTTAATGGGTTGAACTTTTATTTTTTGTTCAAGCTTATTCATTTAACATAATAAATAAGTCGAGTCGAGTTTTTATCGAGTCGAGCTTTGAGTTACTTGTCAAGTGTATTAGTTCGTTTGCACCTCTAACAACCATGACAATTTTTATGTTTTGAAATTGATTTTCTTCTTAAACAAAAAAAGAGGGTCTCACTTTTTTTTCTTTCTTGTGGTCCCCCCCACTTTGTTTGGTCATGTATGGTAGTTACTCTTTTTTATCATCATATCCCTCCAAACATGTTAATTTTATGTCATGAGTTGGTTCACTTTTTATTTTTATACAAAATTTATCTTGAAAGTGTACACAAAATTATCATGCAACCAAACACCCCATAAGAGATGCTGTTTAACAACAAAGAATAGTTTAAACATCCGAAAAACTCAAATTCATGTTTAATCTTTGACTGAATATTCGAAAAGAGCTTAATAAATAGCCTTCTAACGTACTTCTCTCACTATTGCGATTTTGAGGTAAAAAGCTGGTCTTGCATCTTAAAAAGTAAGATGGAAGTTCATACATAAAAAGACATCAAATAACACACTAAAAAAATGCATAAGCAAAAAATAAGCATAGCAATGTCCGCCTGAATCAGAAATCAGAAATTAGAGCTGCTGTATCATGCAGCCTTAGAAGATGCTTGCTCCTACAGCTTCCTCTCCAGACTGCAGGCAACATTTTATATTTAAAAAAAAAATCTTCATTCTTTTGGCTCGTAGAGGACCAGGGTAGGGACCCTACTAAGCTACTCCGCCGGTTCATCTGACGCACACGCACCCCTTCCCACCTTATCGCTGCGTCCTAAACCCTAACGGAAACCCCACTTCTTGTCACCGCCGGTCACCATGGAGGACCTCGCAGCCCTCTCCGGTCTCCGCTCCGTTCCATCGTCATCATCCTCCGCTCCCTTCTTCCCTCTGCGAGACAGGACGCTCCTCCGCTTCCCCGTCTACCACTCTTCGCGTTCCTCAATTCCTTGCCGCCGCCATGGCCGTCTGTATACCAGGACGGTCGTTCGAGCCATGGCGTCGGGGAACGGAGGCGGGCAGGACGGCATTTCGTGGGAGAGACTATCCAGGTCTCTGAGGCGCGCATCAGAGAGTTTCTTGTCTGGTTTTGGGGAGCGGCTGAAACGGGAGACGGGATTGGATATGGAGGCGGCCAGTGCCGAGGTGCGGAGGGCGGTAGGTGGTGTGGAGGAAGCTACTAGGAAAGGATGGGAGACCGTCAAGCAGGTTAGGGTGGAATTGGTTCCTCGATTCGTGGATTGGAACAAGTGGGAACGCTGGAAGGTATCACGGTTATTTGCTTCTGAGTCTGTAGCTTCAGAGGGTTATGGTCTTCCAAGCATTACTACCGAGTCGTACTTATCGTTTCACTTTTATCTGCTGGGTACTTATTTCATTTTATGTAATATGTGATTCTTCAATTTTCATATGGTTATATTTGAAGGTTAATACAGATGTTTTTATTCACAGGATGTGAACAGTTGGGAACCTAAAAGAGTTGGGATTTTGATCCTGTACAGTATAGCCATTGTTCTTTCATCTCACAGAATCTACCTAGGTATTCTAGCTCCCCATCTAAATAAAGGCAAAAGAGAAATGACAGAGGCTTTTATGGAGGCACTGATTCCTGAGCCATCTCCGATCAATGTTCGAAAGTATGAGAATTTAGCATATAATTGCATTCCAAGTAGTTCCTTGTGTTTGTTATAGACTCGGTGATAGATGGAGAAATTTTGAACACTATTTCTGAAAATTCTTACATCATTGCGTATAACTTAGGCACTTGATGCATTCATTGTGCTTTCCACAGTGTCTGATGTGATTGATGTTTTTTTTCTTAGCATCTTGTTAGAAAAACCTTAGACAGTACATTATGAAATTAATTTACTTCTTAAAGTGTATGATTCTGATATATTGGTACAACAAAATCTGCCCACATTGCAAAGACACATCAATATTCAAAAACTGCTACAAGGCAAAAATATTAAATTATTTCATGTTTGTTAACATAGGCAAGACATGCCATAACCACACACACAAAAGACATGTCAATGTTCTTATGACAATAAGTTTGTCTATAGCACCTAGTGAAACCGCAATGTCCAACCAAGGTACTTTTGAACATACACAAGTTTAAACACAAACATACAAAATATGTGCCTTAAACACACCCAGAAGGACATATCAGTGTCATAATCACACAACTTCCTGTGAATCATCTTCATTTTTTATTATTCTCATCTTCAATTCCTCATCAATATCTAAAAATGCAAAGGTGTTTGGCAATGATTGTACAACTGTTTGTCTTGTTAATAAGAGATCTTTGATATCTTTTCATATTTTTCAACATTGTAATATTTGACTTATTTGTTATTTGAGCAGCTTTTTGAGAACAACAGTGAGAGGTAGATTCCTCAAATTTGTTAATCTCATCACACCACATAAAGAACTCACAAGTCCTTTTCTACATTTCATAAGGAATGATTATTTCTCATTATCAATTTATATCTACAAAGAGGACAGTACCATCACGTTGCATCTATTGAAATCTCTTCTTGAATTTTTTTTATCAGTTTGGCTTGTTTACCTTAGATTGTGTTAGAGCCTAGAACCTAGGTCTGCATCCAAATCTTATCATTCCATAGCATAAGTTGTGGAATCGGCCGATCCCTGGATTGGATTAGCCATTGTTGTTCCGATTCTCGGCCAAAAGACTGATCATGGAAAAATTCTGGCGGAATCAGCTGGATTGATTGGGATTGAAATCGGATTGATTTTTTTCTTTTTTTTTCTCAATCTCGGACGTGATTGGTCGGGATCGGAATTGGATTGTTTTTTTTCTCAATCTCGGCCATGATTGGTCGGGATTGGATCAGATCAGAATCATATTTTTTTTTTAAATTTACCTATTTGGGATTGAGAGTTTTCTCAGAGGGTTGGCTGATCCCATCCGGATTGGATCCACTGATCCGGGTCCCAATTCTGATTTCTCAATCTTTGTTCCATAGTGAAGTAAGCTTCATTTCCGGTAAGGTCGGTTTTTCTTCAGTGTATTGTACAATTCCTTTATAAGGGAATACTTGGAATTGGTTGAAAATTATCTATGAATTTTTGTTTATCTTGGTGATCACTATTGGAATGTTATTGTGATGTACTGCCTATTCATTCATAAAGATGTATTTATTATTTTCTGAAGGTTTAAGAAAGGCATATGGAGGAAGACGATGCCAAAAGGTCTGAAGATGAAGAAGTTTATCAAAGGCCCTGGTGGGTCACTTATTCAAGATGCTTCTTATGTTGGGGAGGATGCTTGGGATGATGAACCACAATCATCTAAGGATAGTATTATAAGTATCATTGATGATGATGTGAAATTAAATGCAAAACAGAAGGAAGAGCTTATGGAAACATTTAATTCTGCAGGTTGGTATATAATACCTTTATATTCACTCAGCTTTATCATACTTTTAACATATAACGTGGCAGATGCACTCTTTTGAATAAACATCCGTATATACCTGAGATTTGTGTATAAACTCTGTTTTGTTTTTTTGGAATATGCACCTATACATATTCTATGTTTTTCCCCTATAATTGGTGCCTCTTCCTTAGTTTTACAAATAACTTGGATAAACTATTTTTGAATTTTTTACCTAGAAGCTTATGAAATTACTTACTTTATAAAATTGCAAATGCATTTCTCTAACATTATAAATGTATACTTCTGAATTTCCATAGTATTATCTACCTGTGCCTTACATTTCACCACTACTAAGAGGTTGTCAGCCTGTTAACGAGCGGGTAGGTGAGCTGCCCCTTTGACCAGGTTGACCAGTCATCCTGCTGTAGCCACTGGCTGGCAAGTTCCGGCCGCCACTTCTTCCAAGGAATCCCAGATACCTTCTTCCTCTGCACTTCTATGTCCCCTTCTCACTTTTTCCCTAAGATATTTGCTTTCTCTACAATTGAGACCGAATCAAGGATCGCGAGATCGGAATCAAAATCAGGATCGGTGGGTACTGATCTGATCCGGATTGGATCGGATCGGACCGATTCCGACCGATCCAATGGAAGAAAATTGATCCAGAATCGGTAAGCAAAAAAAGGAAAAAATCGATCTGATTCCGATTCCGGACCGATTCTGGCGATCCTGGTTGATCCGACTAGAATAGCAAAAAAATAAAAAAAATGATCCGATTCTGATCCTGACCGATTCGGCCGATCCGATTCCAATTCCGACCGATCCGGCCGATCCCGACCGATTCTACCGGAACTTTTTTCTGGATCAATCCTTTGGCCAAGAATCGCCGATCCGATCTGCGATCTATGGATTGGATTGGACAAATTCATCTTGATTTTGGCCGATTCGGCTTGAATTTTTTTAAATCAGGATTCCAATTCCGATTCCGATCCAATTTGACCGATTTGACCGATTCTGGCAGAATTCAGGTCAGAATCGGTCCTTCAAGTGGGTCAATCCGATTCGATTCCATAATTGGCTGATTTCGATCCGATTTGATCGATTCTGCAATTTATGTTCAACTCTAATATTGAACTGTTTGGGACTACGACAATGCTCCTTATATAAGGAAGCATTGGTGAATTACAAAAAGACCATACTGTTTGACTATTTACAATATGGACTGAGCAGTACAAAAATCAAAATCCAATTAAACTCCTTAAAAAAATGGGTCCCCATCACTGGGCCACCTTCTTGAATGTCTCCACCCCCAAAAGAAAGAATGGTATCCTACTATCCTCTTTATGATGCACCATTTTGTTGGAAGCTCCTCCACCCTGAGTCCTAACAATCCCAAAATCTGGTAACCGTGCTGAAAGTATGACCTTAGAGCCTGAGGATCCCATGTATTTCATGTTAAAGCTGAAAATCTTCATGAAAATACACCAGGCTCACCAATGCTTCACCAAAGGCGAATGTTGGTGGATCAGCTGGTTGACATCCTGTAATGTTGGCTGATAAGGATTAGGATCAGTCAATCTTGTATTGAGATTGGCACCAGCTTATCTGATCCCAAGGGGGAGACCCATCCTGGAGTGAACCTCACTTAGGATCAGATTGGATTGGATCTGGATGAATTAGCTAGGATTGGCCTTTGTGGTTTGATTCTAGGTTAATCTGGTTGAACTGGCTTGGCCTGACTGAGGTTGGCCAGGATCGGCTGATCTTAAGCCTGGGCAGGCTGATCTTCGCTTAAAACCTGTTGGATCGGCTGACTTTTGGCTGATCTTGGGCTTCTTGCCACCAATCCGACTGACTGGATCTTGTTCTGGATGGGGATCAAGGAATGCTATATTGGGATTGGTCCCTGATGCAGCCAATCCCAGGGGATCTAAACTCTGATTGGGATCAACCCTGGATAGTCCAGGTGCCAATCTCAATCCAGTGTTCCTTGCCTCCAATGCATTCCCAATTTCTTTTCTTTTTTTTAGAACCACTGACCATCCACCAAGCAAGACTCCGGCCATGTTTTGGTCTTGGCTGCCTATGTGATTTAAGGTGCATCCGCCACTTTATTTAATATCATCCTGATGCGGAACTAACATGGACCGAGAGTGTAGGACATTAATGAAAACACTCTTTAAGAATTTTCAAGTAAATCTTCAACTTAAAACAGTCGAATATGTCAAGATTGGCTTACCTCTGTTAGCACTAGAAATTGGACCAGCGAACTTTTATCCATTTTAGAAAATAATCAGGAATTTAAACAATGAAAATTTTCTCAAATCAACCAATAGATCTAATTCCATCAACTAATTAACGAAATCGATTTCTGATAGTTTTCAATTGGATTTGAAGATAACCTCTCAATTTACGCTAGCTACTTGATGTTTCGGGCTAGGTTCCTAACGCACGTTGAGTATGGCATTCGAGTCGTATAATAGAAAAGCAAGTAAACATACAAGGACTTATGAGTAAGAGAGTACCTCCACACAGTAGTGTGGGTGTCGGCCCGGCTGGATATGGTCACGATCCAATATACAATTTCACTCAATAGGCGTTACAACCTTAAAACATAGACCCACACCTCGCAGGGTGGTAATAGGTCAAACAAACAAAGGGGATCGTGACCGGATCCAGGTTGACGAGCTACCAGAAGAAACCGAAATGAAGTTGTTGAACCAGAGTGTTAATAAAAATTCAGTTTCACAGCTCAGTAGTTGTTCGTTGAAGGAATCAGCCGCCACTAACTCGTAATCAGCTGGTCTTAAACCGGAACAGCAGGCAGCTCCGTAGAGTCACCGGTACTGTAATCGGAACGTGACCATTCCACCGGATTATTCAGAAAAAACAGGAGAATCACTGCCACCAACCAGAGAACCAAGTGAATAGCGGCTTACTGGATAGGACCAGTGTAGTATCAGAAGTTTATTGGAATGGACCAGTGTAGTATCCGAGATTTACTGGAAGGGACCAGTGTAGTATCAGAGGTTTACTGGAATGGATCAGTGTAATATCCGTGGCTCAACCGTTCAAGACCACAAGGAAACGCAGTTATTCACTGGAGATGGACCAGTGATGGCAATGAAACCAACTGAACTGATAATCCGGACTAGGTCTTAATGAGACCGTGGCATTCATCATATGCCTTCAACGTCGATCCAACAAGGAAATCATTGATCATATTGATCTCAGCGAGCTGTGCAATGACTTCATCGTTCGGAGAACTAGTCATTGTTATCCTTAATCCGAAAACCAGTCGCGCAAACCAGAGAATCAAGACATGTCGAAACAGCTTTAGGACTAGTTCCGGACGCGTCTCCAGCTTGGGGCTAAGCCACCAAAGCGGACGTTCTCAGATCTTGAGGACTCAACAGGTGCTAAAATGAATGAACGCAGCCAGGACCAGTTCATTTGCAGGACGTCAACGACATAAGAAGTGTCGAGACGGGCGGTGCATCAGATCTGGAAGTACTGAATGTCGCTACGTGTTCGACTGAATGGAAACGTCTGTAAACATGGTGCTGATACTTAGCTGGATGGCTGAACGCCGAGTAACATCCACCAGAGATGGAACAACAAGTCGCTGGGTGCTGCGTAAAGAGATCCGCCTTATGAAATAGCCATAGACGTTGGAGTGGAGGAAGAAATCCCGGTGGAAGTAACATAAACAGACAGCCAGCCTTCGACGCTTGAAGGCATAGAAGGACCGCCACCCGGAAGGAGTGGAACCGATGATGTCTTGCAGGAAGAAGCAGCTCCGCAGGATCCAGGCGAACGGCTAATCACCAAGCACTATACGGACCAAATCATACTATCTAAACTAGGGAGGAAGGCATGAAGAAAACCAAGGGTCGCAAGCCACTCAAAACGAACAGCAGGAAGAAGAAGCTACAATAGAGGAACCCTAGGACAAATGAAACTGGATGCGCCAACAGAAAAAAATGACCTTCTCTTTCATGCTCCGGCGAACAGCGCACCTTTGCCTCCTCTTAAAGGAGCTGTACAATGAATAAAAAAAAGAAAAAAAAGTGACCAGAGCGTAATGGGCCTGTGGCACCAAAGTGTTGCGGGTGGCCCATTGTCTCCTGTTCAAGGTAAAAGACAAAATAGAAATCCTACGTAATGGGCTTACACTAAAATAGCCCAAAAGACTGTTACGTATAAGCAGAAAATTGGGCCAGATTTGAAATCAATGGTGGCCCCAATAGGAAATGACGAAAAAAATAAAAGAAATTATTGTAAATCCCTCTTTCTTTGACGCCGGTAAAATTTCCCAAACCGATTTGGGCCAATGTCCCCATTACATCCATTGACAGCTTCATCCAGCTTCATCCGCACTTCTATCTTTCTGCCGCAAGTGGCAGAACCTTGTCCACCCCCAGACTCTGCATACTGCGCATTCTGTATCTACACAAGGCTGGCTAATGGCCCTTCCCCAAACATCTGGCACATTTACCTTGAATGGATGAGGGACAGTTCCTAATCTCTGCGTACCTCTATGTTCAACTTTCTTCATTTCAGGAAATAGCCTCTGTCAAGTAGAGTTGCTTACAAAAGGTTCTCTTCCTGCTACTGACCATCTTCCAAGTTCAACCCCTTGAAGAATTCTCTTCTTTGGAGCTTCTGGTCTTCTTTGTTGTCTCCAAACTCTTCTTCTTACTAGGAGGCGTTGGTGGGGAGCAGAGGTCTCTGGCAAGGGCAGCTGGAGCCTAAGCCAGGTTTTTGATGGCTGCCCTATACACTCTTGCATAACATCTGCCCCACCCGCCAGACTTCATTCTCTTCAAAAAGTTCTAAAAATGATGCCCGTCTCTTCTTTCCATAGAGGAAATTGGTACTTTTGACCGATAACCCCATAGATCATATAATTTGCTAGAGGTACCCTAGTCATGTAAATAAATTTCATTTCTTTACTTTTTCATAATTTTCAAGGTGGATGGTAACACATGCAGTAGATGGAAAAAGAAGCAAGCAGTGTATATATAATGGCCCAGGCAACAAACTGGTCACCGTTACCCTATTCCAACCATAAAAGTGAACAAAATGAAGTTAAATGACGAGGGAACTACAGTTGTGGGTGCCATTCAAGGGCTGTATTTGATTTACTTAGAAGGTAATCTTTACAACCATGCTTAGCTTCTGAAATTATACAATTTCTTTTCAACTAGAGTCCAAGATCTTGTGCAGAATCATCAACCACGTATCATGAATCATGACCATTCTTCCCTGCCTAAAATTGGGGACTCCACACTTTTGAATAGATGCATTGTGAAGGCAGTTTAACTAGATAGAAGCAATTCATATGATATCCAAAGATTCCTGCTACTGGTTGGGACACTGCCCTAAACCGATATTCCTGGCATACCTGCTCCAATGACATTTTACTTTTGTGAAGGTTTCAATTACAAATTTGGAATATCTGAGTTCATACCTTTTTTTTATTGAAACAACTTCCTTTTTTACTACATGTATTAAAATCATGGTTCACCTTCGCCAGATCGGGATCAGCTGTGGCCGATTCTGTTTTGATGCTGGTGGGCGAATATGGCTATAAATTCAGTTGTAATTGGCCATGATCATCCAAAATCTGCTAGATTGGTTGATTTCATGACTGGATAAGCCAATTTGGTATGACCCACCTCTGCTTGTATGAGATTGGACAGTCCAGCTGAGTAGGAATTGACCAATTCTGGCCTGGCTTGGGCTGAGCCAAGGCTTAATTGACCCAGTTTAGGCTGATTCCTGGCTTTCGGCTGATCTGGTCTAATCTGGAAATTCTGGAATGGGATCATCCCTGGTCGATTGAGGGTCTGATACCAACCCTGTCTTCCTTGATTAAAATATTTTTTCTTTTTCATGTACTTGCATGTATCTTTCTGCCTTAAGAGGGAGACCATGTTGGTGGCACATGGCGTGAAAGGCTTCGAGCATGGAAAGAAATCCTGGACAATGATAGGTTGGTTGAGCAAGCTGTTTCATTAAATGCAAGGTATGTGGTTGACTTTGACATGGAAGAGGTAGAGAAGAGCCTGCTAAAAGAAGTTGTTGAAAAGGTATCAGATACGGATGGTAGCAAAGCTTTGTGGATTTCTAAGAGATGGTGGTGCTATCGTCCGAAGTTGCCATACATGTATTTTCTTAATAAATTGGATTGCTCTGAGGTAATGCATCCAGTGCACTTGAAATAGAATTTATACAAGTTTTGATCACATCCTTTTTTTGCATCCATTGTCTCTTATACAACTGTTTTGCCACAATTTTCTTGGACTGCATAATTGGTTCATCTTCGTTTTTAATACATGTCTGTGCATGCACTCAGATAGCATAGCATAGATGGTGCATGCACATTACACAGCATCATGCTTTGGAGGATCAGCCGATCCAGATTGGTTTGGCTGGTGCCAGCTCGATCTGGGGGAGCCTGTCCCAGGGCCAATTTCTACCGTGATCAAGATATGAATGAATCGGTTGATTCCAGGCCAACACAGGTGGGATCAGGGTCTCTAGCGGTGGGCGCCGCCACCCTGTTCTACACTTCGTATCAGGCCCGATCCAGAGCAATCCTGGATTGATTTTTCTTATCGTGGATAGGCCAAGCTGGGTGATCTGGTCCCTCTCTGGACCTGGATCATACCTACTCTACCCTGATCTTGACCAATAATGCCTTGCATAGCATCAATGAAAAAAAATTCTATCTGTGATTAATTCTCATGCTTAAGGGAAGTTCACGGTTCAATGTGGTCCAGTTTTGGACCATTTTTTAAAACCGAAATTAACTAGTCCAGTTAAAATCTAAAACTGAAAATGACTTGTTCAGTTTGGTTAAAACCATTGGTTTTTTATTAGATATAATTTTAAAAAAATTAAATTGTCAAAAAATAATGTATATTTAAATAAATTAAATTTATTAATGATGCACCATTAAAAAACAACCCAAAGATCTATTTAACTCAATTGTGAATATTACTTACCTATTAGTATAGTTTTATAGATAAAAAGCATGGATCTATTTTTATAGGGCTGATGTTGGGACTCAAAGTCCTCAACACTGTCACCCCCTCCACCCTCCAACCTCCAGGCTACAGCTGCCTGACCAGCAGCCAGAAGGGCCTGGCCCAGAGCCCAGGCAGCCAGCCTAGGAGGATCAGCCTGACGGGCCTGTTGCAGGCCCAGCTAAGACAGTGTGCAGCTGTAGGGCGCTTCCAGGTGGACCAGGCCCACGTGCAGAGAGATCAGGTCCCATTGACTTGGTTAACTAACTGGTTTGGGCTGGTTTAGAGAAGAGCTGAACCGTACCAAACCGATAAAATTTTATCAGTTTGGTTTGGTTCAAGAAACCAAACAGCCAAACCTCTGAATCGAGCAGAACCGGTCATTCGGTTGGTTTGGTTTACCGGTTGGGATGAACACCCCTTTAAGGAAGTTTTTCTTTGCAAAATTATAAGAGTTTCTGCTTCATTTGTGCACTTTGAAGTGTTGTCTGCATTTTCATTTGTTGCTTTGCACTGTTTCCTGTATTTGTTTGTCCCTACTTAGAATCTTCATATGGAATTAGAAAACAAGATGATATAAACGCATGAAAGACATAAGTGGCAACATATCTTATTATTACTTTTGTTGCTTGTGAGAACTTTATTACTTTTGTTTAGTTGCATAAGTCCTGTCATCTGCTTACCCTATCTAGTGTCATCTTTTATCCGTTATTTGAGAAGTGGGTGGTGTCCTGTGGTTATTCTTCATCAAGCTGCGACATTCATCAAGGATCGGGAGTTTGCACTTTCCGGATGGCTGAGAGACCCGACCTCGTTCAACTGCATGTTTTTGGCTTGGGAGTCGTTGTACTTGTTGTGTGAACCCCAATTACTTCCATCTTGGCAGAAAATTGGCTGGTTCTTTCTATCTTTTCCTTTTTCAGATTGTTATCTTTGACTTTTCTGTCTTAGTTTTGTGTTTTGTTATTGACATTTTAATGAATTATGACATCTTTTTGTCACATTTAAACTTATTGTCAAAATGTGATGCAACTCTATCATGAAAATTACAAACATGAAACGTCCATCCTCCAAAGCTTGTTTGGTCACATTGATGGCTTTAGATGATGAATTAATGTAGATCAGAAAAACTCTTGCTCAAGAAAGGCAATGGTCACTATAAATTATAAAATGTCTGCGGTAAATGACATAACATGGATTCCATCAAGATGGGGGCATAACTCCACCTTGGTACAAGTTTACTTGTGCTTTGTTGGTTTTATGTCTGGATAAAATAGTGCTATGAAATGAGAACGTTAAGTTGAATGAGTGATCTGTTGGAACCTCGAATTTCCTCGTCCTCTCTTTCTAAAGAGGAAAAGAAATTATTTTTGGCGATTAGAATTCCTTTTTGAAATTCTTTTTCTTCTTTTGGACTAGCATTGACTACTATGAAAATATGTGGTATTCATAGGAGTATTAGCTAATTTGATGTGGTATTATTTTATAGGAACACCGATGGTTCCACAGATTTGCTAAGTGTCGATATGGGTATCACCCACCACTTAGATGATCTGAACCACAATTTAATTTATGAGGTTATCTGAGTTCTTTGAAAATAAATTTTGACCTCTCTCCACCGGACTTGCGATATTCCGGTGTTAATTACATCGAGCGAACACTCGAATACCCTTGATTGACCGTCACAGCAACATATTGATCGGAAGTCATTCATCCACATAAAGAAAGCTGTAAGACATATCCCCATGGCCTTATGAGATGGAATAAATTAAATAAATCATTTAAACAATTTTCAAACTTAATCAAATAATTAAACTTGATTAAATCAAATCAAATCAAATAATCAAATCAAATCAAATAAGTAAATTTGATTAAATCAAATCAGATAATTACTTATTTATTAACAAAAATGCCATCATAATCAAATCAAATTCATGTCATAAAATCATACTGTGGACACCGAAAATTTTCAAATTAAGATTAAATCAAGTCAAATCTCCAATGAGCTATATGGTTCAACTTTCAAATATACCATTTAGTTTGGTTCACTTTGGTTGCCATTTCATGCATGAAATAGCTCAAGATTAAGGCCAATTTGCGTAACCCATCAAGGGTTGATCTAAGTCCAGCTCAATGCGCCCGTTACACATGTTTGGTGGGCTAATTGTAGTCCTAAAATAGGCCCATTACGATGGCCTTTTTTTCTGTTGGTCTCCATGGTGCAGTTGTGACAGGGACATCCACGTCAGCTTATATGGACGCCCGCGGGAGGCCGGCGGGACTTGCCTCAACATGCTGTCGCGAGCTCCTCCAAAACGGCAGGGAATCCACATCACCGGAAGTTGCCGTCGTCGGCACCACCCCCCAAGGAAGGCAAGCGACCGCAACGAGGAAGAACCTTCCTCCATTACCGTTTGCCGAATGAAGGGGAAGGGCAAGTTGCGGTACCGCGGGATCCTCCATCCCGCAATCAACGCGAACGGAATAGAGGCAGGGCGACCTTCTATTCCTAGGCGGAGGGAGTTCGAGGATAAGAAGAGGGGACCCGGGCGGAGGGACAAAGCTTGGCGCAGAGGAGAGGGGTGCCGGAGAGCATGGAATGCGATCTCCCGAGAATCTCTCGAGATCTCCCGAGAATCTCTTTTCTTCCATGAGTCCGAGAAACGAGATCGCCGAAACGAGAATATCTATGTAATTCCTGTGATACCTTGATCTTCTCCGCCTATTATTATCCCCAACTTGTTAGATGATCTTGTTAAGTTTCCTTCTTATATTGCCAACTTTATTATGGAATCCTTCCACATATTCATCTAAATATTATTGTTTGATAAAATTTCATAGCTTAATATTTTAATAACTATATATGTTCAATTGACCCAAAATGTTATCAATCTCCTATCTATATTGTTCAAGATAAAACTTTGATCTGACATAAGATCCTTTATATGTCTCATGCTAACAATAGTTCACCATCTCTATATTACGTTTTTAATTCTCTCATGACTTATTTTAATATTTAATATGAGTTCTCTTGTCCTTTTTAAAGAGATTATATGACATTCTACCTCTAAACATGCACATTGATTGGTATTTCCAAGATCTAATCCCTTGAGATTTTTTCGAGATCTTTTATCTTCAATCTCCGTGAGATAAAATATAGATGTGAGATGACAATCATTGGGTAAAGTATACCCTACATAGATGAAATCCGAGATACGATCTCCCGAGATTTTTCCGAGAATCTCACGAGATCTCTTCTCTTTCACGCTTCCGAGATGAAGCCGAGATCCGAGACGACAATCCTTGCCGGAGAGGCCCGGGAGAGGAAACGGAAGACAGAAAAAGGAGGAGGAGGGAACAAGAGAGGCCGCACCTATCCGAGTTCCCCGTCGGAACTGCCGGAGCCGTCGGGATCACCGGAGGTAGCTGTCCTTCGCCGGAGCCATCAAGCTCGCCGCCGCGGAAGCCGTTAGAGCACTAAGCCGCTGCCGCCACCGTCAAGGCCCTAAGCCGCTGCCGCCACCTCCGGAGAGGCCATCCTCCTCCTCCCCTAGGGTCGCCGGCCCCTTCTCCTTCTTCCTCGGGAGCCGCCGTCGTCAAACAGGGCCGGAGCTACCGCCAGGTGCCGCCGTGATGCCGAAAAGCCCCGCGCGGGACTGTAGCCAAAGGGGGGGGGAAATATGTCTCCCCCACTATGCTCCACGCTGGAAAATCGTGGGACCCGCCAGGAGAAGAAAAAGCAAAAAAAAAAAAGGGGCGCGACCGGCCGAAGCCAACCGGCCCCCGCTGAAGCACCCGCCGGTCCAGAACAGGAGTGGTCCGGTCCAAACAGTGGACCGGGTTTTTCATCTGGTTGAAACAGCACCCTGCGCATACACTGCAGGACCCTTCAACAAAAATAAAAATAAAATTCAAATTCAAATTAAAAGGATCTTCACCCAGGAGTCTTGGGATAGCCACGCGCTAAACCATAGACCGACGAGGTGGGGTCCTTGGGAGATCCTCCACAAGTCCTTCTGGACCGGGGCTACTCTCCCTCAATTTGGTTAATAATAAATGTGGGGTTAATTTCCAATTTTTCCCAAAATCCATTCAATTTTAAGTCTCTTAATGCCTATAAAAGGCCGTATGAGATTTAATTTTCATTGTGGGGTCAATTTCTGATTCCCCAAAATCCATTCAATTTTAAGTCTCTTAATGCCTATAAAAGGTCATATGAGATTTAATTTTCTTTGTGGGGTCGATTTTCGATACCCAAAATTCATTTGAGATAAATTTCTTAATGCTCACAAAGAGCCATGAGCAATTTAATCTTAAAAAAAAAAGAGTTGTTATTTTTATGCCCATGCAGGGCCATGAAAAAAATTAGCTCGGAGTTAAGTTTTGTGAAATGTCTCCATACATGCAGGGTATTCATGTCTCAAAATTTAATTTCAACTAAAAAAATTCAAAGAATTCCAAATTAAATAAATTCAATTTAAACCAAATCAAGTTAAATCACATAAATCAATTTTAACCAAATGATTAAAATAACAACCCATAAATAAAACTCAACTTCTCAAAAATAACCCAAATCAAATTCCCAAACAAATTTTAATAAACAAACCAAATCCAAAGATAAGTCAAGCAAATTTAAATCAAACTTCTTAAAATAAAATTCAAGCACCAATCAAATTCAATTTAAATCCAACTCTTAAATTAAACTCAAGATAATCAAACAAAACTAAATCAAACAAATTTCAAGCCAAATCTAACTTGATCACATTTAAATCAATCCAAATCTTTTTTTAATCAAACCCTAAAACAAGTTAACTTTAACCAAACAAATTTAAAACAAACTGAAATTGAATTAATCCATGAACAACTTTTAACTCAAATCAATTCTAACCAAATAAACCCAAATTCAAAACCTGCAACCAAAATCTGAAATAAAAAATACAGCAATTTGTAATTCTGAATTTGTAAGATCCGAAAATTGAACTTAATCCTTTTAAAAGCCTAAAATCTGAAATATGGGAGATAAGGTTCGGAATCTGAAATCTGAACACCCAGATCTGAAATTGAAAGTCTAAAAATCTGCAGTTTCTAATTCAAAAATCTGAACTCCAAGGATTTAAATCTGAATGTCTATCCAAAGATGAGAAAATCTGCAAATCCAGAAAATTGTAAAATCCGAAATCAGAATCTGTAAAGCCCAGAATCTGAAATCTAAATCTTCACATAATGTCCAAATCAAACAATTCCAAACAAATCACAAACTCAATTAAATTCATAAACAAAATCTGAGAATCTGAAGTCTGAAATCTGCAGGAGATCCGAACCAAAATTCTGAAATTTGAATTTCAAAGATTGAAACTAGTACAAGTCAGAGGCTGATCCGTAGATAGGTGGTCCCAAACCATTCAAACCCATAAGAAAATTCAAATTCAAAGTTGTTCCAAATCATTCCACATAAAATCTGAAAATTGCATAAGAAAATCCAGAAGTTGTCAAATTTATTAAATCTAAATTCCCCAGAATCAAACAACCAGAATTTAATTAATTTCAACCAACTCCAATCAAACTAAATTTAAATAATTCAATCCCAACAAAAATAAAAAAAAATCAGCTTTAACTAATCAAATACAAATCAATTCAAATCAAATTAAATTCAAATTAACCAATCAAATCAAAATTCAAACTAACAAATTTAATTAAACTAACTCAATTTTAATCAAATTCAATCCAATCTAAATCAATCAAAGTCAACCAAAGAAATCTCTCAAATTAAATTCAAGTAAATCAATTCCAGACAAATTCATTCCAAACAAACTTAAAAATCAATTAATCAACCCAAATTGAATAAAATTCAAATCAAATTAAAACTCACACTAAAATCCAAATTTCAACCAATTTAAGTGAAACTTAAATTCAAACTAAGTCAAATCAAACTCTCCAAATCAAATCCTAATCAAACTTAAATTCAACTCAAACTAAATTCGAAACAATCAAACCAATTCAACTCAAATCAATTTTAATCAATTCAATTCAAATCAATTCAATTCAACTTAAATCAAAATACAATTCAAACAAAAATTCAAACAAATCAAATGCTTGCCTTCCGTCAAATTCATGGGACCGTTTTCTCCTATGTGTGTATGTGAACGCTTATTTCTGCGGATGTATGTTTTCTCCGTTCCAACGGATTGCTATGACGTTTAATCAAGGGTATTCGAGAAATCTCGATGTAATTAACGTCGGATCTTCGCACCATCCGACGGGGAGAGGTCAAAATTAATTTCAAAGAACCTAACAACCTCAACACATAATTTTGACCCTAGTTAGTACTTTTATGAAATATCATCTATTTTCTTACAAAGTCAATGCTAAGGTCAAACCTAATTCAAATTCAAGAGGAAAATGAATTTCTGAAACAAAAAGAAATCAAATCTTTTTGTTAAATTTGAGGTTACACCACATACATAAAAAATGACTACAAAGGGTTACAAAACATGTTAAGTTTAAATCTGACTTAACCATAAAAAATTAAATCAACCCAAATAGATAATGCTACTTAATTAAATAAGTATGTATAACTAAATCCAAATCAAACAAATGATCAAAACGTTAATAAAATGTTAACATAATCCAACCAAAATTATGTCATTAAATAATGCATAAAAAATGTCAACCAATGACTACAAAAACAAGTTATGTTGGATTAAAATCAACCATGAAAAATTAAAGTGATCAATATTATTAAGAACAAATCTTAATAATAATAAGAAATTCACTTAAATCAAGCAAAAAAATGCTAATAAACACACTAAAAAAATGGAAATTAATTCCTACAAATAAAAAAGGAGATCAACTCAAAATTGTCTAAGTCAACAAATGACCAAAGACATAAACAAAACAAAACAAATCAAATCTTAAATCAAAAAGAAAATCAATGGACCCAAACTTAAAGTTTGAATTAAGTTCAACCAAATTCCATCTCATAAGGCCATGGGGATATGTCTTCCAGCTTTGTGTTTATGTGGATGTATGACTTCCGTTCAATATGTTGCTGTGACGGTCAATTAAGGGTTTTCGAGTGTTTGCTCGATGTAATTAACACCGGAATGTAGCAAGTCCGGTGGAGAGAGGTCAAATTTTATTTTCAAAGAACTCATAAAACATCATAAATTAAATTGTGGTTCAGATCATCTAAGTAGTGGGTGATACCCATGTCGACGCTTAGCAAATATGTGGAACCATCGGTGTTCCTATAAAATAATACCACATCAAATTAGCTAATACTCCTATGAATACCACATATTTTCATAGTAGTCAATGCTAGTCCAAAAGAAGGAAAAGAATTTCAAAAAGGAATTCTAATCTCCAACCAAAATTTCTTTTCCTCTTTAAAAAGAGAGGATGAGAAAATTCGAGGTTCCAACATGATCATACTAGAATAGATACAATCAGAAATGAATATATTAGAGAAAATGTAAGAGTAGCAATGATTGTAGATAAATTGAAAGAAGTGAGATTGAGATAGTTTGGACATATTAAACATAGACCTAAGGAGGCTCCAATAAAAAATTAGAAAATATTAAAATAACAAACACAAAAAAGGATGTGAGAGACCTAGGTTAACTTGGAAGAGGGTACTTCAATATGATTTAAAGGATTTAAATATCTCTGAAGAAGTAACTCAGAATCGATGAGTAGAGAAAGATAATTCATATGGCTGACTCCAAGTAATTTTAGACTAAGGCTGTTGAGTTGAGTTGATGTCTAGATAAATGAGAAGGGTTACAGTATGTGATAGTCAATGTAACTTTTATAAAAGATAATTCTGATTTTGCTTAAAATTGTTAATTTTTTCTGGAAGTTTTTTTTGGAGGACTGTTGCAGGCCTGTGCTTAATTCTAGTTTTAGCACAAAATCTTCACATGGGGTGGGTAATTTTGTTGATCGCTTTTTCGGGAGGAAGTGAGTGAGGTCATTTTCTTCATAGAAGCCTGCAGCTCCCAAGGTCCTGATGGTTTCTTCCTTGGCTTATGTTGAGACCTCTGGCAACTACTAAGGACATTGTTGTATCTGTTCAGGATTTCCCAGCAGCTCTCTTCTTTTATTGTTCGTATCCTAACAAAGAGAAGGTTTGTACCTCCTTTTGTGTTTTCTCTGTACATGTCGCCAAATAATGATATTTATTTTTATATTAGTTGTACAAATGTACTGTTCAGTGTGTATCATTAAAATAAATGATCTTTCTGAGCTAGGTTGCTGCAGTTGTCTTCTCAGAGGATCTGAAGAGGGTCTATGTCACAATGAAAGAAGGATTCCCACTGGAGTATATTGTAAGCTTATCCACTAACTTCATAGGGCTTCTTATTGTTAGTACTTTACAGCCTGTTTGGTAACAAGTGAAGTCGATATTGATATAAATTATCACAAGTTATTTGGTTATTGATATCAATTTTAAATTTTTAGTACAAGATATTTATCGTAATACAAGCATTTACTTGTATCATTTTTGTTATTGATACTCTATCCTCTAGAAATATCAATATCAAAATTGGTATGGTATCATTTTTTATACTCTACCAAACGTGGTGTTAATTTTTGGAAGATAACCCAGAAACTTAGTTTCTTTTTGGTGCATTTCTTGTGAATTAATTGACCCAAAATAAATTATTTATATAGGTTGATATTCCTCTTGATCCTCACTTATTTGAAACCATCTCAAGTTCTGGTGTTGAAGTGGATCTTCTACAGAAGAAGAATGTTCATTATTTTCTCAAGGTGGTTTTTGCATTAGCACCAGGAATAATAATTTTGTGGCTTATAAGGGAATCTGTGATGCTTTTGCACATAACGTCTCGACGGTTTCTGTACAAAAAATATAACCAGCTATTTGACATGGCTTACGCTGAGAACTTCATCCTGGTAAGGTCTTCTTCATTTCAATGTTTGAATCTCATATCACATTCTTATTATTAATTGACATGTCCCTTGGGTTTTTAATTGTCATGGCTGCAAATTTTATTGATACCATCATTTTGCATGAATATGCAGCCTGCTGGTAGTGCAGATGAGACTCAGTCAATGTATAAGGAAGTTGTTTTAGGGGGTGACGTATGGGACCTATTGGATGAGTTAATGATATATATGCGCAATCCTATGCAATATTATGGAAAGGAAGTTGCATTTGTTCGGGTATTCTATTTGATTATTCTTTTTGTTTACTTTTTTTGCTTATTTTTGTTCTTAAACTATCTAGTTAATGCATTTGATGTTATGATGTGCTTCAAGTTTGGTTGATCTTCTTGCTTGTACCACCTTAGGGAGTCCTCCTCTCTGGTCCTCCCGGAACAGGCAAAACACTTTTTGCAAGAACACTTGCGAAGGAAAGTGGCATGCCTTTTGTCTTTGCTTCTGGTGCAGAATTTACGGATAGCGAAAAAAGCGGAGCTGCTAGAATTAATGAGATTTTTTCTATTGCTAGAAGAAATGTAAGCTTTCTTTTTTACTTGAATTCCTTTCTCCTTCTGTTACAGTAAAATCTGAGAATTTGCCATCCATCATTTACTTATTTGACTTATTTGTAATTTGTGGTTCATCCAAAGTATGAATACACTTGAAATGGTATAAGGTAATGCTTCAAGGTTGGATGTTCATTAATTTCTCATCTCAACTGCGAGGACCTTATATTTGTTTTGCAGAGATAATGCTTTAAGGTTGGATGTTCATTAATTTCTCATCTCAACTGCGAGGACCTTATATTTGTTTTGCAGAGATCAGCCCAGGGGGTGATGCACAGCCTTGGATTCACCATATACATGCACAATTTAGCTTTAAAGTACCATTTAAGTTTCAAAGCTTTTATGAATGCACAGATAAATAATTGTCTGGTACAATCTGAAATTACTTCATATTGGCAACATCCCCAGGGACTGAGGGAGTGCTTGCAGGCTTTAAACTTGCCTTGATACGAACATAAAGAACATAACGTCATCCTTCATCTTGGTTCAGCAGTGTTGGCACTCAAAAAATTGATACGTATATCACATACGTGTTAAAAAAAAAAGAAAAAGGAGAAAGAAAAAAAGAGGGAAAACGGGCCAGCAATTGAGAGGAGAGCGGCCGGGCCAGGAACTGAGGTCCGAAACAGCCCAATCGGGCCAGCATCCATGGAGCCAGCAACCGGCCCATGGATGCCATCTCCTCTATAACCAGTCCACGTCAAAAAAAAATTAAATAAAGAGAAGGAGCTGTCGGAGTAAGGAAGGGAATCGTCTCCCCATCGGACTCTACCCCGGAGCCAATCCAGCGACAGCAGGAAACTGCCGTGAGAAGCCGATAGAGGATAACAGAGAGGGCAAGTCAATCCCGTAGGCGACGGGATTGCTCCGAGTCCTTCTCGGAGCCGCATCTCCCATCTCGGGAAGTCTCCTGACGGAGGAAGGATACCACCGAGCCTATAAGAAGACCCCCCAGAGGCTGTGCGAAGAGGGCCCAGAGAGATCGACAAACAGAGAGAGAGAGGCTGAGAAAAGGGAGATAGAGAGGGAAGAGTACCGTCCGGTTGCTCCCTCACCACCGTAGGAGGCCCCCGTGAGCTCTTCTATCGTCCCCGGAGTTAGGAGAAGCTGGGAGGCCGCCGGAAGCAGCCGCCAGAAGCCGTCTCCTGAAGCTGCAGCCGCCAGAGACCCTTCTGCAGGTGCCGCGAGCGTCGCAAGCTCGGAAGCCGCAGCTGGCAAGGTGCGCCGGGTTTCCTTTCTTCTCTAAAGTTGCCGTTGGAAGCTCTTTTCCCTCTGGAGTTGCCGTCGGAGGCCGCAGGCAGCCTCGCCGTCGCCGGAAATCCCGCCGAAGCCGCCGCTGCCGTCGCCTGGTCGGGGGGAGAAGAGCTGGGGCCGCCGGGGTTATTTTTTGTCACTTACGTCTACCTGGCGTGTATAAGAAGAAGAGGGGAGGCGCGACAAGGCATCGGACTCAATTTTGACCCGCCGGTCAAAATAGAGTGGGGCCCACATGAAGGAAGGAGTTAAAAAAAAAGAAGGAAAGGGCCGCGGCCGCAGCCGCAGCCAGGCGCGCGCGCCGCAGGAAGAAGGGGGGGTTGACCCGAGGTCAACCCATGGTGGGGCCCACCAATGAAAGAGACTTAAAAAAAAAGAGAAAGGAAGGGGAAGAAGGAGAGGATGGGCTGCGAACAGGATCATCAAGAGGGCCCAATAAAGATTAATTCTTCTTAAAAAACACCATCAATTAAAAATTAAATAAAAATGCACCTAATTAATTAAACAAACCGAGGCGAGCATCCGGCCAGCTAAAAACCCGTCTCATGGTCTCGGCATAACTTAAAAGAATCAAAATAAATGGGCAAGCAATAGGCCGGCTTTAAGCACGTCTATTGACCCATAATAATTCAAAAACAAAACAAAATAAACAATAAACAGAAATTAAATAAGAATCTACTTAATTAATTTAATAAACCGAGACGAGCATCCGGCCGGCTAAAAACCCGCCTCATGGTCTTGGCTTAACTTAAAAGAATTCAAAACAAAGAGGGAAAGCAATGGGCCGGCTTTAAGCACGCCCCTTGACCCTTTAAGGTGGACATACAAAGGTCTAGTTAAAAGACCCCAATGTCTTACCATGCCCCAAGAGGGGGTTGTTTTGCCCATTATGCCATGGGGAGGCTGTGCATGATCAACATGCCAATATGCCCAAACCATAGGCTAATGAGGGAGACCAACCATGGGATGAGCACCCACAAGCTTATCAAAAGCCGGGTATGCTCAACCTTGGACCGGTTGGGAGAAGACTGCATGTGCCTATCAAAGGCAGGACCATACTCAAACTGCTGAAATGACAAAACAGATTTCCAGATGCCTATCAAAGGCTGGAATGTGTTCAAGACTACACTCAAGACTGACATATACTTGATCCCGAATTGAGGGGATGTCACAGTTGTAAAAGAGAGGAAGCGGGAGGACTTGTGAACTTCAAACAATGAAGAATTCAATGATCAATGCAAGGAGAAAAAACAGTCCCTGCCGGACTGAATGGATGCAAGCACATTAAAAAACTGAACTTAAATCTGAAATTTCAATGAAAAATCAAAACATTTAAAAGATTTGAAATTCTGTTAAGAATCAATTGCTAAGGACCTGCCTGGCTCAAAATCAGAGCCGAAAGATCAGAACTGAAATCACCTCTAAAATCCAGAGATTAAAAAATCTGAAAATCTGAATCCGAAATCTGTTTTGGTGCAGAAATCTCTGAAAATTTGTTTTTCTGGAAATTGGAGCTTAAAATCTGAATTTCGGGAATTTCAAAGTCTGGATTCCACGTTTCTGAAATCTGAAACATACAGCAGCAAATAACTGAAATCCGTGAGAAATCTGGGGTCTCAAAATCTGAACAGAAGTCTGAAATTTGAAGTCTGAAGCATCAGAGGTCGGAAGCCAAGTTGTACGGACCAAAAATCTGAGATTGCAAAAATTCTGCAAGGGCCCCAAATATGTAAAGAAAGAAAGTCCAAGTTTAAAGAACCGATTGAATCATCAATCTGGAATTCACTGAACAAGCCAAATTCAAAACAGAACTCAAGCCAAGTAATTGAATAAATCAGATCCTGAAATCTACACAATCTACACAGAACAAAAAAATCTGCAAATTGAAAATTCTGGAAAATTAGAAATCTGAAATTTGAAGTTTGAATTGGTACAGAAAGCCTGCAAATCTGAAATGCAGGAATCTGGAGTTTGGAATTTGAAGAAATCAGGAAAACTGAACTTTGCAGGGTCCGAAATCTGAAATCTGTAAAATTTGCAGATCTAAAAATGGCGCTGAACTTGTAAAATCAATAAAAATTAAAAACTCTGAAGTCTGGAAGCTGGAAAATCAGAAACCGGAGTCTGCAGATCTGCAAAATCCAGAATCTGAGAAAATTTAAGAATTTGCTGAAATACAAAATCTGCAGAATTAACTGAAATCCAAACCAATCAAATTCAACTAAATCAAATTTGGAGCTGTAGAGATTCGAAATCTGTGATCTGTACAAGGTCAGCCCATTTCAAAGATCTGAATTTCAGGAATCCGTAAGAAATCTGGCATCCGAACTTCAAATCTGAATGTTATTCTAAGAGAATCAACAAACAAAGATCTCTGAAATCAGAATTGAAACTGAAAAATTGTGAAATCCCAACCTGTTTAAACTAAAGCAGATCCTATTCAACTTCAGTCCAGCTGAACTTGCTAATGAAAAATCAAATTTCCAAATGAACTTTAAATAACCCAAGTTCAATCAAACTTCAAGTTCCAACCAAGACTTAAAAAACAATCCAATTTCATAAATAAAAAACTTCTAACCAAACTCTAACCAAACAAGCAAACTGAATTAATAAACTGAACCCAGTCTTCTGTCAAATTCATAAAATGAAAATTTCCGAATTTAACAGAAATCTGATTTTAACCTATCAGATAAGGCCAACCCAATCCAAGCCAACTTCTCAAGTCAAACATAAAAATGGATTAGCCTTAAACTAAACAAATTTAAAATAAACCAAACTCAAAATCAAACAATAAACAAACTGTATCAAACTCAAACCAAGTTTTAAACAAACAAATTCAAATTGAATCAAACTTGAGTTAATTCAAATAAACAGATCTAACTTCAATCCAAACCAAAAGTAATTAAATTCAACCAATAAATCCAACTCAAACTGAAATTCAGTTAATCCAACTCAAATCAAATTCAATTTTAATCAAATTCAATTCAATCAAAATCAATCAAAGTCAGCCAAATAAATCTCTCAAATTAAATTCAAACAAATCAAATTCCAATCAAATTCATTCCAAACAAACTTAAATTAATTAATCAACTCAAATTAAATTAAAATAAAATCAAATTAAAACTCACACACCAAATCCAAATTCCAACCAATTTAAACAAACTCAAATTCAAACTTTCCAAATCGAATCCAAGTCAAACTTAATCAATCAAAATTCAAATTAAATCCAAACCAAATTCAAATCAATTCAATTCAACTTAAATTAATGCAAATCAAACCAATTTAACTCAAAACCAATTAAACTCGACTCAAACTAAATTCAATTCAACTCAAATCAAACCAACAAATTTAACCCAACTCAAACAAATTAAGTGCTTGCCTTCCATCAAATTCATGGAGTGTTTTCTCCTGTGTCTGTATGTGAATGTTTATTGTGGATGCATGTCTTCTACTTCAATGAATTGCTATGACGTTTAATCAAGGGTATTCGAGTTATCTCGATGTAATTAACGTCGGATCTTCGCACCATCCGACGGGGAGAGGTCAAAACAAATTTTCAAAGAACCTAACAACCTCAATAAATAAATTTTGACCCTAGCTAGTACTTTTATGGGATAGCATCTATTTTCCTAAATAAGTCAATGCTAAGGTCTAATCAAATCAAATCCAAATTCAAAAGAAAAATGAATTTCCAAAACAAAAGAACCAAATCTCTTTTGTTAGATTTTGAGGTTACATCAAGCAGGTCTTGAGCATTGATCCTGATGGGCATGGGGGGGTGGCTGTCACCTTGATATTCTCCTTTTACTTCCTTTCCTCTCCATCTCTTGTTTTTGTTTTACTCTTATTTTTCAGTCTTAAGATTAAAACACAAACAAACACATATAAAAAAAAGCCTTCTTCTAAAATAAAATAGTGGGAGTTAAAAGAAATGAAACAACAAATATTTAAGACCGAACTTTTAAAGATAAATGATTGAAAGTTAGACATAGACATTAATGATATGTGGATGAATATGACTATAAAAATTAGAGAGATAGCTAAAAAACTACTTGGAGAGTCTAAAGGACATGATCCACCAAAAAAAGAGACTTGGTGGTAGAACGAAGAAGTGCAAAAGGCGATAAAGAATAAGAGAGATTGTTATAAGAGATTGCCGAAATGTGATAACATTGAAGCCTATGAACAATACAAGATAGCTAAAAAAGAAGCAAAAAAGGTTATTAGAAGAGCAAGAGATGATGCTTTTAAACATATGTATGAGAAACTTGGAACTAAAGAAGGTGAAAAAGATATTTATAAACTAGCAAGAATGAGAGAGAGACGGTCTCAAGATCTTAATCAAATTAGATGCATAAAGGATAAAGAAAGAAAAATTTTGATTAAAGATGATGATATCAAATAAAGATGGAAAAATTATTTTGATACTCTTTTTAATGACAACTTTGCTAAAAACATATACGACATAGAGAATGTGACAAACTTTAATTTAAATTATATTAGAAAATTTCAATTTTCAGAAGTTAAAGAAGCATTGAAAATGATGAAAACAAGTAAAACATGTGGTCTGGATAATATTCTTATTGAAGTGTGGAAGTGTTTGGAAGATTTAGGAGTGGAATGATTAACTCGACTTTTTAACAAAAACCTAATATCGAAAAAAATGTCGAATGAATGGAGAAAGAGCATCATTATACCTATTTTTAAGAAAAGAAGAGATACACAAGATTGTGCAAATTATAGAGGGATCAAACTCATGAGTCATACTATGAAACTATGGGAAAGAGTTATTGAGCGGCGATTACGGAGCTGTATAAATATTTCAACTAATCAATTTGGATTTATGCCTGGTCAATCTACAACTGAAGCTATTTTTCTTATTAAAAGTTTGATAGAAAAATATTGAGATATGAAGAAAGATTTACATATGGTGTTCATTGATTTAGAAAAAGGCTTATGATAAAGTATCAAGAGAGGTTCTGTGGTGGGTGTTGGAACGAAGGATGGTGCCTGTTAAGTATATACAAATGATAAAAGACATGTATGATGATGCAACTACTAGCGTATGCACAATTGGTGGAGAAACAAGAGATTTTCTTATTTCAATTGGCTTACATCAAGGGTTTGCAATAAGTCCTTATCTTTTTGCATTAGTTATAGATGAATTAACAAAGACCATACAAGATGATATACCTTGGTGTATGATATTTGCAGACGATATCGTATTGATAGATGAAACACAAGAAGGAGTGAATAGAAAGTTAGAAATGTGGAGAAATATTTTTTATACTAAAGGTTTCAAGATAAGTAGAAGTAAAACAGAATATATGCATTGTAAATTTAATAAAAACTAAAGAGAAGTAGGTGAGGGCGTCAGTTTAGATGGGATAATATTGTCTCAAAAAATTCAGTTCAAGTATCTTGGATCAATTATTTAAAAAGATGGAGAATGTGATGAAGACGTTAATCATAAGATTAAAGCAGGTTGGATAAAGTGGAGATTAGCTTCATGGGTTTTATATGATCGTAAAATTTCATTAAAGTTGAAAGGAAAATTTTATCGTACAAGTATAAGACTCACGATGTTGTATGATAGTAAATGTTGGACAATAAAAGAATAACATACTTCTAAAATAAGTGTTGCCGAAATGAGAATGTTAAGATGGATGAGTGGTCACACTATATTAGATAAAATAAGGAATGAATATATTAGGGAAAATGTAGGAGTAACGAGAATTGTAAACAAATTGAAAGAAGAGAGATTGAGATGATTTGGACATATTAAACGTAGATCTAAAGAGACTTCAGTTAGAAAGATAGAAAATATTAAAATGACAGAAACAGAAGAGGAGCGTGGTAGACCTAAGTTAACTTGGAGGAGGGTAATTCAATATGATTTAGATGGTTTAAATATCTCTGAAGAAATAACACAAAATCGACATGAGTGGAGAAAGAGAATCCATATGGCTGACCCCAAGTAATTTGGGATAAAAGCCTTAGTTGAGTTGAGTTGAGTTTTAGATTGAGTGAGTTGTATTTTGTGTTGGTTTATGGTTGATTTTATTTAATTTAGGTTTGCATCTCATCCGGTCCATTGGGCCATCATTCGATGCCTGATTTTATTCAAGTGTTACAATGTCACCATGACATTTCATTTCAAAAGTTGGAGTACAAATCAATTGAATACAATAACATCGGGTGGATAGATCGTCGCTCCTTCCTTCAATGTAAATTTTCATAAGGTTGAAAAAATTTCGGCATTACGACGGCATGCCGACTTATTCTAACCGTTATGAAATTTACTTATCCAAAATGACAATCGTTGACTTGCATTATCGGTGGAAGGATCGTCGGCTAATGGGTGCAAGCCCACGTCTTCGTCCGGATTGACATTCTGGGGTGTACCTGGGGGAGCCTCCAAAAGATGGAGTATCCATGAAAGGGTATTTCGCTCTTTATTTTAATTCAACCTTTTGCATTTCTGATCTTTATTTGTTAATTTTTTAAGGCCATTTAGGCTGGTTTGAGTTCCATCAACGTTCCTAGCCGGTCTTTGGTTTTCCATGGTTCGATGGGTTCATCTTGGACATTTTGGGCTAGAAAGGTTTGTTGGAGTTTCAATCTTCTTTTGTTTCATAATCTACTTGGTAGTAGGGTACGGGTCTGCCCGGGCAAACGATCAGCCTGTTGTATGGATTCCAAAAGGGCCTAGGACGTCACCCCCACCCACCAATGTTGCAAGTGAACGGATTTATACACTTTTTTCTGAACCGCGTGGATGCTGTATTTTTTTCTTGAGCCACAAGGGGGGCTACTGTTCTCTTTGTACACTGCAAGGGGGCTGTTAAGGGGCACGTTTTGGAAGGCAAACAGGACCCGTGGAAGGGCTGTTTGGTTGAGCCACAAGGGAGCTCAGGATTGGCCGCAAGTGGGGCTGTTGATGGAGTCAATAGGAGGTCAAAACAGAATCTGTTTTATGGGGTTACAAAGGGCCGAAGTGCAATCTGTTTTTAGGGGTTCTGTATGGACTGAAATGGGGTCTGTTTGGAGACGGATAGAGACCTGTTTTGGGGTCTCAATATGGGTTGGAATGACCTGTTTTTTTGGACCTGCAAGGGGTCTGAATAGGGTGCCGAAGTAGACCTGCACAGGGGCCTGTTTAGGGGGCTGAAGTGGGGCCTGTCTGGGAATCAGAATTGGGGCTGTATGCAGCCTGATTTGGGGGGGGGGGCGAACAAAACCTGTTTCGGGATCTGTTTAGAGGGCCAAAAGATGGTTGAAAATGACTTTTTTAAGATCTGAAGGTAGGTTGAGAATGACCTGTTTTGGGACCCGCAAGGAGGCCGAAATGGGAACTGTTTAGGGGTCTGAAAATGACCTGTTTAGGGGTCCAAACATGGGGCTGGACAAAGGTTTGTTTAAGGGGTCCGATAAGGGACTGATTGAAGCCGGCAAAGGGGCTGTTTATATAGGCCAAACAGAGGACCAGCAAGGGTCGAAACAAGGCCTGTGTAGGGGTCCGATTAGGGACCGGATGTGACTGTGTAAGGGGTCACAAGGGGCTGAACATATCCTACTGTAGGCATTGTTTACGGAATCGGTGGAATCGGACCGATTCCGACCGATTCCGGCATGAATTCCGCGGAATCGGTCGGAATCGGTAGGAATCGGTCGGAATCGGTCCGGAATCGGTCCGGAATCGGTCCGGAATCGGAATCGGAATCGGAATCGGATCGTTTTTTTTCATTTTTTGCTATTCCAGTCGGATCGGCCAGAATCGGTCCGAATCGGCCGGAATCGGCCGGAATCGGTCCAGAATCGGTCCGAATCGGCCGGAATCGGCCGGAATCGGTCCAGAATCGGTCCAGAATCGGAATCGGATCGTTTTTTTTTTCTTTTTTTCTTACCGATTCTGGATCGATTTTCTTCCATTGAATCGGTCGGAATCGGTCCGATCCGATCCGATCCGGATCGAATCGGTACCCACCGATTCCGATTCCGATTCCGATCCCGCGATCCTTGACTGTAGGGGACCGGACAGGAGCCGGACAAGGGCTGTAGATGGCTTCTTTCGGGGCCTGCTTTGGGGGTCTTCTGGATAGGTCGAACAGGTGGTAAAATGAGGGGAATATGTGACCTGTTTCGGGCTGCACAAGGGGCCAGAATGGGTGCTGTTTGGGGTATGTTTATAAGGCCGAAAAGGGGCTGTCTAGGAGAGCTTTAAATGGGCCAAACAGGTGGACCAAGTGGGGGTGATTATGGCCTGTTTAAGGGCAATCTCGGCGGACCAAAATGAGGTTGGCAAAGGATTTTGTTTAAGGCCATGGGTTGCCGATGACGATGAAGGCCGGTTTAGGCCATGAGAGGGGTTGAGAAGAGAATTTAGAAGGGGTTGAGTAGGGGTTCCCAATGAAGGGCTACATGGTTGGGGTATCCCCTTGCATTCTCCTCCTTTCTCTTCTCTTCTTCTTCTTCTTCTTCTTCTTCTCCTTTGGCTGCAGCTGGCTTGGAGAATTGGTGTGCACGGGAAGGACAGCAAGCTGATGGCGCACAGCAACAGCCTATCGGCATCTTCTTTGTGATCTCTTTTCTCTTGGGTGGCCAGCTTCTTTTATAAGGTGAGGGGGAAGATGAAGGATTAAGTAGTATTAATTGCAAGATGACTCTTCCCTTCCCCCATGTCATTAAACTATCTTGACTTTTGATTTCTCTTGGGCTATCTTAATGCCTTGTCATTAAGTCAAGCCTGACCATTGGCTTCTCCTAGACTACCTTAATGCCTTGACATTAAGTATTTGACTTGTCTTTTAATTTCTCCCATGTCATCTTAATTCCTTGCCATTAAGTCTTCTTGACTCTTCCACTATCCCATGCTATCTTAATAATGAGATGGGGTGATGTGGCAGTTGAGGTGGCATGTTGACTGGGCCAATTTGTTGACTGCGACCCACCTTTCATTCACACCTTGATGGGCTGTGCAATTGGGCTGATAAGTGGGCCGAACTGTCCTTTCTTGATCAATTAAGGGCTGTTTCAGCTAGTGGGCCTGCTGATGGGCCCGAATTGTCCATATAATGGGTCTTGGCGCACCTTCTTTGGGCCAATTGGGGACTGGACCAGCTAGATCCTTGGTCTGGCCCTCTTTTTTTTTGAAAAAAAGTGGCGCCAACACCAAGTGGAGTAAGTGGATACACCAGTGCATAAGTACAACTAGAATTTCCACATTGCTATTTTACAAGCTCTGAGGTTTTTGGCAAGGTGACACATTGTTCCTATTATTATTCATATTTGTTGAGCCGATTCTAAGTCAAATGTGGGAGAAAGCTCAGGATGAAGGTTTGATCAGGGCCTTATGGTAGGAAGAGAGAGTTAATCTTTGTCACATTCAGTTTGTAGATGACACTATCTTGTTTTGTGATCCAGATGAGATCTTTCCAGTTAACTTGAGGATTCTACTGCCACTCTTTGGGAAAGTGACATGATTGAACATTGATGTCACCAAGAGTGAACTTTTCAAGACTTATTTAGTGAAATGTACTGAAGAAGCTGAACCATTGATATTTGGAATGAATTGGGAGAATTTTCCTATTAGAAAATGATTCGAAGGGCAAGATGTTTTTCACAAGAGGGAGATGGATAATGATGAAATGGGTTCTTTATAACTTGTCACTATACTATTCTTTCATCCTTAAAGTTCTAAAGAGGATTGGCAGATAACAAGGGCCTACATCTCATTACCTGGAAACAGGTGTGTAGGTTAAGTATGACCGCAAATGGGTCAGATTTGGTAACAGTATTACAAGTTTTTGATAAGGGCTACAAACACATGTAAATTACGATAAACATGTGTGTAGACTAAGTAGGGCTACAAACAAGTAGGATTTGGTAGCAGTATTTTCATTATACAATTTCAATTTTGATAAGGGTCAAGTGATTTTGATTCCGAGTTCTGACTACATTTGAGCTATGACATTCCGATTTTGCACCGATTCTGAATCCGTTATCATAATCGGAATGATCTGATAATTTTTAAATATATATATGTCAATTATTGTTTACAAATAGTAAATAAATCTCATTTACTATTAATTTTTAATATAATATGTTTTAAATTGTAATTTTTTTTAATCTTTATATATCATACTTGTAATAATTTATATATTTTTATTTATTATAATATTGGTTTTTACATATATATGTTGATTATTTTATCAGAATTGGATAAAAAAATACTCAATTGACTTTTTTCAATTTCGATTTTGGTAAGCTATCTGAATATCCGATTCCGATATCTTATAGGATACAAAATTATGTTCCGAATCTTTTAATTCTTATCGGAGCCAAATTGGAATATCAAGATGTTGGATTCTTTTGCAGCTCTAAGGCTAAGGAATGAAGGGGTTCCAGTTCAAAACAATTCTCTGGAGAAAGGAATACGAGTCAAGATGGTCAAATTGAAGTACATATTAGGGCGTGATTTTCTTTATTGAGTTCTATTACAGTTTTGGAAAGAGTTTCTTCTTTTTCGTAGGGTATCATGAGTAGTTGGCAAGAGCCAAGATATTAAAAGGCATACAAACTTCTATCGAAGTGAGAGAAAAATGGAATAAAGTAGGTAAATCCTCATTCAAAGCTCCACTGGTGGGCAGGAATTCCAAGGGAAAGTGTAAATCTTGTTGCTTACTAGTCGTGCAGAACAGAATGGTTGTGAATGCAGGTGAAAGCTAAAAGCTTGCTGTCCGGGGTTACCTCAGAAGGCTGAAACATTTTATCAGCTTCATCAAGATGCCTTAATCCATGCTTGGATTGGAATGTTCTATTCCTGTCATATTGGGGTCTGATTAGGGCTACATATTTCTATTTCTCTCAGAAGGATTGACTGTTGGTAATGACCACCGTTTCCATCATATGTAAGTAATTCATTTATTTCAATGATCGTAGAATCGGAATTGGGACATGGACTGGTGAGTGCCGACTCCAATCAGGATTGGATTGGAAAATCACCCGGTCCACTGGGAGAAAAACCAATTCAAAATTGGTTTGGATCGGTTTTTCAAGCATAAAAAACAAAAAAATTATATTTTTATGAGATTCTGGTTCTATCCGGCTCTTTTGGGGCCAGAATAGGGGTGAAAACCGGCCTTTTTTTTAACTGGTAGCAGCACGTTGCTGCTGCAGCTTCTTCGGGTCCGTTGGGCCCGTCACCGGATCTTGTCCTATTGGGCTTGACATACCCTATATGGCCAATCGGTTTATTTGAGTCGAATCAGTCCTGATTTGGGCAGATTTTACCGATTTTGGTTGATTCTGTCAGATGATAGGCTGGATTTGAAACTAGGGGACAAAATTGAATCGACTGGTACTGACTACTGAGCCGATCCGATTTGAGAACCAGCTGATCCCGCAATCAATGATTTAGTTGGTTTTTTAATTCTTGTAAATACATTCAACTTATCTTGAAAAAGGTATACAAAACCTAGTGTAATGACTTCTCTAGATGCTACACTTTTCTTTCATCATGCCTAAAATTATATTGTGTTTGTGTAGGCTCCATCGTTCCTTTTTGTGGACGAAGTTGATGCGATTGCTGGGAGACACACACGGAAGGACCCAAGACGTCAGGCAACTTTTGAAGCTTTGCTTTCACAACTTGATGGAGAGTATGCATTTCTTGCTTCTTTCTTTTAAGTATTTTTTTTTGGGGGCAAACCTTCAGGAGGCTGTGATTCATTAGTCAAAAACACAAGAGAAGGGACGAGATATGATGACAAGACCAAAAAAACAACAAAGGACCATCCAGACATGACCGGAAGAAACAAGGGTACAAAAGCTCACCAAAAGAAAGATGACTAGAGCTTATCTTATACCCCCATGCTCACAAGAGGATGATGCAAGGACAAAGAAAAAAATAAAGAAAGGAGCAAAGAACCGTACATGAACTAAACAAAAACCATCACCATCCATGTAGGGGTCACCGAAAGTGAAGTCAAATATATCTTCTTAGGACAACGACCGATCCTTGAAGTAGCTTCCTGTCTAAAGATGGCGTGGACTGGATGGTACACACCATTATTCCTATCCCATTCTCGGTTCTCCCAACTGCCTACAGCAAGCATGGCAAGGTTAAATCCCAACAATCGTGGACTATTACCCATCATTAACGGCACTCCATTGCAGCATGGTGTCGTATTGTAGAGAGCTTGGTGTCTGTTGGTCAATATGCTTAAGACCTTTTAAATAACCTGGATATGACTACAGTGCAAAAGTTTTCTTTGCTGAGCTGCAGAAGATGCATCTATCGGGAAAACCATTCCCACGCAACAGTCTGTCCTTAGTTGGTAGCCTATTCCAAGCCACTTTCAACATGAAACTTCGAATCTTGATTGATCATCTCTTGTTCCATACACACTTGTGCCAAGTGACATGTCTCCTCAATGCTAACACCATGGTTTGCAATGCAGTAATGTCAGTCTCAGCAGGCTGCTGAGATCTGAGGGTAGTAGTGATGGTTGGCGCTGTGAAGACAGTCTCCCTGTTTTCAGCTTTGTAGGCCTAGGGAGACCAAATGAAGAATCCACAACCTTAAGTTGCAGATCCTGGTGTTTGGAATTGTACCATAGGTAGCATAAGTAACGATTCTTTAGATTTCATAGTGTGTGAACCTCTTTTTTTTCGCGTCTGTTCTTTAGGAAGAAAGACATTTCCGGACCTTTATAGGAAAATAGGTGATATCCTAAAAATATTAGGTAGTCCGGTGATAGTTTAAAAATATTAGAACCGAGGTTCGGGTTCTTTGAAAAAATTTGATTTTTTGACCCTTCTCCGCCGGATGGTGCGAGCATCCGGCGTTAACTTACATCAAGCAATGGCTCGAACGCCTTTGATTAACCGTCGCGGCAACCTGTGTTTGGAGACATGCACATCCACAAAATAAAGTAAAGAACTCAAAAGGGCAGCGGCCTTTTGGGTCTGATCAGATGCAAACCGATTTGTTCGGATTTGTTTTATTTGTTTGTTGGTTGACTTTTGGATTGACTTGAAAGTCGGTTTTGTTGATTGTGGGGTTTGAGTTTGCTTGATTTGTTGTTTGGTTTTTGATTTGTTTTAGATTGAGTTTGGTTGATTCAAGTTGTTTTGGTTTGAATCTGTTTTGGTTTTGATTTTTGATGAGTTTGAAGTGCTTTAAGCATGTTTGGATTTTTTATTTGGTTTGTTTTCCGAATTTTCAGATTTATGATTTTTTTTTTCGGTTTTGAGTTGATTTTGATCCATTTTTGGATGTCTGAAGTTGTTTGATTGGTTCCTTTTGAAAAGGTTGATCTTTGGCATTTATTTGAACAAGGTTCGGTGGATTTTAAATTATTTTTTTCAGACTGCTAAAACCAGATTCTTGAAGTTGGTTAGAATCTGTTTTTTGGCAGATTATTCAAATCTGAATTTTTTGGTTGCAGATTTAATTGAAATCTGGTTTCTTTTTGGTAGCCGACAGATTTTGTTGAAATCTGATCTTTGGTGGTCGGTACGGTTCAGAATCTGATTTTTTTGGTAGTTGACAGTTTTGATTTAAATCTGAATTTTATCTGTTTTGATTTGATCAAAATCTGATTTTGATTTGATGAGTTTCAAAACCGGTTCACTCCTTGTTGAAGATCGGTTGTTGGTTGAACCGGAATAAGTTGAATTTCAGATTTCTTTTAATTCTGATTTTTTTTTGACTTTCAGATTTGATTTTCTGTTTTAATTTTCTGTTTGAATATCCAGATTGATTTTGAAATGGTTTTATTTTTTGTTTGGCGGTTTGCATCGCCTCCGACCCATCGGGCTACCATCGGGTGCCCGGTTCCATGCATTCCAAATTGACATCAAACTTCATTTCATTGAAAGATGGGGTGAAGTACATTGGTGTACAATGTGATTGATCCTTCCCCCAATATAGGTTTCTTTTCACTACTTTGGAAAAATTTTGGCATTACGACGGCATACCGGATATTTTCCAACTTAGTTAAATTTACCCATCCAAAATAGCCAGCCTTAGCTTAGCCATATTGGGGGAAGGATCACCGGCTACGGGATTCATGCCCGCGCCTCCGTCCGGATCGCCGGCTACGGGAACATGCCCGCGCCTCCGTCCAAGGTGGAGTTCCCCGCTAGGGGTGAATCTCTTTAATTTAATGTTGCTTTCGCATTTCTGATTTTTATTTATTTATTTTTGAAGGCCAGTTCGGGCCGGTCCATTCCATCGGCGTTCAAAGCCGGGCCTCAATCTTTGCTTGAGTTTGGAAGGACAGCTTCTAGGAGGGAAAGCCGGACCCGTGAAAGGGCCGTTGAGGCTCACTCCTTTGATGTGTTGAGGGGAGAACTGGACCCGTTAAAGGGCCGTTGAGGTTCATCTTTCACTTTGCCGGTACCAGCCACAAGGGGGCTGCTGCAACCTCTTCTTTTGTTTTCTGCTGCAAGGGAGCTGCTGTTGGGTTTCTTGGGAAGCGGATTGGACCCGTAAAAGGGGCCATTGGGTTGAGCTGCGATGGGGCTGGAACCTGGCTGCAAGGGAGCCGAAAATGGTCCTGTTTTGGGCCTGAATTGGGTGCCGAACATGGGCTGGAAATGGACCGGGTTGGGGTCTGTTTAGAGTGCCTTTGAGTGGACCGGTTTGGGTCTGCACATAGGGCATTTCAGAGGATTGTTTCTTGAGTTGGAATGGGATCTGCACAAGGGGCAGGACAGGGTCTGATTTGGGACCTGATCGGGGCTGGTTCTGGAGGAATTCGGTGGGCCAAGACAGGCCTGCACAAAGGGCAATGTGGCCAGACCTGGGTCCGATTTTGGAGGCCAGTCAGGGGCTTGTTTGGGTGACTAGACAGGGCTCTATTTTGAGCCTGCCGTGGAGAGTAGAATAGGGCCTGCTAAGGGGTGTTCAATCTGGCCTCTGAGGGAGACCCACTTTGGACTGAAATGGGCCGAAAAGGGGGCCGGATAGGGTCTGTTCTGGACCTGCATGTTGGCTGTCCTGGTGGGCCGCAGAGTGGGCTGCAGGGGTCTACGTGAAAGTCCGAAAATGGGATTAAGCAGGGCCTGCAGGTGGCTGTGCGAAGGGCTGCCAAAGAGGATTTTTAGAGGCCATCTAGGTTCGGCCCAGGCTGGATGTCCATAGCTCAAACTGGATGAAAAAAAGCTAGTGGAGATGTGGGTTGGATTGGACCATTGTGGGGGTTGAGTAGAGAAAGAAAGAAAACAAGGAGGGGGTGCCCTTATAGGGCTACATATCTATGTAATATCTTACCCACCTATTCTTCTTCTTCTCCTCTTCTTCTCTTCTGGCCGCAGACCAGCTTTTGTAGCAGGGGGGCAGGGTGCAAGGCAGCAGGTGGCAGCAGCAGCAGTAGGGGGCAGGGCGCAAGGCAGCAAGGGGCAGGGTGCAGTCCGGCAGCCTGGCGGCGTCTCTTGCCGCCTCCTTTGTGGCTGGCGCGCCCCTCTTCTCTTATAGAGAGTGGGGGGCAGATGAAAAGGCAGGCTAGGTGCTGTACGTAGATGACTTTTGGCCTTCCCCATGGTGGTTACACCATTGATTCCAGATTAATGGCTGGCTGTCCCTTGATCTCCCCCTGGCCTCTTCGGTTTCCCCCCTCCATAAACTGACTAATGAATGGGCTGAGGTGGCAGGTGGTGCGCAGGATGATGCTGAGGTGGCAGGTGTGGTGCGGCTGGGCCTGTTCACACCTGGCCGCAGGTGGGCCTGGTTTCCTGGGCCAGCAGGAGGTCGCAGCCCAGTCCCCTCCCCACTGTTGTGGGCTGTGCAAAAAGGCATTTTCATGGGTCGAATTTATCTGGTTATGGGTTGGCCGGCCAGAGCTGGAAATGGGCTGCCAATTGGGCCCAAATATTGGCTGAATTGTGGGCTGTAGACCCTACACTTAAGCCCATTTTTTCTTTGGCCCAATTCTCTCTCTCTCTTTTTTTTGAAAAATCTTGACGCCAACACATAGTTGTTGTCCTAGTTAGATAGGGGTATGTCATCAACTATTAACCTCGCAATATACCAACACTTTGTGATCCCGTACTCGGAATCGTATTAATTGAAAAATTAATTTTTAATTGTTCTCTCTACCTTAACCAAATATTTAAAGTACTATTGTATAAGACATTCTCTTATTGTAAGTGAACGATCTTTTGTTTTATGTTCAATTGTTTGAGTCAAGTTTTTTTTGTATTCGATCTATTAACTACATTGAACCATCGAATTGAATGATCTATAAGTAAATTGTCAAAGTATAAGATGCATTAAGTAAGATATCTTTGGTGAGTCAGGTTAAATGTTCAACCATGTAATCGTGATAATAGAAAATCCCGATAGACAGTTAGGTTAAATACTATTCATAGTTTTTAATTCAGCTAGTTCAGTGAACTTATTTCGCTAATACGCACTTGTATATATATCTCAGTGTCTGTACATTAATGACTAATGAGATCGGCCATATCATCATATGAGAATATCATATATCTCTAGATGATCGATCTCATTATAATGATTTTATCATGATTCAATTATCGTTACATGTGATCAATGATTTCATTATGATATACGTATCTAATAAGAGTTAATAATGCTAAAATGCTAAGGAATTTAGGTGTCATCGTTGTAGCTTATCTTGGAAATTGTACGATAGGGTTTTTGGAGCTGCCTGTTATGGGCTCCGGTGAGAAATGGATTGGATGGATCGAGAAATGTGTTACTTCCACCATCTCTTCTTATACAGTGAGCTGTCCTCTTCTACACTAGCTGGGAACTAAAGGGATGAAAAGTCGATCTGGGATCGACCTAGTTCATCTCTTCTTAAACCATAAAAAATGAAAAAATATTAAAGAATTACATAGGACTGATGATTGGCCAATTCCAGTCCTATTTGATCAGCACTGTAAATTGTTCGTAGAGGCAGTGGTATGCCACCTCCACCATAACAGGTAGGGAAGACAGTTGCATCAGGTCCATCATACCTGATATGAGTGACTGGACCAGTGGCTGGACCCGATGGACGCCATAGGAATTTTTGTTTGTAATAGGCTGTTGACCGCTGCCATCTTGATAATTACTCTTTATCTGTTTCCCTCACCTCTAACATTTTCCTTTTCAATGTTCTTGTAATCACTCTCTTTTTGCAATTAATGAAGTGTGGCCTTTGCCATGATAAAAAATGTAACCGGATTTACTTGTATCACATCCAATGAAGTCGATACCCCATGATCTAATCACTGAACTTTCTATTAGGGTGGTGAAGATGCAAGGGCAGCGGGTGCTCCCCTACAGCTGAGTTCTGTGAAGATCAACCGATCCCGTTGGGATCAGCACCAGATCAGCTGATTCAGGCTGATCTAGTCTCAATCTGATCGATCCCAACGGATCTCCAGGTCTGATTTGGGTTCCACGATAGGATAGGATCGGCCTATATGCCAATCCCGATCTGGATCGGCCTTGCAAACCATTGGAAGGCCTAATTGCTATCCGGGTCATTCTCTCTTTGCTATCCCATTCTTCCTTTTATTCTATTTTCTTTTCATTTTGAGATTGGAAGCCTGCCATTCATAAATTTGAGGACTCCTGAAGAGCAGACTGCTACTTTTGGTATCATATTTGTGTCTTATGCATCAGTTTTTGACTCGTTAGCTGTATCTTACAATAGTGTCTTTCCATCTTTTCCTTCTCGGTGACCATTCTGAAGAAGTCAATGGTATAAATTGTAAGTTTTTTGCATGGTTGCGGCAACAAGCAAAGAGGCATGATGTCAATTAGGGTAGAATTTGACAGTCTAAGGAGAATGTTGGTTAAGGGTGAAAGACAGTTTCAGCCTACATCTACTTTCCAAATGGCTGTGGTCTTCTTGCAAAATGTCAACATCAACAAAAATGAAATTGTTACTGTAAATGCTTTTTCTGAAACTATAAGCATAGCTTCAGGTTGTTTATTCTTAGGTATACCTGACGGTCACTTCCCCATTTGTTTCTTCGGGTCTGCCACTATCTGATGAATAATCATTAGTGATTGGGACCCATTCATTTGGCATATGTTCAAGGTTGAAAAGCTAGCCTTCTTTCTACCGGGGCAGATGGGTGCTCACTAGTTCTGTTTTGTCTTGTATTACGCTGTATTTTTTTTTTCTCTGTTTCAAGTTCCAAAAGAAATCTGCAGTAAGATCAAGGCATATAGAGCTACATTTTTTTTGCCACCCGTCCACCTTGAGGCGACCCCAGCCACTCTGGCTGTGGATTGATCAGGATTATTTTTGTACATTTTATATGCCTAATTTTTTAAAATTTGAAAGAACCAATCTATTTAGGACAAGCACTGGCCAATTCAGGGACCAACCCTACCTGAAAAACCTTATACCTTATATGCAAAGGATCTGCCAACTTAAGTTGACCAATCCACTCATATCAGATCCTATGTCCGCTCATATCAGGTCCTATGACTCAATAGAAGCCTTCTTTTCCACCTATATTTATCAAGGTCGATGCCTAAGTAGCACATAGGCATTTTTCTTGGTCCGCATTGCACCCTTGTTTTCTTGGGTCTTTAAAAGGCATTTGTCTTGGCCATCTAAGCACACAAGGCGTTTGCTTGGGCACTTTAGTCTCTTGCCTGTGAAGACTGCATAGTTGACTTGATCCACAGTTGAACCAGTTTAGCCCCTTGTATGAAAGGGCATAATGGTCAATGTTGGCGTCCAATTTTTTTTTAAAAAAAGAGAGAACAAATGGGCAGGCTTGGCAGCTGGGCCGACATCCCACATTTCAGCCAAAATCTGGCCCAATTGGACACTCCAGCAGGTGCCTTATTTACCTGGCACGTAATTGACACATTTCAGCCAAATTCAAGCCTTGTGCGCAGCCCATAGGAGAGCTTGGGCCGCAGCCTCCTGCTGGCCCAGAAACCAGGCCCACCCGCAGCCAGGTGTGGGCAGCCCAGCCGCACCACCTGCCACCTCAACCCCTCTGCCGCCTCATCATCATCCTGCGCACCACCTGCCACCTCAGCCCATTGGGCAATTGAAGGAGGGGGAAGATGAAGGGTTGGCTAGTCAATTATTCATGTTTAAGGAGATTAAATGGAATAACTTCCATGGGGGAGGCCAAAAGGCATGAAACTGCCAACCTGTTGGCCTTTCATCTCCCCTCCAGCATCTATATAGAGGAGGGGGCGCGCCAGCATTAGGAGGAGAGGAAGAGGACGCTGACAGGCTGCCGGAGCTCCCACTGCCCCTTGCTGCCTCCTGCTGCTGCTGCCGCCACCTCTTGCTGCTGGCGCTGCCCCTCTGCTGCCTCCTTTGTGCACCTGCTGCAGGTCTCTGCCCGCGGCCAGAAGAAGAGGAGGAGGAGAAGGAGAATAACAGGTGGGTCAATATCCTATAAATATGTAGCCCTCTAAGGGCACTCCCTTGGTCTTTCTCTCTTCCTCTGCTCAGCCCTCACTATGGTCCAATCCGACCCACACATGGCAGGGTCTTAGTCCCCTTTGTCGGAAGCCCCTCGGCCAGCCATTCCAGGCTCAAAACAATGCCCAGTTCGATCCCAATTTCAGGCCAACCTCGGCCCAATCAGGCCCTGTTAGCCCCATTTTCAGACCTTCACGTAGGCCCCTGTAGCCCCCTCTGCGCCCCACCAGGATAGCCAGTGTACACTGTACAGGTCCAAATCAGGCCCAGTTTGGCCCACTGAACAGGCCCCTGTCCAGGCCCGGAACCTGCTCCTAAATAATCTGCAGTATAGCCCCTTTGCTGCCCTATCCAGAACACCCCAAAACAGGCCCACTTCGGCTCCCTTGCAGCCAGGCTCCAGCCCCTTTGAGATTCAACCCAATGGCCCTTTCACGGGTCCAATCCGCTTCCCAAGAAGCTCACCAGCAGCTCCTTTGCAGCAGAGAAAAAAATTGAAGGTCGCGGCAGCCCCCTCGTGGCTTGAACCGGCAAAAAGAGGGGGGGGGGAGCCTCAACGGCCCTTTCACGAGTCCTGCTGTCTCCTCACCTTATCCAGGGAGAACCGAGCCTCAACGGCCTTTTCACGGGTCCGGCTTGGCCTCCAAGAAGCTGTCCTTCCAACTCAAGCAAATTGAAGCCCGACTTTGGACGCCGAAGGAATAGACCGGCCCGAAGTGGTCTTCATAAAAAAACAAAAAAAAAAATAGAATGCGAAAGTAACATTAAAATTAAGGAGCTTCACCCCTAGCGGGGAACTCCACCTTGGATGGGGGCGCGGGCATGTTCCTGTAGTTGTCGATCTGGACGGGGGCGCGGGCAAAGATCCCGTAGCCGTCGATCCTTCCACCAATTTGGCTAAGTATAAAGCTGGCCATTTTGGATGGATAAATTTCACTAAGTTGGAAAATGACCGGCATGTCGTTGTAATGCCGAAATTTTCCAAAGTAGTGAAAAAACCTGTATTAGGGGAAGGATTGGCATATTGTACCCCAATGTACCCAGTCTTTCAATGAAATGAAAATTTGATGTCAACATTGTAATGCATGAAACCGGGTACCCAATAGTGGTCCGATGGGTCGGATGCGATGCAAACCGTCAAACCAAAATAAAACCACTCTAACCAAATCTGAAAATTCCATACCAAAACAGAAAACCAAATCTGAAAATTCAAACAGAAAATCAGAATTTAAACAAATCTGAAATTCAATTTAAACTCATCCTGATTCAACCGAACAATCGAATCTTAACAAAGACTGAACCGGTTTTGAACCCTACCAAACACCAAAAATCAGATTTCAATCAAATCTGTCAAAACCAAAAAAATCAGATTTAAGTAAAGCTGTAAAACAAAAAAATCAGGTTTGAATAATCTACCAAAAACAGATTCCAACCGACTTGAAACACACCAAAAAAAAATCTGGTTTTGACAATCTGAAAATTCATTTAAAATTCACCGAACTTCACCTAAACAAACAAGCAAATGCTTAACCCCAAAGAAACTAAATAAACAACATTCCCAAACATCTAAAACATATCAAAGCCAACTTGAATCTGAAAATTCAGACCTAAAAGCAAAAAATTCAGAAACTCAAAATACCAATCAAATAAAAAATCCCAAAATGCTTAAAACTCTTTAAGCTAACCGAAATCAAATCAACTTGAACCGATCAAGTTCAAAAACATGATTCAAAAAACAACAAACAAACAACAAACAAACAAGTCAAACAAATTGATTTAAACTCAAAAAATCAACAAAACCAACTTCAAGTCAACCCAAAACCAACATAAACAAATAAAAATTAACCCGAACAAGTCGGTTTGTATCTCATCGGACCCAAAAGGCCGTTGCCCTTTTGAGTTCATTTTATTTTGTGAATGTGCATGTCTCCGAACACAGGTTGCCACTACGGTTAATCAAAGACGTTCGAGCCGTTGCTCGATGTAAGCTAACGCCGGATACTCGCACCATCCGGCGGAGAAGGGTAAAAAATGAAATTTTCAAATAACCCGAATCTTGGTTCTTGTATTTTTAAACTATCACCGGACTATCTAATATTTTTTTAGGATATCACCTATTTTCCTATATAAGTCCGGGGTATCAAAAAATGTCTTTCTTTTTAAAGAATAGACGTAAAAAAAGAGGTTCACACAGTGAACAAATTGTTGACCATGCTCATTCAAACCCCATTGTGCCCTAGTGTTTGATGCATTAATCACTGCCAGCCTCCTACACTTTTGTTTCCTGATGGTCTCTCATCTTTGGTGATGTCCGCCTTCTATACCATGCGACTTCTTCTCTACCTATCCCTATCTCTGGTCATTTGCTCTCCTCGACCAATTTTTCTCCTCTTGTCTCTATCTTTTCATTTCTAGTTATCATCTGGCCTCCGCTAGCCTTCTGTTGACACCCAAAATTTTCACAATAATTGAAGTCCACCTCAATTTTAATTCAATCAGAAGGGCCCATATGGGTACCCTCGTATAGTCAGCAATTAAAGTACCTAATGGGCTAAATTCTATTTTAAAAAAAAAGGGAGCTGGGTAGTCGCAACTAGGATGGCCCAATGAAGCTAGCCATCCACGGATGTAGCTAAAGCCAGCCCAATTCACGCACATCTCTCCTGGCTGGCCCATTCAAAAAAGAAAAAGAAAAAGAAATACAGAAAGAGAAGCTGTCGGATTAGGGAAAGAAACCAACTCCCGTCGGATTCTCCGTCGGAGCCAATACAGGAAATGGCAGGGGATTGCCGTAAGAAGGCATGGGAAGATAAGAAAGGAAGGGGGGGTGTCGATCCCATAAAATCCGGGATTGCTCCGAGTCCCTCTCGGAGCCGCAACCCCAACTTTGGGAGGTTCCCGGCGGAGGCGGGACAGCGCCAAGCCTATAAGAAGACCCCATGCGCGAACGCCCCAGGAGAGGAGAGACCCCGTGCGCGAACACCCCCCCAGAGGGAGATCGACGAAAAAAGAGAGGCTAAACCGAGAGAGAAAAGGCAGATAGAGAGGGAGGAATACCGTCCGATTGTTCCCTCGCCGCTGTAGGAGGCCGCCGGGAGGTCTTCTATCGTCCTCGGAGATAGGAGAAGCTGGGAGGCCGCCGGAAGCTGCCGCCAGAAGCTGTAGCCTGAAGCCGCACCTGCCGGAAGCCCCTCTGCAGCTGCTGCGAACGTCGCGAGCTTGGAAGCCGCAGCTAACAAGGTTCGCCGGGTCCCCTTCTTCTCTGAAGTTGCCGTTGGAAGCTCGTTTTCCCCCTGGAGTCGCCGTCGGAGGCCGCAGGAGCAGCTTCGCCGTCGCCGGAGGTGCCTCCGAGAACCGCCGGGGCTGTCGCCTGGTCGGGAGGAAGAGAAGCCCGCCGGGGGCCGCCGGTTTTATTTTTTCCAAACTTTGGTCGAGCCGGCGCATATCCGGAGAAGGGGGGAGGCGCAAGCCCGCGGGGGGTCCGATTTTGACCCGCCGGTCAAAATTGAGCGGGGCCCACCAGAAGAAAAAGAAGCAAAAAAAAAATGAAAGCCGCGGCCGCGGCCAGAAGCCGCGCGCGCGCGGGAGAAGCCAAGGGGAGGGGGAGTTGACCCCTCGGGTCAAAAAAAATATGGTGGGGCCCACCTTCTAAAGAGGTTTAAAAAAAAGAAAAGAAGGGGAAGAAGAAGATGGGCTGCGTCCAGAGGCTGAAGGCCCATTATCCTCCGGTGAACAGTGCTCCGACAGGAGCTAAAAAAAGCGAGATTTTTAAAAGACACAATCAATTGAAAAATCTAAATAAAAATGCATCTAATTAATTAAACAAACCGAGGCGAGCATCCGGCCAGCTAAAAACCCGCCTCATGGTCTCGGCATAATTTAAAAGAATCAAAATAAATGGGCAAGCAATAGGCCGGCTTTAAGCACGTCTATTGACCCATAATTCAAAAAATAAAATAAAACAAACAATAAACATAAATTAAATAACAATTCACTTAATTAATCAACAAACCGAGACGAGCATCCGGCCGGCTAAAAACCCGCCTCATGGTCTTGGCTTAATTTAAAAGAATTCAAAACAAATAGGGAAAGCAATGGGCCGGCTTTAAGCACGCCCCTTGACCCTTTAAGGTGGACATACAAAGGTCTGTTTAAAAGACCCCAATGTCTTACCATGCCCCAAGAGGGAGTTACTTGCCCATTATGCCATGGGAAGACTGTGCATGATCAACATGCCGATATGCCGAACTATGAGCTAATGAGGTTCATGAGGTGAGATGAGTCCCCACAAGCTTATCAAAGGCCGGGTGTGCTCAATCTCAAATCAGTGAGTTGATTGCCCACAAGCTCATCAAAGCCGGGTGCATTCAATCTCAAAACAGTGGGGGATGCCCATAAGTCTATCAAGACCGGGTACATGCCACCCATGAATCGACAGGTTCATCAAGAACTCAAGAGACCGGATTGCTGGTCAAGTTGTAAATCATGTCTCATGTTGAGAAAAACAAATGAAAATTAATATCCGGTGCACATGTTGATGCTACAAGGAGAGAGCAATCACATGAAACTCCTGGAAGGCAAGACAAGAGAAATTTGAAAACTGTAAAAATTTGAAATCTGAAAACATCCGAAACCTCCAAACTGAAATTTGAAGCAGACCTAAAAATTGAAAATCTGAACTTAACCCACATAAAAATCTGAATTTGCAGGGGTTCCGAACTAAAAATCTGTAATCTGGAAATTGAAGCTTCAAAAGTCTGAAATCTGAATTTGTGCAGAAACCCATTTAAAACCTGCAATCTGGAAATCGATTAAAAATGTAAAATCTGCAAGAGAAATTTGAAAAATCTGAAATCACATCTGAAATTCAAAAATCCTAAAACTGAGAATCCAAAACTGGAAAATCTGAAAATTTTAAAGTCTGTAAGGGGTGCTCTGAAAATTGGAACGAACAAAAATCTGAAATATAAATCTGAAGCATTTAAAAATTTGAAATCTGGACCTAAAGCATATAAGTCTGGAATCCGAAACCTGCACATTTAAAATAAAAAAACCCAAGAGCTGGAGTTCTGAAACTGAAATGCTGGAGCATAAAATCTGCAATTGAAACATCTGTAAAAATCTGAAAATCTGAATGTACCAAACCAAAAATCAGAATTTATGTTCAGAACTCATTCCAAAAGAAAAAATCGGAAATTAAAGAATTGCTAGTCTGAACTTCACATTCAAAGCAAAAATCTGGAATGAACAAAAAAATCTGAAATCCAAATCTGTCGTCACCATAAAAATCTAGAAATTTGAGGCTCCTGCAGCCAAAAGATCAGAAATTAAAAGAAGTCTGCATAAGTTGAAACTCTGAAGCCTGCCGAACCCAAAATCTGAAACACAACTTGAATCTAAAAATCTGAAAACAAAATGGGAAATCCATCAACATGCAGAATCTGTCAACTTTGCAGAAATCTGAAGATAATTCACTGAACATAAAAGTCCCAACATGTTTAAATCAAACTCAGTCAAGATAAACCTGTTTGAATCAAGATTAAAATTTGAACCTCACATCTAAGACAAGAAAATCCAGAAGCTGTCAAATTCATGGAATACAAAATCTGCAGAATTAACTGAAACCTAAAACCAATCAAAATATGAACTCAAATCCATCTCAACTCCAATCAAATCAAATTTCTCTAAGTAATCCAAACTCAAGCAAATCTGAAATTGAAAATCCGAAATTTGAAAGCATTCAATCAAAACAAATTTCTTTCAAACTTAAGCTAATCGAACAGAATTCAACCGGAAGATTAAATCACTCGAATTAAATTTAATCTGTGAACCCATAAAAAATCAAAACATTTCAAGAATCTGTAATTTAATCCAACTCACAATGATCACCTAAAATCTGCAACCCAAATTCTAGATTAATAAAAATACACTCAAGCAAAACACAAAATCAAGTAAAACAAAAAAAACAGAATCTGAACCGAACCATAAAACAAACCACAAATTCAAATAAATCTCAAAACAGAACGTGAATTCAATTTTACTAAACTTGATAACAGTCAAACAAAATCCCATCCAAGCCAAACTTTCTTTAACCCAAATCAAACTTAAATCAATCAACTAATCCAAATTGAACCAAACTTAAATCAATAAACAACTCAAATCAATTGATTCAATTAAAATGAACAAATCAAATTTCAACCCAAACTAAAAGCAATTCAATTCAACTCAAACTAAATTCAAACAGATTCAAATTAATCAAACCAATCAAAACTCAAACCAACAAATTTAATTCAACCAATTCAATTCAAATCAAATTCAAACCAAATTAAGTGCTTGTCTTCCATTAAATTCATGGGATTGTTTTCTCCTATGAGTGAATGCTTATTTTGTGGATGTATGTTTTCTACTCCATGGATTGCTATGACGATAATCAAGGGTATTCGAGTAATCTCGATGTAATTAACGTCGGATCTTCGCACCATCCGACGGGGAGAGGTCAAAATCAATTTTCAAAGAACCTAACAACCTCAACATACAATTTCGACCCTAGTTAGTACTTTTATGGAATACCATCTATTTTCCTAAGAAGACAATGCTAAGGTCTAATTCAAATTCAAATGGAAAATGAATTTCCAAAACATCAAAATCTTTTTAAATTTGAGGTTACATCACCTTCCCTCCATCCACTCCTCACTATGGCCATCTGTCTCTCCTTCACTCTCTTTTTCTTTCATTCTTTGGCCATCTCCATCTTTATTGTCAATCCTCCAGCCATCTTCCTTCCCACCAGAAAATTTCTTCTTTACCTCTAACCTGAACTCTTTATGTGACACCTAAGCAGGTGCCTTGTTGCCAAAGGTGTCCAAGACTCTTTCACCTCCTTGCATGCCTTGACAACTATGTTCCCTCCCTAAATGGGTGGGGATGGCAAGGCAGCTGTGGCCATCACTCGACCATTAGGAGGTGGTGATCCTGAAAGATCCATGCCACCCATAGTTCGCAGAATTGGCTGATCCAGATCGAAACCGGCCGATCCAATTGCCACCCCTTGAAACCTTTCTAGGACTGACTCCAGTAGGAATTAGCTGATTTGTCGGGAGCCCGGAAACATCCGAATCTCCCTGTTCCAATCTGATCCCCCCCCAGGAAATCAGCCGATTCAGACCCCCCAATCTTGCCCTCCCTACCCCTCTCGATCTAGGGTTCCCTCCCTCTCTGGTGAGGAGCATCACTTCTCTCCCAATCTCTCCTGCTCCGGCGCTAGCAAGGAGCACGCCCCCGACAAGGTTAAAGCAAGATGGATAAAGTGGAGATTGGCTACTAGGATCTTATGTGATTATAATATTCTACCAAAGTTGAAAGGAAAAATTCATTCTACTGAATATTTAAAATAAAGGAAAAGTATGTTTCTAAAGAAGTTTTGTTAAATTGAGAATGTTAAGTTGGATATATGGTCATATTGGATTAGAGAAAATACATAATGAATTTATCTGAGAAATATGTGAGAGTAACAACAATTGTAGGCAATATGAAGGAAGGTGGATTAAGTTGCTTTGAACATATTAAATGTAAATATAAGAATCCTTCCCTTAGAGAAGTTGAACATATCAAAATAGTATAAATAAAAAAGGATGTTGCAGATTTTACCCAACCTTGAGGAGGGTAATTCAATATGATTTGGTTTATTTAAATATACTTTAACAATTAACTCAAAATCAACATGCATGAACAAATAAAATTCCTATGGCTTACTCCAAATAAGTTGTGATTAAGGCTACAGATGAGTTGAGTTGAGTGCTTAATTTTCTATCATGACAAGTACACAGTAAAAACGAGCAAAACATAGTATAACATTGATTCCTGGCATTATCTTACAACATGGCAGGTGCATTTTCATGACACTAACTTATGTAGATTCCCTTTTCTGACTCCAATGATAATAGAAAGGCAGGTATTGTGATTAGGACATATTTTAATGCTCTTGATTATTTCGTGGTGTCAACTTATATGTTTTTAAGCTTTGCTAGTAAGAGAAACTACTTAATAAAAATTTGTTCTTTTCGTTCACATGTTTTCATCTTGTAATGATTGCCATATGCAGGAAAGAAAAGATTGGAGTGGATCGCTTTTCTCTCAGGCAGGCTGTAATATTCATTTGTGCAACCAACAGACCTGATGAGCTGGATCCTGAGTTTGTTCGTCCAGGCCGCATAGATAGACGGCTATATATTGGTCTACCTGATTCCAGACAGCGTGTGAGAATTTTTGGGGTCCACAGTGTGGGAAAGAAGTTTGCTGATGATGTAGACTTTGGGAAGGTACACATTTGGTTGGTGCTACTTTTTGACCATGTTAACATAAACATGTTTCTCTTTTGATGACCTTAAAATGGTTTCATTTTACATTTGAAATTTTTTAGTTGAGTGACTGATACAGGATAGAAATGTCAGTACGTGCAAAATAACCGAGTATATCTGCTGAGAATAACTTACCAAACAGTGCTGGGGCCCATGTTGACTTGACCAGGCTGATGGGCCTGTGGGTTATGGGCCCACGGCTGGATTTGCTGATGCCATCTGCTGCCCTGGTAGGCTGGTAATCAGGGCTTGGTTGATTGCTTAGTGAGGACCTTGCGGGTCAGGCTGGGTTGAACCACCTGCTGGCAATGGTTCAGTCGTAGCAGGATCCTGGGACTAGCAGCAGCCCACAAGCAAGCTGGGCCGGGCAAGGTGAACTGTGGAAGGCACCAGGGCGGTCAGCAGAGGGACCTGGTCCAGCACCAGGACGTGCCTGTCAGCTCCAGTCCAGCAGCCTCAGCCTTACAGAAACAGTCGGCTTGGGGGGGGGCTCAGTTGCTAGGACTGGTTCGCCATCAGCTCATGAGCAGGTCAGACCTGGTTGGGAAGAGCCGTGGTTGCACCCAGTCCTGCTTGGTCAGACAGGAGTGTGCTGTAGCCCTTTCGGGGCTCTTTTAAAAGCTACTTTTAAAAGCACCATCTTCCAAGGGAGGGGGAAGAAGCTGCAAGGCTCACATGGGGATGAAACTGCTCCTGTGAGTAGAGGAAGCAAGGATCGCCAGATCGATGGGTCTCAATCCGATCTGGATCAACTGATCTTTTGGGTTGATTTCCGATCCGGAATCGTTCAGGATCAATCTATTTTTTCTTTTTTAAAAATTAGAAAAAATAATGAAATAAATAAACAAATGAGTAAATAGTAAAAATAGGAAGAAAAATATAAACTAACATCTTATGACACATACATATTATGTTGAAGGGTATGAAGATGACTAAACAATCACATATTAATAAGTGGATGATCCTATCAAAAGTACATGGTACAGATCGGAGTGGATGATCTGATCGAACGTGCATGGTACAAATCAAAAGTGGATCTATTCATCTTTGGCTTGTACATTGTCAAGTTCTTCTTTGACTCATACATAATCATTTGTGTTAAACTCTAGAGATGGTCTCCTATCTTCGATTCTTGTTTTCCATCTAAGGTGCAAGTGGATGCTTCTCTTGACAAAGGTTTTTTATGTCAACATCATGGACAACATAGACATAAGATAGTGACTGCATAAGTTCTTAGAATCAACCTAGAATCCAGTCTCATGTAGGAACACGTGATAGTGATTAGGGCATGTCGTTCCCTGCATGAACAAAAAAAATGCTAATAAAAGCACCCAACAGCCAGGACACTAGCAACAAACTTACAGTCATCCCTGTGTGGGAGCACATGTGAAAGTGAATCAAGTGATAGTTTCTTGGGTGACATACTACATTGTCAAATGTCAACAATGGCATCTGCAGAGAAACGCTATTTGAGAAAAATATCAAGAAATGAGATTCACAGATGGTCAAATTCAGAATGATATTAAGATGGCAAGACAATTGACCCAGAGGAACATTATCAGGAGAATTGGGTTGGAAAAATTTGGTATGGTAGTTTTTCTGCCTAACAATTACATTCACAGTTATCCCACCTACATGTTTGAAACAGAAAACACCCCTGTTCATCTATTTTTTATACCATTTACATTAAACTCTTCTATTCCACATCCACCATAAATCTATATACCCATCCAAGCTCATGACATCCAGGGACATCGTGTTCGCCTGCCATTTTCCTGCGCACAACACAAACATTTTGAGTCTCAACTATCAAAGATATAAATCTGGCTTTAGGGGTGGGGGCTCCACAGTGGGGACTGTCGCTGTGGGGGGACGAGGGGTGGTCCTCTTGAGGGGGTGCTTCTGTCGGGGAGGGGGGTTGATCCGCTGCAGGGGATAGAGCCAAGGAGGGGGATAGAAAGGTGGAGGAAGGGGGTTTCTTACCGGAAATAGGAGGTTCTCCGGGGAGGGGGGAGATCGCCGAATTTTCCCTTTATCGGGGGGATCCAATTGAAATCGGGTCTGAATGGCTCCTGGTGGATTTGAATGGATTGGCTGATTCATGCCAATTCCTCTAAGAATCTGTCCCAAATTGGCCCTCCAGGCGAAAATTGGTTCCACCAAGGGCTGATCCCGATTCTGCAATCCATGAGAGGAGGTCCTGGAAAGAGGGTGTGTAAGCTCCACGTATCAATCTGATGGTGATGAAGGGCTGTCGAGGGGAAGGGAAGTCGAACTACCCGGTAACAAGGGAAGACAATCTTCAAAGTGGACAGAAGGAGGAGATTTTGGAGGAGCTTCTGGGGATGGCCATAGATCGGACTTCGTGATGATCAGTAGGAGGATTGCAAGGATGGAGTTGGACGGCATTGGGTATGGATCAAATTGGACGGAAATCAAGGATGATTCCGTGATGAAGAAGAATATATGACATTGGAGCTCCTTCAGAGATGACGGAGTTGGAGAAGAAGAGATGGTGAACCGGAGGGGTTGCTGGGTGAATTGGAGGAATGGGGTACTGGATTGGATTTGATGAAGGAGAAGAAGAATTTAGGGGATGTTGTAGGAGAATTGGGGTGATGAAGGAAGTTGGGATGGTTTCGGAAGTGAAGGAGGGCAGTGCAAAATGTTGTCACAGTACTCTGCAAAATGTCTCAATTTTCATGTTGTTGTTTTTGTCTTTGTTCTTATTGGATTGGGATTTGGTTGTGTAGTTGGGGATGGGGGTGAGAGTGAGGGTGGGGTTGGAATTACATCTAGGGTTGCTGGGGCAGAAGATGAGACTGGTTGAGGGGTACCAATAACTTCCTCTTTCATGACATTGATCTCAACATCATCTAGTTCTCCTTCTGTCAATGCACGGTCGTTAGAATCAAACTTCGGTGGGTGGTCCCTGATTACCCTCTCCTCTATCCAAGTAGCAAATGAGTGTTCCTCTTGAAAAATATAATCAACGTTAACTTATTAGGCGGTTCTTGTGTAATCTATTTTTCTTTTTATGCTCCACCTATAAATCTTGCAATTCTCTTCTCTGACAATTTTTGGTAGTCTTTGATATTCTTTATTCATAGTCTCAGGTTATAATGACGGAAAATTAGCTTCTTCAGTCTATCAGATGTTAGCTTGTTCTTCCTCTTGGTGTGTATCAAGTTGATTGTACTCAAATTTCTCTCACAATGAGAGGAACTGGTGTTATAGCTCAAAATGTTGATGTCAATTGATGCAAGTGGATTTTATCTACTTATTGTGTTCACTTGAATCCACAACTCAGCTAAAAAAATTAATGAAAAATAATTAATATTTAGGTTGAGGACTTGTCATGAGAATATATTAATATCAAATATCATATTAAACATATAAGGAGAAACTGTCATAAGAATTTTTCAGATCTGGATTTGAGTACACTCAATCTCTCATTTTGTAGTGTTGCATCTAAAAATTGTTAAAAATGAAATGATTAATGTTCCCAAATAAATATTAAAAATATTATTAATTAATTAAGAATCATTTACTTCCATCTCAATTTTTGTTCTATTCTGCTAAGATCTGGACAAGTGTTATACTCAAGGATTCCGATTCCAGGAATCGGCCGGAATCGGCCGATTCCTGGGAAGGGAATCGATTCCGGATCGGTCCGGAATCGGTTTTTTTTTTTGATTTTTTTTTCGTCAAAAAAATTCAAAAAATTCAGAAAAAATTCTAAAAAAATAGGAAATGAGTTAGAAAAATTTTAAAAAATAACCAATGCATTCATCCACAGGACCACATCGAATAAATACTAATGAACACCAATTGAAGACTTGAAATTTAGTACAAATTCCAATTCCATTGATTCAAAAATCAAAGAGTTGATACATCATCAAAAAAAAATTTACATCATATCAATCTACTACCAATGTCTAGGATATAGATATGGATCTTCCTCCTCTCCCTGCTGCTCGTGACGCTCCTCCCTCGTGCTCAGTCTTGTATACTGTCCGGGACCATATCCATATGAAAATAATGCCGATGCCATGCCATCAAGGTCGTATGGATCGGACTGCGGGACGACCGGGAGGTGAGCGAGAGGATGGTGGAGCTGGTGGTGTAATCCACCGCCGGTCGGCTGACGAATGCCGGATCCTGTGGCTCCATAATATAAGAATGCGGTGTCTGCTCATCCAGCGTGTAATACGGCTTTGGAAGCCGTGAATCAGGAGACTCAGCTGCTGCTGATGGCTGCGTCACTGGTATGCACTCCTCGTCATCATCACCTGAGGAGTGAGAAGGAGCTGCGTCTTTGTCATCCGGGCCGACAGACGCCTGCCCTCTAGCTTCCTTCTCTTCCCCTCTTCAGCCATCTCTGAAGTACCAGAAGGTCCGGAACCCAAAGTTTTTTTCAACTTTGCAAATCCTCCCATTTTCCGTGCAGTCACCTTTGTTTTCGTTCTCCCCGGACTGCGAATGGGCTGGGTAGCGACTGCTGGGACTAGAACTGGAGCTGGGGCTAAAGGCAGTGGTCGCTCCATAGGCTGGGGGCGAGAAGAAGGCCTGCGCCCGAGCACGAGAGTGAGAAGTGGATGGAGGCGGAGCTGGAGCATCCTCCTCGGCTTCAACACCATCCAACTCTCCTTCTGCCCATGCACTGTCATCGGGATCAAACTCAGTTGCATGATCCCTGGCTTCCCTCTCCGTTATCCAGGAGGCAAGTGCATGCTCCTCCTGGAATATCTGATCCATGTCCACCTCCTCGGGTGGTGGTGTGGCAGAGAAATGCCTCTGCTCGTACGGACCACCTGCGAATCGTGCAAATCGTGCCTCGCTGATCTTCTGTCGATCCTTAATGTTCTTTATGCGCAGCCTCATATTGTAATGACAGAAGACCAGCTTCTTCAGCCGGTCTGAGGTCAACCTGTTCCTCCTTTTCGTATGTATCAGGTTGAATGTACTCCAGTTCCTCTCACAATGGGAGGAACTGGTGCTCTGGCTGAGTATCCTGATACCAATGGCCGCAAGTGGATTCCATCCACTCATGGTGTTCACCTGAACCCACCACTCAGCTGCAAGAAAAAAACAAGAAGAGAACAGGAAAACAATTAGCCCATCATCACCATAACTTATATGAAAAGAAAAGAAATTCTTCATCAAGCTATTACTATACCAGGTGACACTTTGTCAACTGAATATTTCAGGTCAGCATCTGAGTATACGCCGACTCTCAGCTTGTACTTTTGCATCTGAAAAATTTATAAAAAAAATATATTAGTTGCCTGGTAAGGCTACTCCAAGGTATTTAATGAACTCTAACTTACTTCTATCTCAGCCTCTATCCTGTCCTGCTGAGATCGGCACAGACGCTGAATAACTGCAAGTGTACCCCGCATCATCTCGTTGTCGTTCACCACCTGTCCTCCATATTGGATGCGGGGGTTCAAAAAGTATCCTGCAAGATTTTATTAGTTAACACTGTGCATATAAGACAATTATACAGCAAAAGATAATTTTTTAACCAAGTTACCTGCAGCATGGACATCGTGGTGCAAGGTCTTGTCCCATCGGTCATCAATGATCTTCCACCACTTTTTGTAACCTCTGAGATTTTTTCTTTAATTTTCAGCTTTGCCCGGTCCATGGCATCATACAACGTGCCCATCTGGTCCCTGTCATCTGAGTCTATCAACCTCAAGACAACTACCAGTGGCTCAATGATTGCTAAATAGTAGGCAATCCTCTCCCAAAACCTCTTGTCAGTGATCTGCTTCTCAGACCTGACAAGAATCTCCAACTGATCTTTCTTGTCATGCAGGTTGTCCACCATATAGTTGTAATACTCCTCGGATCGTGTGAACCTAACCAGTGCATGCCTGTGCCGGTGTAAACTCTCCAGCGTAATGAAGTTCGTGGCAAATCGTGTCGGACCGGGCCTGACAAGATCGTGCCCTCCTGTGTGAGATCTCATGATATGTAGGAGGCGGGGATGCGAATAAATAAAAGATGTGATCGTCTGCGCCTGCCTGACAAGTGTAGATACACCCTCCTCCTTGCCTATATCCTCTAATATGAGATCTATGGAATATGTTGCACAGGGCACCCAGAAGATGTGCTTCCTCTTCTCCATCAACTTCCTCCCAGCCGCCTTATATGATGGTTCGTTGTCAGTGACAACCTGAACCACATTGTCCTCCCGATCTCCTCCACCACCCCATCCATCAGAGAAAAGATGAAGTCGGCATTTTTTATCTTCCCAGAAGCATCTACCGACTTCAAGAATGTAGTCCCCTCAGAACAGTACACCAAGAAGTTTATCATACTCCTCTTGGTGATACCTGTCCATCCATCGCACATAATTGTGCAACCCCTCTCCTTCCACACCAACTTAAACCCATCCATCCACTCCCTCAACTCCTGGACCTGCTCGTCCGTGCCGGCGCCGTATATGTGTCGTGCCGGGGCTTGCAAACCCGGTCCAGCCTCACCCACGGTATCCACCATCGTCTGGAAGTAGGGGCTGGTGGCTGCATGTGCTGGGATGCCTACATCAAGTTAAAAAAATGGGATCAGGGTAAAATTAAGTTTTAGTAAATAAAACACGCATAATGTCAAATTTAATTTAAATAGTGATACCTGCATGTAAAAACCATTTGACAATGTGGCGAACGGCTCTCTTTGCAGCCGTTCCTGTTGCCTTCACCCCTTTCATTGCCTGCTTTATCCCCATCTGCCCAGCACTCTGTTTCCTAAATAAATACTCGTCGCTCGGTGTAAATCGAGTGCTGGTAGAAGTGGAACGGCGGTATGGCTCCTGTCTCCTGGGGTCAGGCTCTCGGTCCCGAGTAGGGCGAGCCGATGCTGATCGGCCCAAAGCTGGGTCAACTCTGGACCCAGACCCTCCTGCTCCCCTCCTCCTGTCCTCCTCCTCAGCCAATGCACGCTTGCTAGCGTGCCTAGCACGTCTCAGCTCGGAGTCCGAGGACTCGTCCTCGCTCTGTGGCTCCGGCTCAGCTGGTGCCTTCCCCTTGCCTTTCCCTTTCGAGGTAGGCAAATCGCGGTCCCTCCTCCTCTGGAGTAGCTCGTCGTGCAACTCCTCCCTCTGCTCGATCCGAACAGCCCGTTGAGAGGCTCTACCTGTCATGTATCCTCTCATCTCCTCACTCTTCTCCCTGGGCACCTTGTCACATTTCTTGACATTCCCACCTGTTCCGGCAATATGTTGTTTCAGCCGGAACACCCCGTTCATCTCCTTCCCACACCACTTGCACTGTACCCTCTTCCTGACTTGGTCTACCATCTGCCCGTGTTCCCAACCCACGTCGAAAGCACGTGCTGGTGTTGCGTCACCTTGATCGGCCATAGCTTAAATCTGCAAAAATTGTAAACAATGCACTAAAAATGATTAGATAACATAAAAATTGATTTAGACGTTGTTCGGGAAGCAGACAACCCAAGTAACACACCATTCGGTATGTTACAAGGGTTACGTATTTGCCGGAAATGGTCGTAAATTAACGTACGGGGTATCCGAAATTTTTCCCGTACAAAGAACATCCAATCGATGTTCAAACAACTTGAGCGGAGTTATTCGATCACAAATCACCGAGTTTAACTCTACTCGGAGTCGTCGGAAACGTGTAAAAATAGGCGTACGGGATATCCGGAATTTTTCCCGTGCAAAATGGACATATCCGGATAGTTCAAAACTTAAACGGACTTGTTCGGACGGAAATCGTAAAGTTTAACGACACTCAAACTCGTCGGAAACGCGTAAGAATGGACGTACGAAGTTTTCGTCGAAGAAATATTACCAAAAACCTTACAAAGATCGAAGAAGAGGTTGATTCGATGCCGATCCGAGCTTGAATCGGCCGAATCCTTTGAAGACCAAGCTTGGAATCGCCGGAATCGCCGCCGGAATCGCCGAAATCGGTGGAATCGGGCTGGAATCGACCCTGGATCGACGGAATCGGCCGGAATCGACGCTGGATCGACGGAATCGAGGCCGGAATCGACGGAATCGCGCCGGAATCGCGCCGGAATCGTCTGCGCAGTCTCCTTCCGCCGCGGGATCGACCGAATGGAGCTCCGCAGGTCGATTCCGGCCCTAAAAGGGCCGGAATCGGTTCGATTCCCGGTCCAGAGTCGAACCGGGAATCGAACCGGGCCGGGTTGACCCGGCCTTCCGAAGAATCGGTCGGATCGACCGATTCCACAAGGAATCGGTCGGAATCGGATCGATTCCGACCGATTCCAGGTGATTCAGTCCGATTCCGCGGAATTCTTCCCGGAATCGGTCCTTCCGCCGGGAACTCCGATCCGATTCCGGAATCGGTCGGAATCGGACCGATTCCGCCGATTCTGCAATCCATGGTTATACTTATATGACTAGTAGAGTACCCTGTAAAACTTCATTGTGATTGGGCACTTGTCTTTCATATTGGATGTGGGGATTTAAGAAATATCTTGCAATTATTCAACCATATGTCAATGCTTCATATAATGCTTAAATTAAAAGAAAATAAGCACAAACACACTTAAATAGCTGCTGTATGTACGTGATGTAACCTCAAAATCTTCAAAAAGAGATTTGATATCTTTTTTGTTTTGGAAATTCATTTTCCTTTTGAATTTGAATTTGATTTGATCAGACCTTAGCATTGACTTTATAAGAAAATAGATGATATTTCATAAAAGTACTAGCTAGGGTCAAAATTTATTTGTTGAGGTCGTTAGGTTCTTTGAAAATTTGTTTTGACCTCTCCCCGTCGGATGGTGCGAAGATCCGACGTTAATTACATCGAGATAACTCGAATACCCTTGATTATCGTCATAGCAATCCATGGAGTAGAAAACATACATCCACAAACATGAACATTCACATAAATATAGGAGAAAACAACTCCATGAATTTGATGGAAGGCAAGCACTTAATTTGTTTGCATTTTGATTTGAATTGCATTGATTTGAATTGAATTAAATTTGTTAGTTTGATTTTGATTTGAATTGAATTTAGTTTGAGTTGAAATTGATTTGTTCATTTTATTTAAGTTTGGTTCAATTTGAATTGGTTGATTGATTTTAAACTTGATTTGAGTTTGGTTTGATTTGTTTATTGTTTGATTTTTTGTTTTGAAGTCAATTTTGTTGGGGTTGATTTATTTAAATTTAGTTTGATTGGAGTTGAATTTGAATTTAGTTGATTGATTAATTTGGATTTATTTTATTGAGTCTGACTTGATTTAATGTGTATTTGAATTGATTCGATTGAGTTTGAATTTGTTCAGATCACAGATTTCAGATTTTTTTACAGTTCCAGATTTGATTTGGTTGAATTGAATTGGTTCGGATTGAGTTGAATTGAAATTGAGTTTGATTTGAGTTCAATTTACTTGTTGTTTTAGTTTGATTTGATTTCTGTTTGGGGTTTACTGCATTTGGGGTTTACTGCAGATTGGCTTAAGATTCATTTAATTTTCAGTTTTGGATGCTTTGATTTTTGATTTTTTACTTCTGCAAATTGGTAGATTTCACATTTCGTTTTCAGATTTTAGACTCAAGGTATGTTCCAGATTTACAAACTTTACAGATTTCAGTCTATTGATTTCAGATTTTCAGATTCTTAAATTTTAGAGTTCAGATTCTGCATTTCTCAAAGATTGCAGATTCAGATTCTCCAGATTTTTAAGTGGATTGAATTCAGACTTCAGAATTTTATTCAAATTTCAGATGTGCAGAAACCTGTTTACAGCCCTCGGCCTCCTGCAAAGTTCAGATTTTTTTATTTTGATTTCAGTTTTGCTGTATGTTCTAAATTTCAGAAATGTTGTATTCAGACTTTGAAACTTCAGAAAATCAGACCAATTCCAGATTGCAGACCTTGGTTCGGATCCTCTGCAGACTCTGCATTGAATTGATTTTCAGATTGCAGGTTTAAATGGGTTTCTGCACAAATTCAGATTTCAGATTTATGTGATTTTCAGATTTCAAAAGATTCAGCTTCAAGTCTGATTTTCGGTAGACTGACAGATCTTAGATTTAGTTCAGGTTCAGAATTTTATGATGTCAGTTTTTTTGTTTCAGTTAAATTGCAGATTTTACAGGTTTCAGATTTATGTTTTTCAGATTTTTTTTTTGTTGTCTCGCCTTCCAAAACTTCATGGTGCAGTCCTCTCCTCTTTGTGACATCAATCTATGCACCGAATCATGAAGTTCGCTCGTTCTCTTAAATGAGACATGATTACAATTTGAATGACCAGAAATCAGGTCCTTTCGAGTCCTTGATGAACATGGAACTTGTCTGATCAATTTGAGATGGAAAAACACCCGGTCTTTGATAGACTTGTGGGCATTCCTCTCACTGATTTGAAATTGAGCTTGTCCCGGCCTTTGATAGGCTTGTGGGGACTCATCTCCTTGTCTCGAGACTGAGCATATCCCGGTCTTGATAGACTTGTGGGAAATTAGCTCATGTCGATCTTCATGGCTCCTCCATAAGTTGATGAACTTGTCATTTCGTGGGCGGCATGTACTCGGTCTTTGATAGACTTATGGGCATCCCTGCTTGTTTTGAGATTGACTACACCCGGCTTTTGATAAGCTTGTGGGCGATCATCTCACTGATTTGTCATCCTCATTAGCCTATGGTTTGGGCATATCGGCATGTTGATCATGCACAGCCTTCCCATGGCATAATGGGTAAGTGACTCTCTCTTGGGGCATGATAAGACATTGGGGTCTTTTCATTAGACCTTTGTATGTCCACCTTAAAAAGTTAAGGGGAAGGTTTAGAACCGACCCACAAATTCTTTTAAGTTTAGCCAAGACCATGTGGCGGGTTTTAGCCGGCCAATGCTTGTCTCGGTTTGTGAAATTAACTCAGTGGATTTTTATTTAATTTCTGTTCATTGTTTGTTTTATTTTGATTTTTTTGAATTATGGGTCAAGAGGCGTGCTTGAAGCCGGCCTATTGCTTCCCCATTTGTTTTGATTCTTTTAAGTTATCTCGAGACCATGTGGCGGGTTTTAGCTTGACCAATGCTTGCCATCGGTTTGTTTAATTAGTTGATGAATTTTTATTTAGATTTTCACTTGATGGTGTATTTTAAAAGAGAGACTTTTTTTCTCTTTTTTTTTGTCCGCAGCCCTCAGGTTAGTGGGCCCGGCCCACCTCCTCTCTTCTTGCGCCCTTTTTTTTTTAACATCTTTGAAGGTGGGCCCCACCACCTGTTTGACTGGCGGGTCAACAGGGCTTCACACGCGGCCGCCCGCGAGACTGCCTCTCCGCGGCTTCACGCGCGGGACCCTCCCTTCCGGCATATGTCCAGCCTGGACATAAGTCCTGCGAGAAAATAACTCCCGCCCTCTCCTTCTCCTCCACCCGACGACAACGCAGCCTTCCCGGTGGACTCCCGGCTTCGTCCGACGGCGGCCGAGCGGGCGTGAGAAGCTTACGGCTGCAACGGCGGCTCGGCGGAGGTCCCGGCGGCGACGGCTGCTCCCAGCGGAGGTTCCGGCGGCGTCGGCGGGTCTTGGAGGAGGGTTCGGTGGAGGCGGGTTCCGCGAGGCTTCTGCCCGACGTCGAGTTGCTCCGAAGGGGATCCCGGCGGAGAGGCGGCTTCCGTGTAGCCTCCCCGGTCTTCGGGGAGAAGGTCCGCTCTCTCCCGGCTTCTTCTCCTTGCTGCCCCCTTCCCTCTTTTCTGTGTCTCTCTCGGGCTCTCGGGGGGTATTTACGCAGCCTCCGGGGGGGGATCTTCACGCACGGTGATGCTGGGTTTTTATAGGCTCCGCTCGCATCCTTCCTCCGTCGGGAGACTTCCCGCAATAGAGGTTGCGGCCCCCAGACGGACTCGGAGCAATCCCGGATTTCATGGGATCGACCCCCCTTTCCTCTTATCCGCCTATTGCTTTCATACGACAGCTTCCTGCTGTCGCTGGCCACTGAATCCGGGGGAGAGTCCGATGGGGAGTCGATCTCCTTCCCTAATCCGACTGCTCTTCTCAATTTATTCATTTATTTATTTTCTGACGTGGATTGGCTATAGGAGAGATGGCATCTATGGGCCGTTGATCGCTAGCTCCATGGACCATTAGCCCGATTGGGCTGTTTCAGGCTTCATCCCCTGGCCCAACCGGTCTTCTTTCAACTGCTGGCCTGTTTTCTCTTTTTTCTCTCTCTTTTTTTTTTTTTGAAAATTTTCGGTTACAACAGTACGTCATGATGCAATGTCTTATCCCATCTGGCATTGATTATTTTTGACTATTTTTTGTATCCTCTAGGATACTTCTTCTTGATTTTTAGTTTTGCACAATCCATTGCATTATAAAAAGTCCCCGTCTGCTTCCTGTCATATGAGTCAACTAAACTCAAGACAATTTCTATTGGTTCAATAATGGACAAGTAGTAGGCAATCCTTTATTAAAATCTCTTGTTCGTTATCGAATTCTCCATCTTCACAAGAAATTTCAATGATCCTCCTAGTTATGCAGGTTGTCAATCATGTAATTATAGTTTGTTTCCGTATTTATGAACCTGACTAGGATATGTCTATACCAATGCAAACTCTTCATTGCAATAAAATTTGTAACGAATCTTGTATGATCAGGCCTGATCATATCATGTTTCTTAGTATGTTTCCTTATGATGTGCAGTAAACGGGAATGTGAATAGATAAATGATGTGATCATCTGGACTTGCTTAACTAGTGTAGACATTGAAGGCTTCTTGTTTACCTCATTCAACATGAGGTCAATGAAGTGTGCTGCACATAGTACCTAGAAGAGATGACACATCTTCTCCATCAATTTTCTCCCGGTTACCTTGCAAGATGGTTTATTGTCAGTTACAAACTAAATAACATTTTTTTTACTAATCTCTTTTGCAACATCCATCAAGGAAAAGATATAGTCGGTATTCTTGATCTGACCTAAAGTTTCAACTGATTTCAAAAAAATTGTGCCCTCTGAGTAATAAATGAGGAAGTTGATCATATTTTTCTTGGTGATGTCTGTTCACCTATCACACATAACTATGTAGCTTCTCTCCATCCACAACAACTTGAACCCGCCTATCCATGTCTTCATCTCCACCTCCTCATCCATACCTCTTACATAAATAAACCTGCTACTTGGGACTTGCAATCCCGAGCTGATCTTAGTAATGGTATCAACCATAGTCTGAAAGTATGGACTAGTCTCTGTATGTGTTGCGATGTTTACATTAAGGTAAATAAAAAATATTATTGTCTTTATCTCTGATTAATTATAGTCAAATGAATTAGATAACAAATTTAATATTTATAATTGCATGTAAAAGCCACTTCACAATATGCCCCCCCACTCTCTTTGTAGTTGTTTATGTTACTTTGACCTCTTTTGTTGCTTGTCGAATAGTCTTCTCTGAAGTACTTTGTTTTCTATACAAATTTTCATCTCTTCCTACTAGTGTGGGGTCCGGGCATGTCAAAGAAGATCAACGATATGGCCCCTCTCCTATTCTCATATACCCATATCCTCAATGGGTGTAGGTCATGTCGACTGTGATCAACGAAAGAAAGGGTTAACTCTAGACCCTCTTGCTCCCCTCCTCCTCTCCTCCTTCTCTTCTTGTGCATGCTTGCTTGCATGCTTGGCTTTATTTATTTCAGAGTCTGTGTATGAGTCATCACTGTTAGGTTCAACATCAACTCTTGTCCTCCCTTTCCTTCCGGAGGTTGGCTCCTCTTCCTTCCTCTTCTCTAGAAGCTTGTCATGCAAATCCTTCTTTTGTTTGATGGTAATGTCCCTCTATGAGATTGTCTCTAATGTCTTCAATATTCTCCTTAGGCACTTTGTCACAGTTTTTAACATTGCCACCAAATCCGGCAGTGTGTTGCTTCAGTTGGTACGTTTTTTCATTTATCTCCTTCCTATACCACTTACATTTCACCATTTTCTTGGCCGCATCCACCATATGTCCATGTGTCCATGTTCTTACCCAATATCATGCGCTGCGGGTACATCACATTCATCGTGGTCAGCCATTACTTGTAATTATAAGTAAAGAAAAATCAATTAAAAGATTAAACAACTAAGTTAAACAATGAAATAATTAAATTAAAGAGAATTGAGGGTTACTTAGATGGTGGAGAGGAAGAGAACACCCCGCTGTTTGGGCTATTTAGGGAGTCAACGGAAACTGAACTTAAAGGGCTGTCCAGGCTGTTTAATATTTTAAGGGGTGGCATTCCCTTAAGAGGCTGTTGGTAGTCATCCTGTTCAAGGGGTGGTGGGAAGCCTCTTAAGGGGCTGCTGATAGTCACCCAAACCCACACAACATGGAAAGCGTATTTAGAATCGGGACCGGATTGAATCGAGAGAATCGGTTGATTCTCTGTGGGAAATTCCGAGTCGAAATTGACCTAAAATGTTGCCACCGTGGTGACCCGATAATCAAGAAGTCACTGTATCCAACCATATTGGGTCCATCGGCATATCCGTATATCCTAAGTAATGGATATGCCATATCGGGTCCATTGGGACCCGATAAGGTAGATCTGTTGTTACTGAGTCCTGATAAACCCAATAACCATGTCTTTCAGGGGGGGTGCGGCGGCGACTGAAATCCCCAATTTCAGCGATGAATCACCCACCGGAATCAGCTGATTCCGGCCTGATTCGGTTGATGTCTGCCGATTCTGTTGGCAGATTTGGTGGATCGGGACTCCGGGCCGAAATTAAATCGGAGGGATCTGATCTGGTAATTGACCGATCCTAATTTGGATCGGCCAATTATACAAACAATAGGGGGGTCGCGGGGGGGGGAACCCTTTAAGTTGCTGCTTTCAGGTGACTATTTAATTGGGTGGGCGGGGGGGGAGGGACCCTTAAGGAAACTGCTAAGGGGAGGTGGCTGGGAATTCAGGGGTTCTAGAGGGGAGAGGGGTTAAGGGGGGTTTGATTCTTACTGGAGAGGGGGGATTGTGGGTGGGTGGGGCTGCCGCCGTGGGGGAGCTCTAGAATCGCCGGAGGAGGAAGCTTGAGAAGGAGAATTGCTAGAGCTGATGGGTTGATTGCTGCTGCCACCGTGGGATTGCCAAGGAATCGCCGGCCACCGGAGGGGAATTGGTTGGGATTGGGGGGAATCGGGGTGATCCTGCCGATATCACTCTTATCAAGGTGATATCGGATTGGAATCAGGCTCGAATTGGGTCCGATCCCAGGAGATCTGATGGACTTAAGTGGTCCATGCAGAATTGACCAATTCTGATTCAATCCCACAGCTCCGCCAATTCCATTGATACAGACTGATTTCGCCAGGAATTCAGTCTTGATCAGTCCTCCATGCCAAAATCGGATCAAGATGGACCGATCTAATCCCAAGAATTGGCTGATCTTGATCCTGGCCGATTTTACAGTCAGTGTATTGATATGAATAATCAAAAGGTGTTTGGATAATTGTATCCATTTTGAAACTTGTAGTACAAACAAAAGATGAATATTAATACTCTAAGCTCTAGAAATATCACTATGAAAATTGATATATCATCATTTTTGATAATATTACCAACCGTGGCATAAAGAACTATGTATTGTTTTTATTTGTTGAAGAGAGGTTGTTTATCTCTCAGGATGAAGGCTGTTATCGTCTGAGGCACGTACAAAAGAGTAGGCAGAGGAAAGAAAAATATCATATATCATATATATATATATATCACAACAGAGCTTTACCTACTTATGTTTCTTCCCAAAAGCACGGTGCTCTGATTTTTCCATTTGTCTGCTCTGACTATTCAATTGAGTATTTTACAGTTTTGGAGTGGCTAGAAAGTTCCACATAAGGAGTGGATTATGGTTGTTATATTGCAGTTAAAAATGTACATGATTACTCTACTCGCATATCCAAGCGAATAAAGAAAGTTGGAGTGACAACAATGGTACCCAAAAATGCTTTATAGTTAGTATTAGCAAGTAAAAACTGGGAGAGTACAAGGTAGGACATTTGATTGAAGTGGGATCATTTGTTACAAACCTTGAAACCATGATGTTTAGGTTGAAGAACCCATGATATATGCACACTATAATAGCTGGTAACTTCCGATGTGGTATTTATCTCCACATTTAACACTCCCCCTCACTACTGAGATGGATAGTGGGTATAGAAGGCAAGATAATCAAATGTTGAAGATAGATAAGTGTCTACATGATATCATCTTACGAACCTCAAAACCATGATGTTAGGTTGAAGGGCCTAGGACATATGAACACTATAACACTATCATATCTGATAACTTCTGATGGGGGACTTATTTTCATGTTTTAACAGCGTGACATTCTTATATGACAATGCAAGAGCTCTACCTTACAGTAAAGACAGGAAAAGACAAGTGGATAGTCTTACTAAATATATGGGAGCGAAGGGTCTGGCTAAATGTGGAAATGAGTTTAGCAAATATTAGTTTTTAACTTGAAGAGTAGCAGGTGCAGTTGAAGGATCCATCAGTTCTTTTCAGTAAATAAATAAAAATGCCATATATGAATGTATTTTTTTCACTATAGACTATAGCATGCGGTCTTCCTTCTAATTTAGTGTTTCATATGCCTTTCTTTCGGTGTCAAGATATTCTCCCCAGTGTCTACACATTGTTTGTACTACGAATTCTTTTTCCATGTACTTTCAAGGAATCCAAGATGTCAGTTATTATACATTTTTCAATATTTTTCTCATCCACAGCTTGTTTTTCGTACTGTTGGCTACTCAGGAGCTGAAATTCGAAATCTTGTTAATGAAGCAGCGATAATGTCTGTAAGTTAATCTAGTTGCTTTTATGTTGTGTCCAAATGAATTCAGTTCTTCTCTATGGTTTTCAAGTCCTGCCTATTACCGCACCCCTGTTCCTTCTGGCCTATTCCCAACTTCTTTTGTCTTTTGTTATGGTTTTGAACACTTTATCGATTGTTTTAACTTGTATACCGTTTTGTCCTCTTGGCCTATTTCCATCTCTCATTCAACATTTTGATACATTTAACTTGTATATTGTTTTAATCTATACTTGTATTTCGATTTGTATTGACTGTATACTTGTATTTATTTTACATTTCCACTAAAGACTTTTTTAACTGTATATTGTATAGTGTATACTGTTTTTAACTTCAAGGTCAAGTTGTTTCATTAGTTTATTGATTGTTTGAGTGAATGATAAAATTTATGTTTATATATGCTTTGTAATTAGCATTGTTTTGTTGCATTTGGTGGGCAAACTGCGGATCACCCCACCTAGTTTTACCGCTTAAGCAGTAAAGGGGCCCTTGGTCACTTTGGTTGCTTTTTTTGCCTTCACAACCATCTAATGTCAACCATGATAGAGATATATAGTTACAACTTACAAGTATGCATAATTATTTAGAATCCAATCTACTATCCTTCAACAGGGAAATCAAGTTATGTGGCCTTTGAATTAAGGCAGAAGCCTTGTGTAGTTAGTGTTTTGTCCCGTTTGTAGTGCTAAACAATGTATTATGACCTGGAGTCTTTAGCTGTTCGCATTTGTGATTTGATGGTGAAATAGATAACATCTTTTATTCAGGTGAGGAAAGGGCACTCTTTGATCACACAGCAGGACATTGTTGATGTGTTAGATAAGCAGCTGCTTGAGGGAATGGGTGTATTGCTAACTGAAGAAGAGCAACAGAAGTGTGAGCAGAATGTGAGTTGTTTGTATTTTTTCATGGTTGTTTCCACTGTTTCATTCCTTTGGCATTACTGTGGTCATATTTTCGTTTTTATGTATAATAGGTATCCACAGAGACAAAGAGATTGCTTGCCGTACATGAGGCTGGTCATATATTACTGGCTCATCTTTTCCCACGATTTGATTGGCATGCTTTCTCTCAGCTTCTGCCAGGTGGCAAGGTATACCTATATGTGCTATCTTCCACTATCTGCTTATGTTGGTATAGTCTGGTCTTTTTTGGCTGTGTGATTCATTATAATTTTCTTTGGTTTTACCTGCCTTGATCATTTGTATGCCTATCTACATCAAGGAATATTTTGAAGCATATAGTTTGAGTTTGAGTATATCATTCACTTGTGATTATGAAGTTTTTTAACTTCATAATTCTGTTGAAACATTTACTACTGCAATGAGAGCAGGAAACTGCAGTCTCCGTCTTCAGCCCAAGAGAAGATATGGTTGATCAGGGCTATACTACTTTTGGTTACATGAAGATGCAAATGGTTGTTGCACATGGTGGGCGTTGTGCTGAACGCATCGTGTTTGGTGATGACATCACTGATGGCGGGAAAGATGATCTGGAAAGAATTTCTAGAGTAAGATAATCTTGGCACAATTTCTTTTTAACTTTTTTGTTCTGTTTAGGATGCATGAAGCTACGAAAATGCAGCCCACAACAATGATTTCCCACCAGAAGATTTGTCTTTATGTAACTTTGTACTGAAATCTGTTGTTTACCTGGGAGAAGATCAGAAGAGGGGGTGTGTCATTTCAGCCTTGTTTCATTAATAAGGACCATGCATGGTTTGCCTGATTGGTTATGATCAATTTGGATGAGCTGGTCTTTGACCGATTCTAGATGGAATCAGCCAATTTTGTGCTGAGATTTGCCAAGTCTGTATCAGAATCAACCTGATTGGCTATGATCGGCTGATCTTTAACCTGGACCAGCCAATCCCAGTTGGAATCAGCTGATTCTGTCTTGGATCATCCTATGCCGTTTCAGGATCTGATCCCAACCTCACCTTTCTTGGGGCCATGTGGAGGCTAGAAAAAAAAATTGAATGGTAAAAATACAGGACTGTAGGAGGCTGTGAAAGGTTTCAACTTTGATATGTGGGCTGGGGTACATGCTGCTTTGGGTAGAAAAAATATGGTTAGAGTTCAAATGTGAATGGAAATGTGAATGGAATGTGCTGCTGTGCTCCAAAGAGACTAGGCTTAACTGAATGCCGAGATGTGCTAAGGTGGACCAGATGGGGAGGCAGGCTAAGGTGTAGTTGCAAAAACGTGAATGCCTAAGTTCTCAACGACTGTAATATTCAAGAGTCATTTGTGTTTCAAATAGAAAGAATTGTCGTTCTTTATTCTATGTGTAAAAACAACCTGGTTTTTGGAGGGGGTGTGAAAATAGACATAAATATTAAGGGAAAAATCATCTTTATAAAGCTTGGTGGCAATAGCTTTTGAGAAGGTAACCCAGATCCCATTTGTCAGTAAGCATAAATAGACTAAAATGTCTTGATCCCTTAAGAGAGATAACAAAAACTTTATTTGTAAGTAAATTAAATAAACCTTCATGACATTTAAAGGATATTCATTAAGTGATTTTGCCTTGCAAAATATTTCCCTTGTAATGATCTTAAAAGTGTCTGATTTTCGTCAAGATCTATTTGTCAATGTGTTCAAAACATTTTTTTTGAAGACATTGCCTAGGAGATAAAACATGCTCCCCACCTGGCAAGACGAATTAACTGCTAGGTGAGCAACCTATAAGCACTCTCCTTGTTTATTTAACAATATTTAAGACTAATTTTACTTATTTAAATGAGTAATTTTGATGTAGTATTAAACAACAAATAATTATTTCTGATAGTTAGTTTTGATTACAAATAGATATTTTAATAAAATAATAATCATGATTAAGTAATTCTGTGAATATTTATTAACAATTAATATTTATTTAGTATTAGTATTAACTTAATTGAGTAATTATAACTAGATATTAATATTATTTTTTCTATTTAACTATGCACTTGCACATTATTAATTGACACACATATTGACATATCTATTTATTGCTTTTTATATCAGTTGTCTCTTCAATAATTCACTTGACCATCGATTTTGCTATGAAAAAAAGATGTTGCGTAGCACCTCACCTTATTGCCTAAGCAACAAGGTGGTACTCTCTCACCTTGGCTCCTTGATAACTACGGTCATGAATATGGCCTAACATGAAGAGCTAATCAACATAGGTATTATCATTGATCACCTAGGCAAAAGTGACAGAAGAGCCTTGTTACGTGACTCATATTGGCTAATGTCAATTGGTCAAGCAACCATTGAGTAAATGCTTAGTTGCTTAGATGGTCTCTTTGAGCAATCCACATGCGAGTGTTTAGAAGGTAATGAACATGTTGGTGCAAATGTGTCAACTTAGGTATCACAGGAGGTAGTCTGTGAATTCATTGGCATCGATTTTGGATGGTCATTTTAAAATGGTGCACAATCAACATAAACCAATTGTGAGCCATGCAGTAGAAGTCTATCGCAGTTGGTGTTGCAGCATGTCTGATCTGTGTCTATAGGTGGCAATAAGGGAAGTACATCTACTCTTTCTTTTATCGGTGTTGAAGAATGTTGCATTTTGATAATGTGTTGTGGAGTGCCTTTTAAAGGTTATTTTTACAAAACTAGATGATTAGGTATGCTGGCTCTGTATGGTGATATAGGTTGATCTAGTGACAACTTAGGCTAAGGCAAGGGCCTGTGATGACCCAGTGGCAAGCTAAGATGGTTGGGATGTTTGCGAAATGGCATGCAAGCTCGGACCACCACCATATTTGGGAGGCCATTAGTGGAAAGAGTTTGTTGGTCATCTGTGATTTTCCTACTACTGTTCCTTTATCTCGTGCAAATATTTTTTTCCTATTTGAAATACACTAAGCTTTCCTTTTTGTTATAGATTGCTAGAGAGATGGTTATTAGTCCTGCAAATGCAAGACTTGGCCTTACCCGTTTGATAAGAAGGGCTGGAATGCTTGATCGGCCTGATAATCCAGAGGGCGAGTTGATTAAATATAAGGTACTACCTCTTCCTAAAAATTGCTTCACCCATTTTTCTGTCATTCTGTTCATTGTGTTTAACAGTACCCTTCTGCTCATATTTAGTGGGACAACCCTGATGTGATTCCTGCTGAGATGACTCTCGAGGTGTCCGAATTGTTTACTCGTGAATTGACAAGGGTACATATCTTTATTTTATTTTCTAGAGAACAGTGTGCCTGATTGGTTTGTGAAATTGTGTTTATTCTTTTTCTTCACACTCGAGTATGAGATCTTCATGCAATCTGACATCTTGTGTTTACCCTAGTTCATTGTAATAGTACCACAGTATGTCATGGCCATTTCCCTCATAAACAAGCCATGGTGCTTGTGCAGTGCACTTAATAGTACCATTTTTCTTCATTTTCTCGTATGTAATTTTTACATTATGCTCTTTTCTGTTGTATCTTTTTTTATCATGCCATTTCTTTTGCATAATTCATCTCAATACTTTATTCTACATGGCATTTTTTATTTTCTTTGGACATAAGGCTAGTTGTCTCCAAAATTTTGAAGAATTCCTTTTGTAGTCATTTCATTTGATTCTAGCCAGAGAACAAACTTGCACAGTATATGATAGGACATTATATCTTTTGCTATTTTTTCTTAGATAAATGCTATTTCTAGTGCCATTCCAATTGTATTCTTAAGAACAGCTTTTCATTTGTAAGTTCTTACAAAGCTTGCAAGAGATTTTTCTTTTCTTTATACCTTGTCCTTATTTTCTAAAACTTGCATTAGACAAATGTTTGAATTTGATAAAGGGTAAGTCTTGGCAATTGTCTTGATGGGAGATTTATGTATATGATTATTACATACAAAGCTTAGTATATCATTGTATGTCAAATATAACATCATTGTCTTGAAGGATATTTTCAAATGTTTTACTGATTGTTAATTTCTATCTATCTATGAAAAATATGTTCCCCATAGCCAGTTAGAAGCAAAAGACAGATTACTGTTCAGGGACAGGAAAATATATGCCTGACTATTTATTTGGTCATGTGTTAGACTGGTAATTTAAGTAAATGATGAGTAATTCAGTGACTGATATAAAATGCTGTATAACAAGAGTAGTGAAGACTGAGGGATATCATGTTGCAATTTGATGACAAGCAGCAGATCGACTACTGTGGAAGGAAGAAGACAAATGTTGGTGGCCTGGATACGCTTTGTGGTGTCAGGTGTGCAATATAAGTGGGGCTGCAGGAAGGAAGTTGGTGCAAGACACGTGTGAGATTCTGCTATATCCCTTCAGAAATGCCATTGTTCTGCAGAACGTAGAATTGGTTGTTCAGTACCAGAGTGTTCGCAACCACAGACGAAAGTGCAGATGATCTTGGCTACATTCACCAGTTACTGGAATGAAGTAAGCAGTTTGATGAGTTCTGCTTCAGTGCACTTTCTGTGTCAGATCTCATTGATATTCCCTGGTTGATCTCACCAGATGGAAAATGAAGATATGGCATTGAATGAGAGTTGGTTTGGTTGACAGGTGATGTTGCTGACTACAATGAGGCGGAAATGATGGGGTTACTGGTAGATTTTGTGGCCTGAAGTTGGTAAATGTTGGCAGAAGTGGTCTTGACTTGATGATTGCCGGATCAGAATCGGTACTTGGATCGGATTGGCGGGTACTGATCCAATCCGGATCGAATTGGTCGATTCTGGCTAATTTTTTTGGGAGGAAAACCTATTCGGAATTGGTCCGGCTTGTCAGAGTTTTTTAATCTAAAATTTTTATAAAAAATCACTAAAAACCATGAAAGATTAGGAAAGCCCCTAAAATGATTGAAAATACAAAAGTAACATCTAACTCACTTTCAAGCCATTATAAGAGAGTTTAAGCCAAGTGGATATAAGTTAATGACTTAATGGCAATGATGATTGTAATAAAGAATGGGAACAAGTAAATGTATGGAATTGACCCTCATACTCAGTGTCCTCATTCTTTTGATTCTAATTGATAATACGCAAGGTGATACTACTTATAGTTGGTGAAAAGAATTTTTCAACAGGATGTGCTGAGACTTGAGATAAATGAAAGTTGGCTAGTAACTACAGTCTAAATAAAAAACTATAGTTTTTTGCTTCCGGGATTGGCCGAGAACAATAAATTCATTGAATTGCTTCTTGCTTTTCAGTTGCTATAGGTTATGTTGCAAAATGGATGTGTTCTTGTAGCCAGGTGTTTGCTAACCACATTTTCCCTTTTCTCAGTACATTGAAGAAACAGAAGAACTTGCAATGGATGGCTTGCTGAAAAATAGACACATACTGGACATGATCATCAGAGAACTTCTAGAGAAATCCAGGATAACTGGATTGGTACTAATGTTACATTCTCTATTAGCTAAGTTGTTTTTATTTGTTTATGATTTTGGTGTATTGTATACAGTAATAGCAAATCTATTTTTTCACGAAACAATCAAGGCATGAAATTGAATTGTTTTTATAAATTGACTTGTTTCATATTCATCATGGCAAAAGAATTCATCAAATATTTCAAGTTCAGTCTATTTTACATATATATAATTTTAGTTCTCAACTTCTTATTATCTTTAATTTTGTATTTTTTATGGCAATAAATTTTTGACCTTGACTGACCAAGTTGAACTCGCTGCTAGACCAAACTCTTACGGGTCCACTGCCTCAAGTAGAATCTAATTGACCTTTTGTTTGTACAGCAACCATCTGACATCATCCTGAAACTATGGAAGGCACCATGTGCTTGCCAGTGATTCTGGCGTTCTGTTGAAGTTCAATATTGTCTTGTGCATGGTCATGCTCTGAGGATGCTAGGTAACTGATTAGGCCCAGGACTGATGCAGAATGCAGAAAAATAGCTGGCATCAATTGATGTAGGTGGATTGACCTGCATGTGGAAGTGGCAGAGCTTCAGGACTCTCAATGTGCTTTAACAGCTTAGCTCAAGAAGTGAGCGGGGCAGCCAGCAAGCTCTTCTGGAATCAGAGGGGATTGTGACACTTAATCACACCTCCACGACAGATGGTAGTGGGATCACATAGTTGCTAGGATGGGAGGATCGGAAATGGAGATTGGATCGGCTAGTGCCTATTCTGATTTGATCTGATTACATTGGCAGAATTGGCTGATTCTAGGGGAGAAAGACCGATGGACTTGATATACATGTTAAGTCATTGGATATAGGACTTCGCCCCTGCCGTGACTGATTCCGGCAAGGTCTCTGGGATTGGGTTAGAATTGGTCGAATCGGTCTGATCCATACCCGATTCAGTCGATTTTGACAAATTCGGGCAGAGATCTGGGGGGACCCCCTAAATTGGGTTGTCCCATGCTTATCTTGATCTTGAATTGGCCGATTCTACGAACCATGCAGCCATGCAAAACATGATTAGACCCTTGACCAGATAGGGCTAATAATTCCAGTGTGGTCGGGATCAGATCAGCCAATCCACCTGATCTGGTTGAAGCTTGAACTTGGTTGGGATCAGGCTGGACTTGGTTCTATGATTCAGCCATGGCTTGGCCTGACTTGGTCACAGCCAAAATTAGCATAACATAGTGTTAACCCCAAAATTTTAAATATATTAAGTATCAATTTAGTGGGTCTGCCCAAAGAGCTTGTATTTGGCCCAAACATCTCATTCAACTGGGTTCCCGTCAAATAATTGGGTCATGTCTTCAAGTCGTCAGACCAAATGGTGGGATGGCCCCACTGGTGTATACGCTGCCACTGGACATGTCTTTAAGCCATCGGACCAAAAGGTGGGAAGGCCCCACTAGGGTACCTTGCCATTGGTCATGCCTTCAAGCTGCTGGACCAAATGGTGGGAAGGCCCCCACTGGGTTACACTGCTGCTGGAGATGTCTTCAAGCCGCCGGACTGAACTGGAGTAGCACCAATGGGGTACCCTAACTGAGGGGCCCTGCAGTTGGCCGTGCTGCACCATCAAGCTCATTGGGCCAACCCAAGAGGTTTCAAGGTCTTAAATTTATCAACGGAATTCACGTAAGTAGGGTCAAATCCTGTTGAAGTGTAACAATCGGGTCTTATTTACTCAATTGGGTTTCAATTCCAACAAGAGGAGGTCAAAGTCAAACTTTATGAAATGGGCCAAAGAATCACCCAATTGGGCCAAGTGTCTCTCAACACCTTTGAAAAGGACCAAAAGGGCTTAATTGCACCATATAGGCCATATACTTGCAATTGAGCCTTAATTATGATAAATGGGCCTATATTGCATGCAAATTATATTGCTTCCAATTTTTCCAAACAGTCCCTTAAAGGGCCTTTAATTTTCTTATTTGGGCCCAAAATCTCCATCTTAATGGGCCCAAAATTCCCTACAAAAGGCCCATACAAAGATCATCTTGTCCCCTCCATACTCGAGATGAGGAACATTGAATGACATTTGGTGCTCTTCCATCAAAGTATGAGTGGGATGGACCAAAGTACCCATGCCCCCTCCTCACATACAAAAACAATGAGATGGTAGGGATTTTTGTGACCAAAGCTTCATCTCTTCACTACTCCATGGGGGGCAACGTGCTCCCTGTTGAACCTCTCTAAGGCTCCAAAGGAGGAAGAGAAGGAGGAGGTGGAACTTCAAGAGGTCCAGGTCAAAGAAGGCAAGAAAAATCCTCCCACGTTGAAGGCATCCATGAAGAAAAAGAAAGAAGAAAAATGCGAAGTCCAAGAAGAGGACCCAAGGCCCAAGAAGCTTTCTTCCTGCCCAAGTCAAGAAAAGCCTAGAAAATGAAGAAAGGATGATAGAACATAGAAGCACAAGATGAACTTCGGCCCAATAGACCCAATAAGTACATGCTCAAAGTATTCAAGGCGCAATAAGCGTATGTCCAGAGCATTCAAGGCTAAAAAAGCATATGTTCAAAGCACACAAGGCCCATTAGCAAAAGACGACTCAATTGGCTTGTCCCAAAGGAAGAACCAACATAATGCAAGGCCCATTATGAGAGAATCAAGGCTCAATTAGCCTAAGTCAAATGAAAAAGTCAAGACATGCAAGAACCACTTCAAAGAAACAAAGGCCCATTCCAAAGAGACAAGGCCCAATTAGACATCAACAAAAGACAAAAAGAAAACATAAAGGACAAGAATACCCATTAGGAAGGCTAGAGTCAATGTGGGTCATGTATCCTAAGGGAAAAAGGACAGAAAATAAAGGCCCATTAGGATGTTAGACCCCAAGGTGAGTGATGCCCTTAAGCGAAAGAATACTGATCAACCACCACACCGGGAAATGACTGGCCATCAAGTCAACCGGTTGCCATATCAAGACCTGACCGGTTACCACTTCAAGTACCGACCAATCAATATTTTGAGAATTGACCTGCCATCAAGTCAATATCCAATCAGTCACAATCCCAAGGCAAGATCTGACCGTTTTCATGTCAAGGACCAACTGGCCATTAAATCAAGAATCAATCAGTTGGCATGTCAAGACCGACCAACCATCAAGTCAAGACCTGACCAGTAGGAATGTCAAGAACCAAATTGGATCAATCAGGCATGATCAAACTAGAGTTGAATAAGGTGAAAGCAAGCTGATCGGGAATGAAGCCAACAGTCAACGAAAGTTGATTGGGACTGAACCAGACGAACCAGGCATTAGACTGAGATCAAACAAGAGTTGACTAAGGTCAAAGCAAGCCTTTTCTTTTTTCTGAATACAGTTTTATTCTGTGCTGGAATTGTGGAGCAAATCCTACTCGGATAAATGCAGTATGTTTAAAGCTGATCAGCGTCTTTACAATGCCTCAAGTTGTTTACAACAAACTTAGAAAATATCTTGTAAATGCTGTTGAGCAAAAAAATGATAGGCCTAATAAGCTATAAGCCTATAACAATTAGGTATGTCTATGTTTTTATTGCAAACTAATTTAATTGTGGAAGATGTTGATGAACTATTATTACATATCCACTAGGGTGACATCCTTCTAGGTGTCAAGTCTTTGGATGCTCTTTCCTATTGCTTGACGCATATGGCCCAAAGTACCCATACTCAGGCTGATCACTGATGATGAGTTCATAGCTACTCAGGCATCCGATTTCATACATAGTGACACCACATGCATGAGTGAGCTCAAGGAAGGGCTGGTGATGAGTTTATAACTACTTTGGCATCCAATTCCATTCATAGTGACACCACATGCATGAGTGAGAGTGAGCTCAAGGAAGGGTGGATAATTGTTATTAATAATTTAGCTGCCAACTCTTCCACCTAGTTTGGAATGAAACTATGAAGTATTTTCCTTTCAAGGATATTGCATTTCATCGTGAATCATGGGGATAATGCCATGGGATTCTGGAGGTCGATCTAGGGGGGGCAACTAGTCTGTGATGACAGTATACAGGTAATGGAGGCTGGAAGTTCCATTTCCAGTGACTAATCAACTGGTACTTCTCAGTACGTGCAAGGATGGGCAAGGAACTGTGGCCGTTTGCATGAAGGGGATAGCCAAGCATGTGTATGCCTAAAGTGAATGCCAGGAAAGCTGACTGGCAGCCATAGTTTGCAGAATCGGCCGATCCGGATCAGTATTGGCCGATTCTTGGATCGGATTGGCCCTTGCATTCCGATTTTGGCCTGGAAGGGCCGATCCAGAGCCAACTTCTAGAGGAATCGGCCCGGATTTGCTGGATCGGCCGATTCTCGCAAGATCAGAGCGGGAATAGGCCAATCCAGCCGATTCTTCGGGACTTAACTAAAAAATTGGAATTTCGCTTAAAAAAAACTTAAATACAGGAATCAGGCCCGATTTGGATGGAATTGGGGCTGGAATTGACCCAGTCGGTCGATGCTGGATTGATTCTGGCGAGACCAAAAACACCGCCGCGGCAGACTCTACAGGGTCCATTGGGACTTGGTAGCCCCGCCACCCCCCCCCCCCAATGAGACGGGGAAGGCCACCCCTGCGGCACCAGTTTTGGGGCCAATTTTGGCCCCAAAATGTTGGTTTTTATTGTTTTTTAAGAATTGATTAGGGATCAGTTTTTGTCCTGGAGGATCGGACGGATCGGATCGGGACCCACAGATCTGGGTCCCCATTCTGATCCTGCAATCTCTGCTTGCAGCACAATATGGTGTAATAACACAGTAGGATAAGGTGGATCAACAAGCCCACAGTTTTCCTGAGTAGCAATAAATAAAGGATTTTCTTGCTAGGCAGTCCCTTGTGAATGATAATGTGGAACCTGATTAGGTGAGACTTTCGGTCGTTTACCGGAGTTGATAGTGAGTCGTTAGTGGCTTGGCATCTTAAATTCTGTCACAACATGGTAAGCATCACCACAAGCTCGGAAGGGAGTAAAAGGCAATTTTTACTTATTTTATTTGACTCGTTGAAAAATAGAATGGTCATTCATCTTTTTGTTCTTGATCTTGATTCTCTGAATTTCTTGTGTGCGCACTACGCAGGAAGTAGAAGATAAGATGAAGCACATGTCCCCGGCAATGCTTGAGGATCTTGTGCAGCCATTCCAGATAAATCTGGAGGAGGTAGTTATATCTACGGCACACTTTTGTTCAATTTGCCTGCCATTTTTTCTTCTCTTTCATGCATGTTTTGTTCTTATGTTCTGGGAAGAGAATGGATTCGGAATTATTTACTTAACATAGTACACAACGTTTTTTCTCCAACATTTTCACTTATTGCAGTGGTTAATAATTGCTACGGAACTTGTTTAATATTATTGGCTAGTCAGTGGTATCATCTGTTAAATTAGTGATGTAGAATGATAATGTCGGTTGTTTTTACAAGGCATCTCCAATTATCTCTTGTTCTTACAAATTCTTCATTGCATCGTCGCCTGAGGTTGAAACCTTTTATCAGGACCCTTTTTACTGTCATTTAATATTCTGAAGGATACTTATGTTTTCACATGTTCTTCAGGTGGGACCATTGCCTATGAACAGCAAATTGCGGTATCAACCATTGGACATTTATCCCGCTCCCCTTCACCGATGTTGACAAATTAACTTCAGCGCCGATGTTACTGGGATGGTGAAGCATGCACACATGCAACTTTTTACTGCCAATATTTTTTATTGCGTAGCCTATGATGCGTCCACGCCTTTTTGGCTTAATTTAGGTACGTAATTTTTTTATATTGCAGCTATGTTTGATTTAGTAGGGACTGAACAAGCTATGTAGCGATTCGAACGCCGTCATAGTGCATGTGCCGGGTAGCAGTCGATGTAGAATCATTCGAGGTATCTTGAAAGAACTTAATTTTATGTAATCAAAAGATGGTATCTTAGAAATGCGAGATATAGAAGCATTCTATTTCACTGCATTGACACTCAAAATTTCATGAGTCTTGATGCGTTGCAATACTAGTTTACTACTGTGATGTTACTATTTTGGGTTTTCTTTCTTGCAATTAAACAAAGAAAAAAAAACGATCTCCTTTCTTATTGCCTATACGATCAATCCACTCTGAAAAAGCTTCATCCCATAGTATGTTTGCTTTCAACATATCTCATCATCAGTTATCAGACGTCAATTTGATAATTTCCATGACTGGATGTGAGGAATCCCCGCTAGCGGAATCAAAGGAGGACCTTGTGGATATCTTGTCCAGCTTACCGTAGATGGTTACAGATGGTATGTTAGATTAAAGGCAGCATGCAGCTATTGTAAACAAGAAACGGATGAAATGTTGAATTAGTGCTTTTTTTTTCGTATGCTTGGCCAATTGATTTCATATATCATTTGGTGTAGCTTGACACAATGCTTTAACGCTTGTATTCGTATATGGTATTGAAATCGTTGTGGATGGCCCTAAAATTTTAAAACGTTGTTGAACTGTGCATGTTATGATGCAAAAAAATTATAATTTGCGTTATATCTTGATGAACTCATGGTAACGTGTTACTTAAAAAGGATGTACCTATTTAAACAGGAGTTGCTTGGATGAAACATTAGTGACTAATATTAAAATTAGGTACTGTGAAATCTTTATGCTGATTTGTCTACTCTGGGTGCTTTTCTTCGTGGGTAATCGGTGTATGGAATTAGCAAAATATATTATATGTTATTTCTATTTATCATAGATTATTGTATCAAAAGAAATTAAATTATATAAATTATTTTACAGATATTTATCAAGAGGTACGTAAGAGGCATGCTTAGAAGTTAATTAAGGCATATGTCAAATAATATAAATCTCTCGACTTCTTGAGAGGTCAGTGGCCCATTAATCTAAATCAACGTATATACTATTTGGTTCACCAAGGTAAGTCCGCTAGGGTTCTATGTAATTCAGGTTGAATCACGTGGCTACCGCCTATCGGGTAAGATTTGATTAAAAACGTAAAAATCAAGTAAAACCATTATTCGAAATGATAAAATATATTAAAAATCTGTTATGATTTTAGTAATTAATTATATTACTAGTTTATTTTTTGAAATATTTAAACTTGTAAATTATTATTAAAAAATAAAATGAAGTATGGCATGTCAGCAGATGTAAAAACCAGTTGTCTCAAGTTATCGACCCGACATCAATATTGCATCATCCCTTCGTCTATTTAATTCTTATCGACTCAATCAGGATAAAGGGAGATAAACCATTGCCTTTATCTCCCTTGAATAAATGAACAATCCATTTTAATTCTTATCGACTCCATCATGATAAAAATAAAAATTAAAACAATTATGGGGTGTTTGGTTGCATGATAATTTTTTGTACACTTTCATGATAAAAAAATGTATTAAAATAAAAAGTAAACCAACTCATGACATAAAATTATCATGTTTGGAGGAATGTGATTACAAAAAAAAGTAACCACCGCACATGACCAAATAAAGTGGGGGACCACAAGAAAAAAAGAAAGAGGTGAGACCTTCTTTTTTGTTTAAGAAGAAAATCACTTTCAAAACATAAAATTGTCATGGTTGTCGAACACCTATTTTAACCAATTTTCTTATAATTTTTAAAAATTAAAATAAAAACCTCAATTATCATGCAACCAAACACCCCCTTACAGTGATTTCTAACTATTCCTGTTTTCGGAGACATCCGCGCAATTCTCCAAATTCGCAGTAAAAAAGAAGAAGAAGCTGTGGTGAGCATCTTCGAGTTTAAACAATTATACGGACTCGGCTCGACTGCCGGCAAGGGCGACACACGGGGACGGTTCCCTCGGCAGTCGGCGACCCTCCCTCCTCGACCGTCCTTCATCTCCTCCCCCTCTCGACAATGGTGTGGTGTGGTCTCCGACCTTCCGGTGGTTCTAAGTAGCTGAAGAGCGAAGAGTGAGGAGGTTTCCCTCTCCAAGGCGGGCGGCCCCTATTCGCGCACGGTCGATTCGTCTTCTCCCCTTCGACAGTTCGACCTTCACGTCGCGGCGGTATTGATCTCCCTCCTTCGCCCTAGCGCCGCATGCGACGGCTCCCTCGGCGATCGGCAGTTACCTTCCGCCCGTGCGCTTGCCGTCGTCGCCCCCGCGCGACGTGCCCATCGCCCTTGTCTCCCTCTTGCGGTCCGCCCCCTCCCCCCTCCTTCTACCTCTTGCGATGCGCCCGCTGCCGTTGCGGCGTCGCGGCCTCAACCACGCCCCCACCCCTGCGCTGCCGTGGCCTCAGCCACTCACCCCCCCGGGCCTCAGCCGCTTCCCCCCCCCCTCCACCCCGTGCCCTGTGCTGCCGCGGCCTCTGCTGCGCACCCCGTCGTGCGCCCCAGCTCTCTGCCCCAGCCGCGTCCCCCCACCCACCCCCTGCACTGCCGCGGTTTCACCGCGCTCGCCATGCGCGGCCGCCGCATGCCCCCTGTAGCCGCAAACGCCCCCCGCTCTTCCTGCGCTGCCGCGGCTCCACCTCCCGCACGCGCCTTCTACGCGCAGCAGCGCGTGCGCCCGTGCCCAATCGCCCCTGCAACCTTGTGCGCCGCCGAGCGCGCACCGTGCGAGCCTCTCTCCCTCGCCCACTTCTCTCTCTCTCATATCTCTCTCACGTCCTCTCTTTTCTCACTCATGCTCTCCCTCATATTTATTCCATTAATCGCTATCTTTAATTTATTTTCTTTTTTCTTAATGTCAGCAGGACTAGAAGATATCCCCTGTCCGATTTTTCCGCCGTCACTCGATCGTCCCTCCAACAGCTGAATTTAGAGTTTTCTTGCGTCATTGAGGTAGGCATCTTAGACGTGTCTAATATCATTAACCATCTTTAGATGTTGATTTAAATATATTGGTGAATATTAAATGTGGTGATTGTTGATAGTTAGGTGTGATATTAAATCTGGTAGATGTATGCTACTTTGTTAGTTATTAAATTAATGGATCGAGTCATGTTTAAATTGGTGGTTAGCATGTGATGTAGAATTTAAATTGCATAGTATGTGAATTTTATATACCATTGTATATTAACTCGATTGGGTCTATGTTAATTTAATGGTTGCATGTTAATTAAATTAGTTAGAGTTTTAGATTAATTAATAAACTTGATTTTTTATAATGTTGATAGCTTAATTATGCGTAGACGTTCTATGTCGGCATATGTCATGCATGCATGTGTTAAATAACATTTGTTAAACACCATTAGATAGAGTACTTTTTTGTAGCATTTGGTCTTGTAAGTCAAGCATATGTGTATTTCTTTTTATAGATGGTTAACTGTATTAGATGTGCATATATTCATATTAGTGGTTATAATTTGCATAGCAATTAGTTTTGGTTTCTCCCATTTAGAGTTTATAATTACACATTTGGTACTTTATTTTTGTTACCTCTTTCTTAGGATTTTGAGTATTTCCTTCCAAGCATGGTAGGTCATTTTTGAACTGGTTTATATCTGAATCTGCTATGTAAAATTTGTTTCATATGTGACTTCAACCAAAGTTTTTTTTATTCCTATCCAGACTGCACCAAAAAAGAACATATTTGTCTTGTTTATGGCATCATGGAAAACCCACCTAGATAATTTTTGATTCTGTCTCTTTTTCATCAGGCATAGAGCTGCCTACTCCTCCTCATCTATTTCTCTTGTCTTCTCCTGAAGTTGCAGAAAAAGGCTCCCGGTACATTTTTTCTACTATTGTTTTTTACATTTTTTATTTATCCTTAAATCAAGGTTTTAAGATCAAGGTCCAAGCTTTTTTCTCACTTAGGTTTCTTGTTTTTCTGTCCACTTTCTTTGCGCATGTTTACAGATTTTTTTTCCCTTCTCTATGGCTGCCCACTATCATACTCCACTTCCTTATCTGACCATATTGTCATACTTCGGGCAACAACCTTTTTTATTAAGCATGTTAGAATAATTTTTTTCATTTCATAAGCAAATAGGTTACTCCTAACTATTGCATGTCAGTTATAACTTAAATCATTTTTATTATTTTCAGAATTTTTAAAAATGTCAGAAAGTGATGAATCAAGGACTTTTAGAAGCTTGGGTGTGTGTGAGCAACTTGCAGAAACTTGTGATTCTCTTGGATGGAAAAATCCAACCAAGATCCAGACAGAGAGCATCCCACATGCCCTTGAAGGTAACAAGGAACTTTTACCATTAACTGTTTGAATTATTGGATATTGGATTATTGAGGGTACTTCATTATCCCCAGTTGTCTGTTTTTCATTCTGAAATGCTCTGAACTGATAGTTATGTTAGAGCAACCATAGCACATAGAAGTTCAAATAAGTGTGCATTTAGTTTTTTTGAAATGCCACCCATGGGTTGATGAATTGTCAATCTTGACTAAGTTACTTGTTTTCCTTTTGATTTTAATGTATTTGCTTAGTTCTTCACAAAAAAGGACTACAGTTCTTACTTTTTTAGGTTGACTCAGTAACCCTTTAGCTAGCAGTTTGGATTTGAGATCATTATTATTTATTTGGAAGCTCTGGTTTATGCTATTTACCTATTCCACCTGAAAGATTGACAAATATTCTCGACCTCTTCACAACTTGAATTATTTGTCTGATAATAATTCAATAAAATGATGCCTTTTTAGCTACTTTAAATGTTCTATTAACAGAACTATGTGATGCTTTTATTGCCTGTATGATAAAGGATTGTAGGTATTCTTATATAGTTCTGATTCCCTGAATTAACTGGTCCTTGTCAATTTTGTTTTGGTAAACAGTACAGTAGGTAAATGGCTACTTTCCTTCCCATTGTAAGGGAATAGCTTTAAAATTACTCTGGCACTAAATGTTCATACTTCTGTTGTATTGTAATTAAATACAAATAAAAACAATCTTGAAATTTGAAATTGTGGGTGGCTGGAATAACTCACTTTTCTTGGCTCTTGCCATGTATGTGGCCTAGTTTTCTTTCTCTTTTTCCTCTCCAGCCAGCTCCCAGGTCATCTCCCTCTTACTCTCTACATAAAAAAGCCTATGGCACCATCAGAAAAGGGGAGGGAGCGGCACAAGAAAAAGAGCAAGGAGAAGAGGAGGGGAGGGCTGCGGCCCTCCCCATGTTGCTGCTTCACTGCTGCTGCTGCTGTTGATGCTGTGCACCAAGGAGAAGAAGAAGAGGGGAGCAATCCCGCACCCTCAACACTGCTGCATTCCAATACCCTTCTTTCCTTCATAAATTTTTTTTTTTTTTTACTTTTTAAACCAAGCCCTACAGCTCCTCTACGTGTTGTGCCTTTCTTTTATACTCTACGGGCTGAAAGCCCGATTTCAAGGCCCCCACATGCCCCTACTCATAGCTCTCAAACAGGCTATGTTCAGCTCTCAAATATAAGATATAGAAAACCATCTATATGCCCTCTGCACAGCCCAAACACAGGTCTGAAATCCACCATTGTTTTTCAGATTTGAGATACCTCAGTCATGTTCTAAAACATTTTTTTCTTAGTCCCCATGGGCCAATCCTATAAACCTCCTGTGCAGCCCCCAGAAATCCCTGAAATAAGGTCTGAATACCCCCAAAACTGACCCATATACAGATATAAAAGTCTCTGGAATGCTTCTTATTTCAGATCTGACGTCCTCTTATTTCAGCACCCTGGATATGCCCAGAACCTTCTCTGTTCGCACTATAAACAGATCAAGAACCCCCCTCCCTTTTAGATCCTTAATACAGGTCCCCAACAGACCTGATACAGGTCATTAAATTCCTGCTGATGGGAGCTATGGCTTGCATGGCTTCCCTCATACATATAATTCATGTCGATAAATGAGAACTTCTAGTTTAATACCATGAATGATGATATAGAGAGCCTCAATAGCCCTATGAATTTGAAAGGATGCAAACTGACATGCAGAAACTAAATCAGTCATCCAATGATCCAAACTTGGGAAATCCACTCATCTTTAAATCTAAAATTTCGGTAAGAGCCGAAAATCAAACTATCCCCAATGAAATTGAAATCTGAAAATCTGAAGGGCCTAAGATCTGACCGGGCGGAAACAGTTGTGAAACTGAACCTTAAATTAGTCAAAGAACAAGTCCTTGATCCAGTCACCAATTCAATCATAAAACAATTCACGAACTATCAAATTCAAAATCATAAAATTTTGAAATCCCAGAATCCCAGATTTTAAAACCTGAAACTCAAACTTGGATTTTCAAAATTTCAAACTTAAAGAAATTTTAGATCTAAAAGGAACCAATCCTCAAGATCTGAAATTTGTAAAAAACAAAATTTATAAATTTTTAAACATTGAATCTGAGAACAACAAAAAAGAACCAAACCTGAAACCGGGATTAAAATCCTCAGTTAAACCTAAATTCCTGAAATTCAAACCGAAACAAATCTCAAATTTAAAAATTCTCAAATCTGGATTTTAAAAGTTTCTAAAGCTTAACAAACCCAACACCTGAAAATTTTCAAATCTGAAATTCCATCTAAATAGGGATGCATTTGGTAAGGATTTAGAAGGAGATTTCAATTATTGAAAATCTCTTATGGGTCAAGTGTGTAACCAAATGCACCAACTTCTCATAAGCTTCTGCGCAAGACAGATTTTATAGGAGATGAAAGAGAAAGACACAAAAGAAAAATCTCTTTAAAGCTGGAAGGAGCCAGCTTCCTATGCTGGAGAAGAGGATTTCAAAGTAAAAAGTCACTTATTCTTATGTTTCACATTTTTCAAAGAATGTTAGATTTGTTAAAGAATAATAAATATGGGTAAAACAGATATTTGACTAAAAATATTTTGCATGTCTAGTTAATATGCCAAACAAGATTCTAACACTTATCAAGCATTTATGTAGAATCAGTGGAGTGTCCATGAAAAGTCATGCAAGAGATTTTCATGGAAACCACAGACTACAAATCCATACTAAATGCAACCTAAAACTCAAACCCTAAGTCTTCAGTTTTGAAATTCAAAACTCATAACAAAAATCCAAACCTGAAAATTTATCAAACCCCAAATTTGATCTACAAAATTTTTTTAAAAACACATCAAATCTGGAAAGACATGTCAAGAAAGATAAATTTTAAAGCATCCCAAATGAGAAAGGCATCAGGCTGAACCCAAAAAAGATCAAAATTCAGAATAAATTTCAAAGATGAAAGACATCAAGTTTTGACAAAAATAAACAACCGATTCAAAAATAAACCAAAACTCCAACTCAAATTGAAATGCTCCAAACAATATCAGATTTTAATGATAACATATTTAACAAATTGGAAACCAAAATACCTCAAATCAAGAACACATCAAGTCTTAATCAAATCATTATAAGGTATTAAGCTGAAACTCTTAACAATCAACCAAATTCAAAAATGAATCCTTGAAGTCAAAAGGATGTCAAATTTTAATGAAGATCAACCAAATTCTAAACAAAACCAATTGTTAAATAGACCTTAATTAACTCAAATTAAATCTATAGCAACCTCAAAGATAAAAAAGACACCATGTCTTAATCCAAAACAAAATCAAACTCTTGAATGAAACCCAAATCAAATCAAATCAAACAAGCAAAAGAAATTGTAAGGTTTGCATCCTAAACAATTTAATGGCGCCATTGCTTACGCATGTTTAATTTTGTGGATGTATGGTTTATGTTCAAGGATTGCTATGGTGGATAATCAAGAGTATCCGAGTATTTGCTCGATGTAATCAACATCGGTACGTCGCAATTCTGATGGAGAGAGGTCAAACAATAAAAAAATACCAAAGATCCCCAACGACCTCAATATGTATTTTATACATATTTTGAATTAGCTAATACTTTTATGAAATACCGCTTATTTTTATGGTTGTTCAAGCTAATCAAGATATTTATAATTCTTTTTCAAAAAGGAAAGAGAAGAATTTTTAATTTTTTAAAAAAATTTGAGGTTACATCAGTCTATTTCTTGGAATTCTGGTAATGTTTAGTCAGCACCTTAGTTGAAGTATTTTGGTGCGATGGATGGTCTCCACCTTGCTAGATTTGGCTTTGATCATTTGTTTGAGACAATACTTGCTATTTATTTGTTCTTAGTAAAGAAAGACATTATATACTAAAATAATTTGTGAGATTATCATTTTATAAAGACACTCAAAGTTTAGATATTTATTATTTTTAGTTTCTTGGTCTTGTTTTATTCCATTGCTTTAAATGGTTTTAGTACAAATGTCCTTGATAGCAGATATTTGTCATTGATCTTTCCAGGGAAAGATATTATTGGTATTGCACAGACTGGATCAGGGAAGACAGGAGCTTTTGCTCTTCCAATTCTTCAAGCGCTGCTTGATAATCCCCAACCATTCTTTGCTTGTGTGCTCTCTCCAACCAGGTTTGTGGTTAGACGAACCCATTCAAAATTAATTAGCCATTCTGTCTTCAAAAAACATCTTTGTTTCAGGGAATTAGCCATTCAAATTGCTGAACAATTTGAAGCTTTGGGGTCTGGCATAGGGGTGAAATGTGCTGTGGTGAGTGCCCTAATTCTTACTTGTTTTCTGAGACCTCCAAGATGTAATACGCAAAATTGGAGGGTGGAAATATTGGCAGTCTCTTGAACATTTTGTTTCTTTTTTTATGCTGCCTATAGGGGCAAAATTTACTTTGTGATTGATGGTAAATGTAGAATTTTGTTTCTGCACTTGCAGGGTTTGAGACTTTGAGTTACTATCTTGGTTTGAGATGTACTAGTGTTTTTTTTCTTCTCTTTCTAAATGAATGGTACTTGACATCTATTGATGAATTTATGATAAAATATAAGTTATGGAAGTGTGGTAGACTGTTTAAATGGCATAGCTCCGTGTATCCTCTGACTCAAATAATGAACCACCATACAGAAATAAGTTGCAGGTAGATTAGTCACTGTTTGGAGGAATTGGCTCAAGTAGGGATTTCAAGAGAATTGGCTCAACTGTAATCATTACAGTTGTACTGCAGCCCCGTGTTATCTCAAGAGAATTTGTCTCACTATGGTGGTGATATCTAAGACACCCAAGATGGGAACCGAGTTACTTGCTCCCAAGGCGGCCAAGATGGGAACATATGTAAATGCAATAATTAATTGCTTAGATTCTGCCTCCATGATATTATCATTCTCTTATATTTTTATATTTATTCATGCACTTGAACTATCATTGAGATCCAGTCTCCCTAGATCATTTTTAAGATCTCTCTGAGATCATTTCCCTCTAACCCAAGAGGTGCAATTCCTTGATTTCAACACTGTTACCAATTGCAAAGTCATTTCTCATACAATTCTTGTTCTCGCTGTATATTTGTTTTGTTCTAGACGTGTTGGATATTTTTTCTGTTCGTGTCAAGTAACGAAGTAGGAAGGGGCTGTATTGGGTGTCTTAAGAGACATCAAACTAGCATGAGTTTCTCAGCCAAAAAAAATCCACCCCACTCCATTTCTGTTTCTTTATATGCCTATTTGGCAAACTTTGTCGCTTGTTTTTTGTTTCCTTTTGATTTTACATTGCAATGTCATTATTCAGATGCTCCTGGTTTTTGTGTAGCAAGTTGACATAATGCACCTCACTTCCAGATAGATGTTTCAGTCTTTTATTAGGTTCTCAGCTGGTTGAATATAAACTTGAAGCACTCTAAAGTGCATCTGGTCATCCGTTTAGGAAAAATCACTGTTTCATTGATAATATATTAGGTTTTTTTGGCTCTTTTTTACTCTTGTGATCTTGTTCTACCCTTTGGCAGCTTGTGGGCAATGTGGACAAGGTACAACAGGCTATCTCTCTTGCAAAGCGCCCTCACATTGTGGTAAGTTTCGTGGGCAAAGGCAAGCCATTTTTTGGCACTTATTTTGCTACACGTGTGCTGGTAGAAACTTGACATGCTTCTATTGGTGATCTCTTTAGAAGCTGGTGCCATGGATAGGTCATTCTGATGTCTTTCTACATCCTTCAACCTTTTCCTCTCTTTGGGAGTGGACTTCTTTTTTTTTAATGGGTCATGAGACATGTAACTGCTTTTCTTTAAAAAAATATGAATGGAACATTTGTAAGGGATTTTATTTATTGGTCTTTGTAATTATTCACAATTCTACATATAGCCTCATAAATATATGAATAAAGTGGGACGACTAAAATGGAGATAGACAACATGGATTCTATGCGATCGTAAAATCCTCTAACAATTGAAAGAAAAATTTTATATAGCTATGCTATACGGTGGTGAGTGTTGGGCAATTAAGAAAAAGTATACTGCCAAAACGAGTGTAATTGAAATACAGATGTTACGGTGAATGTGTGACCACACATGATCAATGTTTGCTATCTCGGATCTCAACTTTGTCTCGGGAGGGTGAAAGAGAAGAGATCTCGGAGAGATCTCGGAATCTCGGGAGATCGAATCTCGGATTCTATGATCAAAATGTATATATGTATGAAACATAACATAATATCTTATAAAGATAGGAGTACATCAATGAATTTACATGAAAATATATAACACATTTATACATCAATTGTGTGAATGAACAATTACAAAGTACTCTCAATACCAAAAAATGATCTTTGTGCTTTTAAAAGATTTAATCTTGTATAAAATTATATTTAAATACTAATATGGTATTAAACTTGTAGCACATTTTTATCCGCGATGGTATAAGTGATAGTGAGATATATTAATATGTTTACACTATCATAAATGGGGGGCACAGAGTAGTCGCGGATCGTATCAGGGGGGGCAAAGCCCCCGAAGAAATTTATTTTTCGGACCAGGCTAGTTAGGACGAGATCTCGACAATCTCGTTTCTCGGCCCCCTTGACGAGACCGAGATCTCGCGAGATCTCGGCGAGATCTCGCGAGATGGCATTCCATGCACATGATTAGACAGAATTTGCATTGAATGCATTGGAGACAAAGTGAGAGTTGTGAGAATCGAGGACGTAGTAAAGAAGGAAAGACTTCGTTAGTTTTGGCATAACAAGCGACATCTTCTTGAGACACTGGTCAGATAAGTCAAAGCCTTGGTATTGTCGATACAGAAGAAGTAGAGAAGTAGACCAAAGTTAACTTGGCGTAGATGAATCCAATATGACTTGGAGGATCTAGGCATACAGGAGGAGCTAGCAGAGGACCATGTAGAATAAAAAAGACGAATCTATGTTGCTGACCCCATTCATTTGGGACTAAGACTTTGAGTTTGAGTTTGAGCCTCGTAAACGTTAAAATTTTTAGTCTCTATAATCTTTTGTTGCTTAAAAATAAGTCTTTTCTATATTAAAAACTGTTGGCTTAGTTACATAATTTTTATTACGAAAATACCCTCTGATACTTATTCTCCTTTATCTCTCCTACACCCCTTTATCTCTATCATTAAAAGAGGGCATATTTGTCAATAAAATTAAAATAAATTGACGAACAACATCTTTGGGTGTTTTAGGTGGAGTTACTTAATTTTCAACCAATACAGGATTTCAATGATTTTTTTAAGATTTGTTTTTTCTGTAGGGATTCTTTAGAAATACAAATGGTTGTAAGGGCTGATATGTAAAAATCCATTTTTTACTGGTGGCTGGGGGTGTTTTGTCAAAGTTCAGCAAAAAAATGTACATCAATTAAGAAAAAGAGAATCAGAGAAAGGAAAACAAAGCCTCCATCAAATGAACAAATAAAAAATTCGCCTTACATAAAAGAACACCCGTGGCTCGATTTTGGACTGCAAGGGAAGTTTGTCAGGAAATGTTAAATCCTGCCTTTCTTATTTGTCTATGTTTTTTCCTTTCCAAATGTCTTACTCAAAGTGTGGTAGATTTCAGATATCTAGGTTTCTGTGCCTTTCCCATGAGTATGGTTTATCATTTTTCATTAGCAAAAGGCTCCATCTAATTTTTCTTTTTTTATTATACTTCTTTTTTTAGGTGGGCACACCTGGGCGACTCTTGGATCACCTATCAAATACAAAAAACTTCAGCCTTCGGACACTAAAGTACTTGGTGAGTATTTTGAAGCCTATATTTAGTTTTAGCTGTAGTTGTTGGGTCATGACTGAACCTTCAGTTCTTTTGTTTTCAATATGTTATTTGTCTTATGAGAGCTCTTAGGGTCAGTACAGACAGAATATAATACTAGTGGATCTTATCATAATTTACAATTGTTGTATATAGCACTATCATTGACTGAAGGGTTATTGAACTTATTATCATAGAAGCCTTTAGGGAGATAGACAGAGTTCCAGTAGAACGAACTCTTGGTACTGTGCTAACTTCACTTTCTTTTTTTGAAGGAAATGTCCTATTTTTAAAGAATGGTTATAATGACAGAACAGAATTTTTTTAAGTGAATAGACCGACTTCCACTTCCAAGGGTTGATGGATCATTCTCTTCTTGTGACTATTACTTAGAAAGTAAGCTTGTATTAAAACTTCTGGGATTTGTTAAATTTTTGATGGATATATCTTCAAGGTCATTCGATTGATGATTCATTTGGAAGGTGGCCAATTTGAAAACTGAAACAAATTACAGTGGGAAAAGGAAAAAAAAACTTCATCAAGATGATATATAAGGGAGTCCCCTACACAAAATAAACAAGCGACAAAACTGTACAATCAAAACGTTAACAATAGAACCCCTTCAGATGCTCTTGTTTTCCTATTCAGATGATTTACATGTATGCAAAAAGGCATCCATTGTAAAGTCTTAAACTGCTTCATTCAAATGTCCATGGAATTCATCAGTATCTTCTTGCACGAGACGAGGGTCTCTATTTAAAGATAAAGCACAGATAATTTGTCTATCCAGTTTATCATACCTTCCATTGTTATGAATACCTTCTGATAACTGAAGATCTGTTAGGTCTGTGGCTGATAGTTCTTTGGTAGGGAGAACCATTCCCTTGGCTGTCTTATTCTGGAAAGGTTAAGAAAAATTCACTTCTTGGTTGTTCTCGTTGAACTTATCTATGTTAATCTTATGATTTTCATTGGATAGGTTTTGGATGAAGCTGATAAATTGCTGAACTTGGAATTTGAGAAAGCAGTTGATGAAATTTTGAAGAATATACCACGAGAGAGGAGGACATTTTTATTCTCAGCTACCATGACTAATAAGGTATTGTACTTTTAGTGTGGGTTTTGTGCTCATTTGACTACACTTGTGCCATGGTTGCAGAATCTGCCAATCCTTAAGTACATTGTGTACCTCATACCTTCATTCATTTTTATATTGTGGTATCATGCATGCTCAAGAAAAACTACAATTTAACAAGTTAGAGTGGGGTAAAAGTACAAGGCTGTAGAAGAACATCACATATTCAGTACATACAAGAAACCTGTTGTACACCAGGAAGGTGTTGAACAAAAGACTCGAGCTAGAGAGAAGGGAATGCGAGTCAACGATGTGCATGCTTGGAATGCATTGTTCACCAGCAGTTCATTGCGAAGTAAATGTAGTGACGGGGAACTGGTTCAAGAATTTTAGAGTCTTTTATGTTTTTTGTGTTTTGGTCTGCATATGGACTTGTTTGTAAATATTTTAAATTTCTTTTAGTCTTATCTTTGCATTTCTGTCCAAGAGGACATATTTGTAAATATTTTTTTATGATCCTCTTTTTGTAAAGCTGGCTCCTTTTTATAAGGAGGGCATCTAAGTTGGAATGAAACATTCAAGAAGTCGGAAATTTTGGGAGAAGAGGGCCTTGGTGTCCAGCATAGAGGGGCCTTGGCTTCATAGGTCTTTCACCCCCTCCATGATGCAGGCCCTCCCTCTCCACCTCCGGCACCAGCCGACGTCATTTTATCATTGATAGTAGAGCAGCTCAGACTTTCCATGCTATTCTTTCACCTTCCTTCATGCTGGCTGGCCATGGCTTCTCATGCCTGGGAGGAAGAAAGTGGTGCAGCAGCTGAAACTCGCATTTTTAAAGAGAGATGGAAGGGGAGCTGGCGCCCTGCGTTCCCTTCTATTAGGAGGTTTTAAAATAGTAACTTTTGGTTGGAGGGAGGAGAAGATATTTCTAAAATAGTAACTTTTGGTTGGCGCATAGATTGCAGAATCGGCTGATCCGGATCGGGATCGGCCGATTCTTGGATCGGATCGGCCATGGCCAATCCGATTCTAGGCGGAACCACCGATCCGGATAAAATTTCCGTTGGAATCGGACTGTTTGGTCCGATTCAGGGCCATAATCATCCGAATCGGCGGATTCCGGAACGAATCGCCGGAATCAACCGGAAAAATTATCGGGCGGGGAAGACAAGGCTACCGGGTCCATTGGGACCCGGTAGCCCCAGATCCCGTGACTTAAGTCACCAGATCGATAGGGTGGGGGCCAGACCAGTCTGGGGTGACCTAAGTCACCGGTCCGGTGACTTAATTCACCGGATCCAGCTACCGGGTCCCGATGGACCCGGTATCCCTGTCTTCCCCGCCCGCAGCGAATCCGACTATGTTGGGGGGATTCAAGCTGATTTTGGTCCCAAAACATGCTAGATCGGATCGGAATCCGATCTAGCATGTTATTTTGATATTTTTTAATGTTTTAGCACCTTTGGAGAACCGATCTAGAGCGATTCCGGATCAAAATTTCTTTTGGAAGATCGGTCGGAATCGGACCGATCCGATCTGTATCGGATCGGTACCCACCGATCCAGTGGCCGATTCCGATCCCGCGATCCTTGGGTTGGAGGGAAGAGAAGATATTTCCATATTTCTTTCATGACTAACCCATGATTTAGCTGATTCATTTATAAGAATGAATTTGAATTCAATTTAGATTCGATTTGATTGTAATCTAGATGGGAGGACTTTTGACAAGCAATTCAAGAACCTTTTTATCCTAATCTAGCGGGTGGTTGTGTGAACTGTGAAGGACTGGTTTTTTTTCACGCATTCTGGGAGGTGTCCTAGTGACACTTGCTTCCAAGATACTTTCTGTGCTTGGAGATCTTATTGTATCTAACTTGGATGTTTCTTGGTGTACTTTTTCTCTACCATCTTGGTAGCCCATCGGGGTGTAGCCTTCTATTTGTTTTTCTTCTCTCTCCTATCTGTAACCTTGCTTTGAATTAATGAATTGTGATTGTGTCATCTTCAAAAAAAAAATTCATTGTATTGTTTTGGAACTTTAGTTTGTCATGGAATGATATTCCGAAAACTACATTCTGAAGATGATTTGTTAAATAGTTTATTTTCTTGTTTTGATTTACTTCTGATTGTTGATAATCAACCCCTCTACCTGCTTCAGCATGCATTTCATTATGATATTGCAGTTGAATGGATAAAGTAGGATATATGATTGGTCATGTTTTTTTCGTTTTAGGTAAAAAAACTTCAAAGAGCATGCCTCAGAAATCCTGTCAAGGTATCTACTCTCCTGTTTCTGCCTGCTTTCATGCATTTCTCCTTTTGGTAAAAGTTGGGATGCCTATGATTAGCTCTTTGTTCATAGGAGGATAATCAAAGTCTGAAACTCTTTTATTTTTTTCAGGTTGAAGCATCCTCTAAGTATTCCACAGTTGATACACTCAAGCAGGAATTTCGATTTGTACCTGCCAAGTACAAGGTTTGCCCCTTTACATCTACTATACTTGCAATTTGTCACTATAAGAGGTGAATGATAATGCAAACTTTAGAGGACATGTTCAAAATGTTATTCCTCTTTGTTTTTTCTTTGGTCTTGATTATTTGTTTTTTTCCCTTCATCTGATGTAGAATTGTGCTCCATGCCAAGAAAAAATAGAAAATTCTTTAGTACACTGATACTTGTTTCTGATTCTTGCTGAGTCCTTGGATCCAAAGGATGTCGTTAAAACCAAAGGAATGCTCTTGCGCCTTTTCTTCATTCACAGGGAAGTTCCATGGTATCAAAGGGGCCAAATTTGAGTCCAATAGAGCACAACTTTTCTTGAAAAATGTGATTCTGGCGACGCATTACAAGTGGATCTCTCATATGCTTTGGTTTGCTTTTCACAAGGAAGATGTTGGCACTCATGTTTTCAAAGAGAATTACCTTCTTATAAATCTGAATTGAAAGGGGACAAAAATACATGACGAGCAAGGTCTGAATGTGGACATGCATGAAAAGTATGGTCAGAATTGAATAGGGGCATCAAGCTGTGCGATAGTTAAATACCTATGCTGGAAAAACAGGAGTCAGTAGGAAGAAATAGCCCACTCGTCCCACAGTCACAGCAGCACCTGAAGTAAGAGGGGAGCTCGTCGTGAAAACCAACTGAGGTGTCTACAAAAATAGAGGGAGTCGGAAGTCTCATAGGAGTTACGAAATGGCAAACAAAAATACCCAATCAGAAAATGCTTGTTGAAAAAAAAAATTGAGGGGCTTCGGTGGCAGAACCGACCACCCACCGGTTCCCGCACCTCGCCGGACCCTGTTACGTGGAGCTAACAAGTTTTCGGAGGAAGAGTCAGGCCGTCGAAAGCAAAAGACAGAAGGATGCGGCAGAGTAATCAATTCTCAGTCGGATCCCACGTAGGGTAGGAGTCTTTCGACGTTGGAAATCATACAAGGAGGGAAAGACTTCCCAACAAATCGATCCTGATATTTTCGGAATCCTCCGAGTCTGTCTCGGAGCCGGTATCCCTATTTCGGGAGGATTCCTAGTGGGGGAAGGAGACTGTCAAGGCTTATATAAGCCCGGCCAAAGCCACCGAGAGGAGGAAGGGCAAGAGAAATAGAGAGAGAGAGGAGATTGAGCGAGCGGAGACGGAGAGAGGAGTTGGCTTCACAGAGAGAGAGAAGAGTGTAGCGGAAGGTGGAGTTACTGTCGTGACCTCTCTTCGCCGTCGCCGGATTCCTCTTCTTCCCTTGATAGTGCCGGCGATTCTCCTTTCACCTTCAAGGGGCACCGTCGAAGGGAGGAGACCTAGCCGGGAGAACTTCCATCGTCGAGTCGCGGTAAACAAGGTTCGTTGAGTTCCCCATCCTCTTCAGGCATCGCCGTCGGAAGCCTGTCTCCCCTCCGGAGTCGCCGTCGGAGGCCGCCGGTAGGCTCGTTGTAGTCGCTAGGTCCTATGGAATGCAATCTCCCGAGAATCTCTCGAGATCTCCCGAGAATCTCTCGAGATCTCCCGAGAATCTCTTTTCTTCTGTGCATCCGAGAAACGAGATTGCCGAAACGAGAATATCTATGTAGTACTTGTGATACCTTGATCTTCTCCGCCTATTATTATCCCTAACTTGTTAGATGATCTTGTTAAGTTTCTTTCTTATATTGCCAATTTTATTATGGAATTCATCCAAATATTCATCTAAACATTATTGTTTGATAAAATTTCATAGCTTAATATTTTATTGACTATATATGTACAATTGACCCAAAATGTTATCAATCTCCTATTCATATTGTTCAAGATGAAACTTTGATCTGACATAAGATCCTTTATATGTCTCATGCTAACAATAGTTCACCATCTCTATCTCTGTATTACGCTTTTAATTCTCTCACAACTTATTTTAATATTTAATATGAGTTCTCTTGTCCTTTTTAAAGAGATTATATGACACTACATTTAAACATGCACATTGATTGGTATTTCCAAGATCTAATTCCTTGAGATTTTTTCGAGATCTTTTATCTTCAATCTCCGTGAGATAAAATATAGATGTGAGATGGCAATCATTGGGTAAAGTATATTTTGCATAAATGAAATCCGAGATCCGATCTCTCGAGATTTTTCCGAGAATCTCATGAGATCTCTTCTCTTTCACGCTTCCGAGACAAAGTCGAGATCCGAGACGACAATCCTTGTAGGTCCTCTGAAGATCAGGAGCCGTGGCTGCGAGTGGGGAATCCACCGTCGGGAGCTGCGGGTTCCGCCGAGACTGCCCAGACGCAGAGGAGCCACGGGGGAGTATCGTGCCCCCACTTTGGTCCACGCTGGCCATGTCGTGGGGCCCACGGGCAGAGGAGATAGAAAAAAGGGGGACAAAGGGAGCCGCCCACGTGAGGAGCTGCGGGAGGAGATTGACCCGCGGGTCAAATATGGGTGGGACCCACCCAAATGAAGCGATCAAAACAAAAAGAAGAAGAAGCTGCCCAAATGAAGCTCCCGCAGGAGACAGCTGCAGAGGCCCAACCGAGTCTTGATGAAACATGACTTGAGGAGGACCCAATGAAGATTAAATTTTATTAAAATATACCATCAATTGAAAATTAAATAAAAATCCACTAATCAATTGAACAAACTGAGGCGAGCATCCGGCCGGCTAAAAACTCGCCTCATGGTCTTGGCATAACTTAAAAGAATGAAAATAAATGGGAAAGTAATAGGCCGGCTTCAAGCACGCCTCTTGACCCATAATTCAAAAATGTAATAAAATAAACAATAAATAGAAATTAAATAAAAATCTATTAATTAATTCAACAAATCAAGACGAGCATCCGGCCGGCTAAAAACCCGCCTCATGGTCTTGGCTTAATCTAAAAGAATCAAAATAAATAGGTAAAGCATTGGGCCGGCTTTAAGCACACCTCTTGACTTTTTAAGGTAGGCATACAAAGGTCTATAAAAGATCCCAATATCTTACTATGCCCGAAGAGGGAGTCATTTAGCCATGGAAAGGCTGCACATGATCAGCATGCCGACAAGCCAAGTCATGAGTTGATGCCATTCTCCAACCATGAGATGAGTCCCTAAGCTTATCAAAAGTCGGGTGTGCTCAATCTCAAATCAGTGAGTCGATTGCCCATAAGCTTGTCAAAAGCCGGGTGTATTCAATCTCAAAATAGTGGGAGATGCCCATAAATCTATCAAGACCGGATACATGCCGCCCATGAAATGACAAGTTCATCAAAGACTCAAGGGACTGGATTTCCGGTCAAGTTGTAAACTGTCTCATATTGAGAGAACGAGTGAAAAAATTCATGTTGGGTACAATAGATTTATGCTACAAGGAGAGGGCAACCACATGAAACTTTCGGAAGGCAAGACAACAGGAATCAAATAAACCTGAAATTTGAAAAATCTGAAACGTATGTAAATCTGAAATTTGAAGACTAAAATCTGCAAATGTGCACAAATCTGAAATCTGGAACAAAACCTGAAAGTCAGAAGTCAGAGCCTGAAAATGTAAAGTCCAGAATTTGTGATTGAAACCTTCAAATAAAAATCTGTAGTTTGAACCTGCAGCCGAGGATCAAAATTGTGAAGTTCATAAACCTGCAATTTTCAACCAAAACCTGAAGAAGCCGAAATGTGTAAATCTGAAGAGCTCCAAATCTGAAAATTGGAATCTTCAAATCTGGAAATTTTTAAAACATGTGAGATTTGAACTACCCAAAATCTGATATCTGGAGGATCGAAACCTGAAACGTATAAAAATCTGGAAACAAAAAAAAAGAAACTCTAAATCTGAAAACCATTTTAATGTGCAGAATCTGCAAGAAATCTGAAATTTGCAGGGGATCCGAACTAAAAAAAAAATCTGCAATCTATAATTTGGAGATTCAAAATCTGAATTTCAAAGATTCAGAATCTGAACTTCACATTCAAAAAAAATCTGAGAACATGCAGAACTCTAAAAAAAATCTGAGAACTGAAGGTTTAAGATCTGAACATTCCAAATTCAAATAAAACTGCAACTAACTCAATTCCAACCAAGTAAACTTAAATCAAATTAAAACCAACAAACCGATTCATTTTCCAAGACAAACTTAAAGCCATATTTCCTGGACTGAAATCAAATGGACCACCAATTTAAAATCTGAAACATAACTTGAAATTGAAATCTGCATTTTGTAATTCAAAAAATCTGAACTCCAAGGATTTGAAATCTCAATGTCATATCCGAAGATAAAAATCTGGAATCTAAGCAAATTGGTGAATCTGGAAAACTGTAAACCCCAAAACCTGTAAACCCCATGTTGGCGTCTAGATTTTTCAGAAAAAAAAGAAGAAAATTGGGCCAAAGAAAAGATGGGCTTAAGTGTAGGGTCTATAACCCACAATTCAGCCAATATTTGGGCCCAATTGGCAGCCCATTTCCAGCCCTGGCCGGCCAGCCCATAACCAGATAAATTCGGCCCATGAAAAGGCCTTTTCGCACAGCCCACAACAGTGGGGAGGGGACTGTGCTGTGGCCCACCTGCAGGCCCAAAAACAGGCCCACCTGCAGGTCCAGAAAACAGGCCACCTGCCACCTATGTCCTGGTGTGAACACCCCTGCCACCTCAGCCCCCTGCCAGCTCACTTCTCCCTGCGCACACAACCTGCCACCTCAGCCCATTGGGCAGTTGAAGGAGGGGAGAGATGAAGGGTTAGCCAGCCAATAAAGCAGCCTTAATGGGATTAAATGGAGTAACCACCATGGGGGAGGCCAACAGCCATGTACGTACACCACCTTGCCTGCCCTTTCATATCTCCCCATCTCCTATAAAGAGGAGGGCGCACCAGCATCTGGGGGGAAGTTTGAAGCGCCGACAGGCTGCCGGTCTGCTACCTCATCTGCTGACCTGCTGCCACCTGCTGCTGCGCCTGCCACCTGCTGCCAGGAGAAAGGACAAGAAGAAGAGGGGAAGAGGACAAGGTAAGAAGAGATAGTTGGCTTCCACGTAGCCCCTTAGGGGGCCTTCTTTCTGGCAGTTTGCCTGCTCTTCCCTGCCCCTATTCGTCTTCACAAAATGCCCCCTTCCAGTCCATTCGAACCCCCCTAGATTGGACTGCAATCCCCTTGACTGGAGCCAAAAAAACCCAGTCCCCTTGTGACCTGGTTTCAGCCCCGATCAAGGCCCAAAAGAGCCCCATTTCGGCCCATTTACAGACCTACCATCAGGCCCATAACCGCCCACCTGCAGGCCCAGGTTAAGCCCATATACGGTCCCTATCTGACCCGGTTTAAACCACCTGCAGGTACCTCCAATCCAGGCCCATGGATAGCCCCTGTCCGGCCCACCTGCTGACCCTTCTACAGGCCCAGTCCGAGCCCACATATCAGGTTCAAAATCTGGCCCTTGCCCAGTCCAATTCAGGACCTGTTCAGCCCATCCAGCAGACCCCAGACTGGTCCATAATCGGCCCATTTCCTGGTCCTTACCCAGGTTTTGAATTGTCCCCAATTCAGCCCAAGTCTGGCAGCCTTCACGTGGCTAACTTCCAGCCCCTTGTAGCTTACCCAAAGCTGGCCCAAAACAGGCCTTTAGGCAGCCCATTTTCGGCCCTTTGTAGCCTACCCAAACACACCTTGGCTCCTGTCCAGCCCCCCTCTCAGCTCAAATTGCAGGCACCGAACATCCTCTACTCAGGTCCAAAAACAGGCCCATAACCTGCCTATCTCCTGGTCCTTATCCAGCCCCATAGCAGGCTCCTGTCCAGCCCACATCCGGACCCCAAAACAGGTCACAAACAGCCCCTTTGTGGCACCTATTAGAGCCCTAGGTGAGGGTGGATGACCCGGGGATTCTTGGAGACCGTCCGACGGGCCAAGTCTACTCCAGGCGGATCCTCATTTCTCCTGCTCAAAACAGCTCCTTTGTGGCTACCCTTGCCGTCCTATTTTGGTTCCCTTTGGAGCACCTCCAAATGCCCCTGTTCCATTGCCCCTTTGAGCAGTCCCAAAACAGGTCATTTTCAGCCTCTTCTACCCACACTCTATGCCGCCGCAGCAGGGGAGAAAACTCCCAAAACAGGTTCTGCAGAGGTGAAATGAAGCAGTGGACAGCAGTTTGATTGTGGGCTAGCTTGAAGGTGACGGCCTGGCACCCCTTGGAAACCGTCCGACGGGCCAAAGGCATAGCCGGGTGGCCTTCCAAGTCGGTCCAACCAAGCAGCTCCAGCAGTACAGCAGCTCTCCAACAGGCCCTTCCAGCCCAAAACAGTCCAAGACAGGCCCGTTGAGCCTATGAAGACTGAAGACCGGCTTGGAACGCTGAGGAAAATTGAACCGGCCTCCATGGCCTTGTTCCAAAAAATGAACAAATAAAAAATTCAGAATGTGAAAGCAATATTAAATTAAGTAGCTCCACCCTCCGCGGGGACTCCAACCTTGGACGACTCCCTCCGGGTCCGTCCCGGGATGTCGATCCGGATGGTGGCGCGGGCATGCTCCCGTAGCCGGCGATCCTTCCCCCAATATGGCTAAGCTAAGGCTGGCTATTTTGGATGGGTAAAACTTCACTAAGTTAGAAATGACCGGCATGCCATCGTAATGTCGAAATGTTCCAGAATTGGTGAAGAACCTATGTTGGGGAAAGAATTGCCTATCTTTTCTTACATCATTGTACTTCATCACACATGAAATGAAAGTGTCCTTCCATGTCAACTTTGAGATGCATGAAACCGGGCACCCAATGGTAGCCCGATGGGTCGGAGGCGATGCAAACCGCCAAACTAAAAAAAATAAAACCAAAATAGAAAACCAAATCTGAAAATTCAAACAAAAACAGAACTAAACAAAAAACCTAAAAGTCAAAACAGAAAATCAGAATTAAAGAAAAATCTGAATTAACTTATCCCAGTTTAATCCAACAGCCAAACCTATTTTGAAACACATCAAACCAAAATCAGATTTTGATCAAATCAAAACAGATAAAATTCAAATTTAAGTCAAATCTGTCAACCACCAAAAAAATCAGATTTCAATTAAATCTGCAAAAAAAAATCAGATTTGAACAATCTATCAAAAACAGATTCTAACCGACTTCAAAAATCTGGTTTTAGCAATCTGAAAATCCATTCAAAAAGACACCAAACCTTGTTTAAATAAATGACAAAGACCAACCTTTTTCAAAATAAATCAAATAAACAACATTTCAAACATCTAAAGCTTGTCAAAACCAACTCAAAACCAAAACAATCCAGAATTTGAAAATTCAGAAAATCAACCAAATCAAAAATCCAAACATGCTTAAAACACTTCAAACACATCAAAATTAAATGCAAAACAAATTGAATCAAATAAATTCAAAACAAAACAAACCTAAAAGTCAAACCGAAACCAAAATAAACAACAGACAAACCAATCAAACAAATTGATTCAAAAAGCCAAAATCAACAAAACCGACTTTCAAGTCGATCCAAGAATCAACCAACAAACAAATGAAATCAACCCGAACAAATCGGTTTGCATCTCAATGATCTCATCGGACCCAAAAGGCCGCTGTCCTTTTGAGTTAACTTTATTTTGTTGATGTGCATGTCTCCAAACATAGGTTGCCGCGACGGGTAATCAAAGGTGTTCGAGCCGTTGTTCGATGTAAGCTAACGCCGAATGCTTGCACCATCCGGCAGAGAAGGGTCAAAAAAATAAAATTTTCAAAGAACCCGAACCTCAGTTCTATTACTTTTAAACTATCACTGGATTACCTAATATTTTTAGGATATCACCTATTTTCCTAAAAGAAGTCCGGGGTAGCGACAAATGTATTCCTTTCTAAAGAACAGACGCGTAAAAAAAAAGTTCACACACCCCAGAATCTGAAATCTGAGTCTTCATATAATTAAATATCCAAATCAAAACATTCTCAAGCAAATCACAAATTCATAAACGAACTAAACCTGTAAACAAGCTAAACTTCCGAACCAACTCAAATCTGGCTGCCCATCAAGCTCAAAATAATCAATTCAAAACAGTAAAATCTGTACGTGAATCCAAACCATAATTCATAATCCAATTCAAATGAACTCAAACCGGAAAGGAAATTCAAATTCAAAACCAACCCATGCCATTTCACATAAACCTGAAAGTTACATAAAAGAGAACCCAGCCTTCTGTCAAATTCATGAAATTAAAAATTCCCAGATTTAACTGAAATCTAATTTAAACCCATAAGATAAATCTAATCAATCCAAATCAAACAAATTCATCAAAACAAAATTCAAATCAATCCAATTCAACACAAATTAACCCAATTCAAATCAATTCAATTCGAATTAGATTCAACTTGATTAATCAAACCAAGTCAAAATTAAATTCAACAAAATTCAACCAAATAAATCTTTCAAAATCAAATTCAAATAAATCAAATTCATTCCAAACAAACTCAAAATCAATTTTAAGTTCAAATCAATGCAATTCAAACTAAACTAAGTGCTTGCATTCCATTAAGTTCATGGGGTGGTTTTCTCCTATATGTGAATGTTTATTTTTGTAGATGCATGTCTTCTATTTCATGGATTGCTATGACAGAGAATCAAGGGTTTTCGAGTATTCTCGACATAATTAACGTCGGATCTTCGCACCATCCGACGGGGAGAGGTCAAAATCAATTTTCAAAGAACCTAACAAGTTCAAATTATAATTTTATACATATCATGGACCCTAGCTAATACTTTTATGGAATATCACTTATTTTTCTAAGAAGTCAACGTTAAGGTCTAATTTAAATTCAAACAGGAAAATGAATTTCTAAAATAAAATCTTAAAAGTTTTAAAATTTGAGGTTACATCAGAAGACCAGGTCGGGTTGTGTGACCCGGCTGTTTTTTGAGCCGACCACATCGACCCCCACCCCAGACACCCGACCCAGATAATCCAATTATCTAGGTTGGGTTGGGTCATGTTGAGTCGCACAACTTGGCGATTGGGTCACGAACGGCTAGCCGTTGGGGCCCTTGGGGGCACTCCTAGCACCCCCCCTAAAGGGGCCTTCCCCACTCTTCCACATCTCTCCTAACTCATTTTTCTCACTCTCTATCTTAAATGCTCTCTCTCTAGCGTTCTTGGCTATAAATTTCTCTTACCATCCATCTAAGGAGAAATTTGTGGAAGATCTACCGAGAAATTTCAATCTTTGAGGTCTATCATGCAAATGGGATAGAATTTTCATTTTGGCCTAAAATTCTATCGCATTGAACAACGGTGTTCTTTTTTGTGCTGAAATTTATGTTTTCTTATAGCACTTTGTTGATCTTATAAATCCAGTGGCATTGTTCTTTTCATTGAAAGTCACTTATCCAAATTTCATATATAAATTTGCGCTTTGATACCATTTTTACCAAGTATTCATGTTTTCTGGTACTAGACACAAATTTGTATATAACATTTGTCCAAGTTGACTTGTAAGACGCAATGTCAAGGAGGTGAAAATTATCCTCAAAATGTAAGGTTTGAATCTATGCTATTAGAGGCGTTCACCTCAACCGCCTAGGCGATGAGGTGAGGTGAGGCACTGAAAAAAATGTCCTGTTGCCTTGCCAAAAAATGCCTTGCCCACCTAAGCCAAATGGATCCGGTAAGAGCGGATCCATTTCTTAACTTAACCACCTCTGTTAGCTTTGTTTTGTTGTTATAAATTTATTTTTTATGGTTACAATACATAGTTATTAGAATGATTTATTTATTTCAATTTTGCTAGTATTTTTAAATTTATTTCAATTATTTATGTTATATATATATGTATTATTAAGATAAGAATAATTAAGTAATAATAAATGCCATAGGTGCCTCGCCTCAGGTGCCTGAGGCCAGGTGCCTCACCTCAGGCACCTCGTGCCTCGGATAACATAGGTTTGAATAGAAATATGACTAATGTTTCATATTAGTATTTTTACATTTTTACATTTTTATTTATTTTTTATTTTTTTTAAAATTATTCGGTTCTAAACTGGTCCTTCTGTACCTGGTTCAGATCTGGTTCAACCCAGCTCACTGACCCTGGTGACCCGGGTCAGGTTGCGATGAGCTGACCCCAGTCCGACCCCCAACCCAATTTGCCTTGGTTTTTCACACTTAATGGAAAAGTGGAGTTTGATTATGGGATGTTAACAAGCCTACTTAAAATTATAATCTTCACTTGGTTTCTATTACTGTTCTCATTTCTTCTTTCTTATTTCTAGGATTGTTATCTAGTATACATCTTGACTCAAATGCCCGGAAGTACGACAATGGTCTTCACCCGAACGTGTGAATCTACACGTCTTTTATCATTGATGCTTCGTAAACTTGGAATGAAGGCCATCCCAATTAGTTCACACTTAAGCCAGGTCTGTTGTATATTTAGTTATTTTCATTTTGATAACATCTTTTTGCTATTTTTCTATCTTCTAATATTCTTGTGTAGTTGCATTCCTTTTCATCTTTTGGTGGAATTTGTTGGTTTGTGTTGTATGCCATTAACAGTCTCCTCCATTTTGCCTTTTTCAGCCAAAGAGACTAGCAGCCTTGAACAAGTTTAAGGCTGGAGAATGCAACATTCTTGTTTGTACTGGCTTGATGAGCAGAGGTCTTGACATACCCCAAGTGGAGCTTGTCATCAATTATGATATTCCTGAGAATTCCAAGGTTAGTTTCATTCTCCAAATTATGTATCTAGGGATATCTATGTTTGATATATGCTGGTTACTCCACAACTTGGTGTATATGTGGCTATATGGAACTAACTTGATTAGCATTTTCATGTCCTACTTTTATCAACTATAATGCTTACTGGCTAGTGAAAAGTCAAAGATCGTTCTTAGTGTCCCACTTCTATCACAAATCATTCTCATTTTCTTGATTCTATCAAAAAGTGACTACCTAAAATCTGTGTTGGCTATTACTAGGTTGTTGCAAAAATAGAAAAAACGAACACGGGGTGACCTCTCTATGTAAAAATAAGCAATGGACCTAAAGGGGACCTTTCTACAGAGGGTTGCTATAATGCTTTCCTTTTTTGAGCTACTACAATTACCATTAATCACTAAAAAGTTATCTGCCCTTTGCATAGTTTTGTTTCATACTTCTTATATATGTATCCCTTTGCTCTTTAAAATTATTCAGCTACTAACAAAGGAGGTGGCATATTTTGCTGTCCCTTCATCTCTTGTAATTTCCTCAAGCTTCAACGAGCTACTACAATTTTCAAAGAGATTGTCAATAGTGTAATTTTCAAGTATGAACGACAACAACAAGTGGTTATTAGTTGGTTGTACATGCTTGGCATTAAAAGTTTTGTTGAATTTTGAATTATGGCGTCCTCAGTGATAGCTTTTCAAAATTGAACTGTCAGTGGTTGGTGAAAGATTGTTCTTATTATGCTGACTCTATCAACATGTTAGCTCGTGAAGTTTTGCTTGTATTACTTGCTTGTTGCAATTAAGGGAAATTATCTCTATATGTAAGTAAGCAGAGACTAGGGTAGTGATTTTGTAATTGCTGTGGAGATTTATTCTCTTTTTTTTGAAGTGGAGGATTTCCTTAGGCCATTCGAGTGTGATGCAAATTTTCGTGAAATTAAGGTCTCCTTTTGGCCGTGCCGTCTTTTTTTTTTTTTTTGCTGTGGACCAGCACCTATGTATCTGTTTGTTTCCTCAAGATTCAACGAGTTGCTACAATTTCCAAAGAGATTGTCAATAGTGTATTGTTCAAGTATGAGCGACAACAAGTGGTTATTAGTTTGTTGTACATGCTTAGCATTAAAAGTTATGTTGAAATTTTAATTCTAGCGTCCTTGGTGACAGCTTTCAAAATTGAATTGTTAGTGGTTGGTGAAAGGTTGTTCTTATTGTATTGATTCTATCAACATGTTAGCTTGTGAAGTTTTGTTTATATTACTTGCTTGTTGCAATAAAGGGAAATGATCTCTCTATATGTAAGCAAGCAGAGGCTGGGGTGGCTGATTTTGTTGTTATAGCTGTTGAGAGTGATTCTCTCTTTTTTGAAGTGAAGGTGGATTTTCTTAGGCCACTCGAGTGTGATGGCAAATTTCTGTGAAATTAAGAGGTCTCTTTTTGGCTGTAAGGTTTTTTGGCTAACCCGTGTATCTGTTTGTACCCGTCTCTGTATGTCTAAAGTTGCACATCTGCTTTCAAGACCTTACTTATCTCTTCTGTGTACTTCATATAGAGGGGCTTTTGTGATGTCTCCTGTTTTTGGAAGTAAAGAAACTTGCTCGTCTGATTTGACACTTGCGATATAATATAGTTCTCCTCTTCCTCTGGATAATGGATTCCAATCTGGTTCACTTGTTCTTTTGCATCTTTATTATTGTAACTCCGGATCAGATGGGATGCCATACTTTCATTGAAAAGTTACTTTCCAATTTTAAAGATTGTATACTGAACTACCTCAACTGCGATGCAGGATTATATTCATCGTGTGGGTAGAACTGCACGTGCCGGACGAACTGGTTTGGCGATCTCATTAGTTAACCAATATGAGGTTGAATGGTACCTACTAATAGAAAAGCTCATTGGTAGGTTTCTTCAGCTTTTGGCCTTTTGCCACAAAAAGAGGGCATAAACAAGCTTCTCAGTTGCTGATGTCCTGTTAATCACAGGCAAGAAGCTTCCGGAGTATGCTGCCGAGGAGGAGGAAGTTATGCAGTTGGTGGAGAGTGTTACAGACGCTCGGAGGATGGCACACAAGGTACATGGGTTGTGATTCTTTATAGCGGTTTTGTATATTCTTCCATCATGTGTTCAAACTGGTCAAAGTATCACTCGGGGTTCGCAGTTGTGATAAGATGCAATTTATCATTGTCCAAAATGTCCATTGTCATGTTTCTCGAATCCCTACCGCCTTCTGGGGGTTTTTTTTTTTTTGCTTTGATTCGTACTTGTTCTTTTTGTCTAACATGCCTTTCTCTTTGATATCCGCAGGAGATGAAGGATAATCCAGGCAACAGAAGGAAGAGAAGAGGAGGAGAGGGTGACGATGAAGCTGATGAACACTTCATTTCGCTAAAAAATGGGAGAAGGTTCAAGGCAAAGAGGAGGTAGCACACGAGCAACACAACGCCGCCGTCGGCGTTGACCAACCACGAAGTTGGCGAAATTGTCTTCTTTGTGGAGTTTATTTTGTTGTGATTACCTGTAAACGGTTTATAAGCTGATGAACAACATTTCTACGTTTCATCACAACTGCAACGGAGAGTTCTAAGTAAGTTCAAAGAAACGATGTTTTGTCAGATAAATTCAGCATGCCGAACTAAGGTGCGTATAAGATTGGACATTGACCGGTTTAACGAACCGGTATACTTGAACGCGTATCATTCTATTTTGGTAAATTATTCATCGTAGAGCAATGCCGTTGACTCATGCTCTTTTTCCATCTATATTCCAGTCTTCCATATCCACACCCATGCAGATGGATGGATTTCTTTGTATCAGTTAGGAACACAGATTTCTGTTCAAAATAAATAAATGAATCAAGGTGCCATTTCATTTGGGCATGAAGGTTTGGACTGAGAGTTGGTCGGAAAATGTATGTGTAGTTCGTTGTTTTTTTTTGGATGGTTATGGTTATGTCGTATCATCATATTGATATTAGCATGGGAGGGTTTAAGCAGTTTTAAGGCCTTGAGGCCATCTGTTCTGCTCATCTTTCCTGGTGGCCATTTAACTATGGTCAAATTAAACGGAACAAATTTATTAGAATGTTGCACTTAATTAAGATAGTAATATTCAACAAGATTAAAATCATAATTGTTTTTCATGTGCTAAAAGACAACAATATTCAGGCAATTACGTACCGTTTGGGAATCCGGTTTACCTATATAATCTACCCAAGTCCTTCCGATTTCTCGAGACCAAGCTATCATTGTAATTATATTTATATACAATAATATATATATTAACGTATAAATATCAGCTGATGCCGTCCTCTCTTCGTTCGTCGTTTCAGCGTCTGTCTCCCGGGCCGTGCCACCCCTACTTCTTGCTCCCTCGATCGCAACCTTCCGGGGCCCCCGTCCCTCCCAGCCCAGGAGCAGCGGAGCCGCCCGACGGCCCCTCGTCGGCCTTGGGCACCGGTAACCGCTCTCAACTTGCGTTGCGTCGCCGCTGGGCTGTGCCCTCGTCCTGTTGTCTCCAGAATTTGCCGCCAACGAATCTACTGCTTCTCAGCTCCCCGCCTCATCGTTGATTGACCGTGACCAACGACGCCGATCCGCCGTCGTCACTCGCTTACGGGATTCCGGCGCTGTCACCAACGCGACTCCTCTGCCCTTCCCATTGTGAGAGCCGTGGCTTCCTCCTCACCTATCCTTTCCCGTTCGGCCGCGAGCGCGCCTTACCAGGGTCCCAGTGAAGCTTGGCAAAAAGCGTTGTGCTTAATAGGTACGAATTTAACGTGATATGTAAGAGGAACGTTGTCCTTCTTTCTTCTCCGCTCGAATATTGCGATTCAACTTGTCCAAATTTTCACAATCTGTATGACACTTCGTCGAAGGTATCTGCAAAATTTTACCTGAAAATCTCCTTTTGCGGTCTGCTGAGATGCCATTGCTTACTGCTTTTTTTATGATTGTTGCTTTCCTCAGAACCATTTGATGAATTGAGATGAGGCTTTTCTTTTTGCCGTTTCAACTTTCGTACTCCACTGCGAAGCCGAAATGTTGCCATCTCTTTCCATACTTTTGCTGTAAGGATTCCTAATGAGTGTAATGGCGGGCACGATTATGGCGTCAGTTGGTCGAGTGAGACTCGTTGATCTTATGTCGTCCGAAGGGCTTCCTTCTGATTCGTATAAAATTTCAGTATCAACCCTCACAGAGTCTCTTGCTCAATATTCTGCCGCAATCATTCAATTCCCGGTTAGCGATGGTGCTCTATTGAGATCAGGTCTGGAGTCTGCACGTCTATTTTTTCATCAGAGAGCATATCCAGCTGCTGAGATGGTTCATAACAGTGAATCGCGTGAGTGGTGCAGGACGTCGGGATACTACGCAGATCCACAGTTATGGCAAGAAGTGTATGATTACAGGCCTGGGCTCACACCTACTGATCCCAGTGGTGAAATTGAGTTCCCTGCAGCTGCTTTGCCTGATATGTTTGCTCTCCTGGGGAAAGCTGCTCGTGATGTCTTGGATGCAATAAGTTTTTCTCTGAACCTGCGGAGTTTCTCATTTACCGAGATACTTGACAGTGTCCCTCTTAGAAACAGAGAGATATCATCTTCCGTCCTTTCAGTTTGCTGTCACTCTAGACCATCATTCCAAGGGGTGCAACATCATAATCTGACAGCACATGAAGATGGTCAGTTGGCTATATTTCAGGATCATGAACACCAGGTTGACAAGAGCTTAATCACTGTTATTAAATCAGATAGGGCAGGTTTGCACATAAGGGATCTCCATGGACGCTGGATACTTGTAGATGGTGATTTGGGTCCCCAAGATGCCATTGTTTATCCTGGTCTCGCACTCTATCAGGCAACTGCTGGCTATGTGAGCGCAGCTCTTCACAGAACTGAAATGGCCAACCTACATAGTAACATGTATGGTCGGTCTTCTCTTGCATTTAAGCTGATGCCGAAATCTATGGCAAGTCTCAGTTGTTCAGAAATGCGAGCTGCTGGACATGGTGTTGAGGCCCAATTTCAACTTCCTGTACAGGTGGATGACTTTATGCAAAGAACACATCCAACTGATCAACTCTTCCACAAGCAGAGTTTCTCAAACTACACATTTCAAACTTCACAAGAAGGTGGGTGACATAATGGCGTGATCTGTGACAGCTTTTTGCTTATCTGCAAAACACATTCAATGTTGTTAATTTATTACTTTTTTATTTGGAAATACTGGGATGGAGTGTACTGTGTACAAGCCTTTGAGTTTTTGTAAAACTTGTGCATTTGAAATTGCTAGCCTTTTTTCCCAGTAAAAGTAGTATTCTCTCAGTCTCTTACCATGCAGCACTTGTGCTACTATGTCAATGTTCTTCGGATGTGAGGGTCTAAATGTAGGCAATGCTGGGATATCGTGAGACGTCTTCTATGTCCTGCCTTTTTGAAATGTTGAATTCCCATCAAGTAGAAGAATGAACGCAATGTCATGTAGTGGAAATTATAACATAGGTGTCCATCCCTGATTGCAGGGGTCTGAATCAACCGAACTTCTCATATATAGGATTTAAATATTGAGAACCTGCATATAAGTTCTCGTATTTTGTATTATATTTTTCTCCTTAGAAAGTTTTAAATATTAAAAAGTCTTGAAATTCCGGCTTTTTTAAAATTAGTACCTATACCTTAAAAACACAATGAAAATATTGTCAGTTAGGTATTTAATATTTATTATATTTCTTGACAAAATACCCTTTCTTTTCTGTAGAGATAAAGAGGGTGTAGGTGACAGAAGTGAGAGATGATCTTACCATCTTAGGGAGGGACATTTTTGGCAAAAAAATATTTAACTGACATCATTTTAAGGAAGTGGCATAGGCTTATTTTTTTATCATTGGAAGATTCCAGTGAGTTTATAAGAATTTTGGCTTTTATGGGAACGTATTCAAAATAATGAATAATTATTTTTGCACCAATATCTAAAATATGCCTTGAAAGTTTGAATATGCTAAGCCAAGCTAAAATAGCATCTAATTCTCATAACTTGGTGAAAATGACTTCGAAATAGAAGCCTTATATGCCAGAGGCCATGGATGATATTGAGAAAGTCCAAACCAGCCAGTGTTTAACACCTTAATGAAAAATCTAAATTCTTTGAGTTTTGAATAGGATCCCTAGAAACCATGATTAGCCCATAGACATGGCTATAGAACACCCACACCCTGTGTTCTTTTAGCACATTGATATCAAGGATTACAGCCTGACCGGCCTACTTATTTGAAACTACAAGATTGTTGCAAAACTTTTGATCAATAGACTCAAGGGAGTTTTGATAAGGTCATAGATAAAAATCAGTCTGCTTTCATCAAAGAATGGTGTATTTTTGACAACACAACTTCATGGCAGCATTTGAATGCATATGTGAACACAACAGAGGAAGAAGGAATGTGTTGTACACAAGACTGGTTGTAAGATGACCAATGATAGGGTCAGTTGGAGGCTTGGAGCTGCTTTCTTTATGTACTAAAGTCTTCAGCTGATGGTCTTTCCTGAATCCCAATAGATGGAGATGGATCCAATCTTTTGGTCGGCTTCAATAGAGGCACCTATGTGGCTATGAGTTGTGTAGCTCTGCTAGGGATCTCAAATAGGGGGACCCTTATCCCCTTTTGCTATTTGTGATGAGAGAACATGTTCTTATCAGTATTTGAAAACACGATATTTGGCTGATTGAATATTGAAGGCATTTACATCCAAGGCATCAATCAGACCATCACATATCTTCAGTTCGCAGATAACTTCTGATGTGACCTCAAAATCTAAAAAAGAGTTTATGTTTTGGAAATTCATTTTCCATTTGAATTTGAATTAGATTTGATTAGACCTTAGCATTGACTTCTTAGGAAAATAGATGGTATTCCATAAAAGTACTAGCTAGGGTCAATGGTACGTATAAATTGAGGTCGTTAGGTTCTTTGAAATTTATTTTGACCTCTCCCCGTCGGATGGTGCGAAGATCCGACGTTAATTACATCGAGAATACTCGAATACCCTTGATTATCCGTCATAGCAATTCGTTGAAGTAGAAGAACGACGCATCCACAAAAATGAACATTCATACAAACACATAGGAGAAAACAATCCCATGAACTTGATGGACTGCAAGCACTTAATTTATTTTAAATTTTTATTTGGAATTAGTTTGTTTTAAATTGGATTGGTCTGAATTTTGGTTGATTTGATTCAGATTGGCTTCACCAGTTTCTTATTGATATGACTTAATTCAGAAATTGAGTTTTGCTTATGGATTTTAATTCATTTTTTTGGTTTGAACGGACTCTGCTTGACTGATGCTCGAATTGGTTAAAGTTTTATTTATTCACCTCTGATTTGCTCGAATTTCAGATTTGACTGTGCTTATGATTTGAATTAATCTGAATTTAATTTGTTTGTTGGTTTAATTTGATTTGATTTTTTTTATTTTTAGTTGTTTTAGATTTGCTTTAACATCTGTATTAAGATGAACTTACTGCGGTTCATGATTTGATGTGAAAAATTAGTTTGATTAAGGTTCAATTAATGCCATCTGAAGTTTTGTTCAAGTTGATTAAAATTGGATTTAAGTTGTCTTAAGTTAATTATCCACTCCCCGGATTTCAAGTTCAGATTTCATTTTTTTGAATTCAGATTTTCAGATTTCAGAGATTTAGAGTTCAGATTATGTTTTAAACTTCAGTTTTTAAATTTTAGACTTTTAGATTATTTTTTTTAATTGGCAGGCTTTACAGGTTTCGGATTCTTCAAACTAAACTTCAAGTTTCAGATTTCTGATTTCTTGCAGATTTTACAAAATAAGTTGGTTTTCAGATTTAGGGGTTCTCCAGATTTTGATTCTAGATATTTTATGTTTCTGATTTTTGTATGTTTCTGATTTTTTTATATGTTGATATGACAGATCTTAGACTTTACAGATTCTGGATTTTGCGCACATTTACAGATTTTAGTCTCCAAATCTCAGATTTACATAAGTTCCAGATTTTTGATTTGGGGTCTTTGTTAGACTTTTTCAACCGACAGATTCTGGACTCTTAAATGTAGGCCCCGGCCCCTGATTTTAAGTTTCCAGGTTTTGTTTTAATTTTTATTTCATCATTATTTTTGTTTGCAGTCCCCTCAATTTCATGGGGTTATTGATCCTCCACTCAAAATCACTTGTACACCAGACATGCCATCTCATTGCTTGGTCCCATGTCATTACAATTTGATGCTTTTGAGACCATCATCACTCAATCCTCATCGGATATGATGAACTTGTCAATTTATGGGGAATATACCCGGTCCTTATAGACTTATGGGTATTTCCTCCAATCCTCTTTTTTTTTTTTAGCATATAATCGGCTTAATGGCATGTTGATCATGCACGGCCTCATATATAGCTAGATGGTAAGACATTGGGGTCTTTTTATGACCTTTGTATGTCTACCTTAAGGACGTAGGGGCGGATGGTTAGTCGACCCCCAACTAGTCCGAATTTTGATTTCTTTTAAGTTAAATCGAAACGTAGGGGCGGATGGTTAGTCGACCCCCCAACTAGTCTCGATTTGTTGATTAAAGAGGTAGGTTTTTATTTAATTTCAATTAATTGTTTATTTTAAAAAAAATTTATCTGAATGTGCCCCGGTCGAGCACTGTTCCTTGGGGGCTATTGGGCCTCTGCGGCGGCCCATCCCGGCCGGTCCCTTCAGCCGCGCGCTTCGCGCGCATCCTTTTTTTTTTGCGTTTTCTCTTTCGTGTGGGCCCCACGCTTGGTTGACCGCGGGGTCAACACCGCATCGCGGCATCTCCACGCGCGCTGCCAGCTCTCCTCACGCGCGGCAGACCGGGGCCCCACGGTGGTTTTCCACCGTGGCACAAAGTCGGGGCCCGGGGGACATTATTTCCCCCGACGGCTCCTTCCCCACGGCGGCCATCCTGCCGCGGCCTCCGGCCTCGGCTGCCGTTCGCACCCGGCGGAGACGAGAGCCCCGGGGGGCTCGGAGGAGGCTTCGTCGACTCGGCCAGGAGGCGGCGACGGCCCCGGTTCCCGCAAGAGGGGGGATATCCGGCAGCGGTGGAGGAGGAGGAGGAGACCTCCGGCGATGGCGGCGTCCGGCAGTGGCTTGCGGCAGGTCCTGTTTGCGGGAGGGGGCCTGGACGCACCACGGAAGGGGAGATGGGTCCTTCGGCTTCGCTTCGAGGAGGGGGCGGCTCCCGTGGGAAGGGGAAGAGGAGACCACGGCTCCGACGGCTCCGGTTCTCTCTCTCCCTTCTCTCTCTTTGGTGGTTTCATCTCTCTCCTGCGCCCTCTCTCTTGGCCTTCACTCTCCTGGCCTCCCCCTCGCGACGACCTCCGCCCCCCCCTTTTATAGCTGTCTCCGGGCATGTGGCTCCCGCGGAGGTCCGTGGGGACCTGAATGAGCCCCCGGTCGGTGCAGGGGGTTGTCGTAGGTGTCTGGCAAAGGGGATGGCCCCTATTCCGGGGATCCCGCAAGGGGATCACCCTCTCCTGCGCACCCAACCGCAAGTCGGCTGTGGTAAAGCGATCTGCCGACTTGCCATTTGCGTTTGCCTCCCCTTTTCTTCCTTTTGTCTGCCGGTCGACCTCCATCCCTCATCCTTTCCTCCTTGTTGCTTTTTTTTTCAGGTGTCGACAACTTCATTCTCTTTTTGTTGAGTAAGGTCAACAAGGTGTTCAATTTGCAGCTCTTGCTATTACTGTTTGAATCAACAACAGGCCAAAAAATCAACTTTTATACTTGTGAGCTGAGCTTCTTAAGTTGCATGTTGCTGATCAATCCATGGAGATTGTCCCTAACATCCTAGGAACATATTGAGGAGTCTTTTCCATCAAATATTTAGATCTGCCTCTTTACCTTTTGGGCTGAAGAAAGAGAAACGTATGGGTCTTGACAAAGGTTTGCTATCTAGTCTTTCTTTCTACTGTTATTCTGTCTGTCATATCTCTGAGGGGTGTGCACTCAGTTGGAAGTTATCAGAGCCAGTTTTTCTGGAAGGTAAGCAAAAAAGTAAGGGAATCTACTTGGTTTCCTGGGCCCACCCACGGTAAGTGAAAAAAAAAAGAGGATAAAAAAATGCATCACTAATGACCATGAACTTGTTCTTCTACTTATAGGTCTTGTCAAAGGTTGTGTTATCTAGTCTTTATCCCACTGTTATTCTGTCTGTCATATCTCCAAGGGGTGTGCACTTGTGGAAGCCATCAGAGCCAGGTTTTCTGGAAAGTAAGCAGAAAAGTAGAGGAATCTACTTGGTTTCCTGGGCCAACTGTGTGCGAAAAAAAAGGAGGATAAAAATGTGTCGCGAAGAACTGGAGCAAGCTGCTAATGGCCTGCGGCGAGATAGTGTGTGGCGGATACGGCTTCCCATTGGGGAGGGGATAGGTCACCCTCAAAAGCGTGAAGGAACATCTTGGAAAATTAGGATGTATTTAACTGCCTATCTAAGAAAATGGTAGGAAATGGTGATAAAACCAGGTTTATGAAGGACAAATACTTGGAGAATCCACTTGACACAATTATTGCCTTTATAATACACATCAACCTGAAGATTTAGGCAGGTGGCAGAGTTGGTGGGATCTTGGCAGAGTTGGTGGGAGCTCTTTAGAGATCATGTTGGATGGAATTTGCTATTCAGAGGGTATCTCAAGGACCAAGAACTAGAGGGGATGATAAAACTCACAGGCATACCACAAATCCTCTCAAAGTGGACATCTGTTGGATAGGAGGGATGGGACATTAATTCACAGTGGGATCATGTTGCAACATGTTATAGACAAGGGGATTGGGAATAAGATGGGAGAAAGTGGTATGAAGGAAGCAACTTCATACGAAGATTAGTCTATTCATATGGAAGGCAATGAGAGTCTGTCCTCCAAGTTCCAACTATGAAGTAGCTATCATGACTCATGAGTTATTGGAAAAGAAGCTACACGATTGTTGGTTTGTGGACTATGCAGTGAGACCATCGAACATGCACCATCTATTCATCACTTGTGGCACTATAAAGGCCATATGAAACACTTTTCAAGACCCCAAGCAGAGGCTTGTAAAGTTTTGGAGTTGGGACCTACTTCTAGGGTAGGAAGGGCTGAACCATATGTGAGAAGACAATCTACTGTAGAAATTGAGGCTACTTGCAGTGCTATGGGCTTTTTAACATAGAATATTCAACTTGCAATCAGAACCGGTACAAATAATTATCCTAAAAAATTGTTTCTTTGCAAAGGATTGGGGGGGAGCTTGTCCAGAAATATTTCTTCAGGCTTTGACTGCTGGAGATCTTTCTTTCTGTAATTGGTTAGTCTTTGTTATTTGTCCTTACTAAAAGGACCTGTCATTTGCCGCTTTGCACCTTTGTATGTAAATATTCTCTTTATAGCTTTTAGTGAATGGTGATATGTTTTATGCTGGTTGACTTCCAAAAAGATAAAATGTGGATCATCTCCATAAGACGTCTTTAAATTCAATTAGTTGACAAAACCTTAGTCCCAAATTATTTAGTGTCAACTATGTATATATACTTATAAATAGTGTGCCCAAGAGAGAGACATTGTCCACTTTCAAAAAAAAAGAGAGAGAGAGAGGGAGATTATCTTTCTCGACTCATTATGATCTTGAGTGTAGTTATGTAATTAAAAATATTATTGATAAAAATCAGCAAAATGTAGCATGAGTCATGTAAAAGGATTTAAAAACTTGGCATAGATATTATCCTAGATAAATACCTAAATTGAGTCAAATCAAAATGTAATTAGAAAACAAGGATAATAATGACATCATACTTCAGAAAAATAATAAAAAGAAGAGTTTCACAGATTAGTCTTTAAAATTATGCTTAATTTAATAAATGTCCTTGTAAGTCTGAAACATTTTTTAAACTCCCTAAAATTTTACTCTGATTGAAAATATGCCCTTTTTTTAGTTTTTAACACTAAATTGACTCAATGTAACTCAAGTTAATTTTACTTACTATTGGTGCTTTTGCTCTCATCCCAGATCGCCGCCTCCACCAAACTAGGACAAACACTTTTTCTCACTCTGGTGGTGCTGCCCCTGGTAGAAACTCCACCCCCTCCCTGCACCTGTGGTAGAACATCCCCCCCCAGCCCCGACGGCAAAGCCTCCCCCCTTCCCCTGTACTGCTGGTGTCCCTCTCCCATCGACATGAAGCCTACCGCCCACTGACCCATATGCAGTGCTGGGGTTGCCCGTCTACATGAAGCCACAGCAATCAGCTTCACCCCACCCCACTGCATTTTTAGTAATTTAATAATTTTATGTTAAAATTAATAGAGTTAAATCGTATGGACCATAATGGAAATAAATTTATATTTTAGGGAGTTTAAAAAAAATTCAGAATTACAGGGACATAGAATTAGGCATGATTTTGGAGAGTATTTTGTAAAAACACTAAACATTAATGAATAATAAATATAATAATAATACGTTTGGTCTTCATTACATAATATATACTGAAATCGATGAAATTTATATTAACATATGGATTCTCTTTCTCCACTCACCTCGATTTTGAGTTATCTTTAGGATATTTAAACCATCCAAATCATATTGAATTATTCTCCTCCACGTATTTTCTTCAATTTGGAATGCAATCAAACAACATAAAAAATAATAAATTTGTTCAAACCTAAAGTTGAAGTATGGACATTATAGACTTATAGTTGCTTTGTGAAATCTAAAAAATGAATGAATTTTGTAGTCTGAGTTCTAATAAATTACATAAAACACATATAAGAACTTATAAAAATAATAGTAAGTCAAATATAAATCGAAAAATTGTGGATTTAGAAGTAAATCTTTCACGGCCATCAAGAATGTGAAAACAGGTCATTAATGAATTTGATTGAAATAATTAAAAATAATCATAGGCTTTGTAAAGAAATCATCTCTAAAAAGATTTGGTAACTAAAAATCAATAATCATAAATCTAAATCAGTTGAGTTGAAATAAATCCAATGTTAGCCATGAAAGAAGATCAAATAATTCACAAGTATGAATATAAAGAAAGAAAGAAATCAAACGGAATCAACAGAAATTCAGAAAACTAGAAAACTGAAACTGATCGTAAAGAAAACAAACAAAAAATAAGCCATGGGTTAAGGCTAAATGACCCTCGGAATGCAATCGGTATTCCTATTGTGCCTTGCTCACGTCTCTACTTCTGTGTTGCTGTGGTAGGTATTCATGTGTGCGCTTGATGTAATTAATATTTAATACCAAGTATATGCGATGCAGAGTGGCCAATTTTAATGTTTAAGAAACCCACATAATAGCCTCATGTAACTGAAATTTTAAATCCTTATGATTTTTTGAGGTTGCCATACACAGCATGGGGAAATAAAAAATGGCATGTAATTAATCTGAGATTTTTGACATTACGAGTTATGACAACTGCCAGCTGATCCTTTTTTTAATATTTATTGTAGGGCCATTGAAGCCTTTAATAAAAAGGAGGAAGAACAGTACAAGGTGCAAATCCTTGCCACCTTCCAAGAGGTTACGACTTGAGGCACAGAGGGTCCTCAAGGAGCGAGTTCAAGACATTGCAGATAAAAAAGGGATCAAACTTAGATTTTGCAGTCTGAAGGAGTGTGAAAACCATATTCACTCATTGGACAGTCCCTGTAGTAGAATGCGCATAGAACTTGGATGGCCCTCTGGTGTTCCTTTTGTTCATCCACATGATCTTCCGAATAAGGCAAAACTTGGTTTCCTTGAGGCGTATGAACCTGGTTGGACTGCTTCTCAACAAGATATGGAGTTGAGCTTCTTTGAACAAGGGCAGTCCATTCAACACTCAGGCTAACTGTAATTCTTCAATCCACATATTTCTGTCATATTCTTCCACTAATTGCTCTATTAGCAGATCTGATTTTGCAGAACTAGGTTACCTTTCTAGTTGTGTGCTTTTGGTGTATCAGAATATTCTTCATTTGATTTACAAGGAAAAGGCACTTGATTCATAAAAAGATTGTGCATTTATGTAGAAATTGCACGTAGGTCCAGGCTCCCATCAGACAATTATTGTTTTTGTACAACTGTGAATTAAATTTGAATTACATTTAAGACCAATACATTGTCTCTGGCAGGTTTGATGGTTTCTTTCTGCACGAATAACTCTCTTCAGGTTTTCAAGTGTTGGCAACCCACTACCCCTAGTCAGCCTGGGACTAAGCAAATCCTGCATGTCAATTTCTACTTCTTTCATCCTATGTGCATTGGCCCCTGCACCCTGGTAGTGCATTTTTCTCTAGAACCCTGAAGAGTCAATGAAAATTTTCAGATTCCACCTGCGGTGGCTTGGTTAAATTGTAACTAGCAATTTTGGAAGAATTCCTGTGTTCTCCCTTCCCCGAAGTATGTAATATTATAAATTTACTCTTGTGGCCTTTCGGTTTTGCCAAAGAAGCTTGATTGCAAAAGTCTGAGGAAAAGAAGATCAAGAGTTGATTTTGGTTTTCTCATGAATAGTGTGCCACCCTGGAGGGGAGCAGTCATTAGCTCGAGAGGCATGGCAGAGGCTGTGAATCGAAAGGAACAATCAGATTGGGAACCAAAGATAACATTGGTCACAATTGCAGTATGTTTTGCTCTCCACCGCAGCAGTCAATGCAGGTTTGCAGAAACACAGCCTCTCTTTTTTGTGGAACTTCAACCGATTGTGTGGAGAACAGACTTAAAATGAACAACCAAGAAACGATACGAAACTATGGCAATTAGCTATGAACATCTCCAAGTAGTCAATGCAGAATCAGGACCTCAACCATATACAAGGTACATAATCAACTAAACCGAGACGAGTTGTATGCTTTTCGTGGAATGCTTTGTGATTCATTGTGCTTTTCTTTATTGGAGATGTAATGCGGCCAAAATTTTTCTGCACATAACCACTATATTCTTTAGTTTGCTATGAGAATTCTAGATTGTTTGTATCGAAGTTAGTAATAACTTCCTGAATAAAGAGGAACCCTTTTTTATTGAACAACTTGTTCTTTGGTGTTGAAATCAAATTGATTTTGCTGAGACACAGATGAAATAACGAGTTTTTGAACTCGAAGTTAACTGTTCCATTGTTCATTATGCAGCCAATTGCTCCATCTGCACTTTACCAGGACCTTCCAAGCAGCCTCTGTGCTTGTTACAACTGCCGCCTTGCGAGCATATCCTCTCTTCTGTCTCACAGACAACAAGCCAGCACAAGGTGAAAGCGAGCATGTTAGATAGAGCCCAAGTGCTTGGAGGAAGGCGAAATGTAACTCCAGGCACATGGCATGACATCATGGTTTTCCAGATATGGGCTGATTATGCCACCAAGAAATGGTGGCGTCACCCATACTGTTCTAGTGAGACATCCTAATTGCTCCACCTGTATCTGTCATAAGTCAGGATAGGAATTGGTTCCGACTAAAAGCATCTGCTCTTGGTAATGTGTTATGCAGTTTCTAATTAAAAATTGCAATTTTTATCGATTGATGTTTCTCAAGCTCGTTTACTTTCTGCATCAAGAGATAGATACCTTCTATCAAAAACATCAGAAAATTTATAATCGGTTCTTACTTTCCAGATCTTTTGATACTTACTGTTGTTTTCAACCGATTTTTGAAGGTTCATTGAGAAGAAATTCTACAGGTGATTTACATCCTTTGAACATCAAGCTACAATATTCCATGTAACGGCTGGCCGTAACTCTTGATTTTCAGGAGATTTGAGTACTGGGTTTTTCCTTCCAAGTGGCACGCTTTTTTCTCGGATGGTATAGGAAGGAATGTTTTCTCCTGAACATGACTAGCAGGAGGTTTTGGTCGAGATTTAATGGTGACTTGTAAGAACTAGGCTTTGGTGTGAGAGTAGTAGTTCTTGATTAGTAGACAGAGTGATTGAATTTATGTCAGAAAAATCTCTCGAAGCTCGTGTGCCCGTCCACGAACTTTTAAGAAGGTTTGACAGTATAGCGGTGCTGCTCACCGAGGCATCCTTAGACTGAAGTCAGTTCCGTTGCCTAGATGAAAGAGACGAATCCAACACCAAAAGGTTAACTTTTACTCTTGGACGACAAGGAAAAAGGGCTCTCTCTCTCTCTCTATCTCTCTACGTATTGGACCTATAGAAGCAGAAAAAGAGGTTTGAGGAATGGGGGGAAAAAATGGAGTACCTGCTTTGAATCCAGAGGGAATTCCTAGGAATTTATAAAATGACTTCTGCGGTTTGCATTGAGACCATAAAGATAAAAACCCACCGAGGCCGAAGAGGAACTGGGGGCAAAATCTCCTTGAACCGTGACAAACGCAAATTGCCATTTGTAATGAGACTTACTTTATTCCTAAACAAGGTTCCAATAAAATATATCATAACTTGTTGGAAACGAATTTCCTGATAAGTTGTCGGATTTAAAATTGAAATCGCCTATAACTGATTCCCATAAATGCTGATTTCAGTAAGTCTTTAAAGGGGTGAAATCGGTATAAAAACCCCGAGCAGCCGGAGAGTCACAGCAACCTGCTCGTTTCCCCTTCGTCAACTCCTCCAAGCCCTGAGAAAACGTTATTCTTAAAGAATCTGCCTACTATTGGGACTAAAAGGAGGTGACCTCTTTTTCGTCTACGGATTGTTTATAAAAATATATTTTTGATAATTGTCGAATATTTTTAACAAGTTTTATCACAAAAAATTATTTTTATAACACAAACTCGATTCTTCACGCAACAGAACACCACATTAGCTACTTGGTTATATACTCCGTTGCAACAGTTGCTATCTCATTAGTTCTAAGCTTGGTAATAATACCTTGAATTTTGATTTTCAGCTTTACGCCATCTAAAATCAAAATCCTCCATTGATGCTAAAAAAAAATCACTCATTCGCAAACACCAAATGTGTTTTTTTTTTGCCGCGAGCAGGTGCAGAGATTCCAGTCGCTTGGGCCCGCTCCGTTACAGCTTTCCTTACTCATCTTAAAAATAAATGTAATCCATCCACCTTTCTCCTTTATTTTATAGTTCTAAAGACAAATACCGGGTAAGAAGATAAAACCCACAAATTGTCCGGAACGCTTTCCTCAGAGATCTGGCCCATCCCCCCTTACTGGGCCGAAAACTTTTCAAAGTTTGAGAATGGGCGGGGGCCGCGCGAACGCAGGCCCCCACTACAACAAATTACGACGTCCACTCTCCCGCTTGGGGAGATGGTAGGCGGGCGCGCCCACCAAGTGCAATGTGGGCCGCCAACCCAGGCCACGGGCCTTCTTGATCACCCGTCGACCCCGTCCAGGTAAGTATGGAAGTCACCCGGCCCAGCTCACCTTCTTCTGGAAGCCTCCAACAGTGTCGCCATCCGAGGCCCCCGATGTGGGACTCTTTAGATCTATGCACGGTACATTACGAGCAGATGGGAGGAGAAAACAGGCCCATGTCCTCGCAAGAGCTTTTTCCATGTGCATGCACGTAGATGGCTGATCTCTTTGTGTTTTATTAGTATCTGATCCAGGGTTTCTAGTTAGCAAGATGTCTGTCACGCCCTTAATTAAAATGCAGAAGTTGTTTGGTGATCATCAGCTTCTATCGTGTGAGATACTTTTTTTGTCTAATTTTTAATCTTTCTCCTCCAAGAGATCTCAAGAGGGTTCAGTGCAGTATGCCCTACTCTCCAGGGGTATTATTCATGGTTTGATTTTTCAAGAAATTTTTTCTCTCTGATCAAACTAACTCCATAATTTGGTTTGGTATGATCTGATTCAGATCATATTTTATAAAGATATAATATACATGTCACTATATAATTTAATTTGATTTATTTTAAATTGTATTATATCAAACCTCAGTGTACACATTTATACATTGAATTAATTTTATCTTAAAAAAATTATTTTTATAAGAAAAGAAACATAAATTTTATATTATATAAAATTTAAAATAAAATATTTAATTTAATTCAAGTCATCCGATTTACCGGTTTAATTTGGTTTGAAAGCTTTTGAAAACCAAACAAAACTGATCCACAAACCAAACCATGGTTTTTCGGGTTGGACCAAATAGTGAATAGCCCTACTCCAGTTGTCTTGATCTTAGAGATAAGTTCGGTGTTGTTGGTTGGGCTTCAGAGAGGTGTCTCAATGAAGAGCATATAAAATAATCTCTTGGGGTCCAGAGTAGGAAAATTCTGTAACCTTCAAACTCTGACTGAATCAGATGTAACACCACGTTGGAAACCGAAATTGGATTGAGAATTTACTTCGTTTCCCAGTAAACAATGAACTAGGAAAAAAAATGCTACAACTTACAACAGCAACATGGCAGCTCTAGTGAAAATAGAACCCCTAACAAATACAAGATTAACATTTCAACAAACGAATAACCTCTTCAAAAAGCCTCGGAGAAAAGCAGAAAACCAGTGCTTGCTCCTTTCCCTACATAGCACTATCTTCCAAAATTTCTGAACTTCTTTCACCAGTTGAAAAAGTCAGGGCCAGCAGTGGCTAGCAATTCCTTTCCAGCATCTTCGCCCATCAAAACCATATCATCAAGACAAAATGGACCTCTTCTTGAAGTTTCGAGTACTGAAAAGGATTGGGAACAACTGGTGAGATGGATCCTAAAATGTCAATAAAGAAGATGACATTTTCCTCTCAGCTACCAGGTTGTACCTCGAGTTCCATCGGGGGAAGCAACCAAGCCTCTGAAGATGCAGTATCCCCCGTCGTCCTTATATGCATAGCCAGCAATTGGTGTGCGACAGGAACCATCCAACTTTGTGAGAAAGGCCCTCTCACAAGTCACAGCTAAACGGGTGTCCTCATGGTTCAATGAAGTTATATAATTAACCTGGCGAAATCATATTCTTGGTGAGGTTCACCATCCCATATTACTTTAAAGAAAAGAAACAAACAGTCACACCAGGACCAAGAATCATTTCACCACGCAAGACATACAAATACAAGACAAAAGATAGAATGCTTCGGACCATAACATGACAGACTGATGCCTACCATCTTGTCATCATCTTGACGACAAGCTATCCCAATAGCACCTTGAGCAATTGCTGGGAGCATTTCTTCAGTGGACAAAATAGATGTGATACAATCAGTCATATTAAGGCGCTTTAGTCCAGCCAATGCCAACAATGTCGCTTGAACCTCTCCTTCGCTCAGTTTTCTCAACCGAGTTTGAACATTTCCTCTAAAGTTAACAACCTGCAGCAAAATAAATGTGCGCATTAAATGAGACAAATAGTTATTATAAGATGTTCAATGGCAAAGACTAACAGAGAGAAAAGTAAACAAGCCACTTTTTTCTCATCGGACTATCTCAAATGCTTTGGGGGATGCAGCCATGCTACAGTTGGAAAAACAAGGAAACGTGTCATAGCTCATTCCCATGATAAAAAAGACAGTAAACTGAAAGCAGTCAGTTTCTCCATTTATCAAAATGATCATAAATTTTAACTGCAGATTTGCTGATGTGAAAGTTTTGTTTCTTTGGACAAACTAGGATACCAAAAATGTACACACTACATGGTTTTTAAAGAAATGAAACACATCACAGGAGTATGTTTGTAATCATTAATCAACTTAATTAATGTAGCCTAGTGCCAATCTCAAATACTAATATTTATAGCCCATTTGATATCTATATATTCTCCCTCTTCTTCCACATATGCTCCAAAGAAGATAATATTAACCAGTTTCCATCGATCAAATTGCATAAGGAGTTATGCTCACAATTCAGATTGCAAAACTTGCAAACTTCCACATAATTTTCTTACCTTTACTCGGTTTTTCTGAATGGACTGACTTTATAATGAATGAAACAATTCTTTCCAATTAAATCCAATAGTTCAAGCTTGTATAAAATCATTTTAGATTCACGAGGGTGTGGGGGTCGATCCAGTACATGGTTTAGACTTTAGAGGATTGACCATTCAGGATTGGAATCAACCAATCAGTATTCAGACCGGCAACCCCATCCAGGGCAACATGGATCCCCAAACCGGCACCTGCCAATCCAAGTGGCCTATCTGATATTGAATGCCTTCATATTGGACTCTGGAAAGAAACATTTGGTTTGATTGTGACATCTGAGTTAAAGGACTTTTGGCGGTTAATGATTTTCTCATGGGTATACTGCTCATATTAATAGGTCACGTCAGAAAATGAAACTTATTGTTCTCTAAGGGAATAATGAGAAATCATGAATGCATATCGAAAGTTTTAAAAACTAAGACACTAGATTGCAATGAGAAATGATGTTTCAGCTCTTACCTTGAGCGATGGATACTTATTTAGTATCTGAGACTGTCTTCTAAGGGAAGCACTGCCTATGGTACTTCCAGGTTGTAGCTCAGATAAAGAGCTCTTGGTTAGGCATATAAAAGCATCTCTCACATCCTCTCGCGGAAGATTGCATGGTAAAACAATCTCATCAGGAAAATATGTAGGTACATCCTTCATTGAATGCACAGCGATGTCAATTTTTCCTTCCAGGAGTGCCTCATCTATCTCTTTTGTGAACAAACCTTTGCCTCCTATATCTGCAAGTGGTTGATTCAGAATCTTATCCCCTGTTGTTTTAATGATTACAATTTCAATAGCTCCATCCTCAGTTAGTTCTGGATGTGTTTGCATGAGCTTATCACGTGTCTCATGGGCCTGCGCAAGTGCTAGAGGACTGTCCTACATAAGCAACGGAAACAATATCACACAAATGGGCCAACGGTAGCATTGAAAAAAAAGATTAAGCACCATATAAAACTCGAGGAAGAAGTGTTTTTAAAATAATGCTGAATCATGAGTCAGAGTCCCATGAAATATCTTGATTATTAACCAAAATTAGTCAACAGTAGATTATAGTAGAACTTTAGGAAACACATAGAAGGTCAGTACAACATAATCAAACAGGTCAAGGCCAATCACAGAGCAGCAGCACTAAAAAGGCTGTACGAAGAAGTGCAAGGCAAACTTACTACATTCTTGGAAATATCAGCCATTCTGCCTTCGCCAATGAACAAATGAGCAAGCGAAGTGAGATGAAACCGTGAAAGGGGAACAGGGAACAATTGACAAGATCGATTCCAACACGGTATCCGTCAAACGACTATGTCTCTCACTCGCCACTTACAGCTTGCTCAATCAGAATGGCAACAACAGCACAAGAACAATATCTGTGAAAAGTTCAGGTAGCAGATAACTTCTGAAATACCGTAGTCCACCAATGACCTTCTCTTGATCAAATACCCGACGGAGGAACAACCCCGCAGAGTGGTTACCGACCATGCCAACGAACAATCAAACCGCAGTTTGCCTCTCCAACAGAATTTCCGGGAAAAAAATCTCGACTTGCCGGGAACGCGTACCAATTGGACGGATACCAAATAATTCAAAAGCACTCAAAGAAAACCGATTAAAGCCACCAAGCACAAAACCCGGACACCCATCCCGCCACCAAGGCAGCCAAAAAACATAAAATTTAAAAATCCCACCTTCCCCTCGTTCCAATTTTCACCAGGGCGACCTTCGCCTGCGTCTCCTGCTCCAAGGCCACGGCCGCCTTCACGACCGCCGAGCCACGCCGCCCGCCGGCGGGCAAAGCGGCGCGTCCGAGAGAGAGCCACCCGACGCCCGACATTGGCCTCCCGTGGGGAAGGCCGGCGGGCGAGGCAATGAGTGGGCGGTGGGCCGCGGCCTTCATGGTGGCTGTGGCAGCTGCTGCGACCACCAGAAGAACACGGCTTAAACGATCCGAGGAAGAAGAAGAGGAGGAGGGAGGAGATCGAAGGGGGTGGGCTTCGGTGTTCGACTATGCGGCGTTGGTGGATGAGGCTACGACGGTGCGCATCGGTGTGCACGTAGAACCTGCGTCAACTGTAGAAGGTCTTGCCTGCAATTTTGAGTCTGCCGATCGGACGACCTACGTAGATGTCGATACGTACCAAGCTATGGATTCCAAGGAGATAATGCCGGTGGATATATACCAATCATGTCTCCGTGAGGAGTCCTTTTTTTTTTTTTACTTTTGTTTACTTAGAGAAAATTAACACAAGGTCCGACAGGAAGCACTTGAACACGCCAAAACTTTTAATGCAAGCCCAGTTTTTGTAAACCTCACAACTTCCGCCCCCCCCAGCTGGTCCTGGGATAAAAAAAGACCGCGTTTGAAGACTTGTTGGGGTTATTACCATCCAAACTGGTCTATTTCTCTTGCGTCCGGTTCGTCTTAGGAGGTAGGTTTTCTGAGATGAGACTCTCAATCTTTATACTGAGAGAGATGATATGACATGATAGATATTTTAACGACAATTTGATGACATCAATAATAATTTGATATCATCGTCCTGTCGCTCTTTTGTGAGGAGATTGAAGTGTTCGTCTCGAGAAATCTCTCGAGGTGAACCGGACTCATTTCTCTATGGACTGTCACTGTAAGATTAATTTGAGGATAAATTTAATTTATCCCTCCCCGATTTCATAAGATTTGATTTATCTCCTGAATAATATGATGTCAAACGGGCTCTTGGGCCGCCGCTCGGCACAATATTTTCGAGGGAGGAGGGGGGTAAACTCGATGTATCTCTTAGAATTTAAGAGTTTCAAAAGTGGATATTTGTAATGATTGCGGAGCACATGTTTTCACTAAGTTTTGTTACAAAAGTATATTTATGTAACAAAAAACTCAAGTTTGTGGTACAACCAAACACCACCATTTTTTCCAACTTAATATTTCAAGAACTAGTTATATATCCTTATTTGATCTCTAACATATTTCTTGTACCAAGATGTGTCGCAGTGATTTTTAACCTTGTAATGCTTACATGTACCTTACTAATAAAATCCTTTTCGCGCGGTGTGTGTGTGTATATATATATATATTGGGCACAAAATCATTTTAGTTAATACTAGAGTGCGCATTCTTTTCAATTGACTCGTATTTATCAATACTTTTATAAAAGAACTTGTCAGAGTAAACATGCAAATATATTTTGTTGACGGTATAATATAAAATTTATAGATATTTGACAAACGAGACTATGAGTGGAAGACACATTAATTTTAAAATTATAAGAATTAAAAAGTCACCTTACTATCTTTTTTCTTTATTTTTTATTTTTTGGCAAAGAGAAGTTGCTTTACTATCCTTCGTGTGCATGTAAGCAAATAATTATGTTGAAACGGTAAACCCGCAAGACGATCGAAACCCTCGGCAGGATCGGGAAACTCCGGTCATCTGCCGCCTCCCGCCCCATACGCCGCCGTGCCTCGCCGCTGCTTTGCGTCTTCTCCGCCGTCTGGTGCTCAAGAGCGCAAAGGTCAGCTTCAACTTTCCCTCGCGCATGCCTATCCATCCTTGGACCGTAAACTCCCCGCTTGAGCTATTTTTTCCGCGCAGTTCGTCTCAGTCAGCATTTTTTTGAGTCGTGTTGCTTGGTGCATCGTCCCATTTCTTACGGTGGGGAGGCTAATGCAGTTGGGATTGCAATCTGGTGTCTTTATTCTTGTTTTGATCACCTAGGGGCTGTCTCTGATGTGCTTGCTCTGAATTTTCCCAATTGTTTGTCGTTCCCGAATCATGTTCGGTTTCTTGCTCTCTTATCATTTTCAGCTGTTATTCAGTGTGTCATAAGTCAAGGTATAGTCTTACTTTTGTTGAGCATGATCCCATTAGTTAACGGTTTTGTGTTGGAGTTGATTGCATGGTTTTCTCATCCTCAGCAAAGATGTCGCGTAAGGGGCTGATGGAGCAGGATCTGAATAAGCTGGATGTGTCAAAGTTACATCCACTCTCTCCGGAGGTGATCTCCCGACAGGCTACAATTAACATCGGTATGATGCTTTGGTTCCTTTGTTTGTTTGGTTGTTTTTTTTGCCAATGTCCCTTTATACGGGCTTAATGCTTTCATTATATGAATTTGGACGGTTTTAAGGTGAAAGCATGGGACTAGTAAGATTTCATTGACACACATTGCAATTTATTATGCTTTTATATGTCTGCCATGCTTCTTTTTTGAAGGATAATATGAATTACCTCACAAGGAAAAGGGCAATCCCGAAGAGCTTTCACGTTCCAAAGAAAATACTTACTGGATTGCATGAAATTTCTTCTTTGCATGGGGAGTGGAACATGAAAATTTTCAATATCTACATAGGTGGTTATGCAGTTATGCATGTATAATATGAGAAAAAAGTCAAAAACAACTCTTTACGAGTTACATCCAGCTGCTGAAATCACTTGAATTTATCAGAATGAGAGCTTCTTTCTTCACCATCGTGGACCCTCACACCTTTCTAACCCCACAAAACCAATAGTGTTGCATGTAAGGGCAACTATGGAAAGAGATGTTCAAATGTGGCGCATTATCAATTCCCTAGAAGCCCATAAGGAGGTGAAGATTAATGCTTTTGTAATTACTCATGCAGCATGTTTTCGTACCAGTGATGCCTTTCTTTTCATGACATTTTTTGCATTTTGCATGGTTTTCAAGGTGTTGCCTAGGCGACAAGGTGCCCTTCCGGTCAAGGTGAGGGGTGCTTAGGCGAGCATAGCAATTTAAGTTTTTTTGGCTAATTTAAGAATAAATAATGCTAATTGATTATCGATGTCACTTAATTGAGTAGTTTTGAAGTAAAAATAATTAGTTCTAATAGTTAATTTGATTATTAATAGACATTTTGATGGAATAATAACTAAGATAAAATAATTTCATAAATGTTTACTAATAGTTAATACAAATTAATAACTAAAATTAAGTTATATTCAAGTTATTTAGTCTATATAACTATGCACTTACACATTATAATTGATTTACATGGTGTCATAGCCATTTTGTATTATTTGTCAATGATATATTTGTTATTTTATCAAGTTTACGATAAACGAGGCATCCTGACACCTTGCCTAGGCTCCAAGGTGGCACTATGTCGCGTTGGTTGCCTTATCACCTTGAAAACCATGCATTTTTGCCATTTGGTCCTCTCTAATGTATGTGGTTGCACAGCAGATAGCATTTTTGATTGATTTTCTGCATTCATGGTTGTTTCTAGTTCTTTAAATTTGGCAACCTATCTAGTTACAGGTATCAGGTGTTTGAGGAAAGGGAAGGGTCACTTCAAGTCAAGCACCTATGATGGTCACTTCAGTGGACGAGCCATTGAATTTAACTTTTCATTTTTATTATTTTTTTATTAATGTATTACATATAATCATAATAATTGTGTATGTACTATGTAGAAAGAGGGGACAGAGATAGGGGAACGTGGGCAACAAAGATTTAATTATGTCCTTTGAAGCATAGGACATGGGAACACTGGTGAGGATGAGATAGGAATAAGGGTCTTCAAGTTTATGACTTTAAGTTCTGCTTTTATATTAAATTTCTTAGTTATAGTAAATAAATATGCAAATAGATTGTATAATGTTAACGGTAATAAATGACTTAAGTTAGTTAGCAATGTGTAAGTGTACTAAACATTCTGTTTCTTACTTGACTAGGTGATTTCATCTGATGTATGGCGGCTTGCACTGACACAATGTTAGTAGCATATTAGCATAGGGATGATATGAACAAGAGGAGATGCAAATTCTTTCAGCTTAACGTACTTGCTCAATTGTCTAGGTGGCTAGGAGGTCACCATTTATGTTTAGGTGGAGGGATGGTAAACAAGTGACTTAAATTGGTTAGCAATGTGTAAAAGTACTAAATTCTGTTTGTCACTTGACTAGATGATTTCATCTGATGTATGGCAGCTTGCAGTGGCACATTGTTAGTAGCATACTAGCATAGGGATGAGATGAACAAGGGGAGATGCAAATTCTTTTTGCTTAGCACAGTTGCTTTATGTTTAGGTGGAGGGATGGTAAGTGAACAGCCCTGATCCATCTACACTTAGCCTTCAGTCATTATCATGGATTACGGAATCGGTGGAATCGGACCGATTCCGACCGATTCCGGAATCGGATCGGTGGATTCCTGGATCCATGTGGAATCGGTCGATCCGACCGATTCTTCGGAAGGCCGGGTTAACCCGGCCCGGTTCGATTCCCGGTTCGACTCTGGACCGGGAATCGAACCGATTCCGGCCCTTTTAGGGCCGGAATCGACCCGCAGAGCTGCCCTCGGTCGATCCCGCGGCGGAAGGAGAGGGCGCAGGCGATTCCGGCGCGATTCCGGCCTCGATTCCGTCGATCCACCGTCGATTCCGGCCGATTCCGTCGATCCAGTGTCGATTCCGGCCCGATTCCACCGATTCCGGCGATTCCAGGGGCGATTCAGGCGATTCCGGCGATTCCAAGCCTGTTCTTCAAAGGATTCCGCCGATACAAGATTGAGCACGAGGGAGGAGCGTGAAGCGCAGCAGGGAGAGGAGGAAAACCCATATCTTTATCCTAGATATTGGTAGTAGAAGTAGATTGATATGATGTAATTTTTTTTTGATGATGTATCAACTCTTTGATATTTGAATAAATGGAATTGGAATATGTACTTAACTTCAAGTCTTCAATTGGTGTTCGTTAGTATTTGTATGATGTGTTCTTGTGGATATCATGCATTGGTTATTTTTTAAAATGTTTCTAACTCATTTCCTATTTTTTTAGAATTTTTTCTGAATTTTTTGAATTTTTTTGACGAAAAAAAAATCGAAAAAAAAAAACCGATTCCGGACCGATCCGGAATCGATTCCCTTCCCAGGAATCGGCCGATTCCGATTCCGGTTCCGATTCCGATTCCGGAATCCTTGGTCATTATACATGCTTGATTGCTTGAGCTGTGAGTCAGTGGTGAGCTGGGAATAATGATATTGGAAGCAATTCCATTCATTTTGTTAATTTGAGACACCTCTATGCTGCCTATTAGTCATTGTAATAAATATAGCTTTCCTTTCATTTTATGTTTCCTGTATTTTTTTCAGGCACTATTGGACATGTTGCCCATGGAAAATCCACTGTTGTTAAAGCAATATCTGGTGTCCAGGTAAATTTTTTTTGGAAGGTGATATAAGTCATAATTCATTGATAAACTAGAAAATTACATAAAAAGGAAGGCATATAACAAAAGATCCCGAGACTAACTCTCAAGAATCCGACGAAAAAAGGACAACGAGCACCCCAACTACGAAGATGGTAGTCCCCAGTTGTGAAAACGGGGTCGACAAACAGCAAGGTCACTGACAAAAATGATTCCACACACAAAAATGCTTCTTAAAGATGTCACCCTCTGGCTGACAACCTTTAGCCACAAAGAACAAATCTTTGACCAACTGAGACGTCTGAAGAAGAATGAAAGGTGGGTTAACAAAGTGCTCTTCAAAGATTTTTCTATTATTGGTACTCCATATATCCCATAACATCACTAGCAATGCCAATCTCTATAGCAAAGGTTCAACCACCTATGGAGTTCTCGCATTCCAATGCTGAAGCATGACAGTAATGTTTATTGGCTCCACTCAATCTATGCCCCAGCTGCGGTGTAAAAGCTTCCATAAATATGCAATAATTCTATAATGAAGAAATAAGTGCTGTCCAGTTAAATGTGGACACGTTTCTTGGGCATAATCACTTTTATTTTTATTAAGATATTATTTTTGCTTTGTTCTACGTCAGATAAAATCAAGGATGGCAGGTTTGGTCAATCCTGATATGGATTGGATCAGATCACCAGCCAAGAGTCTGCCATAATCAGCCTGACTTGGCCATGACTCAGTCTGACACAGCCTGAGTCAGCTTGCAGTTGATTTTGTCATATTCCAAGCTGGAATGGGCTCAACCTGGCTCAGAATTGGTGATCCTGGCCAATCTTAGCCTGCCCGAACACAGTTCAACACTTCAACTGGATTGACCACTCCTGGCCTGGAGTCCGCCAATCCTGATGATTCCTTCCGATGCTGAATGATGTCTTCTGATCCTAGCTGATTTCACTGGAATGGGACTAGGATTGGTCCTAGAAGGCAGAATTTGGATGGATTGGCCAACTCTACTAACTATGAAGTACAAAGATTATATATGAGGTGAGGATAAAATGTTGCAAAGCTAAGAACCTAGAGAGAAAGATATTGTAGAATAAATAACAATGAAATTGACATTTTTAGTAGGCGACAGCAGATTTCATGCACAGGAAGTTTTTTCTAGCTGTAGCTGCAGGGGAAGCATGCTTCTGCATGTGATGTAAGCACTGATATCACAACCACTAGATATTGTAGGAGCATATTTTAGAAGCTCCTGATCTTTGTATGCTTTTGCCATGCATGTATACATATACATTTGCAGTTTATATTTCATAGTAACTAATAAAAGTAGTTTAATTTGTAGTTGCTAGCTTCCTGATAGAATGTATCAGAGTTTATTTTTCTTACTTATTTGATTTTGGTATTATGATGAATTACATTCAATAAAGGTTCCCATTAGCTCCACTGTATCTGACTCCTTGTCCTACTCAAGTAGATATCATTAGATTCATTACTCTTTATATTGTCTTCTTCCAATTTTCAGACTGTTCGATTCAAGAATGAACTGGAGCGTAACATTACCATCAAGCTTGGGTATGCAAATGCAAAGATATACAAATGTGAAGATGAGAGGTGTCCTCGTCCAATGTGTTATAAGTATGATGCAAAACAATAAAGGACTTTTTCTGTTTGGTTGAACATTTTCTTAAGTTAATACTTGTTCTATAGGGCTTATGGAAGTGGAAAAGAAGACAGTCCTTTATGTGATGTTCCTGGGTTTGAAACTTCTAGAATGAAGCTATTGAGGCATGTTTCTTTCGTGGACTGCCCTGTAAGTGAGCAATCGTCGCACCTGCTTTTTCCTTTTATGCCAACAAGTTTTATTTGTTTGCATATATATGAACTTATTCTATTGTCTCTTTTGTCCTCATTTTGGTTGAATAATTGAGGTAAGGCAGGCAGCTGGCTTTACTCTTACTACTTTACAAGTTATTATAAGGTTTTTATGGTATGAGAAGGGTATTGTTGCATCTCAAGGTTCTTCTTAAGATAGTTTCAGGGGAACTCCCCATACACTTGGTCTTTCTAATTTTTTTCTTATGTTTACGTGCTTTAAACTGTTAAAACTTAAGCTTCAAATCTGATTTCTTACTTTTCATTTCTCTGATTTACTTTCTACTTATGTTCCACATGTTTGTAACTATCATCCTTAGTATAGATCACTTTTTCAATTAGAGGGTGGACCATGTAGCTCTTTACTGCAGAACTGATAATGTTCTGTAATAGTCACTCAGGTTTCACAGTTTTTGTTCTGTAATAGTCATATTTTGGATAACTGTCTCCTGATACTTTATGTTGGCATTGCAATCTGTGGTACTTTTTTAGCACACTAGACAAATAGGAAAAAGTATCTGAACAGTTGCACATTAACACTTCATGCACTTTTCTGGGAAAATCATCCAAAGGGTTTTCCTAAATCATGGTTAGTGATAACTGATAAGGAGTGACAACCCCTGTCAGAGTCAGTCACACCTATTTGATCATAGTGGGATAAAGCTGATCAAGGCCAGAGTTGGCAACGTCTGCACCTGACTTGGCTGTTTTTCTTGCCTGGACTTGGATGGACCAACACCCTGAACTGTGATACAGCTGCTGGAGATTGGCTTGGATTGGCCAATTGTAGTCTAGATTGTCTAATCCAGGCCCAGTTGGGCTGCTGACCATATCTGTGTTTTCCATTGTTTGGTTGTCCCGACTGTATCCGCCTTCCATATACAAGAACTTATTCCAACTCCACAATCCTTGGGTGAGGATTCTTAATTTACTAAGATTGGGATGACCAAGTAGCAAAAGCCAAGAAAAAGGTTACTGTTCTATAGATTATTCATTCTGCTGCTTGATATGTTTCTTTGTTCTTGATTTGTCTCTTTCTCCTAGGTATAATTGTTGAGAAGTAGGGCTGCTTGCCTAGGAACCCTTCCTACATTATGTTTTATTGTAATTAAATGCTTTTGTAGGATTTCTTCTTTTAATGATTCTAGTGGCACCCCACGTGATGTGTTTACCCCTCTATGGACATGTAGGCTGAAACAGAAATGTTTAGCTGTGTTATTGGTCATCTTGCTGCAAAATAGTGTCTGATAGCCTGCAGTTAGTGCATAATCGTGTCGAGGCAAGCAATGGTTGACCATTGTTCCCCTTGTGTGATTCGTAGTAGAAAATCCTCTATCATGGAGGTGTTAAATGTTTATTTCTTATGTAAACAGGGTCATGATATCCTCATGGCTACAATGCTTAATGGAGCTGCTATCATGGATGGAGCATTGTTATTAATAGCTGGAAATGAGAGTTGTCCACAGCCCCAAACTTCTGAGCATCTGGCTGCTGTCGAGATTATGCGTCTGAAACATATAATCATTTTGCAAAATAAGATTGACCTTATTCAAGAGAGTGTTGCAAACAACCAGCATGAATCAATTCAAAGTTTTATTCAGGTGAGTCTGACACCAATGTGAACCAGAGCTGTGTACATTGCCAATGAGGTTCATGTTAATTCCTTTTTATTGTTGCTCACCTTTCTTGAATCTGAGCTACACTAGCAAATTGCAGGGCACAATTGCTGATGGGGCTCCAGTTGTACCAATCTCTGCTCAACTCAAGTATAATATTGATGTTGTTTGTGAGTACCTTGTTAACAAAATTCCTATTCCTGAGAGGAATTTTGTGGCACCTCCAAACATGATCGTAATACGTTCATTTGATGTGAATAAGCCTGGGTTTGAGGTTGATGAAATAAAGGGTGGTGTGGCTGGAGGAAGCATCCTTAGGGTCTGTTTATTTTTCTTGTTTTGCAGACCATAATTAGTTTCTGCTTCTATTTTTGTGTTTTTATGTCAGATAGTTCGTACTTCTTGATCTTTAGCTGATTATTTTTTTATTTGCAGGGTGTTCTGAAGGTGAACCAATTTATCGAGGTTCGCCCCGGTATTGTCGTCAAGGACGAGAATGGAAATATTAAGTGCACCCCAATATATTCTAGAATAGTTTCTTTATACGCAGAGCAAAATGAACTGCAATTTGCAGTTCCAGGGGGTCTTATTGGAGTCGGTACCACAATGGATCCCACACTAACACGTGCAGATAGATTGGTTGGTCAGGTTCTTGGAGAAGTTGGTTCTTTGCCTGATGTTTTTGTTGAGCTCGAGGTAAGAATACTTTCTATGTAATGGCTAAATCAGCTAATTGACTAAGCAATTGTGCCAATTAGTAGCATTCTTAAGAGATCACCTATCCTGAGATTACTCTCCAACGAAACACGTGTAACATCAGAGTTGTTTTAACTCAATCTCTGAAAAATTGTTAACCGGAGTTATTGGTAGTTCACTGATTTAATCTCTTAAAATATTCACAAATCAAGATGTTACATCCATCACATCCTTTATTGTGATGTCTTATATATTGGTAGTGTACGACCTGTTCTGTTGACTTACCCATTGATTCATTTATTATTTACCGAAGCTCATTCTGGCTGTTAATCTTTTCTTGAAACTCTTTACAGGTGAACTTCTTTCTTCTCCGTCGGCTCTTGGGAGTAAGGACAAAAGGGACCGAGAAACAGGGCAAGGTTTCGAAACTGGCAAAGGGTGAGATTCTGATGCTGAACATAGGATCCATGTCCACGGGCGCCCGTGTTATTGCTGTGAGGAATGATCTTGCAAAGTTGCAGCTCACTGCACCTGTGTGCACGAGCAGGGGAGAGAAAGTAGCTCTCAGCCGGCGAGTAGAGAAGCATTGGCGGCTCATAGGGTGGGGGCAGATTCAAGCCGGTGTTACCCTGGACGTGCCGGCCCAGCCATCTGAACTCTCGTCTGATATAGACAACCACTATCCAGACAGGTAAGAGGAGGCTTGTCGTTCTGATACCAGTACCACCAAGGGACCATGTGGGAAGGAAGACGATTACTTGGGACAGTTGTTGTCAGATGGAGAAGAAAACATTCCTCCCTCTTTTTCCCTTATAAAGAGGAATCTCGAGTCTATGTTTTAAATTATTCGTTTTAATTGAGTGCTGCGGCTGCTTTCATTCTCAACAACCATGACTGGTCAGTGTTCAGATTCCTCCCCTCCGACGCCGATTGCAAAGTCTAGCAGGAACAAGTAAATATTTTTACATGCACTAAATGACTAGAACGTTTTTTTAATGTTGCATTTCTCGAGAACTGACAACTATGTGAAGAATACTCCTGGTGTGCCTTGAGAACTGGGTACGAGGAGAGGAAGCCTTTACTAAAAACTGCGAAATACTGATGATATTATGGCCATTTCCTGCATCTCCGAGAATTCTGGTTTGTTGGGCGTTGGCTATTGACGCGACTGTGCAAGGCATCTAGACTTCTGATTAGGGGGCAAATAGCAAGCAAGAACAACTGGTTTCCATTTTTCTTATTTGTTTTAGGATGTGAAGACGAGATGTATCATAAGTGGGTTCTTTCTCCTTATTTTCTGATAGTCCTTTTGAACCTTATATTTCAGAGAGACTTGAAATGTCTGCTGTGTGGCTTTTCATTTCAACCGTTCAAGCATGAGTCTCGTAGCATTTTCAATCCTCTCGACGAGGCACAGTTTGTTGTCATTCTACCGTATCGCCGTTTCATATTTCGAGGCAGCGATTGCTTACTCAGAGATGTGAATTTACTACGGTAATTGCATTTCTTGAGCTTGTAGGTGTTGAAAGGAAAGAAATACATCTGTGGCTTGTTAAACTGTGTTAAATTGCGAAGCCATTGAATAAGCCATGGTTCGCCGGGTCGCGACCCGGGCCCGACCCCAAGACCCCGACCTCAAAATTAATTTTTTTTTATTATTTTTGGCGACCCCGGCCCGACCCGGGTCGCGACCCCGACCGACCCGGGTCGGTTTTGGGCCCAAACGACCCGGTCCCGACTCCCGACCCCACCTTCCTTGGAATAAGCATTCTACGCATCTGAAAATGTGATTTCTGGTTGAAATGCTTCTTTTTCATCGAGGCTAGAACCGAAATGATACGGACAGAGACTTGTATTATAACTAACGTATTGTTTATGATACGAAATATAAAATTGATGATAATAGTCAAACACTTACTGTTTGGTATAGGGATAACTTGAAGGTAACCTGGGATAAATATGGGTTATCCTCAAAATTTGGGGGATAACTCAGGTTTATCCCCAAAATTTTATGGTACCAAACATGCCAAATTGGTTATCTATGTGTTAACACCACTTACCAAAGTAATAATGCTGAAGATGTTTAACAATGTTACCAACGTAAGCTGTTAACTGATGCTCTTAGGGTATGCTTGACTTATGTTCAGTTTGGTTATAAAACTTGTTTTATTTTTATCTCCAGTCAAACACTTGGGCCATGTTTGGTAGGAGAGTAACTTGGGGATAAACCAGGTTTATCCCCAAAATTTAGGGGGATAAACCTAGTTTATCCCCAAAAACTTTTAGTGCCAAACAGGCCCTTGGAGTTTATACTTGTACCAGGGGATTTCTTAATGAATCACAAAATCTGAAATCTTTCAATGTGGGATTGCACACCATTGTTACACCTGTATCTTTTTATCTTGTTGCAGCAAAGAGTTACTCTGATATTTGTTTTAGACAAATCACACGTTTATATTCATAACACAAGAAAGCAAAAGTATAATATTACAATAACATATTTAAAGAAAAAAAAGACACACATAATGAAACTAAAGTTAATTAAAATTCTGTTGAAAATCATCATCTCTAAAAAAATCAAACATAATCACAAATCACCCAACACCTAAAAGTACTTAAATGGTAGAACAACAAAGATAGGAACTCTCTCGTGAAAATTTAACAATTGTCACGAGATCGGATGATTATATTAAAAGAATGTACATATCGTCCACGTTAATAGTTTTGGAATAAAGAATATGATTATGAAGATAATATGAAAAGATAACAAGATAAAACTCAATCACAAGACATCAGAAAATAACAGAAAAAATCATAGATATATCCACATAATTAAGTCAAGCTCCATGACTCCCGCAGAAGACAAAACAAATTTTTTTTTTTGAAACACACATGGCCCAGCGGCAAAGAGGCATGTTGCACTGCAGGCAGCGGAGGTTCGAACCCTAGCCCGAACCTCACCTGTCACCCCCCACCCCCCTGTGGGGGTGCCTGGCACTGACGCCGCCAAGAAGCGAACCTCCGCCATGCGCCCCCGGGCACAGGGCGGGTGCCAGTCGACCCACGGTCGACCAACAAAAACAAAACATTTTAAAAGCATATTTAAGTGAAACGCTGTAATGGGAGTGAATCGCGAAACTTTAGAAAAGAAAGAGATTTATTTCTTATATACTTGGAGAAAAAAATTAGCGAATTATCAGCGTTCCACCTGGGAATTAATCAATTTTTGATATCACGGGTCAGTTGCCAGTACTATGTATAGTTGTGAAGGGAATCTTGTTTGATTATAGTATTAAATCAATGTTATATTAATTTTTATGTTAATATTATTAACGAATAGCATACCAATAATAATTTCAAGATATAATTATAAGTTGTATTTTATGTATTGTTTTTATTTTTATTTTAAATATTAGTATTAATGGTCAACTATCTTACGACTGTTTTTATCAATATTTTTTTAAAATTTTAAAAAAATAAAAAAATTATTTAACACTGTTATCAAACATGTAATATAAGAATTGAGCTAGTGTTGCCAGTTTGGTGCTGTTTGATTGGTCTGGCCGGGTATTCAAACGGTTTCATCATTTTATATCTTAACAAATCTGAATAAGTTGAATAGTTTTATTTTGTATATTTAATACATATTTTATAGAAAATAGGAATAATACATATTAGATCTTTGAATAAATATCTTTTTATTAAATCCTGAACCTAGATCCGAATCCTATACCCCGCATGCGGACCCGATACGGTACGGGTACAGCTAACCGGTCAACCACCTGCCGGTCAACGGTTCGCCCACGGCGCAAATAAGGAAGGGTGCTATCTTACGCCGGGAACTGTGCGCCCGGCGGCCAGCGCGGCACTCCGGCACCCCTCCGGCTGCCCGCTCCGAGTTTCCGACTCTGATTGCAGCAAGAAAGCGCCTTCTCCTTGCACGCCGATCACGTCACGCACGTTAGAACGAACTCCGCCTCCAGAACAACGCCCCTCCCCCATCCGGAACCTTCATCCGCTTCTCCCCTTGCCCTCAATTTCCCCTCTAAAACCCCTAGTCCCTCTCGTTCTCTTGCTCCCTCCATGGCCACCAACGGGAGCCATACGGTAGGTGGCATGAGTTGCTTGCCCTTTTTTTTCTCCCTCTCTCTCTCTCTCTCTCTTGTAATTAATCGCAAAGGTGTGGTGTACCATTTGAGGAAGCATGCTTGTTTTCTCGCTGTAGAAGCTGGAGGACACGGAGAGCAGCTTGGAGAAGATCAAGAGGCAGCTAACATCGGGATCGGGGAGGAATCTGCTGCAGGGTCCGCTTCTCAAGCGATCAGAAACGGTTCGGTCGTTGGAGATCTTTGGCTGCCATCTTATATTACTGTTCTCTAGTTTTCCCTCTTATGTCAGTCCAAAGTCGGAGTTTGAGGTTTTCTTTTGACTTTCGTCGACAAGTGAGACGTCCAGAGTGATGTTTGCAGATTTACTACTTCTGCTGATGTTTACAATAGACCGGAAGCTCCACTAGGGTTTCATATGAACCTGGAATTCACCGCTGAGTTGACTATCTAAGAAGTAACTATCTTGGAGGTGGATATGGACTCCACCTGGGTCTTATACTAAGGTTCTTGGATAAGTTTAGAGCGCAGCGCTTGATCGTTTCTAGTTTCATTCTTCTATTTGATATAAGTCACATGCAACGCTAAACAAAGGTGATAGCTTGGATGTGTGTGTGGTCCGTGAGAAAGTGTAGCTTTTAATGTATCCGTAATGGACAAGACTCTGTCATACACATTCCCTGTAATGTGAGTAAGAATATCAGCTGCATCTTTTATTTTTTGATTTGATTAACTTACAAATAAAAAAGTGCTTTGTCTTTCAAACCTTTTATTGTGCAGATTCTGAATTTTTAAGAATGGTGCAAAAATCGGAGAGATAGCATACGGGATCTATAGCTCTATACAACATTAGCTTGTCTTGTGTTTGTGTTTCAAACTAGAAGCCTTGCACCTACACGTCACTTCTTTTTCCAACTCTCACTGGTTTTAACATCAATCCTCCACCTTTCCAGAATTCTACAGGTCTGTGTTAGCTGAGTTAGGGATTTTGATGATGATATTTAGCTTCACAACATGAAAACAAGTGTTGGAACCTCTCAAGTTGTCGGTCTATGCAAAATTGACTACACTAGCTTTGTTTGTTAGATATATTGTATTCTACGTAAAACTTATCACGTGAATGCTTTGAAGGAGATACTTCTTTTTTCATAATTATTCTTTGTGACAGTGGTATGCATTTAAACACAATCACTTTATCATCAAAGCCCTAGTTTAGGAGTCTAGCCATTTGAAATATAATATTTTCTTGTTGATGGCTTATCAATGAGAATGCACCATTTGGAGACCACATCTAATTCCAAGTGACAAAAGAATTCCATCTTTTTAAAGGGCTCACTAACATGGTGAAAATCATCAAATGCATAAAGCAAACTAAAGAACATCAAGCCATCATAGTTTGCTGTTTGGTTACAACATGGAATTACCAAGCTATCACCTTTGACATTGACACCAAACACATTAAATTTGATGCTATCAAGTTAGGTATAAACGGAATCTGATATTTTGAATTCTGTTTTGATTTGATATAAATTTAAAGATTCAGTATTAATTAATGTATTCTATAAGCTACCAGAATCAGAATTAGTTGGTTCCGGTTCTGTTTTTCCATTTTGCTAAAATTTCAAAATATCACTAGAAGATAACAAGAAATTATAAAAACATGCAAGCAAGCAGGTAGTGCATTGAATGAGTTGATTATAACCCATTATATGCCAGTGTAATCATTATTGCAAAACATAGAAGGGGAGGTCATAAAGGTCTATCACAAAAAATCCATTTTGGTAATAGGAGTGAATTGGCTCAACATATCATATATGAAGTGTGAACTGTGAAGTTTTTCATGAGAAACCTGATATTCCTAAATTGATGCAATTAAATTTGATGCTGTCAAGTAAGAGTGTAAATGGAATCCGATAATCCAAATTTCTAATTCAATTTTGATAAAAGTTTACAGATTCAAACCCTATTAACGAATCCTATAAGCTACAGGAATTAGAATTAGTTGGTTCCATTTATGTTTTTCCATTTTGCTAAAATATCAATATATTACTAGAAGATAACAAGTAAATCATAAAAACAGGCAACAAGCCCCAGAAACAAATTTTTTCTGTCTTTTTATTTTATTACTAATCATTAATGAAATGTGGCCTCCTTTGAGGTTACGTCAAAAAAAAAGAAAAAGAAAATGCAGAAGCAGGTGGTACCTTGATGGAATTGATTACAACCCATTATATGCCAGAGGAATCATTACCGCAAGACATAGAAGGAGAGGCCATAAGTACCTATCACAAAAAAAATCCATTTTAGTTTCAGGAGTGAATTGGCTCATTATATCATATGTGAACTGTGAACTGTGAAGTCTTTTATGGGAAATCATCCATACCAGCACTTTGACTCTTGGGGAGCGATAAAGGTTTCTAAGTATGTTATGCAAATGGTTACCAAACAAAGTTGAGATGAAGAACTTTGTAGGCCAAAGCAATTGAGAAGCCCCTTTTAGTAAGTCAACCTTCTTTCAAAAAGGATCCCTTTAGCAGTCAAAAGTAGAGTCTTGAGTCACTCCCATCCCCAACCACCTTAGCTGACCGTACACAAGTACATTAATGGTTCAGCTAAGTGAGCAATTTTGGTCTTTAGAAAAGATCTTAAAAACATCAAGCTTCAGATCATCAGAAGACCGATAATCTCTCTTGGGTTTCATGATTTCAGTGACAATTGCAGAATTTCCAGCATATGGAAGGGTGTCCTAGGTATTGGGAGTTCTTTGGGTCCTCTATTTCAGTTGACATTGTTAATGGCTGCAGAACCTCTTTCTTGAAGGACCACTGGGCAAAGTATGAGCTGCTTCCTGCTAGTTTTCCCAGGCTACTTAGGATTGTTGTTAATAATGATGAAAATATGGGTTTGGTTTGGAGTAGGGATGCAAGTTGGCTTGCAAGATTTCAGAGGAATCTTTAATACAATGAGCTTGTCAACTTTGTGAACCTGCAAGGCATTATTATGAACAATAGATTCACTGGCTCATGTCAGAACAAGTTGCTGTGGCTGCCTGGGAAAAATAACATCTTTTCGGTGGAATCTGTGTCATAGACTGAACTGGAGGGGGGGGGCGGGAATTGGATTGGTGGAGATTGGAGAGTTGTTTGGCACCCAAGTATTCCTCTAAGAGTAAAATTATTCCTATGAAAACTCTTCAGACAAGGGCTTCCAACAAGATTGGTGATCCAGTGAATTTTTCAGATACAATCAATTACATGTGTTTTCTGCAGATGGTTTCTTGATAATCTTGATCATCTTTTCTTGAGATGCGAGATTATTATGGCCTTATATTAGGCTTTATTCAGAAGTTGGAAGTTACCATTTGTTGAACCAAAAAACGTGAATTCCTTGTTACTTCTCTGGGATTGTCTGAATCTATGGAGGGATTCTCTGGTGGTATGAAAGATTGTTCTACTGGCTTTCTTGTGATCCATTTGGGTGGCTCGTAATAGAAAAGTTTTTAATGATTTTTTTTGAAGCCCGACAAGAATTTTTCAGCGTGTGGTTTCCTTAGTTCAACACTAGTGCTTCATGTATTTCAAGTCTCGCTCCGTTTGGGCAGTTGTTTACAATGATATCACTCAGTGGAAATCTTTTTTTTTGTGTAATTTACTAGTCTGTTAGGTGCTCAATAACAGGCTAGTCTATTTTTTTTTCATTTTTTTGTTTTTTTATTTATTCTTTTTTTATGTAACCATTTTTCTTTTTCTTTGAATTAATGAATTGTGATTTTCACCACCTTAAAAAAAGCCGAAAATTTCTCACCTTACTGTCAGGATTCTTAGCAGTAAAAAAATCAAACACATTCTTTCATCATGCCGAAACAAGATAATTTTTCAATCTCCTAATTGGAGATGAGCTACATATACTGCTTTAAGTATGTCATTCTGCATTACAGGCATCTTGGAAGGTGCACTCCATATGTGATTTTTCTCACCCATTTTTTATTAAAGTTAGTGGATCACATAGTTCACCAACTGTTAATTGGAATGATCGACTATTTTTCAATAAGTAATAGGATATCTAAGCAGAAACCAAATTCCATATCTGATATTTGTACAACATTATTATTTTATGGTCCTGCCACTAGCATAGTGGAATATTTTGGTGGCAAGCCCTGTTGGGTGCAAGGCAGATTCTTTTTTTTAATCTAAATAAGATCACCTTTTACAGGTATATCATAAGTTCATAACATTACATACAAAATCATATATTGTATCTAGTAGATTTGGTATCTAGCGGAAACAGAAGTTTTTTTTTTGGTTTCAAGAAAACAGAAAATAAAACAGGTTGTTTTCATATCTGAATCCAATTCCGTACATTTTCTGACTATTCTTATAGTTTCTGCAACAAGAACAGCTGTTATTAATTTAACTTCTGACCATTTGCAGGCTTATTTGATGGTGAAGATGAGGGAATATCTCTTATTCCTCTGTGACTAATATTTGGCAAGAGTTACACCTCCGTAAGCCTCTCTGATAGGAGCCAGTGTTCAAAGCTGTTTAGATAGTCTTTGACCCGCTCCCTCCAAACTTTTTATTTTTTTAATCTTTAGGTTTACAAATCCTATTTCAACTGATATTGCACCAGCCTTTGCAGTTCATGACGTTTTGTGCCAAAAGGTCCTAGAATGAGTCCTGTCTAATTTGATCAAAACAGCAGCAAAAATTTTAAGACAAGGGAATCAAGAACAGTCTTTCACGAGACTGGCCTTCCACCAGCTGCAGAACTCAGTCATCCTACCATCCAAACATCTAGGGAGTATGTGCTAATCTTTGACTTGAAGCAACAAAAAGGAGGGAGACCAAATAGGTGATAGGTAGTCTCATACCTGGTATACCAGGATCCATCAAGTTCTCAACAGATCAGTCTTCTTCTTGATGCCTCATCCCTCTGCTAAAATCCACACTGATCACTGAAGATGCGAGACATGATATCTATCAGCCTACCGTGGTCTTTTAATGAGATTGATATCTTTCACTTTTTTTATAAAGCAAGCAAGCAAATGCATTAAGAGGAGGGGAAAGAGAGGATTCTCTCAACAATCTGGGATCTGCTTTAACATAATGTAGTAAAGTTCCAAGTCATGACTGTGTGAAGCTCAGGGTATCCATTGTCTATCAGTCACCTGCCACTGAAATCATCTGGGGATTGGTCATCTTCACCTTAGGATAGGCTGAGATGGGCTGGATCAATCTGGTTTGGGGTGGAGCCGGTTGTTTCGAATCCTACTCCTAATCAGCTGATTCCTATCTGGATCAGTCAGCCAACCATGCAAACCAGGCTGAGGTTCTCTTGGTCATCTAGATTGTTCACTTCAGTTGAACCTGAGGCTTGTACACTTGTTGATGAATCTGTTTTATGCAGCTTGGCTTAGGTTCAGAACACACTTAAAGAATTTTATACTGTTTGGCATTTTCTTTATTCATGTCCTGTTTGATAAACAAATCCTGCTTACTTTTATCAAATTCATAATGGCACCTCTACATTCTTTGTTCAGCTGAGGAAATGGAATGAACGATGGGTGATCCTAGATCCCACAACCGGGAAGATGGAATACAAGTATAGTATATTTTGTCAGGTTTCAGGCAATTCAAAGCTTTCAAACAACAGTGTGTGTTGGTTTTACCAAAACAATGCCATTTTTTTAATGTGTTAGGACAAGAAGAACTGATGCACTGATCAAGGGAGCTATTATATTTGATTCTACCAGCACCATCACTGTTTCTCCTGTAAACTTCCAGTAAGAATTCAACTATTTTGTGAATTTTTGGGTTGATGTATGAAGTGGATGAAATATCTGGCATACATGCAGTTCTTCTGATCTTGGCCTGTTAATTTTGCAGTGGACTACCAAAGTATGACGGCTGCTGTTTCTGTATCCACATTCACCATTACCTAAAAGTTTTTAAAATTTTACTTGATTTGGGGTTTGCTTGATGTGCATCCCGATCATCCAAAGTATGGATATAGTCATTATTACATGATCTTTGACCACATGTTCTAGATATTGGAACACCACAGAAAAAAGAGTATTTCCTTTGTGCAGAAACGCCCAGTGCTGCAAATGCCTGGGTATCAACGTTACAGTGAGTTCAGTGAACTGCAACTTTTCCTGCAAGACTTCTGTGTTTATGTACAATAACCTCTGCTTATGAACTGTCTTAGTGGGTTGTATTCAACATGTTATCTCCATTTCTATTATCAATCTAGAACTCTAGAGCCTAGACAATTATTTCTTATATGAGTAAGTGGATTTTTTTTTCATTAAGAACACTGACATTGGCGACTATTTCTATTGGGTAATGACTATTATAAGTCCATTTGGGATGATGACACTTCTATAGAAGTCATTGAAAGTAGGTAACATTTTAATCTTATACATTTCTTGTTTTAAAAAAAATGAGATCCTGTAGAAGATTGGGGAAAGAGCGAGGTCCAATATTAAATCTGTTAGTAATATGTGGCCTGCAAGTAAATGACATTAATAATGACATTATTACTAGCTAAATATTTTTATTGATATTTTACAGGATATTATTCTAATCATGTATTTAAAGCATTATTAGATGATACAAATATATAGTGATGTCAATGAGCTTGTATAATGAGGGTGGGTTCATGATAATGAGAATGATATATATTTTATAAATGTAGATCTTAAATATTTTTTATTGTAGATTATTTAAGATAGACATTGACTTGATTAGATAGATTGGTGCCATGTTTTCCCTTTCTTATGATGAAGATAATTGATCTAATAAATTCTAATAATACGAAGAATGTGTAGGATAAGTCCTCTTAGAGATCTCGCTGTGGACAATGAGGGGCTTTGAGCTGAAGTTGTGAAGGAAAAAATATAAAGGACCAATGGATGTTTGTTTGGCTAACTTACAATGCGTCAAATGAAGAATGTCTATTATTCAGAGGAGCATAATGACAAATTGCAACCTTGATGGGCATGCCGGGCTCTTGTATTTATGTTGTCCTTTTGGTACTTGATTGTAAATATTTGAATTTCTCTTTAGTTCTTTCTTTACACTTCGGTCCTTGGTTGTAAATGTTTCTTTAGATGTCTTATTTTGTAATTTGGCTTCTCTGTATAGTAAGAGCTCTTACTCAAATGGAAACAAGAACATAAGTGAAAGTTTGGAAGGCCGTCCGCCAATGGTTCCTTGTGTAGGGGACTTGGCCCAAGTAGCCACTCCACCCCTTGGATATCCCAGTTTCTCTTCACCCCCTCCCGAAGGATGCCTTCTTCTTCACCACCGATAGGAGATCGGCAGTCATCCTTACTTCAGGCAGGAGGCTGGTTCCATTCCACCCCCGACAGGAGACTGGTTCCAGGCTCTCATGCCCCTCCCTCCAGTTGGCTACCATGTCATTCTTCTTCTCCTTCCCCTTAACTTGTTATAGTCTTCTGTTGGTGTTGTTCGTCATCAACAATTTCACCTCCAGTGGCTCCGGTAACTATCTACAACTGGTGGTCTTCAAGTGGCCATCATGAAGCCCTCAAAAGCATATTTCTCAGTTGGTAACACCTTCCTGCATTAGTCCGGCAATCCCTAGACAAGTCATTGGCGTTTCCGACATCTTTGGTGCCTGTGGAGTTCGGAAGCCCATCCAGACACCGCACAATGCCAACTTTGACGATGGTACTTCCTCCTTGCAAGGCTGTGATGATCCTCAAGAGCTCCAGGTGGCAATGTCTGCAGCTCTCTCTCGTGCTTTTGAGCGCCATCAAATCTTGCCACGACACCCAATTAGGTGGGGTTAACTCAACACCAAAGTTTTCAAGGTGACCAAGGTGACATAGTACCGCCTTGTCGCCTTGTCGATAAGGCGAGGCATTAGGCAATGTCTTTTTTATATAGTGAAATGGATAAAATAACAAAAATATATGTAAAAATGATGCAAAATAACTTTGACACCATGCAAATCAATTAGTAATGTGGGAAGTACATAGTTACATAGACTAAATAACTTGACAAATTAGTTAATTTTACTATTTAAATTCTATTAACTATTAGTAAACACTTAAGAAATCATTTAAGCCTAGCTATTATTTTATAAAAATGTTAATTTATAGTCAAATTAACTATTAGAACTAGTTTTTTTACTCCAAAACAACTTAATTACCTGATATTGACACTTAATTAACATTATTTATTATTAAAATATGGACACCTGCTGATCTTCATCCAGATCAACCAATCCTGCATCTCATGATCCAAGCACGAATTGGCTGATACTGGCCGATTCCAGTTCCAGGTGGAATCAGATCCAGACCAGACAATTTGGTGATCCATGAATAAAGATGCCATTACTTGATTGGATTCTGCTGCCTGCCTGAAGATGGAAAACAGTTGAATTACTGATTTGTGATTTAATTCTTTAAATTGCTGGCATTTCTTCAGTTAACTGCTCATTTTTGGAAATTCATCTATAGAAATTAGTAGTAGATGTGAAACTGGGGTTAGTTTATTGCATTGTTTATGGAATCGGTGGAATCGGACCGATTCCGACCGATTCCGGAATCGGATCGGTGGATTCCATGCGGAAGGACCGATTCCGGCATGAATTCCGCGGAATTGGTCGGAATCGGTCGGAATCGGTCCGGAATCGGCCGGAATCGGTCCGAAATCGGAATCGGAATCGGAATCGGATCGATTTTTTTCATTTTTTGCTATTCCAGTCGGATCGGCTAGAATCGGTCCGAATCGGCCGGAATCGGTCCAGAATCGGATCGAAATCGGAATCGGATCGTTTTTTTTTTTTTTGCTTTTTTTCTTACCGATTCTGGATCGATTTTCTTCCATTGAATCGGTCGGAATCTGTCCGATCCGATCCGATCCGGATCGAATCGGTACCCACCGATTCCGATTCCGATTCCGATCCCGCGATCCTTGGTTTATTGACTCGGAGAGCTGGAAGATGTTCTCATTTACGTGGGAGAATTAATTGTTTGCTCCAGATCCACGACATACCCATTCTTAACATTGTTTCAACGATTCTTTTGGGTCTGCTAAGGTGCATACGAATATTTCTTCTGTTGGAGTTTCTCTCAAGTTTTTTAGAAAGATCATGTTTTACGGCTGAATCATTTGTATGATTTCATGGCCAAGATAGTACAAATAAGAAAAGAAAAATGGCAAGGCAACTTTATTTTCTTTGAAGAAGTTTAACTATCATAATCATAGTGAAGCTTATTTGTAAATAATGTTAGTTTTTTTTCTCTAAGAGTGAAAAGTTGATGATGCATAATGATTCCACTTGTCTTCCCTTCTTCTATTTAGTGCTTGTTTTTTATGGTTCTCTGTGCTTCATTTGACCTTAACACTAAGTTTGAAAAAAAAACTTTTGTTTTGACTTTTATTGTGGATATCTTGTTCTACAAGCAGTGCCACACTGCTTGTTCTTAGGGCTCACAAGGAAGCTGTCAATTCACTAGGTGGCAACAGTTCTGCAAAGTTGGGAACAGTTGCTACCGTTGTTGCAGCTGCCAACGCAACTGCAGCTGAGGCATCTAAACAAGTTGATGCAGCAATGAAGATATCAATGAGAGCAGCCCTGGACAGGTTCATAAATAAGCCAAATGAAGATCAACTAGATGACCTGACAATCATGAAGGTAATATGGATTTTTTTTTGGAACATACTTTTCTTTACGATCAAGTGTACCAGTTTTTCACAATGAGACATGCTTATAACATGAGCAAAAGGAGACCACTTTCAAATACAGTCGCAATTAGGTTCTGCATGTTACCGGTTGTACATTTTGGAACATGCATGTTACAAATTTCCTTCTGGTTATGCTATCTATTTATTGTAATTAAGCACATAATTTGAAATATTAAATGCTTTCTAAGGCCTGGAATTGACGAAAGAAAGCTACCCACCAAACCTCTACTTTCTTGACCACCGCCTGTCACACATTGGACATGGAAAAGAAGTAAAGAAACCAGAAATGACAAAATTGACCAGCATTCCTCTTCCCCTAGGAGAGGAGCTTCACCTTTCATGCTTGAAGTGTTTTTTGACCTTCCTTATTCCTGAACAGAGCTGCAAACCGGTTGGATCCTGTATTGGAATCACCTATATCTGATTTCAAGTCTGATATGGGTTAGGGAATTCTGATTCCTATTCTAATTATTTTGGAATCACTATGTTCTAATTTTGTTCTGATTCCGTTATTGGAATTGGAACTGAATGCAATAATTTCTCAAATACATGTTGTATATTAGTTTTTATTTAGAAATAAGTTAATAATTTACAGATAATTACTAAATTTGGATATATTCTCTTCAGAACTTTATTTTTAGCTTTTTATTAATTTATATATCATATTTTATTATTTATTTATTTATATTATTTTTAGTGATATATCCTGAATTTTTTTAACGAAATTGAGAAAACAGAAGCTGAATTACCTGATTCTGATTCCAATTTCGATATGCTATCAGAATATCTAATTCTGATTCCAATTGCTTACATGATATGTTAATGGGTTCCAATTTGTTAATTTTTATCAAAAGATTCAAAACTGATTCAGAATTTTGGAATTTCATATTTTGTTTAAGCCCTTACCACCAATTTTCAGTTTGAAACGGATGGTGCTTTGTTTGACAAAGTCAGCTTAAGATACATTCATCACACTTACGAGCACTGGGAATAAGTATTCACCTCATCTCCAGAGAGATTAATGCCCACCATCCCGTTTTACCAAAAATTGATTGTAAAACTTGTGGTTGCTACTTGCTAGAAGCAACAATAGAGAAGCTTTACGGTTCATCTGTTTGTTCAACTTGGCCATGGAGAAGAGAAGGGTATCATATGCAAATTGCATGTGAGAGACTGACACATGTTGCTTCCTATTTTAATCCCTTCAACTAAATTAACCTCCCAGCATGTTTCCTACTCTTACGTCATACTTTAGAACCTGATTTATAATAACAAAAAGGTTGGGGGATAATTATAGCCCTGCAGACCTGGACAGGCAGAGAAAAACTATGTGAGCTGAGCATTTATTGGATCAGACATTCTTTGAACCTACTCTTTACGTTTTTTATCAAATCCCATCAGATGAAGAACTTTCTGTAAGCAACCCCACCCCAATTCATCTTGTTATTGGCTCTTTTCAACTTTGCTTTGCAAATGGTGATGGCAGCTGGAGAGTGAGTGGGTTTCTACCTAGAATGCTATTAAAATGAGTAAATATAATATGATGGGCCACTTCTGGCAAAGCAATTGCATGTCAATCAAGAGTTGTTCTATGATTTTGAAAGATGTTCACGCTTGGTGACATTTTCAGATGTGCCTTCATTATAATGATCAGAAATGGTCAGGATACCAAGTTCTGGTTATATCCTTGACTAAGTTGGGATCTCTGCACATTGCTCTTCTTTGTCTCTTCAAGTTGAGTGATCTTATTGATTGTGTGGTGTCATATTGTTGAGACAAAATAAAATGATTTTAGCGGTGGTTGGAAGCTGTCAAAAGATTTTGTAGACCAAAGAGGGTCAATTAGTGGAAGCACTAGATGTAGCCGGTCATTGTTTACTCCATGGAGATATGATTCAAGATCTTACATCTAGAACAGTAGTGGGAGTGTGGGACATTTACATTGTTTTCAAAGCATCGCCTAGGTGCTCCTCACTTGACAAGGCAAGTTGGCACGTAGGCAAACAACCTTTTAGGTACCTTGTATTGCAAAATTTACTATTAATACTAATTAAGTATCAATACTACTTTTATTGTGTTGTTTTGATTAAGTATTAAAGTCAAGGAAGGTTGGATGGCATCCGGATCAGCCACAGCCAGGGCCAATCCTGATCTGTATCCGATTGGCTGGATTGGCCAATCCAAGGTTAGAAAATTAAATCTGGGATCTGTTCTTCCAAAAGCAGAAAAAAAATAAAAAATAGGTTTTCTTGTGGAGGACAGAAGATCAACCAATTCCAATCCAATCTGACCCTAATAGGGGTCAGTTTAATGCCGAAAATCCGAGGCTTCTCTATTATAATGGGTGTGGAAGATACTCAGATCACGTACATCATACCTGATATGAGTGGGTGACCTGATCTAATGATCGAACCTGATATCCCATTATCTGAGTGACCTGATATGGCCTGATAAGACGGGTGGGGCAGATGCAGGAGTGGTGGTGGTGCCACCCCCATGGCTTATTCCGACGGGATCAGCATTGGATCGGCCAATTCAAGTTGATTTAGGGGAACTTTGGGGTTGGATCATACTTCCCTTGGACTGGATTGGCCTGCGCCAATCTGAATTCAGGATAGGCGAGGATGGGCTGATTTGGCCAACCATGCGTAAAGTGCAAATAGTTCTAATAGTTAATTTGATTACAAATAGATATTCTGATCAAATACTGTTTAGGATTAATTAATTTTATGAATATTTATTAAATAGTTAATATTTAGTGCCTTGCCTTATTGCCTAAGCAACAAGGAGGTACTACGTCACCCTAATTTCATAAATGTAGTATTGTTGAGGTGCATCCAACCTGAAGCCTGGTTAGACAATAATAAACACAAGTCATTTTGAAGCATATTACAACTGGGTACATCCAGTAAGCACTATTATTTGATACAGGATGAGGCGGCAGAATCCATCACATCACACAATTTTGATTGAGTCAACTGGCTAGAGTTGACTGCATTGCATCAATCCTGACTTAGACGCTTCTGACCCAGTGTTGAACCATTTGAACCACACTGAGCTAACCGAACTGTGCTATGTGACTATGTCGACTCCAACTAAACCACTCCAAACCATTGTCAAACCACTTGAACTGCACTGATTCATCCCCTGGACCTGAACTGTCTGTCTGGCTAGAGTTGATTGAACTGCACTGCACCAAACCCAACTGAACCGGCTTGAACCACAATGAATTGGCTCTGAACCGGTCAGAACTGACTTTAAATTGGTCAAACCAGGGTGATCTTGGTGCTGAACCGGGTTAAACCGGTTAAAAGCTATTCGAACCAGACTGAACCGGGTAAACCAGGACTGAAACTGATCGACATTGGCTGGTGGTTTGGGAGTGTCAGGACTAGGGTCTCTTTGGGGCATCTCTTTGGTGCTGAAAAGCTGGCTGATCTGCACATTGGAATCCCAAGCTCGAGCACAGATGACACCCTGTTCAAGGCGTCATTTGGCTCGAGCAGGATATTAGTTTGTCTGGTTCACACTATGCAGGCGTTGATGCCATTCTGCAATCCTGACAGGTGCAAGGACTTGGGTTTGACATTCTAGATGCCTCTAACAGGTGAGCTCGACATCGACAGAATGAGCGGCCATCCCAACAAGTCTTCCAATAGCCAAAAAAAGGAGCCCTGGCTAGGTCCAGACCTGACGAAGTTGGCTTGTTAGGTACTGTGGCAGATTACTGTGCCTTCGTGAGCCACTATTCATTTGATTTACTGTTCATGTGGAGTATTGTTCCTTCGTCACCCCTTTCATTGTAGCTTTGAGTTTGTTATTTGTGTGCTGTCTTAGGAGTCCAACGTGATGGCATCGTGAGGAGCCACCAGGGGGTGTGATTGGTGGGGTGCTGGTCAGTTCAGTTGGATGGGCATGGTAGAAGGGCCCTTGCTTCGGGGTGACACTGTTTGTTAGGAAGGGAAGGTGTCGACTGGGCTGTGCTTGCAGAATGGACAACTTCACAGCACCATCAGAGCCATTCGCTAGTCGCTATCAAAGAGGAAAGGTGGTCAGGGTGGCAACACGCCAGTTCCAATGGAACATGCATACTTGGAGTGGATGAGCGGAGCTAATTGTACAGTGGGAAAGGAGGGACCTGGCACATCCTCTCCATGCGAACAAGGAGGTGGCATTGGAAGCAGAGGTTGAAGCCCGCATGTGCAGAGGGGTGGGTGTTACAAGCCCTTGTGGGTGTGTCGGATGCACTGTCGGCTTCAAGGAGGCAGCCCCTGGGCTTCATACAGGTGCGGCCAGCATAAAGATGCTGTCAGGTCACTTGCAGCTTTTGGGGATTGGCAATGTCGGGAGGAGGCTGGCAACTACCGTGGAGTCGGTGCAGAGTCGGCAGCAGGCATCAACAGTGTCAGGAGGCACTGTGGCTTCAGTCGAGGCTTCCAAGGAGCAGGAAATGGCAATCAAGGAAGCTCATGTGGTTGACCAGAGATAATGGGGGCAAAGATGGGAACGCCAGAGGATGAAGAAGGAAGGAACATAGAGGAAGGGGAAGAACAAAGGGAGCTCATGGGAAGGACTGAGAAAGCAGGGGGGAGAGAGATCTCATGTCTTTACTTCATCATCATCATTGTGATACAAGATGGGAGGAGAGAGGCTTGTATTGAAGTCCCATTTTATATTTTATTCCCTACAAAATATTTAAACAAAATATACTCTTATTCTTTTGCAAAATATGGTTCTCAAAATTCTTGAACTTCTGATTTTTGCTTTCATGCTCTCAAATCGAAAGTTCGTAAACCAAAGACTAAGTCTTAAAACTAATAAAATATTGTTTAATGTCGATGTCCATCAATTCTGATCGGTAGTATCGAATTCTCTCTATTCTCCTTCTATACCTATGGTGCGATTGAAAATGCATCACTATTAAGTTCAGCATGACCTACTGGAGGTTAGTACCCCATCTGAAGATTCAACACAATGGTACGTTTTAAAATATATTAACAAGGCATAGTGCTCACTCTAAAGAGATAGCATTTGTTGGCAGTTTCTGTCTTTTAAGGTTGGTAAAGAATACCAACCTTAGTGATGAAGGTTACATGTCCAATTTCCATACTTATGCAAGAAATCATTGTGATTGATCATGGACACCAGAGGTTTGTTACTTTGTTCTACTTGAAATGTGTTTATGTTTTGTACTTCTTCCAGAGTTGTTTTGACATTCTTGCTGGTCATTCATTTATGCATTTTGAACGTAGATGCTATGATATATCATATGGACAAAACATTGCAGCAATCTAAAAAAATATATCACCTACTGTGCACACTTGTTTTTACATTTTTTCTGTGTACTTGTGTTCAACAGGAAACACTTCGGGTGAAGGATGAGGAACTGCGACAACTTGCCAGGGACCTTCGTGCTAGAGATTCTACTATAAAAGAGTTAGCTGATAAATTAACTGACACCGCTGAGGCTGCTGAGGCAGCTGCTTCTGCAGCACATGCCATGGATGAAGAGAGAAGACTAGCATGTGCAGAAATCGAACGCCTTACTGCTGATATGGAGAGGCACTTAGAGACATCTATGCTTAAGGTGGTCTTTTTGGTTGACTATTTTTTCTAATGCAAGTTGCTTCTTGTTTGCTTTCTATTTCCATTGCGTGTCTGAAATTGTGTACGTTTTATGGTGAATAAATAGGGTTCTTGGGAATATTCTCGAGTGTTTGGAAGAATTACTCAAGAAGCATGGATCACAAAAAACTTTTAGAAAGAATTGAGCGAATAGGACACCATGTGATCTCTGTCAGTAGTTTCACAGTCACAGCCTTAGAAGTTGTTGGCTTGAAAAGAACAAAGAAAAAAAAGTTTGGAGGAGGAACGAATGCCTACGTGGATCTTACGAGAAGGTTCCATGCGTGCTATACATAGAAATCTGATCACTTTGACACTTCTTTGTTCTCTTGAAGTGGATCAAGTATTTGATGATCTGAACTGTTTTTTGCACATGCTACAAGTCCATCACTTGGGGAAGGCTGTTGCAGAACAACAGTGATGTGGGACAGAAAAGAAGATGCCACCATACGGACACGCCGGCGGGCCCGAATTGGGCAGACTGGGCGTGAACCACACTGATAACTGACCAAACTGGGCTAAAATCCACTGAACCAATTAATCAGAAAGCCCGCTGAACCAGGTGCGAAAGATGTCAAACCGGGTCTAAAACCCACTGAACTGGGTCTGAATGAGCTGAACGACACTGAATCGGACCTGGGAACACTGAACCAATCTTGAACTGGGCCCTGGAGTGTTGAACTGGCCAGTTTAAGGCCTGAACAGGTCTCTAGGATGCTGGACCGGCGTGAACCGGGCTCAGACTGGGTGAATCGGACGGTAACCCAGCTGGACCGGTGTCTGGCCCAGTCTAGACCGGCTGGCCGGTGTGAGCCAGTCGCAGCTGAAATGCTCAACTAGGGTCTTGCAGCCTGAGTGAAGCGGACCCTGGTTGGAGGGGGTTGTGGAACCCTGCATGCAGCAGAACTCTGGTGGGGTCATGGCAGATGGCGAGCATCCGCGGATGCGTGATGGTGAGGCCCCGGTGGGGCTCGTGGCAACTTGACGATGCCTCCTCGCTGGGGGGTGTTGTGGCTGACAGCAGGTTCAGGAGAGTGTGATAAAGCCGAGCCTAGACAGACCTATGGCCACCTATCAGCGCACCTGATGAGTGTGAAGGGGCTGGCACACGGAGCAATTGGGGTGAAGACCATGGGCGTCGTGGAAGGGCTGGTGCCACCCAAGCTCATGGCAAGGAGTCTTGGCAGCCTGAGCGTGCGCGCAACTGCACATGAATGAGGCTGAGGGCTTCTTCATTCTCACAAGCCACCTCCATCTGGATGAATAGGTGGGTACAGGGGGGTTGGAAGAGAATAAGAGATGCTGTAAGCATGTGGGGTACCCTCTTGCAGGCGGCTCCAACGACCTTTGCCGATCATGTCCTCTTTCTTCTACCTTTTCTTTGTCTTGTCAAAGGGAGCAAGGGGGTGGGGCTTTGGTGGGCGATGTTTGGGCAGGGGGGAGCTGGTGATGGCAAGTAAGGAGAGGAACGACAGTGACACCAATGATGACGACGGGGGGGCACCAAGAAGGGGGGCGACGACAGAAGGGGAGACAGGAGGTGCTTTGGGGATGGTCGATGTGCTCGGAAATGGGGAAACATGGCTGCAGGAGATGTTATGGTGGCGACAGAGCCGGAGAATGGAACTTGAAGGGGATGGTGGGAAGTGGGGTTGTTGGAGGTGTGGACAACAGATCAGAGGGGCTGGGCAATGTCACCGGCCACAGAACATTGCTGCAGCTGCAGGTGCAGGATGCTGCAAAAGAAGACGGAGGCGACGAGGTGAGATTCTGACACCGGAAGGGGAGGGTGTTGCGAGGTTTGCCGGACTTGCTCAGGACTGGAGGAGGTAGAGGAAAGGCATGTTGCAGTGGTGTCACAAGCAGGGAACACAGGAAGGAGAGCAGTTGGGGCGTTGTGGGGTGCAATCAGTGTCTGAACGGGGGTGGGCATCTTGGTCTACCGTGAGGTGATTGGTCAGGGAGCCGAGCCAATAACTATAGGAGGGGAAGGGAAGGGGAATACATGGAGGTAGAAAGGAAGGAGGGGAGGAAGAAGAGCTCGGAACTAGCCAATACCAAGGGTGAAGGGACACCGGCTTAGGCCATAGGAGGAGAACCTCCCCTTAGAAGGGGAAAAGAACCTACATGGGACACCAAACTTGAAGATCCAAAAATTTCATTCATCGTCTTCTTCCATGGTATGGCATCTTTTCATAAGGAGGAGCCAAATTACAAAAGCGAACTCTTAAAAGTGCTATTTACCAACATGTCCCTTCAAGGACTAGAATGTAAGGAAAGACTTGAAAAGGACCTTCAAAAGAAAGGGCAGAAAATTAAATCTAACATTACTAAATAATAATAAAAATGCGGCTCCTCCTTAGAACCTGAACCATGACATCCTTGACCTTCAATCCAATATATCCAATCTGGTCCTTGTCATTCTACCATACTAACAAGAAACTCGTCGTCGAGTTTTATAATGTTGTAGGATCTATAAGGCCTTGATTGATATGGAAGACGACAATGATTCGATCGGTAGGTGACGAGGAAATGTAATATGCCTGCTTTGAAGTGATTGCAAAAGGTGATCTAGATGGTGTTGTAGCAACCATCAAGCTCCAGATCTGGGCACTTGATTGTGGCATCTTTGGGCAGACCCTCAATAGTCGGTGCCTCAGTCATGGTCTCGTTGGCCTGCTCTATATGAAGCTCCGTGATTTGCACAGTCAATTTGGTTTTAATAACTCTGCTAGTCTCAACTTTGGTAAGGTGCCGTTACTCGGTCGTCAGCTCAAGTGATATTTCAAAAAGTTGCTCAGTCAGCTCGGCTTTGGTGACTCTATCGGCCTCAACTTTCATCGTACAATGTAACTCATACTCTGCAGTAAGGTATAGACTACCCTCATAGATCACATCGATAAGTGTGTCAATCCGCTCCTTGATAATCGGCTGTTGGGAACAAGTGTTGCTGGTGTATATCGGCTCTTTCAGTGATCTATACTTCTTGAGCTGCAAAGTAAGCTCGCAAGCATCTATGTCTAGGTTAGCTTGTTGATCAGATAATTAGTTAGATCCCAAAATGAGTGTTTGTGGGAAATTTTCTCGCACCATGCGTCATCTACATTTCTCACAGTCCATGTTCTCAATCAACCTTTGACAATGCAAACAAATTGGATATAAGCCAAATCATTCTCGATCATTTGTAAATCTAGTGTGATCAACTCTAGGAATGACTGAGAAATGTAATTGCCTGAATATTTGAATAAAAATACCATGGGGTACACCTCAACCATTTGTGTGATGCCAAAAGCTGAAATGTCGATGCCCCACACAACACAAGGATGCAAACAAGTTTGTGCTGGCTTTGATAGCAAATTGATGCGGGACAAAAAAGAAGACGTTGCAATCTGGACGCTCCGGTGGGCCCAAATGAGCTCAAATGACCTGATTGGGCCCGAATTGGGCTTACCAGTTGTGAACCACGTTGGTAACTGTGTGAACCTCTTTTTTCTGCGTCTGTTCTTTAGAAAGAAAGACATCTCCGGACTTTTCTAGGAAAATATGTGATATCCTAAAAATATTAGGTAGTCCGGTGATAGTTTAAAATATAAGAACCGAGGTTCGGGTTCTTTGAAATTTTCATTTTTTGACCCTTCTCCGCCGGATGGTGCGAGTACCCGGCGTTAACTTACATCGAGCAACGGCTCGAACGCCTTTGATTAACCGTCGCGGCAACCTGTTTTTGGAGACATGCACATCCACAAAAAGTAAAGAACTCAAAAGGGCAGCGGCCTTTTGGGTCCGATGAGATGCAAACCGATTTGTTTGGGTTTGTTTTATTTGTTTGTTGGTTGACTTTTGGATTGACTTGAAAGTCGGTTTTAAGTTTTGGAGTTTGAATCAATTTGTTTGATTGATTTGTTTATTGTTCATTTTGGTTTCGGTTTGACCAATTTGGGTTGCTTTGAACCTGTTTTGATTTTGATTTTGATGTGCTTAAAGTGTTTTAAGCATGTTTGGTATTTGTTGTTTGATTGGTTTGTTGAATTTTCAGATTCTGGATTTTTTCATATTTCTGGATTTTTTGTTTTAGGGTTGGTTTTGATCCATTTTTGAATGTTTGAAGTTGTTTATTTGATTTCTCTGTGGGTTTGATTTATTCGGGCGGGTTTCTGTGGTTTTCTAAGTGAATTCCCAGATTGTCAAAACCTGATTTTGGATGTGTTTACAGATTTGTCTTAAATCTGAAATTTCTATGCTTTAGATGTAACCGAGATCTGATTTTCACTTAAGGACTGATTTGGGATTCCGCCGAGCCACAAAGGGGCTGGAGTGAATGGATTAAGGTGGGCCGAAATGGGCCTGCGCAAAGGGCTGATTTGGAATCGGTTCTAGGACCTGAACGTGGGCTGAGCAAGGGCAGCTTCGGGCCTGCTAAAGGGGGTATGTTCAGATGACTTTGAATGGACCGATTGGGGCCTGTGTAGGTGTGTTCTGGATGAGGCTGCAGAGGGGTTGTTTGCTGCAGGTTTTAGAAACAGGTTCTGGGTCTGCTTAGCAGGTGGGCGGCTATGGGCCTGGTGGTAGGTCTGGAAATGGGCCTGTTTGTGGGCCTGGTTGCGGGCTGAACGCAGACCGGTTGTAGGATGTCTACGGGAGGACCGATCAGGCCTGTTTTGGGACCTGAGCAGGGGATGTTTGATGCCTGCGGGTGGGTCTACTCAGATGGCTGGACGCAGACTTAGATCGATTGCCGGTTATGGGCACCTGTAGGTGATCTAAACAGGGAGTGAGAGAAAGGCCTGCGTGAGGGTCTGTAAGCGCGGCAGGGGAATCCCATCTCAGCACCTGATTTACTTTGCTTATTTCCAGATTGCTTGAAAAAACGGCTTTGCTGTTTGAATTACAGATTTCTGATTTTTTTGTTTTGGTTTTCATTATTTTCAGTTTGGCGGTTTGCATCGCCTCCGACCCATCGGGCCACCTTTGAATGCCCAGCTTCATGCATCGATATGAACATCAAGGCTTCATTCATTGAAAGTTGGAGTACATGGAGTACAATAAGTGGTGATCCTTTCCCCAACTTAGGTTCTTCACCGGTTTAGAAAAATTTCGGCATTACGACGGCATGCCGGCAAGTTTCTAACTTGGTGAAGTTTACCCGTCCAATAAGGCTAGTCGGTGACTTAGCCAAAATTGGGGGGAAGGATCGACGGCTACGGGAGTTTGCCCGCGCCCTCGTCCGGATCGACGGCTACGGGAACATGCCCGCGCCCTCGTCCAAGGTGGAATTCCTTAATTTAAGTATTGCTTTCGCGTTCTGATTTTTTTATTTATTATTTTTTTGAAGGCCACTTCGGGCCGGTCCATTCCATCGGCGTTCAAAGCCGGGTTTCAATCTTTGCTTGAGCTTGAGAGGACAGCCTTCTAGGAGGCCGAGCCGGACCCGTGGAAGGGCCGTTGAGGCTCAGCCCTCCCCTTGGTGAGTTGAGGGGGAACCGGACCCGTGGAAGGGCCGTTGAGGTTCATCCCCCGCTTCTGCTGGATCAGGAGGAGAACCGGACCCGTGGAAGGGCCGTTGAGGTCCATCCTCCACTTCTGCTTCAGCCACAAGGAGGCTTCTGCGGACTCATCCTTCCTCACCTTTTGCACTGCTGCAGGGGAGCTGCCGTCGGGGCTTCTTGGAGGGATTGCTGGACCCGTGAAAGGGCCACTGGGTTGAGCCTCAATGGGGCTGGAACCTGGCTGCAAAGGAGCCGAAGTGGGCCTGCTCTTGGGGCCTGAGTTGGGTGCCGAACATGGGTTGGAAATGGACTGGTTTGGGGTCTGTTTAGAGTGCTTGCAAGTGGGCTGGAACCAGGTCACAAGGGGACCGGGTATGTATGGGCTGTATATGGGCCTGCTTGGAGGTCTGCTGGATGGGCTGCAAGGGGCCGAAAATGGGCTGCCTAAAGACCTGTTTTGGGCCAGCTTTGTGTAAGCTACAAAGGGCTGGAAGTTAGCCACATGAAGGCTGTCAGACTTGGGCTTAATTGGGGACAGTTCAAGGCCTGGGTAAGGACCAGGAAATGGGCCAATTATGGACCAGCCTGGGGTCTGCTGGATGGGCTGAACAGGTCCTGAATTAAGGGGCCGGACAGGGTCCAGTTTAAGCTCTGATTTGGGGCCGAACAGGGTCTGACTTGGGGACCTGCTGGAGCTTATGTAGAGGTCTGATTTGGAGACCGGACAGGGTTTGATTTGGAGACCAGTTGGGGCCTATGCAGAGGTCTGATGTGGAGACCGAACATGGGCAACTTAGGATATGGTTAGGGGGTCAGCTCGGGTGGTCGGAATAAGGCCTGGTTTGGGGTCTAAATTGGGGCTGAACAGGGCCTGATGTGGGGTCCGGCTGAGGCCTGATTGGGTGTCCCTGGATGAGTCGAGATGAAGTTGGCAAAGGGATTTGCTTTAGGCCATGGGTTGCCGATGACGATGAAGACCGGTTTAGGCCATAAGAGGGGTTGAGAAGAGAATTTGGAGGGAGGTGGGGGAGGTGTCCATAAGGACTACATAATTATATTCTTGCTTGTACCCACCTGTGTTTCTTTGATCCTTGGATGGAATGGAGGTGAAGGTGCAACCGAGGGGGCCCTTCCACCAAGAGGAGATGGCAGCGAATGAGCTTCCTCTTCCTTCTTCTCCTTCTCTTCTTCTGGCCGCGGGCAGGGGCCTGGAGCAGGTGCGCTAGGGGGCGGCAGCAGCAGGAGGCAGCAGATGCACAAGGGCAGTTGGAGCTCCAGCAGCCTGTCGGCGTCCTGTTCCCTCCTTTTTTCTCTTGGGCGTCCTCCTCTTTTTATAGGAGATGAGGGGGAGATGAAGGGGCAGCTGGGGAGTACGTAGATGGCCTTGGGTGGTGGTCAGGCTTTAATTTCTTGAATTTCTCCTAGGCCATTCAATATTTGACTTGACCTTTGAATTCTCCCATGGCATTAAGTGTTGAGCTGTCCCTTGGCTTTCCCCATGCAATTAATGGGTCAAGGATGAGGTGGCAGGTTTGGTGCGCACAGGGGTGCTGATGTGGCAGGGCTGGTGCGGCTGGGCCTGTTCACACCTGGCCGCAGGTGGGCCTGGTTTCCTGGGCCAGCAGGTGGCCGCGGCCCACTTCTCCTTTCCTCTCAATGGGTTGTACGTAATGGGCTTCAAGGGTTAAAAATCAGTCAATTAAGAAAGACTGGGCCAGCTGGAATTTGTGCCAATGGGCCGAATTTAGGACCTGTTTTGAGTCTGACTGGACTTGATTTGACCCAATTGAGGGCCAATCCAGCTGGCAGTTGACCTGGACCAGTTCTTCTACTATTTTTTTTTCATTTTTTGCTGTGCTGCCCCTCCTGTTTTTTTCTTTTTTCTGAAAAATCTGACGCCAACAGTAACTAACTGAACTGAGCTAAAATCCACCAAATCAAACTAAAAACTACTGGACCGATCAGAAAGTTTGCTGACACTAAGGATCGCGGGATCAAAAATAGAGTCGGGATTGGTGGGTACCAATTTGATCCCGACCAATCCACTGGAACAAAACTGATCCAAAATCGGTAAAAAAAATATCAATCTCAATTTCAATTTGGACTGATCCCGATCGGAATAGCAAAAGAAAAAAAATCGATCTGATTCCGATTCTGATTCAATCCTAGCCGATTCTGTTGGAACTTTTTCGGATTGGTCCTTTAGCTAAGAAATAAATTGGCAATGGCTGATCCGATCTAGTAATCGGCCGATCCTGATCTGGATCGGATGATTCCGCAATCTATGGCTGAACCGAGCATGAAATTGGGCCCAAAACCTATTGAACCGGGTTTTAATGAGCTGAATCATGCTGAACCAGGCCTAAGAACATTGTACCAGCCTTGAACTGGCCTGTTTAAGGCGTGAACCGGTCTCTGGGATGCTGGACTGGCATCAACTGCATAGTAACCCAGCTCTGGTGTCTGGCCTGGTTTGGGCCACAGCCAGTTGGCATGAGCCATTCGCGACTGAAACCCTCAACCGGTGCAGGGTCATGGCAGCCCAGAGTGAAGTGGACCCCAGTTGGAGAGGATCATGGCATCCCTGTGTATGGAAGAACACCGGTGGCGTCATGGCGGACGGCGAGCATCCACAGACGCGTGAAGGTGAACCCCTGGTGGGGCTCATGGCAACTCGACGATGCCTCCTCGTTGGGGAGTGTCATGGCAAACTGCAGACATGCAAACGTGATGAAGCTGAGCCCAACGGGACCCATGGCTGCTTGTTGGCATGCCCGACACACGTGAAGGGGCCGACACGAAGACCACGAGGGTCGTGGAAGGGGCTGGTGCTGCCCAAGCTCGCAGCAAGGAGTCATGGCAGCCCAATGTGTGTACAACCGCACGTAAATGAGTTTGAGGACTTCTTTGTTCTCGCGAACTGCCTCCATCGACTTTGTCTGGACAAGTAGATGGGTGCAGGGGTTTTAGGAGAATGCTAGAAGCGCATGAGTGGCATCCTCTAGCAGGCAGCTCTGACATCCTTCACCCATTGTGTCCTTTTTCTTCTCCCTCTTCTTCATCCGGTGAAAGGGAGCCAGGGGTGGGGCTTTCAAGGGGGATGTTCAGATGGGGGGGACAACTAAGGGGAAGTGGAAGGTGCTCTGTGGATGGCTGATGTGCCCAGAAACAGGGAAACAAGGTTGTGGCAGATGTTCCGATGATGATGGAGTTGGAGAATGAAACTTCAAGGGGATGACAGGAGGTAGGGACAACAGACCAGAGGGGGTGGGCGATGTCACTGGCGGCAGAACAACAATGCGGAGGCAATGCGGGATGCTAAAAAAGAAGACAAAGGTGACGGAGAGATTCTGGCATTGGAAGGGGAGGGTGCCACAAGGTCTGCCAGACTGGCTCCGGACTAGAGGAGGGAGGGGAAAGGCATGTTGGGGCTGTGCTGCAAGCAGGGAACAAAGGAAGGAGAGGAATTGGGGCGTTGTGGGGTGCAGCCAGTGTCCGAATAGGGGCGGGCATCAGGTCTGCCGCGAGGTGCTTGGTCGGGGAGCCAAGCCAATAACTAGTGGAGGGGAAGGGGAGGGGAATGCACGGAGGCAGAAAGGAAGGAGGGGAGGAAGAATAGCTTGGAACCAGCCTATGCCAAGGTGGATGGATGCTGGCCGGTGTTGGAGGAGGAGGAGAAGAACCTACTAGGGACACCAAACTTGAAGCTTCAAAATTTTCAATCATTATCTTTTTCCATTGCATGGCCTCTAGAGTCAAATTACAAAAAAGGACTCTTAAAAACCTTTACAAGCATGTCCTCCTAAGGACTGGAATGTAAAGAAGGACCTAAAATGGAACTTCAAAATAAAGGGCATAAAATTAAATATAATGCTACTAAATATTAATAATAATGTGACGCCTTCTTAAAACCCAAACCACAATGTCCTCGACCTCTTCATTCATCAGATCCGGTCCAGTCCTTGTCAATCAGAGGGCTCAATGAATTCTTAAATTTATGATGCTAATTATCCAATGGTGTATATTTATGTCATTTATCTTCATTTGAAACTGATATTGATTTCTTTGATCACTTAGGCCAGCTTTGGTCAAATCTCTGGGGTAAGTTTAGTAGTAAGGGTAGAAATTACTTAACTTTCGTTTTATATTTATTTATTTAATTTTATTTTTCATAGTTCTGACAGTTTGAATAGAGTATCTTTTTAGCCAGTGGTATGATTTTTTTAGGTGCGAGAGATCCTAACTTTATTTTTTGGAATGTTGCTTATGGAGATTATCTTTCTTAGTTATGAAATTTGAGCTGCAGTTATTTATTTCTTTTAAGGAAAAAGAGATGCTGATGGACAATATCTACTAGAACGCATAATGTATCAAGAACACGTCAAAAAACTGGAGTTGACCTAGTTAACCCATAACAGAGACGGAAATAGTCTGTTGGCAGTGCGTTGATATGTATATCCGGTTGTTAAGCTGCTTTCCTTTTATCTTTTCTACAGCTGTTTGGTCGGCAAACATTTTAACTCTTATATTTTTCAAATCTTTCTTTGCCTTTGTTTTTACTTTTAGCTGACATCTGAAAACTGTAAAAAAATCACTGTAAATTCATGCATTCTATGCAAAGGATTCTGTATTATATGACGACTTTTTTTCTATCAAGTTCCCAACTTAAAGATGTCTAGCATGATCGTTTTATTCCCAGTTAAGAGAATCTGAAGAAAAGTGGACTGTTTTATATAAAGAGAGAGAAACACTACTTAAGCAAAGAGACACTGCCCTTCAAGAAGCACAATTGTGGCGTTCTGAACTAGCAAAGGCGAGGGACCATGTGGTCATATTGGAAGCTGCAGTTCTTAGAGCCGAAGAAAAGGTTAGGGTCACCGTGGCAGATGCAGAGACTAAGTTAAGAGGTGCAGGAGAAAAGGAGTTGACAGCTGCAAGGGAAAAGGAGGAACTCCTTAATTATGTGAAGATGTTGCAATCTCAAATTCAAAGGTTTAGGTTCTCATCTCTTGCTATGAGCACAGCTGATTGCTTGCGGTATCTTGTATTAGTTTTGTTGCAAACATCTGTATCAGCTTCATTATATTACAGCGAATTTTACATTCAAAGATGTATGATTCCAGTTTATGCATTTAACCATGTTATTACAAATTTTATTGTTACCTCGACACTGTAAAGTTTAAAGATGCAAATTGCAATAACATTGCCGTTTTTTATATATAAAAAAGTAGCTTGCATGCTAATCCCCATCCTTTGCAATTTGGCACTCATGAATCATCTTTTATTTATAGGTGATTTGCTGCACCGTAAAGTATGCATCATATGGAGTCTTTCATTTTATTTTAGTGTTAATATTTTTTAATAAACAAGTACACTAATCTTTAGCATCATGTTTCGTGTTGGTAGCCCCAATTTCATCGTATAATATGTATTGTTAAGCGATAATATCTAGTTTCTTTATTTTGATTGTGTCCTGACCTTTAACAGTAATCATCACTTAATAATTACATTGTCGGGGAATGATGTGATGCAAATTACCTTTTTCTTGCAGACAAGAAGACAATACGAAGCAAGTAGTCCAAGAGAAACCCAACTCATGTACAGAGGTTGGCAGAGCACTTCCGCTAACAAAACATGTGGACACTTCAGAAGATAATGTGGACAAGGCCTGTCTTAGCGATTCAAGGTCGATCATGGAGAGCAGCGAGAATGTGGTTCAGTTATCTGTTGATCGAGTTGACATCCACTCAGTAGGTGAATCTGAGTGGACCGATTTCCAGCCCAGAAATTCTAGGGTATTGGACGACGTAAAAGAGATACCAGCGGAGGCAGAGGGAAGCAGCTTAGATATCCCCGTCGTCAGTCCCCCTGTGAATGATCATCAGCATGAAGGATCAGACTTCCAGCCTTGAATCCTTTGATACTTCCTGGATCAACACATGCAGCTGCAACGACTCTTTTTTTTTGTCATTTTTGTCCATGGAATAGCCATCTGTGAAACCTTTCAGATGTGACGTCATCATGTTCTTATTGAGTGAAATAATGTTCTGATTCTGGGAGAAAATGTGTCTAAAAGTGATTCACAAATAATTGTTTATTGTGGACCGTCCTATATGGAGGAAAGTAGATGTTTTAGCTTACTTGAAAAAATGTGAGTTCTTTATTTGCAGTGCACTTTAGCCGAGAATGGAGTTACTTATTAACCTGGAATTGATTCCCCATTTGACTGAAATTTTTATCGAAATTTTGTATGTCATTAGTCTCATCTTAGGGGGGGTAAGAGATTGTTGACGGTGATCTACTTTGTGTTGATATTAACATAATATTAGTTGTGTCTGAAATTGCTTGCACCTGAAAAATCTGATAAGATAGCATGGTTCGTGGTCACGACTTAGACACGACCGGGTCGGTTCTTTTGAATTCTGCTGTCATGTATAATTCTTTTGAATTCTGCTGTCATGTTCTATCCTGCTGTACTGTGCGCAAAGAGGAGAAAAGAGATTTTCAATTTGTTTACTTTTTAATATTGTTACGTAAAGCGGAGATTTTCAATTTTAGTTTTCCACTGTTGCGCACAGTACAACATTAAATGTGTTAAATTTTTTTTTATCTTTCACATGAAAAAATTGGATACTCTGATTAAAATTTGTTCAATCCACTCGAACTAATGAATTCGGAGCATTCAAAATTATAAGATTGAATTTTTAAATTTTTAAAAAGAGAAAATTTTATTATTAGACGGTCGAGGGTGCTCCGATTTAATAATTTTAAATTTATCAAAATCGGGATATCTAAAAGTCTAATTTTAAGTATTTTGACGTTCTAATTTTATTGGACTGAACGGATCGTTCAAATTCAAATCCGATAAATTACAATTTAAGAATCTACGTAAACATTGAATGTGACGCTGAGAAAAAAATTATAAAATTTTAAAGTCGGATTAGCGGCTTTAATATTTTCCGTAGAAATCGAATTTTTAAAATCCGACTTCAATGCTACTTCACCAAAGTCCTACTAAGGAAGATCAACTTCATTTTTTTCGGGTGGAAGTCGGAATTGGTGACTCCGACTTCATCTAAACTGTGCTATTCCCCTAACTTTTAACTTTACAGTGCTATTTTCTAATAAAAATAAAAAACAGTGCTATTTCAGAAAAAAATCCCGAGCAGTGCAGGGAGGCCACGGCGTCGCCACCCTCGTCTCCATCCCCACCGGAGACGGCGTGCTCGAGCTCGGATCCGCCAAGATGGTCGCCGAGAACTGGGCGGTCCTGCAGCAGGCCCGTACCGTCCTAGGCCAGCCTCAGACGACCTACGGCGGCGGCGGCGACATGATCAATAACAATCTTGCAATAATCGCCGCCGCCGCCACCCCGGACGCCTCCGGTAGGGCGGCTACGGGGATCAAGCACAAGAAGGAAGATACCGGCGGGTTTTTTGGAGGCCCGGTGTCCTCATCCTTGGACTCCGATCACTCCGACGACGCCGAAGGACGACGGCCAAAGAAGCGAGGGAGACGTCCGGGCGGCGCCGGCGCCGGCGAGACCCCGGCGGCCAGCCAACGTCGAAGCGGAGAGGCAGCGGAGGGAGAGGCTAAACCACAGATTCTACGCCCTCCGCTCCGTCGTCCCGAACGTATCGCGCATGGACAAGGCGTCGCTCCTGGCCGACGCCGTCGCCTACATCGAGGAGCTCCGGGCGAGAATATCGATCAGAGCTGGAAGGGGAGGTCCGGCGGCACTGCAGGAACGGGGGATCGCCGGCGGCGCCTTCAAGGCGGCGGTTTCGGGGACTGCCGTCCGTGCCGGCGGCGGATCATGCTCGTATGCGGAGGTGGGGGTGGAGGTGAAGGCGGTGGAGGGGGAGGCCGTGGTGAGGGTGGTGGCCCCTGAGGTGGGCGGCCGGCACCCGCCGGCTACGGTTATGGGGGCTCTCAGGGAGCTGGGCATGAGGGTCCGCCATGCCAGCATATCGAGCGTGAAGGGGATCATGATGCTGCTGGATGTGGTGGCGGCCGGGACTTCCGCCGGCCGGATTCCGGCGGAGGATGATCTCGAGGCCGCGCTGCTTGCGGCGATCGATAAGCAGGCATGAAGCAGAAAAGGGAAAGATAAAACACATGAATCAAGACTATGTGGGTCGTCTGAAAGAGCTTCGTCTTCCTCCTGACCTTTGCATGTAGAATTGGGGAGTGTTCTAAGTAATTTCGGTAGAAGTTGCCAAGCTTTCCTGTTATCGATTGATGTCAAGCTTAATCTATATCAACAGTAATTTTTGTTTACCAGTAATCAATCAATACAATCAACTTTTTTTCATAGCCGTCATTTTGATCCTATCGAACTGCCAAGATTTGCTGGATGGAGAAACATGTATGTATATGTATCTATACATATGAAGTCGAAATATGAACTACACTGGTTTGGAAGTGAGAGAACACATACATGGTCTTCGAGTCATAAAACGTGACAGAGATTACCATATGCAAAAAGAAGAAGAAATATCAAATAGAACAAAGTACTGGCAATCAATCATTACAAAATTATGCTTTTTATAAAAAAATGAAATGGTGACCTTTTTATCTCTTATATGTTTCCTCACTTTTTTATTTATACATGGTCCCCACTCTTATTACTATTCATGTAATTAATTTTATGTATTTAGTTATATTAAATTATATTTTAATGTAAGATTTTATCACAAAAGTGTCAGAAATTTTGTTTAACCAGACACCCTATAAAAATGAGTTTTGGATCACCTCAATTCCCGAGTGGATAGAGTAGTCTCAATCTCCAATTAAAAAGATTACGATCTCAACAACTTAAGTGATAAATAATAAATTAATAAGGCGTCGATAACGATTCAACTCCGTTAACCCGTTATTGAATCGTTACCGACGCCTTACAAATTCACTACCGAACTTAATACAACTCGCTACCAACGGGTAGTGAGTTAGTAAAACGTCGAGAGCAGTTCAGTCTTTTTTTATAACGATTTACCAACTTATGATTTGAGCCACCACTTAAGTGACTTGGGGTCATAGTCATTTTTTATTGGAGATCGACTCTCTCCCCCTCTCTCCACTAAGGGACTGAAGTGATTTGAACTCTATAAAAATTAGCATGCATGCTTGCAATCATACAGTGACAAATTGCTTTTATTTTTGAAACTTAGTGGTAATACCATCACCAAGGATAAATATCTTAAAACTACTAGTCACAGGTTGTGGCTTATACTACAATCTTACGATATTGACCAACCCAGCCAAAATTTTATTTAATTTTTTAAATTTTAATTTTATATGATTGTATGTTTATATGCATAAATAAGAAGTGGCGTGTTAGAACTCTATGTTTGGGGGGCATCAATTCATTGTTGATTAAGTAAGGTGGCGTAAAATTAAGAACTTAATTCGATTAAAAATTTTACATCTCAGTCAATCTAATATTCATTCAAAGATGTGTAGTACGCATATATGTTACTTTTCCTCTATGAAAAATTTCATCTAAAAATCAAAAAATTAAACTATACCAACTTATTTTGAGAGATTTAATAAAATATAAGTGACATGTTTGAATGTTAATTAAGCAAAACAAAATTAAACACTCTAAACCTACCAACATCTTTTACGATTCGTTAAGTCAAATCAAACGGAACCTAAGGCTGAATTTGATTGGCTAACCAACCTTTGTGTTTGGTGATTTTGCATTGTTTGATTTTATGTCATAACTAATATCTATTTGTACCTTGCATACCTTAAAACATGTATAGCTTTTTTATTTTCAAATATAATATTTATAGAGAATCAAAGTAACATAAATAATATATTTTAATTATTTTAATATATATTTATCCGCCTTAACCAATATTTTAAATATTTTAATTCTTATCACTTAAGTTTTTTAAATTTAATATTTGTATTATTTTATATATTATATTTTAATTATCATAAATAAATATTAGATATGTTCATTTTCAATAATAAATTAAATATATATATTTTTGGTCTTAACCAATATTTTAAATATTTTAATTCTTATCACTTAAGTTTTTTAAATTTAATATTTGTATTATTTTATATATTATATTTTAATTATCAGAAATAAATATTATATATATTCATTTCCTATAATAAATTAAATATATATTTTTTTGGCCTTAACCAATATTTTAAATATTTTAATTCTTATCACTTAAGTTTTTAAAATTTAATATTTTTAATATTTTATATATTATATTTTAATTATCAGAAATAAATATTAGATATATTCATTTTCTATAATTAATGAACAGAAGTATTTTTTTTTAGAATATGGTGATAAATATCACTAATCCCGACTAATTTGCCGGGGCGATCCAAGCGGGTCCGTCCGGGCCTTCGATGTCCGCTCGGTGACTGCCTGTTCACTGTTGGCGGCGGCGGTGCTCTCGAGGACCCTCCTAGCTGCCACCAGACCGCGACATGTTCATCCGCCCGCCGTCTTGCCGTGGTCAGGCTTCCTAGAATACGTAGAGGGCACGGCCCGCCACACGCGGGCCAGTTGTTCTTCTTCTTCCCTTCTCTAGCCAGCTCTTTCTCCTTCTCTTTCTCTCTAAGTTGACTTCTCATGTTGCTCAACGGCACAGTATACGACAATTATCTTCTTGGCTTTCATTTGCTCGTTTCTGTAGGCTGTGTCGCTGGAATGGTTGGGGAAGTGGGTGGTATTGCCGGTGACCATTAAGTATTTGTAAAAATGCTTTTAAGAGAAGTTGCGTCGTCTTGTTGTTCCAAGACTTGCTAAAACAGCTGGGTTTTTTTCATGTACGAGATTCCTAGAGTGGCTGCATATTTGTGCATGTTTTCAAGGAAAATGTTCTGTTTTTAGTCCTTAGACGCTGGTTTTTCCTGCTTTGTCGAAAAAGAAAGAGATGCTGTGGCGGTTGCAGATAATAGCCTGTAATAGCACAACTTTATCACCGTGAGACAAAAGAATGGCTTTCTAACTCGTCTTCACCCATGTATTTATTATGTGTAGCTCCAATCCCAGGCTTCTCTGCTTTCCATATAGATTGGCAAACTGTCTACATGAACTCGCAACTGAAGTGGGGCTCCTTATTTTTGCATATGCTTGCTTCCTAGAGTAAAACTGATGAAATCAGAATCTTGTTTCGGGCCTCATCTCTTTTAGGCTTATTTCATATTCAGTGACTGACATATATGTTTCATTCCAAGCGTTGTCTTGTCTCAGATCCTACTACTCCATCTTATATTTTTTTTGAAGATATAGAACAAAATCCCTCTTATTGAATGATCTAAAAGTTAGAGATGCTACAGTGAGCTCTTTTTTATATGCGCAGATATAATTTTCAGTTACTGTTATTTCACCATGAGGAGTACTTGGTGTGGAATGTCGTTTGTAGCATGGATAAGAAGCAAAGTCGATGCCAGCATTAACCCAAATAGGCTGAACTTGGTGTTCAAGAGATTACATGTTCAATATTATAGTCGCCATGCCTCTGCCACTCGGCAGATAAAGGTAGAACCTCAGAAATCTAGGGAGGTTACAGGTGAATTTTATGTTGTACGGAAAGGAGATCTTATTGGTGTTTACAAAAGCTTCAACGAGTGTCAGAAACAACTTAGTATTTCGGTACATCCAAAACCTACAGAAGATGTTGTTTTACACCATTAAATTATCCGTTAGCACTAAAGCACTTACCTTTCTATAAATTTGGCTCAATTTACATAGTTTTTGAAAACCAGCATATGCTTGTTGTGGATTGTTTTGAGAACTTATGTGATGGGGACAAATTTTAGAAACTTTTAAAATTGTTTTTAGACTTGTTACATTTTAGGTCATGTCTGTAAATATTTTTTTTCATTGGGTCATTTTGTTAATTTGCCACCTCTATAAAGGGGCATTCAACATGTAATAGACAGTGAATGAAAATTTTTGAAGCAATATATATTTACAGACATGGCCTAAAATGCAAAACGTCTAAAAACAATTTTAAAAGTTTCTAAAATTTGTCCCCGTCATTATGTTGTTAACACTTGTACCGCTAGATTTTCCAAGTTGTTTGTCATTATGCTCTACCCTGTGTAGTGTTCTATTTTCATGATGCATTCTATTTTGTCGTTAAGAAGATATATTTACATAGGAATTTTGAGGATTTTTCTAATTAGAAAAGGTTTTAATGCATTCCTACTGTTGATTTAACAATCCTTATTGGATCCTCATTACTGATAGCATGCTCAGAGACAGACAGACAGACAATCAAATTTTTGAAGCAATATATATTTACAGACATGGCCTAAAATGCAAAACGTCTAAAAACAATTTTAAAAGTTTCTAAAATTTGTCCCCGTCATTATGTTGTTAACACTTGTACCGCTAGATTTTCCAAGATGTTTGTCATTATGCTCTGCCCTGTGTAGTGTTCTATTTTCATGATGCATTCTATTTTGTCGTTAAGAAGATATATTTACATAGGAATTTTGAGGATTTTTCTAATTAGAAAAGGTTTTAATGCATTCCTACTGTTGATTTAACAATCCTTATTGGATCCTCATTACTGATAGCATGCTCAGAGACAGACAGACAGACAATCACATTTTTGAAGCAATATATATTTACAGACATGGCCTAAAATGCAAAACGTCTGAAAACAATTTTAAAAGTTTCTAAAATTTGTCCCCGTCATTATGTTGTTAACACTTGTACCGCTAGATTTTCCAAGATTTTTGTCATTATGCTCTGCCCTGTGTAGTGTTCTATTTTCATGATGCATTCTATTTTGTCGTTAAGAAGATATATTTACATAGGAATTTTGAGGATTTTTCTAATTAGAAAAGGTTTTAATGCATTCCTACTGTTGATTTAACAATCCTTATTGGATCCTCATTACTGATAGCATGCTCAGAGACAGACAGACAGACAATCAAATAGACAGGTAGAGGGAGGAAGATCAAATTAGCACACTGCTTGATCATGACTGGTTATCTCTTCATATCAGTAAATGTAGGCATTGAGCTTGACACGTCGCATGTGCTAAGTGAAGGTTTCACCTTGCTTATATTTCCTTCCAAAGTTTCAGTGTTAGGATCTTCTAGGAAAATGAATGAGCTCATGGTTAACTCTTTTTGTTCAAGAATGATATACAAGAGCATTTATTTAACATAGATTTTTTAAGCTATTTTCTTGCAAGATAGAAATTATGAGTTAAGCAATTTGATTGATCATTTTTTAATTAGATCTTTATGCTATTGTTTCTTGTAGCTTTTCTCTGCCTTTCATTGGCAAAATTTTAGGCTGCAAGTAGCCAGTATCTGTCTATTGTCTGTTTCTGTAATACTCAAAGCTTTAGACTTAGGAAAACAGAATGTTTCTTTTCAGTTCCTTATCAGTAATTTATGTTTGTTTCTGATTTAACTTTTGTAAGCTTAATAATGCAAACCTTTCATCAGGTGTGTGATCCAGCTGTGAGTGTTTATAAAGGGCATTCTTTGCTTAAGGAGACAGAAGAATATCTTGCATCTGTTGGACTAAAAGGTGCCATATATTCCATCAATGCAGTAGATGTGAAAGATGATCTCTTTGGTACTCTTGTCCCATGTCCTTTTCAGGTGACCAAGTTACTTTATCCTAGTATTTCAACTTTAACCAGCATAATCTTTCCATTCCGATCTTCAGGAATCAAAATCAATGTGAACCTTACTAGTCTTGCCAATTTTCATACGCAAAAGAGAAAAGTGTTCATGTTCATTCATTTCTCTTGGATCTATCTACTTTAAAACTTCATATCTACTTCCTTGTTTCTAACAGGGTGTTTGATTGCACAAAATTTTTTTCTCTGTTTTTGTTATATTTTATATTAAAATAAAATATTAGTTAATGACAAAATTATCATGTTTGGTGAGACATGGTAATGAAAGAGTGGGGTCCATGCATGACTAAAATAGGTGGGGGCCACATGGGGAGAAAGGCCTTTATTGTCCAACTAGGGATTATCTATAAAAAACATATTTTTGAAATGATTGCTAAAAAACTTTTTTTGACAAGTTTCGTTACAGAAACATATTTTCATTACAAAAATTCAATTTGTCATGCAACCAAACACCCCATCAGTTTTAATTTTGTATTTTCACCAAATGAAACTTTTTTAGAAGGAGAGAATAAGACTGGTGACTGTACAAATTATGAATGCATTTTCTCTTTGGTACTTGGTGTTGTAACTGTTGTTAGATATTGGCTGCACTTTTCAGTAGCCTTCTGTTCTTGTTTCATGGGTTATGATAGTCCATTTGAGTCACAGTATCCAGGCAAAAGCCAACTGAGCATGCTTATGTTAAAATTCCTCCATCTTTTTTATAGAGTTAGTTCTGTTCTGCATCCTAAAAAGTTGGGAACCATTTTATCTGTGTCATAATCATTCTCAATTATTAAAACTAGACTCCTGCTATTTTGCACATGGTAGGGTAATTGAATTTACGAAGTAATCAACTATTCTATTATTTAAATACTTTCGCTTCCAACATGATAAAATGGCAAATGTTATAAAGAAACTCTTGTTTTTTGTTTCAAAAACATAAAAAATGTAACTTAAAGTATCTTTCTACTAGCACTGCTTTCATATTTCTCGGTTGTCAAAACTCAAAAGCGTATCCTAACTCCGGGTTCCTTTTCATGTATAAGCCCAGAAGTTCATGGAGTTCTTATTCTGGGCTTTTATTAACTTTAATGGACCCAGTAAAGTTCAATTGTAAAGAAAAGTGAACTAGGCATCACATATCTTCTCATCCTATCTTCAATTAGCATTTTGCCACACCTACATGAAAAATGTCATTCACTTTGCTCAGTAGCATATAGTGGTCACTGGTCTTAGAAACTGCAAATTCCTGGGGATATATGATTATTTTCTCATGTGATTTGTTTCTTTCTTATTGGCAGGATGTGAATGATAATAGTCCTCTTCTGGCTGAGTCTTCTCTTGAACATCCTAATCTTGTCAAAGATATTAAGGATCCACCACTAGTCTCAAACAATGTGAGTTATTCTATATCTGATGCCTGCTTTTTTATATTTATGAATTTGAAACTTCTTGAGGGCTAGAAATTTCTATGATTGTTCTCTTTCTATTTTCTATTTATATATTGTGGTAACATTTGCTTTTGAAAAGAATATCTCTCTATTCTAATCAAGATGTTATGTATTGCCAGCCACTACATTTAAATGCAAGATCTACTGATCAGCCATATTGGCCAACTCAAGTTGGTTGGGACTTGGGAGTAGTACCATGACAGATGACTTGTCTTGCTTCTTGAAAGATTATCAATTAGCATGGTTGTCGGGTTAGTTAGCTGATTTGCTCATTATATATGACAACAATGTTATAACCTAGTCAGAAGACCTCGTTGGCCTAGATGTTTGAGTATATGATTTGTGTATGTGATGACCTTAACGAGGAAACGAGCTTTTATGGGGTAAATTGTAACGCCCGTTGTATACATATGCTAAGAGATTAAATTAATGATCTGCTAACTCCATTTTAATACTAGTTAGCTTATTTGGTCATTACTAGGTTTGAATTCGGTGACAAGTTTTTCTATTTCTGATTCAATTTATAATTAAATTACAATCATTTAATTTCTATTTACTTTGATCTCTTTATCAAAATCAGTAATTTTCAAAATAAATACTATATGCTTATTTGTATTTAAAATTAAGCTAATTTTTTTATAAAATTACTAAAATTTGATCTAATAAGTTTATTTCTATTTTTACTTTTTATTAGTTTAGATACATATTTTTTGTAATCTATCTACCTTTTATTATAATATTTTTTTATAAATGTATATGTTAAAATTTCATCACAATTGAAAATTGATTCGGATAGCTTATAAGATACACTAATAAGTTTTTAATTCGTTAGTATTTATCTAAATTGAATTGGAATTGTAATCCATATGCATCCTTTGTCATTATATATGGTATCAGAGTTATGTTCTAAGTGAAAAACCTTGCCTACTTTGGGGATGGATGTATGATTTGTATGTGTGATGGCTTTGACGAGGACATCATGCCTTTAGGGGGGGATTAAATTTAACACTAAGAATATGCTAAGAGATCATATAAGTGGATTACTAACAACTCTGATTAATTATTTTTCAGATGTTGAGTTAAAAGAACTCTGAAGCTAGTGTACTTGGTTGGAAATGCTATCAATTAGCATTGTTGTTGGAATCCATTTGCATCCCTAGTCATTAAGATGGCATCCACGTTATGTTCTAACCAAAAAGCCTTACCTACCTTGGCGTTGGGTGTATTTTGTGTATGTGATGGCTTTGACGAGGATGTCAAGCCTTTAGGGGGGATTAATTTTAACACTATGGTACAAGAATATGTTATGAGATCATATAAGTGGACCATTAACAACTCCGATTAATCGTTTTTTGGATTTTGAGTTGAAAAAACTTTGAAGTTAAGTGTGCTTGGTTGGGAATGCTATCAGTTAGCATTGTTGTTGGTTCCATCATCTAAGTTTGTCATTACAGGATCAGTCCTAACTAACTTTAGGTGCCAATCAAATTCTGCAATCCTTGAGCTTTCAGAAAGGAAGTGAGCTTACTTATGTTGATTACTTCTTGGCGTTTTATTTTCATCTACTTCTTATGAATAAAGCTAAGAATTTTTAACTTACAGGAAATGGAATTAAAGTGCCAGAGTTACCTTTGTGCAAATCGTGTCATTCTTCTTATGGTTGGTCTCTTGCTTGTAAGTCACAAATGCAGGGACAAGTAATTTTGTGTAACTGTTTCTTTCAGAGGAAACACGGTAATTGGTGATCCTTGCACATACTTAACAGGGTGCATATTATTATGCTGCCTTCAGATGTTGTTTCCTGTGTTCATAATTGAATACAATTTCAATGATGTAAGAATTTGTTCTTTCAACATTTTATGTGAAAAATATTACCTTGCTCATATAGTCCTTGCAGTCATCTTGTATTCTCGAGTTTGATGGTGCTTCAAAAGGGAATCCTGGAAAATCTGGTGCTGGAGCAATAATCCGGGATGAAGATGGAACCATGGTAATGAATCTTTTCAAGTTCATCTCATGTTTTATCCCTTTTTATGAAGTCTATATTCAAATACTGATCATATGCACTGAATAAGAAAAGGTCTATAGATTGCGCGAAGGATTGGGTGTGACTACTAACAATGTTGCTGAGTATCGAGCCATGATTCTAGGACTGAAATATGCCCTTAAAAAGGGATTTAAGCAAATACGCATTCAGGGTGACTCCAAACTTGTTTGCAATCAGGTGGGTGTTTTCTATGTTATGAACATGGATGATGATTGTGGTTCACTGCAGTGACTTTTTTGTTTTTTGTTTTTGCTTGGTCGTTGTTGATGTTTCTGCTATGGTTGGATGTACTCGAGTAATTTCAACTCAGATGTATCCACTTAGTTTGGCCAGCAAAAACTACAGATACCTTTTTGCCAATTCATAGAAATTTTAACCAGGTCAGTTTTCTAAAATTAAAATGATTAAAGAAAACGTCCATCACCTTTTCTTCTCTTGGATGGACCAAGAATGTTAATGCAAATCAAATACATTACTGATCTATCAAAGTATGGATGTTGGACATGTTAGGGATGGTTAATGTGTTGGTAATCTTAGGTAATTTGTTTTGGCTTAATCTGATACTTGAATTATGATTTCACCTCTAGTCTTGTCTCATGGCAAAAAAGTACTTAATTTTGATTTTAAGACATTAGGTACTTAATTTTTTTATTTTAAGATATTAGGTCTGAAAAATAAGGCTAAAATTCTTAACTTGATTTTTAGAGGTTTATTATGATATAAGATATTAGATAAGACTTGAATTAAATCAACTTGTCAAACAATCATAAAATTCTATTCTCTGACTGAGTCAAAGGTTATGGTGTGATAAGTTATATCAAATGCAAACTTCCTTTTTAAGTTTTTGCAATTGTCTATGTAAGATCAGCTATTAAGTTCTTTTTTCATTTGCAGAGGGGCATGCCCCAGTTTTACCAGCCAGTTAAATTCTTGTACCCATCTCCACATTTCTTGCATCCATCTATATTCTCCCAGCTTCTATCTACTTTCCAAAAGTGGCTTCCTGAAATTCTGAGCATGGTAGTTGGCCAGGCACACACCAAACTGAATATGGTTGAGCCTTGAGTACGCTTGTGCTCTTATATTTGTCCTAACCTTAGAAGTTCTTCTGATGTCTTATTATGTACCCAATTCTTGTCACAGGTAAATGGGGTATGGAGAACTCGACACCGAAACCTTGTTGACTTGTATAAGGAAGCCAAGGAACTGAGGGATAAGTTCGCGTCATTTACTCTCCATCATGTCAAAAGGGTACAATAGCTTTTAGTGCAAATTTTTTTTTGAAGAACATGAGGATTGCATAAAATTATCTGATTTTAGTTTAGGATAGTATGGAACGCTCAAGAACTTGAACACCGCACAAAAGTTTACCTCTGAACTATAGTCTGTTGTAGAGTGTTTCTTTGATTTTATCAGTTTTATTAGTGTTTGGTATCATTCTGTTTGATCTAATCTTCTGCACATGGAACACTCTTGAAGGAATTTAATTCTGATGCTGATTTGGAAGCAAACAGTGCTAGTAGTCTTCCAAGTATGCATCCTCATCTTTTTGTTCTGTGTTTTTTTCTTCTTGTTACCAGAAACATGGAGATACTGATTATAAAGTTTGTGATGTTAGGTGGAGAGATTTATGAGATCTCTGAAAGTATTGACTAGTTTTAAGTCAATCAGGCACTAGCATTGAGGAAAAACTGGTTCTCTCACTATTTGTTTCCCAGAGTGGGTTATGTCCGATGATGTCTCAGCAAGTGCACGAAAAGATTTGTCCAGTTCCTTTTCTTGAAAAGCTTGTTCAGTTAACGTGATTCTGCATTTTAGAGAGCCTGATGTATCCACAATGTTTGGAAGTTCCAAGGAAGGAAGGTAAGACACAGGTAAGAGAAACAACAGAAGCTAGTTTGCATGTTTTCTTTGGGAATTAATAATGGATTACCACAAGGAGATTTTCAGTGACGACATATGGTTCGGTATTCACCCAGTCTGAGCGAGGAAACAAAAGATGCAGTTGATCATTTAAATGTTTTTTAATGGAGTTGATGGGACCATTGAGATACTAATGTTAGCCACTGATTTTCTTATATTTTCGGTGGCTTGCGACCATTGAGTCGTAAGGAACATAAGATCGTCTATTTATTCAGTAAAAAACTATGTTCACCATTCTATTTATGGCTCAGCCAAAGTGATTGATTTCAGTTGCGCTTGAAAAATAGAATCAATTTCAAGGCCTGTTATTCTGTACGTGTAGCCGGAGAAGACATTGTTCTTGCTGATTTGTTGCTTGATTATTAAAAGCGTCTGGTTAGAAGATCTATTCGGTCGACAGGCCCGTACAAAATAAGCCTTTAGCAAGGGAAATGAAATATTAGTTCGTAGTTCAATCATCCCATCCAACTGAAAATGTGATTATCTTTAGTTGGAACGAGATATTCTATATCATATTCATTGTCCTGTAGTTGACTAGGCCTTTTAGAAATTAAAAGGCATTTCGATGAGAATTTTGAGGATTCATGAAGTCTTAAGTCTTTTTTGTATTTCATACAGTCTGTTTTTATTAAAAACAACTTCAACGGTAATAATGTATTACTATTCATTTCGAAGAATTTTCAAACTGAAGTGTACGGAATTGACAATGCTGGGAGCTGAAAGAGGCACGAAAGTATGAAACGAACTGGTTTAGCTCCCTTATAAATTCTAACATGCTTGCATATGATATGGCTCCTTCAATCTCTTGAACTATGAATCAGACATTCTAAGAGCTTTCAGCAAATAAACATCTTTACAGGCATTCATTTGCATCCTCCAACGTCCAACCAAGTAGCTAACCAGCAAAGATTTCATGCTTTATTATAATGCTTGTCATCTATTGCAACTCCGGTAGATGCCCACGTTGAGCGGACTAGAGAAAAAAAGAACAGCCTGAGATTTATGGACAACCAAGTTTTAATGAAACAAATGATGACTAAGACCGATGACATGAATGGAAACAATCAATGTCAAAGCTCCAATCTGCTAGTAGATGCAGTCATGCAACCCTCTTCGAGGAGTCAGCTTGAGGAAGCTTTGGCTCACATATTTCTTCACATGGCTCGGATAGTTGAATGCTGTTCAAGAACTGAAATGTTCTTTACTAAGCTTGCGCCTTGAGACGCCCATCTTTCCATCCTCTTTGCCTTGCTCTCTGCTCCCACATCGCTGTTAGTCTTCTCTGTTCGAACAACGCTGCTTCAGCCTTCTCCCTCGCTTCTTCACATGTTTCCATACCTGAATTGCATTTGTCAGCTTCCTTCTGATACTGAGATGCCAACTTCTTAGCCTCAAGCAATGTCACATCTCCTCGCTGCTGATTTCCCACAGCTTCGGCTTCTCTCAACTTCAACTCTTCAGACAGAAGGTCCGTGAAGTTCTTTTCCATTTCTTCGTCCACCTCCGGGTCATGCTTTGAACAGTCTGAGCATCAAAGTGAAGGCGGAAGTGACCATGCAATATTGAAAGGAGTGCACAATGAGTGCGGCAAGCAGTTTCACAGAAACAAGACAAATGTGCAAATCAAACCACTGGAATTACGAGTACACATGTGTGCCTACAGGCTTAGCTCTCAAGATGAATGTCAGCATCTAAAATCATGGTAAAAGTGGTGAACATGAAAGCGGTTTTGAGGATAAGGGTTGTAAGCATGGTTCGCCGGGTCGCGACCCGGACTTGACCCGGTCGGTTTTGGGACCGACCGACCCGGTCGCGACCCCAAGACCCCGACCCCATTTTTTTTTTTATTATTATTTTTCGCGACCCGGGCCGACCCCGTCCCGACCCAGGTCGCGACCCCGGCCGACCCGGGTCGGTTTGGGGCCAAACCGACCCGGTCCCGACTCCCGACCCCACCTTCCTTGGTTGTAAGTATTATTACTCTCTTCAGCAAAGGATAAGGGCCAAGGCGGTGCGTAAAACAGGCAAGAATGCTTTGAGGGAGGTAGGACAACAAAAGTTACGGTAAAAGGGTGATGCCGCTGCTGACGAGCCATGCAACTGTTGAGTGGCTCAAGACCTCAATTAAATACTTAATGATGTATAATCAGCAACTTCTTTCTAATGGTGATAGGTAAACAGAGAAGGAAACATTTGACAGGAAAGAATGAAATGACTAATGTTGAAAACATGGTAATGAAAAATAAACAATAGATAACACCATGATGCCATCTGCTGAATGGCTTGCAAGTTCTACCCATCCATACTGGATTGAACACAAAACAACCCAATCCTAACTTCACAAGATTTGTCTGGATCTAGTCAGATCTAGGCTGATCCGGCTGAACTAGCTCGGCTTGGTTGAGACAGGCTAGGATTGGCTGATCTTAAACCTGGATCATGAGTGCCATTGGGCAGGCCGGCCCACAGACTGAACCTTTCAACTGGCAGACCTTAATGCTGCTGTTCTGGCCGAAGCGGACCAAATGGACCCAAAACTTAATAAGCCAATCACCTTAAAAATGTCACTTTTACTTGTTAAAATATGTTATATTTTGAGTTGTTTTAGCAATTAAGTTTGTGAATTTTGATAATAATATATTTAAAAGATATAAAAAAGGTCAGGCCGGGCCAATAATCTAATGTGGACCAAGTTGGGCCAGCCCGACTTGTTATGGACTGGGCCAATTTCGAACCGGGCCCGGCCTGGCCCATTGACAGCCCTATCTACTAGTGGATTGGCAGTTGTCCACCCTGGTAGTAATTATGGTAATGAATCCAAAAACCAGCCACCAACATCAAACCAGTAATTACAGCGGCCGCAGTTCATGATAACAAATTGTGGTATTCAGCAAGAAGTCAAGTAGTATTGCACATGTTTCATCCTAAGTAGGGTAAATTTACCTGATATTTGGTGTCATGGCAAAGAAAAGCAATCTCCTTTGTGTTGCTCTCTCAATGAAGTGATCCTCTTCTAAAGTACTATAAGGGAAAACAAACTGGTCTGGTAGGATTCTAGCTAAACATACTGTGAGGACATCTTCCTACTGTTGCCACAAATTACATTTCAAATACTAACCAAGCCATAGTGAGCTAGCATAATGGTTGGCACTCAGCATAAAAGAAGGAATAACTAGCCCTCAGATTGGCTACTAGCAGACAATCTAGGCTCCACAGTGGGCCAGATTGCCACTAGCAGACTATCTAGGCTCCATAGTAGGCTGGATCAGCTGAGGCATCCTGTCCAACCCACTATGTGATGACCTGACTGGCCGCCTATGTGGGATTAGCAATGTAGAAATCTAGCTGATCCACCTGGATACGGCCCTACCAATGCCTACCAACTGGCCATTGGCAATGTTGATGAAGCATGAAACAGGTGCATAGTAGAAGTGGAAGAATTGGGGGTAGTGCAGACTGGGGAGAGTCCAGAGGAGAAATGGGAGAATTGGGGATAAAGCATTTTGGCAATATGTAATGATATTAGCGATGATACGGAAAAGGGTTCTAATTGCTAGATAGGACTTGTACTCAACAGTCTTACAGCACACAGATCATAGTTCCCAATGTATCGGTGCCAAAAGAAAGGTTCTTAGGGCCACTTTTCTATGCATAATGTATGACGATGGATCAGCCAGAGATACAATACACTTATAATGCATGTATACATTAGCACCACCAAAATGCAAATGATGGTGTTAGCCATCCCATCTGAACCATAGGTTTGCTCCAACTTCAAAGTACAAATAATGAAGCCTTCTTGCTGGCTGAAAATCTAGGCATCCTTAGTGAAACAGGTGTAAACAATTTATTTGCCCCATAAAGTTTGCATCCCGCCACTTATGTTCAGATTTGTATAAGCCTGAATAATCCCTTGATAATTTTTATGAATAAAAGAAAATCAAGTGTGGCAAAAACTCAGAAGTTTTAATCTTAAAATGTTATTCATGTGACTGGAACATTGAAGAACCAGCAGATTAGATGTGCAACGTTTTCAGAATGCCCACTTGGGATCAACCACCTAATCATTCTTTTTGCTAAATGATTACTGTATGCATACAAGTACATTAAGTAGATGTGATTCCCTTCAAAAACTCACCTGGAATGCTAAAAAAGACAGTAAATGTGCCATAGTTTAATGAGAATGACTATGACCCCATATGTGACATGTTTAGTGTTTACAAATAAAAGCCCTGCTGTATTATGGTCCAAATTGCAGAAAACAGCAATGCAGCTCAACTAGTGAAACAAATTAGATTCAGCAAGAACAAAAGAGGAATATGAAAAGAATCGACCCAACTCAAAAAGTCTATGTTGATTTCGCATTTATTTACACTCCATGGGATACAAGCATTTAGGTAGACAAAAAAGTGTAAAGAAGTTTAGCACTTCAGCTAACATCATCATCAAGCTAACAGCAGAATAAGCATAAAACGAACAAATAGTTAGGGTTATGTAAGGATGACTAACCTGTGAAGGAGATATTATTGCTTAACTCTGCAAAGGAATCGACAAAGAATTAATTGACAGTAAATGCAGAACAGAGAAGCATACGGATGCAAAACACTGAAAAGGAAACTTTCAGATTCCTAGTAAGTACACAGACTTAATATAACTGAGAAACAAACATGAAATCCCCACGACAAGAGACAAACGGAGACCCCATCAACCTAGATCCCTCACCGATTCCACTTCACAGAGACTCCTACAGCCTCCGCCAGATACGTTAACCATTTCAAATCCACAACCAACTCGGTGAAAGAGAGAAGCAGACGAGATCGGGCTACTCAACCTCTACCTTCGGGCACGTCGATCAGGGGAAGGGAGGAACAGTCACAGTCGCAAACGGGGCAACCGACAGCGGGCGCGGCGTAGGATGAGGACCGCCCGACGAGGGCCTCCACCAGGTGCCAATATAGAGGCGGCCCCAGAATGTATGTAGCGATTCCAACCCCCATCACCGCCAGAACCACCTTCACCAGCCGCGGGTTCAGGGCGCCGCCGCCTGTGACCGCCATGATCAATCCCCTGCTCTCTCTCTCTCTCTCACTCTCTCTCTCTCTCTCTCTCTCTCTCCCCTTGCAAGATCTATCCCTCTTCTCCCAAAAATCTTCGTCGTCTCCGCGTGCAGAAGGACGAGAACCGACAGCGATGGTAGCGTGAACTGTGATAGTGTGGCCGAAGAACCTCACCCGCTCGGAGAGGAAGTGCCCCGGTATGCCACGTACCCCCTCCCGCGGAGAGCGTCGTAAGTCGTAACCGGGGGTACGTGGAGATATCTCTCAGTACCAGGGTTGCTCTCGTTTACCGGTCTACGTGGCCGAGTGGTCAAAGATGTGCAACTCCGCACATAGGTGAGAGATTGAGTCCCAGCTCGATTCTCACAAGTGACAAACCCCTAAAGAAGAGTGGGTTCAGTCGACTCTCGAACCCCTGCCCTTGCTCCCCGTGAGCCGGGGATGTGTCTCTCGTGAGTAGAGGATGTGCGAACTGATCGGGTCGGTCAACAATACGAGTTTTTTTTTGGAGATTGGGGCAGTGGTCTGCGCGCGCGAGGAAGCCGCCCTCGACGGGGCGGGCGCGGTTCGAGACCGCGAGCTGCCGCCCCGGAGGGCGGTGGTGTCCCACTGCGCTACGAGCGCGGGACAACAATACGAGAGTTACTCGGTCGGGTGATCCTCGATTAGATAATAAAAAAGGATCATATTAATTTTAATATTGATATTTAAATCAATGTCAAAATTGATGTTGGTTGATACTTGTATTACGTATTTGTTGTGGTACCAATTTAAAATTGACACCAATAGCCAAATATCTTATCAATATCGTTTTCAAGTTTTATAGTGACGGGGTGTTTAATACTTCTGCCAAACAGGTTTTAACAGCCCTTGAATACGATGATTTCCAAAATAAAATATTTTAATACGGACTGAAATTGTTATAGCGGAATTTTAAAATTTTCAGGGGCTGAGACGCACAAAAGAGCTCGAAGCGAATATCTCACAGAGATCTTACAAACAAACACGTGGCAAATTCCAACTTACTTATTCTTAGACGCACATTATCAACATTAATCCTATTATTTCGTACTCTAGTATTTTTCACACAATAATGGGGTGCTCGGTCCATGATAAATTTAATTTTTGTTACAATTTTATATTTTGTAATAAAATTTGTGATACAATTGACAATCATTACAATTCTATGTTTTCTTAATTCTTTTTAGACAAAAAACCGTCTCTTTTCTTTATCTTGTCATCTCCCATCTTGTTTAATTATATATGATATCTACTCTTTTTTGTTTATCATATCTTGCCGAACATGATATTTTGACGCATTGATTAGTTCACTTTTTATTTTAATATAATTTTTTATTATAAAAATGCATAAAAATTTATTGTGCAACCAAACACCTTGTAATCTAAATTATTTTTAAAAGCATCCCATTTTTCAGCGTTCAACAAGATTGAAATAAAGCCCGCGATGCCGAGTATCAATTATGTCCTGGACACGCGGACAACTATCCTTCTAATAAAAAAATTTAAATCTGGCAGGCACACATCTTGCAAGTGTTAGGAAATGTTTTAATTTCATAATATCTTGAGAGGGTGGTGATGACAGAAAGTCCTCACCGATCAAAGGAAAAATAATGCTCGTTATTACGAAGAAATCCTTCCGGGTGACAACGAAAGAAGGAAGGTGAAACATATCAGAATGGTGGATAAGAAGAAAAGACGAAATTGCCTGAAGTTTTTTTTTGGTCATGCGATGGCCCAGTGGCCGCTGACACCCGCTGCACCGTGGGCAGTGAAGGTTCGAGCCCCGCCCGAACCTCACAGTACACCCCCCTACGGGGTGCCTGACTTTGACGCTGCCAGGAAGCGAAGCCCCGACCTTGCGCCCCCATGCGCAAGGCTGGTGCCAACCGAGCTAAGCTCGGCCGACAGATAGCCTGAAGTTGTTCAGGGTGAAAATCCATAGCCCATATGACCCAACCTAAACAATCTAAGATTAAGCTCAAACATACAATAAAAAGTGGATCTTGCAAGCAAATTCGCCCTTTTCTTCCAGCCTCACCAAAAGGCAAGGTGATATATCCATCAAACAACAACACATCCTCACCAAGCTGTAATATTTTTTTATTGTTCTTGATTATGGTAAGTTCCGATAAAGTAAACCCTGAAACAAGTGGTACAAGTCCTCATTTTCAGAACCAAAGATATCTCCCGCCTTTGCTAATGTTTCCTGCATCCATTAAATGCGAAGCATTAAGCAAAAAGAAATTCATAACCTGAGCGAGGTACCTAGAGATGGTAATATCGGCTAATGCTAATGGGGTGTTTGGTTGCATGATAATTGAGGTTTTATTTTAATTTTTAAAAATTGTAAGAAAACTTGTTAAAAGAGGTGTTTGACAACTATGACAATTTTATGTTTTGAAAGTGATTTTCTTCTTAAACAAAAAAAGAGGGTCTCACCTCCTTCTTTTTTCTTGTGGTCCCCCACTTTATTTGGTCATGTGCGGTGGTTACTCTTTTTTGTACTCACATCCCTCCAAACATGATAATTTTATGTCATGAGTTGGTTTACTTTTTATTTTAATACAAGTTTTTATCATGAAAGTGTACAAAAAATTATCATGCAACCAAACACCTGGTAAGACATGGCGGCTAAAATGGAAGGAAGCTTCAGACAGGTTCTGAGAGCATGTATGCATTTAAGAGTTACAGGTTGTGAACCAGGCTACCATGCCAGCTCATATATGAATAAGCGCAATATCAGTTATACGGTGGGAGTTTAGTACAGAATAGACAATGTTTCGGTTGAAGCAGAAAGAACAGTAAAGAAAACACAGTTCCCTATGCTAGAGAGGAAGTGAGAGAGTTTGGCAGAAGGGAGATCAGCCAAATCTTCAAACTTAGTGAAAAAATAAGAGACCGATCACAGGGGTACAAGAAACAATACAGGTGCAGAATGTAAGAGTAAAACATATGTAGCATGTTTGGGCCCTTGCACCTTGTCACGAGCTGTATTTTGCTGGTTATGCCTACTCTTGAATGCATAATGAGCTGAAAGTTAACACTACACCGAACGTAATCACTACTTTATGATCACTGCATATAATATATATATATATATAAATCAAAATATCAAAGGGAATTGTTAGAATGTCGTTTGCGTACTATCATCAAAATGCTATTAAATCAACTAACTTAACAATTGTGCAAATTATTAGGCTTTTCAAGAGATCGCCCATCCTAAGACTACTCTTAACAAAGCACACTTAAACTTTGTAAGTCTTTTCAACTCAACCTCCAGAGAATACTTAATCAGAGCTATAGATAGTTCACTAATTTAATCTCTCGTATATTCTAAAGAATACTTAATCGGAGTTATAGATAGTTCACTAATTTAATTTCTCGTATATTCTTAGACCAGGATGTTCCAATCTACCCTCCTTAAAATCTTGATGTCCTCATCAAGACCACACCACATATCACACACTTAAGCAAGTTATGGCAGACGTTCAGACTAGGCCATAGTTCCGATACCATATGTAATGAATAAATCACTTAATAGCTCAACAACAATGCTCATTAGCAACCTTTTCATGAGGTCACCCATCAGGAGACTACTCTCAACAAAGTATGTTTAACTTCAGAGTTTTTTTTTTCAACTTAACCTCCAAAAAATGATTAACCAAAGCTATTGATAGATCGCCGATTTAATCTCTTAACACATTCTTAGATTGAGGCATCATAATTACGATAAAATTTATAAAGAACTCAGATATTTAAAGGATGAGCATGTTATGATGCCATGAAGTTCTCTGACAACCTAAAGATGCAACACATAGTAATCACATATGATACTGAAGGATGGATATAATTACCTTACGTGATTGTCTATGAGCATTGAACTCCTTAATATTGTCTAGAAATGCCTCAAACTGTTCATATGAGAGGCGGTTTCTATGTTGGACAAATACAGAACACCAAAGTCAGATATCATCTGATGAGGACAAGGAATGACAGCCTATGCATGCTGCTACTGACCTTGCCCGGCGAAAGAATTCCTTTCCATCTATTCGGGGAGCTTGCCCTGAAAAAAAAAGTGAATGCATGGAATTCATTGGACAGCATCTGAGTGACTTATGTGGAGCATCATCAAATTACAAGTGAGTAGTAGTTGATGACAATTCCATATGGAACTTCATTAACCTGTTGATGCATGTCTATGCGTAGGAGAGCCTGATGCAGAGTAATGCTGGCTTGACATATACCCTGGGGCCGATGAAGACTGGCCTAACTGAGATCTTGTTGGCGATGTAGTCCCTGATGCTCTTTTAGGTGATGCTGCAACTGATAATCCTCTAGGAGAACCTCTAGTTGATGTTACCGTTGGTGTGGTGGTTGGTGTAAGTCGTGGTGTAATGTAAGGTGAAATTGAAAATTTTTGGGAGACATTTCCTGTATGTGACAGACGTCTTTGTCATCCATCAAAATTAGACAAATCTTAGAAGATAAAGACATTAGAATACCTTCTTCATTGGTATTGTCTGCTGAAGCAGTAAAAAGATTTGGTATTGTATGGTCGACAGATCTCTCATCTTGAGTGTCATGAATTAAGGGAGAAATATTGGTTATTGTTGAATAAAATGATTGTGAAGAAGCAAAAAAAAAAAATCCTTTGACCAGAAAATAATCTTAGCTCTGAACATAAAGTACAGAGGCAGTTTACAGAACTACAACAACTACCTTTCCACCCAGTGATTTCGGATGTAGATAGGTAAAATGTCCCTATATCTGCAGTCCTCGCTTGCTGCCCAATTAAAAATATAAGGGGAAAAGAAGAAAACAATGGAACAAAGCATTCAGCACTCAGTGTACAGGATTCTGCTTGTACATATCTGTTATAAGTTAAAGAAATGGTACTACTCTGACTGATCTTACTGACGAACTATCATCATTCAGTGACTGAATCAGGTGCATCTTAAACGTCTCCAGCTGCAAGAAATCATTAAGTTTCAGCATGTAGAAAAATGCAGAGAGTATCACACACAAAGAAACTCTGATCCAGCTATTTCCTCGAAAGCATGAAAAGGAGAACAATAAATCCTCGTTGGTTTTCATGTCAATAGAATCAGCAGTAAAAACACCAAAAAAGCAATAGCCATGGTTCCTTCCTGCCCATTGCAAGAGGAAATCAGCATCTTCGTAATGCACAAGACTGGAACAGGGTGAGATCAATAGAGAAACGGGGCATTCATGCACCTTCCAGTTGCAAGTTCATATCAGTGCTCGTCAAGAGGGCTTGTCAAAAGAAAATGATGTGGAACAGAACCTATACGCCTTGACCTTTGACAGACTCATACACCATAACTTACGAATTGCAAAGAACTTTTAAAAAAGCTATGGTCCACATTTGGAAAGGTGTTCAGAGGACATCTGGAAGGATCTCGAGATCCTCACCTTGGCCAACTCCCTTCTCAACTTCTTCGTCGTCAACATCAGCGTCTCCCGCTCTTTAGCCAGCTTCACCTACAGAACATGGTGACAAGCAAAAAAAACACCATCCACGATAAATAAACAAACCTGTCAAAGATCGAAATTTTCTTTCCAAAATACGCTGGTAAGAGAGAAGTGGCTATATTACATTATCCTGCAGCGAATCCCTAAGGCGGGCTTCCGCCTCCCGAAACATACCCTCGAGCTGCTCCACCCTTCCCTGCAGCTCGACGACCACTCGATCCTTCTCAGAAGCTTTTTGACGCAGTCGTTCCGTCTCAGCCTCCAGCCTTGACACCCGAGAGGTGATGGCCATCGAGGTGATCTTCCTTGCCAGGTCGAGCTGGTCGTATGGGTCCGTCGGGATCACCGAGAGGATGTCGTCGGGAAGAGAAAATTGGTTGACGTCGTTCGGTGATGTTTCCATGCGCATAGGAGGCAGAAATTCCTTCTTTTGCAAACAAAAAAAATATGAAAAAGGGAAGAAGTCAAGACAGAGAAGCGAGGAGAGGAAGAAGGGACAGAGCTGTTACCGGAGGACGTAAAGATTGGATTTTGATCGCATAGGGCACCTCGACGGGAAGCGATTCCGATGCTTATTGACCTTGGTAGGTTAGAATTGCGACCACGGCAGAGAGATCGGGGGGCGCTGGCGGATGCGAGGCATCAGGCAATGATGAAGCTAAAAGAAAGGAATTTGAAAGACGTAAGCTTTTCTCCGACGTTGTCCCGTGCGCTCTTTTATCGTAGACCCTCCCACATGTAAGATTTGAGATTTTACCTTCCACGAAAGGAAATTGCACCGATACGGATCATTTGAGCGACCAGACGTGACTTCGAGCGAGAGAACGAGGAAAGACGAACATGATAGATACATCCACTGCGACCATGATCCATCATATGGCTATTCAGACAGCTACGGCAGTTGACAATCAACGATCGGCTCTCGTCGTTCTCTCTTTCTTACCTCACAGAGTTAGCAGCGAAATCTCGGAATATCAAAGGTGTGGCTTTTGCTCGGGATTCGGGGGGACGAAGACGGTACATATGCAACACATTGAGCGGCAACCTGATTATATTCGTCGGCTAAAGTAAACAGATACGGCGAAACATGAGCACGATAAATTCTTAATCAGACAATACCGAGGATAGAAAGACGGAGATCCAACAGAATTCGACTGGTTAGCTGTTACAACTTATGCCAGCCAACGAGCTCGACCGGCAGTTAAAAGAAACACTTTTCAAGCCATCGAAAATATGTCAGTAAGACGAAGAAGAATAAAAATACCTAGTACTTTCTTTCGTACGACAAGGATAAAAGATTTTCCACTGAACTTTCTGCTTCTGGTAGACGGTAGACATGTACATTGGTCTAAACTCTAGAGAGTAAACGGGGCAGGGGAAGATATCCAATCCAAGGAAAAGCTGGCATTCATGGACCTTGATTATTAGGATTACAAAAGAATGGTGTTCTCGGCAGAAAGTGGGCATAAAATGTTCGTCGAATTGATAGGATCTGCAGGTAGCCACAGGAACTGTAACTCCTGTAACAGAAGAAAGATGCAAGCAAGACGATTGTCATTTCAGTTCAGGCATGCGATTAACCAAAACTTACAACTAATGAGTATGTATTCGCGTAAGAGAAACCTTGGAGGAGTGTCCAGCATCTCCAGCTTGTTCAGTTCACACAATAAGCGGAACTAGTTCACCGATTGGAAGGAGATACAGGAAGGAATTGTAATGTGATAGCCTCTCTTGCAAGCCGGCAATCATCGATGTTATTACAAATGAATATATGTATTTACATCAGAGAAACCTCCAAGTCAAGAGGAACTGGTTCCTCCATTGGAACATCTTGTAAGACAACAAATGTGCCGTTAGCTTCAACCCATAGCAGCCACTCTAATGCTGATATCCTCTCCAGCCATGACACGTCATGCGTGGATGGTCAGTGATCGGAGTAACTTCAGGTATTTGCTTGCTTTTAAATTTGCTCATCTTTTCATTTCACAGACCGTACTCCAATGTTCCTGACACGAAAACGATACTGAGGTGGCTGTTCTTCCTCGTCTTCCTCCTCTTCACTTGAATCATCTACAACTTTGTCCCAGCGTGAGTAGTCCAAACCAGAATGCCCTTTTGGTTTTGGGATAGCTTCCCATCCTTTGGTAGGCGCAGGGGAACTCTTGATAATCTGAGTTTGGGTAGCTGGGGATTCTTGATTGCTGCTTCGTTGAGCTATTTTTCCTCCAGCATCCTGTACAGTCGCCTTTTCTTCTCTTTCCTCATTTTCTTCTTCAGTGACCAGCGATTCCTCTTCAGATTCAAGTATTGGCGCCAGTGACTTCAGGAGGAAAGCAAAATAGTAGATTAATCAATTAGAAAGCAACAGAAACACCATCAAATTCTTTTAAGGAAAAATAATGCAGTCAAACACCGGAGTACTTGCATCTTTGATGTCTACATCACAGTGATGGTCAATCATTCAGCAACAAAAGAAGTAGAGAGGACAAGAAAGATACCAACTGAGTTTTTAAACGGGCTTGCAAATTCCGATACACATCAGATGATGGATTGAACTCCATAAGCCTGTTTACATCAAACAGTGCTGACTGGTACTCCTTAAGAGTGACTAAGGTTTGCGCGCGCAGCATCAAGGCTCCAGTGTGCTGGTGATCAAGCTCTAGGACTGATGTGCATTCTTCTGCAGCCTAAGATAGTACACAACATCTATCAATATGTGCAAGAATAAAAATTTGTGCATAGCTGTAAATAGTGTGAAATTCACACGAGCAAAAATCTTCAATATATTAAGAGCAGATGTATTCAGATGACGTCACAATATGGGCAGAAGAATTTTTCCAATCTACTTCTCTTTCTGCCTTCAATAACCTCTTCACTCTACAAGAAATGTTGAATCCTTTTCTATCTTGCTTTTTCGAAAATAGTGGCATGAAACCTCTGAACTGTTCCCACAGGCACAGATTTTGTGAACTTAGTTTTCAACCTTTCATTGTTATGAATTCTTTCCTTATTCTTTTCTACAATACTGACATGCTTTATACTACATTAACATTGTGTTGATTGTTGAATCCCAATTCCCGATAATTGGAAAATTTTCATGTTTTCCACCTCTATTTAATGCCAAGCATGAAACTAGCTTGGAGGAATGTTAATGGTTGAGAAAATAATGACCTAATGATTAGGAACCAATCCACAAAAACGTCATCGATTAAAAATTCATCAATATCACTTACTACCTTGTCTGTGTATCTATAAAATATAAGTTTGCATCCCCGTGGATGCAAAGGAAGATTGACTAAATTCTCTGAAAATATAATTCCTGGATACATCCGTATCTTGATTATCTTCGGTTTACAAATTTCAAGCAAACTGTATTGGATCGGATGAAAAAATTTGTAGTTAAATGCAATGGGAGAGAAAATAATGTTTGGTAAGTTTCATAAAATTGGATGAGCTCGGGTATTGCACCATGCAGATGTCCATGTGTACAATATGTAGTAAAAGAAAACTTTTGACAAAACCAAAAGGACCATCCTCTGTTAACGTTGTTAAATGTTAACCTCTGAACCAACTTTTTTACACAAACTGTTTTAGCTAGAGACCATGACAGAAGGGAGCAATTGATTACGATTTCTAAACCATTCCTAGAGTTATTTATTTTATGACATATTAATCAGCAAGATTGCACAAACACATGACATTTTTGACCCTGTACATATGAGAAAAAAACATGAACGTTGAATTCAAGGTTTAACATGTTTAATATTTTAAAATAAAAAATATTTATCCAGATAACTCAAAATTGATGCTCAACGGAGCATAATAGCTCTTTCATCTCATTTTTCTCGTGGTGAGAACATAGCAGCTTTATCAATATTTGCTCTCTGTTCCGGCAACTGTTGATCTTTCATGGCATTTAAGTCATGGTTTACCCCCATCGACTTCTAACCGTCTAGATTACTTTCTTTTCATGAGAGGAAGAGCAACAACATCCGGAATCATATGAAAGGAATCCTGGAACCATTCTTTGACATGAATGCCTGTAGAAGGATTAGACCTACGTATGGAGGAATTACCGCAAACAAATTATTTGGGGGTACACGAGGATTGACGAGTCTATCTGCTAGACAGTATGAAAGAACAGAGACCCGATGAAAGTTCAGAAGCGAGCAACGAACAGAAGAGACTAAAGGCATCAAAAGGGGGAGAAAAATCTTCCAAAAGCCGATGAAAATCGACAGGGAATATTTCGCAAGCCCAGTATTCTCCCTGTATAACGTCGGGTTGACAGCAAAAGTCCTCCAAAAGGATCTAAATGAACTTAGAAAATCCTTCTGAAACCTGCCCGTATAGGGTTATCTTTTCTTGTTGCTCTTCGTCGAATAAAGTTCCCGGTAGGGCTATCTTCTGACGGCGTTCTTGGCTTTAAATTTTCCCCGAGGAGAAAACAGGAGCGGGTCCGGAGGAATCACCTACAAGGGGAGAGAATCATACCCTCTTGAAATCATGGAGCTTGAGGTAGCAGGCAGCACGGTTGCTGTGGAGGGCGATGCGCTGGGCCTTGGCCCTGGCCATCACCAGCGCCTCCGTGTAGAACGCCAGCGCCTCCTGGTGCCGCCCCTCGCGGTACATCTGGTGCGCCTTCTCGATCCTACTCACCGCCGCCGAGTGCGCCGTCGCCGCCATGGCTTCCCGCCTTCGACGGACACAGACGTCGAATCTCTAGATAGTCGCAAGATCCCACCTTTTCCCCGGGAATTTCGCACGGCTCGGGTTACAGATATGGACGGGAACAGATTGGCGGAGAAGGAATGGGATCAAGGGAGGAGTGGAGATTCGGAGCGAACCGGATCGAAGTCGAAGAGGGAGAGCAGAAGTTGTCCTTTCCGGCACCGAGGGGAGCAAGATCGATCATTGCCCCGGGAGTAAGATTTGCTGTCCTGTTGCAGCTGTCTCGTGCTCTCAGCTGATGCAGTGTTTGTTACATGTTTCCAAAAAAAAAAAAATTTTTACACGTTTCATTTCCATGCAATATTGTATTTATTATTTAATAGAGTGTTTTATTGTATTACATTTCTTGAGTTTTATCGTAAAAAAATATTTCTGCAACAAAAATTATCAAACAAAAAGGCGTGTGACAAATAACATGAAACTACGGTTCTTACGTCATTCTTTTGTTGGAACAACAACAAAGTGAGACCTCCTTTTTATTTTCCTGTCATATCCCACCTTATTTTCACATCTTACTACAAATTCACGCCTCTGACTGTCTTTTTCTTTATTTTTAGCATAAATGTTGTGCAATGAAACATGTATACTAGTAACAGTGCCGGTAACAATAATTTGTATCGTATAGATGGATATTGAGAAAACTTGAAAACATTTTTTTATGTAGTAAACGAATATTTATCACCTTTTATGTTTCATATTAATTATTTTAGTTGTGCGAATAAAAAAAAAGCATGATACAGTTGATCTGTATTGAGTTTAAATGAAACTGGGTGGTCTATGACTTCTCATGTGCAAACGTGTATGAACAAAGTATTTAGAGCGTAATTTTTAAGTTGAATTTTTCGAGTGGAACTCTAAATTTAGACGGAGTCAAATATAAATATGTAATGGATATCGGCATAAATAAGAAAAGTTTAGTGGCAGATAAAGAACGGGAATAACTTGGGGATAACCCTAGTTTATTCCCAAAATTTAGGAGATAAATCGGATTTATCCCCAAAATTTTATGGTGCAAAACATGTCCATAAAATTAGCAAAGAAGAAGAAGTGACACGGAATAAATCTAATTATGGGGGTGTTCGTTATTTGCTTTGATGTGGTAGGATTTACTTTGTTTTTTCAAATCACATATTTATATATATATGAGATTAAACCTAATTAACCAAATTGAATGGATCTAGTTTAGACCTGATATTTTTTTGTATGTCTGTGTATAATTTCGTTTGCTTCGTTTCAAATGCTACTTTGTATTACAATATATAGTATATATTTATGCACGGTTAAATTTGTATATTTAGTGTTGCATTAAATGTATGCCGATATTACATTGAAGTTATCTGGTTAGAGTATTATAACTAACGTAATATTGGCATTGACCGGCGTCATATATCAAAAGTATTTTTAATTGTTAATACCCTGTTTCGTGACATTATTAAACATATCTGTCATTGTCAATTTTAAAATTGATATTGATAATAATCAAGTGACATTTGACTAATAGTATCAATTTTGATATCGATATTATAACTTCTAAAAATTTCGATAACAATATTAATATACTATACTCTAACTAAACTGGCCATAATACAAAAGATCTAGTACCATAAACATTATTTGGCACATCTATTACTATCAATTGTAAAATTGATATTAATATTTTTAGACATTGGAGTATCAATACCAAAATTGACACATTGATATTTGTATCACATAATATTCTTTATCTTCAAAACAGGTACTATTATCCAAACATCTCTTATTTATTGTTATCAATAGCAATTTTTAAATCGGCAATGTCCGATAATATAATCAAACAAGACTTAAAAATAACCAACATTCAACTTGGGGTCCTTCGTACCATTGTTCCCAGAAAATTGTTAATTCTGTCAAAACCAAATTGCACATTAAATTAAAGAATTAAAACATTAAATTAAAGAATTATCAACAACATCCGTTAATTATTTTCTTTTTAAATTAAGTTGAAAGAAGTGACCCAACTATAATCAGAGGAGTACCAACGACCATTTCAACGATGTTTGTTTGTTTTATAGATATTTGAAGTGATTTAAAGATGAACAAACTTTTATTATTTTTATGGTCACAAAAGTATTAGAAAAATTTTAATAGATATGGGATACTTTAAGATATCTTAAATACATTGTACATTAAAAATCAAATTCAACTCGGGGACTCGCATAAACTCGGGAACCTAACCCGACTTCACCAGCATCCTCTTCCTCTCCTCCCCCGAAGGAGCTGCCGCACCCAGTGTTTCCTGGTTCGTCTCCTTCGCATCTGAATCGTTAGTAATTTCCATTGTCGTGGTGTGCTAATCTTCACAAGCTTTCTCTCCGTCGGCAACGACGCGACGGTGGCTAGGTCTATCCTGGCTGCTTCCATAGGGAGGAAGGCGAGGTGATGGACTACTGCTACAGCCGGGACTTCCTCTTCTGCGATCTCTGCGGGACACAACTGCGCCTGAGCTCCCCCAAATTCGCCGAATGCCCTCTCTGCCACTTCAGGAGGCCCGCTAAAGGTCTATCTTCCCGACTTCCCCCCTCCCTCCCTCTCTCCGTTGTCCAGTGCGTGTGTTCTATATTTTGTGTGTGGGGTCGGCAACGACAGTAATTTTATATGTATTCGCGTCCTCCAGGGTCGCCACGCTAATGCACTGTTGGCCACAGTGTGATTTTAGTTGCCAATTTGTATTTTATAGTAATGAACGTCGAGGAGAGCGAACTTGCTCTCGCTGCTGCTTTCATTTCTTTGGTACGGTGCAGGCTGAAATTGACATCTCTTGCGCCTCAGGCGTAGCCTTTCTGTCGCAGTTTGGTACCGCTGCACCAGGATATTAAGCTAGATGCTGGATCATGCCTAATAAATTTATTTACCTTGTTGACTAACACACCTTCTTTTCCATTTTAGAGATGGAGGGAAAAGAAACACGGTATACTATCACTGCAGAGGTATGCGCTCAATCTGTTTCATTTATGCATTATGTTTGTACAGCACAACACGTATATACAACTAGTATTTTCTCTGGGTATGTTAGGGTCAAAGCTTTCTGCTGATCTTGTCGGACAAGTTAAGATGTAATATGTGATTACGTAGTCAAACCAACATAAGCTTGAATTCAGACTCGCGGTGGTGGTACAAGTTAATGCATGTTTGGTTAGAGTATCAAAAATGACACTATATGTCTATATCAATTTGATATTGATATTTTTAGAAGATTGATTATCTATATCCAAATTGAGAGATGGACACTTGTATTACATAACATGTTTTCTTTGTAGTACAAGTGTTAAAATTGCTTTTAATTGCCAGACACCTCTTGATGATTTGTATCAATATCAATGTTAAAATTAATAGAGATAAAGGTGTCTAATACTGTTTCCAAACAGGCCAGGTTTTTGTATGTGTTTACATATACAGGAATAGGATGCAGTATGCTTGAATTTAGACTCTTGGCATTAACTAGTCAATCATGATTCGAATCCTTGATGCAAGCAGATCTTGTTTTATGAATGATAATTCTCCTTCATAGGGTGCTTTATGGTTCTAACACACAAAGGAAAGAAGTTCTTTATAGTTTTGATTCAACTATTTTTGGCTACTTGAAACCAGCCAGTTGGATTGACCATATTGTCCGATATGGCTTTCTGTAGAGCCCAGATGCCTGACTAGCTGTTACAGCCCATTTCTCCAACCTCAAGGGACCTTGGGGGCCATATTTAAGGACCAATGGCCTTGCTTTCATCCCATCTTTTTCTCAAGAAATTTTCATCTCTAAGAATTATTTTTCTTTTTTTCTTTACTAAAGTTTATTTAGGGAGATCAAGATCTGCATCTTCCACTTGACTGATTTGTGAGTCTTTCAGGTGAAAAGCCTAACGGTTGTTTTCCTTCTCTCTCTCTCTCTATATATATATATCTGTTGAAGTTCATCTTAATTTTGTGGTAAAAGTTGTCTTTTTTGCCAATTGCTGTTTTAGAGGTTTTTTTTATTTGTACTTCATAGTTTGTAGTTTTGTGTTTTGACTATGAGCAAGTTTTTAAATTGTTGTTTTATCAGCTTTCTATTTTTTCATTTTTCAAAATTGTATTGATTCAGAAAAAAATATCACCAATGGGCCTAGGCCCTGCATTTATCATCAGCCTGCCAACACAACTATTTGGCTAGGCCCCAGCTAATATGGCATCGGTCCTTACAACTTGTTGTTCAGAATGCTAGAAGTCCCCATTTTCTTCTGAAATTTAACCCTATATAGTCATTATTTTTCCTTCATGTATAATCAAGGTTGTTGTAGGCGTATGTTTTCTATTTTTAGGAGAGCGATGAATTTTTTCCCCTTTATGTGACTGTGATGTTGGTGGTTTTTGTTTTTCACATGCTGCTTTTGCATATAATGATATTCTAGTTTTTACAACCAAATCAGTTGGCTGCATTGACAATTATGTTGATCGGCAGTCTTCCCGGTTCCTGAAATGTCACATATTCTGGGATTGTAGTCTTCCCATACATGTCATATATTCTGGGAGTTCTCCCAACTGAGCTTGTATACCTTTAGAGTTCTATTTAACTCAACCCCCAAAAATAGTTAACCGGTCTTGGTAGCAGGTTACTGATTCAACATCTTAAAATATTCTTATATCGGGATACTTTGATCTACCTTTTTCAAAGAATCTATGTCTTTGTCAAGACATCATCATGTATCAAACACCCAAGCTGGTCATGACTTTCCGAGTAGGTCATGGCTCTGATACCATACACAACCTAATCAGCAGATTGTCCCACTAACTAAACTGTCCGTAGTCTTCTAAGAAAGATCATCCATCTTGTTAAACCTCTGGGCTCTTTCTTTCAGTGTTCCTTCACCGTCAGTGAAATGGGGCTCGTAATTCTGTTGTTGTCTCATGGTAGCACCATCCCCTCCACTCTAATAAACCTGCAGGAAATTAGAAGGGAGCTAAACATCGAGCCCTTCGTTCAGATAGGAAAAGTTTCTGCTCAAGAAGAACTCCAAAGGCCAATTGTGAGTGAATGATGGTGGTTTGGCAAAATACGAGCGCAACTCTACGCTATGTCCTGCTTCTTATCGTTTCATATTTTGTCAGGTCAACAAGATATGCCCTAACTGCGGCCACGACGAGCTTGAGTACTACACCAAGCAGGTAATCTAATGACTCATCTTTACAGACTACTTGTTCTTTTCTTTTAATCTTTTGAAGGTAATTATTTCAAACAAAATGGAGAGGTCAATTTTGTGGTGGTTGCCGTCTTTTAAATGGGAAGGCTAACTTTACTTGTTCATTCTTTTTTTTTCTTCTCAAACTGGCAGTTGCGATCGGCTGATGAGGGGGCCACTACTTTTTACGAGTGCAGAAAATGTAAACAGGGTTTCAGAGAACAATGAGTACCTGCGACACATGCAGAAATTTTGGGCTTTTAAGATCTACCGATCGATCCACAGCAAGTGGTAATCTTTTCTTATGAAAGCATCTTCTCCCTAATTAGGGAATTTCATGCCCGTAGCAAGTACTGATATTGTTGTAAGTTGTAACCAGAACAGAAGCTGATGGTTCTTTCAATTTTGTGCTGACTTATGGAGTGTTTGGTTACACGATGAATTGAGTTTTTATTATAGTTTTACGTTTCTGTGACCAAACTTGTTTAAAAGAGGTGTTAGGCAACTACTACAAATTTATTGTTTTAAATAAATTTCTTTCTTGGACAAGGAAAAGGTGACAACCTCTTTTTCTGTGTGCTCCCTACCTCTTTTGGTCAAACATGACAATTTTATGTTATTGGCCGGCCTTCATTTTATTTTAATATAATTTTTCAGGGTGAAAATGTATAAAAAATTATTATGCAACCAAATATCCTATTTATCTTGTTTTTTGTAGAAGGCCACCGATGTCTTCGACATCTTGAACAGCAGGGGTGCGTTTGGTCAGTGTTTACAGAATTTATTTTTTAAAAAGTGAAGGCAGATAAAATCTATTTTACTTTTTTTGCCTCACCGCTCGCATCATTTCACCACCTTCGAAGGTGATAAAATTATTACCTCACTTATAGAATTATTTGGTTAAAGAATAATTTTGAATTGCATAACTGGATAAGTATCAAGAGCGAAAAAAAGATTAAAATGTATTTCCTATTATCGTATAACTTCACTGCAAAATTTTGAATTGCATGTTTTTTATCACTTTATGTGAACGAAATATATCAAAATTGTAAACATGTCTGACACTCACATGATCTTTTTCTTTTTACTAAAAGTATATTATAAGTGAGTACGAAGAAAATATAAAGATGTCTAGATGACATTACTTGTTGAACTGAATCCGATAATATTAAGTAGTTTTACGGTATTTCGTCCGTATTTGAGTTTAAATTCTTTTAAATTCGATTACAGGTTTAATTAAATATTTGCGTGTACATTATCTTTATATACCGGTCGTTCGATCGTTAACTAATTATTGGGAAATACTAAAAAATAGTATGCAAATACACCGTCGATAGTAAAAAATATATATATTTTATTTATACGATAATAGTGCCGTCGTCGGATCAGTGTCCCCCCCATTCGACATCCCTATTCTTCCTGTTCTGGGCATTTCCCTCTCGTTCCGCCAAGCTCGTCTCTTTGAGTGCTCGACGCCTTGCCGCGCTAAGATGCCCCCGGCGCCTCGTGGCGCCCTCCACAACCTCGTCAGCTCGAGCCTCCTCATGCTCACCCCGAAGCACCTCCTTTCCAGGTGCCACCGCGGCCCGAGCACGCCGTTCTTCTGCGGCCAGTATCGCCGTCGTCTCTTACTGCACCCGCTCTCTCCCCGTTTGCTCAACCCTGCGGTCACCAACCTCGCGCCCGGGGCTGCTCAACCGTCGTTGAGGTCGCGTCCCGTGCATACACTGTCTCCAGCGGCGCCGAATGCTGGTAGTTCCTCCGATTGTTAGCCAAGCACATATTGGAACCCTTCCTTCCATCCCAGTTCAAAGTTTTAGAGTGGCATATTCCCTTTTTGGTGTATATATATATTTTATGTTTCCTTGTGACGCACGTATTTTGTTCGTTACTTCTTTACCTCTACCTGGGCAATAGAAGAAGTCAAATATTTTGTTATTTTTTTTAGTTCAATTGGAGACGTCGGAAGAAGACAAATCAAAGGAGAGCCGGCTTGAAATATTGAGGTCTAAGTTGCAGGAACAAGGAATCTCTTTTGGGAGTTGCAAGCCCGGGCAGTACATGCACCTTCTATGTCCAAAGGTACGTTTCTCCTGACGTATGCTTGGTAATGCCTCTTCGACATATCAATTACGTAGAAGGTATTGGTATAACTGGTTCCTAGGAAATTCATTTTCTAATGGAAATGCTTTATATAACTCGTCACCTTTTTAACATTGGAATTTCATCGTCACTTCCGTTTCTGCCAAAAGTGGTACATTTAACATTCAGAAAATGGTTCTCTCTCTCATTGGCATTTCTTAGCTTGCGTAATTGTAGCTCAGATTGCCTATTCAATTTTTACGAAATGATTTCAAAATACTTTGTGATGTCTTATACGTCTTGTATCTCGGGGGAACACACTTATTGCGTAACACATCTGTGAAATGAAAACATGATATATATTTGAAATCCTGAGGGAAATTCCTGGCAAACTCAAGGGGATGGTGTAAATGTTAGTGAAATTTGAGAAGAATTCCATAACAGAATATTTTGGATGTATGCTTCGTAGTCTCTATACTTTCTTGAACATTATGGTATGTCCATTTTCAAACATACAATTACCTATCTATCTTTGTAGTTTGTATGCAATAAACATATATAATTATATAATAGATTAAAATACACTTTGCATGTGTGTATGTGTTGTATGCATACTTTTATGTGTATGTCTATGTTATCAAAGGCACTTTAGGCAACTAACTAGGTGACAAAGTGGCCTTTCTGCTCTAACTCAGGCAAAATCACATACAATGTTATCACTGTCACCATAGCAGGCACCTCATAGCCATGCTAGAGGTTACTGAAGGGAGTGAAAAGCTGGAGGGCTTCACTGGAAGCCGAACAGCCGATGGGTGGTGGAGAGGCTGCTGGTGGGAGGTCGTGGCCCGTGGGTGGGTGGGGGGGAGGGTATTGGGCGGGAGATGGGACCCTTCACCACTCCACAGTCAGGAATTTCTGGGGCAGATATGACTAAATCCATTAATAAGTTCTAATTTGGAATACATGTATTGTATAATGATTACTTTGATATAAATAAATAAGTACTATTTATAAGATATATAAATGTAAAAAATGGCTATAATAATTATTAAATCAAGTAAATGTATATCATATGAAGCTAATTGGAGTATATTTTTACTTAAAATATATATTTTGCATCATAGTATATCTGATATAATATATAAAACAATTACTATTTAAATATAACAGTATAAGTAAAAAATAAGGGGATCTGGATACTTGAACCTGCAAAGGGTCCCATCTTCCTTCCTGTCAACTTTCCTCTGGCAACCTTTCTATCTTTCAATACCATCCTGCTTCTTGCTCTCTCCAGCTACTTCTCCAATGAACTCCTATCTCCTCTTAATCTCTCTTTCTCTTCTCTCCAACTGATCCATCAACCCCCCATTTCCTCCCCTTGTTTGCATCAACCTTCAAGGCAGTCGTGTACGGTGCCTTACGTCTTTGACATCCACACACATAGGCAGACAGATAGACATGCGCGCACACACAGACTCTAACTGCTGTTCTATTCTCTGCATGCAACAGTGTGGTGGAGGAGACTCAAAGGAAAGAAGCTTCTCTCTTTTTATTCGTGAAGATGGGTAAGATATTTCATTTGGTGCATCTTGTGTCTTTACTTGTTGATTTGGTAATGCATCCTCTATCATTTAAGTTGTGTACAGGCAGTTAGCCATGTGGTCATGCTTTAGAGCAAAATGTGGGTGGAGAGGGCACTTGCAGGTAACATTTTGCTAGCTAGAAAAAAATAGTTTTCCAAATCTTGATAACGTTGCGTCCGGCAGATCTGAAAAGATTACAATGTAATCCTATTTCAGGCATCACAAGAAAGCAAGGCCATCCCAAGCCATCGTAGTGGAAAACATGCAAATTATAGAATAATTTCAGAGGAGGAGCTCCAGCTGGAGCCTTTATGCGAAGAGGTAACGGATTCTTATTAACATGGCCTAGGCATCACTAATCATTTTTTATTCTATAGTGTTCTTTAAGCTTGTCAGCTTTAAAAGTGGATTTGCTTGTATATGCTTTTGAAATTTCCATGGTGCCTAAGAAAGGGCCATGAGTTGATTTGTGGAACAAAATAATTCTTCGCAATGTAAAGTTTCTCTTGCAAAAATTAACATACATCAAAAGTAGGTGCAGAGAGCTAACTTACTTCTTAGGGATAATAGTGAAATTTTCTATAAAATGTCACAATTTGTGTTCATATACTTCCTAATTATTAGTTTTATGAATTATATGTTCTTATCTATTTGACTTTATATCTCTGCATTCATATGCAGCCAAAAAGTTGCTTAAGTTCGCCTTCTTTCAGTTGGTGCTTACTAATCATCAGCAACCAGTTGTGTCTTTTCTATTTTTTTTAATTCTGAAACCAACCCTTTGGTTAACATTGCAACTTCCGTTCAAATTACAATCTGTATTCTTCAATGCTTAATATATTTTATTTATATTAAGCGAGGACCAGAATTCTGCACTCATTTTAAATCCACACCCTGTTCTTATAACTCTCTGAACTCTCTAGGAGTTTGTTAAATACTAGAAGTAATTGTTGTAACCAAAAATTTTCAAAAAAAAAAAAGAAAACAAAAGAAATGGCATGCTCGGTCTCCCCGACGATCTGGGTTGTGCACAGCACGTACAGGCACCGTAGACAAGCCCAAAACGATCTCAATTCAGTCCACCTGCAATGCCTATCGACATAGCCCAGAATGGGACTCCAATTGGCCCAATTCGGTCTGCTGAAAGGCCCATTTGCAAGCCATCTCCAAGGCCCACGGGCCTGCTAAAAAATGGGCCGGATAATTCTTCTAAACAGGCCAAGGAATCAGTCCACGGTTCTGCTCCAAATGACCTGGATTTTCTCCCAAATAAACCAAGAAATCAGTCTGTAGATAGGCTCGAAAAAGAAAAGGAAAGAAGGTGTTGATCAAGGCAAGAGATCGGAGCTACGGAGGGAATCGACAGGCTGATTGCGTTCCCGGATATTATGGAGCTCCGAGTCCTACTCAGAGACGGCTAAGGGCAACGGTCGATGAAAAAAATCCCTCATTTTAGCAGGGAGATCGATCTCCTTCCAGGATTATAGGACTAAGTCTATGGCAGGTTCCGAGTCCCTCTCGGACCCGGAACCACTCTCCTAGCAGGAGACGGAGGTGGCCCGAAGCTTATAAAAAGCCTGCCGCAAGTCGCCGCGGGAGAGGGAGGAGAGGCTGTAGAGGGCAGAGCAGCAGAGAGGGAAGAGAAAGGAGAAGTCTACCGGTCCCTTTGGAGTCCTATTGAAGCCGCGCAGTGCTCCCCTTCTTCTTCTTCTTCCTCCGGACGCCGCAAGTCCCTCGGCAGGTTGCCGCAAGTGCCGTAGAAGCCAGAAGCCCCTCCAATCACCGCTGGAGAGGGCTCCTTCCTCCTCCCCTAGGGCCGCCGGCCTCTCCTCCTTCCTCCTCCGGTGCCGTCGCCGTCGAACAACGCCGGAAGCGGCCGCGGAAGCTGTCGCGATGCCGCAGGATGCCGGAGGAAGCCGCGCGGGACTGTAGCAGGGGGAGAAATATGTCTCCCCCAACTATATGCCACCGTGGAAAAAAGTGGGGCCCACCGATGAAGAAAAACGCAAAAAAAAAGAAAAGGAGGCTCAGCCGGGCGAAGCCGGCCGGCCCCCTCCCTCCGCTGAAGGCTGCCGGTCCGGAACAGTGTCCGGCCCGGTCCAAAACAGTGCCGAAGCCCCCTTTGGCCAGAACAGTGCCCTGCGCTGTGCGCAGGGACTTCTTCAACAAAAAAAGAGAGGATCTTTTTAAAATAAACAAAATAGTGGAAAATAAATAAAAAAGATACATCTAATTCAACAAACCGGACTAGTTGGGGGGTCGACTAATCATCCGCCCCTACGTCTCGGCTTAACTTAAAAGAATTCAAAATATGGACTAGTTGGGGGGTCGACTAACCATTCGCCCCTACGTCCTTAAGGTAGACATGCAAATGTCTATAAAAGACCCCAATGTCTTACCAAGTTCACTAAGCTATGCAAGGCTCAAGCATAATCAATATGCTATCATGCCGGTCATATGCTAGTGGAATCATCAAAAAGTGGGGGATGCCCATAAGTCTATCAATACCGGGTACATGTCGCCCATGAAATGACAAGTTCATCAACTCATGAAGGATCCATGAAGGTAGATATGAGTCTATAAAAAACCGGGATGTTCAATCTCAAGACAAGGAGATGAGTCCCCACAAGCCTATTAAAGGCCGGGACATGCTCAATCTCAAATCAGTGAGAGGAATGCCCACAAGTCTATCAAAGACCGGGTGTTTTTCCATCTCAAATTGATCAAGCAAGTTCCATGTTCATCAAGGACTCGAAAAGACCTAAATTGCTGGTCAAGTTGTAAATCATGTCTTATATTGAGGAAACAAGGGAAATTCATGTTCGGTACATAGATCAATGTTACAAAGAGGAGAGACAATCACATGAAATTTCTGGAATGCAAGACAAAAAAAAAAAACTAACAAGCGATTCTGGAAGATTTGAAACCTGTAAAAGACTTTAAAAATCTAAAACCTGTAAGTCTGAAATCTGAATTTTTATACAACCAAATCCCCAAATCACAACACCCTCAAGCAAATCACAAACTTAATTAAATTCATAAACATGAAATCTGGAGAATCTGAATCTGCAATCTTTGAGAAATGCAGAATCTGAACTCTGAAATTTAAAAATCTGAAAATCAATTTAATGTGCAGAATCTGCAACAAATTTGAAATCTGCAAAAATCTGAATTTTGCAAGGAGCCGAAGCCTGTAGGATCTGCAGAATTCCAAATCTGAAAATTTAAAATCAATAGCCTGAAAATCTGCAAATCCAGAAAATTGTAAAATCTGAAATCAGAACCTAAAAAGTCCAGAAGCTGTCATCTGGAAATCTCTGAATATGAAATTGAAACATGCAGGTTTTTAAAATCTGAATGTCACATCCGAAGATAAAATCTGGAATCCAAGTCAACTTGTAAATCTGAGAAATCTGTAAGGCCCAGAATCTGAAATATAAGTCTTCACATAATCAAAGAATTCCGAGCATCACAAATTCACAAATGAATCAAATTTGTAAACAAGCTGAACTTCTGAACCAACTCAAATCTAGCCACCTGTCGAGCTCAAACATGATCAATTCAAAACAGTAAAATCTGTATAGAATCCAAGTCTTAATTAAAGCAGAATCTAAATAAAACATAATTGATCAAATGAACTCATTCCAAACAAACTTAAATCAATTAATCAATTCAAACTCAACCCAAATCAAATAACCAATTTCCAATCTGTATCTTAATCAAATTGAATTCTCCAAATCAAACAAATTCAACCAAACTTGATAATTCAATAAAACAAACTCAAATTAAACCAAATCCAACATAACCCAAAATTTCTCAAATTAAACCCATTCCAGCAAACCATAGTCCATAGGTTAAGCCCAAATCCCATCCATAAACAAACCTGTCTTTAACCCAAATCAAACTTAAATCAATCAACAAATTCAAAATAAACCAAACTTAAATCAATAAACAACTGTTTCAAGCTCAAACCAAATTTAAGTCAACAAACAAATCCAAATTGAATCAAACTTAAAACCAATAAGCAACTCAAAAAAATGAACAAATCAAATTCAACTCAAACTAAATTTAATTCAATCAAATTCAAATCAACCAATTTAATTCAACCAATTAAATTCAACTCAAACTAAATTCAACTCAATCAAAATCAAACCAACAAATTTAATTCAACTCAAATCAATTTAATCAAATTCAAACTAAAATTAAGTGCTTGCATTCCATCAATTTTATGGGATTGTTTGCTCCTATGTCCACATGTGTGAATGTTTATTGTGGATGCATGTTTTCTATTTCAATGGATTGCTATGACGCTTAATCAAGGGTATTTGAGTTATCTCGATGTAATTAACGTCGGATCTTCGCACCATCCGACGGGGAGAGGTCAAAACAAATTTTCAAAGAACCTAACAACCTCAACATATAATTTTGACCCTAACTAGTATTTTTATGGAATACCATCCATTTTCCTAAGAAGTCAATGCTAAGGTCTAATTCAAATCCAAAAGGAAAATGAATTTCCAAAAGAATAAATCTTTTTAGATTTTTGAGGTTACATCTAATCAATCAGGGCCTTGATATTTTTTGCATTCATACCAGCTGACAACCTACTTATTATAAGGTTTAACCAAATATTGCATTTGCCAATCTCTGAATATATGGTCAATGAGAGACTTCGTCTCTTGCCTTCACTAAATAATTATTGAAATAACTGGACATCTTATTTAGATTTCTGATCATTTTTTTTCCACTGCTATTGTAGAATGCAGAAACAGATGATTTATCTGAACTCGCTGATTCATATGCTTTGCATTACTGACAGATGATTTATCATTACTGACACTAATGTGAAATCCCATCCCTGTTTTAGTTAGAAATTAGGAAAAAAAATAAATCTACATCTGTTTGGTGCCTTTGGCCTGATATGGATCTGCTTGGTCCAGAGCTGTTTATTGATCGGTCATGATCCTGATCAGTATCATACATGGACAATCCTGACAGCAATCATCATGCAATTTCTGAGTATCGTGCTGTTGAAACCTCAATAAGTTTCTTTTTTAAAAGAGAAATTTTTCTGTGGAAAAAAGTTTTTTTGTTACAAGGAGACAGAGGAGATGTACGTAGAGCAAATGCAGGTGCAGCTGCTCGAGACTCATTTAATTCACAACAATGCTATTTCTTTGATGAGCAGCCACCACATCATCATATAGAGCTAGATTCTCCAGTATTGGAAGAGCTTCAACAGTTGTAGATTCCACCTACTGAGTTCAGTTATGTGCCACAATCCAATGTCTATGACTTCACTGACATGGTAGATGCATTCTTTTTATATGGATATGCGTCTACATCGACAAGAAGATAGGGGACAATTCAGTCTTGACAGGAGTAGGAGAAAGATGATGAAGACCTATATCATAGATATTAGTGAACATGAGTCATGAGATATATAATTATTAGTATCTTATCATGTTATCATGTTACATGTTATCATTTTATTAGCTTCTTTTTATATTATCATGTTACAATTATTAACATCTTATAATGTATGGATAACACTTTTTTTAAAAATTTTCTAAAGAAAAAAAAAAGGATTGGCCAAAATCAGTTTTCTTCCCAGGAATCGGCCAATTCTAGCCGATCCAATTCTAATCTGATCGGATCGGTGCTGAATGATTCTCATTCCGTTTCTGATTCCAAAATCCTTGTGTACAATAAAATAAAATTATGCCTTCCAAATAATTGTTATTAAAATTAGAATGTTAAGATGTAATGACAATTGTATATAACTTGAAAGAAGAGATATGGAGGTGGTTTGAGAATATTAAAGGTAAGTTTAATGAAGCTCCAGTCAAAAAAATAGAAAATATCAAAATAATAAAAACAAAGAAAGATATGGTAGAACTAATTTATCTTGAAGGAGGGTAATCTAAAATGATTTGGATGGTTTAAATATCTTTGAAAAAGGAACTCAAAACTAGGGGTGTGCACTGTTCGATCTGGTCTGTTTTGGGGCCATTTTTTTCAACATGTCTTGAACCAAGAGCTCAATTCGGGTTCATTCAGTTTCAGACCAAAAATTAATTAAATATTTAAAATAATTAATCATATACATTTATACTCATTGTAAGTTATAATATTATTATATTATAAAATTAATATTTTAGGTTATATCAATAATTAAAATAAATACTATTTTATTATACAAATGGTATAAATATAATTTTATTAATAATATTTATTATTATATATATAATTTTATCTTTAATTGGTTTGGTAGATCCCAAACTAGTTGAACCAAACCAATAGCTCAAACCGAACTGAACCAATCTGGTCGGTTCAGTTTGCTTTGGGGGTTTGAACTGTTTTATGCACACCCGTTTTCAAAACAATGTGAATGGAGAAAATGAATTCATATGGTTGACCTCAAATGATTTGGGATTACGACTCGAGTTAAGTTGAGTTGGGTATCCATTTTTAAGTAGCTGACAAATCATATCCTTTGTTTAAACTTATTATTCGTTCTAAAGTTTGATTTACTTTTCAAATTTTTTCTTTGATTTTTATGTAATATAAAGGGTTCTTACAGATCATGGAGTGGTTCTACGAGAGAATGATAACAGCAAAAACATTGCGCAGGAATGCTGTCATGCAGCGCAAGTACAATAATGAGGTCAAATGTTTGGACTCCATTTCACAGAATCATTGCTCATGCATGCTGTTGTGCTAATTGCTTTCTTGTCAACAGATTGTCATCGCCTTTACTTACAGAAGAAATGGAAAGCTCATCAGTTGCAAGTACCGTGGCAATGACAAAAGATTTTTTCAGGTTTTTTGTGGGTCCAGAAGTATCATATAGAATATGAATAAGTTTGAGGATGCTACAAAAGTTGTTGTTCATGTTATTGCATTATTTCTGTGTTTAATATTAATCTTCAACATTCTTTTTTTATTTGTAGGAAAAGGACACAGAAAAGATATTCTATGGACTTGATGATATAAATCAAGCTTCTGATATTATCATTGTAACACCTCCTTTCTATTTCCTGCAATTTAAACTGTTCATCTCTTTATATCTTTTTAAGGTTTATGATTGTGTTATACGTGTTTTATTTTTTTCACAATAACTACAATTAGGTTGAGGGTGAAATGGATAAACTTGCAATGGAGGAGGCTGGTTTTCGTAATTGTGTAAGTGTACCTGACGGTGCACCTGCTCAAGTATCAAAGAAGTTACCAGAAAAAGAAGAGGTCTGTTTCCGGAAAGCTTAAATATGCAAATTGTCATATCAAGATTTGGTGTCTAAAGATCGGTTGGCTTGGCCATGCTGACATTTAGTTTTAGTTACTAAAATGCATTGAATTTTATTACTACCAAGGCTCAATATTTGATTCAATTTGTTCTACTTTCATTGTCGTCTTCTTTTCCTTATTGGCCGATCCCCACTCACTAGTATGTGATTCGCATTTTGCACTTTGCAGCACCTTTTAAGAAATATTCTTCTTTGGAATGTGCTTTTTCTTGTATGTGGTACCAAACCGTAGTTAAGCCCCTGATTACACCTCTCTTTTTTAGGAATAGAATTAAATTTAATGTAAGTTCATATGGTAGGTGTGAAACCTCGGATTTTTTTTGAAATTTTGTTTTGGAATTTCATTTTCCCGAATTACTTAGGAAAATATGTGATATCCTATTAATATAGCCCAGGTGATATATATAAAAGTATAGAATTGAGGTTATTGGGTTCTTAGAAAATTTGATTTTTGACCTCTCCCCATTGGATGATGTGAATGTCCGATGTTAATTACATCAAGCTGCTTGATGACCCATGATTAACCACCATAGCAATTTGTTTGCTAGAAGATGTACATAAACACACAATTAAATGGGCTCTAGCCCCATGGGCTCGATGAGATGCAACCAATTTTGAATTATGGTTTGGTTGACGTTGAATTTGATTTGGTTTGGTTTTATTTTCAGATTTGATGTTGATTGACTTTTTTAGATTTGAATTTATATTCTGTTTATTTTTCAATTTTAATTGGGTTTAATTGGAATTATTTTATTTCATTTTTGGGATTTAATGAGTAATTTGAAATTAAATTGATTTAAATGTTTCAGATTTTTGTATTATCATTTTCATGATGTGTTGATTTTTGATGTTTCGTTTTGATTTTGATTTTGGTTTGATTTGTTTTAAGCTTTGATTGAATTATACTTAAAGTTAAGAGTTTGGTTTCCATTTTTTCTTGAAATCTGATTTTCTCAATTTTAGATGATTGATTTCAAATGTTTTATTAAGTCTATCTCAGATTGATTAAGTTATTATTTGATTAACGATTTAATTCCATGGCTTAGATATTTCAATCATGATTTTTTCAGATTTAATGACTTATTTTAAGATATTTTTTAGATTTGTTCAAATTTCTTTTATATTTGCTTTATCTTGCTTGTTTTTAGTTCGAGTTTGCATCCCATCGAGTCTATTGAGTTAGCACTCGAATGCCTAAGATCTACATCGGTGTTGATTCGTTTCATTGATGTTCAACTTGAGTACATTGGTGTTCAGCGTGCATGCCATTGACATGAATATGCTGATGTCAGTCCTGGACAAACAGGATGGCAGAATTCCTTCCCTCGGGTTTATCTTCATAAGATCTAAGGAATGGAATTGGCATGACGGCATACGTGCCCCATCCTTGATTGAATGAGATTTACCTCCTTTGTGGACCTAGGCTAGCTGTCCAAGGTGGGGCATCCACATCCAATGGTGGATTAACTCTTTAATTTAATTTTTATTTAGTGTTTTGAATTTAATTAAAGTTCATTTTTATGTCCAAGACCCATTGAGCCGGTTTCATATCATTCACGACCTGGTTGTTCGGCTTCATGTCCTTGTGGGCTCGGCTGACCCGGCTTGTGCTTCCTTGGGTCTAGTTGGCCTATTTGTGTTTTGAACTTCACCTTGTGCTCACTGTTTTGGGTAAGAAATTGAGAGCCCGCCTTAGTAAACTCGGCTTGTCTGGTAGATTCCGAGAATCTCAAAGCGTCGACCCTCACCTTAAGCTCTAACAGGAAGGGAGGAAAAGAGAGATTCAGCTCAGTTTTATGGTCTGAAACAGGTCCTATTTGGAGCTCTTTGGGTTGACCAAGGGGCTGCAGAAAGGGGTGTTTTTGGGACTTTTTTAAGGACTGGTTTTAGGGCTGTCTAGGGAGTAGCACAGGGGCTGGACAGGGATTTGTTTAGGGGGCTGTCATCGGGTCTGTTTGATCTGAATCTGGGGTGACCTGGAGAGGCTGAAGCTGAACATGGTTTGAATGAGGGTCCATATAGGGTCTGGTTTGGGGAGGCTGACCAAGGTCTGTTTGGGCCGGGTTGGGATCATGGAATGCCATCTCGCCGAGATCTCAGTCTCGCCAAGGGGGCCGAGAAACGAGATCGCCGAGATCTCACCCCATGTAGCCTAGTCCGAAAAAAAAATTTCTTCAGGGGGCTTTGCCCCCTTGATACCCCTCCCCCCCATTTATGATAGTGTAAACATATTAATATATCTCACTATCACTTATACTATCACATAAAAAATGTGCTACAAATTTAATACCATATTAGTATTTAAATAAGATTGTATACAAGTTTTAATCTTTTAGAAACACAAAGATCATCTTTTTGGTATTGAGAGTGCTTTGTAATTATTCATTCACACAGTTGATGTATAAATGTGTTATATATTTTCATATAAATTCATTGATGTACTCCTATCTTTATAAGATACTATGTTATGTTTCTAAATATATACATTTTGATCCGATAATCCAAGATCCGATCTCTCAAGATTTTTATGAGATCTTCTTTCTTTCACCCCCCCGAGACGAAGCCGAGATCCGAGATGGCAATCCTTGGTTGGGATACACTTAAGGGTCCAACCAGATGGGTTTTTGTGACCTGTTGAGGGGTCTGTATGGATCAATTAGGATCTGAAATTGGGGTGATTTGGGAGGCCGAGGAAGGGTTGATTAAGGGTCGAACAGGGTCAATTAGGATCTTAAGTGGGGTCTGGTTTTGGAAGGCTGAACAAGGGACGTTTGGACCAGGTTTAGGACACATTTAAGGTATGTTTAGGGGTGCCTACAGTGCTGGAAAACAATGGCCAGGAAGGGTCTGTTTAAGGGTCAGTGGTGACCTGTTTAGGGGTGTGCCAAAAAGAGATCTGTGTTGGGGTCTGATTGCAGGTCGGCAGGGGACTGAATGGGATCTGGTTTTATGACGATGTGAGGTCTGACATGGGCAAACAGGGGCTGACCAAGAGAACCTGTTTTAATGGTCAAACAGGGACTGTTCTGAGGGTGAAAACTGGTCTGGAATGGGCCTGATTTGAGATCAAACAGAAGCTGACCAGGGACTGGTTTGGGGGTCTGGTCAAGGGTCGAATAAGGGCCTGGTCTGGGTCTGTTTTAGAGGGTTCAGCATGGGGTCTGTGTAAGGGGACTGTAGGTCAGACAGGGTCTGTTTTAAGGGGTTAACCAGGTGCTGACCAGGGTCGAATTGGGCTTGAAAGAGGATCAACAAAGGGGGTCAAACTGGGGCTGACCAGGGGGTCGAACAGATGGGCTGAACAAATGGGTTGAAAGGTCTGAAGGGGAGTATTTCGGCTGGGGCATTGAAGAGATTTTGTAGGGGACTTGAAAGAGAATAGAAGGAGAAGGGGAGGTGCAACCAAGGAAGCCTTTTCTCTAACCTTTTCTTCCTTTCCTCTCTTTTTCCTCTTTCCCTTTTTGGTGCGGCAGCTGGACAGGGACTAGAACTTCTCTTTGGGCTTCTTCTTTATCTTCTTCTCCTCTCCTTGGATGGCCAATGAAGGTACGCAGCAGGATGAAGGCTAAGGCAGCCTCCTTTCTTCCTTTCCTCCTCTTTTTCTCTCTCTTCAGTGGCTGGCACCTGATCACGTACGTGGTGGTTTTTGGCCTTTAAAGGATGCTTTTATAAGAGGAGAGAGGCAGGGCAGATCGTAGGAAGCTGTTGGGGCTAGATCTGATCCTCAATGGGTGATAAGATCAATTGGGGAGGAGATAAATCTTATTTTATATTTTATTGCCATTTTCGGAGAGAGTTTTCCTATTTTTTAGGTGATGTACCCCACCCCAACTGACTCCAGCGTAAAGAGATGAGTGTGAGGGGGTGTTTTGGGTATTTTTTTGGGAATTTTATGGAGTATCCACGAATTTCTGGGATTTATCCTCCACTTTTATGGATTTTCCAATAAGAAAATATTCAAAAAGGTCAGAAAAATGTATTTTTAGGTCCAAAAAATATATAATTTTTAGAGAATATTTGATGATATTCAAAAATAATATTGGACATGAAAACTGATTTTTGAACTAATATTGGATTTTTTGGAGAGAGAAAATGATTTTATGGATTTTTTGGAATAAAATTTTGTAAAATATGGAATTTTTAGAAAACTGATTTTAGATTTTTATGAATTTTAAATGAATTTTGGGTGATTGATTGGATTTTCCTTGAATTTTGAATATTTATTCCTATTTTTGGAATGAAAATAGGATATATATATAAATATATTTGACAAGAAGTGAGTCCAATGGGTCAAGATGTTCAACTTGGGCTTGAATTGCAAGAAATTTGAGATTTATGAAAGAATAGTGAGTGGAAATTGAATTTCAATTGAATTTGGGTTATTTAATTGAGATAGGAGAAATATCTCAATAATAAATATCTCCAGAAAATTCTCAATTTTCATTTTTTTGATGTCAACAGTAGGTATCTCATTTGCAGCTAAAACTTCACAAAGTGAAAAGAAGAGAATCTTACATGTTATTAATGTTCTTATAAGTGCTGTTTATTCCACGTTATTTTCATTTCTTTCTTCATTAAAAAAGTCAATATATTTTTATTTTCTAGGCAAATTATACTCTGAAATTCTGTTTCATGTCAAGGCTGCCAACATGACTGATAGGGCGCTTTTTTCTTTGGACAAAGAATGTATAATCTACTGGTGCCTTTAGGCCGTACATGTTTTCTTCAATATCCTTGTTAAAAAAATCGTGGTTTCATGCCATTGTGGTGATTGATGTTATGTTTCCAGTGAGACTCAAGTAGATGCAACAGCGAAATGCTGAAGCATTTGTGGCATGATTTTGTCACCTTTTAAATTCAAGAACATCTACCTGGCCATTCAGTCTGCAAAACCTCATTTGGCATTTTGTTTTTCTCTGGTACATAGACTCAAGGCTTAATATTACTATCGATTCTGTTTATGCTTGTTGTTTCTGTCAGTTCAATTGTGTTTATTCTCTATTATTTTTTTTCCAACACAGTTTCTTTTACATCAGAGGGTTTACCCTTTTTATACATTTAAAGGCATTTACGAATGACCACCTGAAGCATCTCATGGGGTTTCTTTTTTTGACTTGGTGTGTGACAAGGCTGCATTATTACTTTGAGTGTAGGACACAAAATACCAGTATCTTTGGAATTGCAAAGACTATTTGGACAAGGTATTATTTATCACATAATATATGGATGCTTGTCTTTATAGCAGTTTCTTGTTCATCTTTCAGCTTATTGCAATAAACTTATACTCTTCCATCTCTCTCAGGCTTCCCGTATCATACTTGCAACAGATGCTGATGTTCCTGGTAAAGCATTAGCTGAAGAGATCGCACGACGCATTGGCAAAGAGAGGTACTTTCGGTTTTTTTAGTTGATAATTATTATTGTTTAAGATATACCAACCTTTTGGATCTTTACACAAATATTGTCAAAGAGTAGTTCTACTTGAATCCGGGTGAACATTTTATTGGAAAAGCCTGCCTATAATTTCTCGACTTTTCTTCTTTCAGGTGTTGGAGAGTTACCTGGCCTATGAAAAATGCAGTTGAAGTCTGCAAAGATGCAAATGAGGTACCTTCTCTCTTCACGTTGTTTCAACTTTCAATTATTGAGTCAAGTATGCATCCAGTCATTCCCTGTGGTTAAATTTCTAGTTGAACTGGGACTTGGGCTGGAGCAGGCTGATTAATTGAAGATTCCCATCTCTTTGACATATCTATCATATGATAACTAATGGAACTGATGTATCAAGTGTTTATTAGGATATGGACAAAGTTACGGGTTAGACTATGCCCTACGATCTAACTGTGGTTAACTTGACGAATATATTATGATATACACTTTGGATTGACTGAATTATATGTTCTGTCCATGAAGGATATGAAGACACCTGGACTGGTCAGACTGGATCAGCTGGGTGATAGCAACTAGCAAGTGCACATCAGTCACAAGGGTTTCTGTACCCATTGGTCAAATCCTTCGGTCCAATATACTATATGGCTTCTTATATTAGTGAAGTGACCTTTTTGATTACTGATATCAACAGGATTAAATTTTTTACTTAATAATACGAGCTTTTGTTTTTTGTGTCTGAATTTTCCTTTTGATTTTTGTGGAAATCCTTTTCATGCATCATTTCTTTTTCTACTTCACATTTTAGGTTCTTATGTTCCTGGGACCAGATCAATTGAGGAGAGTGATCGAGGATGCTGAACTTTATCCAATTAGGGGTCTTTTCAGGTTCAGTGACTACTTTCACGAGATTGATTCTTATTACCAGCTAAGTCAAAGTGATGAACCTGGTGTCACTACTGGGTGGAGCAGTTTGGATGAACTTTACAAGGTATGCATGATTTACTTGTTTTAGTAACTTTTTAAAAATGCCCCCAAAAAAACAGTGGGGACAATTCGTTGAAATTGAGAACAGAGGTACAAGATACAACCTCTATTAAGGGGATAGAGGCAAACCTAGGATACAAAAGAGACATAATAAAAATCAAGAACCGCCCTAGCACCTGACCTGGGAAGAACTGAAAGAAGACAGAAACTCAAAAAGCAATCCCTGCCCTTAACCGATGAACTAAGAGCCACACCACATCAATGTCTTATTCTTGTTTGAAGAATTCAATCTCTGGAACAATCTTAGGACGAGTCTTTTTCAGATTTATAGTACTAGTTATTTGGTTGGGTTCTTAGGATTTCTGGTACATAAGTTATTCAGCTTAGCAAGTAAGTTGCTTGTTACACTACATGCTAAAAAATTTTGTTGCAAGGGGCATTATCCTGTATGTAAGAATGCTCTCAAATGTGGACTCCATATGAATAGAAGGGAATAGTTCTTATTGATAGTAAATATGTGATGGCTTTTCATCAGGATCATTAATCTTTTTTTGAGGGTTTTGTTGGCACTCATAAATGTTTGTATGGTAGCTTGTAAGATGTGGTAAGTCGACAGTGTCAAAGTATGGTGCCTCAAGTAACTTTTTGCATTCCTTATCTCACACTTTATTTGCAGATTATGGAATTCCATTCTACCATTAACATGTCATAATCATATTTTAGATAAACTTGTATACCATGGATATTTGGAACTAAATTCTTTTTCTATGGTGTTCAACGCAGGTTGTCCCAGGGGAGCTGACTGTTGTAACAGGTGTTCCAAATTCTGGAAAAAGTGAATGGATTGATGCCTTATTGTGCAATCTTAATAGAACCACCGGTTGGAAGTTTGCACTTTGCTCAATGGAGAACAAGGCAGGATATCTGTCAACTTAACATTTGAACTTCTGTCTTTTTTATGGGGTGGGCAAGGCTGTTCTCTGTTTTTGTGATTGGACGGTATTACCTTTTTCTTGAATTGTAGGAGCAAGTTTTCTTATGTGACAATTATTGTTTAAACTTTAAACTCTTCCCTGATTCGTAATGAGCCCTTGATTGTTGACCATCGTATTCATGAATCATTCTCTTCGTTATTGCCTGAAATTAACAGCACAAATTGTCACCTTTAATTAAAACAAAGGTGATTGGTCTCTTTTGCTGCAATCTATGGGAACAGGTTCTCGTTGTTTGCAGGATTGGTCCCCAGGAACAGGGTTTTATTCATGATTCATCATACTAAGAAAGAAAGAAAATCTACATAGCCTTTTCCACAAGAAGTTGGTAATTTTGATATTCTAGATTTTAGGATGTTATGGCGACAGTAATAGAAGAAATTTCCAAAGCCGCACCTGATAGGAATCGTCTCTATCTTTGCTTCCAAAAAGCCACATAACACTTGGTATGCTTTTGTCTTACACTTGTTAGGTCCATGAACATGCAAGAAAACTGCTAGAGAAGCACATTAAGAAGCCTTTTTTTGATGCTAGGTAATCTTTCATTTCCATTATTTTCTATAATGGTTACTGCTTATTACTCCATATCTTTATTTAGTTACATTCATCTGTCATATATACCAAGTGCCGTGATTATGTTACTTTCGTCCAATCACTAGGGTGTGACCATAGTTTTTTAGGCGATCAAAGCATCCAAGGTGGAGTACCACCTTGCTGCTTAGGAGATATGGTGAGATGCTAAGCCATTCTTTTTATAGTAAAATTGATTGTCAATATGTGAGCCAATTAATGATATAATGATCATAGTTAAATAGGATAAATAGTATTAAAGCCTAATTATAATTGCTCAATTACCCTTTTGAGTTAACCCTTTTCGGGCTATTTAGATTGATTATGATGATTGTGAGCATCTAAACTTGGTTGTGTTCTCGCATACAATGGCCCTCTCACTTTGGGAGACCATTTTTCGGACATGCTTCTATTATGATGAAACCTCAAACTTTAAACACATTCGTTATTTTGAAATTCATTTTTTGATGTTAACATCGACCACTATGAAAGTGAAACTATGTGATGTTCTATGGGAGTACTAGTTAATTTGGGTGATACGCATAAAATAGGTGTTGAGACTTTTAGTTTCTTTGAAAATTTTATTTAACTTCTCTCTATCGGATGATGCGAAGATCTGATGTTAATTACATTGAGAATACTTTAATATCCTTTATTAAACATCATAACAATTCATGAATAGAAGGTTTGCATCTACAAAATAAACACATGAAAGCAACGGCCCATGAACTCGGGAAAATGCAAGCACCTTAGTGTTTTAAACTTTTAATTTTGGCTTGATTTGAGTTGACTTAGATGTTTTAATTTGTGGTGACTTAATGTCTTTACCTTTGACATTATTTATTTATTTTGGATATTGATTTGATTTGTTTTTACTAAGACTTAATGTCTTTTTAATAATACATATATCTAATATAAATAGTTGTAATAAATTTAAAAAGGTACTTGTAATATTGAAATAAATATATTATTTTGTTAAATATATATTGTAGCCGTCAATAGATGATGTTAAAATAATAAAAGATGGCTAATAACAAACATAGTATCATAACAATTAACAAGAGTAGAGTATAAATCAAATATAACATAGCATAGCAACTTAATGAGAGTAGAAATAAATAACAAAAGAAGACAAATATCATAATTAAGTTAAGAAATAGATCATGTTTGACCAAATTTGTTTGATTTTGGTGAGCGAGGTTTTTCGGGGTGAGGCGAGGTGAGGCGTTTTGTCAGTGCCTCTCTAGCCTTAACTGCCTAGGCGGTTGAGGCGAGTGCCTCGGATAACTATGGGTAGGGTTTTCCTCATTTATCCAAAAATAACTTCTTCGCATTTAACATGAGGTAATTTTTGGATCTTGTTCGATTTTGTCGGCATTTCGTCTTTACTGAACCGAAGTTTCTTTTTGATTTTCGAAAATAACTTGTTCGCACTTTAAATGAGGTAATTTTTGTATCATGTTCGATTTTGTCGACATTTCGGTTTTACCGAACTAGGTTTTCTTTCTGACTTCCGAAGTAGTTTGAGTTCGTATTTTAAATGCATGCTACTCAGTCCTGTTTGGTATTGCTAACATTTTGGCTTTACCGAACCGGGTTTCTCTTTCTGATTTCCGAATTAGCTTGAGTTCCTGATGCGGGACAAACCGGCTAGACCGGGTTAAACCGACTGAAAACGAAATAAACCGGCGCTAACCGCCCTAAACGGACCTAAACGAACCCAAAATAGGCCTAAACCGGCCCGAACCGGTCGAAATAGGCCTGAACCGGGCCCAAAACGGTCTGGACCGGCTCAGGATGAGGTGAACCGGCCTGAACCAGCCGGTTCAGGCGCTGAACCGGGGTGAACCGGGTCAGAACCCGGTCGAACCGGCCGACCGGCCGGTCTGTGCCGCGAACCGGCCGGTCGCGAGCAGCGGTGGGCGAACCGCCCGCGGTTGATCGCGCGGCCGCGCGAGTAACCCTGGGGGGGGTCGTGGCATCGTCTGGATTCTCCCGAACGGGTCGCGTGGCCGGTCTCCCGCCGTCGCCTGCCGTCGCCGTGGCGACATCTCCGGGCGCCCACGCGGGCGCGAGCCACGACAAAAAGCGACGCGGCCGGGTGGCGTCCGCAGCATCGTCGTCTTCGTCCGAACGGGTCCCCGCGGTGGAGCAGAGGCCGTCGTCCTCGCGGGGGCTTCGCGTCGCTGTTGTCCGGACGATCTGCTTGCGCAGGTGGAGCAGAGGAGCAGGGGAACAGGAGCCGGAACCTTCATTGTCATCGCCATCGTCTTTGCCGTGGGAGGGGCCGCACGGGAGGAACACCGCATGGGAAGGAGGCAGAACCGGGGATCGCCGGACTGCCTCCTCCCGCTTCTTCTTCTCCTCTCGTCGACCTCGCGCCACAGAGCCGGTGGAAACCGGCTCCAGTCCGCCATGGCTGGAGAAAGGAAGTGCCGAAGGAGAGGCGGGAGCAGGGTACTAGGGGAAGAAGCCGCACGGGAAGGTAGCGCCGGGGATCGCCGTCGCTCTTCCCTCCCGAAACCTCTTCGCCTTCAACTTCTTCTCCTTCCCTCGCTTCGTCTGCTCTAAGATCTTCATCGGGGGGTGTTGATGCCGAACGCAGCTGTCGATGACGCAGAACCGTGAAGGGGAGGAAGGGAAGAATGGCACGGAGGCCAGAGGATGAGGAGGAGAGGAGGGGAACGGCCACCTGCCGGAGGGTGGAGAAAGAAAGAGGATATCGCCTGGAGGGGGGGTGGAGAGGAAGGAGATGGGGCAGAGCCCCTGCTCGGGACACCAGGCCGCAGGCCTTTCCAAAAATTCCAGTCACTGTATTTCCCATCGATGGAGCTCCTCCTCTTATAAAGAGGGGTTCGATTACAAGACTGGACAGACTTAAAAAATATTTACAGACATGTCCAATTCAGGACTTGAAGAAAATCTCTAAAAGACTTCTTAGGGACGTAAAAATGACATTGGCCAGAAAATAAACCTAAAAATGACAAATCAAATATTTACATATTTTTGTCCCCATCACTCGTGTTGATGAAGTGCATGGTGGTTGATGGCTATCGAGGGGAAGATGCCAGGGAGGGGAAGGCGCACGAAGATGGGGTGGGGACAGGGGGGAATGATGGCTGCGTGTGTGTGCCCAAGGAAGAAGGGTCACGGTAGTGACATAAGGTCGGAAGGGTGGTGCACGAAGGACGGTGGGCTCGCACAGCTTAGAGGAGGCTGATGTGTCGTTGAAGGGGCTATGGTGTCTTCCACGGGTGCGGGCTAGTGCGTGGTAGCGGAACAAGTCAAGAGGGGGTTCGGAGGAGGATAGTGTTGCAGAGGTGCTCCATCCAGTGCTGTCGGAGAGGGAGGTCTTTGTCGATGCTAGGGTTGTCGTGATCCCCGAGTTGTTGGATCACTTCAGTTGTGAGCAATGCTTCCAAGCACTGATCGGGAATTGCCGGAGGATGGTCAGGGAGGAGGAGCCAACGGGATTGATGACCCGTAGAGGAACCTATAGCCATGAAGGTGGGGAGGGGAAGGGTGAAGTGCACGGAGGCTGAAGGGATGGAGGGGAGAAGAATGCTGGAGCTGGTCTCTTGCCGGGGGTGGATTGGACGTGGGCCTCTTGCCAGGGGTGAGGAGGAGGACCTCCATTGGGAGGGGGTGAGAACCTATGGGGCAGAGCCCCCTACACAGGAACAGGCCGATGGTGTTCCAAAAATTCAAGTCTTCTAGATTGATTCCTTCAATCGTTGGGTGCCTCCTTTTATAAGAGAGTCACATTACAAAAGAACCACTTGAAGCAAATATTCATAGACATGTCCTCTTAGGGACTCAAGTGTAAGAACATGCTTTAAAATGTATAATTATTACAAATGAGGCCTTTGAATTGGTTCCCATCACTATCATGCTAGAGTTAGCACCTTTCGTGCTGACCCATTTACAACTTTGCCTTTAAGCTGAGCAGCTCTTTCTTGTAATGCCATGATGAGTAAATGATTGAAAAATTGGGAGAGGAAGATGACAATTTCCTGGCCTTGATGGTATATTTTTCAGGGTATCAGTTAGACCCCAAACTGTACGGTGAAGAGAGATTCAACTAAGTTACCTTCCAACTGCAAAATGCTCTAAGAATATTCCCTTGCGCTGAGATTTTTAGGCACCCAATTTTTTTTTAGTGAAGCAGGTTAACGTTAAATGAGCGAAGAGTATGAAAACTTGTGTTTTGATTTACTTCATGACATTTTAAACCAGCATATTTTATTATCGAGCATGCTTTATCATTCAACTGCATAATTTTCAGAAGGATGTATCCTGTACTTCTGGTCCTTGCAGAAGTGGCCGACATTTAACAAATGGCATGTTCGTCATTTTTTTGGTTTCTCAGATATGGAGGGTCGATGGATCGCATGAGTGTTGAAGAATTGGAGCAAGGCAAGGAATGGCTGGATAACACGTTCCATTTGATCCGGCAAGACTTGCTTTTGAAATTTTTGGCTCAAATGGTTCTGTGAATATTAGTTTCTTGATTAGCATGCCAAGTTTTAGTGTAATGTTTTTTTCCTTGTGTTGTGTGTTTATCCACAGTAATGCCATGTTGTCATGTTCTGATTGCATCATTAAAAAATAGGTGTGAGGATGATTGCCTCCCTTCCGTTAGGTGGGTGCTCAATCTTGCCAAAGCTGCTGTTTTGAGGCATGGGATTAAAGGTCTTGTCATTGATCCATACAACGAATTGGATCATCAACGCCCTTCTAATCAGTCAGTCTTCTATCACCAAGGATCTAGTTTGAGGTTCACCTTCACCATGAAGTTCCTGACTTTTTTTCTGATTAATGCAACTTGCTGTTCTGACTTGTCTAATTTTGTCATTGACATTTCTCGATCCTCTATTCCTTGTGAACATGGATTTTTGCAGGATAAGCTCTCTGGAACTCGAAGAAAAGGAACCTACACGATGTGGGCAATTAGTTCTAGAAAATAAAAAAGGTCAAAGCCCTAGCTGATCTGGAGGAGATAACTCAGCCATATCTAGCTTACAAGCAAATGAAACCAAAATCTAACTTATCCATCAACCAAAGTGCAGAGAGGATAAAGTATGGATTGTAAAATCGGCTGATCTGGCTATGCCAATCCAATCCTAAGGGAGGAGCCCATTCAGACCATAGAGTTCCCTCAAATTGGTTTGGAGTGGCTGGATGGGAGTCATATTGGCCTGGATTGTCCGATAAGGGACCCATCCCTGTAACAGAGTGGCAGCTCTCATCAGGTCTGTGGACCTGAAACAAATCTCCTTTTTCTACCTAGGGAGGCATAGGGTGGTGACAGCTGCCCTTTCACTGCCGAGAGGCAGTGAATTCACCAAATTTGGGCTGCCCCTTCACTGGGCAATGGTCTGGAATGTTTTTCTTGTTTTCTAATTCTTTTTATTTTGGGAAGAACCAGTCCAAGCTGGCTTCACTTGGATGGGCTGAGCTGGCTGATACAATCCTGATCACAATTGGGATCAGCCAGGGCCACTCTTGACCCCAATCCCAATTCAGAGTTCTTGGAACTAAGGTACTATTGAAAGTTTATGGCCCATTTTTGATGAAATAATCTTTTACAAAATTGGTGTCAGGACCGCTTAAACTGATGCAGGAAGTTTCTCTCTCTTGTATGCTTTCAAATAATCTTCATCTATGTTATCAGAGGCGATTGTCTTACGAGGTGATTGGCTTACTCACCTAGGCAAAAACGCAAGGCAAGGTGGGTATAAAATGCCTTGCTTTGACCCATATCACCTAAGCAATCGACCCCAACCCCTCCGTCAAGTGGACAAGGCAGCTGTTTCAGCGGCCTCTAGTGCCTTAAACACCTCATAAAGAGGCTTAGGGACTCGCTGGAGGTCTAATACACCCTCCGGTGGCTGCCTGTGGCCATATGGATCATCGGAGGACCCCTTTACTTGTCTCTCCTGCCCGGTAAGAGAGATGATGCCTCCAATGAGTGCTCTGACCTCCGATGAGCCCTCCATAGCTCTCGTTCACCTCAACCGCTTAAGGTGGTCGTTTAGGGTGCTTGAGGTGAGGTGACCCCTCCCTTGCCTCAAGTGCCTTATTCCTTTGACTACGTTTTTTCATCTTGTGGTTGTGGTTCACTGGGAAGAAGTCACCAAGGAAACTGGACAACTCATAAATATCATGTTCAGCCTGGAGCCAGGTTGGTTTGAAAATTATGTCAAACTATCAGCACTAGCACATCGGATGGTTCTCCAAACTCTTGTTTACTTCATCAGCTATAGAAGACAAAGCACAAGGTGGACGAGGCACTTCCTAACAAAAATTAGGACCATGATTAATCAATATTGGAGCAATATCTTTTTCTTAAACATTTATTTTCAGGTTGTAATATTTAAAGTCTTTACAAAAGAAACCTGCTCATAAGCATAATATGCTCCAAGTAACTGGTTCAAGTGATACAGCGATAGGACTCTGGTTCATGCCCACTACCCAGATATAATGGATTCCATGTAGTGGGTTCACGTCTGAATGTTTGGTTGCTTGACTCTGCGTTGGTAGCAGGTGCCAAGGAGCCGCTTAAGGTTATTGCCTTTATGCCGTTGAGATCATTTGTGTGATACCGTAGAGGAGGGTGATTCATGATTCTCTGTGTTCCCAACATGCCTGAAAGGGAATTAGTTCTGCTTTAATTTTATAGTCTTCTATCTGATAACCATCAATATTTAATACCTGCTTGGTGTAGGAAGTACAAGTAGTCTTGGTTAACTATTTGGCATCTATATCATGCTTTGATTGTGAAGCAGGACAGAAACAGAATATGTAAGTCAGATGCTTACTAAGATCAAACGTTTTGCACAACATCATTCATGCCATGTATGGTTTGTTGCACATCCAAGACAGGTACATGGATATTATGACGTCTATGTCTTCCACTTCCTAAGCCGTCTTCATGATTCAGAAGCATCTGATTATTTTATGATTGCTTATTTTTTCAGCTCCAGAACTGGAATGGTGGTCCTCCTCATATGTACGACATTAGTGGAAGTGCTCATTTCATAAACAAGTGTGACAATGGTATTGTGGTTCATCGCAACCGGGATAAGAATTTGGGGCCTCTCGATCTTGTGCAGGTCATATTTAAAAACTGATTAAGCATTATGTCTGTCGGGATGAGTTCTAGACCTTACATCGAACGTTCATCTGCAGATTTGTGTCCGGAAAGTACGAAACAAGGTTGCAGGCAGACTGGGGGACGCCTTTTTATCATATGATAGGTTGAAATCCCGAAGCTTGCTCATATTCGTCAGTCACTTTCTTATGTCTCGGTGGTAGTGTAGATAATTGAACTTCCACCATTATTAATCTCATGCAGGGCAACAGGAATATACAGTGATTATGATGGATATGTAGAGCCGGAAAGATAAAACACTTCCATTTTTCACCATATATAATGATTTGGAGCTGCCCAGTAAAAGTACATATCTGAGGAAACATGGTTACCTCTTGTCAATTTTGATCTCCTGGCGAGTGGTAGAGCATTCCTCAGAGTATGTATATCAGCAGGGTTTCAGCACATGCTTCTTGGATCATGGGTGATTCAACAGCAGTTCCTTACTGTTTTCCTGATGTGCTACCAGTTACCATCATGCACCACTGTCTTCTCTGCTCTTCTTCTCCCTGGAATCTTCTATGCTGCAAGATGATGCTTTTGTAAATATAGGTGCCTCGAACCGTCGCTTCCTTTTTCCTTGCCTGTGTAGAAGGTTTCCCATCGTGTGCGAGTGTGAACTGTTGTTGGGAGGTGACATTTCAGTGATTCTGAAAGTGGTGAGAACTGTTGCCCGCTGCTCATTATTTTTTCTCGTCATAAAAATTTATTCATTTGACTCTTGTCTATGAAATATACTTCGGTAACTGCTTGCTTCCGTCGACGTTTCTCTGCGCTGTTTAATCAAGTTAATTGTTGCTGCAGTATATAGATCGTATTGTGCATTTCTGCGCGCGTAAAATGCAGTGTGGTTCTTGTGCTGCAGTGTAAATTCGCACACGATATTGCTGTGAATTTTCACACAATAGTGTACATCTATATATTAAGTATATATATAAATATTATGTTGTAATCGGCTTCTGGAGATGTAGTATTGGTGGAGGAGGTGTTATATCATTTACACACTATATATAATGGAGATGTAGTATTAGAAGTAGTGTTAACCAGATGTTCCCGTGCGGTATGCCTTGGTTCGCCGGGTCGGCGACCCGGTTGCCCGACCCTGCCGGTTTCCGGGCCGACCGGCCCGGAAACGACCCCACCGGGCCGACTCCAAGCCGGTCCGACGGGGGGTTGCGCGACCCAGCTTTAGGTCGCGCAACCCGGCGACCTAGTCGGCCGGGTCGCCCGACCCCGGGGCGACCCGGCCTAGATCAAATTTTTTATATTATTATTATATACTTAAAATTTTTTCTTCTCCTTCCCCGTTACCACCATTAAAAAAAATTTTCTTCGGGGGACGTTGCCCCCTTGATACCCCCCACAAGGGGCGCTGCCCTCTTGACCTCCGCGACCTAACCGCGCAGGTCGATCCTCGACTACTCTGTCCCGCATTTAATAATAGTATAACAATAATTCACTATCATTTATACCATCACATATATATAATATTTATAATCATAAATGTGTTATATACTTACATTTTATAAAGATCTATTTTAACTCTATTTTCTTTCACACACATATCAAATTTGTCAAGAATAATTATTTTTTGAGTGTTCCATTTATTGATGGTACAATAATATTTTACTATTATTTATATTATTACGTATAGTTAAAATTTATAATTATAAATATACGATACATTTTAAATTTTATAAAATTATTTGTTAAGTATCTTTACCTTCTCACTTAAGATTAACTCTTTCCCAACATATATTAATACAACATAATCACAAAAAAAATCATATTCACTCGTATACATAGATAAACACTCATATTCAATTCTAATATAAAAAAATATAATTATATTTATGTATATATTTTATGTATACATAAATATATGACATAAAAATTATTGTTTCTATTTATTTTTTATTTTTATATAATTTTTTATAATAAAATAAATAAAATCCGACCCCGTCCGACCCGGGGTCGCGACCCCGTCCGACTAGGTCAGATTTGGGGCCGACTGACCCCGGGCCAACCCCCGACCCTGCCTTCCTTGCGGCATACTGTTAACTATTCCTATTGGGTGTTTGGTTGCATCACAAAATAAAATTTTAGGGATATTTATATCTAATTAAGTGTTTGAAATTATATGTATTTTATGTGCCCGATTTCTTACAATATTTTTTGATTTTTTAGAATTTAATTTAGTTTTATCATTGTCACATATTTTAATTCTATTAAAATTTATTGTTAACTTTAATGTGAATGTAATAACTAGGGAGCTGCAAACGAGGAATGTAACAAAGTTGTGATAGGGAAAATTTTGTTGTGGTAGAAAAGTTAAACATAATGTAAAAGTTGTAATTATTACGTAAAACATTGGAAATAAAATGTTTAGCAAAATATATATGATTTTAGAAAACATCATAATATAGTTTAAAACAAATATTATAATGTGAAAAAATGTTCAATTACAACATGAAGTTCAAAAATATCTTCTTCTGAATAAGTTGGAACAAAATATCAAACACAAAATAACATCACATTTGAAGTTAAATTCAACCAACAAAATTTGGAATGATAAATAAATAAGCTCCGATGTTAATTTCAATTTCTTCTTAATCTTAACTTCATCTTTATAGAATCATGTTCTTCAATCAAGTTAGGAAATACATTAAGCTTCTAAATATCAATTGATTTTTTAACTTATCTTATTCTTTTGTTACTAACTTTTTTCATGTGATTATTCATTCTTGCATAAATCAAATCTACTAGTCATTTAGAGTATACACAATTTCACTTTTTCATATCAAGCCATCTTAAATGCACTCCAATTTCTCTCACGTCTTGAAGCACTTCGAAGGTTGGCCAAACATCTTAATTGTCAATTTTTGTAAAATTAAAACTTCATTGCTCTATTGGTTCCACCAAATATTTGAAACAAATATATGCATATATATATGTAATGTACCAACCATTCACGTGATAAAAATAGGCAAAGAGTGATACTTATAAGGGTGAGATACAAGTAACCAATGATCCAAATATCATTTCTTCCAAAGAGTGGTATTCTCTTATCTATTTTATTATATTTTGTCTATCAATCTCATTAGGTACCATTTTTGAAATAACTATTTAAAGATTATTTTTTATTTCAAAATCAATTCTTACATATCCATTATAGTGTAAATGAGGATTCAAATAAGCAACGACAACATGTAAAGAGCTATGCATTGACTTTCTCCATCTATTTTCAATAATCTTCAAAAAAGATGAATACTTTTGAACAACATCTTTGAAAACATATTTGATTTTTTTTATTTTACCATAGACATAACCCAATATTTACAACCCCATACCCAACACTTTGAATAGAGGTCCAATTGCATAAAGCAATTCTTTTCCACATTCCTAAAATGCATTACCTTGAATCACATTCTTCACTTTTCTTCATACGGTGAAACTCTCCACTCTCTGGAAGTAACAATAAAATTTAATGCATCTTATATTTTTATTATCGAATGCAATCATAAGAAATTAGAAGCAAACCTTGTACCACATGATTTTTTTACTTCTTGATCACGTGTGAACTTTCTCATCAAGTCCAAGACATGTTGATTTTTATACATAAACTTCACAATATTTCTTGCATCATCTAAAATTGGCTTCAAGAACTCAAGAGTATCAATCTATTTCAACATTAAGTTAAGACAATGAAATGCACAATTCACCTTTAAAATTCGAGAATACATCACTCAATCAAATGTCCAACTTAAAGATAGATGTATTTTATGAAATAAATTGGACTACATTCTCTAGACCAATCTCATCAATTGTAAACGATAGAAAGTTCGTTATGAAATTTGCATATTTTTTTCGTAACAACTATGATTTTAAGAAAGCAAACATCTTTTAAAGAACATGCAAGTAAATTGATGTGTGGATTTTTTTTCTGCTGTGTCCATGAATCTAATATAAGAGTACATTCATACATCTTTATAAATTTTTTTAATATTTTAACATTTTCGCTGCTCATTAGCTTCCCTCTCTGATTGAATTGAGTACATGTTTTTGTTCAAGCATGTTGGTTTAACATAATAAACGTTCAAAGTTCCAACTGCTTGCCTGAGCGCAATGGTTCGTTTGCGCGCCTACTTCGAACTTTCAGAATTCATTTTGTTGATCTAATGAATACATAATTAGCAATAATGGATAAGCCAATAATAGTTTTCATAAATTGAACTTATTATTCGCCATCTTTATTCATCAATTAATCAACATGTGTATGTCTATCTATATCTATGTGATAGTCCAAAATTTAGGGCAGCACATCATATTGTCACGCCATGATCCGGCTGACTTTAATATCTCTGATCCAAATTAACTGATCATGCTAACCAAAATGCGTGGTACTTCGTTTTCTATATAATTAAGCTTCTTGCTTCTCCACTACATAAATAAAACAATTAAGTCTGATGGTAACCGGATATATATATATATATTTATATGACAGTTTTTTCTGGGTCAGGGCCCAGGATAAAAGTTCTATCTTTTCCGGGTTCTTTCTCTCTCTCTCTCTCTCACAGCATGTATAGAGATACTTGGTTTTTTTCTTCTTCTAAAACATACATAAACACAGCTTGTCCTGGTTAGGGAGGAAATATTGCGGCAGATCAGGAAACCGGAAGAACACACCTCGATGCATGTACGTGCTTCGCGATCAGAAGTCCTTCAATAAACGACGTTCAAGAAGATGCAGACGAGATCATCTATGTATGTATGTATATATATATATATGTACGTATGTATGCATGCATAGCTCGGGTGGTAATTGGAAATCAACGGCGCCGCGATCGGCCAAGGTCTGTGGTTTCGAAGGTTATATATATGAAGACAATATTAATGATCTTGCAGCTACGACTTAATTAATATCTCAAGAAACAAAAGAAAAGAAAACTAAATAAAAGAGCCTTCTTTCTTCTTGCCTCGGCGAGCTTAATATCGTTCCGTTCATTCCAAGCGTCCCGTCTACGCCAATCTGGGGAATTTTCGTTCTCCTTTCGAGCTTTCACGATCATCCTTTTGTTCCCGGTAACTGATCAAACGGAGAAGAGAGATCGATCTTCCGCGATGTATATTTCGGAGGACGAAGCAAAAACACATGTATAGTAATTCATCGGAACCATGCTAATTAATGTTCTATCAAGAGGCATGCACGGGACTCCTTGCTCGGTGAGCGGAACCCAAAGATGTGTTTTTGATTTTCGTCCGATGACGACTCTCTGATGTTTCTCTCTATCTCTCTCTCTTATTTGAGTCTGGATGATACATATATCTATAATCATATGGGTCCAGTAAAAACTTAGGCCTAAAAAATCATATTCTAGCCCTAATCATACATGCGTATATCAAGTTTAATAACAGCCGCGTACGTACGTAGATATTGACCTGTCAAGCCTTGCTCGATAGGAATTCTGTTCTACTCCAGGGACTGTAATCAGCAACCCACTATCTAGCCAAATGGGCGTTAGATTTCCCTCTTAATGTTACTCCGGATCTGAATCATGGAGAGAAAGTTATCTCCTCTTTATGTAACGACTCTTTAAATGTCTATGGAGGTGTTTGGTTGCATGATAACAGATATTTTTATTTTAATTTTTAAAAATTATAAAAAATTTGTTAAAAGAGATGTTTGACAACTTATAAGTTTTGAAAATAACTTTCTTCTTGCACAAGAAAATAGAATCTCGTCTCTTTCTTTTTTTTCACGTGGCATCCTCACACTTTATTTGGTCATGAATAGTAGTTACTCTTTTTTGTTATCACATCCCTCCAAACATGACAATTTCATGTCAGAGTTAGTTCATTTTTTATTCCGACCATTTTATATCATGAGTAGGTTTGTTTTTTATTTTAATATAATTTTTTATCGTAAAATATACAAAAAAGTATCATGCAACCAATCACACTCCATTAGTAAATTTTAGTTTTTCTTTCAAAAAAAAAGAAAAATTTGAAAACAACCACGCGATTATATGTATCTATCTATTCTATATATATATATAGATGATAATCGTTGGTCAACGATTTTGTGTTGTACGTATTCTGGGAAGCGCGCGCGGTTTGTCAACGCCGGCGCGGCGGGAATCTCCCGCCCGAAATCTGGGTGGGAAGAGATATCCGATCGACCGCCAGGTCGCAGGCGGAACGAGCACACATGGTCGCCGCTCCGCCGCCGGCGCTTCCAGCTGCGCGCGCGCCCGCCGGCACCTTCGTTTCGGAGCGAAGACATCGATCGGTCTGTACACACACAAATTCTGCTCTCCAGAACGGCGGCGTCGTTTCGAGGGAAAAGAATTTAAGAGATCGGTCGCAGGCGCATGGATGTATATGTGCATAGATCTGTACCGGGAGGGAGGCGGACGAACGCGACCTCTCCAGGTGTTTCCCCAGCCGCCGGGCGCCCAATCCCCGCCGACGCCGGCGTCCGCTCTTGTACGCCCCAGGGCGCGTTAATTCTTTCTACGCGGCCCGGAGCCAGGAGCGCGGCCGTGGTGCCAGGCGGCAAAACCGGTCGCGTGGGGCTGCCGCAATACCGCCGGCGGTCTCCGCCCTCCTCTCTCTCTCTCTCTCTGCCGGCCATCTCCAGAAGAAGCCTTCCCGCGCTGGCTACACCACCAGCACCACCACGCCCGACCCCTCGCCTCTCCCCCGCTGCAACGCGGCCGGTCGCCCCCCTTAATCACCACCCCGCTGCCCACCTGCCCCGATTTCTACGGCGGCTTCGCGCTTCTCGTACACCCGCCCCCGGTGAGATCGCCGGAACAAGTGTTCGCCGCGGCCACGGCGCCCCCTCCGTCTTCTTCCTCCTCCTCCTCCTTGACTCCCGCCCGGCCTTCAAGTCGCCGACGGGTGCAAGTGTCCTCCGTCCGGGCCACCTCTTATCGCCCTCGGCTTCTTCCCAAAATTACGGACCGACCGGCCCGTCCTGCATTTCCGTTTATGCCCCTGGACGGGGATGTTGCTCCCGACCATGTCACACCTCACTCATCTATGTGCAATGCAAGCTCCCCCAACACACAAGTACAGGAATTTTTGGATCGATTTTAATTAAGTACAATATTTCATGATCATTGCCGATCATGGAATATATACCTGAATTTCATTTCTTGGTCCCTTAATTTTGTCAAAGGAGAGGGGGGCTTGACCTTGACTGATTAATTTAAGGTGATCTCTCCCATGCATGTGTGTGCCAAGAGATCTTAAGTTGACACACACACACACATAAACACAAGACTTAATTTAGAAGCATAGGTACGTTGTAGCTGCGTGGGGGGAAGGGCACATCATCCCAAATGAAGATTTCTCTCTTATGGCCCACTACTTGGTCACGTACATGTCTATATAACAAAGATTTAGAAGATGTAAAGATCAGGGTAGCTTCGGCTATTTTCTCGAAAAATTCGAGAGCAAAGGGTATACCTACTCGTCCCCCTCTAATTGGTTAATAAATGTCGCGATCGCAGTATCGCGACAAATATCTACTTTTCCGCTACACATTGACGGCCGGTCAACCCGCCGCATCTTTTTCCTTTTGTCGGGTCTTTAGAATAGTAGAAAGTGACGGTTATGCCATCGGCGCCGTCCTATGGACTAAAATTATCGATGTCACAATGGTAGATTGATCGAGTTGAATCGGGTCGGGTCAGGTTGGGCCATTCAAGCTTGGGAAGGGGACTCCCACGGGGGGTCAATGGGTACAAAACTAGAAACATCATACACTTTGCCATAAATGGCAAGTGAAAACACACTTACAGAGAGAGATAGGGGGGGGGAGTGAGGCGGCGCAGGCCACCCATGATAAGGGCAATCTTGTAATCTCACCTTCACCCCGTTCCCTCGCTCCGGCAGTACACAACAAGGGCCCTGGATATTACCATTTACGTGGCCTCCCATCATCTGAGGTAATAACTGCTCATACAAGACAAGTCCCTCCCATCTATAAGAACAGGCGCTCCCCCCCTGCTGCACCTCCCACACCAGCCCCCCTCCTCGAGGGTGATCGACCGACCGGCGGCGAGGTAGCTAGAAAGCAGTACTGCTCCTTCCTGCAGGGACAGCTTCTCCCCGTCTCCGATCTCCTCGAAGCTGCGGACATGATGTTCTCCGCCCCTCGTCCCGGCAGCGACGTCGCCAACGCCAAGCTGCGCCAGCGGCGCGTGGTGCTGCAGGGGCCGCGTCGACCCGTGCTCGGGGCTGCCACCATGCTCCCCGCGGCGAGGACGCACCCAGGTAAGTCCCCGGCGGAGAACGCCGGCCCGGCCCTCAACAAGGGCGTCCACCCCCCCGCCCCGCGCGCGCCGCAGAGCGCAGCCAGCAGGCGCAGGCGGCGGTGCGAGGCTCGCGGGCGGAAGGCGCCGAAGCGGGCGCCGAAGCAGGACGATCCGCCTCCGCCGATCATCGCAAGGGACCCCGGGGCGAGGGAGTCCATAGGTGCACTGCGGGAGGGGCTTCCGGACGTCGAGAGCACCAGGGGCCAGACATGGTCGGAAGAAGAGCACAGGTCCATCTGTTGTGTTGTTATTCCTCGATCTCCACGTCTCGGTTCTCGGCGCTCCTTTTTTTTCCCTCCTTCAAACTCTTGCATGCTGATGAAAATATCGAAGTTATTATATCTATATCTATATCTATATATATATATATATGCTTTTGTTCATCTCGACATGCGATCCTTGTTTCTGTCGATCACGTCGAAGATAAATAGCTTTCCCTCGCATGGTGATTCTTCGAATACCGAAACAGTGATGTATAGGTACATGATTCATTGCACACATACACATGAATCTATATATATATATATTTATTTATTTATTTACGCGCGTACGCATCATACATACATATATATATACAATATGCGACATTTTTGTGAGTATTTTCGTTGCTTTTTGTGTTGCTAGATATGGGTTTTGGTCCTACGCTCTTGATTATCCTTCCAAGATGGTTCTCCTTCGATTATTTCGCTTCAAAAAGTTGTTGGTTACTCCTCGTGCATGCTACTTTCCTTTTGTGAGGAAAATGCAGGACACACATGGCATCGCATGGTTACTGGATCAGAATGGGCCTCACCTGTTCTTGGTGAGCTCAAGAGTAAAAATACCCTCTAAGAAGAGTCTGGATCCCCACAGGCAGGCGGATGTAGGATTCTCCCCCAGCGCATGACCGCATCTTTCTTATTTTCGGTTTGGCTCACTTAAGGTGGGGGTGCGCGATCACCGTGCATCGGCAGATCTAGACTCTTGATCACACTTGCAATGTTGGTTCGGCGAGAGATCGAACCGAATTAACTAATGATTCGAAGCGATCTAAATTTATTTAAGAATAAATTATAAATTTAATAAAAATATTATGTCTTTTTATTGTTAAAATATAGTTTTTAAATGTTTTGATATCTAAATTATTGTTCGAATATGTATTATTCATTTAATTATGGTTTCAACGGAACGATTTGGTTCGAGTCGACACCCCTGTTCATTTCGTTTTGGGTTCAAGAAACACTTGCAACTCGAACCAAATCAAAAGGTGAATGCCCTTTGATTTTATAATTAACAAGAAGTTTTCTTCTTTCTTCTTTTTTTTCCCCTCTCTCTCTCCATATATTCCATTGAAATTAACATCATATATATATACACACCAAGGCATCTCTTCTTCTTCTTTTTTTCCTTTGTCACTGCAGCCTGTTCTTGTTAGGCATGGAGTGCTTTGGCAAAGGGGACTGGAAGAACATCTCGAAATACTTCGTGCTATCGCGCACGTCGACTCAGATCGCCAGCCATGCTCAGAAGTTCTTCGGCCTCCGGAACAAGAAGAGGAAGCGCCAGCCGGGCACTCAGGTTCTCAACATCATCGTCCCCCAGATCAAGTCCTATCTCCCCAGATACATGCAGGCGCCCTCTGTCTTCAGTCATGCGCCGAATTATCCCAATGGGTACGTGTCGGTGCCGAACATCATGCAAATCGGTCACGGCACCGGCCAGCTCCTCCCCACTCTGCCGTATCATCCGACGATGCCGGCAGCAGGCAATTATCTGCACGGCGGCGGCGGCGGCGGCACCACCACCACCACCCCCGCATACAACGCCGCCGCCGGCGGCGGCGGCCCTCAAGCTCAGTACCACCAGCCCGCCCCCGCAGCTGCCAATTACATCAACAACGCCGCTCAGAATGGGGTTTATGGAAGGAGCACGAGCTTCAATGTGGCTTACGCTGCGCTCAATACTCTGATGACCTTCCAGCCCCCTCCTTACGGCCGTGTCCATGCTTCAGCGGGCTTCAGTTCGACCGCCGGTGTCTACGCCCCCGTGAATTTCAACGCCGGTGCTGCCGTTCCGTATAACATTGCTGGCCTCCGTCGTATGGACTACAATATGGCTGATGCAGCCGGTGCTGTGCATGCCCCCAACATGGACTTCAACAGTTCTTCGGTATCCTCTAACCATGCCCAGCAGAATACTACCCATAACATGGCTGCAGGTGCTCGGACATTGGACCATTTCCGGACAGCCGTCCACGACCCGCCTATTATCGGTGGATATGCCCCTATGTTGGAGCTCAAGATCTCTTCTGCTGCCAAGGCTTGTGCTGTTGACCGTGCGCCCCCCACCGCGGGTATCGACATCTCTGCTGCAGCTTCTGATGATGCCGGCAACGGTGCCCATGGTGACGCCGGCGAAGCTGATCAGATGCAGTACACCTATGACGAAGTTACCGCCCCGTTGGATGCCTCTGCCGACACCGCTATGATCTCTGCTGGATCTTCCGATCATGCCCGGGTGATCACCCAAGCCGCCGATAAGGCCCAGACGACAGAACCTTATGAACCGGTAGTCGACGGCGTGGATGCCCAGCTTGCCCATGACCGCAAGCTGCAGGTCTCTTCTGAATCGTGTGAAACCCAGCTCTGCGCCGAGGCCCCGGTGGGCGTGGACGCCGACGTTGATGCCTTCATGGACGACAACGCAGATCTGGACGCCGATGCCTTCATAGACTTCAACATTCTGGGCCATGCAGACATCTATGAGGACCTGGGCTATATGTTTTGATGCCCGCGCCGTGCTTAACTATATAATTAGCAACCTATATACATATATGGTCACATTGTCGTCCACACAGCTCGATCGGAAGCGTCTGATCTGCGTCAACGACGTTTCCTGTTCTGGCAGTGGGCAACTTGTGATCATTAAGAATAAAGTGGGTCTGAATAAACAGCTGAATAATATATAGCTAGCTTTCTATATATCTGTCAAGTTTATATGACTCGCGCGGCAAATGAAAGATCTGATGCATCTGATGTGTCTAGTTTTCTGTCATGGATTCATATGTGTTATATATCACCGACAGGCTGGTATCATGGGAATGGATAAGGAGTAATATTCGAGATCACCTCAGTTTCCGGATGAAGAGAGTTGTTGCGGAAAACCCGGCGATCGATCTCCTTCGGAGCAAGACGCACACACCACGAAGACGACGAGATCTTGGAGAAGTCGAACTCCACTAAACCGCAGACGTACAACCTCTCCCCCGATGGCTCCCTCGACACCCGACATCCCGAATGAGCCACCGGCCTGGGCTATTTATAGGAAGAACAACCCAGAAAACCCATCCCGACTAGAACTCTCCTAGTCCCTATCCACAGTCATGATCGACTTGGATAACCCCGATGCCTATCCGGTTAACAACCACCGGATCCTTATCTTCACTTGGGGATTAACCCACGTACGTATGTACGTAACTGACTTAGTTACGTAACAGAGAGTACCCTTAGTCCTTAACTAAATCGGCCATGACCCAGACTATTTAAGTGGCGATTCAAATAACAAGTTTGGTGAACCGCTATCGAAAAAGATTGAACCGCTACTGACATTTTACTAACTCACTATCTATCGGTAGCGATTTGTATTAAGTTCGGTAGTGAGTTTGTAGGGCATCGGTAGCGATCCAGTAATGGTTCACTGACTCATTAACCCGCTACCGACGGAGTTGAACCACTGTCGACGTCTTACTAACTCACTATCCATCACTTAAGTGATTGGGATCGTGACTTTTTTTCATTGAAGATTGAGGGTACCCCCTCTACCTGAGGATTGAGGTGATCCGAACTGAAGTACTCATACCAAGTGAGTGGATGCACAAATGTTTGACTATTAAATTGATACAAATCATCACAAGGTGTTTAGCTGTGCATTACTATCAAATTTGACGTTTTTATAATTGGTACAATCAAAACGTTAATTGCAATAAAAAATATACATCTACCTGTGTATTAATTTTATGATTAATATACTCTCTGTCTGCTAGCAATATATAATTGTTGGTGCTAAGGAACAGTGAATCTTAGAGCAGACTGAATCATTGGAGTATTTGCCTTTAAATTTAAGTATTTTTACGAGTTATAAGGCATTAATTGCTTAAATAGCATCACAGCAAACTTGATGCCTTGAAAATGGTACAATTATAATGAATGGAGAGGTGTAAGAGATGAATTAAACCACACAAAAGACACACAAATTTATAGTTTTCAATTCTCAAATTGATAACATATTGTTGAGACCTATACCGGCTGCATATGACCCTTATCTGTGTGAGGATTTTTAGATCACACTAAATATATATTAAATCAACACACACACACACAGGGACAGTGTACACATTTTTTAAACACTTAAAACTCATTCACTCTAACTACTAGACGACCCAACAACTCTGAGACTTTAAAGCTCTTTCGAGATCATAATTAGGAATGTATGATCGATTAATTATAATTATAATATCTTAGATATTTGTGGATTTAGACTGTTTGAATTTATGGCTTGATTAACCTCTAAACACAACTCATACATCTTAGTAAATCTATTAAAAGTAAATTGTATGGTCTAAGTTTTAAATTTTCAAAGATATTTATGACAGAAGTATGTAATATATCTTAAAGTAAAATTTATTCTTTTAATATAAAAACAGATTAATCAAATCAAATACAGAAGTTAGACATGAAATTAAGAGTTCAAAATTTCTATCTAAGCTTAATGGGGTGTTTGGTTGTATGATAATAGAGATTTTTATTTTTATTTTTAAAAATTGTAAGAAAACTTGTTAAAAGAGGTGTTTGGCAACTTTGACAATTTTATGTTTTGAAAGTAATTTTCTTCTTGAACAAAAAAAGAGGATCTCAACTCTTTTCTTTTTTCTTATGGTTCCCTCACTTTATTTTGTCGTGAATGGATCACATCCTTCCAAACATGATAATTTTATGTCATAAGTTGGTCCACTCTTTATTTTAATATAATTTTTATCATGAAAATGTACAAAAAATTATCGTAGTGTCAAACACCCCATAAACAGCTGTCACATTGATTCTACGGTTTTCTAACCTACGCAATGTCCTTTGTAGATTTTCTCGGACGACTAATTTAATTTAATTGCCCGCGGACTCTGCGAGGCAGACTAGTTTAATTAATCTGTCGTAATTAAGGTCCTGGTTCAGATTCATGTATTAAAATCTAATTCATAGGTATTTGGTGTTTTGTACGATAATTTTTTATACATTTTCATAATAAAAATTTTATTAAAATAAAATGTAAACTATTCAATGGCATAAGAAGATGGGATAACAAAAATAAGTGAGAGTCATGTATGACCGGAAAAAGATGAAGAACCAAAAGATAAAAATAGGGGTTCACTTTTTTTATTTTTGTGCAATTTAGTAAAAAATCTCTTTAAAAACATAAATTTTTGTAACGGTTCGCCGCACAATCTCTTAACAAGTCTAGTTGCATAAAATAAAAAATCGTACCAAAAACACATCTTATCATGTAACCAAACACTCCATAAACCAAAAAAAATATTTTTTAAATTGTCAGACAAATATTTATATTATTTGAAGAGTAAACTGAGCGATCTATAGACATGTTGTGATTTTTGGCAAATATAAATCGACTACGGACCATGTCTTAATAAAAAAGGTGCTTAATTTAAAGATAAAATGATATACAATCAAGCGGTTAAGATGAAATGTTAGATATTAAAATTTAGCTACATTAAATGCTAGCCTATGTCCGGGCAACTGCATCTTTAATTTGGCGCAACATATTTATTGGCATTATATTCATCTATTTTGTATGATCTAAAGTAAAGTTTTTACCGACGTTAGATACACTATGTACATATATATAGAGAGAGAGAGAGAGATTTCTTTTTTCTTATTTTATGTACATGCTATATGTATATATGTTTGCTGATAGAATTATTGATGCTAATTAAAGAGTATAATTGCGATCCTACAAAGCATGAAATTCAACTTCGACTCTAACGAATGTCGTTGAACCCAAAAAACAAAAAAAAAACTATAACGAATAATCCGGAAGTTTCCATTACATGCACGGTTTGACTTTTCGTGGGTCGACCGAAGCTTCCGCGAATCTTCTCAGGTCAACTCCGATCGCTTGTCTGTTCTGCGTTCCATCAGGGCTGGCGTCAGCCTTGCGCACGGGGCGAAGAGAAGTTCTTCCATTCCATGGGAAACCATCATGCAACCGTCGCTCTTTGACTTTCCCGTCCAGATAACATTGAAAAGAAAATTTAACTACAGGTCCAGAAAAATCGATAAAATGTCCGGAATAATTTATTTTTCAAAATGTTTTAAACTTGGAATCCTATCTGTGTAAAAGCTGTGAGATCTTCCCTTTGCATTTTTGCGCTGTCCGGTGTCTGGATGTGTTTTTTTTTCTTTTTCTGTTTGATTTCTAACTTCAAAATAAAAATAATAAGAAGGATATATATATATATAGTCGCGTGTTTGGTTACGTGGTGTTTCTAAGAAGGACACCAAAGTGGGAAGGTGGAGGTAACCACACCTTCTAATTAAGTTATACCTTTTACTGGTTATCAACCATGCATTCCTCAATCATTTTTAATTATCATGTCATTTTTGCCAAACAGCACTATTATGGGGTGTTTGGTTGCATGATAATTTTTTGTACACTTTCATAATAAAAAACTGTATTAAAATAAAAAGTGAACCAACTCATGACATAAAATTATCATGTTTGGAGGGATGTGATTACAAAAAAAAGTAACTACCACACATGACCAAACAAAGTGGGGGACCACAAGAAAAAAGAAAGAGGTGAGTCCCTCTTTTTTTGTTTAAGAAGAAAATCACTTTTAAAACATAAAATTATCATGGTTACCAAACACCTCTTTTAACAAGTTTTCTTACAATTTTTAAAAATTAAAACAAAAACCTTCATTATCATGCAACCAAACACCCCATTAGATATGTATTCTTTAAATTCAAATCTTTACTTCATTATGAACCATAGAATAATGGGAAAATTAAATCCCGCTACATTTAACAAAGTGACTTTAAAGTTAAGTCAGTTGACCAACTTCACTTCATCAACGATCCAGTGACAGAAAAATCTACAACTCCCTGTCCATCTTGTCCGGCCAATAATAAAAATGTCAAAAATATTCTTGTACAGTGTGACGAGGGTGGTAATACCCATTTTGTAAACAATATATATATTAAATTATTTATCATATCATCTTTCAAATATTATTATATTTAAGAATAATTTTTATATCTGACTTTAAATATTAATTTATTTACTGCATTATATTAATTATATAATATTTAAAATATATATTATTATATTTAAAATAAAAAATCACAAATTTATTCATTACATTTTTATATGAAAACAAAATTAATTTATTTACGACATCATGTTAAATATATTTAATTTTAATTATACATCATGTTTCAAGTAAAAAAAAATATTGCTATCACAAATCTATTCATCACAAAATTATTTATCACACAATGTTCAATATGTTTATTTATGACTACGATAAATTTATGATCTGATTTAGTGAAACATGCATTTATTAAAACAAAGAAGTTAACGTCTGTCTCTGTTACGTTGTTGTTTCGAGGGCAAAATAGATATTTTACCTTCCTTTTAAGATTTACCTCTTCTTTTTGCTATTATCTTTGCAGCCGAAGTGCATGAAAACATAAAAATCGCATCTCCTGTTAAACAGGATTTCTGACCGGACTTTTCGTTACGGTGGGTCCGTTGAAACGGACCTACCGTTAATTTCTCCTAGAATAATTTTAAAATTTAAAATGTATATTAAAATGTTATATCCAAACACCCTGTTAGTTGTCACCCCCCCTCTCTCTCTCTCTCTCTATATATATATATATATATCGGTGTGGTCTCTGATTTAAAATCATTTCTTAAAATGGCTTGAGTTGAATGGGTTTTATTCAATGCGCGATAAAAATTAATCTAATACTTAACACTCGTATATTTATATATATATATTACTTATTTTTATTTTTAAAAAAACTATAACATAATATTGTTATTAATAATACAGTAATAATTTTACTATATTTTAGTTAAATTGATTAAAATGTTTACAATTGGCTTGATCTGGTTTATAAAATCTAATATAGGCCGATTAAACCGATCAAACAATGGTGCAGCAGTGCCGACGACAAACCCGCCTCTGGACAAGTTGAAAATTCTCTTATTTTCGTATTTTATTAATAACTTAGATATCTTTCTATTATTATTATTATCAAGTTCACATTTCGAGTCTTAATCGGCCCGACTTAATTAAAGCTATACGTTAGTGTTACATTTATATATTTCGTTAAGTGTCTTGATCGACGTCACGTCTCTCATTGTTACGCACTCATGGCGACGCACTTATTGATAACGCACTCATTGAAACGGTTGTTATTGTAGGGAAAAGAATTAGTAGTAGGACTCATTTCTCCCTATTTTTGTGCCCGTTGACCCTCTCCCTGGTTTAAGTTTTTATAACTTGAGCTCTTAGTGGTACACACTCTTAATTATGTCTCTGCCTTTTCTTTGGGTGGAGGGACTTGTCTCAATCCCCAATCAGAAATGGTCACATATCCCAATCTCTTATAGCATGTTTGGTTAGAGTATCAAAGATGATATTATATTAGTATTGATATTGGTATTTCTAGAAGATGGAGTATCAATATCAAAATTGATACAAGTTGACGCTTGTATTACATGACATGTGTTGTTTGCATTACAAATTTTAAAATTGATATTACGAGCCGAACACCTCAAGGTGATTACCAACAATATCAATTTTAAAATTAATAGTGATAGAGACGTCTAATAGTGTTACCAAACAGGGCATTAAGTAACAGTTCAAAAATTGATTTGTTGAACTGTTACCGAAAAAGGGCTGAATTGTTACTGACGTCTTACTAACTCCTATCCGTCGGTAACGAGTTAGTACGGCGTCGGTAGTGGCTCAGTCCTTTTCGATAGCGGTTCAACGTCTTAGTATGGTTCACAACATAACTTGAAAATCTTGAATCCGCTATCAGAAATGACTGAACCACTATCGACGTCTTAGTAACTCACTACTCATCAGTAATGAATTAGTAAGACATCGATAACGGTTCAACCCTTTTCGATAATCGTTCATTGAATCGGTTTCTGAATCACCACTTAAGTGACGAGAATATGTGGTCATTTTTTATTAGGGATTCGAAAATTTTTGAATCGGTTTTTGAATCCCATCTTTTTTCTCTCTCGTAAAAGTCGCATCTAAAAAAAATGGAAACGAGAGGGATCCCGGCCTACAACTTCTTTATTGGCGGTCCAGTTAGCAGGACCGCAAGTTAATTTCCCGTTGAAAATACGCCAGAAAATACATAAACGACACGTGTGGCTGTGGGAATGGTCATCGCGGAGGAACAGGAATTCAAGAGAGAGGCCGTCAAAGTTTACAGCTTGAATTCAAAGAACACGCCTGCACGATGACCATCTTCGTCACAGTTAGGGTTTTCTCATGTCTATAAATACCCGACGGAGAGGTGCGTACCAGATATCCATCCCTGCACCGTTGATCGAGAGAAATCCTCCGAGCAGCCATGGCGTCTTCCCTGTACCATTTCATCGCTCTCTGCCTTCTGATCCTCTCCTCTGTGTCTCCTTCTTCTTCCTCTCCGGCACCGGCGCACGGCACCCTGCACGAGAGCTTCCTCCGGTGCTTCCACGACCATTCGCTGCCCTCCGGCCTCCTGTACACCCCCGGCAACTCCTCGTACTTCACCGTCTTCCGTTCGACCGTCCAGAACGTCCGCTTCCTCTCGCCGGAGAACGCGCGGCCGGTGCTCATCGTGACGGCCGTCGAGGAGGCACATGCGCAGGCCGCCGTCGTCTGCAGCCGAAGCCTCGGCCTGCTCCTCCGCGTCCGCAGCGGCGGGCACGACTACGAGGGCCTGTCATACATCTCGCCGCCGGGCTCCGACGGCGCCAGGCCCTTTGTCGTCCTCGACATGGCCGGCCTCCGCGCCGTCGACGTCGACATGGCGACTCGCACGGCCTGGGTCGGGGTCGGCGCGACGCTGGGGGAGCTCTACTACACCATCGCCGAGAGCAGCCCGACGGCCGGGTTCCCCGCCGGTCTCTGCCCTACCGTCGGCGTCGGCGGCCACGTCAGCGGCGGCGGCTTCGGCACGATGGTGAGGAAGTACGGCCTCGCCGCCGACAATGTGGTCGACGCACGCGTGGTGGACGCCCGCGGCCGCGTCCTGGACCGGGCATCCATGGGCGAAGATCTCTTCTGGGCGATCAGGGGCGGCGGCGCCGTGAGCTTCGGCGTCGTCCTCGCCTTCAAGCTTCGCCTCGTCCCAGTGCCACCCGTGGTCACCGTCTTCACCATCAGCAAGACGCTGCAGCAGAACGCCACCACGCTGGTGGCAAAATGGCAGCGCATCGCCGACCAGTTCGACGACGATCTCTTTATCAGGGTGCTCGCCCAGGCGGTGGGCGTGGCGGGGGTCAACCGCACCGTCACCGCCGCCTTCGAGTGCCTGTACCTCGGCCAAGCCGCCGACCTCCTGGTCTACATGGCGGCGGAGTTCCCGGAGCTGGGGGTGACGACCTCCGACGTGATCGAATACGCCTGGATCGACGCCGTCAAGTACTTCGCCGGCTACCGCAACATCGGGCGGGAGATCCTCCTCCGGCGGTCGCCGGAGTTCAACAGCTCCTTCAAGGCGAAGTCCGACTTCCTGGAGCAGCCCATCGGGGAGGAGGGGTGGGAGAAGATCTGGGCGTTCCTGCTGAGGAGCGAAGGGGAGCCGATGACCATGATCATCGACCCGTTCGGCGGGAGGATGGAGGAGGTGGCGGCGGCGGCGACGCCCTTCCCGCACCGGAAGGGGAGCAGATACAACATCCAGTACTTCATGAGGTGGTTCGAGACGGAGGCGGCGGCGACGCGGCGGCACCTGGAGTGGATGAGGGAGCTGTACGCGTTCATGGCGCCGTACGTGAGCAAGAACCCTAGGGCGACGTACATCAACTACAAGGACATCGACCTGGGGAGGAACCGGGCGGAGGGGGAGGGCAGCTACCGGGAGGCTGGAGCTTGGGGGAGGAGATACTACAAGGGCAACTTCAGGAGGTTGGCGTACGTGAAGGCCATGGTGGATCCGGATAACTTCTTCTGGAGTGAGCAGAGCATCCCACCGCTCTACGCGTAAGATGAATATATTTATATATATATATGCAGGGTATCCGGATCTTATATTTAATTTACACACGGGGGGTATTGATCTTGTTTTATGCCGACGGTGCGTAGCACTGTTGGCGTCGTCCCTCCGACGGGGGGCGGAGGGACGTGGGTTCGCCTCTTGGCGGCGACGAAGCCGGGCACCCCCGTTGGGGAATGACTAGTGGGGTTTGAACCCCCGCTGGCCTGCTATGCCGCAGGTGTGAATGGCTGTTGGGCCATGTGCTTTTCAAAAAAAAAAAAAAACTTGTTTCATGTATATGTTCTTTTTTAATATCTTAATTAATTTGTTATTAATTCAGAGACACAAGATCGATTCGAGTGCCGAACACACACACACATATATATATATACATGAAGTTGTGTGTGTAATAATTGCTGGTGCATTTTTTTAATTTGCATGTATTCTTCCAGATGGAAATGGTGTTTGTTGCCTTGGCTTAATTTCACCTCTGAATCTTATAATATAGTTTGTTGTAAAAAAAAATTTTAATTCGATTAAGGTGCTTAATGTATCGATTAATTTACTTTTTAATTAAAGATATACATTATGTCTATATTAATGTTTACTTCTGTGTATCAGAGTAGAGCTGAAAGATCAGTTAAGTGTCCAATTAATCAAATACAGCCCAAGACACTTTCAAGTTTAAGCGTAGTATACAATATATATATATATATATATATATATATATATATCCTCGATCGCACTTTCTAAGAAAACCTTTGACGGATGCTAATCGTAATACGGTGTCTTTTAAGAAGCGGCCGTACGTGGCTTTTAAGTCGACGAGCACCTATCCGTTTGTTTTGCCTATGCGGTGAAGAAAACTCCACCGTCAGATCGAGACCACAATCTCATCCATTTAAATATCTACGTGCATCTCTATCTACAACATCTCGTTACTTATTATTAACAACTTATTAAGACATCATTAACGATTTAATCTTTTTCCATAATGAGTTAGTGAATTAGTGAAATGTTATTGAAATGTTATTGATATTCGTTATTAAATTTAATATAATTTATTAACGATAAATAGTGATCCAATCTTTTTCAAAAATAGTTCAATTATTTTCGACAACAATTCGCTGAATTTTGCCACTCGAGTGATATGAGAATGTCATTTTTTATCGAAGACCAAAACTCTTTCTTTCACTCGAAGAATGAGGTGATCAGAATTGAAAGGTGAGGGCAGCGCTCAAGGAGTCTCTCTCAAAGGTGTCTTTGCTGCTGGTCCTCCGCCCAGACAAGCACATACCCATTTTTGAGAGCGGATCCCCTCAGCCCCTCTCACAAGGGGCTGAGGTGACAGTGATCTGACGTCTGTCAGATCACTGTCTTGTCCCGGTCATGTCACCCTCTTTGTGAGGGGGCTGAGGGGATCCCCTCAGGTGGGCACCTGAGGGGATCCGCCCTCCCCATTTTTAGTATCTAGCTAGTCATCCGTATCCTTGCCCGCACTACAAACACGAGGCCTCCCACACGCCAACTTCTTCTTCCTTAATCTGTTCCATATGACCTCGCCACGGCATCATTGCCACCTCACCTGCTGCTCGACCGTCGATCCTCGGCATCGCCGGTGAAGGAAGCCACTGGTCCTTACGAAGACTGCTCTTCTGCCGGTCCTCATTCTACACTGCCCGGTCCTTGTTCTACACCACCGGACAAGGCGTTACCCATTTTAATATCTAGGTTCATCCATATCCCTGCTCTGCCTCATCTAGTAGATATTACCGAGGGGCGCAACCACAAGGCTGCTCTCAATGTCTTCCTACGGCACCACCATCGTCTAGGCCGCGAAGTTCATGCCAAGAAGATACACTGGGAGTGGAATCACCTACACACCAGGTCGCTCAGGGATCTCTTTCACCCTTGATCTCCCTCACCCTCATCGGCCTTTGTTGGTAGGTTCATCCATATCCCTGCTCCGCTTCATCAAGCAGATATCACCGAGGGGCGCAACCGCTAGGCCGCTCTCAATATCTTCCTATGACACCACCCTTGTCTAGGCCGTGAAGTTCCTACTGAGAGGATATACTGGGAGTGAAAGCATCTACACACCTGGCCGCTCAAGGATGTCGTGCACCTTTGACCTCTGTCACCCTCATCGGCCCACTGTCTCCATACATTTATATTTTATGTGTTGAAGCCCTCACTTGCCTCCTTAATAGATCTATTGAAGATGGTAAATTGTCGGGTATTTCTATTTGCAGAGGTGGTAAAAATATTTGTTATTTAATGTTTGCTGATGATCTTGTGATTTGTGGAGTTGCAAATGAGTTAGAAATTGGTAATCTCAATAGCATTCTGGCGGTCTATGAACAAATGTTTGGGCAGAGAATTAATGTTTCTAAGTCTAGAATCTCTTTCAGCAAGAATGTGGCTCCTGGGTTGGCTGAGAAACTTTGTTTGATTTCTAGTTTCATCTAGGCTGATAAGGCAGATTATTATCTGGGTATTCTAATGGACCCTGTTGTTGGTAAAAATTATCATTTTGACAAATTGATTCAAGGTTGCCAAAACAAATTACCTGGCTGGAAATCTAATTTGCTCACAACAAAAGGGAGGACTACACTCATTAAATCCACCTTGAAACAATTACCCATTCATATCATGTCAATTTCCAAGCTGCCTTCAAAGGTAATAAATAAGTTGAAAAGTATTCAGAACACCTTCTGATGGGCTCACAAATCTCAAGATCTGAGGAGGATTCATGTTTCTAAGTGGAGTTCCATTAAGCAACACAAGGGAGCTGGTGGATTGGGAATTAGGGACTTTAGGACCCTCAATCAAGCTTTAATTCTTAGACTTACCTGGAATTTCATTCACACAAAAACCAGATTATAGTCTGAGGTTCTTTAGTCGAAGTATCTCAAAAAAGATAGCTTTTGGCATACCCAGCATAAGCACACTGACTCTCCCTTGTGGAAACAAATACTCCTTGCCAGGGGACTCATTAGCCAGGGAAGCTTATGGAAAATCAAAACAGGTGCCAAAATTTGCATTTCTGCTCACAATTGGATTGGGGACAAGAGGGGTCCCCCAACCTGGAGCCATCACAGTTCTCAACATCCGTAGTTGGTTAGCAATCTGATTTCTGAGGGATATTGGGATGTCCACCAACTTCGGCTTTGGTTTGATGATATCTCTGTTCATCGCATTCTTAAAACCCCCTTTTATTATAATATTCTCGAGGATGAGCTCATATGGCCTTTCACACCAGATGGCTCCCTCACTACTAAATCTGCCTATAGTTTCCTCAGTAATTTAGATATTCAACCAGGACCTTCAGATCCCTCTATCCGGCGCAAGCCGTGAAATCCAAGGGCAAGCAATTTCCTTCCTCAAAAAATCATTATTTTTCTATGAAAAAACCTGACTAGGAACCTCCCCACAAATTGGGAAATCGTTAAGAGATGAAAGTACGTTAGTCCAAACTGTAAGGTCTGCCTTCATGAACACGAGCCTCTTGAGCATTTATTTTTATGGTGCCCCCGGAGCAAAGCGATTCGGTTGGCTTCTCCTTTTGGGTGTAATACAAACTTGCTTTCTTTAACGGTCCACCATCTCATTGAAAATTGGCTTCGTTGGGTGTCATCTGCGGATTTCAGTCAGATCAGACTGGGGGTTGTTGGATTATCTATTTGTCGGCACATTTGGAAAGCCCGGTGTAATTTCATATTTAGAAATTCCTCCATCGACCCCCTTCGGATCTTAAATTGGGCTGTCAATGAAGCCGAGTTCTTTCCGTCTCAAGCTCCAAAAATTTCTACAGCTAGTGTTGAAAGGTGGTTACCCCTGCCACCACGTCAGCCCAAAATCAACGTTGACTGTGCTACAAATTCTGATTCTGGGGTAACAGCCTTTATTGCTAGAAATGCAGCAGGCTACCTTTCTCTTTGGGCTACATCCATTTCTCCTTTTTGTTGATCCTCAAATTCTTGAGCTAGTGGCTATTAATCTTGCTTGTGGAGGTTATCAATGGCATTGGGCCTGAGTTATGGAAATTCCGACATCTTATTGCCAGCTGTAAGAGCTTGATCCTTCAGGGAGAAATTTCTATTACTTTTTTACTCGGATCCTGTGTAATCAAACAGCCCATCTAGCTGCTAGATGGGCTATAAACGTTGGTGGTCAAGCCTCCTTCCCCGCCCCTCTCCCCCTTCTAGTTGGGGAACACCTTTGTAAGGATATGTCCGGTTAATGTTTTATATGATTGCCTTCTCTTCAAAAAAAAAAGATGAAAAAAAGAAAGGGTTGAAACCGAAAATTTATACAGAACCGATCTGAATCTTTTTCGATTTGACTTGATTCGAGAGTCTTCCAAATTAATTTAAATCAAATGATTTGATTCAAAAATTATTGTAATCCTATTAGATATGCATGTTGACCAGACGACGATCTCCTTCATGCAACGGCAAATCTCCCATGTAAATTAAGCACGAAGATCCGGCCCTAATTCAAGAACTCGTATCTCGAAGATTAATTGCATCAAGAAACAACGGAAGGTGAGGGTAAAAAAAAGACAGTCTATCTACCTTTTAACGCGTCTTCTTTTTGGTTGTACTTATTTTTGGAGCGGAAGTTCAGGTAATTAAGAAAATCTGATCTTCCATTAAAATGAATATTTGACCGGCCCTATCGTTAAGGCACGTCCGTTGAAACGGATCGGATGTTAATTGCATCATTAGTTATTCGATCACCTAACGGCTAATGCCACGGGAGCTGTCGATGTTCTTATAAGAGCAGGGGATCGTGTGCATATATGTTTGAAGCGGAATTAGTCTGTCGGCTGATCGAGCAGCAATGGCGTATCCAGCAATATCACCGGCGAATTCCGTCCTCCTCTGCCTTCTGATGATCCTCTCGGCTTCTTCCTGCTTCTCGTATGATGCGGCGGCGGCGGCGGCGGGGGGAGGCGGTAACGAGGGCTACCTTCGGTGCTTCCTCAACCACTCCGTCCCCTCCGACGTCCTCTACGTAGCAGGCAACGCCGCCTACGAGAAAGTATTCGAATCGAGCATCCAGAACCTCCGCTTCCTGTCGCCGGAGAACCGCCGCCCGGCACTCATCGTGACCCCCAAGGAGGAAGCCCACGTCCAGGTCGCCGTCGGCTGCAGCAGGACCCACGGCGTCCGCCTCCGGGTGAGAAGCGGCGGCCACGACTACGAGGGCCAGTCCTACGTCTCCCCCACGGCGGACGGCAGCCCCTTCGCCGTCCTCGACCTCACCAACCTCCGCGCCATCACCGTCGACCTCCGGACCAGCACGGCGTGGGTGGGCGCCGGCGCCACGGTGGGGGAGCTCTACTACAGCATCGCCGAGCACAGCCCGCGGCACGGCTTCCCCGCCTCCATCTGCCCCACCCCGGGCGTCGGCGGCGTTCTGAGCGGCGGCGGGATAGGCACCTTGATGAGGAAGCACGGCCTCGCCGCCGACAACGTCGTGGACGCGCGCCTGGTGGACGCCCAGGGCCGCATCCTCACGCGGTCTACCATGGGGGAGGACCTCTTCTGGGCCATCAGGGGCGGCGGCGCCGTCAGCTTCGGCGTCGTGCTCGCCTTCCGGGTCCGCCTGGTCGTCGTCCCTCCCACGACCACCGTGTTCACGGTCGGCAGGACCCGGCAGCAGGACGCGGCGGCGCTGATGGAGAAGTGGCAGAACGTGGCGGACAAGTTCGTCGACGATCTCTTCATCAGGGTGCTGGCGCAGGCGCAGGGCGACGGGCCGAACCGCACCGCCAGCGCCGCCTTCCAATGCCTGTACCTGGGCGGCGCCAAGGCCCTCCTGGCGTACCTGGGCAAGACCTTCCCGGAGCTCGGCGTGCGGGCGCAGGACGTGAAGGAGCTCGCCTGGATCGACGCCGTCCTGTACTTCGCCGGCTTCGACGGCGGCCGCCGGGAGCTGCTGATCCAGAGATCGACGGGGCCCGACCACTCCTTCAAGGCGAAGTCCGATTTCGTGGAGCAGCCGATTCCGAAGGAGGGTTGGGACAAGATCTTCGACTTCCTCGTCGGGAGCACGGGCGAGCCCGCCGTCCTGATCGTCGACCCCCTCGGCGGGCGGCTGGACACGGTGCCGGCGGACGCCACGCCGTTCCCGCACAGGAAGGGCAGCCGGTACAACATACAGTACTTCCTGTCGTGGCCGGGGAAGGAGGCGGCGGGGCACCTGCGGTGGATGAGGGAGCTCTACGCCTTGGCGGCGCCCTACGTGAGCTGCAACCCCAGGGCGGCGTACTTGAACTACAAGGACATCGACCTCGGCCGGAACGGCGGCGCCGGGAACGACAGCTTCGAGGAGGCGAGCGCGTGGGGAAGCAGCTACTTCAAGGGTAACTTCAAGAGGTTGGCGTCTGTGAAGGCCGAGGTCGACCCTGACAACTTCTTCTGGAGCGAGCAGAGTGTCCCCCCGCTGGCTGCCCGATGATATGTATCTTCTTCCATCGCCTGAGAAAATCCAGACAGTGAAATTTAGGGGGTCGTCCTTTCGTGAGCTATAGCTAACTCTCTCTCTCTCTCTGAATGGTTCATCCTTTGTGGATGATGGATGTTACAGTGATATGATATGGGTGTTGGGTACTTTTTCACATCATAATGAAGTTAACGGGTAATCCATCCTTGTTGATGTATCGAAGCGGAGAGAGTTTGATTCCTTCGGCAGGTGCGCGAGAGAGAAGCTTCTTCACCGTAGATATAAAAGAAAAATTCGTAAGACTCATCTTGTTATGTGAATGTCACAGGATCAAGGCACCACAAATCACAAGTTTCACAAATTTTTTTTTTATCTATACAGATACACAGTAGAGAGATTTCTCGGAGACATGCGCTCGATGGGAATAAACTCATGGAACCGAACTCATTGAAGAGTGGCTGTGATCATCCATGGCAATGTGCATGCTTCACTGGTATTTTTGACCGTGAGGGAACTCGGGTCAAATCTGGTGATTACCAGCATAAAAGTAAAGTTTACAAGTGTGTTCCGGTGGCTATTGAATGCTAGGTCCGGGAGGGGCTGGCCGACCAGGCCGGCCGGACCGACCCAGTAAGCCCCACCTGGTTGGGGTTAGGCTCGACCGACCCAATCGCTACCCAAATTGGCCCATCTGGTGTGAGGTCGATCGGGTTGGCCGACTGGAGTCTGCTGAGTTGGCTTCCACCAGCCCAATGGCTCCAGATCATCTCGGCTAATCAATTCATATCCAAGTTGACTCCGGCGACCCTGGACCCCCCGGCGACCCTGGTTGGGGGGTCGAGGGGTTTGACCCTATTATACTGAGAACACGGTTACCCAGTAAGCCCCACCTGGTTGGGGTTAGGCTCGACCGACCCAATCGCTACCCAAATTGGCCCATCTGGTGTGAGGTCGATCGGGTTGGCCGACTGGAGTCCGCTGAGTCGGCTTCCACCAGCCCAATGGCTCCAGATCATCTCGGCTAATCAATTCATATCCGAGTTGACTCGGGTGGCCGACCCCGGCGACCCTGGTTGGGCGGTCGAGGGGTTTGACCCTATTATACCGAGAACACGGTAACCCAGTAAGCCCCACCTGGTTGGGGTTAGGCTTGACCGACCCAATCGCTACCCAAATTCGCCCATCTGGTGTGAGGTCGATCGGGTTGGCCGACTGGAGTCCGCTGAGTCGGCTTCCACCAGCCCAATGGCTCCAGATCATCTCGGCTAATCAATTCATATCCGAGTTGACTCGGGTGGCCGACCCCCGGGGACCCTGGTTGGGCGGTCGAGGGGTTTGACCCTATTATACCGAGAACACGGTTACCCAGTAAGCCCCACCTGGTTGGGGTTAGGCTCGACCGACCCAATCGCTACCCAAATTGGCCCATCTGGTGTGAGGTCGATCGGGTTGGCCGACTGGAGTCCGCTGAGTCCGCTTCCACCAGCCCAATGACTCCAGATCATCTCGGCTAATCAATTCATATCCGAGTTGACTCGGGTGGCCGACCCCCCGGCGACCCTGGTTGGGCGGTCGAGGGGTTTGACCCTATTATACTAAGAACACGGTTACCCAGTAAGCCCCACCTGGTTGGGGTTAGGCTCGACCGACCCAATCGCTACCCAAATTGGCCCATCTGGTGTGAGGTCGATCAGGTTGGCCGATTGGAGTCCGCTGAGTCGGCTTCCACCAGCCCAATGGCTCCAGATCATCTCGGCTAATCAATTCATATCCAAGTTGACTCGGGTGGCCGACCTTGGCGACCCTGGTTGGGCGGTCGAGGGGTTTGACCCTATTATACCGAGAACACGGTAACCCAGTAAGCCCCACCTGGTTGGGGTTAGGCTTGACCGACCCAATCGCTACCCAAATTGGCCCATCTGGTGCGAGGTCGATCGGGTTGGCCGACTGGAGTCCGCTGAGTCGGCTTCCACCAGCCCAATGGCTCCAGATCATCTCGGCTAATCAATTCATATCCGAGTTGACTCGGGTGGCCGACCCCCGGCGGCGACCCTGGTTGGGCGGTCGAGGGGTTTGACCGCCGACTAGTGTTGGCCGACTGGAGTCCGCTGAGTCGGCTTCCACCAGCCCAATGGCTCCAGATCGTCTCGGCTAATCAATTCATATCCTAGTTGACTCGGGTGGCCGACCCCCCGGCGGCGACCCTGGTTGGGCGGTCGAGGGGTTTGACCCCTATTATAATACCGAGAACACGGTTTGATTTTTAGTGGGTTGACCAAAGCTTCCCAAGACTTCCAGTTAAGCAACTCAACCCAAAACCGAATACCGATGTGACTCAAATTACCATAATAACCAATGCATGCTTTAAAAAAAATAAAAATTTCCATTGTGGATGTAGATGGAAAACATAGACGGTTGAGTTACTCTGCCTGTATCTGATTGAAAATACTGTCAATTAGCATGATCGTTAAATCTATAGAAACACCACCAGAGATCAAACATCGGATGACGGTTGAAGTGATGTCCGTATGCATGTAGGCTGCTCCCCGTTTGCAGTGCAGTGCAAGATCTGCCTCACCCTTCGAAACGGGCCGAAGGCGTTGACCCGTGCGCGCAAGGCAGTCGCTCGATCGAAATGGTGCGCTCTGTTTCTCCGGGGAATTTCAACAAACAGGTGACAGCACAGAGACCCCTGCACGAACAAGGCCCAAGAACCCCAGAAGCAGAGCCGTCAGCAGCTTGTTGCATTCAGAAATAGCACCAGACACTCGGAAACGTCCGCGTTTTCCCACATACCCCTTTGCGAAAAAGTTTCTTCCAACGAGATTGAAGGAGGACGCCTGTCACCCTAAACTTAAATACGATCCTTGATATTCCTCCTTGCCGAAGAAGAAGAAGAAGGAGAAGAAGAAAAAGAAGAAGAAGAAGAAGAACCAGAACAAGATGGGAAGGAAGAATGAAACTTCCCAGCCCCACCGTTGCAGGTTTCGGCCGGAGGAGTTGGGCGGCCCGCCGTCGTCAAACATGGTACGGCACCGCCCGCCCGCCGGCTGCGGGACGAAGGCGACGCGGGGGGGGGGGGGGGGACGGTGACACGTGAGGAGCACGCGTTCTGCGTATGCCTCCGTTATTTAAATAATACCCTTACTTTTTAGATAAAGGCCAGGTGATGATACGGCAGAAGGGTATTTATTTCCATCATTAAAATTTTAAAATAATTTAACGAATATTATTTTAAGGATATTGAAATGGTGGAGATTTCTTTTGGTTATCACATGCTCTAATGGGGTGTCTGGTCGCATGATAAATTTTTTTGTACATTTTCATGAAAGAAAATGTATTAAAATAAAAAATGAATCAACTCATGACATCAAATTATCATGTTTAGAGGGATATGATAACACAAAAAAGTAACTATCATTCATGATCAAATAAAGTAGGGGACCACAAGAAAAAAAAGAAAGGGGTGAGACACTTTTTTTTGTTTAAAGAGAAAATCACTTTCAAAACATAAAATTGTTAAACACCTCTTTTAATAAAATTTCTTGTAATTTTTAAAATTTAAAATAAAAAATTTCATTATCATGCAAACAAACACCCCATAAGACTTGTTAAGATTTTTTTTGATTTTATCACAACATGTTTACAAGCACAAATGAGTATATATACCAATAATTAAATGGACGAACTATTTCGCATACATTCAAGATTCTGAGCGGTTCCTGAGTTCCAAGAAAAAAAAATACCCCAATCCTAGCTTTCCTCTTCAGTTAAGGAAAATTTGCTAAAAGTGGCAACATATATTCATAAGGGACGCGACGCATTCGTAACAACTTCTTTTTGGTAATAATATAGCTAAAATTAGAAAGCAAAATCTAAATGAGATATTTACCGTCAGAGAACCCAATAAGGTACAAACCCCTGCTCAGGCATAGGTGAAAAACACACAAGTATTTGAAATGTATATGCATCAATTTAATTGTTTATAGCACGACAGGCAACTAACCACTCAAAGAACCTTGGGGTAGAAATCTCACGCATCATTTATCAAAGAATGAAAATATATTCAGTCTTTCTTTAAATCGAGATGCCAGTTGCTAGTTTCTCGTGGGATCTTGTTCAGCATAGCCAGGCTCGCGAGTTCTGTTCGCAGAATTAAAATCTAATGCCACCGGAGTCGCCTCTCTCGCCAACCCTCTAGCGCCCTTTTCCACCCTCGGATTGGTCTCCTCCCGTCTTCTGTTCCCGTCCATGGCGGCCGTTTCCCTCTGGGCCAGAAAGTTTGTCGGTCCCTCTTGCGTTCGATCCTTCCCCTTTCGCCCGGCTGTATCGCCGGCCACCGGTGCCTTCTCGAGGGTCAGTCATACGCTTAACGCTTTCACTATTGGCCTGGTGACCTTCCGTTCACGTCAGAAGAACCACTCTACTCGTCGAATCGGTCTCTATATATATAACCTGGAAATTTCTTCGACGCTCCTGGGAGGATCCGATGTCGTCAAAGTTTTGATTTTTTTTATTCTCCTTCCACAGTGTCCTTGTTTGCCTGTCGTTGATTGCAGTGTGTTCAAGAGACCTTCCTTAGATTTATCTGTTGTTTTTCATTCGTGTTCATATGCTTGAGACCTCGTATCCGTCGCTCATCCGTGCTTGCCACTGGCTGTATGTACCTTTAGTAACTTGGATTCGCTTGATTTTTGCTGTCGGGTTTCTTGTTTCATTTTTCGTGCAAAAATTTCTGTAAAGTTGTTCTCTTGCCGTTTATCTAGTCTGATTGTGGTCGAACTGCTCTTTTATTCGTAGAAAGCATACTTTGGTGAACTCGGGCACTTCTCTCCGGTTCGTTTGAATTTCCCCTTTGTCCGCCGTGCTATGACGGCTGCTTCGAGCCGGACCTCGGAGATTTTTCAGCAAGTTACAACCAGAGAACCAGTTGTTTCTGTTGACTGGCTGCATGCCAATCTTAGGGATCCCGATCTCAAGGTTCGTTCCATTTTCCTTTTCAGTGCTTTGGTTCTCCAGATAACATTTAGTTAGTTAGGATTGTGAATTATCGAACCCTCCCTGATTCATATAAGTTATTTGGGTGGTTGGCTTTCCGTCTTACACTTGAAACATTAGGAAATTAATGTTTGGCACTTCTACTGTATGCATAATATGGTCACATGCTTCTTTATTTTTTCGTTTGAATGCATACAACTTATCGAGATTGTTCCTCATTTAAGGTTTTCTGCAGTCAAAAGTAGAAGCTTTGGCAATCTGACAAATTTTTTTTTCTGTTCAAGCATTTTCACTGCCTTTGGTTCATTGCAATTTATTTTGTTTGTTGTGGTGTTTCTTCCTTTTTTATCTGGTTCCTTTCTTTTAGTCTGCAGTCTATGGCTATGGGTTAATAGACTTTAGTAGCATCGGTACTTTTTGTTCTTAAACTTCATTTAATATCTGAAAGATTGTTGATAACTGTGGATTTATATTATCCTATTTTCTCTTTATCTATTATTTCTATTATCTTCTGTTAAATTTCAGGTACTGGATGCATCCTGGTACATGCCAAATGAGCAACGAAATCCAATTCAGGAGTACCAAGTATGAACCAATGCTTACAAATATTATTCAAATATTTCTATGGCGAATCACTTATTTTACATAGTTGTCATGTGTTTGGTTGTGCAGTGATTCCTGTAATCTGTTATGTTATATGTGCACATTTCCACCCAGGAATTTATTTCCTCCTGCACTCTCAATTTTGCCTACCATATCTATGAAGACAAGGTGTTCCTCTATGAAGCAGCTGGTGGACCGGTCCCAGGGTTAGAATACCCTGCTTTGTCTTCGCTTGTCATGTTCACCAGTGATTTCAAAATGATTTTATAACCTTCAATTCTTATCCCGATGAATCTCTCTGGCATCCTGAGAGATCCTATTGTCATAACTCATAAGATGGATGGAGCTTGTGGTCTTCATTGATTTTCAGTTTCTTCTGTTATTCAAAAGTCTTATTGCCAATGTTGAACTTCATCTTGGATGAAGCTCAAATTGGAGCTTGTCTTTACTTTTCAATCGCAGGTAGTGGTAGTGAGGAATCCATCTCTTTCCACTAGTTTCATGATAGGCCATGAAGGAAGTATCTTGATTTGATATTTGTAACTGTTCCACTTTTATAATGTGACATGCATTCTTAGTAGAGGATGCATTACCTCACTTATGTATCTTGATCTGATATCTTAATAAAGGCACTTGAGGCATGCGTCAAGGAGGTAAGAGGAGAGGTTGCGTTGCCTCACTTATGTCTAGGTCTTAGGTGAACACTTCAGGTGACTTTGCTAATACCTGTTTTGTTAGAGTATCAAAAAATGTTACTATATCAATTTTGATATTGATATTTCTATAAGATAGAGTATCAATATCAAAACTCAAAAGACTTGTATTACATATCATGCATTTTTTTCTACTACAAGTTTTAAAATTGATATTGATTGCCAAACACCTCTTGATGATTTCATCAATATCAATTTCAAAACTAATAGTGATAGAGGTGTCTCATACTATTACCAAACAGGCTGTAACGTAGGTGTATTTAATTATTTCAAAACTTTTTTATAGGCTGAGAATTTGGTTGCTATGTGTCAATGTCAATCCAATTTGAACTGATTTAAAGCATATAATGTCTTATTCTGTTTTTTCCAACTAAATTTGAGATTGGGTTTCATTGTAAGAATTGTATTTTATAATGATAGATACCACTTTCCATGACCCTAAAAGGGCATACAAGAAGCCTTGTATGGCTGTTCATTCTGTCTATTTAGAATGACATGGCTAAAGTAATCCTTTGGTGCATCAAAATGCCAAAGCAGCATTTTTTTTCTAAATGTATTCAGTGTAAACTAGATCCAAGGTTCAAGAGAATCATAAATTATTATCTTTTGTCAACCATCGAAAATTTGAACTTATAATGTTGTATTTATGCTAATATTGCATGAACGCCCATGATTAATTGTTTAAGTGCTTGCTTTGTAACTGAGTGCATTTAGCTTATTACAAACTTATCCTTTTCATTTATATTTTACGCAGGTAGCTCACATTCCTGGTGCTTTATTTTTTGATGTTGATGGAATATCTGATAAGAAAACCAATGTGAGTAGACTTGTTCTTGTACAACTTTAGTTGCTTCCGATCTTAGTGCTTGGTAGCTATTATGTTAGAGGCCTTAAATTAGCTCCAATCTTCATTTCTGAACAGTATGGTAGAGTTGGATGCTGCCATGCTTTTAGATTATATGTACCTTGAAGAATGGCAGCATTTTCCAGTAAATTATGTTGGGGAATTTTCTGCTCATTACATGAGAGTTGCTACCATTGACAAGAGTTAGCAAATCTGTTCATTCTTGTACTTATATTTTGCATTGACTAAATTGGAACTTTTTGAACGTTAGATGCTCAGGTTTCATTTATCTTTATAATGTTAAGATCTGTTGGATGAGGGACAGTTAAGCATAGTAACTTGTTCTTGTGTATATTGATGTTAATATATCCCATGGGTCTTTTGGATGTTCTACTGTTATGCAATATCACTAGGCAGATTTTTATGTAAGTTGCTTTAACTACTATCCTAAGAGGAGGCCGGTCAGTCCTGGTACTATGAATGTTGAGGTCTGTTATACTAAAACTCCTATTATATATCTTGGGATTTTAATGGCTTGATTTAGAACTGTTTTTATTTAGTATTTTCCCATTGCTTCTTTTAGTGGCTGCTTTGTTTCATTTGAGAAAATAAGCTTTTTCAACATTTTCTTGTTTCTTGGATGTTCTGTTGCTTAATCAGGCTCAATCCAATGAAGCCTTAGTCTTATGATATGTTAGTTGGATATATAAATTCTTTATCTCCAGTCTCCACTCCAAACAATTTATGTTTTCCAGCTTCTTAAGACAAAATATTCGATTGAATGATTTCTGCATGTCCAAATCAAGGTACGAATACTGTACCATGATACTTTATTTACAAAGTAACTCTCTACAACCTTTTGGGCACTCAAGTTTGACCTTCGCATCACTCGTCCTTCTCAAAGAACATGTCACAAATGTGCCTTCCCTGCTGTTTACCCATGTCTTCCATAAGGTTCTTTCTTTGTTACTTTTATTATGGTGGTCAATTTCTTTTTTGAATATTTTGTTGCATACTTGCAAGACATGGATAAGCAAATGCAAATGGCTATCGAAAAAAGGGCAAACACAAACTTTTGTTGGCTGTTTAATCTTTATTGAGATATCATTTTACATGTCATTTGCATCCTTTATCCTCCGTATGCATTGTGTTTAATGCTAAAGTAAGCATACTGGTCATGTTAGGCAGTGCTTATGAAAAAAAACGCCATTAGATTTACCCACTTTTTTGTCCAAAGGCTTGGATTTTTTTCTATTTTTGAGTAAACAAGGAAATTCTTGTGTGATTGATGTTCAATTTTTGTATTAAATTTGTTTTACTGATTTTCTCTGATTATGACCAACTTCCTATAAAAATATGAATCAGTTGCCACATATGTTGCCATCAGAGGAAGCTTTTGCTGCTGCTGTCTCTGCTCTAGGCATTCACAACAAAGATGGAGTGGTAGTGTATGATGGAAAGGGCATATTCAGTTCAGCTCGTGTGTGGTGGTAAGCTAGTTCAAATATGTGACCATTTAATGAGATTTTGGTTAAAGAGAAAAATACGGATGAGCAGCTTTGACAGCTTTTCTAGGTTGCTACTCTGCATCATTAGCTTTTTTGTTTCCTTGCTCTCTGGTTTCTGATATATTCCTTTCTGGGATTAAATCTGCTTAGCTTCTAGACATTCATAGCTTTGATCATTTCCAGAACAACAGTTACGCTGAAATAATCTCACAAATGGGATTGGAAATGTGTTTGTGAAACAAAAATGAACTTTTTTGTAAATGCTGTGAAGCGCCAAGGAGATCAAAAGGGACTAGCAAAAAATAGAGAAAGCTGAGAAAAAAATAATCAATATATTAGTTTGTCATTAAAATTTAAATATGTTTTAATCATATAGTAAATTGACACACTGAATTAAATAAAGTGTCTTTACACACACACACACACACTTTTTATGCACATGCACTTGTGTGTGTCTAATACATGTTTGTATACATTTGTTTATAAGTGCATAAATATATCTTTTGACCCATAAATTGTTCCTTGAAGATAATTTCATACTTCTGTTTTTGATATCAATAACTATATTCTGGACGCAGGTGTAGCCTTTAAGAATTGTAGTTTGTTTCTTTATTAGTAATCTTTGTTTGAACAGGAAGTGTTGTTTTTTCCCGTTCTGGTGGTTTTTGTTACAAGGCTCATTTTGACCTAAAATTTGTGTAAATGCCTACCATATAATTTGACTTGTAAATTTTTTTCACCAGACTGGAGGTAGCATAGAAGTTTGTATTGCTGCCACATTCTGACCGTGGTAGATTGCATAGGAGATTGGCTTGCTATGCTGGCTACTGGGGTTCATGCTTCATATGTGTTTCTTGTGGTTTGACAATGTGTAATTTCTGCTTATGAAACATACTAGCAGCCTTGTCTACTTATGGACACTGTACTACAAACTGAGTCTGAGAATGTTTCGAAATTACTATAGAAGCACACTATATTTTCTTATTGAATGGTGCATATGATATCTTTCTCTTTACCTTCCAAGTAAATTTGACAACAGATCCAAATTCTGCTGTCCATATTTGCCGCTCAAACTCATTTGTTATCTTGTGGACCTATTTTCTCATCTTAATTATGCTCTTCTTCTGCCTTTCAGCCTTTATCTTGATACTGTCATGTGCCTGAAACACTTTTTTTTTGAGGATGCGTTGGTGTCAGTTGACAGCTTGTAGGTTGTGGGTGAAAGATCAGTGCATCTCTGTGATTCCACATTTATGATGAAAGATCTGAATTATCTATATTAAACTACTTGTATACATTATTAGGTGCTGTTTGTTCCATTTATATATTTCATTGATTATATACATTTCTCCATTGGGAAGGATGTTCCGTGCATTTGGACACAACAAAGTATGGGTGTTGGATGGAGGATTACCATGCTGGCGTGCTTCAGGATATGATGTTGAGTCTAGTGCCTCTGGGGATGCAATCCTGAAGGCCAGTGCAGCAAGTGATGCAATAGAGAAGGTTTATCAAGGTCTACATGTAAGTTTCAAGGTTGCTTTTTGTTTCTTTCCATTGCAGGTTATCCAATATTTATATAGTTTACCATTGTGCTATGTTTTGACCATGAGAGATACTGGTATAGTTGAAATAGTAGGATGTCAGAAATGATGCAAGCATCCAGGATGTTTAGGTGTAGGGTGGTTTACCTGGTATGGCTTGGGCATCTTAACTCCTGCCCAACCATAAGTTGGGCCTTCCTGGCATTGCTTTGATATGTGGCTTGGTAGCTGACCCCACCTTCTGGAGAAATTTTCTTGATTATTGACTCTGTGCAAGGACAAAAGCTTGCAGGACAATGTATATAAACGTGGCTGATTGTGGCAATATAGTTGACTGTATTTGATGAACAAACTATCTGATGCACTATTATGGTTTGCAGGTTGGTTTGACAACCTTCCAAGTGAAATTACAGCCTAATTTAGTTTGGACACTTGAACAGGTAACACTCATTATTCTATTCATTTGCTTTTCATTTGTAGCTACAATGGTGCTCCATTTTCTTTAACAGTGAGAAGAAGTTATGTACTTTTCCACCTAATAATGCCTGTAGCTCGACTGTGGCTACTTTAATAGAAGGTAGAAAGGAAGGAAATGGTAACCACAACTTATATACTTCAGTTTCAACATTGTCCATCGTGTTGCTTCTGTGATCAACAACATCATCGAGCATCTTTTCTTCCAAACCAAATCTTTAAAAAGCAGAGGTATACTGCACACTGAGGTGTTGCTAGGCTGCAGCAGAAGGAAATGGAAGAGTGTACGGTTGCAGTGTTCCATAGGTGCCTTTGCACCATTCTCTCACTTAACGGCAAATAAATGAAACCACTATCCTCCGGAGAGGCTTTTTGCTTGAAACACCTGTTACTCACTAGCCATAATGCCCACAAGGTCGCACGTAGAATCATCCACCATATGTGATATCGCTTGTCTCTGTAGATGTTTTCCTGATTGCTGAGGAGATCAAACACATTACGGGCAGCTGAAATGAGTACCTAATCCGGATCGGGAGCCCAATCCTGAAAGAAGCTTCTGCAGCTAAACTTGTACAGATCAACCTGCATTTGTAGATTCAGGACCAATCTGACTATGACCCCATAGAATTGCTGCCTGTGAAGGTAGAGCGACGACAGTGGCAATCCCATGGGGTCTGCCTTGTATTGGTCCAGAATCATTTTTACTGATGTGTTTTACATGTTTTGCTTTTTTAGTTTTTCAAAGTTTTGTAAGACCGATCTTGGGTCAGAATTTTTTCTTTTCCCTTGGATTGGTTTTTGGTTGAATCAGGGCATGGTTTGTGGAATTGGCCTATTTGTGTGGGGGGGGCAGCTCCATCCTCTTTCTGGAATAGACCAAATCAGATGTTTCCGGGCTGGAATTGGGTGCGCCGCCCTTGCGGTGAGGGCAGGAAAGATGGTCCGATGACTTAAGTCATTGGATCTGGCAATATCGGGTCCAGGGGACCCGATAAGTCCAGGGGACCCGATAAACCAGAACCAGTGACTTCCAGCTCATGCTAGGTCCTGGAATGCGTGCCTTGCGGTGGTCTTGCTCTGCCGTGCCACGATTCTGGGCCAATTCCAATGTTGAATCTGGCGCCAAATGAGTTGGACTGGACTGGAATTCTATGGGAAAGCTACTTACAGTTTTTTCATTTTTAGTTTTGAAGAATCAATCCGGACCAATTCCGGATCATTTTTTTTCATGGAATCACCTGATTTTGCCTATCTGATCTGGGTTAGATCAGCTACAGCACTAGCCAATCCGGTCTCTGATTCTGGTTCCACTTTCCTTGCAGCAAGTCCTTTTGCATGTATGCTTCTTGTGGGATCTGTTTGCCCTCCAGATTCTGTACATCATTCTTATAATAATGTTGTACCGGCCACTTCTGATCATATGGTACTACATTTGGAGTTAGGATAGTGTATGCTTAGTCACGTTCTGGTGGTTTTGCATCAGTTTGTATGAAGTGGTCATACCAGTTGCTAAAAAAAAATAGAAAAAAGTTTAAGAATCTAAGCAAGGTGCAGTTTTATGAGTGAAAAGGCGAACCAATATTCAACTTCTATTGTGAGCAGATACATTTTAATATTCAACTTCTATTGTGCATTTGTGCTCTAGTTGGCAAAAGATTGCTTAATCTTTATGTTTAGAAGATTGCAACAAGCATTTTATGGTTTTAAATGAAGTTTTACTCTCAACATAGCTTATGTTATTTATGATGAACCAGTCTGAATAATTACGTATGTTTTTTGTAGATGGGTTTCATGATGGCATTAGAATTTATTTGTTTGCATTATTTGAAAAATATTATGTTTTCATTGTCCATTTGCATAGTTTTTTATATTCTCTTGTATATTTATGAGTGAGGACGACCAAGGATTTTGGTATTCAGATCATCCCCTGGATTGGCCATGGCTGGATCAGGATCGGATCAACTGGCTCACCCGATCCACCAGAAGGAAAACTGATCCTGGATTGGCTTGGATTGATCTTCCAAAAAGTGAAGACAACAAGAAGTACTGACAATTAGTTCTTAATTGATCCATGGTAGATAGGTGACCAGAGTTGGCATGATTGGAGTCTCCCAGAGGGTTCAGGCTGTTCGGCTATGGGTCATTCCAAATTGGCCAATTCTTACCGATCCAGTCGTATCTAGCCCGATCCCAATGGAAGTTTGCTCTTGGATCGGGCTCCCTCACCACTAGACAGGTTGGCAGGCACCTACCAATCCTGATCCAGGATCGGCCACTCCTGCAAAACATGGTGACATTTGTAATTTACTTGTGGATGTAATCAAGTATAAACTGCTTTTAGATTATTTTTTTCTTATTTGGTGTGTATCTCATGTTTTCTCATACACTTTTGAGATACACATGATCTCAGGTGTTATTATAAATTTTATTTTTTATTGTTCTCCAGGTTCAAAAAAATATTGAGGATAAAAGTTATCAACATATAGATGCTCGATCAAAGCCCAGGTCTGTAGAATGGCACAGTTAAAGCTTCCTTCCTATCTCAGTACGGAAATCAAATAAATTTTTTCTATGTTGACTGGCGTTTTCCTAGCTCAAATAGCAGTTATTAGTGTATGATGGATATGTTCAGATGTTTTTTTCACACTTGCCAGTAATCATCTAAGATATGACTGGCTCAGAGTCTGCCTAGTGTTATCCTTTCGAACAATTGTGAGGGTTCCATGATTTGCAGGATTTTTTTTCTTAATTTGCTCAGTACTAGCAAAAGTATTGGAACTGGTCTAAGGTAATCAACTGGAATTGGTCCCAACTCCCCAAAATCCAGCTGGCTCTTGCAGTCAGGTGTAGGAAGGCTAATGGTCCATTTCTTCTTTCATATATTCAGAAAGAAGAGCTGTGGTATCAGATATTTCTAGAAATGAATGCTGCAGTCTGATGGGGTAGTTTTTTTCTCATACGGTCCACCTCTCTTTCAGGTTTGATGGTACTGCACCAGAGCCTCGTAAAGGGATAAGGGGTGGCCACGTTCCTGGCAGTAAATGCATTCCTTTTGTAGAGGTGATGATAATTTGATCGATTGACTCAATAATTTGTCAAATGCTACCTTGTGCATGCATTTTTTTATTCTTTGGCTATTTTATATTAGTGGTGGCAAATAACGGATTTTGTTGAAAGTGGATGGGAGCTGAAAAAAGTTGTATTTCTGTGCTCGTTTCATATTCATAATCGTCTTTCTTGTTTATTTTATTTTATTTTACAGATGTTGGATGATTGTCAAACGCTCTTGCCTGCAAATGAGCTTCAGAAGAAGTTTGAAGATGGAGGTAAGTTGTTGACTTTGATGTTTGCTGTTTCAAAAGCAATTATTGATGCCATCAATGATTACGGTTTTCATCAATATCTTGTTACCACTTGTTCATTATACCGAACTCACTACTATCTACTTGAAAACTGTGCACTGACATGTCTTGGATGTTTGTCGGTCACAGCAGAACTTGTATCCATACTCATGCAAGTTTTGTGCTGGTCTCTGTTCAAGTTTTACCCCATTGGACCTTGTTGCATTCTCTCCGGGATTCTCAGTGTCTATTTGTCTTTTGGTTTTTCAATGTACTATATCACTTTGAGACGGATCGGAATGTAACAGGGATCTCATCCGACCGCCCTATTGTTGTCTCTTGCGGGACTGGTGTAACTGCTTGCATATTGGCACTGGTAAGATTCTATTCTGGCCCATCGTGCCAAAAAATTATGCTGTCTTCCATATACACTTGATCTTAGTCACGAACTAAATCGTGATACTGTTCCACCATGACCTTTTCAGGGCCTTCATCGCCTAGGAAAGATGGATGTTGCCATCTATGATGGATCTTGGACAGAATGGGGATCCAGTCCTGACACCCCTGTTTCCACGTCCTAACCTCAGGGTGCTGGTCTTTCCTTCAACCTCTTTCATTGTGTTTTTCACCTTTTTCATCTTATTGCTAGCAGAATTGAAGTTGGATTTTTTCCCTATAAAAACGTCATCATCCTTGTAAACTCTTATCAGTTTCCTGCTCATTCTTGAAGCCTAATGCTTCCGGAGGCCCGTTCAGATACTCCCTTGTTCATGGGTCTAGTGGACCCTGTGGTAGTCTAAACCGTAAGGCCAGGACGTCTCTGTTCTTGCCAACTTGTGCTCCTCAAATTGCAGCGAGGAGAGCAGTTTGCGGCGTCTGCTCGAATGTACAGAGGCAGAGGTAAACCATCGTTGGAAATCTGAATGGAAACAACAGTTTTTCTTTATTTGCTCACATAATTTTAGAATAAGATTGCTCGAGAGTAAACGTGTGTTCGACCAATCTGAATGTATCATAATTCTGATACAAATCTGATCGTGTGGTCAAGTGAGATAACCAATGCGCACTCCTCCTGTTGCGTGTGTCATTATTAATTCGTCCCCGCCCCTGCTACGATCAAACGCCACTTGATAAGAAATGTGAAGGAAAAGCCGACGATCGGGGTCGGCCACCATTTTCTTCCCCTCTCGTTTTGGTCCGAATTAATCTCCGTGATCTTCGGAGAATGGGAACCCAGAGTCAGGGCCGCAGGCATGACGGCGTGGAACAGGGTTCCAGTTATTTTGTTGCAGTTCCCAGAGGGCGGTGCCCACTTCCGCGGTTCGACGTTTCAGAACGGATGGTGCCCACTTTTGTTTCAAACGGTGCCCACTTTTGTTGCAACTTTTCCCGTCAATTTCATTCCTTTCTCGACGGAGGGGCTCAGCTCAAGCCCGGCCGTTTGAGACGTTCAATTGCTGCGGAAACTAAAGAAAGGGCTCATCTTTCCACGGTTCTTGTGGCGGGACGTTGTTCTGCGGTTGGGCTGTAAAACCAGGGGGAGAGGACGGTTGATTGATCCCGCTCTTGTGCTGCGACAGAGTCGGCTTTGGAAGCGGTGTAAAGACGATCATGGTTGATCCTCGCCCTTTTTCTTCTCTCCGCACTCCGCTTCTTTTCTGTCTTCTATGTTCTCCATGCTAGCGGGCGCGCTTGATGTTAGGTTCCATTCTCCTCCTCCTCCAAATGTCTGATGGTTCATCTCCCCCGGTGGTGCATTGCCCCCTCCCCTCCTCTCCTTTGCTCCAATTTTCTTCTTCTTCTTCAAATACCAATTTTCATCTCCCCTAGCGGTTTCTAACAGGGTGACATCTTACCAGTTGTTTTCTTTCTTATAATTCATGCAAGAAGATATGTTTTTTTTTCCCCTTTGCTGAATAGGAAGGCGTTGGGTCAGGCACAACGCACGCACTCGATGCATCTGATAGCCGTCCTCTGGCTGTCGGCGCCGTCTAATTTGGACGGAGTGTCATCGCCTTCTTCCATCCGTGCATGCATGCGTGCATGCATGCGCATGACCGGCAGCTTCAAAGGCTGAAGGAAGAGAAAGACTTGAACCGACTGCCTGACAGTGTCAGTACGTAAATGTATCATAAAGTCACCTTTTTTTTATTTTTCTGACTGTTCTCACCGTCGCTTATGCTCTGTTCATACGAGGGACCTTCGATCGTGAGACCGGAAAGAAAAAGTAATAAATAAATAAATTGAAGGACCTTCGGTTACCTTCTTACCTCCCCGTACCCTTGGAATCATCCATCAAGGGCTGGGTTTGGATCGCCTCTGAAGTCCTCGGGTGGAGAGAGTAATTTCGGTCCTCAATTAAAAACGATCACGACCCCAACCACCCAAGTGACGTGTAACGAGGTGGTAAAATGTTGGTAGTAATTTAACTATGTCGGTAGTAAATTAGTGAGTCAATGAACCGTCGTTGAAATATCATCGACGTTTTACTGATTTGATACAACTCGTTATCGACGAGTAGCGAATTAGTAAAACGTCGGTGATAGTTTAATCTTTTTCGACAGCAATTCATTGAACTTGTTATCTGGATCGCAACCCGAGGTCGTTACTATTTTGTTCGTCGAAGATTGAGATTACTCTCTCCAACAGCAGTCGAAGGCTACCGAGGTGATCCGAACTCTCGTTGGTTACTTGCTTTTACCCGGTGGACTGTTGCCCCCCGACGAACGTAACCCATCTGGTCCCGGAGCCGTGCGGCAGGACAAACAATCAAATAATCGTGGATCACCCTGCTGTACGTCCTGTTGCTCGCATGAAACCAACCAACGGAGAGGAAAAAAGACGAAGCGTGGCCTGGTGCAGCATCTGGCTGGGTGGACGGTGGAGCAAAGCAGACGACCCCCCCGTTCTAGCGGGGGGTTTTATTCATCCCCTGTTTCCGGAGGACGGTGGGAGAAGCTGCCCGTCCGAAATTCCTGTTCTTGTTTCCTTGCGCTCTCTCTCTCTCTCTCTGCGCCCGCGCTGGCAGTCCATCACAGAACAGAGGAAGGGTTCCATGCAAGGTTGCAGACGGAATCTCGTATTTCTAAACCTTTTTTTTTGTTTTGTGCGTGAAAATTAACAAGCATGAAAATAAAATTTTCTTTCTTTTTTTTGAATCCCATGAGTTGTTATCCGGAGTCTTTTTTTTTTTAAAAAAAAACAGTGACATAGTGGTATGCGCGTGGAAAAGTCGCCCTCGACCGGGCGGGCACGATTCGAGACCGTGAGCTGCCGTGCCGAACGGGCGATGATGTCCGTTGTGCTACGAGCACACGATACATTATCCGGAGTCAAAATCCGATATTTCGATAGTTTGTGACTCTGGAAATGGGTTTGTTTTTTTTTCTATTTATAATATATATTTAAATTATTTGTTTAAAGACGAATAGGTAAAGTATATTAAATTATAAGATACGATATATAAAGTGATAAAAGGACGAGGACATCAAATTTTAATAATTTCACGTAAATTATTAGCTCATTCTTAAATAAACTTAAAAATTATCGAGATCAAAATCGATAATTCTGAAATCTAGAATCCAAATCGAAACAATCTAACCGTCGCGGGGTTCGGAATTGGATACAGAGATATAGATTCCGCTGGGGAACCCGATCCATTCTCAGCACTTGTGTTCCAATGATTCAAAGGGGATCGAGATGTATATAGTTTCTAGTCCTACTTGTTTTTGATTCCGCGATATCGGTGATCCGTGTTATCTTCGGATGTTACCGGCTGCAGGTATATATATATCAGACGATGGATATATAAGAACTATGTAAGAACAGGTTGAAGTAAAAGAAGAGGAAGAAAGGAAGGAAGAAAGAAAGAAGAAAGCAGACGATACCGAGGCGCATGCTTGTGCTTGTCCGAACGCCGACAGAGGCGGTCGTGGTGTGCTCCTTCGGGTCCGGTCTTCCTAGGCAGGTACATCCTCATTCGTGCACATATGCATGGTCCCCATCTCTCTGCCTCGAGCCCATGTGAATGTCTCTGAGGTAGTACTGGTCCCTTCTTCTCCCTCGTGTCCGCTTCCGGTGCATCTCCGTGCTATGCCTACCTCGCCGGCGTCCAGCCCCCCACACCGCCGGGGGGCTCGCCGGAGGAGACCAGATGCCGTGGCCGGCCCTGCGCCTTTGCCCAGGACGATCTTACGCTCGATCGTCTTGACCGTCTTCCTGCTTCAGACGCTGCTCCCTCCCACGTGCGACTCCATTATTCTCGGCTGGTGCCAAGTGGAGGGACGGCAAGCAGCTCGTTTATGACCCCCCCGGTCCAGTGTCAGTGAAGTGGGGGGAGTTTGTAAAATATAGATAGCTGTCAGGAAAATAGAAAAAAAAAGTTTGGGAAATGTATTGTTGGATTTTTTTTTCCAACTGCATGGATACACATATATATGATAATTTTGGGTTAAATGCATGTTGTCAATGTGGTGTCGTCTATTTATTATTGATGTCTGAGGGAAATTTCTTTATCTGGTATTGGCCTCAAGGCAGCACTTGGGTTCGGTATAAGTATGCAGTCCGAAGAACATCATATATATATGGTAATTTTGGGTTCATGTATGTATACATATCATCTTAAGGTGCCCTTAATTAATTGTAAAGCTGCTGAATAATAATATCACAGACGACTGGGAACCAAGAAGCTGTCCGAAGAACATTCTTCTTCCACCATACATAAGAGCCCATTCCACTAAAATGTTCGTGATCTCTCTCTCTGTTTTTTTTTTTTTTTTTTTTTTGCAAAACCGCAGAAAAAAGATCATGGCACTTCGACTGAAACATTGTCGTTCATCAAGATTAACGGTGAAATCATCCGAAGTGCTAGGCGAAACGTTTCTTGGGGCAGCCTGCAGGAAGATTGCGAAGCATCGATCTCTCTATGCGCGGCTGGTCGAAAACAAGATGGTTTCGGCACACCTTCCCGCACGGTGCTCGACGAAATGCCGCGGTGAAAAACAATTCGCACTGTTCATCGATGGATGGAACGAGCGGGCGATGCGCCCAGCCGGCCGAATCTTGCATCGCTGCCATAAACATGGAAAAGACAGCCCTTGGATTTGTCTGCATCGACGTGATGTAACATCCACCGTCTCTCTCTCTCTCTGTGCTGCCGTTGCTTCTTCTTCGTCAAGCTTGCCATCGCCACGACCCAAGACCAGTCAGTCAGTCAGTCAGTCTCTCTCGCTCTCTCTACCTCCGTGCCCATCTGATTTCCCCGCGATGGCTTTCCGTCGATGTGCACGAAGCTCGTCGTTTTCTGCGGGATGCAGCGCGTACGCCCTGCCGGGAAACACTGGCTAGCTAGAGGAGTTAACTTGATAAGTCCCAAGCCGATGATGAAATAAATTGCACGACTTCTTCCAAATCCCGGCCTCGACGCCGATCATCCTGCGAAGATTAAAGAGACCGCTCAGTATAAAGATGCTTGATTACTTGGAAATCCGCCGGATTTCGCTCGATCGATGATCGTAGATCACGACCTAATTTTGACGAGACACTGCTGGCCGGTGGCTCCGACGGATCGATTGCAGCCTGCAGGCTGCCCTCCTCTCCCTCGCCCACTGTGCGAGCCGTCGATCTTCAAGAGGGGGGAAACTGTTTGCGCACGATCTTGTCGGGTCGAGATCGAGAGGGGGAGAAAAAGAGGGCTCTCTCTTTACAGTGCTCTGCCCTGGGAATCCCATGGCCGGCGGCAGCTGGCGCTTGCACCGACAGGTTCAGAACAGCGCCGGACCGGCCGAAATCATCTCCGATCTGTCTTCGTTAAGTTCAGAAACGCAGTAATGTATCTTGGTTGAGCAGGTCCTAACGCGGGAAAGAGACATATATAGGATCGATTTTCTATCCAGAGAGGATCTTGTTTCTGGAACTGGGGATGCAGATAGAGAAGAATTGCATGGCTTATCAGAGTATTGGATGATTTATGGGAACCTTTCTCTCTTAGCTGCAGTGATCTGCAGTAAAACCATGTGGCCGCGCAGTGAAAGTCCAGACAGCTAGAATAACTACACGAGCGAGAGAGAGAGAGAGAGAGAGAGTAAAGATAGGGTTGCGGTGAGGAAGAAGACGTATGAAGAAAAGGCGGACGAAGCAGTATATGGGCCCTCAACGAAGACAAGCACCCGTGGGCTTGATGACTCTCTCTCTCTCTCATGCTTTCTCTAGTCCTCTTCTCCGTTGCTTCTTCCAATTTGCCTCGTTAGACTCCTTTTACCATCCAGTGATATCATCCCTCGCTACCCAAGCTCCTCCTCCTCCTCGTCTTCTTCTTCTCCTCTCTCTCTCTCTATCTCCCGGAGTTGGGCAGGAAGATCTATGATCTCAAGGGGAACGCACTCTTTTTTAGAAACCCTATGTAGTTTCGTTGTGAGACCGGATCTGATCAATTTTCGAGCCACAGCTTTATCATCCCGACCTTATATTACAGTGGCATACAGTTGCACCACCGTCTTCTTCCTGAGAACTACCACACAGCAGCTAGGAGGTTAGGAGGCCGGCCGGAGGAGCATTTTGCACAAGAAAAAGGTTCGGGAATTCCAACAGTACTGTACGTGCAACACACACAGCCGACGTTGATTTGAAGAAGATGCCCCCCGTTGTTCCGGCCAGTCCCGGCAGCTACGGCGACCCCGCAGCAGCTGGTAGTAGCAGCGGCGGCGGCCACAGCCACCACCACCCCCACCACCGGGCGGCCGCCGCCGTTGACGGGCAGCAAGTGCAACAGCAGCCGGCACCACCCAGCCGCTACGAGTCCCAGAAGCGACGGGACTGGAACACCTTCGGCCAGTACCTCCGGAACCATCGCCCTCCGCTGGAGCTCGCACGCTGCAGCGGTGCCCACGTCCTGGAGTTCCTGCGCTACCTCGACCAGTTCGGCAAGACCAAGGTCCACGCCTTGGGGTGCCCTTTCTTCGGCCGCCCCCACCCGCCCGCCCCCTGCCCATGCCCCCTCCGCCAGGCGTGGGGAAGCCTCGACGCCCTCATCGGCCGCCTCCGAGCCGCCTTCGAGGAGAACGGCGGCAGCCCGGAAGCCAACCCCTTTGCGGCTCGCGCCGTCCGCCTCTACCTCCGCGAAATTCGCGACACGCAGGCCAAGGCAAGGGGAATCGCCTACGAAAAGAAGAAGCGCAAGCGACCAGCTGCCGCCGCCCCAGCTTCCCAGTCGGCGCCGCCGCCGCAACCGGCGCTTCCCCCGGGCTCCGGTAGTGGCGCCATCTTGGCGGCGGCGGCGGCATCTGCCGGGGTGGGCAATCATCTGCAGGTAGCCGACCTCAATTTGGCAAATGAATCGACTCTCCTGATGCACCAATATCACTACCATCCCCTCCCTCTCCACAGCCACGTCATTGTCGTCCCCGATGGTTCCGCCGGCAATGGTGGCGGCGGCGGCCCGGCGGCGGCGTGGTCACGACCTAGGAGTACTCCCTCCATGGTTCCCAGATGATGATATCATCATCGGTACTTCTCTGCTCATATTTCAATATATAAAATAAATAAGCCTCTCTACCTCTAGCTACAGCACTAGCTAGCTAGCTAGTGACCATATCGATCTATGTATGGGATCTTGGGGACGAACCCTAGCTACCTTCCATCTCCCGAACCACCCCAGGAAGACCCATGAGAGGGAGAGAGCTAGCTAATGGAGTTGCTCCGCGCGATGAGATCGGTCTCGATCGTACCTGTTCTTGGTGGGATTCTTCGATGTTTCCGCGAGAAAGGAGCTCATTTGCAAGATGCAGATTAGTATTCTAGCTAGCGCGTGTTCTTGTGTCAAGTTCGATCGTCTCCCTGCTAGCTATTATTCGATCGGGTGATGATGAAACTGTTGCTCCTCTTAATTTTTTCGAAGTCTATCTGGATCTTTATAATTAAACTAGTTGTGATTATGTAAATTTGCAAATCGGGCCTGGTATCATGTTCCGATTGCACCGTGTGATTCATGCTTCGAATGTGGTGATTGACATGATGATCTCTCTTTATATCATCTATGCATGTATACGGCCAGTCTAGTGATGCAAGCTGCCACACAGCTCTAGATCTTGCGGCTGTAGAATCCAGACGATCATCTTAATTAATTAACCGTCATGTGTATCTATATACACACTCTGGTAATTAAATGTATGTTCTTCGTCACTGCGCTTGAATTTTTAGTGTGCATATACACTTTTTTTTTGTTGCAAAAGTGCATATATACTGTTTGGAATCGCTCTCTTGCTATGATCTCTTTCCACCAAATCCCAAGGCACACAGAGAAACATTAGGACGCATCCTAGCTCTCCTGTACATGTAGCGCTTCTCAGTTTCCTGGAATCGGATGTTATCGATTCTATTGTCGCTGCTCTACAAAGGGAAAAGTGTGAGTTTTACATGATTAATATTAGTATGTACGTAACTGCTTAATCATATAGTCTCTCAGGCACACCAACATGGTGAGACAGCAAGCTAGTGTACATGATTCTATTGCTATACAGCCACTGTACGTCCACTGCTCTCAGTTCAATAGGACCTTCCATCTTCAAAGCTTAGATCACAGTCAACAGACATCCTTATATATATATATAGCCAGTTAGATCAACCTTCTAAACAAAGTTTCTGGCTCTCCGTTCTCCTAAAAAAACTGTAATTTTTATGCTTGTGTCCATTCTTCTCCCTTTAAAAAAAGAGCAAAAGGGTGTTCATTTTCAGCCGCCGCTCCTCATGATTTCTGGGTGCGCCATCGCTTTCAACTCGACGAAGAGAAGATGTATATATACACACGTACGTACGTGTGGCGCTTAATTATTTCGGTCAAAATTAATGATATAGTATCGTTTTTTTAATCCTTTAGCCAAGCATGGCATTACATATATATATATCAATTATGTATCGATTTGTCTCAATCTCTCTAACAACACTAATAAGCTAAGAAGATTAGTCGGGCAAACAATTATTTTTGATTCGTCTAATTATATATATGGTCTAAATCCAAGCTACCGGAAGTAGAAACTGACAAGCAGGCATAAGCATCTTCTTAAATGATTTACCTATGTATGATTCTTAATGCATGGCCCGTTCCTTCTTCAGCTGGTGATATGCGTTTCTCAGTGTTGATGGGTGATTACTCGTCAAGCCTGCATGCATGTTTAGTCAAAACCTTATCAATGCCATGTGTTAATTAAGGCCTAGCTAGGCACCATATTTATATTTTGACAACGATTTTTGAAATACATAATGTGAGATTATTCTAACATGCATGTCAGACTTAAATTTTGACAGATCTTCTTGCAACGCACAATGTGAGATTATTTCAGCCTGCCAAATTTATAATTTGACATTTGCAATATACATTATCAAATTATTCTAATATGCCCTGCCTTAATCTCCATTTTCTTTTAACTTGACTCGGATATAGATGCACACGCATAAGGTTTAAATTGAATATTGATATACGCTAATATCACGTTAAATTAATGTGCCATCTGACTCAAGACCTTAGAACACTATGAGTAGATCGAGTAGGCACCATATATAGTGACAATCCTTTTTGTAATATCCATGCAATATGCGATTATTCTAACAGGACCCTGGTGGTATCTTCTTCTCTAAACCAAGCTGCTACTATTTAGTAATCGCAAATTAGCTTCGTTAGTAGAGGAAAATCTAAATGGTGGCCTCTCTGTTTACTTATGCAGAAATATGTGTTTGGTTGGGAATATGTGGAAAAGACATTGTTTAGTACTCTTTCTTTCTCACTTTACCTTTAATAAATTTAGATTTTACAATGATTGATAATTTCTATAATCTATTGTCGATGACTTAAGAAAAGTTTAAAGATGATTCTATTTCGCTCATTCGTAAAGATTTGACCTCAACTATTACACTTTAAAATAATAAAAAATGACAGTGTATTTGAAGATATTAATTATATATACATCTATCTTGTTAGGTCATTTAATATTGAGTAAAATTTCTTCCATGATCTCAATCAAACGCAACCTTAATTAATTGAATATCGAAGAGATAGACCTTAATGGGGTGTTTGGTAGTATTTTATTTTTTTGTATAGTTTCATGATAAAAAATTATATTATATTACCAAACATGATAATTTTTAAAAGTGAAAACATGATAGTGAATATGTTTGGCAAAAATTTTTTAATTTTTAAAAATGATAATAAGGTGTTTGGAAGTATTTTAAATTTAATTTTCATCCACTTCAGAAATATTGAAAAACAAAAATTCCACTTAAGAAACATTATTAAATGATAATAATTTACCTTCTTCCTAGCCTTTTCTCGAACCAAAAATTCCTCCGCGAGTCACGGGGCATCGAGATCGCCGCACATCATCTGCGAAGAGAATGGGGTCCGATTGCCGCATCGTCCGGCCGATCGGTGCCACCGCCAACGAATGGATCTCTCGGATGAACCTTCCTCGGCGTCATCTCGGCACATCACCACTTATATCCGCAAAGCTAGCCCCCTCTCGAGCAGATGTCCAACCCCATTCCAATCTCCCGTAATTCCCAAACATCTATTCTTCCTTTTTCCCTCGAATCCCCCTTCCCTCGGTTCGTCTTTCTACGAGGCTTTCTTGTTTATCTTCGATAGTTGAATGATCTCCGGTAGTTCTCGAGGCTCCGGAAGGGGTGCGCGCGTCGCCGTCTCTCCGCCGCCGGCCGTCGAGCCGTGTATCTCGCTGTCGAAAAGGAAAAGCGACGGAAAGGGAAAGGCGGGGACGGCGCCCCGGGGGGAGGGGGCGGAGATGAGCACGCGATTGGCAGCTCGAACCACGGCGGCGGGGGGGGGCGCCGGTTCTTCACCGCTCGCCCCCAATGATATCTCTCCGCCACCGGCGTCGATCGGGGGTTTCGGCCTCCGTGCGACGGCAGCCGAAAAGGAGAAGCGGTGGAAAGGGAAGGCAGGACGGCGCCCTGGGGGGGGGATGAGCACCGGTGAGGCAATCGGGGTTTTGTCCCTGAACAAGGTGAATCACTTCCAAAAAAAAAAGAGGGCTCGACCTCTTTTTATTTTTGTTACGGACGGATGTGTACGGAAATTTTCAAAACAAAAAATGAAAATGTGAGCCAAACATGTTTTTAAGAACTCTTTCATTACAAGTTTCAAAAATTAAAATAAAAGTGTCCATTATCACTCAACCAAACACCCCATAAGCATTAAATACTGTTGCAGACACAGTTTGAACTTAAATGGAATGCTAGCTGTATATATGCTGTTGTCCTTGTGCCCGAAACTATAAACATATAAATAAATAAATAAATGTTTTTCCGGTGCCTTGGCTCTGAATATATCCGCTATCTGCTGTGACTGAAAAATTAATGAACTTAATTTTAACTTTCATTTTTTTTTAAAAAAAACTGCATGAATTGGTATAAATAAAATCTTTTATCAGAGCCTACTAATGACGAAATCAAAGGACTATATTTACTTTGGCGCAGATCCCTACTGAATCTCATTATATATATATATATATATACATTTCTTGTGGTAGTAGAACACTTCACAATTGGGTCCTACTTGAAAGTTTTTATTCTCTCTCTCTCTCCCTGAAGAAATTAATTAAGCAATCCTAGGTTCTCGGCTTCTCTGTTTGTACTCTTCATCCTTGTGGTCCTCTCATGGCATAAAGGCTGTAGCTGTATAACGTATTCCTTTTCCAAGAAAAAAAAACTGTATGATGTATTCACATGTCGCCGTCCGATTGGCCGAGCCTTTTACTGCTCCCAATATCCTGAATATATTGGTACCATTAATGTCAAGCATCTCAACCACTATTGAATTTAAACTTGATATATATCGATACAGATCATAAAAAAATAATCTGAAAAATTAGATTAAATTTAAGGTAATTTGTCGTACGAAAAGACATTAATTATAGTTTAAGTTCTGAATTAATTTTATTATTGACACTCTATAATCTAGATATATCAACGTCAAATTTGATATAGAGTCGATTTTACTACTTTAATGGGGTGTTTGGTTGCCTGATAATTTTGTGTACACTCTGATGATAAAAAATTATATTAAAATAAAAAGTGAACATATATTTGTCATGTTTGGAGGGATGTGATAACAAAAAAGAGTAACTATCATTCATTCATGACCACACAAGGTGGGAGACCACAAGAAAAAGAAGAAGAAGAGATGAGACTCTCTCCTTTTGTTTAAGAAGAAAATCACGTTCGAATCATAAAATTGTCAAAGATGCCACTACAGGAAACTGGGTCATTGGCTGTTTAAGCCGTCCCCAATAAATGGTCGTTTTGCTAATAACTTATGCGACGGCTTACAAGCCGTCGCCAATAAACGTACTAGCGACGGCTTAACAATAGCCGTCGCTAATATTATTGGCGACAGCGTTATTTGCGACGCGTTTGCGACGGCTTTGAAGCCGTCGCTAATGATTATTAGCGACGGCTTTTCGGTTTTTTGAGACGGCTTACAGCCGTCCCTAGTAACCTATTTTCTTGTAGTGTGCCAAACACCTCTTTTAACAAATTTTCTTACAATTTTAAAAAATTGAAATAAAAGTCTCGGTTGTCATGTAACCAAACACCCCATATATAACCGACATCAAATTACACAATTTGATATTGGCCGAGTTATATTTGTCTTGAATGTATATATTTGGGACAAGCATTTAAACGTGTCGAATGCAATCGTTATATATATAATTTGCTTAAGTACGATGTACGAGCACACTCATTAATATGTTAAGATCATGTTTGATGATTGTGTTGAACATGTTCTCTTAATGTTAAAATTGATATCGATATAAAATTAACGGCAAATGTTTGAGAATCCTGCAATATCATATAATTAAAACTTTTGACACAGCAATGCATATGGTATGTATAATACAAGTGTTAGCATATATATATATATTAATTTTGATGTCAGCAATCTATCGAATCAAAATTGATATAATATAATTTTTGATAATAGGAAAAACTTACATTGCATACCTAACTTGCACACATTACTTCACATTATTCTATACAAAATGTATTTAGCTAAGGACAACCTGACATTAGAGGGAATTTGACTCCGATTCTATTACTGAGATCCACGCAGAATTTGATCATATTCGAAAATTCTTTCGTTTGAAAAAAAATATTATGTATTTACCGCTATCCCCCATTAATTATTGCCATTAAGCTCTTCTTAATTAACCTTCAACATTTTACCTGATTCTTGGTTTCCAAAATTAACCTGCCCAACGTGATGTGTAATTAGTTCGTTGGTTTTGATGTGATTAGACGATGATGCCCTGTTTTATTAAGGTAGAGATTTGGTACCATAATTCACGTCTTGTTTGTACAATAAAATTTAAAATTGATATATATTAATAACGTCGAAACACTTATATCATACGAAATAGTTTGTAAAATCAATGGTGATATACGAGTTCAATTCTGTTACCGGACATGTTATAGGCTGCACCAACCTGCAACTTGGACCTGTCCATTTTATAAAATACATTTACACGTTCTGACCTATTAATTTTTCGTCAAAACATGGCGAGAATCTCAAAAACCTGGAAAATCTAGCTGAGGGGTGGTCCCGTAGATACTCTGTATAGGCGAGGGTATTCCGGGAAACGTGCATCTTTTTCACTTGTCAGCAGGGCGGTGGGGCCCGGACGCCCGCCTCGCTTGGAAGGACGTCACCAGACGTCACGTCACGTGCTCGTAGCCCCCCCGCGTCTTCCGGATCTTGGCTGCCTTCCGCCGACGTGACGTGCCCGCTTCCGCCACCCGACCCGACAAGCGCCGCTGACGTGTCGGCGCCAGAGCTAGCTTGTGGTGCAAATGAGTCCAAGTCTGAGTTAAATAATAAGAGGTTCAAGCTCCACTCGTTTATTTTACGTGAATTTAAATTTGAGTTCGAGTTTTAAATAGTATATTAAATTTTTGTTCAAGTTTAGTTAATTTATTAATCGAGTCGAGTTGAACTCGAATTTCAACACTAGTTGAACTAAAATTCAATTCATATTTAAATTTAAATTATATAAAAAATTATTTGTATAATTCAAAATTAATAAAAAATTATTTATGAAATTCTAGATTTTTATTTAACAGTCTTCTTCGTAGATATTTATATTTTTGAACGTATCATCTTGACACGTAAAAAACTTTAAAAAATTATTTTTTTTATAAATTAGCACCGCCCTCTCAAAAGCACCTAAAAATGCTGTCAATCAAGTGCTCCTTCCTCACTTTAGAGACAAAGAATGTAAGGAGAGGATAGAGATAATAATATTAGAGAGGGGCATTTTTTCTAAAAGATTGAAAGGTATTTACACAACATTATTTTAAAGGTTTTCACACTGCATGGATTTAATTTTCGGCAACCATTAATGATTTAGGAACCGGTTTGGACTTTTAAATTTTATTAAATATGAATAATTTTAGGAACAAATTCAAGAAAGACTAATGTTTGAACTTAGCCAAACACAAGTGGCAGGGCTTGATGGATATAATAAAAACCATCATCTAGAGAGAGACATAGCTGTAACACCCTAACCTAGTAAAAGTTAATAGATTAAATTAATAAACCATATATAGCAACAACTTCTTAAGAGATATAATCGAAAAAAGTTTGAAATTAAGCACGCTCGGTTGAGGGTGCTAAGATGACTGTTTTAGAAGTTTGCCGATCGACATAGTTTTTTGGATAAATCAACTGATTTGGTAGTAGTTACATGCGGTATTATATATTAGAGCTATCGCCCAACAAGAAAGCTTTGCCTATACTTCAATGTTTGATATATATATGTATATGTATATAAAGGTCCTTAATTAGATTTATGTCTTAGATGTGTGTTTTATGCATCGCTGAGACGAGACTCCACCGGCAGATCGATCAGTTGGGTGTGGCATTGAAAGGGCGTATGCAATGTGACGGTAACCGCATCCTTCCAATATCTTAAGATGTCCACGTACGTAAATATATATACATGGCCTTTGTCCAATAGGCAGTACTATCGTTATTTGCCCATCTTGCCTGCGCACCCTAGACAATGATGCTTCAGCTTCATTTGTAATATCGCTATCCATACAAAAAACTAGGCATCGGATGGTTAAGTCAAGCAAAATGACCCATGCGGAGGGTGCCCTTGACCATAACCTCTCCTTTTCACTGGCCATTCACGGCTAGCTGAAGCAAGAGCACATGGTTATATTTATAGGTTATTGTGTTTAAGCTTTGCATGCATGCATGGGACATCGATCTTGATCATATTCTCCAACAGGGTCCCATAATTTAGATCAACAAAACACCATCGTCACATCAGTGATGTTTCTTGCCTCCCATCAGTGATTTATTTCTCATTAATTCAATACCCCCCTCTCCTCCCACCTGCTCATCTAGTCCAAGTCAACTTGCTTCAATTCCTACCCCTAAGCACCAGAATCTACCCACTATAGCCACAGTAGTACTGAAAGCAGCAAGTATATATATATATTCCATCCATCTAGGTGTGTTAGACTAACTATTCCAAAAGATATCATCCCAACCTATATGTTATCGATTTCACTCATTTTCTTTTGAGTTTTGAGTCGGCTGATTCGACGAATTTAACATGATATAAGTCAGCAGTTCGATCTGAGAACCTTGTATGCACATGCATCATTGACCTGGTGAGGTAGAGCACTATCGATCGGATGCTCTCATATGGCATGCCTCCTCCCATCTCAACTATTGAAACCCTAAAAGGGCAGTCGGTCTGTTTGTCCACACGAACCCTAACACTATGGAAGGTTGGTCACTGTGCGCCATTAATATGGTGAGCATGGATCCCCTCATGTGGGGCGGAGTTAAATGGAGGAGCCCCACCACCTTAATTATTATGTAAGGGGGAGAGGGGAAATGAGGATAACTCCTCCTTTCACCCCTCCCACCTGAGGGGATCCGATCGAGCTCCATTATCGACTGTGCAACTCAAGCTGATCCTTACACGTCGAAAGTATAGCTGGCCCCTTCACCCCGAATTAAGTGTCTTCTGAAATACGCTCGCCGGCGACAGAGGGTCTCTCTCTCTCTCTCTCAGTGGCCGTCGAGACCCTTTGTCTTCTTAGAGAGAAACCCCTCCTTTGTCGGGCCCGGCCGGCGCGCAGAAGAGAACAAGGGACGGAAGCCATGCCGAGCGGAGCCTACCCCCATATATATCATCCTCTCTCATCCATTGCTTTCCGATCTGATAAAGGGGCGGCGGTCGCTTTTTGTCTTCCACCTCCGGTGCTCTCTTTCTTTCAAAGTCGTACCGGGCAAGGGGTATCGGTTCCCCCACCTGCGGTAGCCATCTATATTCTGAGCTTTGGGTGGTCGCGTGTCTTCGTCTCTCTGTTCATCGTCGCTGTCATCTCCAACTGGCAGGTGCTCTCGGTCTCACTCTCACTCTCACTCTCACCACCATGAGGGCACTCACTGGCCTAGCTTCCTTCCCCATCCACACACACACATGCTTCTCAACAGTGGTACACAGTTCATGTCTCTGCAGGTTCTCCATTTCCATCTTGCTGCTTTGCTGCCTCTCTCTCTCTCTCCCTGTGTATATATATACATATATCAAGAGGCAACAGTACTGATAATCTGTATCTTCCTTTAATAGGGCAACCTTTATATTGAAGAACAGACTGGAGATCGATACAGGGACGATGTTTATGACAGATTTTGTGGCTCGGGAAAAAAGAAAGATGATCGGCACCTGCCCCCTGTTCAGTTGCTTTCGAACAGTTGCGCGCCTTTCACCAGCTAATCTCATGAAAAAGACGGAAATAAACTCAAGACGGAACTGTCACGTGAATGTCACGTGGTGGGCTCACCGCATAGCCATAATAAATGTGAATCATGATTCTCGCACCTAATTGCAATCAGCTAGCTGATGCAAGGCCGGCCACTCTCTCATATACATATACCATCAGAGACAAGTGCTCGAGAAGCTTAAGGAAGACGGAAGCTAGCTAGCTAGAGGTCATATATATATATATATGGCCTTGCCACAAAAACATATATGAATGCAAGTAGAATATATATATATATATATATATATATATATATATATTGGGTGCTTCTTGAGATGGGACAATGGGCAATGATATATAGATTTCAAGTTATCACCCTAGCTAGCTATATCACAAAGTGTGAACAGGAAGAGCAGATCATCTGATTAGGTCATGAGAAAATATAACCCAAGTCAGTGAACAAAGTTAATTAGTAATTAGCCATGATGTGGGGGCACAGTTGGACACATGGCTTGCATACGCTGACACATCCATCCCACCAGCATTTCTTCGTCAAGCTAGCTATATAGCTAGACCTACACCAGCATTTGAAAATTACACAAACCCAACAGTACCCTACGAATTAGGGTGTTCATGGTGTAGCTTTTTCCACACAAAATAAAATCAAACCAAACCAAACTGTGTTTGGTTCTGTTGTTCGAACCATATTTTATTAAGGTATGATATATATATGTCTATGTATCATAATTTATTTTGTTTGATCTAAATTATATCTTAGCTAAACATTTTAATGTTAGCATGTCTAAGTTAGACTAAATATCCAATCTAATCAGAGAATCACAATGATCTTCAGCTTTACCGATTTAGTTTGATTTGAATGATTTTTAAAATAAATTAAGCCAATTAGTAGTTTGGTTCTACACCCTATAATTAAGGCGGTGCTTGGTTATCCAATAATTTTCTGTACATTTTCATGATAAAAAATTGTATTAAAATAAAATGTAGATTAATCAATGACATAAAGTTATCATGTTTGGAAAGATGTGATAACAAAAAAGAGTTATTATCATATATGACCAAAGAAATAGGGGACCACAAGATAAAAAAGAGACGAGATGCTCTTTCATTGTCTAATAAGAGAAAATCACTTTAAAAATATAAAATTATCATAATTGCCATATATCTCTTTTAACAAATTTTATTACAAAAATATAAAACTGTAATAAAAACTCAATTTATCATGCAAACAAATACCCCATGAGACTTAAGCTTCTCTCTCTCTCTCTATATATATATATATACATATACATATACATATCAACATCTGAATGACTGCGACCATGGAGATACGGTTCAGATGCACCATACCCTAGACGGACTACCCGGGGTAGTGTGTATACATATATATATGTATAGAGCCCAATATTTCTATCAGAGCATGCAGCCCCCTTTTTCCCATATGATCTGCAATCAACGCAACATGGGGTATATATTCTATACGTTTGCTCCTACAACAAGTGGATGCCACTAACAATATTATCTTTAACGATGCACCTTCTCCCCCCTGCTCATCCCCTTAGGATAAGAAATTTGGAGCAGGACTACCGGTCAAAGATTGACCAAAAATCTGTCTAAATGAATCGGGTAGACATTACTTTGGGTACATTGTGTTTGGGGGTGTTCATGAGATTTGATTTGATTTAACTTTTGAGAAAATATTCAAGAACCAAGCTTAGTTTTACATTAAAGATGATGTTCAAGAACCCTTAATATATCTAAATTAAAATAAGCATTTGATCCGATTGGTTAAGTTTGGTTAGTGAAACACACTGAGGGCTCGTTTGGCACCAAAATTTTTTGAGATATCCCGAAGTTAATCCCATACCAGTAGGGGTGAGCATGGTTCGGTTTGGTCCGGTTTGGGTCATTTTTTTCCCAAACCGAACCAAACCGATTCAACCCCTCAAACCGAACCAAACCAAACCATTTCAATTCGGTTTGGTTCGGTTTAAACCGAAAATATATAAAAATAATTTAATTAATTATTTTTTACATATATATAATAGTTTTTAAGTTAAAAACAATCAAAATAAATATTATTTTATTATAAAATTATAAAAACCTTATTTTTAATAATATTATAACAGTTTTTAAATAATTTTTTAATTAAATCGGTTTGAACGGTTTGATTTGGTTTAAACCGGTTTGGATGACTTCCAAACCGAACCAAACCGAACATGGTTCAAACCAAACCGAACCGAACCAAACAGGCCGGTTCGGTTTGGTTTTTCGGTTTGAACCGTTTAATGCTCACCCCTACATACCAGACAGCTCATAGTTGTGCTTGGAGGGCTAAGATGTAAGTAAGTACACTTACTTACGGGGGGCGATTTGTGTCTTATGCGGTGTTTGGTTGCATGTCGATTTTGCTACAAAAGTATGCTTCTTTAACGGGACTTGTTAGAAAATTTTTTGCCACTCGTTACGAAAATTTGTTTTCATGTCTCGTCAATCTGGACAAGTTTATATCTTTGCTATCTTAAATTTTGATATAATACATAATTTTATTACAAAAACTGTATACAAAATTAGTGTCCAACCAAACACCCTACTATTCGGTTCAAAGACGTAGCATTTTTGTACCATACGTGTTGATTAAAAGGGTTGAAACGTTTGGATTCTCTTCTGAGTGGGTCGACTTAAAAGTCGGCCCATCTGGGCCCACTTCAAAAATACCTTAGGCTGGGCCGGCCCAGCTCCGGCTACGGCTATGTGTGTCTTCGCTTTACAGTTTTAGCAAATCTAAAGGCTCTTGCTAAATGGATAAAAAAAGTTTTTTTAAATTACGAAAGTAGCCCTGTGATTGGGACTCGCCGCTCGTCCGGCGGACCGAGCACCGCTAGCGGCTTCTCGTCTCCTCCTCCTCGCCGGCGTCCGCGCCGCCTCCTAATCCTCACGAGTCGCGGCGGCGCAAAACGCGATGGCGCTTGCGATGAATCTTCGCCGCATGTTGGCGGCGTCAACTGCGCTGCGAGCCCTCCTAATCCTCTATGGCGAGTGGCAGGACGCCCACATGGAGGTCCGATACACAGATGTGGACTACCTCGTCTTCTCGGATGCCGCCGCCCTCGTCGCCGAAGGGGGCTCCCCCTTCGGGCGCTCCACTTACCGTTACTCTCCTCTGCTAGCCTACCTCCTCGTTCCTAACTCTATTATTCACCCGTGCTGGGGCAAGGTCCTCTTCTCCTCCGCCGGTGAGTCCGCTGTTCTGTTCCCTTCAAAAATTGTGATTTTAGAAAAGAGGCTCCTAAAAGAATTTTGTTCTAGACGCCCCATCGGAGTTTTATTAGCATAGCTGTTTATTTTTTTGGCAATCCTTGGATGTCTGCAATTACTTCGGAGATCCGTCTTACATTCCTGTTTTTGGTGGCTTCTGCTGGTTGCTTCATAGTGATTTAGTTGCTCATATGATGTTGCAGATCTGCTTGTGGGCTACTTTATTTATGTTATATTGAAGCGTCGCGGCGTGCCCGAGAATCTATCCCTCTATAGTGTTGCAGCTTGGCTCTTCAACCCGTTCACCTTTACAATTGGCACAAGGGGGAATTGCGAGCCTATCGTTTGTGCTATAATCTTGTGGATTATCATATGTCTCATAAACGGTGTAAGCTTTGTGCGCATATGCGAAGCTATCCGGCGTCTTTCTAGTACTTCTAGCATTTCCTTGTTGATATGTCTGTAGCATCCTATTCCTGACATGTTTGGAGTTTCCGTCTCTTTATTCTTTTGAGTTTCTGTCCGATGTTTGAGAAAGTGGTAAGTGTTACTTCATGACAGGTTGCGGAATGAACTTCAGACAAAAGGAAAAGAGAAATTTTGATGTAGGTACTTACGAGTTCATTCGTGCTAAAAGTTGCATTCATTCTTTTGAATTTTGCAGCCCCATGATATTTCACATTTTGTATCTAATGATCATGATGTAAAATTCATGTCGTTCTTGTCTTGGTCAAAGTTTATCTTATCCATAACAATATGGGACAGGTACAGGTTGATCATGGCCACAGGGTTATTCTAGTTGATGTCTTATTAAAACAGGAGTCTAGATCTCAGATCAAGCAAATAGAACAAAAAGTTTTGAATCGAGGAGTATCAACTTAATCACTTGGTCTTCTAACAACAGAGTTGAAGTAGTAAGCTAAAACATCTTTTCCCTGATGCATAATCTAGTAGAATATGCTAGGGAGACCTTCAGCATGACAATTATTCAATCCATGTTTCTGGGGAAGTTGCAAAATCACGACCTTGTGTAGAATTTATAATCTCATTGTTTTTTTGGAGTTACACTAATAGTTCCCTTTTTGACAGGCAATATAATTCAGGCAGCATTATGGTATGGGCTTATTGTACATTTCAGAATCTACCCTATCATATATTCGCTATCTATCATCATGATTCTTGATGAAGGCTGTTTGCGATCTAGACAGAGCAATCCTCTTAAACAGTGGAGTCCAGGAAAAAGGAGCATTCCATGCTGCAGCTCTGATTCAGTTATAGCTTCTTTTTACAAAAAAATTATGATCTTTACTTCTGATCCATATTGTCACTTTAGAAGCTTAATGACAAAAGGCAGATTGATTTTTGGGTTGATCTCTGCCTCTGTCTTTTTCTTCTGGACTATCCTTTTCTTCTATCTGTATGGATGGGAATTCTTAAATGAGGCACTATTGTACCATCTCACCAGGACTGATCCAAGGCATAATTTCTCTGTATATTTCTATCACATTTATCTTCACCACCAACATGATTTTTCAGTCTTGGAGAAGCTTGCTTCTTTTCTACCGCAGTTGATAGTGCAAACTGTCCTTATCTCAACTTTCTCGGAGGACCTCATGTTCTGCTTTTTCACGCAGACTGTAGCATTTGTGGCATTTAACAAGGTTCAGATTTGATTCTTTTTCTATTTGAATTTTTGGATTTTAAGGGTCAGAATAATGGTGAAAGTGTATCTCCTTTTGATAGTAATTGATATTTTTTTCATGTTACTAATGGTTCCTGTAATTTATTTGACAGGTAATCACAGCCCAGTATTTTGTATGGTTCTTCTGTTTGCTGCCACTGATCCTCCCTTGGAGCAATATGAGAGTGAGATGGGAGGGACTTCTCTGCTTGTCGGCATGGGTGGGATCTCAAGTTCACTGGCTAATGTGGGGGTATCTTTTGGAATTTAAGGGCAAGAATGTCTTCCTTCAACTGTGGTTGGCTAGCATACTATTCCTGTTTGCAAATGTTTACACTCTAGTCAGGGTTATCCGGCATCACAGATTCACTCCCCTCTTACTATCACATGCTAAAGGAGATTCTGGCAGCAACAAGAAACTGGAGTGAGAAAGTTTTGTTTTGTTTTTATCTCGTTGTTATGTTTCTGGTTTACCACTTTTTGTTTTTCCACCATGCTGTACTTTTTCCCAATTCCTGCCTCTAACAATGAAAGGGACTTCGTTTTATTATGAAGACATGTCGACCATTTGATTCTGTCAAGCTCTTTGACTCATGGTTTTAGTCATCTTGATGTATGCTTTTAGTTCAAAATTTTACACTGCCATCCAATTTGTATAGCAGTGCTTCATTTGAGTACAATAGGAAATTCACCACTTATACCTTCACAAGTAATGTGTTGCAATTTAAATGATGTTATGCCTAAAAGTTATCATTTCTCTCTATATTTGTTTTGCCAAAATAATGAAATGTAGGTTGTCATCCACCAGGTATATTGTTGGATTGCACAATACAAAGTCACCCTCAAGGAAGAAGTCATTTTTAACCTCCTCATAGTTTTAGTTAATCAATGAAGACGATGCAGGATTAGGTATGTAATTTATATCTATGCGATGATAAAATGGAGAACACGTTAGGGTGCATTCTGCTCCATGAAAAGGAAAAATTAAGAAAAACATATCACATATGATTTGGATTCTGAAAAAATGTTGTTTGAAAAAAATTCAGTCATTTAGTTGTCTTTAGATGGTGATAGTCCGACTTTGAAGATGGCACATATGATAATGTGTTCAGATAACTTGGGCCTCAGCAACTTGATACCTTGGTTTAAAGGTTTGTGAGATGATACGTACTTGTATATTTTAAATATTTGATTTTCTTGTCTCGTATTTTCACTCACCTGCCTTGGCAGCGAGGGGAGTGTTAGAACCGTGGAAATAGTCCCACTTCCAAGATGACCCAGATGATGCTATGTTCAAATAAACTTGGGCCACTAAACTTGATATCATAGCTTTATGATTCATCAGGAGCTGCCTGTAATTGTAGCCGATGGTTCATATTATTAGTTGCTTAGTTACCTCTCTCTAAGTTGTGCAAGATCGGCATTGTTTATGCACATTGACTTTTGCTTTTCCGGTGCAAAGTAAAAGTTGGTAAAAATTCCCATTCTAGTACCACCAATTTATTTTTACAAATTGACTCTGTGCACCTACATAAGAATAGTTGAGAGAGTCATCCCATGTACTTTTTCACATGACGAAGAAAAATAAGTTCCTTACCTTGTTAGGGAATCGTAGTTAATCATTGTTATTATTCTAAACTTTGGTTTTGTATCTTTATAGTTTTCCTTATGATCATTACAGGTAAATTTAATAAATTCTTTATTTTAACTGAATAAAAGTGATTTATCACCCTACATGTTTTTTTATCTAATCATCAATTTTTTTAAAAGTAAAATTTAGGTATTAACATGTAAATATACATATTTTATTACTTGCTACACATATAATTCCTTAGCAAAACCTTAAAGTGCAGCTTGTTTTTACCTGATTTGAAAATTCTAACTTTTAATTTTGTGTCCGATATCCTATCATGTGGTAAAATTAAGTATTTGATTTGGTTAAGAACATTATACGTTAATCCATGTACTATTCATTCAAAGTTATATATAACAAATGTTACTTCCATCTTCAGACTACACCTGAAAATTAAAAGGTTAATCCCTACTTATTTATAAGTGATTTAATAAGATGCGAGAGGTATGATTGGTGATAAATTAAGATGTAACACCAAATGAGATGCATTCAAATCAATGTAAAGTAGCCTGAATCACACTGTAAGTATATAAATACTAACTATAAAATAAGAGATATTTTTATTCGAGATTTTTTAAATGTTTTTTGATGATTATATTTATCGCCATGGAATTAGCAATTCCACTTATGTTATAAATCAAACACAACAAATCACTTAAATTATCCAAAATTATTAAGCGACTCTCTTATTAACAAATAATCAAGTTGATTTCTAGACCATTGCTCTTCAGGGCCTATTTTATTAAGAATAGAACTAACCTAATATTCATTTTGATATTCAATACGAGGAATAAGATCAAGATACCTGTCTGATATTACCTCTAAACAAAAAAAAATCAGCTACTAACGATGGTCTCCTATTAAGTAAGAGAATTATAAATATTATTTATAATAAATAACATCATAGATACATGTCTTTATAATCGAGTTCTATATTGGTATCAATACAGAATCTATAAAACGTATTCTTATAATTCGAGCAAAATAATTACAAGACCTAGACATGGATGGAGTGGGATACTCTGTGCCTCCTCGCCGCCCCCCGCCGGCTATATCCTGCCCCGTCGCCGGCGGACGTCCGCCGCCTTGCTCGTTCTCCCTTTCTCGAAGCCTGGCAGGGCAAAATGCACCGCACAGTCTTTGGTTCACACGGCGACGGGAAAACCCAAACATCCAGCTCCGTATCAGCCGCTCCCGACGGCGGCCGAGAACCCCACGCCGACGAGTGGAAGGAACCAACGCAGGCGGGAGAGGCGCCCGGCGACCGGCAGGGCGATGTTCACGCTCACGCGGATGGGTGCGGGGACGCGCTGGCGAGGGCGATCACGGAAGTTCTGGGCGGCGTGATGAGGGAATTCGACGCCAGGGCGGAGGCGGCCGCCGGGAGCCAGAACGCTCTCGCTCTCTCCCTCGATCGCCTTACCGGAGGTGACATCTGGAAAAAAAAAATTTCGTTCAAAAAATGATAGAGTATTTTGGTTATTAAATGTGGTTTTTTTTGTTGCTTCTCCCTTTGTATTCTTTTTCTGGTAAACTGAGATCTATCTTGAATTGGATGTCATTTGGGTGCGAGCTTAGGCGTTAACCCTGCTACCTTGTACCATGGCATTGCAGAGCTGGACAAGCTTTTAGAAGATGCACCTTTGTCCTTCATTATGCAACATGCTGCCAGAATATCAGGGATCCGAAAGAGAGTTTTTGCACTTAACTCTATGTTGAAATTAATACAGAGACGAATCGATAACATAGATATGATGCTCTCAGCTGGCGCATCACATGGTAATATATTTATACATCAAGGGAACATTTGTGGTATACCTGTAAAGTTTGCATTTTGCTACATCGTTAAGAACCATATCTGTTCTCGCCAAGAAATTTTCTGTTATGTGATTACCTGCCAATTTACTAGTTAGAGTGCCCTTCATTAACCTGCACGCATTTTGGCACCTGTATAAATTATTCTGATAATGTTACAGATGTTATTATATCTCCATAAGTGATTGCTTCTGGACTAATAAGAATGAAAAATAGACTAAGTTACTTGAGTGAATAAAGCTTCGATACTGGCTAAATTATGGACTTCTGTTCAACATTCCCACTAGCTACTTTTTGCCATTTATGATGCCATGGAATTCTGTGCCTACTTGACCTAACTTTGGACAAAAATTCTCCTGTGAATTTCAGTAAATTGTTTGGTGCATATGGGTTTTTAATTAAGTTTGTCAGTGCCTTAAATTATAGTGAAAAGACTAACCATAAATTCTGCTACTTACCATACATGTTTAAGATGCTATATACTTTATTATTGTCATGGCCCATGAGTGTATGAGTAGATTGTCCTGCATGCTTGAGCTTTCACTACCAGACACAATCTGATTAAAACATGAAAAATCAGATATTTTGCTATGATTTATTGGAGAGTTAACCACAAATTAGTCCAGCCCTAAGCTATGTTGTTGGAGGCAAGTGCCTCAGTTGCCTAGGGAACGCGACGAGGTGAGGCAAAAATGCCTCGCTCCAACCCTTGTTGCCTAGGTGACCGCTGTGCTGGTGTTCTTCCTGCAACGGATCCAGTGACTTATGGTCTTTTGGGGTCTAGATAGACCAGATACTACTTAAAGTCACTGGATCCAGTACCTGGTAGTTGGGCAGGGAAGAATGCCGTGGCGACACCGTAGAGCCTATGGAGGGATCATCCATCATCGAAAGCGACGCTCACCTTGTGCCTCTGACTACATAGGCTTGAAGAAACGTGGATGCAAAAGTAAAGACTCAGGATTTTGCTGATTTCTTGCCTGGCACAACTTCTTAGTGGGTTTGGTCAGTACTGCATCATCTAGTAGAGATGAATATGTGATAGTTATTTTAAGAGAAGGGACAGTTTGTTCTCATTTTTCTTTATTATAGTACTTATCTTAGTCCTTCCATGGTTTTCTAGTGTTTTCTGTCTGAAGTGACCAATCATGTTGATTTCATTGCGTGATCAGTCCGCATTAATTACTTTATTCAAAGTTGAAAGCTGTATCCTTTGTTCATCGTAGTGTCGGACAAGGTAACTCCTCAAGGAATGAAAATATTCTGGGGGAATGAAAAACACAGTTCATTACTTCAATTCTAGCCACCATTCTTTCATAGGTTCTTTTTGTTGGAAAGAAGAATTTCTTATTCTATTTCATTGGTGAAATATAAAATGACAATGGTACATTGAGAAAACTCAATGACTATTTTTTGATGTTTGTGCTTTATATATTGGCATTTAGAACTGAAATTTGCTGACATATAATCAATCTTAATTTGTGTTTTTGCAGAGAAATCAAGTTCCAACATTATTGGGCAACAAACCTAAAATGTCTACTTGGTATCCTTTGAATTGCTTTCTTCAGTGTTTTTTTTTGTGTGGAATAGCATAAAAGTTATTTGTAGTGAAGTTTCTTATAGGATATTTACATTCGGATACTGGTCCATCAAAACTTTGGGAAATTTTGTTATTTGACATCTGTTCATTCCTGTGCTAGATCTTTTCTGAATGCAGCTTCTTGATAGGTTTAGCTGGTTGTTATCTTTGTCTGAAAGGATTGATGAATGTGATTCACCAAACTACAATCATCCCAAAGTACTTTCTTATATTGGTGTTTCTTCTGCCAATGATGAAATTTTTATGGTTTCAAGTATTATGTTTTATAATATTAATAGTTCTGCTATAAATACTTGCCAAGTGACTGCTCCGTGAGTTCAGTAACTAGTATTTTGTTTTGTTCTAGAAACACTCAGTTTCTCCTTATAAGGTATATTGGAATTAGCTGTTTTTCAAAACTATAAAATAGTTGTATCTCAAATTCAGTTCATTTAAACTTCCCAAATGCTTTGAAGTGTCTCAAGTCCTTTGCTATGAGCAGTTTCTATTAACAACTACTTAGCTAAACTCTATTCAAGCAGCACTTGATCCTAAATTACTTGGGGTCAGATACGTGGATCTTGTCTCCTCCGGAATGATTTTGGTTTTACCTCTTTAAATCTTTTTGTATTGTTCACGATCATGTTAGTCTAGGTCCGTGTCATCCCATCTTCCCTTTGGTTTTCCCCAATCACCCAATATGCCTCACTTTTCCAACTAAAATCTCACTAGTCTAAAAACTAAATAGTTGAAGTGTCGACGAACATTTGTTGTACATAAATCCGTCTGGTCGTTAACCACAGTTCTTTTCTATGTATATGTGTAACCATGGCAGGTTTACTAGTGGATAAGTATTTTCTGGACTGCATCAGTTTAAATATTTTTCTCACATATGGAATGCCATTGATTGATCTATATGAGTGATAATTTTCTAATTACAACCATGTTGAGGAAAGGAAAAGTAGAATCCTAGTTGTCAAACAGGAAAGGAAATGATGCCCTTCATTTAACTTCACATCCACAAGGCATTAGTATTCATTGACATTTGGAAGAAAAGGTTGCATTTCCAGTCTCTCCTGATTGCGTTCCAGCGAGTTCATTTCATCTATCAGTCTGCTGAGGGTAATGTTCTGTCAGAGAATACTGTATCCGAATAGGCTGTATTTGGTGCACTCGTGGTTTCTGTCTCTCTGACAAGGGAGACACTCTGACCGGTCTCTAGCTTCTACAGTTGCCTCTCTAACAATATATGGATTGTTTTACGTGAAGACCCTATACCGTAAATATGCAAGCTATCTTTTTCAGCAGGAACCCACGAAGACAGATCTGATCTCACCTCACCTTTGTTCTAACTAAACCTGGAAACTATCTTCAGATTTGATCCGCTATGTACCATCGATTGTTGCAAACGTTGTTGTTGTGACGGCGGTCCTTGTCATGTGGAAAATCATGTCTTTGTGGAACGGTGACCGGTCTATGTGCTTGCCCGAGTGATCTGATTTCTGCGTGCTCGCTCTCGTTTGGGAAATTTGATATTGTTCGTCAAAGCCATCCTTTGTTCCCGGAGCTCTGGGATGATGGCAACACGTTTGGGAAACGAGATCTCGGAATCTTAAAGAGCCTTTATTCATGAAAACAAACCCCCGGTCAATGGGAACAACCTTTATTCGTCTTAAAGAGCGGTTGTTCTGTTCAAAAAGACTGTGGTGCCGTTGAGAATTAACTGCGATGCCTCGAGGGTTTTAAATGCTCTGCGACGGTTTGGTGTTGTGGAGGGCGCACATCGGGACGAAACACATCCGGTCGAACCATGTTCTTGCCTTCTCGCAGAAAACAAGAGGCTGTTCTGCTGCCGTCTCTCTACGGTAATCATGAGATAACTTGCTCGATTGCTCATCCGAAGGATGGTATCTCGGCAATTATGCCAAATCCGCCGAAGAGTGAGGGAAATAAATGAGATTTTAACCTGCTTCACATTCATGCGTTGATTTCCCCGCGAGGGAAACTCCGCCCGGCGGATCCGAAGGGAGAATTTGCAGGATTTTGGGGAGACGCCAAATCTCGGAAGCCGAGAGACGGCTTCCCCTTCTTGGCATGTCATTTATGGTATCCGTCAACTGATAGAAAGAGCCGTCTATATGTACTCCCGTTCTGGGACGCAGAGAGAGAGAGATCGATGATACGTACCATCGCCATCGCCATCCTTGGGAGCCCAACAAGTCCGACGTCTCTCCGGTGGCTACTCTTCTGGTAATTACCGGCGACTACTCTGTTCTTCGTTGTCATCTTTGTTGCTCTTTTTCAAGGTATGCGCCGCCAGGAATTTTCGGCCGCCGCCGCCGCCGCCGCCGGGGAGGGAGAGAAGGCGGCTTCCCCCCTTCTCGATGGAGAGATGCATGAGCTGCGCCGGCGGTAAGCAGGGCGTCCCCAAGGGGCACTTGGCGGTGTACGTGGGGCAGCAGCGCCGGAGGTTCGTCATCCCGACGGCGTACCTGAGCAAGCCGCTGTTCATGGAGCTGCTGCGGAGCGTCGAGGAGGAGTTTGGGTTCCAGCACAAGGGAGGCCTCACCTTCCCCTGTGATGTCGAGAGCTTCGTACACATCATACAGAGCCTTGAGAGGATGCCATCCTGATGGTGCTGATGATGATGCCCGGCCTTCCTCCTCTGTTTCTCCCTCTGCGGTTTGTATGTTAGTGAGCATGCAAACTGCTGAGTAAGTTGTGGTTAAATTTCTGGTCTTAAAGTTGGCCAATGATTTAATTCTGGTTAGTTTTAAGCCACCCAACTCTACCTTACATGATGATTCTTAAAAACCCCACAAACAACAACTCTTATAGGGTGTTTGTAACATTTTTAATTTTAAGACTACTACACTTTTGAAAATAAAATTACTTGACTTTTTAATTTTAAATTTAAAATCAATGAAGTTCAATCATTTTATGTTTGACAAAATTGTCACAATTTTTAAAATTTATAGAGTAGTGTTTGGTTTCATCTCCCCAACTGACGTTCAGTCTACTGAAATTGGTTTTATCCTCCTCTCTCGGCCCCCGCCCCCCTCCCCTGGACAATTCCAGACAGTGCCGCATCTCCCCCACCCCGCCGCAGACGGCCAGACGATGATGCGTACGCCCCCCCCCTGCCGCGGCGGACGGCCGCGCATCACCCTCCCTGGACAGCCTGACGTTGCCGCATCGCCCCTCCCTGCCGTGGCCGGCCGGCCGGACGTTGCCGCATCCCCCCTGTGGCGGTGCTCCTCCTGGCAGCCGAAGCACCCGGCCGCAAAGCCACCCCCTCCCCCTGCGGCAGTGCTCCCCCCAGCGGCCGAAGCCCCCACCCGCAAAGCCCTCTCGCTGCAGCGCTCCCCCCGGCGGTGCTCCCCCCGGCGGCCGAAGCACCCGGCCACAACCCCCCCCCCCCCCCCCCCGCGGCAGTGCTCCCCCCAGTGGCCGAAGCCCCCTCGTGGCAGCGCTCCCCCCCTCCCCCAGCGGCCGAAGCCCTCGCCCGCAAAGCCCCGCCTCGCGGTGGCTGGACGGTGCTGCATCGGCCCCCTCCCACCGGACAGCCGTGGTCGTCCACCGCGAGAGGCAGAGTCGAGCGCGACGTCTCGAGCGTTCTCTTTCGGAAATAAAACAATTCTGCGGTTGTTTTGTTTTCAAAATAGAAGTTGCAAAGGAGTGAAACTGATTTCAAAAGAGAAGGAACATTAAAAGAATCTAACCAAACATGACATCTTCTTTATTTTTAAAAATAAGATAGAAGGAAGTTAAAAAATTGTAACCAAACACCGGATGAACGAAATTGTCATGCGCTCTTGAATTAATGATTTTTGTTTCGAATTACATCACCGGGGGGGGGGAGTGAAAAAAAAACAAAACAAGGATATTACGGTTGCAAACTCATCTCGATCGTGCGGTCTCATTGTTATTTTAAATAAATTAATATTTAATTTTAAATCGGAAAAATCTTATTTTAAATAAATGATTTTAGTCACGACGAAACCGACGGGTGTTTTTACGTGGACACGCCTCCGTGCCACGCTCGCACCGGCAGCGTGCATACGTGGAAGTCCCACGCCAACGTGACCGGCGTGGCCTGCCGGCCCGACAGAACCGGCTGTCCGAGGACGCGTGCGCGCAAGGTTGTAGACACGTGTGGAGCTGCGCAGCACGTGGAGTCTGGTCCATGAGGCCGCACGACTTCGTGCAAAGCGCAAGGCCCAGCCTGCGAACGGCATTTCCCCGCGGGTCTTTTTGGGCCTTCCAGCTCGGCAAAGCACCATCGCTGCCGTCCAAATGACCGGCCCGCTAAGACCCATTATAAATGATCGGGTCGGAGGGCCCGTGCGCCGCGGTCTCCACCGTGCACCGTGCGCTCTTCTGCAGCCGGCAGAGGAACACCCGCCGCCGTCTGTCTTGCCTTCCGTCCCTCCTCCCGGTGGCGGTGGCTGAGGGCGATGAGCTTGTCTTCTGCTCAGCCTGCCATGGCGGCGCCCCCGCCGCTGAGATTGTGTACGCCGCTTTCGCGGCCAACTGGGTAAATGAGCACGGCGGCAGCGGTAATATAGCTCCTGCTGCTTAGTCAGTGGTATCATATATTAGCTTATGGGTACGTACGTATGGTGTTTCCGCTTGTTAAGATCCCTTTAGTTGGAGTTTGTGTATGCGGGGGCGCATGTGTGCTGCTACTGACCCGTACGTGATAAAGATAGAGTACATGTGTACGCTGAGAAGCTACGCACGAATGCATGGCTTTCTTCAAGCTTTCACAGTAGAAGAAACATGTAACTGGACAACATACCAGTGCAAAGAGATTGGCATTATCTAAAATTTAGATTTATAAGCATATATATCATGTACACAACATGGTTCTCTCTATTTGAAGGTGATTTGACTGCGTAAAATTCACACAACAGATATTTTTTATCTCCTCTTGAGGGTGTTTCCTCGAGCGGCCGTCGAGGAAACCCGAACTAACCAACATTAACAAGCATATATATAGAGACCTTTTTTTTTTTTTGAACAAACAACACCACCACCATATTTCATTTACTACCTAAAAGAGTACATACAAGCAGATAGACCTGGTGATTAACACCACAGAAAAGACATAAGATTAAACCACACATAACGACAACTCCAAGAGGAAACCTCTTTACTAGGTGACTCGAACATAGCCACAAATCGACCAACACATATAAGTGTTTGAATGGTCGAACAGTAGATGAAGGGACTCCATTAGAGGAGTTTGATAATTGACTTGAGACCGGAAGATCACACCAGTAAGATGTGGATAATGCCCAGTCCATCGGTCTCGAGCTAAACCAGGTGACTATGTAGACAACTAGAAAATGCCCCATCAAGGAACCAGACCACACGACGCCAAACAGAAACAAAAACCTAAAAAACACAAGCCAAGATACGTAAGCCGGGCTCCGCATCTTCAACGCCACAAAAAGATACAAAACACCTAAACCCATGTTTAGGCAGAGCGTTGAAGGGGAGCGGGGGAGGGAGGAACATTCCTCCCTCCCAACCAAAAACAACTACAAAATGATACAAAGAAACTTCCCACCGATTCAAAAGCAAGGAACGAAAACAACTGCGACCGGAAAGTTGACAACGAGAAAAAACAATTGGTGCAAACTTCACCCTTCGACAAAGACCACTTCCACGGTGGTGCCGAGGGGGTTTCGGAGCCGCTGAGGGGCACCGCAAGCAAAGTAGCGCCCCCAACCAAGGAAGCCGCCCCCAAGGGCTTGCCGCCGACAAGCACCGCGAGGGAGGGATGCTTCTGCCGCGAGTGAGGTGCCGCCGACGAAGGGGCCGCCGCGAGGGTTCCGGAGCCGAGCGAGGGAGTCGCCGCGAGTTCCGCCGCCTACTAGGGCCGCGAGGGGGTTGTCAACAGCCGCGAGCGGGAGGTCGTCGTGAGATTCCGCCGCCGGGAGAAGAAGCCGCCGCGGAGGAGAGCCGCGCGCGAAGTTTCCGCCGCCGATCGAGAGGCCGCCGCGAGATTCCGCCGCTGGGGGCGTCCGCCGGGAGAAGAGGCTGCCGCAGAGAAGAGCCGCGCGAAGATTCCGCCGCCGACCGGGTGGCCGCCGCGAGATGCCGCCGCCGGGGGGCGTCCTCCGGAAGTTTCCCCCCAAGCATATATATAGAGACCTATCATCCGTGGATGGACGCACGTGGGTGAACAAAATGCTCAATTGAGAGCTAGCTAAATATTGACTATTTGACTTACTGACTGTTTGATGTTCTCTCGGTAAGGGTTAGTATGCTCGATGGAGAGAAAATATAACATCCAAAAATGACTCTCTTTGTCGTTCACATCCGCTAACGTGCACGTTCTCCAAAATGGTGTGGATGCTCATATGTTAGAAAATTGAGGCTCTATCACCTTATATGGCCGTTCGAGAGAGTTTCTTTAGTCTCTAATAAGTGATAAACCCTCAATTACTTAAGCAATGTTCAGAGGTGAATTGGCATGAACCGTTAATGAAATAAAATTAATAACGGGTTACAATATATTTAGTAATGATTCAACATCTTTGATAACGAGCCACGTTGTGATTATTAACTCTTCGTTCCGATCTACTATTGGGTTACACTGTGGTAATATATATAAGTGCATTTTTTTAAAAATCATATTTTACCAAAACACAACATAAATAGTTTTACTTTAATAATTCTTAAAATATTTATTTTTAAATGAAAAGATAAAAAAATATGATGAATAAACATAAATCGACATAAATATTCAATCTAATTTGAGCAATTCAATTTATCCATTTGATTTGATTTGAATAACGTTTAAAACCATTATTTCAAACCAACTTAAATCAAAACAAATTATTTGTTTGGTTTGATTTTCAATTTTTCATGAGTGGATGGAGTAGTAAACATTCCTGCTCTTGACAGGCAGCTGTCATACAAGTATCAACACCAACTCTAGCCAGCAAATATATCTATACATATAAGCAGAATTTAAGAACGTATCGCCATGCCAGGCTGAACTCTTATTAAGATGGAATGTTTATGCAAGTAAATCTATTAAATTTTGGGTGACCATGAGAGCTAAATGTCCCAAGAGGACCAGCTAGCAGAACAGAGAACCACCACCTGGACGGGTGCCCCTACAGCCGGTTACAGCTGGTAGCCTGCCCCCCTGGCTAGCTCTCTCTATGTTCTTTCTTCATATGCAGTACTCTTCCTCCCCATTTCGCCTATATATATACCAGGTGAACATGGCCTTCGTTTCTCACCTCCAATATCCAGAAGAGAGGTTGGTCGGTTCCCATGGCTTCCAAACCCTTTCTCTCCTTATGGGTCTTCCTCGTCCTAGGGTTTTGGAGTAGCAACCAGCTGCGCATGGTTGATGGTCGTCGTCTCCTCGAGACACCAACCTTCCCGCCCACCCTGCCGCCGTTGCCAGCCGAGCCGGGCGATCCGCCGCTGCCGCCGGCCTTGCCGGGCTTCCAGTTCCCGCCTCTGCCCCCGCTGCCACCATTGCCGAGCTTCCAGTTCCCACCTCTGCCCCCGTTGCCACCCTTGCCGGGCTTCCAGTTCCCGCCTTTGCCGCCGCTGCCACCCTTGCCGGGCTTCCCGTTCCCGCCTCTGCCCCCATTGCCGGGCTTCCCGTTCCCGCCTCTGCCCCCGTTGCCACCCTTGCCGGGCTTCCCGTTCCCGCCTCTGCCCCCGCTGCCACCCTTGCCGGGCTTCCAGCCCCCGCCTCCTGCCAAGTCTGCCTAACATTCGCTTCCCTCCATCACCGCAACCGCGTCCTCCTCCGGCGGTACCGCCGCCGGCGTCCGCCCCGTTCCTCCGCTTTCTCCTCTTTACGTAAACACCCTGCTATCCCGCAGCCAGAAACAAATCAGCACAGCGGCGATCCTCGGAGCCGTCGACCGAGTAAGGGGTCGCTCGGATTCGCTAGTTAGCTCGCTTGTCTGATAATCAGGTCACCTGTCGGAGGCATACGACGTTATGTCCGCGCCATGCATGCATGTATTGCATATGTCCGTCCTTATTTTGCATCCGTTTCCAATTCCATTAGTTCTTCTTTGAGTCTGTTTTATCATGTTATGAAACCGGAAAGATTATTATTCGAGTTTATGTTATCTTTTGTCTGTGTGCGCGCTTCATGCACTTCCGTAATGGAGTTTCAATTCTGATGTATGTCTTTACATAGGATAGACTAACTGCCCGAGAAAAAACTCCCTAACTTAGACGCAAAATAGCTAAATTCTTAAATATATTGAATAAAATGCATTAATTTTAAGATATATAGACGACATTATATACATCTTTTTTGTCATGTATAAGTTGTGAGACTCTAATCGGAGAAAGAGATGATCTTTTCTTTTGTATGTCTACAACGAGCACGGCAAGCAAAAAAAAAAAAGGAAAATTAATTCGCCATCCATTTAAGAAAATGGCTTTGATGAACGATCCGTTGACCCAGTCTACTCTACGGACAGTCCGCTGGAGAGAAAAAATTTAACATTCAGTCCGTCAAGTCTCGCTAGAACGTACGTCAACTCAATTATCAAATACCCAAAATACTCTTTCGTATTTACGTTGCTGTACGTAAATAAGGATATAATTTTTTTTTCAAAGATGACATATGAAATAAATAAATATTATTTTATTTATTACAATAAAGTAAAATATTATCATATTTAAAGTAAAATTCAGTATATCTAATTTATATGAAATTTTAAATCAAATGATTTTTTAATATATGCAGCTTTTAACTATAAAGTATTATTATATTTGAAATAAAAATATTATGACTATGAATCTATTTATTACATCATATTTATTATATTTCATTTTTATTAAAAATATCAATATATTTGGGATAAAAAATCATTACACTTGATTAATATAAATATTAAATATTATTCGATTTATTACATGTAATTTATAATTACAAAGTATCTTATGTTTAGAGTTGAATACTAATATATTTTTATATCATGATAATTATATGTGATTTATAACTATAAAATGTTATTATGTTTAGGGCAAAAATTTAGTATATCTGATTTATAAATAAAATTTATTATATATAATTTTAAGTATAGATTGTTAATAATATTTTATTTATTATAACATGTTAATTATATATTTTATAACTTCAAAATATTATTAAATATGGTGTAAAAATGTTATGATTGCAAATGTGTTTATTATAACTACAAAATATCAATATGTTTGGAATGAAAGATTATTATATTTGATTTATATCATGACTTAAATACGATACAAAAATAATTTATGATTATCTATTTTTTAAATTTACATTGACATATACATTTATATTTCATGATCAAATTTGATATTTTAAAATAATTGATAAGATATTTTATCATATATCAGATTTTAAAATTTATTCAGTTCGTTTAGTATCTTAAGAAAACAACGTCGTCGATCAGCGATATTGATTTTAAATATTTTAAAAGGGCAAAATGGACATTTTATTAAGCTTTTAACGTCTCTCAACCGGTTACTATGTTAACATAGGCACCGGTTTCCCCTCTCTATGGGCACCCTTCACAGTGGGTGGAAAAGATGAATTCAGTTCGAGAACAATTTTAATAGAGCCACCAAAAAATAACATTAACAAACGAAAAAATAGAAACATACTATCACAGCCACCACTGTGATTCCCGCCAATGAACACATTTGGAATAGTCCGCTGCCCTGTCCATAGGGCCAATGCAGCTTGTATATCAGACCCATCACCTACAAGGAAAATATGCTTCGGAGGTCAAGGGTATATGACAATCCCAGACTTCGAAATGGTGAAGATAAAGTTACTGCAGACGGTAAACAAATGATATTGGGATTTGGCACATGAGCAAACACTATAATATATGAAAAACAAGTGCATGTCAATAGGACTCAAACTGTCTAAACTGTTTGATTTCTAGGTCCTTGCGTCGGTGATTAACGGATCATCAAATGGATATGATTTTCTATAAGACCAATCACAAGCACCGAACTAATCCCTAAGAAAGAAAGTGGATAGTGAACTAACTGACCCTCTGTCACAACAATGTATGTTGGATATTGTTCAAAAAAGTATCAAAATCGTCTAATTCCCTCACTTAGTCACTCACTTGGGAGACCTGGGACTCGAGAAGGCGTGTCTTGGAGACCCATCGAGCGTGTTGGAGATGGATGTACACATCATACGTCTTGGAGGCCAATGATGGGAACTTTGGGCTTTGGGAAGCGGCCCCCATGGGAGGCTGCACAGAAGTTGGGTGGTGGCGGCGGCGCCATCCCATACGGGAGACGACGGGGTTGCGGCTAGCCAGTTGAGGATGTCCTCCAGCAGCAGGCGAAAGGAGTCGACGGGGAGGTCTGGATCATCCAACGGGGAGGGAGGCTGACCAGCATCAAGCTAACACTCTGCCAAGATAAATTGAGCAAACAACTTGCATAATAATCAAAGCGACGAAGTTTGAAAACATTGGAAACGATGATGCACCGCAAAAGTGGAAAAAAAGGCACACATAAATAGGTGACCCGCGGGTTGCTGGACTCGATATCGTCGGTAAGACGAAGGATGGGTGCAATCTCCACCGGCGACGACGGCACAACCTCGCTGTCAAAAATGGACTCCCCAAGGTTCCCCATTGTCTACGTCCGCAGTATCTTCCACTGCAGATGCTGGTCGCCTCCCTTCCTCGACAAGGCCGAGATCGTGTATCACACTTCTGGACTCACCCCACGGCGCCCTCAGAGACCTCAAATCCTGCTCCCATCACAAGCACACACACACTGACACACTCAGGCAGAAGCCTGGTATCGACAAAAGCATGGCTGGTAGCCTCCATGGCCGTAGCGCGTAGTTGCTAGCGAGTGATAAAGAAGTAAGAATGAGTTTTTTTTCTATGAATATGAATCAGGAAAAAAAATGCAATTTCCTATCCTGTTCGGTGAAACATGGATACGGATATCAAAAAGTTGATGAAAACATTTTTGAACAAGGATGATATGGGGGTGAAACTTCCTGCTAAAATGTGAAATAAAAAAGTGTATATTGAACGCTCTACTAAGTAGCGGAGAATGGATCGAAAACAAAAACACAAACATATCTAATAGGAGACTGGAGGTTGCGGCGGCCGGCAGCGACATGCCCGGGGAAGAAGGTGTGGGGGCAAAACCATAGACGGAGGGGGCGGAGTGGAGGAGTTCCATCTCAGGCGGTCAGGTGAGAAGAATGCCTAGGCATCAAGAGCATGAAGTGGGGAAAGCGATGACAACAGGGGCAGAAGGGCATCAAAACCTTCCAAACCGGGAAGCAAACGAAGGAAGGTGGCTATGATGCGGCCAGGGGACGAAACCGTCAGCGGAGGGGGCGGAGGGGCGGAGTTCCATCGCGGGTGGTCAGGGAAAGTCTCGGCATCAAGAGTGATGTACATGGACAAACAATCGACCACATTCACAGGACGAAAATAAGCGATTCCCACTTCTTATATTAAGTTAGATATATCATATTCGTAACATTAACATGCATATATAGAGCCATCAACTACGGATGTACTTGTAGGCAGCTAGGTTAACAAAATACTTAATTAAGAGCTTGCTAAATACCTACTTACTGACGTTCTCTATAAGGGATAGTATGCTTGAGGGCCAGGAAATATAACCTCCAAAAATGACACTCTTTGACGATCACATCCGCGTGTTTTTTTCAAAAGCGGATAGGATTCTATGCTTTTATCTTACAAAATGGTGATGGCTATTCGAGATGCTTTCCTTAGTCTCCAATAGGTGACGGCCATGGTTCGCCGGGTCGCAACCCGGGTCGCGACCCGGACCCGACCGGGTTGGTTTTGGGGCCGACCGACCCGGTCGCGACCCCAAGACCCTGACCCCATTTTAAATTTTTTATTATTATTTTTTGCGACCCAGGCCGACCCCGTCCCGACCCGGGTCGCGACCCCGGCCGACCTGCCAAACCGACCCGGTCCCGACTCCCAACCCCACCTTCCTTGGTGACGACCATGACTCCCACAAAAAATTCCAAATTCTTTATAAAATATTAATATTTTTAGTCAAATTTTATTAAGATAAAAGTGAAAATCACATTCTTAGATTTTTTCATTTTTCTCTTTCTAGAAGGTATTCATGGATGATGAAACTCAGTTCGGAAAGATTTCTAGAGCCCGATGTGAAAGAAGAATCTAGAGCCTGATGTTGATACTACTAGAAACCGTATGTTTAAATGTTTGAAGAGCTAAAGAAGTTGTTATTCTTCTTCTTTTACAAGGGATTAAATAAATCTCAATCATGTATATTCAAACTCATAGAGATTGATTTTCGATTTTCAGAATTTAGTTTTGATTGAGATAAGATCAATATGAACTCATATGAATCATCGCTTCCTCAACTCCAAATTTTATAAAACAATTTTCTATGCTATGAACCATAGATGCAGATAGGTAGGTGACCAAAATGCCCAATTAAGAGCTAGCTAAATATCGACTTACTAATTGCCTGATGTTCTCTACAACGGTTAGTATGCTTGACGGAGGGGAAATATAACCTCCAAAAATGACTCTCTTTGTCGATCACATCCATGCTTGTTCTTCAAAGATGGTGTGGATAGGTTTACATGCTCATCTCTTACAAAACTGAGGCTTGATCACCTCACATGGTTGTCCATTGGAGTTTCCTCAGGTTCCAAATGATGATAGCCATGATCCCTAGCCACTTAAGTGACGATTCAGGGGTGAATGGGCATGAATCATTACTAAACTAGGATTAGTAACGGGTTACACTGTATTTAGTAATGGTTCAATGCCTTTAATAATGGGTTACAATGCGTTTACTAACTGTTCTGTCCGATCTAGTAATAGGTTACATTGTTGTTAAAAATTATATATTTAATCCAAGAAAAAAAGAAGTCGAACCATTATTAACAACAATGTAATCTGTTACTAGACAAGACAAACCATTATTAAAGGAGTTAAGATGTTACTAAACATAGTGTAACTAGTTCCTAACCTCCAGTTCAACAACAGTTCAGTAACAGTTCATCTTGTTTTGCGTAACCTGTCACTTAAGTGGTTGGAAGTCATGGTTGTCTTCTATTAGAGACCGAGGAAACTCCTTTAAATGACCATTTGAGGTGATCAAAACTCTACAAAAAGTAAGGTGTGGAGGTGAAGAGACTTAGATTTTGAACCGATGCACTCGTAAGTAGAAGGTGGTCTCAACTTGGTTTGTAATATCAAATAAGTAAAGCATGACCAAAAAAACTAAATTAACTAAGCTTAAACATAATAATGCTGACTTGATAAACACTTAATTTTTATACAGTATTAATAAATTGAATAAGTTATAATTAACTTAATTCGAGTTTAAACCCGAGTTCAAATTTCATAAACAAATTCTAACAAAACTTTAGTCTTATTTTTAAAGAGTTCAAATTTCATAAACAAATTCTAACAAAACTTTAGTCTTATTTTTAAAATGCAGTTTAGATTAAACCCGAAGTTGAATTTGGATAGAGCTTCTACTCATTTATTAAATGATAACTTGAGTCAAGCTCAAATATATCTATAGACACATAAATTTGGCCTAATTGTAGAGCTCAAAAACTTTATTTCTGTGGAGTATATTTAAGTACCTCATCGAAGACACTGAGTTCTTCAAAAAAGGGGCTCTTTTTGGCGCATTTTCGGGCTTCCGAGACTTGATGCAATTTTTCACTCGTCAATGCGCGTATGACCATAAGTTGGAACAGTAACCGGTGAACGGAGTGTCATCGGCACTATATACACACGTCATTAATTGTGGTTTGGGCACCCAGTCTATCGGGACATTTTGCAAATGCACATCTTTTTCAATATTCTAAATTTGCTCTCCGAGTGACTATAAGAGGAGATACATCTCCAAGTTTTCCAACTCATCACTTTTACTTCTTTTATAAATTCACCTTTTTGACTTATCACATTTTCCACCTCATCACCATTACTTTTTTTATGAATTTCACTTTTTAACTTTTCACATTTTCCACCTTGTCACATTTCCACCTTGTCATGTTTACTTCCTCCATAAGTTTCACATTTTTGACTTCTCACCTTTATCACTTTTGACCTTGTCACCTTACTTGTCACCTTTTTCACTTTACCACCATATTTTTAAGAAGAAATGCTCACTAGGTCCGCTGCAACACAATTTCTTTCACAGTATGTCCATTTTCAAAACCAATTTAACAGTAAGTCCGTTTCTTTAAAAGTTCACCATCTGCACTCCATTTCTAAAGGTGATCATAAGCTAACTGTTACTTTCTCTTAAGAAAATATATTTTTACCCTTTTTCTGTTACGAAGTTACCTTTGTCTAATCTCTTTTTAATTTCAACATACACATACTTTAAAAATAATAATATGGAGACATATGTAAAAACATGTGTAAATTTATCGTTATATTTAGATCTTGAAATAAGTCAAATATAATAATATTTTATTGATAGTAATAAAGGTGAAATCATATATAATAAATTTTGTTACAAATCTAATAATATTTTTGGGATATAATGAATATATTAATATTAATATTTTATTTAATATAATCATCCTACATAACAAATATTTTTTTAGATAGATTAGTAATATGGTGTAGTTATAAATCATACGTGATTAACATGAGATAATAAATAAATACATATATGAATAATTTATATTTAAATTAAATATTTATATAAATCAAATTTAGTAATTTTTTGTTTTAAGCATATTAAAATTTTATAATTATAAATCAAATATTATCAACAAGACATAATAACATAGAGTAGTTATGTCTAAATACGTTAATCCTGCAAGTAGTTATGTCTAAATATTATAGTACGTAAACTTATAAGTGAGATACTATAATATTTATAAGTTTACGTACTATAATATTTAATATCTCATCGGAAGAAGTGAAGAACTCTGTCGCATTATTTATTTGATATAAGGGTAATTTTGACATTTTAATGTACCTGGAACTGGAGCATGATAGAAGGGATTACATGTGAAGACAATTTGGATAGACGGACTGCAAGTGAAGGAAAAGTTGTCACCGGATTAGGAATGAAACTCATTTTCTTAAATGGATTGTAAATCAATTTTCCCTATTTTTAATCTTGTCACATTTTTCACCTTACCACGTTACTTTTGACCTTGTCACATTTTTCACCTTACCCCTTACCTTTGTCCTTGTTACCTTTTTCACTTTACCACCTTACCACCTTTACTTCCTCCACAAATTTCTTCACTTTCTTCTGAAAGTAAGATGCATCTTCTTTAAAAGGACACTCACACCTACATGAAAGAAGGTTGATCCCAAGCTCTCAAGAGACTCTAAGCCCTCCTACCTCTTTCCTCTCAACCATTGAAGGTTCTCCATCTCCGCTCTTAGCGAACACATACTCCTTGACTTTTCTTCTCCACAGCATCCTTAGCATGTCCCAAAGCTTTTCCAAATGTCCTCCTCTTGCCCCAGTGTCAAGAAGTTTGTCCAAAGAGAAGGAGAAATCTGATCCATTCTCCACAGTGCTATCTTCTGTTATTCAACTTCCATAGGCTTCTCTAGGAGGATTCATCCAAGATTGTCTTCAGATAAGTTCTTCATCGGGCTATCCTCTCTCTTCTCCAACAAACAGAACTCAATTCTAACATCTCCTTGGCTCTTGGTGGTTCCTGCACCGACATCGCGCCGACAGATTCAGGATCCCACCATCTATTGTTTTGTGTTCTCAACAAATCTCCTACTTCTTCCTAGCGGATTCAACCAACCTTATCTTCACATAAAATCACCCCTAGTGAGTCTATTTTCATTTGAAACAAATAGGAGTCGATTATGATCTCTCTTTCATCTGCAACAGCTACTTCAATGAGGCTGTGCCGACAGAATCCAGTTTCTACAATTTTCGACCATTGTGTTCTCAAAAATTTTACAACATCCTAGAAATAGATTTTGGCCAACCTATATTCACACAAAATCTCCCTCTATGAGTTATCTTTCATTTGCAACAAATGGCACTCAATTCTAGCTCTGTAGCGTTTGTGGCAAGCTCTAGAGTGAAGTTGCGCTTCAGGCTTGTAGTTTCAGACCGGACACCTACATCGGCATCGAACTTCATCGATCCTTCACCAAAATCAACCAAGATTTGCTTTCTTTTTTTTCTTCTATGAATTCATACTTTAACCATCCTTCATCATGTTTTCATCATCTTACATGTATTTAAGCATATATTTTACATTTTAAGCATTTTAAACACACCTAAAAGGGGTTGGGATTTAGTCCCAATCTAGTTAGTATTCTTCCTTTTGTCAATTTAAGCATATTTCTCTTATAGATACTACACTTATTTAGGCTCTAATCCTATTTCAACTTGTTTGTTTTATTATGCAGTGACAAAGCACAACATCCAGCACAAAAAGTAAGCTTAGGTTCCTTCTTCTCGGTCGACTGAAAAGAAGAAAGTTGAAACTCACGATCTTTTAAGCACAATTTCTCCGCTAAGGTATGCTTGATCAACTTTCAAACATTTTACATTTTGTCTTATTTACTTTCGAAGTCCTTGGCTTCTGGCGATCACACAAATCACCCACAAAATTTTGACGATCACAACCCCGCAACACTGACAAAATTGGAAGAGGAGTGGCATTATAGCTTCGAGAACCGACGAGGGCGTCCACAATATCAAGCTCTTAACTAAAGACTTTTTGGTTTTGTCTGGTTGGATTTCAATTTTTTTTATAAATTAGATCAAACTAAATATGCCCAACCCTAACCAAACTAATTAGGTTTGGTCAGCTCAAATCATATTTTATTAAGGTATAATATATATGTCGTTAAATGGTTCTATTCAATTTTATTAAAATCATATTTTATCAAAATATGACATTTATATTTTTAACTTAAGGATTCTTAAAATATTTATTTTTAAATAAAGGATAAATAATTATGATGAATAAGCATAAATAGACATAAATATTCAATCTAATTTGAGTAATTCAATTTATTGGTTTAGTTTGATTTGAATAACTTTTATAATTAATAAAAAATTAAGTATTATTTCAAATTAAATCAAATCGAACCAAATTATTTGTTTGGTTTGTTCTTTACGACCGGACCCAATAGTAAACACTGTTACCGTTAACAGGCTGCCTATTAACACACGCCATGCCAGGCGGAGCTCATAATTATCCTTAAATTCCTTATAAGCTGGCACGTGAGTGAAAGGGGAATAACATTAAAACATAGATTTCTTTCCCACTTTTTCAAAGTAAATCTATTAATGATATTTGGGTGAATACGATGAGCTAATAACCAGCTAGCAGCACAAAGAACCACCTCCCGGACGAGAGCGGATCACCTTAGTTCTCCAGTGGAGAGAGTACGTACCCTCAATTTTCAATGAAAAAAAGTCACGATACCAGCCACTTAAGTGATTGGTTTTGAGTTGTAAGATGTCGGTAACAGTTCAACTCCCGTCGGTAGCGGGTTAACAAGTCAATGAACAATTACTTAACTGTTACCAACATCTTACAAACTCACTACCGATGGGTAGTGAGTTAGTAAGGCATCGGTAACGGTTCAGCCCTTTTCAATAAAGGTTTACCATTTAAGTGACGGGGAGTTGTGGTGAATTTTCACTGGGACTGAAAGTACTCCCTCCACTCAAGCACTTAGATGATCTCCTCTCTCTCTTTCTCTCTTCTCTCTTCATATGTAGTCTTCCTCCTCAGGACGCCTATATATACCGGGTGAACATGGCCTTCATTTCTCACCTCCATCATCATCCAGAAGAGAGAAAGCGGTCGGTTCCCATGGCTTCCAAACCCTTTCTCTCCTTATGGGTCTTTCTGGTCCTAGGGTTTTGGAGTAGCAACCAGCTGCGCATGGCTGATGGTCGTCGTCTCCTCCAGATACCAACCTATCCGCGCCCGCTGTCGCCGCCGGTTCCAGCCGAGCTGCTCGATCCGCCGCTGCCACTCTTGCCGCGCCTCCACCTCCCGCCTCTGCCCCCGCTGCCACCGTTTCCGCACTTCCCGTTCCCGCCTGTGCCCCCGCTGCCTCCCTTGCCGCGCTTTTCGTTCCCCCCGCCTCCTGCCAAGTCTGTGTCACGCCCCGGATTTTTAACTTGCACAGCGGAAGATAATCCGGCGACGCAACGGGAAAGGATATCGGTCTGGAACCAAATAAGACTAAAATTATAATCCAAATAAATAATTCCAATCTTTACAACATAATATCACCATAAACAAACACCTATCTAAACAAATTAAATACCAACATTGAATGAGTAATCCACTAGCTCCTCGGACTTCAAAACACCACTACGCTTCTGCTGCGCCAAACCTGATTACCTGAAAATTGATAAGAGGATTGGGATGAGTACGACGACTCAGTAGACACCCCATCATCCGCCAAATCGGATAGCCAAAAGGCCCTATATGATAATTAAATAGGTACCCAGACCTACACCAATTATATGTAAATATAGGCTAGCCAATATATTAGATATATGACTTAATCCATGTGTTTTACACCACCAACCAAAGCCTATAATCACACCAACCAGCACCTATATGCATCATAACATGACCTAGAAAGATGGTATGAACACATGCATAGACACCTACTATATGCTCCATATGATGATATACTACAAATGAGACACACCATACATACACCATGCAAAATAACCTGATACTTGACAAAATAAAATACATCACTAGACCATCTATACTATACCATGCAAAATACATCTATCCTCCATCAAGAATCACATTCACTCATATGCACCTATCCTCTAATAGTTGCACATATCATGTACACAAATTTCCATTAGCAAGGAATGCGTCGTCTTGCCATCTCAACCGGCTACCACCGGATCTATCATATATAAATACCATATACTAATCGAAATCCCATAGTGCACCTAGGCGGTAGTGGCACGTAGGATGCCCGCGGGATACGGGATCGAAGGATGCACCGGACGGTTATAACCCCTCGCTGCCCTCGAGTCACGACTAACTAGTCTGGTGTAGCTCAGTTTTCCATTCACAGTTTCGATGCATCATGCATCCACCTCAATCATGCCATGCCATGATCACCAATATGCAAGATCAATACACATCAACAATACTATGCCATGACATAACAACACAAACTATGAACATTAACTTGAATATATACACAACCAAACTATGTTAGACAACCATGCTCAAAATGAACTAAAATGAGACAATATCAACATACAGACACCTAAGCATGATTAAACATGAATATAACTAGGTGCTGGAAAAACTACTCACCACATCATCTAATCTGGTTAACCTATCACCATTATTTAACAAGGTTAACATAATATAATCAAGCTAATATGTAATCAAGTGATTAGCTAAAAAAAAAGAACAATAATACACTACTAATCTAAGCAAGATCTCATATATACCTAATAGAGACATAAACACATATCATCACATGATACCGCGCACATCTATCTTAACTAACCCATGTCGACTCACAATTTAAGAACAAAATCATAACTATGCACACCCTTTAATTAAAGGTCAATTCCATAGATCATGAATAATTAAAATAGAAATTTTAATGATAGTAGACACGTCAAGGATGCCTACCGGAATCGTATTTGGAGAAATCGGGAACCGGCGACCGAAAAGGATATTGAACGTGACGATGCGGTGCACAAATCAAATCATCCAAACATGAGATCTCCTCCTCTAAAAACTGCTGGGAAAGACATATAGAGTGAGAGGGTTAAGCTATCGGATCAAGGGGGAAATAGAGAGAGGATTAAGGAGAAAATAATATAATGAATAATATGAGAGAGGGAAGAATAATATAGGAGAGAGAGAGAGGTTACAGCGGTGGATAGGGGGGGTGCACCGGCGGGCGCACGGCGGCCAGGGGGGCGCACGGCCGGCAGGGGGGCGCACGGACGCCGCGCGGGTGCACGGCGGCTGCCGACGCGGCGGCGGCGCTGGCCGCGGTGGCCCCATGGCGCGGCGGATTGCGGACGGTGGGCTTCCGCGGGCGCGGGGCGGGAAGGCACGCGTGGGCGGCGGAGGTGGCAAGCCGGCGGACGAGGCACGCGGGCGCTGAAGTTGCGGCGGCCGACGGGGGGCGCGGGCGGCGATGGGCGGTTGCGCGCAGCAAGCGCGGCCGAGGGGAGGCGGGGCGACGGGCAACGCCGCTGGCGGCGATGCGTGCGAGACGGCGGCGTGCGGGGCCAAGGCGGCGCGGGGGGCTGGCGAGGGTTACGCTGGCCGCGGCGCGGCGAGGGCGGCTGCGGCGGCGGGCGGCTGCGAGAGGCGCGCACACCGCGAGGAGGTGACGACGCGGGGGCGTTCAATCGCTGAGGGCGGCCGACGAGGAGAGAGAGGGAGGGAGACAACGCGGGATGGCGGGCGGCTGGCCGCGGTGGGGGCGGCGATGCGCTCGCGGAAGGCGGCGTTGACTGCAGGCTGCGGGCGCGGCGGGTGCAGCAGCGTGAACGCGGAGGTCGCACGGCGAGGAGGTGGCCGCGCGGGCTGCGGTCGCATGGAGAGAGAGAGAGAGAGAGAGAGATCCAGGGCAGGGGTGTCAAGTGGACGGGCTTGGGCCAGCCCGGCCCAAACCCATCATAGCCCGTATGTGAACAACCCAAGCCCAACCCAATTTAAATGTAATTGATCTAAATGGGCTTAAGCCCAATGGGCCACAAAAGCCCATTTACGGCCCAATGGGCCAAACATAATAAGTAAATGGAAAACATTTTACACTTTAATGAAAAAATACTTGCAAATCGATTGGAAATAATTTTCTTTTATATAGTAATTTTAAAAGAAATAAAAACATATTGCATCATGTAACTACTTGTGTAAATATTTTTAAAAATATTACCAGAAATTTAAATGCACTTTTAATATTTTAGTTATATATCATTTTACAAAAACTATAAAGTTTCTTTTCTTATTTTATAAAAATAACGTTATATGAGTTTTGAATTAATTTTATTTTCTGTTAGAACAACTTAAAGGTTGATTATTAAAACTTATATGTTATAGAATATTATTTATAAGTCATACTTTAAACAAATTACATATTAAAAAATGTAATAAAATGTGTATTCATTTACACGGAAATGCCCGCTCCGCTCCGTTTAAGATCTGCTCCAAATCCACCTTTGATAATATATACATAATATATATAATTATATATTTAAAATCATTATATTTACAAATATGATTAAGTATTCTTTATTATATATTAATATACTAAGTTAATATTGATAAATATATGATAAATTTAATATTTTATAATTTTATTTCTATGTTTTTGTATATTATTAAATATATTAATTAAATAATATTTAATTAACATTCCGAAGCGGATATTATCCGTATCCGCTCCGAATCCGAAGATTATCCGACTTATAATATCCGATCCGTATTCGTATCCGATTCGGACCGGATACGGATTATCCGAATAGCTAAACGGAGCGGATACGAAAACGTCATATCCACTCCGTATCCGCTCCGTTTACAGCCCTACTAGATAGTATAGCTAATATATCAGAAATTAGTTATTTTATTTATGGTTATTAAATATATAGTTATCATTTTAGATTAATTTTATAATAATATGTAACTATTAAAGTAGTTTAACTATTTATAATTAATATATCAGTTAAAATATGATTAAAAACAAATATTAAAATAAACATAACATATGTATAAATTTATTCATTGTATTTATCGAAAGGTTTATTTAGATCAACATAAAGAAAAGAAATATAAGAAGAGTGATTATCTTTGATGTGATTTTCCGTGGATTTAAATATAAAACTTTTATTTAGTTTTTGTGAAACTATTTTAAACATTATCTATTTTTTGTCTGAGTTTTTTAAAATATTACAACGTATTACTTTTTCATAATATTCTTTGAAATATGTGTTATCAAATAATATTTTATTTGATGAGATATAAAGCTGCTGTGCGTGAGGTGGATTTGAATTTTGAGGCATAAATGCAGTCACCCAGATCGTACTCTCGCGGGCTCAACGGGCTTGGCCCGTCAGAACCGCCAGATCGTCAGACTCACTCTCGCTTGGCTCAACGGACTTTTTCCAGCGGGCTTAAGCCCAGCCCGTGGAGGGCTTACTGACGGGCTGGCAGGCTCGGCCCGCCCACTTGACAGCCCTAATCCAGGGGGGAAGAGAGGGAGAGAGAGAGAAAGCGGCGATGGCGCCCCGGCAGAGGAAGGAGGGGGAGGAAAAAGAAGGAAACGGTGCGGGAAGAAGAAACCGAAAAGAGGTAATGGCGCGTCAAGAGGAGAGAGAAGATAAAATTAAAAAGAAATTAAATAAATAATTAACACTTAATAGAAATAAAATAAAGTGATCTACAAGATTAATAATATGCAATAAAAAAATACTCACGTATATATATAAATAGCTTTAAAATAATTTAAGCACAGTAAGAAAATAATTAAAACACCGTGATAATAACCTAAATAATACTAGAAAATCCGGAATATTACAGTCTGCCTAAACATTCGCTTCCCTAGCTCCATTACCGCATGCAACCGCGTGCTCCTCCGGCGGTACCACCGCCGGCGCCCCCGTTCCTCCGCATTCTCCTCTTCCGTAAACACCCAGCTGCTATCCCGCAGCCAGAAATCAATCAGCACAGCGGCGATCCTCGGAGCCGTCGACCGAATAAGGGGTCGCTTGGATTCGCTTGCTCGCTTGTCTGATGGTCAGGTCACCTGTCGGAAGCGGACGACGTTGTGTCCTCGCCATGCATGCATGTCTCGTGGCGTCCCGTGTTATTTAATTATTTATGTATGTTCGTCCGCATCGGTTTTCAATTCTGATCCATTCCGTTGTTCTTGTGGTTTTTGTTGGAGTCTGTCTTACTATTTTATGAAGTTGGAAAGATAATTCGAGTTTATTTATCTTGTCTCTGTGTGTGTGTGGTTCATGCACTTCTGAAATGGAGTTTCACTTCGGATGTCTCTTTTTGTGGAAAGATTAATTACCGGAGAAAAATATTCTTAACCTCTTACAAATTGCTAAATTCATAACTATGTTCGAATAAAATGTATCAATTCTAATATATATATAGAGAGAGAGCTATCTACCACGGATGTAGGCAGGTAGGTTAACAAAATGCCCAATTAAGAGCTAGCTAAGACTTACTTTCTCTACAAGGGTTCAGTATACTTGACGGGCTGAAATCTCTTTAACAATCACATCCGCATGTGTTTTCCAACGATGGTGTGGATAGGTTTCTGTTCTTTATAAAATTGAGTCCGGATCACCCATCTGAGAGACTTTTCTTATTCTCTAATAGCTAGGTGACGGCCTTTACTCTCATGAAAAAATTTAAATTCTCTATAAAATATTAATGTTCTCAATCAAATCTTATCAGGGCAAAGTGAAAATTTTCTTCCTCCCTTTTCCTTTGTCTGAAAACTAACACCACAAGAATTTAAAGTTTTTATAGCAATTTTTTTACGGCAACTCAAAATGTTGCTATAGAAAATATGCTTAAAATAGCAACTTTGATTAGTTGCCACAAAAAATACTTATTTACAGCAAACATAAATTTTATCATAAATAATATAATATAATATAAAAGCATAATTTATTATTATTGATATTTCAATGTAATCCAAAATACATATGTTTAGAATTAAATAATATAAAATTTTATATTTGTTAATAAGAAAGATATTTTTTGAAGAGAATGGTAAAAGTAAAAGTTTAATATTTAAAATTTTTAAATTTTCATCTGTCATTGTAAAGAGTTTATAGTAATTTTTAAATATTTTTAATTCTTTTTATCACCTTAACAGCATGTATATCTCACTTAGGTGCCATTGATAAAAATCGTCAATATGTTGAATGAGGCATATACGGCGAACACTTCTCTGGACCTTAGAATAGGGCACGCCGCAGGGGCACACTACAACGAAGCACACGCCGAGGGGAGCACAGTGAAATCCCGCCGTGAAGCCTCCGGAGGAACGTCACAAGGGAGTCCGACCGCAACTCCCTCGTCTGATGACAAATCTAGTGTAAGATCTCCTTTCCTTCCTAGGATCTATTTCTAAGATCGATCGATCAGTGGTGGAGCGCAAATGGCGTTGAACAGTCAACGATCCCCTTTCCCTCTGGCAGGGAGGAGCGAGGAGCTTCCGATTGCTGACAGAGGATGAGAACCTGACCCCTCCTCGTATGTGTCCTTTCACTAGCTCAGCACCTCCATCGGTGCCACCTGCCATGTCCTTGTCCCTATAGCTCTCGGTTTTCGGCCACACCTACTGTCGATGAAGTTGATCATGATGCCTTCCCCATAGTTGGAGGGCGGCCACAGCCCAAAATCTAGTCCGAACCGGAAGAGGCGGGAGGTGTTGGTGGTGCCGGGGCAGAGGAGTGTGTCCTTCTAGTGATGACGTAGCTCCGGGCTTGACAGAGCCGCCGCAGATGAGAATCTGATGGTGCATAGAGAAGCCCTAGACGGCGTGGTTGTGCACGTAGAAGAGGCTGCCATCAACGGTGGAGGCTACAAGGGTTAGTGTGCTTGACGGAGGGAAAATACAACCTTCAAAAATGACTCTCTTTGTCGATCTATGATTCATGCTCGTTCTCCAAAGATGGTGTGGATAGGATTACATGCTTATATCTTACAAAACTGAGGCTCGATCACCTCATATGGCAATCCATGGGAGGTTCCTTTGTCTCCAATTGGTGACAATCATGATCCCCAGCTACTTAAGTGGCAATTCAGAGGTGAATGAGCATGAATCATCACTGAACAAAGGTTAGTAACGAGTTACATTGTATTTAGTAATGGTTCAATGCCTTTAGTAACGGGTTACAATGTGTTTACCAACTGTTCTGTTCGATCTAGTAACGGGTTACATTGTTTTTAAAAATCATATATTCATGTCATTAAAAAAAATAAGTTGAACCGTTATTAACAACAATGTAACCCATTACTAAACAAGATAAACTACTATTAAAAGAGTTGAGATGTTACTAAGCACAGTGTAACCCGTTACTAACTTTTGGTTCAATAATAGTTCATCTTGTTTCATGTGACATACCACTTAAGTGGTTGGAAGTTCTGGTTGTCTTCTGTTAGAGACTGGGGAAACTTTCCCAAATTGAGATGGCCATCTGAGGTGATCAAAACTCTACAAAACTATGGTGTAAAGGTGGAAAGACTTAGATTTTGAACCGATGCACCCGTAAGTAGAAGATGGTCTCAACTTATTTGTAACATCAAATAAGCAAAGCATGACCAAAAAAATCAAATTAACTAAGCTTAAACATAATAATACTGACTTGATAAACACTTAATTGTTATATATTATTAATCAATTGAATAAGCTATAATTGAGTTTAATTCGAGTTTAAACCCTAGCTCAAATTTCATAAACAAATTCAACCAAAACTTAATTTAGTCCAATTTTTAAAATGCAGTTTAGAACAAACCCAAAGTTGAATTTGGGTAGAGCTTCAACTCATTTATTAAATGATAACTTAATGAGTCTACCTCAAATATATTAAGCTTTTAACTAAGGAATTTTTGGTTTTGTTTTGGTTGGATTTCAAAAATTTTTCTGAAATCAGATCAAACTAATTGTGTCCCAAACCTAACCAAACAAATTTGATTTGGTCAGCTCAAATCGTAATTTATTAAGATATAATATTTATGTCCATAAATGGTTCTATTCAATTTTATTAAAATCATATTTTATAAAAATACAACATATATATTTTTACCTAAAGAATTTTTAAGATATTCATTTTTAAATAAAAAGATAAGTAATTATGATGAATAAGCATAAACCAACATATTTAATAAATCTAATTTGAGGAATTCAATTTATTGGTTCGGTTTGATTTGAATAACTTGTTTAGTTGATGTAAACTTAACTATTATTTCAAATCAAATGAAATTGAATCACATTTTATTTGATTTTTTTTCATGACCAGACCCGGCAGTAAACCATGTTACTGGCTGTATATCAACACACTAACTCTAAACAGTAAAAATAGATCTATACAAGAAAATTTTGTGCAACATAATGGAGAAAATTTTTGAACTAACATACATTGAAACTTTATTTTCAGAACTAACACCGTAAAAATTTTATTTCTGGAACTAACGCAGTTTTACCAAAGTCGCTTAGTCATTTAGCGACTTTAACATGTCGCGAATGACGTTGCTAAGGGGGACAGTGACTTGGGTGAAGTCGCTACAACGATTTCAAATTTTTTTTTTTACTTAAGGGTCACCCTAACATTGTTTATATATAAAAATTATATACATACTTATATTTTATAAACATTATTTGTAGATATGATAAATTTAAATTAAATATAAATTTTAAAAACACATTAAAATAATTTAACTAAAATTTATTTATTTTATTTTTAAACTTAACATTTTTTATTAAAATTTTAAGTTACTATTTATAACATATAATATCATAAATTATTATGTTTACTTAACTAAAGACAATAATTTATTATATATTTATAAATTTTAATTATATATAATTTTAAAGCAACACAATTGAAATAAGTTATTTTAATTTTTATTTATTTAATATTATTGTAATATTTATTTTCTCCTCCCTCTTTATCCTCTCCTTCTGCGACTAGCGACCACGACAAGGCAGTGACATTGTTCTTATGGCAAGAAACCCCCGGCGATAGAGAAGACGATGCCGATTGCACCGCCGTGTAGCCTCCGATGAAGACTATGGAGGCCATTGACCCCAAATAGAAGGCCTCACGTCGGATACTGCAAAAGCCCCTGCCATCATTCTATATGCCCTTTGACGTGACTATGATCAGAAGCCCCATTGGCCGGTACTCTTTCGGCACCATCGGCAACCAGAAGTACCCATCACCTTCATAGTTGAAGTCTTATAACACCGGGGCTGCCGTCGCCGGCAGCAGCAGCGACATCTCGCCCGGCAAGGACCACATGAAGAGGGCCCTATTGTTGAGCTACACATTAGCAACCAAGGAGGAAGTAGCCCGTCGAAAGTAGAGATGCTAGAAGAAAGTGACCCTCACGTGTAAGCTCTTCTGGCTTTGACATGTGTACACTGTTTACGGGTGACGGTTGACGGAGGGGTCCACAACCCTTGGCTCTGATACCATGTTAACCAACCCAAAACCGCGGTACTGAGTTAGAGAGGCCCAGGCTTATAAGCATAGGTACCTCTCCCACCTAGCCAATATGACACTATTCTAACTAGCCGCAAAGAGGGCCCAGAGGGGGTATGGGAGTGGGGGCTCTCGGATAGTAGTCTGGGGATCGCGGAGAATGGAGCTATGGCAAAGGAGGGGGGGTCTGGGGGTGGCGGTAGAGGAGGAAAGAGTTGCGACATAGAATATCTCTACAATTTCTGTCCACATAGATAGCCTCTGACAGAATGAACTACAATGAGAAAGATAAAATATTAGTTTAAAGTTATTACCAAACATTTCTCCATAAATTTTAAAATTTGTGATTATTCTCTCAAACACATAAGAGTTGTCTTTTTGTTATTTTAAAATTAAAATTGAGATAAGAAGTAACTTTAATTTCAAAAATAAGGTGGTATCAATATTAAAAATGTAACCAAACATCTTATTAATTTTTTATGAAGATGGAATGTTTGTGCGTCAACACTAAGCTGGCGCGTGAGTGAAAGAGGTATAACATTAAAAGATATATTTCTTTCCTACATTTTCAACGTAAATCTATAAATGAAATTACTTTGGTGAATATGATGAGCTAATGACCAGCTAGCAGCACAGATAATTAACCACCACCTGGACGGGTGTTCTACGGCCGGTTACAGGTTGCCTGCCTCTCTCTCCGTGTTCTCTCTTCATATTTGTAGTCTTCCTCCCCAGCACGTACGCCTATATATACCGGGTGAACATGGCCTTCATTTCTCACCTCCATCATCCAGAAGAGAGAAGGGCGGTCGGTTCCCATGGCTTCCAAAGCATTTCTCTCCTTATGGGTCTTTCTCGTCCTAGGGTTTTGGAGTAGCAACCAGCTGCGCATGGCAGATGGTCGTCGTCTCCTCCAGAAATTACAAACCTATCCGCGTCCCCTGTCGCCGCCGTTGCCAGCCGAGCTGCTCGATGTGCCACCCAGTCCGAGCATCCAGTTCCCGGCTCTGCCGCCGCTGCCACTCTTGCCGCCGCTGCCCCCGCTGCCACCCTTGCCGCCGCTGCCGCCGCTGCCCCCGCTGCCACCGTTGCCGCGCTTCCAGTTCCCGCCTCTGCCCCCGCTGCCACCGTTGCCGGGCTTCCGGTTCCCACCTCTGCCCCCGCTGCCACCCTTGCCGCGCTTCCCGTTCCCCCCGCCTCCTGCCAAGTCTGCCTAACATTCGCTTCACTAGCTCCATTACCGCAACCGCGTGCTCCTCCGGCGGTACCGCCGCCGGCGTCCCCCGTTCCTCCGCTTTCTCCTCTTCCGTAAACACCCTGCTATCCCGCAGCCAGAAATCAATCAGCACAGCGGCGATCCTCGCAGCCGTCGACCGAGTAAGGGGTCGCTTGGATTCGCTGCCAAGCTCGCTTCTCTGATTATATGGTCAGGTCACCTGTCGGAAGCGGACGACGTTGTGTCCGCGCCATGCATGCGTGTCTCGTGGCGTCCCGTGTTATTTAATTATTTATGTATGTTCGTCCTTATTTTGCATCGGTTTTCAATTCCATTCCGTTGTTCTTGTGGTTTTTGTGGGAGTCTGTCTTACTATTTTATCTTGTCTCTGTGTGTGTGGTTCATGCACTTCTGAAATGGAGTTTCACTTCGGATGTCTCTTTTTGTGGAAAGATTAATTACCGGAGAAAAATATCCCTAACCTCTTACAAATTGCTAAATTCATAACTATGTTCGAACAAAATGCATCAATTCTAATATATATAGAGAGCTATCTATATACCATGGATGTAGGCAGGTAGGTTAACAAAATACCCAATTAAGAGTTAGCTAAATACCGACTCGCTGACGTTCTTTACGAGGGTTAGCTAGTATGCTTGACGGCCAAGAAATCTCTTTGGCGGTCACATCCGCATGTGGATTGGTTTCCAGGATTGTACCTTACAAGATTGAGTACCAGTCACCTTGGATGGCCATCCGTACGTGAGACTTTTCTTGTTGCAAAAACTCGGCGATCGATCATCTACGGGGTAAGATGCACACACCACGAAGACGACTGAGAAGTCAAGTTCTATTAAATCGCAGAAGTACAACCTCTCCCCCGGTGACTCCCTCGACACCCGACATCCTGAATGTGCTACAGGTCTGGACTATTTATAGGGAGAACAACTCAAAAAACTCACTCTGACTAGAACTCTCCTAGTCCCTATTCAGGGTCCTGATAGACTTAAGATAGCCCGATGCCTATCCGGTTAACAACCACTAGATCCTTATCCAACTTGAGGATTAACCCATACAGTACGTACGTACCTAACTAACTAGGTACGTAGCATTTTCTTAGTCTCTAATAGGTGACGGCCACGACTCCCATGAAAAATTTTAAATTTTCTATAAATTATTAATATTTTCAGTCAAATCTTATAAAGACAAAAGTGAAAATTCTATCTTCAGACTTCCCCCTATCTTTTCTTTTATCTGGAAGGTATCAATGGGTGATGGAACTTAGTTCGAGAAAAGTTCTAGAGTCCGTTGTGAAAGAAGAACCTGTTATGGATGAAGTTTATGCGGATACTGTTGGAGACCGTATGTTTAGATGTTTGAAGAGTTTAAGATTTCTTCTTCTTCTATTAGAGATTAGATGAATCTCTATCATGTATATTTGAATTCATTGATATTGATTTTTGGTTTTCAGCGCTCAATTTCGATTGAGACAAGATTGATATGAACTCATATGAATTATCGCTTTCGCAACACTAAAATTTATAAGACGATTCCTTACACTATGAACCGTGGATATAGGTAGGTAGGTAAACAAAATGCCCAATTAAGAGCTAGCTAAATACCAACTTACTAATTGACTGATATTCTCTACAAGGGTTAGTATGCTTGACAAAGGGGAAATATAACCTTTAAAAATGACTCTCTTTGTCGATCACATCCATGCTCTTTCTCCAAAGATGGTGTGGATAGGATTACATGCTCATATCTTACAAAACTGAGGCCCGATCACCTCAGATGGCCATCCATGGGAGTTTTCTCAGTCTTCAATTGGTGACAATCATGACCCCCAGCCACTTAAGTGGCAATTCAGGGGTGAATGAGCATGCATCGTTATTGAACTAAGGTCAATAACGAGTTACACTGTATTTAGTAATGGTTCAATATTTTTAATAATGGGTTACAATGTGTTTACTATGTTCTGTTCGATCTAGTAACCAGTTACATTGTTGTTAAAAATCATATATTCAATTCATTAAAGAAAAGAAGTTGAACCGTTATTAACCACAGTGTAACCTATTACTAGACAAGACAAACCATTATTAAAAGAGTTGAGATGTTACTAAGCATAGTGCAACCCATTACTAACTTCCGGTTCAACAATAGTTCATCTTGTTTCATGTAACATACCACTTAAGTGGTTGGAAGTTGTGGTTGTCTTCTATTAGAGACTAGGAAAACTTCTTCAAATTGAGTTGATGTATGGTCATATAAAGTTGATCAAAACTCTACAAAACTATGGTGTGGAGGTGGAGAGACTTAGATTTTGAACCGACGCACTTGAAAGTAGAAGGCGGTCACAACTTGTTTGTAATATCAAATGAGTAAAGTATGACCAAAAAAACCTAATTACCCAATCTTAAACATAATAATGCTGAATTGATAAACACTTAATTGTTATATAATATTAATATATTGAATAAGCTTAATTCGAGTTTAAACCCAAGTTCAAATTTCGTAAACAAATTCAACCAAAACTTAATTTAGTCCAATTTTTAAAATGCAGTTTAGAATAAACCCAAAGTTGAATTTAGATAGAACTTCTACTCATTTATTAAATGATAACTTGACGAGTCAAGCTCAAATATATTAAGCTCTTAACTAAGGAATTTTTGGTTTTGTTTTAGTTGGATTTCAATTTTTTTTCCTAAACTACCAAACCTAACCAAGCAAATTAGATTTGGTTAGTTCAAATCATACTTTATTAAGGTGTAATATACATAAGGTATAGTATATATGTGCATAAATGGTTCTATTCAATTTTATTAAAATTATATTTTATCAAAATAGAACATATATAATTTTATTTTAAATATTTTTAAAATATTTGTTTTTAAATAAAAAATAAGTAATTATGATGAATAAGCATAAACCAACATAAATATTCAATCTAATTTGAGAAATTCAATTTAATAGTTCGGTTTGATTTGAATAACATTTAGAATTGACGCAAACTTAAATTTTATTTGAAATCAAATCAAATCGAACCAAATTATTTGTTTGGTTTGTTTTTAATGACCGGACCCAACAGTAAACACTATTACTGTTAACAGGCTGTCTATCAACACACCAACTCTAGACAACAAAAATAAATCTATGCAAGTAAAATTTGAGCAACATACTGCCATGCCAAGCATAGCTCATAATCATCCTTACAGGATGTTTGGTTACAGTTTTTTTTCAGTGTTTTTGACATAATTTTCTAAAGTGAAAGAGTTAAGATCTTTGGTTGCTCTATTTAACTCTTCTTTTTTTTCTAAGATTAAGATGCTATGCACATCTAATCTCCTCCAGAAAAAAAATAAGGTAAGACTTATTTTATTTTTGAGAGAGACGTGGAGGCAGAGGTGGGCAACGTGGATCGTCTTCAACAAGTCTAGCATGAAGGTAGTTTCATCCTCGATTGTGCCACGAGTGCAAGGCTTTGTTCGTGAGTGCAAGGCTACCAGAGCTCTGCAGTGTGATCCCCTGGACCTCTGGACTCTTCCTTCAATGTGCTCTCAACTCCTGCGGCGGCGACCAGTGACCACAACATGGTTAGGTTCCTCCTCCATCTTCATCCTTCCCCTTCCATGACCAGAGACCACGACAAGGCGGTGACATTGTTCTTATAGCATGAAACCCCCGGCGACAGAGAAGACGATGCCAATTGCACCGCCATGCAGCCGCCGATGAAGACTGTGGAGGCCATGAACCCCCTAACGGAAGGCCTCACACCGGATATAGCAAAAGCCCCTGCATTGTTCCATATGCCCTTTGGCGTGACCATGATCAGAAGCCCCATTGGTCGGTACCCTTCCGACACCATCAGCAATCATAAGTATCCATCACATTCATAGTTGAAGTCTCATAACACCAGGGCTCCCGGCGCCAACAGCAGCGGCGACATCTCGCCCAGTAAGGACCACTTGAAGAGGGCCCTATTGTTTGGCTACACATTAGCAACTGAGGAAGAAGTAGGCCATTGGAAGCATCGAAGCTGGACGAAAGTGGCCTTGAGGTTGTCAACGCTGCCCTCCAGTGCCACCTAAATATTTCGATACTTAGCAGACCTTGTTGTTGTCGCCAGAGGGGAGACCTCATCACAATTGCCACAAGGAGGGCCCAGAGGGTGTATGGGGGTGGGGGCTCGAATAGTATGGGGGTGGCGGAGAAGGGAGCTATGGAAAAGGAGGGGGGTCGGGGGGTGGCGGTAGAGGAGGAAAGAGCTGCGGCAAAGAAGATCTCTTAGATTTCGGTCTACAAAGAAGGTCTCCGACAGGATGAACTGCAACGAGAAAGATAATATAACTTAGAATAATGCCATATTGGCTAGGTAGGGGAGGTACCCATGCTTATAAACCTATGCCACTCTAACTCAGGGTTGCAGTTTTGGGTTTGTTAACATGGTATCAGAGGGCAGTGGATCCCTCTCCGTTGACTGTCACCCATAAACAGTGTACACATGTCAAAATCAGAAAAGTTTACATGTGAGTAGGCGAGTTATAATAGTGTCATATTGACTAGGTAGGAGAGATACCCATATTTATAAACTTGAGTCACTCTAACTCTCTAGGCCACAATTTTACATTGATTAACAATATATTAGTTTGAAGTTATTGCAAACATCTCTGTATATATTTTAAAAAATGTGATTATTCTGACATACATAATTATATTTTTTTAATTTTAAAATTAAAATTAAGATAAGAAGTGACTTTAATTTAGAAAATAAGATTGCATTAATATTAAAAATACAACCAAATACCTTATTAATTCCATATCAAGATGGAATGTTTGTTCGTCAGCACTAAGCTGGCGCGTGAGTGAAAGGGGTATAACATTGTAACATAGATTTCTTTCATACTATTTCAACGTAAATCCTATTAAGAAAACTTGGGTGAATATGATGAGCTAATGACCATCTAGCAGCACAGATAATTAACCACCACCTGGACGGGTGCATCGTCTACGGCCGGTTACAGGTTGCCTGCCTCTCTCTCTCTGTTCTCTCTTCATGTATGTAGTCTTCCTCCCCAGCACGCCTATATATACATACCGGGTGAACATGGCCTTCATTTCTCACCTCCATCATCCAGAAGAGAGAAGGGCGGTCGGTTCCCATGGCTTCCAAAGCATTTCTCTTCTTATGGGTCTTTCTCATCCTAGGGTTTTCGAGTAGCAACCAGCTGCGCGTGGCAGATGGTCGTCGTCTCCTCCCGTTACCAACCTATCCGCTGTTGCCAGCCGAGCCGCGCGTCCGCTCCCCGCTGCCACCCTTGCCGCGCTTCCCGTTCCCCCCGCCTCCTGCCAAGTCTGCCTAACATTCGCTTCCCTCCATTACGCAACCGCGTGCTCCTCCGGCGGTACCGCCGCCGGCATCCCCCCCCCCCTTCCTCCGCTTTCTCCTCTTCCGTAAACACCCTGCTATCCCGCAGCCAGAAATCAAGCAGCACAGCGGCGATCCTCGGAGCCGTCGACCGAGTAAGGGATCGCTTGTCTGATTATATGGTCAGGTCACCTGTCGGAAGCGGACGACGTTGTGTCCGCGCCATGCATGCATGTCTCGTGGCGTCCCGTGTTATTTAATCATTTACGTATGTTCGTCCTTATTTTGCATCCGTTTCCAACTCCATTCAGGTGTTCTTGTGGTTTTTGTTGGAGTCTGTCTCAGTAGTTTATGAAGTTGGAAAGATAATTCGAGTTTATTTATCTTGTCTGTGTGTGTGCGTGGTTCATGCACTTCTGAAATGGAGTTTCACTAATTCGCATGTCCTTGTATATATGGAAAGATTAATTACCGGAGAAAAATATCCCTAACCTTTTACAAAATAGCTAAATTCAAAAATGTTGAATAAAATGAATCAATTCTAATATTTATATATAGAGACATTATATATCTTTTTCGTCATATATAAGTTGAGAGACTTTAATTGGAGAGAGAGAGAGAGAGTATCTCTGCTTTGTATGTCCACAACGAGAAAAACCTTAGCATGTGTAGCACAACTAATTACTGTATATTTGTACGTATCGTTTATCTCTAATCCTACTTAGATTCAGTCTAAGCTTTGGAAAAATATAAATTGATCGAGTACAGCCATGGGAAGAAAGTAGACTGCTTATATATGGTATAAATAATTGATAATTAAGCTGCAAGAGTGCACCGGTTTGGTGATCCTGCCAACACTACCCATTACGAAACCATAAAATATGTGTGGACTGGGTATATATACTTTTTTTTTGAATAGAAGAAAACAACCAACTTATATTAACCTGGCTTATCTTTACACAACTGAGAGGAAATATGCTGTGAGAGGGGAGAGGGAAACTTAAGATCAGATCCACACTATAAAGACCACCTTGCAAGTAGGTGCATTGCTTGATTACAAAGCTATGGACAAACACTAAGGATATACAAGATGAAGAAGACAAAAGAGAAATACATTTCCAGAGGATGTGTTTCGCCCTCCAAAGGAGAGGATCAAACCCCTTGATCACATCAACCACTGTTTTGGCGTCACTTTCAATGGACACTTGCTGGTTTGAAGAAGATGCCCAAATGCAACTTTCAAGTATAACCTCTACTTCGTGTATCTCTGGCCTTCGAATTGGAAGATATTTTGTGCTCCAAAAGACTAACCCTCCAGCTACATCCCTCACTAGGAGGGCTACCGTACCTGCATGGACTGCAGTTGCACAATCCACATTGATCTTTAAAGTGGGAAAGAAGGGAGGTGACCACACATGTAACACATCATTAGAGAAAACTGGATTATTGCTGAGACAAAAATCCGCTGTGGCCAGAGCATTATTATAAATAACATGAGGCTGAAATTTTTTTTGCTAGAAACATAAAGTGCACCGTGCTTTCCAAAGCTGCCAAACAGTAGATATAGCAAGGACTCCCAATTTTGTAAAATAAGTATCCTTGGATAGCAACCAAGACAGCCAAATATCCAAAAGAAAATAAATAGACAAATACCCCCAGTTAATATTATTGCCTAGCAGGTAAGCATCCTGACCGCCCTACTTCTTGGACACATAAGAAATATATGATCATAAGATTCCGCATCCAAATGACAAATTGAGTATAGGAAACTGATATAAGAACACCTTCTATGAATTTCCAAGTGAGAAGGGAGGTTACTAGATAAAATCTTCCAAATACAGAAAATTATCTTAGAAGGTAATAACTTTCCCGAGGTAGGGTGCCACAATTTCCTCAATATCCCCTAGTTTGAAGGGCCAGGAGGAAGTTTCTTCTCCGCTAAAAACCTGTAGGCAGATTTCAAAGTGAACTTACCATTAACAGTGTAAGGCCAGATAATCTGATCTTCATAAAGGTTAGAATGAATAGGGATATCAAGTATACGCTGCACCGAAGGCTCAACAAACCATTTGGAAATAGCTTGTTTGTTCCAAATCCCATTACAAATAAGGTCCTGGACTCGGCCCAGAAAAATAAACATGGGATCCCTTGGAACCAAGGGTCCCTTATCATCTAGAATCCAAGTGTGATACCAGGTAAATGGACTGGGTATATATACACATATATATGTTTATGTTATCAAACTAATCTTGTTAACAAATTAAACTTTAGAAGGCTTTTAATCAACTCTTAAATTCGTCAATAAATAACTCTATATTGACTACTCAATTAAATATTTACTTTATGAAATAAATTATAGTTATAAATAAGTATATAATATTGCTTAAATATATAAACTAAGTCGAGCTAAAATTTAATTTAACTTTAAACTTAGGTCAAACTTGATAAATATACTGAAGTTCCAATTCCACGACCGAATTTGGACGAACTCTGTGTTTTATAAAGGAACTCATACCGAGTATAGAGCTGATTCTAATTAGTTTATTTCGACTTGATTAAGCAACGGAGTCAACTTTGAATAGATATCAACTCCAGCTCTAGCTCAAACCCGACCATAAGAAAATGAATAAAATTTGTATAGCATAATACTTTGGCCATTGCTTATTTATTTATAGAGTGAAATTCTCTTTTCAACTCTCTCACGAAAATTTAATAAATATATAATTTAATAGATCATTAAATATATAATTTAATTATATATTTGTTAGATCTACGTGAGATGAGCCCTCGCGAGCACTCATGAGATTTAAGCTCTCATTTATTTATTTTGTTCAAATAACATGATATTCTCCGCTCTACACTGCTCGTCTTCTCCCCTGCGCACGCGACGACCGGTTGTCCAATCTGGACACGGATGCTCAAGGCGATACAGTCTCAGGGTGGTCTGACGACGCTCGTCCCTCCCTGAGAACGCAGAGGAAGGTGAGCTACCATGTCAGTCCGTGACCTGAGCGCTGCAGGCAGCAGCGGTTGACCTACCGCCTGCCGGAAGCTAAGCTACCGCCGGCGTACGTGGTGAACGGAGCTGACAGAGCCGCACCGTGCATGGCCGTGGGAGGAGGCCGGTCTTCTCTCTCTATATATATATCCTCGCGAACGCTGCGAAGAGCTTCCATATCTCGGTTGCCGGATTGATCTCTCTGTGTCGTCGTCGACCTCCGCCATGGCTCCCAAAGCCATCGCCCCCTTGTGCGCCCTCCTCCTCCTAGGGTTCTGGAGTAACGGCGACCTTTGGGTGGCAGCCCACCGGCTGTCGGAGACCCCAACCCCGCCGAAACCCGATGATCTGCCTCCGCCGCTGCCCAAGCCGGAGCTGCCGCCGGTGGGGTTTTTTTTTGAAGTAACGCAGTCTTTTTTGCTATTTTTAAAACTAACACGGTAAAACTTAGTTTTGTAAATCTAACGCACTTTGGTCAAAGTCGAGTTTTCAAAACTCGACTTTGACCCAAAACAGTAAACCCGCCTCGACTAATGACGGTGAAACCGGATTAGCTTAAAGTCGAGTTTTTACAACTCGACTTGTTAAAGTCGAGTTTTAATAACTCGACTTACGGAGTGAAAAGTGTAAAAGTCGAGTTTCCAAAACTTCGACTTTCTGGCTACAATCGGTTTTCTGTTGAGAAAAAAAGCGTAAGGAAAGTCGAGTTTCCAAAACTCGACTTTCCCACAGAACTGGTTTTCGCGGACTGAGTAAAAAACTGTGTGGGAAAGTCGAGTTTTCAAAACCCGACTTTCCCACAGAACTGGTTCTCGCCGACTGAGAAAAAAACTGTGTGGGAAAGTCGAGTTTCCGAAACTCGACTTTCCCCGCGTGTTTTCGCCCGGCGAGAAAAAAAGCGTGTGGGAAAGTCGAGTTTCCCAAAACTCGACTTTCCCGCGCTTAAGCCGCCAAAAAAACCGTGTTCACACAAGTCGAGTTTTCGAACTCGACTTGTGAACAAATGAGTCAAAGTCGAGTTTTCAAAACTCGACTTTGATTGAGAATCGAAAAAAAAAAAAAAAGCTGTTGCCACCGCGGCAAAAATTTTAAGTTCAACCTACAAATTGGGTTTCAAAACCCTCTTCCATACACATTGAACTTACATCCTTCACATAGACTACATCCAACAAACCAAATACAAAGAGATTGAGCAAAATTAACATAACAAACATGTTAAAACCATCCATTCCTTGTAGGGGTTCAAACATCACATTTCAAACCATACATGTTTGTTCCATAAACTGTATTCACACAAACACAAACATGTGAACCTTGTGAACACATACACACACCTTGTGAACACATACACCTTGTAAACACATACACCTTGTGAACACATACACATACACATACACATACACATACACCACGTATTCAAACATAGGCGTTTCTTCCATATACACATTCCAAACATACTAAAATCATAACAAAAAATAATTTTATAAGTTTTACATGTCCACATGAGAATAAAAAAAAATACACATGCTATCCTCTCCTTCCCCTCCTTGGACGAGGCTTTCTCCTAACAAGTCTTTGTTGCTCCTCTTCCTCGTCCTCCTCCTCAAGATAAGTAGGGTCCAATCTTTGTGGTTCAACATGGGCCGTTATATGCTCTCCATGTCGACTCGGGCGAAACGGTGCCGATGGGGTAATCTCGGGAATTTCTTGTGTTCCTTGTACTTCCATCGGAGTCCTCATGGAGGGATCACGTGGTCGTCTCCGCCTATACGTCGATGGTCCGCGGTCGAACGATGCAGTGCGTGAGAGGATGGTCCGGCCATACGTAGTTGGTCCGGCTTTCATCGATGCTCCCGCTCCATCGAAGATGGGCCGGCCATGTCGATAGAAGGTCCGGCTCCGGTGGCGGAAAAGACGGCATCGAAATACGTAATCTCTCGTGCATTCCACGTTGAAGATCTAAAATAGCTTGCCGTGTACGTCGAATTGGGAGCCATGTAAACGAGTGTTCGTTGAATTTCATGGTGTGTGCGAAAATTTGTCAAAATAAAGTAAGTAACATCATAAATAATTTAATGATTGCAAATACAAAATAAGAAAGGATTATAAACGAACGTAACCTTACCATGTCTCCTTCAACCGGACCTCTTGGGTAATACTGTTCGGGAGCTTCCTAGTAGTATCCTGAAGCAGATATGGAATGGTGTGTTCCATATACCATTGTTCATACGCTTGGTTTTGCTCTGAACATCCATTTGCCGCGGGGAGGTTCATATGTATATTCGGCCCGTTGACTCCACCAATAAATGTAATACGAGTATGCATGTGTCCAATCTTGCCCCACCGACCACGTCCATCTTGACGTTTGTATTGTTTTCTATCACGGGGTTTTATTTGGACAAGCCCAAATTGTCGAAGCACTCGTTACGGTGCATGGATCTCCATGACCGAACAACACGATAGAGAAAGAAGCTAACCGAGTGCGGTATTTTCAACCGACAACTCGGGTACCGTGCCCAAAATATTCTGTGTGTACGGTTCCCATGTAATCTACATGAAAGTAAATTTTGTCTAAGTATAGAACATGTATTACATACTACAAATGTATAAGGACAATTTTATAAGGACAAATTTATAAGGACAAATTTGTTACCTGGCTAGCTTCCTCGGTATCTAATTCATTCCTATAAAACAACAGTGTAAACTTATATTGTGGTCGACCAGGTTGTGGGTTCCACCTGTACAAGTCAAAGTACATTAATTACAAACTACCAACATCATGAATTTAGCACGAATCAAATTGTCTATATAGAAATTACCGGTATCCAAGCGGCCGTCGTTCTCACGCCAATCGCAACCGGTATAGGCAAGTGCGGTCGACCGACATGGATATGTTCCCACGACCATAGCGCGTAAAATTGAAAGTATCACGATAATACATCACCCAAGACAAAATGATTTAAAAAACAGGTGTAAATATGAAATAGATACATACTTGCAATAAATGTATACAACCACCGATCCGATTACGTTTGGCCGCCGTAGCTGCACATAATTGGCGGTAAAGGAATGCAGAACCGCCCCGCCCCACGATAAGCGACCACATTCTACAATATCCTCCATAAAAAAAGATATTGCATATGGACCTCCGTCCGGAAGTGTCCGGCAACAAAAGAGTGCCGATGTACATAAGCATGAGAGCCGTGTATGATATAAACATACTAAACGGGACTCGTCGTCATCATCCGTCGGTAAGTCCTCCGTCCTACGGCCAAATGTATGAGATAGCCGAGGTCAACCTCAAAGTAGGCTGGACTCGACCGTATGGTGCAATCTCATCATCCTCTCTCGGGACGGACACCTAAAAACCGTTCACATACATCCGGCCATGTCGGAAACTCCCCGGATGGAACACGGGAGGTGCAATGACCGGGGCCCATCTATCCTTAGACCCATAAGAACGAGAAACATCCTGGAGGGTTACCTTGTCATCTCCCCGGGGTAAATGAAAAGTAGACGTCTCCGGACGCCGCCGTTCCGCAGAGCGGTGATTAATTGCCTATCGAAGACGATAGCACGTAAATGACGCAAATGAACAAAACCACCGCTTCTAAATAACCTATGAGCGTAGGGTTGTCTATTGTCCACGCGGACATTCGACGGAAATGGGAGACTAAGTACGGTGTAGAACCCTCACGTAAATATAAAATTGTAGTGCAATACGAATTAGAATTTAACCAAAAGACCTATTGAATTTTTGAAATGCAAGTAAAGTTAAGACCTCAGGGTTCGCCGAACGGTGCTGTTGCTGCTCACGTAACAGCGATGCATCACGAGGTCCCCGTCGATCCATGCCTACAAATCATGAATTAACAAAATTAAAAGACTGAACAACAGAATAATTTTACAAAAGAAAGTAACAAAATTAACAGACTGTACAAAGAATAATTTTACAACATCATGAATTTAACAAAATTAACATTACTTTTTTAACAAAAATACGCACCGTGGGTTTCTACGGCAAGTTAACCGGTTGTGTCCCCGTTCTTTACAAATGCTACATGCATTTTGTTGTTTGTTCGTATCACGATCCATCACCATTGGGTAACGTTTAGTTCGTGGTCTTCCAGTCTTCCGGATGTTTGAAGGTGCCAACAACGGAATTATGTTCCTTTCTATGTTGAATGATGGCCAATAACGTGCATCCAATACGGTGTGAAATTCAGTATCGTAACTGTCACGATAATAAGCACTGGTGTACCACTTTGATGCATATGCATATGGATCCCAGTTAACCGAACTGAGAGCAGTTAAAACATGCCTACACGGAAAGTGTCTAAGCATTGGCTCACAGCACGTGCATGTAATTGTGTCACGGCTAATGTCAACTCGAAATACACGGCCATTTGCATCGTTCAAATCCCACTCACCCATATTGACTCGGGCTTGAATGATGATCTCCCGACTTTTTCCTTCAAGTCAACTAATTTCTTCTCAAATTTAGTGGTAAGCGGTGTTGCCATCTCCAATCCACGTACGCGACGTTGAAAAAACATAAGCCCTAGCCGATGATATGTCATGTGTACTAAAGCTTTGATAGCCAAAGCTCTTGAAATCTTTAAAACGCTATTAAAACATTCGGAATAATTTGTTGTCATTATTCCAAATCGTTTACCATCCGTATCAAACGCTAACGCCCATTGTTCTGGATTCACTTGTAGTAACCAGTTGTATGCATCAGGACACCTCAACTGTATGTCCTCCATTCGCCTATTGAACTCTAGGCTTGTTAGAAGCCATGCTGCACGGCATACATCCTTCGAATAGATCTTTTCCGAGTGAAATGTGTTTGAAAATTTTGACGGTAATGCCGAAGACAATAACGGTGGGGTCGCTAAAGGAAACCATCTCTCAATTGCATTCTTGATGCTCACGTGCCTATCCGAAATGATACATACTTCATGTCTTCGTTCGAATGGATGGAATATAAGACAACATACGTTGAAAGAACCACGACCATGATCGATCATTCTCCTTGTTCACAATTGCAAATGCAATTGGAAACAAGCCTTGATCGGCATCCACACCACACGCAACTAGAAGTGTACTACGGTATTTCCCGTGAAGGAATGTCCGTCGACACTTATAACCGGGGCGGCAAGAGCGCCAACCTTCGATGCATGGCGCGAAACTCCAAAAGAAGAATAATAATTTTTGATTATCAGCTTCACACAAATAAGTATAAATTGTCCCTGGCATTGTCAACTTAACCGCTTCCATGTATCTCAACAAATGAGTGTAAGAACTCTCCCAATCCCCAAACAACTTCTTGAAGGCTTTTCTTCTCGCATTCCAAGCCTTGTGATACGAAGGTCTTATGGCATACTTGACTTGAACCATATCCATGATGTCCCTTGGTCGGATATCTAAGCGAGATCGAACAATAGGCATGATTAAATGACAAATTGTAGTGCATGTCAATTGCCTATGAGCCATGTTGCAAATAGGAGTGGAACATGTATGATTATTTTCAAAACTCATAATTTTCCATAACCCTCCAACCCGAGTACTAAGAGCACGATGCATGTAGCCTCCACTTACATCCTTCACGTCTTGATGGACAAATCAAAGTAAGCAATGATTTCGTTGATCTATCCGTTCGGTGTTGGACATTCCGCTTCAATGCCCAAGTAGCTATGGCTTGTACAACGTCTTCTTTACATCTGAAGACATCTCCAACGGAAAGGTCATCAACATTATCTCTTTCTTCTCTTGGTACAACTGTATCTTCTCCTCCAGCATCCTCCTCATCACCTTCTATGTAAATATTGCTTGCGACGGCATTATTGATCCAAGTGATATCTTCGTCGTCATGATAGGCATCGACTGCCATAATACTATTCACCATCTCATTTTCTAGTTCTTCGTTGTCACTTTCGGTTTCATCACTATCATATTGTTCATCTTGCTCTCATCTTCGACATCATGTTGCTCGTTCAAAGTCATTTCACTATTCGATATGCGTTGACCGCCATATTCCACGGACTAATGTTACTTTCAACTTGGGACAATATCTAACCCATTGATGGTTGATTATATGTCTCCTGATTCCAAGTACTACATCCACCGATTTGACTTTTCTTGACTATTGTTGATGTTGATCCGGAGTTGATTATATGTCTTTTCTTGACGGTCTTTTACAATGTAAAGTGTAATATCGGGTACTTCACGACATCTCGTCGTCAAAAGTGTTTGAGTGAGTCTGTCATCTAATACCTCATTCACACCATCAAAATAATTATAAAGTAATCTTATGTTCATTGACCACGGGTTACAACCAATTGCATCAAATATAAAACTCAACAAGTCTTCGTGATTACATCCTTGCAATAGCTTCATATTCCGTTCATCTCCACCATAGTAAGAGACAAACTCATTACGATGGAAATCATTCCATCGAAACATGATGCGGACGTTGATAACCCTCGATGCCATATTTTTAATTGTTTGATACTAACCGAAATTAACAAGTTGTTAGAATTTACACCCTTAAGTCTTGACCCCCCATCCCAAATTTGCTCTTCGTTTCAAACCTATTCACACCCCCCCCCCAATCTCCATTTTTCCCTTCCCCCTACCCCTTACATAGGGGTGTTCTTGGTTTGGTTTCGTTTGGTTTTTGAGTATTTTTTCTCAAACCAAACCAAACCAAACCAGACCATATTTAATTCGGTTTGGTTTGGTTTGATTCGGTTCAAACCATATTTTATTAAGGTATAGTAGATATATCAATATATAGTTTTATTTTGTTCGTTTTAAATCACATTCTATCTTGTGTACATGTTTATAGATTACATTAATTTTACCTTAAAAACACTTTAAAGAATTTTATTTTTACAAGAAAAGATACATAAATACTATCTTATATATAATTTAAACTATAATATTTAATCTAATTCGGGTTATTTGGTTTTGAGGTCGGTTTGATTTGGTTTCAAGGATCCTAAAAACCTAACCTAACCGATCGGTAGTTAACAAACCGAACCAAACCGAACCAAAGTGCGGTTTCGTTTGATTTTTCGGGTTTAACCCAATAGTTAACGAGCCCTACCCTTACATTCCATTCCAATTTTCCTTGATATCAACACATACCTAAACCCCAATCTCTCGCCGAACAAAAACCCTGCCCTAGGACGGATGAAAACGTCGACAACATATACAACTTCTATTGTCGGATGAAAACAAGCAAAATGTAGATCGCACATACCTCACACTACCTCACTCTACCAAGATCCAAAGCCGCCGTCCGCCACCCACGAGATCCGCCGCCGGCGTCCACGAGATCCGACGCCCAGAAGAATCGCCGCCGCCGCGCCGAGCGGATGCGCTGTCCGACGGATCCGCCGCCGCGCCGCCGCCGTCGATCCACTGTCCAGCAGATCCGCCGCCGCCGCCGCCGAGGAGAGCCGCCGCCGTCGAGAGAGGGAGCCGGGGTGAACGAGCGCCGCCGCGGTGAATGCGCAGGGTAAATCGGGGGGTGAAACGCGGGGGGGGTAAACTAAGCAAAGTCGAGTTTACAAAACTCGACTTTAAAGTCGAACTTCCTAAACTCGACTTTAAACAATGTTTTGTAACGGGTTAAAGTCGAGTTGTAAAAACTCGACTTTAACAAGTCGAGTTGTAAAAACTCGACTTTAAGCTAATCCGGTTTCACCATCATTAGTCGAGGCGGGTTTACTGTTTTGGGTCAAAGTCGAGTTTTGAAAACTCGACTTTGACCAAAGTGCGTTAGATTTACAAAACTAAGTTTTACCGTGTTAGTTTTAAAAATAAAAAAAAAAATTGCGTTACTTCAAAAAAAAAACTCGCCGCCGGTGCCGACGCTGCCCAAGCCAGAGCTGCCGCCGGTCCCCGAGCTCCCTCCCCTTCCCAAACCAGAGCTGCCACCGGTGCCCGAAATTCACGGTCTTCCAAAACCAGAGCTACCTCCGGTGCCCAAAGTTCCCACACTTCCGAAACCAGAGCTTCCTCCTCTTCCACCGTTGCCGGAGATTCCATCATTGCCGAAAATCCCAGCCATCCCAAAACCCTAGCTGCCCATTGATGCCAAAGCTACTCTGAATATACATATGTATCTAATAGATATGCGGTACACATTACGTTCTTATTGGTATACATCCTAGCTTGTCATTCGGAAGTGGATCTCGATCTGGCTCTGGTTACGGAGTTGCAGACGGCCGTCGAGTGCAGTTGCTGGAGCTGTGTCCCATCTGATCTGTAGTACTTAATTTGCCAGCTTGGATTACAATTTCGTCATTGAGAACTTGGTTGCGCCGCTGATTCGGGCTTGCGTGTGTAATCACTGTTGTGTTAGCCTTAATTGCCTTTGATATTGTGATTTGATTGAGCATATATATATATTAATCAGTAAGTTCGTGGGTGGGTATACTCAGCTGATCAAGTACGCGTAAAAAATGAGAAATCTCACCAAGATTTCTTGTGAGAGGAAAGAAATCTGAACTCCTCTAAATTAAAACGTTCACCGGAGGAACTATTTCAATAACTTATCAGAACGGCTAAGATAAGAAAACAAAAGCAGACACCGTTTTGATGAAAGTGATCATGAGACAACAATTAATTAAGCTATGTATATCGCTTCCTTAATTAATCATGGATTCTTTCATGAAATTCTGTGGCAATGGCGGCAACGCGTTAATTTGGAAGCAAAAAATAAACTAGATTCAGACGATGATGATAACATCGTCGTCCATGAGATCAGTTGGTTATGATGAGCGTTAAATGCCTACAGAAAATAAAACAAATGGAAGAACATCAGTTATATATCTTAAATTCATGAATAATATGTTATCTTTATCCTTATTGTTGAACAGGAAACAAGGATTATCCCTATATTCTTCTTATACCAAAAGGGCCTTGTGTGTCTAGCCCAAGTTGCCAGGATATATAGGCGCCCCCTCTACTTTTAAATGTTTCCTCAGGGGTGTATTTAAGTTTATTGTTGGTTAGAATATCGAGTTAATTGTGGATCATAATAGAGGGGTACGTACACACGTAAAAGAAGAAATCATTTTCGTAACCAATCCGTACCTCACTACATTTTATATGCTTCTCTATATTTTCCGAGTCCCACCGATTATCACAGTGTCATCCAGTTGCTTATGTCCTGTTTGGTAACAGTACTTTTAGACATCTTTATTACTATCAATTTTAAAATTGATATTCATAACAATCACTAGAAAATATCCGACTAATAATACTAATTTTAAAATTGGTAGTGGAAATAAAACGTGTTATATAATACAAATGTCAACTTGTATTAATTTTGATATTGATATTCTAACTTCTAAAAATATCAATATCAATATTGATATAGTATCGACTTTGAAATCCTAACCAAACAAGTCATTAATTAGCACACTAAACTAATTCATACAAGGTGACATGGCAAATAATATCTTAGCCCAATAATTTAATTCTCACAAAATGAAATTGATATGCAAGCCAGAGTTGTTTTCACTAGATGAAGCGAAAAATGCTTACCTGAGTAATACGTTACACTGATTTACTCACTCATGATCGAGTTTGCACAGCCTGCTCTTGCTTACTTATAGGGTGACTTGTTGGGACACTTGACATATATAATATCTCGATATTTTTGGATATTCGTTCCTATGATTATTTTCATTTTTTAAAATGTTTTTTAGAATTTCAAATCTTAAATGTAGTCCTAAAAACCCTCAAAAGATCGTTGACAAAATAAATTTCAACTTTTTTGACGAAAAAATACCTATTTTCAGTAAATTTTTCTTTTTTTTTCTCTCTCTTACCTCATTTTCATCTCTCTAAAAAGACAAAAGTTTGTCATAATACCCAATTAACCATATTTTTGGAGTTTTTAAACAGAGTAATTTTTTGGACAACATAAGATTTTAAAAAGTTCCATATTGTTTAGAATTACCGTTTCGACCTCCATTTTCATTTACATCTAGAGAACAGTTTGGAGATTATGTGTACTAGTCTCTCTGGAGTGCTCTGGGTGGGTGGGTGGGTGTATGTATGTATGTATGTATGTATGTATGTATGTATATATATAATATATATATATATACCTACGACGACGACATAACATAGCTGACGGTTTATTGTACCGTCGTCGACCTCCACGCGGACGTGACGTACACAAACGCACCTCTCTCGTGATCCAGCCTTTTATTTTATTTCGCATCCATACCTCGTAAAATAACATATATGCGAACGTACCCCCGGAGTGGTTGCTCACTTGTCTTTTTTTTATCAACACCATCACCGTAATTCATTCACAACGTAAAAGAGTACATACAAGAAGATAGACCTGGAGACTAAAATCATAGAAACTACACATAACGACAGTTCCAAGAGAACACCTCTTTTCTAAGTGACTAAAACATAGCCACAAATCGACCAACACATATAAGTGTTTAAATGGTCGAACAGTAGATACAGGGACTCCATCAAAGGAGTTTGATAACTGTCTTGAGACCGGAAGATCACACCAATAAGATGTGGATATTGCCCAGGCCATCGGTCTCGAGATAAACCAAGTGACTATGTAGACAACTAGAAAAGAAACCATCGAGGAACTATACCACACGACACCAAATAAAAACAAAATACCTAATAACACAAGCCAAGATACGTAAGCCAGGCTCCGCATCTTCAACGCGACAAAAGGATTCAAGACACCTAAACTCATGTTTAGACAGAGCGTGGGAGGGACCCTCCCTCCCAAACAAAAACAACTACAAAATGATAAAAAGAAACTTTCCATAGATTCAAAAGCGAGGAACGAGGACAATGCACCAACGGGGATTTGACAATAGAAAATCAATTGGTGCAAATTTCACCCTTGAGATTTGCCCGAAGAGACTGCTTCCACGGTGTTGCCGAGGGAGGGTTTATGGAGGAACCGCCGGGGGACCGCAGGCAAGAGTGTCGCCTCCAACAGAGGAAGCCGCCCCAAGGTTTTGCCGCCGACGAGCGCCGCGAGCAAGGGTTTCTTCTGCCGCGAGCGAGGTGCCGCCGCGAGTTTCCACCATCGACCGAGGGGGCAGTCGCGAGGGTACCGGGGCCGAGCGAGGGGGTCGCCGCGAGTTCCACCGCCTACTAGGGCCGCGAGGGGTTGTCTGTGGTCGCGAGCGAGTGGCCGCTGCGAGATTCCGCCATCGGGGAGGGCGTCCGCCGGGAGAAGATGCCACCGTGGAGGAGATCTGCACGCGAAGGTTCCTCCGCCGATCGAGGGGCCGCTGCCGAGACCCTAAACAACCTAATTCACGTCTCCACAAGTACCGCCTGAATTTCATCGGTTGCTCACTTGTCAAAAATGATTATTTAGATTGTTTTAAAATTAGAATCAACACATTTTGTTAGCGTTGATTTCACATCTTTTAATTAGTGGTAATGACCAATACAACAATATATTGATTGATTTTCATCATTAGACATATAACAGGTAAATGGATGCTAAAACAACATGTCACATGCTATATATATGGATATGTTTTTTGAATAATTAAGTCAAGTTGCTGTAAAATAATAGCCACCTTTGTTCATCTATTTTTTTTTTACTTCGAGGAGTCAATCCAAATCAGATGACCTATTGATGGATCTCAGAGGGCGGTATGTTTATACTGAACATATTGGGGTACAACCCTAATATAAAGTGTCTCGGGGCTAAAATCAAATATGTTACGACTGGGAAGACAAGAACAGATGGTTGTCTACCACGGAGTTGAACTTGTCAGCAGAGATGCCTAAGAAGCTTCGGTCCCGGGGACGCGTCGCGGGAGGAATAGACCCTGCCCCCTTTCAAATGCTCCGTCTTCCTCCTGATAATATCCTCCGGTCTACGCAATCTCCTCCTCTTTCCCTGCCGTCGGATTCCCGGTCTCTGTCGGTTTCTTCGGTTCTCCTCTGCCTGGAATTGCTTCATCCTGTGGCGGGGACTGGAAAGATTGTTCCTTCTTCCGGGTACGTGTTCTTCTGTTCCTCGTGGGATTTCCGTGCTTATGGTTCTTTCAGTTTGGATGATCTGCGTCTGTTTTGGGTGGTATTGACGGCTCTGAATGTGTGTTTGATGCCCATGATCTGGTGCTAGTGCCTGATTGAGGGGAAATCTGTTGGCCGGGAGGGTGATGGCTGAAATTTATCAGTTCTGCATTCGGAACTTTTCTTGCCCTTTTTGCACTTCTGTTGCGGTTCAGGTTATGTATTTTGTATCCCTATGGAGCCATTCAGCATTTTTCTCACCCAAGTGCCCCTGAAGGCAACCCCCTGCGTCTAAGTTCTCGTCTTTTCGTTCTTTTACGATCTATCCGTCATAATTAAAGCTGGTTGGTGCCCTGAAATCAGCTTTAAAGTATTTGGTTGGAAGTTGGGGGTGAATCTGGATGGTATATCCCAGAAATCCCAAAGCATCTGGTTATCTCTGGCTTTAGTGCAAACCACCAGCCGATCTATCAAAAAACTGCCAGTGCCCCCTTCATTTCATGTTCTGGATAATACATATTCTTCTTGTTTAACAGAACCGTACACATGAATTGCTTGTAAATTTGTGGCTACAAGGACCCATTTTGCACTTTAAGCTGATTGAAGCTTGATGCCCTTGTGACTTAGGAGTTTCTTCTGCATCATTATCGGTTCCTTCTATGAAATCTTAAGTTCTCTGGCTGTTATTTTGTTTTTGTTTATTGCTTTGTAGGGTGCCTTCATGGTTATGACCTTGTTATCTATATCTTCGTTATTTATCAGATGTGGCATACCTTTTTCTTGTCTCACTGGCCTCTTGCTATTCCCGTAAAATACAACACGCAAATACAGATACTTCTGAGATTGTTATAAAAAAATATAAAATGTTATCCCCGCAATTACAACTTTTTTGAGTGTGGACCTTAGCTTTACTCATGTTGCAGGTATGCAGAGTCAGCTTGTATGTGCTGGATGTAGAAGGCTTCTTGTTTATGCAAGAGGAGCAGCAAATGTCTGTTGTTCATTATGCAACACAGTAACTCCAGCTCCACTTCCAGGTTCTTTGTATTCACTTGATGATTTTCTGCTTGTATTATGTAAATACTTGATGCTATTTAATGGGCACATGCATCTTTATATGGTTTATTACATGTTGAAGGACATCATGACATTTTCTAGAGCCCAGGGGTTGGGGGATAGTTAATCGAACATGTTAAATAATCCACCAAGCAAGCATGAAGTTTAAAGGTTATGTGAAATTTCAAAGGGATCTATGAAGAAAACATTCAATTCTGAAGCATGCAAAAGAACCTTGAGCATTTTTCAATGATCATGATGACCATAGATTTAGAGGGCCTTTCAGTGATCACCGGTGTTATTAGGTTCTATATACAAATGTAAATTTAGACTGATAAATAGGCTAATAGAAAATCCTATTGCATGGTCTGAAACTGATTTTTATGGGTTCTTCAGTGTCAGGTTGAAATCATTGGCCTACCTCTATCAGCCAGGTCGTTGAGTCATGTCTGTGATGCTGTTCTCTAGTGTTCTGTTGTTCTGTGCAGCTGTGCTCACTGCTCAATGATGGTGATGGCCCCTCTTTTTGCATGAAGTGCATGGTTCATGAGAGATGAACCTTTTCTGGCCAATCCAGGATCCAATACCAACCTGGAAATCCTTGGATGGCAGATCACATGCATTTAGAGCACAACAGATGCCATCACTTGACTGTCACAGGCGGGAAAATCTGGATAGTGCAGTTCAGTTTTCTCTCCATGAGTGGGTTAGTTTTTTATGAAGTGATGGAAATTGGAATCAAGGAGTGTTGGCTTTGAAAATAATTCTTAATCTTCTTTTAGTGTCATGCACTTGGGTAATCATAAGAGAGTATATGTTTTTGTTGCAATGCATCTTTGTGGAATGCCTGTTTTGGATATTCTTAACAAGCTTGAACTTCTTTGTTCTGGATCATGGGCATCGTGGTTTCTCACCTTATCTAAATTGTTCAAGCTTGCATTACAGACTTTTGAGTCTATAGGTGCAAATTTTGATTGCAGTGTATGTGGTTATTTTTGAAGGAAAATTATGCATCACTAACTATATTTGTTTGTCTAAGAAAACGTATTTTATGAATCACACTCAGTGGTTTTGCCTTCTGTTGGAAGAGAAAATGATCCTTGGTTATGTATTTCTCAGGCACAGAGATTGCTCAGCTTGTATGTGTAGGCTGCAGGAGACTGCTTATGTATACTCGTGGTGCAACAAATGTGAGATGTTCATGCTGCAACACAATTAATCTTGTACAACCAGGTATTTATTGTACATCTTTGGCATACTTCATTATTACTTGCTCCTTTCTTACGGATGTTACTTTTTTTCTTTCTGTCGGCTCCATCTGTTACCACATGGTACCTAACTAGTGATTGTCATTTATCAGCATGTTTAAATGTTTTTTATCTAATTTCTGTTAGTTGGCATAACATATTATGTTTGTGTGGTTTTGCACGGAGAAGTATTATTTTATTTGTACCATGGTATCTTTACCATCATGCTTAGTGTTATCTTACACTTGATAATTGATATTTTTTTCATCCCAAGCTATTTGAAAGTCGAATGTTTTGATCTCTTTTCTATTAGTGATGAGCGCATGTCGGAGAAAATGATGCATATGAAGATATATAAAACTTTATTCGAGATGTCATGCTGTAAATGTCATAACAGATAACCATACAAAACAGAGATTCCTCAATAATTTATCCTAATGTACATGCGGCCCAAAATATTGCCAATGCCAAAAGATAGGACATATCCTTCTTGGCTGGTGGTTTATGGAATACTTGTTCTCTTGTATGATATCACCCATTAATTTTGCTTAATACAAACCCCTCATAAAAAAATTTCCTATCAACACATCCTTTTGCTGATGAATTCTGATTAAATCAATTTCATTACATTCTGGTTTTATTACTTTCCAATTTCGCTACCAAATTAGAAATGAATTCTGTTAATAAATTTCATATAACTACTAAAAATTAGTCCAATCAATTTAAAATATATTTTTACTTGTATTATCATTTATGTGTCATATTTTTGTATAATTTATCTATTTTTTATTATGATATTTATTTTTAGGGATACATGTTAACTTTTTATCGAAATCAATTAAATGGATACAATATTGATCAGTTCCAATTCCATCAAGCTATCCGCAGATTCCGATTTTGATAGCTCATAGGATTTACTAATGGGTTCTGAATCTGTAATTTTTATCTAAATCAGATTGAAATATCAGAATCACATATTCCGTTTGCATTGATCCAGGATTTGCTTCTGTTTTGCCTGCATTGTTGCTTGTTCTCTTACAATGTTCCACAGGTAACTCACTCGATGTTGTTGTTTGGTTTCAAAACAGCCAATCAAGTTGCCCATGTGAACTGTGGTCAATGCCAAACTACTCTGATGTATCCATATGGAGCACCATCTGTGAGATGTGCAGTTTGTAATTTTGTCACGGATGTTGCGGTGAGCAGAAGATTTTATCATTCTTTCTGGCCTTTTTTTCCTCTTCTTGTTTTACGGAGTATCGCCAGTGGTGGTCAGTCGCTTTCAACATTAACTTTACACAGCATTTGCAGTTGAGCTACATGACAAATCCTGCCCCTGTACCTAGTCCTGGTGGATCTGCCATGACACCAGCTTCTACTTCAACAGTACCCTCCTAATCTTTCTTGACCTCACTCATATCTTCTCAGTCAATGCCAATAATAAGAAGAATTATTCTACTAATATGTTTCTCATGGTGGTTTGGTTCTTACAGCAACTGCCGCATGCCCACAGCCAAACAGTTGTCGTTGAAAACCCTATGTCGGTTGATGAGAGCGGCAAACTGGTACTACACCCATGCTTTATGTGGTTTCAGATGTATCCTCCTCCACGATCAATGCCTGCCTGGTTCATTTATCTGGGGAAACTGATTGTCTTCCCTTTATTGTGTAGGTAAGCAGTGTTGTGGTTGGTGTGACTGCGGAGAGGAGGTGATTCGAGGAAGTGATTCGGTGTTCATATGAAAATGTACCCTTGATACAGATTTTCGATCAAGAGAGGAAACAGCCAAGATGTTTGTATTGTACATCCGATCTTGTGGTGATTTTCTATGCTTTTGTCTATGGATAAATAACGGCACATTACCTGGCAGGAATCTCTTTTTTTATCATCTTCTATGCGGCGCTACGCCAGCAGCCAGAACTGATAATTGATGTACATTGGTGCTTCTCATGGAATATGCGCCCTTGCATTTATATATATATATATAAAATCTTTTTTATGGGTAGTTCATCACTTCATCCACGTTTGATGGGTACCCGAGAAAATTAAAGTATTTTTTCTTTGAATTAGAGAAAATCAAAGTTAGTCTTGATCTTACTTATTGTGTGGCACCCGTCTAATGAGCTTGTCTGTCAAATAGTCTCTACTCCCTGGATTGTCATGCAATTAGCGAAGTAATCAAATGACATCCTTGTCTGCAGCAGCTTAATCTACAAGCAGTGTGTAGAGAGGAGTGTGAATCACTTCTATTGCCCGGTGGTTCCCGACTGCATACCCAAATACAGCGGGGTCATAGTATATTAGAAGATATGCGGTTTGAAAAAAATATATATTTAGTGTAAATGCTTTTTTGGACCTTGAGCTTGCAGTGGAGGACGTTTAGTTTGCCTTGTTCTACCAGGTGGAATGGAAATGATCTGTTCTCTGTAGAGAAAAGGGGCTGTCCTGTATGTTTTGGTAGATGCAAACGAAAGAAGAGATGGAAAACAAGAGGAGGGGGGAGTGCCCTTCCCTTCCTATAAGGTGAAACCGCCGGTTCAATAGATTTTGACGGACGAAACAGCGTATGATAAACGGGATTTGCATTCCTCCAAAGTCTCCAAAACCGGCGGTGCAGACGGAATTAGATATTTCAAAGCTTCGGTTGAATCTATATAAAGATGAACAGGGTTGAAACTTGTTTTGGTAGACTTCGGAATAAGTTGATTTAGTTTATGTTTATCACCATCTCGATAAAAGATAAGTGGAAAATGAGGTTGATTTACTTTAATTAGTTAGAATAAAGATAAATAAATTATAATATATATTATATAAAATGAAAAACAATGTATTGAAGAGATTATATCAAAATTTAGCAATTGTATCTGAATTATTGACCAGTTTTAAAATAAAACTAATATCTATTATATATTTTTGTAAAATTTCAGATTTGATTCGAACGATGGAACCAAAATTGGAATCGAATGGAAACATAATGATTTCAAAATTATTGGGATGAAAATCAGAGCATTTTACCCCTTATCAGAATTAGAATTAGATATATGTGATATTACTACGGAATCTCACCTTTTTTCAGCCCCACTAGAAACTAATGATATACTATAAATAAATCTGTTCGAATGGTTTCGTATAAAATATTCTTTAACCAAGTTTATCTCCTAAATAATTTTGTACAAAACAGGCCCTGAATCTTTTATGCACCATAACAAACATGACTGGAACAGTAAAAAAATCATTTTACGTGGATTGTAATTAAGGAGTCCTCAATTGTAAATTTTTTTTTATGAGCCACACGAATTATAGAAAAAGTGACATTTCTTTTAACGGCTAGAATTAAAACTAGTCGTTGTTACTTGTTGTTTATAAATGATGCTAATTTATTGAGATTTTATTCTGAAACTTCATAATTCCATTTCCGAGGAGCATTTATCCATCATAAATGTTTTCTATGAGTTATTTATTTACCTTCTTCAAAATTATTTTTATTTCTAAAAATAAACTATAATAGAATATTTTGTATTATCTTCAACCTTCTGACTCTTTCATCATCTTAACATAATATTCATCAAACACCAAGAACTGCTTATTGGTGTGGGAAAAATATGTAAAGAGTATTTGTATACTTACAGTATCTTGTTTAATTAGGTCGAAGATTATATCCTACAATGAACTAGTAAGGTATATATGGGCTTTTTGAGTAGATTTAGGAACCGGCGCAATCAACTTTTAGTGCGATAGAATTAGACTATCGAGTGGTGTGAAAATTCGCATGGCAGGTAGACAAAATCACATAAATATTTAGAATGTCTATATACCATGAAAAATGAACCAAAGAAATATATAGAACTAACTAAAACCGAATTCTTGATGAGGAAAAATATGATTGGGAACTCAAGAAATGTAATTCTCACCGCTTTGTGGGTAACAGTCTACAAAACTGATGTGGTGTTTGGTTACATGATAATTTTTTATACATTTTCACGATAAAAATTTATATTAAAATAAAAAATGAACCAACTCATGATATAAAATTATCATGTTTGGAGGGATATGATAACGAAAAAAAAAGTAACTACCATACATCACCAAACAAAGTGGGGGATCACAAGAAAAAAATGAAGAGGTGAGACCCTCTTTTTTTGTTTAAGAAGTAAATCACTTTCAAAACATAAAAATGTCATGGTTGCCAAACACTTCTTTTAACAATTTTTTTTATAATTTTTAAAAATTAAAATAAAAATCTTCATCATCCATAAATGTTCAGGTATATTTTAATGCGGTTGACTATTGTTCAGGGCTTTCTTGCAGGAACTATTTAGAACAGGCACCGCTCTTCTACCAGAGACCAGGGAGGCGAAAAGGTCTGTTCATTGATCCAGCCAACCTTATCTAGAAACGGTGAATAAGGTATTTGCAGAATTTTTGAGGAATATTCTCCCAAAGATCCGTTATTTTCTCGTGTGGTTTTCCTTCTTCTACCGTGTTTGATCTCCTACCAATCGGTGCTCCATATTAATTAGAAGCTGTTCCAGAATTTCAGTTCTCTTCAGCTTTAAACAAGTAATTGATTAGATACATTATCTAATTTCAAACGAATCCTACATGTATATACCTTGTTTCTTAATTAATTTCGGTTTGTCCCAGAGCTCATGAATTTACGCTCATGATCGAATCTCTAATTAATTAATTAATAGGGTGTTTGGTTGCACTATATATTTTTACGAGAATTTTACATCGAAAGGAAATCTAAGATAGTTTAAAATATACAATTGCCATGTTTGATGAAACATGATAAAAAAAGGGTGAGTAACGTGTATATATATAAACTAAAAATGACGGATGATCGATGGATCACAAGGAAAAAAAAAATCTCGCCTCTCCGTGTCTACAAAAGGAATCCTCTATAAAATCATATTTTTTTCTAATAGTTGTCTACATACACTCTTTTAACATACCTTGTCAGGTAATTAAATATATTTATGTAACTAAAACTCAATTTGTCGAGCCACCGAACACCCCCATAAAATTTGGGGGGGGGGGTGCTCTCAAGTTTTTGCATAAGTAATTTTCTGGGCATATTTAATAGTTTTCTAAAAGGGATATTATCATGATGTTTTCAGTGTGATCAACACTTTTTTCAAGAACATCAGCAGGGATTCTTGCACAACACTAGGCATGCAGAATTTTAAAAAAAAAGTTTACTCAGATGTTTAGACCAATTAAACTTAGAGATTTGCACTTTGTAGCTGCGGTGAAATCCATCACAGGTAAATCATATATACTTATACTTCAGAGAGCTACCTGAATCTGATTATAAATATATGGAAGAAATTACAAACTAATAATGATGATAGTAAGATGTTAACCTAGCTCCTTCAGCACATGCTGCAGATAAATCCTAATTAATCACCTTAATTACACATGACTTACTGTGTATATATCACCAGTCTAAAGAGATAAGATCAAGGAAATCAGCAAGAAAGGTAATCTAGGGTTCGCAAGCCTTAGCACTTGTTACAGCACATCCTAAATTTAGGGTTGAGCTCCGGCCTAAATTCTTCTGCACGAGCTTCACCCACCGGAATATCGATCCGTCGGAGATCTGCCCCTCCATCTCGCCGCCGGAGCCGGAGAGGACGAAGTTTAGTACGGCCTTCCCCTTATACATGAAAATGAGTCCACGCGTAGGAGGCATCCGATTCCAGCGCTAGCGGTTCTTCCCGGCGAGCGACATCGATCATGTCCATGGTTTCCGGCGTGCTTCCTCCCTCCTGCGGGACATGCCAGCTCGCCGTCGAACTCCGCCATGGAGGCTGCTGGGCTAGGGGGTCGCAGGAAGTGCAGGCCGCCAGCTGCTGGCCGTCTCGGTCGATGCCCGACCAAGCTTGCTCCGGGATAATGGAGGTGAACGCCGCCGTCTCTGCCGTCCGATCCACCGGATCCACCGCCGTCGCCTTAGAAGACAGCGATCCCGCTCTCCTGCGGAAGATCCTGCACAGGACCCAGTCCTGCTCGCGAACAGTGAAGGAGATCTCAGCGTATCTTCCGGTAGATGGAGCTCTCTAAGGGGGGTAAAAATGATTGAAAGCAACTTCACAATGCGATCTTTCCCAAAGTTTTTGACGATTCAGGAGGCTCGAACAAGTTCCTTTCATTTAGGTCATGACGACGTGTCAAGGATCGAGGAGCTCTCAGTGGTATTTGATCGATTTTAGTGAAGTAACTCACTAAGTATGATAGTCGGTGTGCTTTGTTTTAGATATCTAGCTAGTCAGTGTGTTTTGTTTTAGATATTTCAGTATTAGTTTCATATATACGTACCTTCAAAGGATTGTATATTTTTCTGTAGACCGTGGGGTATAGACAGACAATCTTAATTAGTTACTACATGCTTATACATACATACATACATACATATATACGCTTTGTTTTTCTTGCCAATCAAATGGAATGCTCATGTGTACTCACATCTTTTATTCTCTTAATTAAATGGGGTAGATAATCTGAGTTCCATGACCCATCTAAATCGGTATATTACAACAGAGAAAGAGTCGATCTTTACGACTTTACCCAACCCGCAGAAGTTTAACAGCTCTTATCTATCCGAACTGGAAATCAGAAAGCTTACTACACATCAAATCTAATTCCGCTTTCTTATCCTACTTAATATACGGACTCTATCTAGAACGATCAACCTACAGCTTACAGCCGCTCTCCTAAACGAACGACTTATCGGCTATCACACATATATATGGCAAAATATACCAAATCTCAACTTTACCTGTATCATATATTTATGAGAACTTTTCTAGTATGAATAGTACATGCATATTCCTTATCTACCCAACGTTTCATTCGTAGGCAATAGTTTTACCTATGCATACTGTACCTGCGAATTTAAAGCAGGAGGAATTACTAGCTAGGCAATCCTAGATTAACCATATGAAAAATCGATTTATATATACCTATGAATTTCTTATTACGTAAATGTAAAATTCGGTGTAGTGTGCAGTATATATCAAGACATCAGGTACGATTAGTTTAAATCAAAATTTTCCAGTATGTTCCAGTAAGCTAGAACCGTGAAAACCCTAATCATGCAGCAATATATATATATATATATATATATATAATTCTAGCTAACAAGATGGGTATATACCAGCCCAACCGATCATGAATATATATATGTTCTTTCAAAAAAAAAAAAGAACATGAATATGTAGGGAAGCAGACGAGATATATACATATATATGTACCTTGGGAGAGAAGCTGCAGCTGATCAGGGCGGCTCCGGCGGGTGCAGCCCCGGCCTGCAGTCGGAACTCATGCATCACCCAGTCCGTCTTGGTGCCCTTGAGAGCTTTTCCGTGGTAGAACACCAAGGTTTTCCTCATCCCTACCAGCTGCTTCCCTTGGCGGGGGTCGATCACCGGCCGGTCCTTCCCGGTGGCCTTCCAGTAGCCGGAGAACGTCGCCCTGTTCGTCCGATGCCCCGATGCGTACTTCTTGTCCGGTGAAGCGTAGAAGTACCACTCCTTCCCCCCCACGCAGGCCGTTTCTGTATATTTGAGGAACAGAGAGCTAGCTAGCTGTAAATTAATTACTCTCTCTCTATAGATATATGATGCCGATCGATCGATCGAATTTCTGCAGGGCGTCGTGGTGTATTTTGATCGGGGGAGATGTATATATATATGCTTTTAAGTAATTAAAAACATGGTTTTGTTCTTCATCAGTTCTATTCTTTTGATTCCTATTTTTTCCCCCTGTTAGACAGGAGAAGGTGATGGTGTAATGAATTGTTATGATTTAATCAGATCGAGCGCTTGGGATCTAGGAAGCCTAGCTTGCATGGTGGTATCTAGCTAGACAGTGAAGGCTTATATATATATGAATCATGATATCGATGGCTTTGCAAAATATTGGCCATGCATCTCCAATAACCTCGAAAATGACACTGTTGAGGAAGCTGGGCTTGTTTGTATTATTGTAATTCTTTAATTGTTTCAAAATCCTTGATTTAAAAAAATAAGATTTGTTATTTTGGAATTCAGGAACAAGAGCTACTTGTTTGGTGATCGGTTAGAGTTGTGAAGGACATGAAGAACAAAAGTAAATCCTCATGATGATTAAGATGGATGTACAACTACACGTATATACTTGTTTTGATTTCCACCTCCTGGCCTCCTCTTGTGTGATTATATAGAAACAAGAACCAATATTGTTTCAAAACATGATTAGTGTTCTATATGCGCCAACCCAAGCATAATGGCAAAATGGATGGAGCTATTTTGCAGAATTTTACCATCAAATAAACAAGCCCTAAAAATACACACATGGTGGCTGGGGATCGAGCAGAGGGAATGAACAGGAGAGAGAGGAGGAGGAGGGACAGATAGCTAGCTAGTAATTAAGAGAGACCAACAATATGCATGTATTATTGTTGTCTTCTTGGCGGCCTTTTGACTTAGATAAGCGCGCGGATCTATATCTATATCTGTATATATTCTATATCTATACATGATCACAAGCACGAAAGGGCAGAATGAGTTGTGTTTGATCGGCGGGAGGGGGGAGAAGGAAACTTACGGGGGAGGTTCCACGGCTCGCACTTGCCGATATCGAGGTGTACTATCAACCCCGGGAAGCCATGGAGGTCGCCGGACGCCACCCGAGCGGCAAGGTAGTCGGAGACGAGCTCCTCATCCCGCGGGTGGAACCTGAAGCCCGGCGGCAGCTCCGCCTCCATCATGCTCAAGTAGCTCATCATATCCTCTCGCGACGGCAGCTGTGTGATCAGAGAGAAGGAGAGATGAATATGGCGGCAGATCAGATATATACATATAACTATAGAACTATATATATACATATAAATAGAGAGAGAGAGAGAGTGATCTAGATAAAAGGAGAATTCTGAGTGAGCAAGACAGAAGGGATGGGGGTAAGAGAAGTTAGAGAAGGCACGAACGAACCGTTCTATGGGTGGTAGAGAGCTATTAATCAATGGTCAACGGGTATGGGCTGATGTCTGATTAAAGAGATTCAGCTCATCCGACCCATTCAAGATCATTGATTGTCAAAAGAAAAGAAACATGAGATGACTATCAGATCCCTATCCATATCCAGAGAGAGCGAGAGAGAGAGAGCGCGCTCTTGTTGATAAAGTTGCTGTAATCTTTGAGGGGTAAGTGAGAAGAAGAGGAATACGTACTGTTAGTATTTTTTGCTGCTACTTAATCAGTACTGTGGATATATATACTTGCGGGGGGGGGGGGGGGGGGAAGTGACTGTCCAAAATATGCGGTGCCTGGAGCACTTCAAAATTATTCTGGCTACGTGCGCGCGCGTGCATATATATATGTGTGGGGGGGGGGGACGTTGATAAATATATATGAATATGCATATAGTATGCATAAATATATATGAACATGTATATGAATATGCATATATATATGTGTGTGTGTGTGGACGTTGATAAATATGAATATGTAGTATAGGCTGATAAATATGCATATACATGTTGAACAAGAAGATCATGCATCTAAAAATGTCTAATTAATTAAAATTTGTTGCCCCCCGCCTGCCCACAGGGAAGAATGACCCATATTTAACTGCAGGTTGTGTATCCCACTAATAATCGTCCTGATTATTAGTGGGATACACCTAAGTTTAAGAATATGATCCATTCGGCGCTCCCCTCCCCTCGTCTCCCGGTTGGTGGCGAGTGCTAGGTCCACCTCCTTCACCGAGAAGAATGCGTCCGCCGCGCCGCGCAGTAGTGGACGTCACAGGCGGCGATCAGATCAATCCCACCACCGTTGCAGGTGCCACGAAGCACAGCGTTGAGGGGCTTCCGGTAGCACAACACTGCAGAGATGGCATCCTGCATTGAGAGGATATGGTTGCAGAGACGACGCTCCCGGGGGCGGGCGGCGTCCATGCCCTCCCGGCCGAGGTCTTTGTTGAGCGAGCCAAGGAAGGAGACGTCGATGCCGACACAGAAGTGCAGGCCATGGGCGGCGTAGATGATGACGCGGGTGGCGCGATTCTGGTCGAGGAGGGAGAGGGCATGGGGGAGCTCGGCGAAGAAGGCGGGAGGGAAGGCATTGCCTTGAGTGGGGCGGTTGAGGTAGCGGTGAAAGATGGGGACGGAGGCATCCCTTTGCACCACCTCCACCGTCTCGGAGCTTTTGATCTCCATGGCTACCTCCTCCTCCTCCTCCCTCTCCCTTCGTGAACTGAGTCCAACGAACGGGTTATTCACCACATAGATCCCCCTCTTGTTATATAACATATTATTGGTTTTTCACAAAATTTGATTTAGTTTAATTTGAACTCGAATTTTTTAATCATAAATATAAAATATCATATTTTTTATAAAATTAGATGATGATTGGACGATATTTATAATTAGTACTTAAAAATATTTTTATTTATATCTTTAATTTTATATTTATTTATATTTTAAAATTAGTATTATATGATTGGCTAAGAAGATATTTATAAATATGTTATAAAAAATAAAATAAGACAATATAAGAGAACAATAGTAAAAATAAAAAAATATAAAGTTATTCTCGAATTTATCTTTATCATATCAAACATAAAATAAGATTATTCTCTAAATTTTTCTTAACCACAACCAAACATAATGAGAATACAATTAATCATAAGAATTGATTTATCCTTGTCTCCATCAATTTTATCTCTATCTCCATCAATTTTCTCTTAATACCAAGCGACGCCTGGAGGACTCCCAAGAGCCTGAAGAAGCCCATCATTTTCCTTGGAGAAAGGACGGCGATCACCTTGGCATCGTTCGTCTAACATGGCTAACTTCTACTTGCATCGACAAGAACATCTAAGTCTAGATCCTCGACAGTGCATTTTGTTCGTCCAAATTCTTGTTCAATGGGTGGGCTAAGGGTGTCATGTATTATTAGTTCACTTACTATGCTACTCGAGCTCTGCTTATTTATCTAGGCCATGTTTTGTACATTTCTATCATTGTTAATTTTAAAATTAATATTGATAAAAATTATCGCATCGTGTTCGATTATTAGTATCGATTTTGAAATTAGTAATATTAAAAAAAAATCAAGTTATATAATGTAAGTATCAACTTATATCAATTTTAAAATTGACAATTTTTAGACATGCTTGGCGACAGAACATCTCATCTCTTCTCTGTTACTACCCATTTAAAAGTTGATATTGATATCAATCATTCCAAGATATTTGACTATTAACATCAATTTTATAATTTGTAGTAAAAGTCAGGCATGAATTGTAGTACAAATAGGTGTACTAATTTTATTATTAATTGATATAGTAGCATTTTTTATACTCCCACCAAATGGACACTAGGCAATTAATTAGATCTAAGCTACTTGTGAAAAGCACCTTTACGTGAAAGATACTTGCATCACAACACCTTGTTCGAAGCAGATATACATGAAGTATGCACATACACTACCTAACGCCCTGTTTGGTAACTGTATTAAATACTTGTATTAGTATTAATTTTAAAACTGATATTGATAGAAGATGATACAGAGTGTTTGGATAGTTATCTCAGTTTTAAAATTATTAGTTTACCATTCTTTCAAATTCAATACAGGTCAACACCTGTTTTAAAATTAATACTGGCTATGTGTTCGCTGCGCCTAACTCCATTCTTCTCCCCCGATAGCGGCCGCCCTCCCCTGCTACGCCCTAACTCCTTCTTCTCTCCCCGATCGACCTCGGCAGACGGCGCGACTCCTCGGCCGCCCTCCCCGACCTCGGCGGCCGCCCTCCCCGATCGACCTCGGCAGCAGACGGCGGGAGGCAGACGGCGGGAGCCAGGTGCGAGATCTTCACCCTCCCTCTCTTCACCCTCCCGCCGCGCAGCCGTCTCCGCCTTCTCCCTCACTTCTGCTGGGGAAGGAAATCCCACCGATCCAGCTGCCGTACCTGGCGGAGACGCCGGGGACAGGGCAAGCGACATGGTTCCGTCCGGCCCGTACTTCCTCGGGCGTCCACGCTTCCGCTTGATTGGAGCTTCGACCATTCCCATGTTCAGCCCATAGAGAGCCACAACTGCCGGTGGAGCACTCTCACCACCGGCCGCAAGAGCTCCTCCGGCACCGGGACCCTGGTAGGTAGGGGAGGTGCTCGCCACCGGCTTATAGATGGCAGTTCCGTCAGGGGTAAAGGCAAGTCACATGCTCTGCATCGGTGACGGTGCTTGCCCCGAGCTCTTCGGCAGACCTATACTGAACTGCTCCCTGCCCGCCATGATCCCCTGCTCCGGTTTCCCCTCCATGAACGCGGAAGAGAAACTCCACCTACCTAATTCGGCACTAATCAGTAGCTCTGCTTTCTGATTTATGCTTCTGGATTCTGCAAATTGGTGGATTTTACATTTTTGTTTTCAGATTTTTAGATTCAAGTTATGTTTCAGGTTTTGGATCCGGCAGGCTTTGGATTTATTAAGAATTAAGAATTTGCTGTTTGGATTCGATTAGAATTCAATTTTTGAGTTAGTCTTATTATGCCTTTAATTGAATTGATACCTTACCTTGGATTGGGCTGCCTTGATGATAAACCCGGAGGCATGATTTGGCCCAACTTTGCTTTGCTGCAGAGATTTGAAAGTGTTCCCCTTTATTTCTTCTTTTTCAGAAACTTTGCAGATTTTGCTGAATTACAGATTGCTTCAACTTTGATATGGATTTGTTTTATTAATTTGGATGTCTGTGGTTGAAGATTGGATGGCTCAGAACCCTCGGCTCCCTAACCCCTCTTTGATTTCAGATTTATTCAAAATACTTTGGTGTCCTGAATTTATTGATTGAGCCTGATTTGGTTTAATTCAGGGAATTTGATTCGCCTTTACATTTTGAGTTTTATTTGGATCCTGAATGCATTCAAGTTGATAGATTAATGGCCTGTTTGGTTACTGTTTTAAAAATGATATACCCCTCTCGGCTCCAATTCAATTGATGATGTTCCAACGTGAAGTATCCTAATTGTGGCATATTTAGAAATTCCCAAGCTCTCATACAATGCCAGCTTACTCAGATTTTTTATCCAATTCTGCCAGAATTAAACTTGTCCAGATTTCAACTTGATTGGCTCCTCTTAAGTTGTGTTGCAGATTCAAATTCTATTTGATCCTTTTATGCATTAAGATTTTCAACGCTTCAAATTCCAGAATTTAATTGATTTCCAGCTTGCAGGCTTCTTCTTTATTTAATGGGTTCTGCACAAATCAGATTTTTCAGATCTTCAATTTTCAGGATTTCAATTTCAGATTTCTTGTTCAGATCCCCTGCAGATTCTATATGTTCCAAAATTTTAGGTCCAGACTCTTGCAGAATTTTTTTTTACAACCCCAGATTTTTTGGTTCCAACAGCCTGGTCTCCGACCCCTGATTTTCAAACTTCTATGCTCCAGACTTCAGATTTCAGACCTCTGCTCGAATTTTAAGACCCCAGATTTCTTACAGATTTCAGTTTTTGTTGTATGTTTCAGATCTTAGAAAAAGTGGAGTTCAGATTTTTAAAGCTTCAATTTCCAGATTGCAGATTTTTTTAGTTCGGGTCCTCTGGGGATTTCAGATTTTGTTGCAGACTCTGCACCTCCCAACCTCAGATTTCAGGTTTTTAAATGGGTTTAGTTCAGATTTCAGTTTTTTATGTGGGTTAAGTTCAGATTTCAGATTTGAGGCTTCGGATGTTTCAGATTTTCTCACAGATTCTCATGATTTGAATTTGTGTGTGATTTATGAAGTTAAGTTTCTGTCTGCAAAAACAGAGCCGGATTTGGCCAGAACTTAGACCGGATTCCAGACTCAATTGCAGATTCATTTTTTTTAAGTGCTTTGCATCCCATCGGATCAGTGAGATCATTGACTCCTTTCAATGATATAAATCATGAAGTACAGCTTCCTGAATGTCTGTCTTGGACGTTCACAGTCCAGAAAAAATGTGATATTACAACTCTGACTTGTCTTCAGAACACTCCTGTTCGATTCTTGATGGAGACCGTCCTTGTCAATTTTTGAATGGAATACACCCGGTCTTACGCAGATTGAGGTCCAGTGTACATCTATCTTTCTCTGAGACGGAGCCAAAAGTTCTGGATGCTGAGAAGTAGCCTTGCATTGCACACTTGTGGTATTGACTATTGATTGACAGATTAGTAAGCATATCTCTGGAGTTCTGTTTTGTTTTCTGGCCATCTGAACAAGAGCCAGGCCAAGGTTTGGCTTGGATAAATTCTGTTTTGTGATGTTCTGGCCATCTGAATAAGAAAGGATTGTCATTTGTTTTGTGCAGGAAGCAGGTGAGGTTATTGGACAATAGCTGTGTATTTTTTGATTCACGTATAATATTCTTTCTGTTTTAAAATATTCATGCATCAATTGATTTCTTGATCAGGTGTTGTCTCCGGGAGTAGAAAGGGTAGTCAACATTCATGTGGATCTTGAACGATTCAAGGATTGGGCAATGTATGTGAAGTACTCCAAAGTGGCGGTAGACACAAACTCATCCCAAGAAAGTGATGGTGTGTTGAAGCTTGTTGATTTTAGCATTGAAGCAGGATATTGCATCTGGGCTTTAGCAGATGTAAGGGTAAATAGGGAAAAAGTGGGAAAAGGGAGACCTCTAAGTAAGAAACAAAAAGAGTGGAGACTGCAGACACCATTTAACTCTTTGCTCCTTGTTTGATTATATTCTGAATGTTAACTTATTTTGCTTTTACTTGGTAATGATTCAAGCATATATGTTATGGGTTTTGTCAGTAGTATGGGATGGTGACAAGGTATTCTATCCCAAAAACAGTGAAATGGCCATTGTCTCATAATTAATCTACATACCATTGTCAATTTTTTATTGTCAAAATTTGGCTATTGTCGCCGGTTGTTAGCACTTTATACACAATCGGTTCCATTTAACTATATATTTAAATATATATTTAATTTTGTAAATAATATAGATAGTTTTATATTTTAACAATAATTTTGGTATTAAAATATAATTTTGACACTAATTAATCAAAATATTTAATAGTGATTTTCATATTGATATTGTATTGCCAAACACCTAATATCAATTTTAATATTGATATAACATTACCAAACGCTTAAAGAAACTTGATACTATCACTTTTGATATTGATATTACATCTTCTTGGAATATCAATATCAAAATTGATATTGTATCAATTTTGATACTCTAACCAAACAGGCCGTAAAATCGGACATACTCTCCTTGAAACAGATTGATAGTAACACAGATCATCAAGAAGCTCCGCCGACTTGAGCTACTGCTGCAAGTCCTCCGCCAAAACACGCATTAGGCTCGGAGAACTGTATTTTGTTGGTTTCAAAATCATTAAATTTCAGAAAATTTATATACAGAGTTTGTTTAATTTGCTCTAAAACGCTGTATATTGATTCAGACACTTATATTTGTTTTGCTGTAATTCTGAATCATTGTATCTTGAATTTCGAAACGTCGGCCTTTACCTTCACACATTTCCACAACTGGAAGCTCAAAACCTCCTGAAATTAAAAGGTTGAGAGCCGAAGACATCCCACAATCATGAGGGATGATTTATTCCCAATTATCTCTACTTTCAAGGATAAACTGGATTAAGTTAAATCAGGTTAAATTCTATTCCATTGGTAAACCAAATAGAGGATTAGGGACAAACTAGATTTATCTGTAGTTAATCCCACACCATACAAGGCCTTAGAGTTCGTCCAAGACTGGGGGCGATGGCCGAGCATATATATGTTTTTAAATGAAGTGTGTGAACATGTTGAATAAGTTAAGATTTTACAGATAGAAAACTCATGATGGACCCCATCCTTTAGTTTTTGACAATTTTCTATTCTTAACTCATCATGATTTAACTTTGACAAGATATAATGCTCTTTGGTGGAGGGGTTTTAAACATGTTTAAAGATAGATAGTTTGATAAACAATTAGAAACCTCCTGTTGTTTGTTGGTAAAAGTAGAACAACAGAAAAAGAAAAGCTTGCGCAAGTTGAGATAGTCTGGATATTGGTTTGCTAATCCTGAACCAAGTTGAAGATTTGAGAGGCATGCCTCAGTCTGTAGGTAGAGATAAGAGGTATTCATAACATTTTGTAGAATTCACAAGACTACACACTACTGCATCATATAACAACCACAGGATATGCTGCCCACCTGCCAAATACTATTACAAGTCTACTACAATACCGAAAACAGAATGCCCCCCAACACATTGTTTATCTATCTACAACGGTGACTCTTGCAAAAGATACATAATTCCCATACACCTAAAAAATTCTGAATGTGTTTGGTGCATGATCAACCACGATCAAGTGTTCAGGACTTAAGTGTGGCGAAGAGATGCAAACCTCTTCTCCAGATCATCAACGTCGGGAACCTTGGAAGTAACACTGCTGGCAAATCACAAGTGACTCAAGCATATCATGAAGTTGTTTGGTCCAGGTAAGATTGAATAGAGAAACAGAACCCAAAGCAATAGACAGACAATTTCAGTAGAGAAAGAAAAAAGTAATTAGTTCAAGTAACAAGTATACATACTTATGGGGATTCTCAACTTTCTTGGCTGTTGCTATCCGACCTTTTGGGGCTGACGACAGCTGTAGATATCAAAAACAAAAAGGTTAACACGATTATCCATCATGATCTTCACCAAGGTTAAAAAATTTTCACAATTAATTGCTGAAGAAATCTGGCTCTTTTTTTGTTCAGTCAGCATGTTTAAACTTAGGTATAGGTGGGATCAATGTAACTTGGTCCAAATCGGTCTAGCTTCCCTGTCTGCCGTCGAAAATTCACATTTTCTTACAAAAAATGCAAAGGACATCTGCCTTCAAGAGATTACCAACTTCGGAATCTAATTATTGTTGTTTATGGGTATCAACTATTTATTCATACACTGCAGTACAATTCACAGCCTATTGTGTACTGTTTTCAGAAGTTGGAATCCCTTCATTAGATCCTCCGAGGGATGCCATCACTTTCTTCCTTGGAAAAGAAGGAACATATGAAAAAATAACAGCAATTTATGGGATCTGATGCTACTAGTAATTATGGAGAGCACGTAACAAAAAAATTGTTTGAAGACCAATTGCTTCCTCCAGCTGCTATCCATTTTCATATATCCATCGGTTTGTGAGATTGGCACTTCACTCACTTTGGGTTCTATCCATAGTTGTCAAGGGGACAAAGGGACCTAAGTGACCAAGGGTTCTTTAACTACGTAAGCGCATCACTTGGGTGGTGGTTAAGTCGCAGTCAGCCCACCAAACATAATCAAAAAATATCCCATCAATAAAGCATATATAATCATAAAATTTATATGTAAATAAAAAAATAAAAAAATGGCTTACAAAATATTTTTGACATCCTTCTTTAATGAAATATGCAAACCATTTATCCACAACATGCAACATGCAACATGCAATCCATTTTTGCCATTATCAAAAATATAGCAAAGTCAATAACAATGATAAAAACCATATCCATAGTTGTCAAGGGGACAAAGGGACCTAAGTGACCAAGGGTTCTTTAACTACGTAAGCGCATCACTTGGGTGGTGGTTAAGTCGCAGTCAGCCCACCAAACATAATCAAAAAATATCCCATCAATAAAGCATATATAATCATAAAATTTATATGTTAATAAAAAAATAAAAAAATGGCTTACAAAATATTTTTGACATCCTTCTTTAATGAAATATGCAAACCATTTATCCACAACATGCAACATGCAACATGCAATCCATTTTTGCCATTATCAAACATATAGCAAAGTCAATAACAATGATAAAAACCATATTCAATAGTACATAGAAATGTAAAAAGTGGTACATGTAACTGCCTTATTTGGATATGGTTATCTTAAGCGGCCCGAAGTGTATGTTTTCTTGTGTTAGAGAAAAGCATTCATGCGCTTTAAGCATGCCCAGACTGCTTTACTGCATTAAGCAATCACTTTGACAGCACTGGTTCCATCCAGATCGGAAGAATACACAGATTTTTTTTTTTAGATGGAAAGGATTCGTGTAACTTCTTCTGGGATTCTACCACCTCGGTAGAGTCCAGAAGTAGTCCTCTTTACCATCCTTTATACTTTGCTTCAGCTGTAATCTTTTCTATACCCTTTTTCATTATCAATAAAAGACCCATGGCCTTGGCCACTTTTTAAGAAAAAAAAGACAAAAAAATTGCTAAATGGATATTCCATAGAACAATACCTGAGAAGCAATATCAACACCAATTTCATCGAGCACCTAATGAAGATAAAGAATCATAGTTAATAGTGACATTTCTAGAAATGAAATTTGCAGAGCACATCAATATATGTTTTATCCCATTGTCATCAATTTTAAGTTATCCTGATACATCCAAGGATCAAAAGTCAACACAACAAAAAATTCCACCAGTTGGACAGCAGAATGTAAACTGTACAAGATGAAACAGTAAATTAAGCAAGCCCTTTTTGAAAAAAGGGCTATCCAGAATTGTCCTAAATAAGATGTTCGCAAGTAAAAAGATATTTTCATATGCCTGGAATTTATGATCTTCACAAAAGTAAAGCAGAATTTTCACAACTTTATTGCATATGAAGGATAAACTTGATGAACCCGAAAAAAGATGATATGCAGTTACTTGATCCTTGATTGCACAAGTAAATTGCTAACCAGGATATGAAAAATAATGGTTGCAGGATTTTTCCTTGAAATAATACCCCCTCCCCCCAAAAACAAGCACACAATTTGGAGCATGGTCATCAGGGTAACTACATCGCCACATCCTTCAAGTAGTATTTCACTAATAAAATAAATACAAACATAACTTTACCTGATTAGTTAGCTCTTCCGTTTCTTCTTCAGCCTCATCTTTGTCCAATGTTTCATCAATTGCCTCCGACATCATTTCCATCTGAAGTCCAAGAATAATAAGTTGATAAGTTGTTTGAGAACACAGTATAACATCAATGCCAATGATGCATAATGCCTTCTTAAATTTTCAGCCAAACCACTCATTAAACAAGACTAGATGCAATATGTAAGAACAGGAATGCCAGCATCTATAAACTCATTATGTGACAACGTTAGTTTGCTTTTACTAAAATGCTTAACTCAACTCAACTAGAGCCTTAGTCCCAAATTACTTGGGGCTGGCCATATAAAATCTTGTTCTCCACTCATGCTGATTTTGAGTTACTCCTTCACAGATATTTAAATTATCTAAATCATATTGAATTACCCTCCTCTAAGTTAACCTAGGTGTACACCACACTCTTTTTTGTTTATGTTATTTTAATATTTTATACTTTTCTAACTGGAGCCTCTAGGCAATGTTTAATATGTCAAAACCATCTCATTCTCACTTCTTTCAATTTATCTACAGACTACAACTGTCGCCGCTCCTACATTTTCTCTAATATATTCATTTTCTTTACTAGAATGGCATTAAAGAGAATTTCCTAATAGAGAGACAGTGGTTCAGCATTCATAAATCAACACCAAATAATCTCAGTTAAAGCAGCTAGATGACTTAACTCAAGGAGAAAATAAAAAAGTTGAGAAACTCAGGAAAAGCAACAAAGATAGGCAAGGAATGGTAATAAACACCATACATGATGTTTCAACTCTCAGCAGCTTCCCAGAATAAATATCAGACAGGCAATGCATGGCCAAAAATAAGAATAGACAATTCGGCAATCAGTGTATGGCAAGGATCGCGGGATCGGAATCGGAATCGGGATCGGTGGGTACCGATCCGATCCATCGGACCGATTCCGACCGATTCAATGGAAGAAAATCGATCCAGAATCGGTAAGAAAAAAAAAGCAAAAAAAAAAAAACCGATCCGATTCCGATTCCAATCCGATTCCGGATGATTCCGGCCGATTCTGGCCGATCCGACTGGAATAGCAAAAAAAGAAAAAAACGATCCGATTCCGATTCCGATTCCGATTCCGACCGATTCCTACCGATTCCGACCGATTCCGCGGAATTCATGCCGGAATCGGTCCTTCCGCATGGAATCGGTCCACCGATCCGATTCCGGAATCAGTCGGAATCGGTCCGATTCCACCAATTCCGTAAAAGGTTACAGCCTGCAAAAGGATTTACGGGTCAGGATCAGCCGATGCCGATCCTGATCGGGAAGGCCAATCCACATAAGCAAAACTGATCAAGGATTGGCCTGGATGCTTCAAAAGTTAAAAAAAAATAGAAACGGCAAAGAAAAAGGTCTCAAAATCATACAAGGTGAAGAGGGGGACCGATCCCTTTGAGTAGAGGGGTCGTGGCAATGCCACTCGTGCAGCTTCCTCATCCTACCATATTATGCTAGCTATGAATTGTATCTAATCTCCTAATATTCACATCTACCAAAAATGCTCATCACAGAAGCACTCATTTTGCAATTATATCACCTCTTCATCACCAAACACTTGCTACCCACCCACATTATGGATTTTCCTTTAAGGTTCATTGGCAACACCAGTATTCATATCCACCTAAGCATCCCCAATCAAATCAAACAACGTTACTGATCTATCCAAGTTTATCGGCAACACCACTTGCACAATGAGTATTTTCATTAGCAAATTCTCATCAAACACAAAGGTTATTAAAATGACTTGGGTGAAGTTGCTGATGTACTATAGTAAATGCTTAGTATGTATAGCACAGTAAATAGCCACACTATCCAAACGTGTTCATAGTATTAATGGCTAAATGTATCTTAGTACACATTATCCTGTAATTCAAACAGAGTTCTTATCAACATCCTCTCAGAAATTGAACAGAGTTGGATTGGACAATTAGACATGTTACAACAGGAGATAATAAACGACACAATCAGATGAAAAGAGACAGACATTGACTCAAAGATTTCTGGCTTTGATCAAGACTAATCCATTACCGTCATGTCCATTTGTGTTGACTGCTTCTGGAATTCTCTTACCACCTTGGCCTGTTTAGCAGGTTGCATTTCCTGAAACAGACCAAGAAAAGCCCATATAAAAAAAGGGCATTGAAAAGTAACGAAATGGATAAGGTATCCATTTTTATCACCAGGTGGTACTAAATCTAACACTGCAAGTCAATACACTTTACGAACGATTGCATATACCTTATTCATCGAAGCCATAGCTTTACTCGCCCCTTTCATGCCTACAGAAATTGAAGTGCCTGCATACATTGCCTGCATCCACATTTAAAATATATAATTAAGTGGATATACATGAGGAATAACTAGAAGTTAGCCAAAAGATAAATAATTGACCTGTGTATGGGTGGCAACACCTCTGATCTGTGCACGAGTGCCTTGTAGATTAGTGATCTGCTGTCTCAATCTTATGAGTTGACGAGCCAAGATCTTAGTTGCAGCCTGAGTGAATTATTCAAGTAACGAACAGTAGTATTATGCCTCAAACATATAATGAACTCAAAGGCACCAGGGGGATTTGAAGAACTAGGTATCCTTTGACGCAAATAAGCCAGTAAAAGCAGATGTGTTTTAGAATTATAATGATAATCATCCAAGCAAAGTGAGGAGAATCTGCAATTGTAGTATATGGAACTTGCCTCATTTCCTGTCTTTGCTGTCTTCTTTATCTCTGCTACGAGCTTTCTCTCCTGCCACCATGATTATACCAAAGAAATTCTGACAGTCAATGATGAGAAAAGCATATAAAAGTGCATTGAAATAATACCTCTAACTGCAAAGCCCCAATTTCCCGTTCAATTCCTGTATAAACCATGAAATAGTAACTGGTATCATAAATCTGTATCCTGCTCTGAGTGTCCAATTTAACATAGATGTTTCTAAGATATCTAATTGTGTCGAGCAAAATGGATTATCGTACTATAGAAAAAAAAGAGATATAAAGGTCCTAACTACTTTCCTGCTGTCCTTTTTCCTTCATCTGGTGGATGACTACTTACTCCACGTAAACATATATGTCCACAAGACTAATTCGGTGGAACTGGAGCCAACAATCATTGAATTTGGCTATTTTTAATGCCCTACTTGATACGTGGCATCGACTTATAGATTCTCTCACATCTATACAGGAGTGAACAAATAGTTACGACCACAATTGATGAAGGCTGCAAATACCTCTTGTTGCCACAGACATTTCCCTCTTGCTTGTCCTGAGAGCATCTGTGAGAAATGCGAAAGGCACATTATTTCTTGACAAATCCCCGAAATGAAGAGGCAGCAAAACAAGCCTCTATGAAATAAACAACTAAACTCAATCCTACTTTCTACGGGGAAAAGAGGAACACTTATGAAAATCACAGGAGGGGGAAAACAGAATCTGTTGCATATCAACTCATCAACGGCAAAATAACATTTCGTCCTCTGTACGGTAGCTGCACATTTCCCCAAAATAAACTGACACATGAACTTCGTCTAAGAACATCGCATTCGCATTCACAAAAGAAGGAAGAAGCAACAAGACGCTATACCCTTGTTAACCTGGAAATGCAAACGAAAATTCCCAAGCAACACTCAATACTCCCTTCTGAGACCGTTAAACCTCTCCAAAATCCTATCAAGTGATCATGTAAATCTAACCAACGACAACAAGACAAAATCGATAAAATGGAAAGCGAGTAGCGAGTGAACCTAGAAGTGAAGTGAAAACGGAGGCCCAGGAAATGCGGACCTTTGGCCGAGGTCTCCTTCTTGAAGATGTTTATCTTCTTGAGTAGGCTCATCTTGCCTCGTAGAAACGACGGGAGTTTCAGATCCGGGAACTACCCTCGACTGGTTAGTGGAAGAGTGGCGAGATCCTCCGATATGCAGAGAACGATCCCCCGAATCTTCCGCCCAAACACTAGGGTTTCACCCGTAGTGGGACAAGAATGCGGCCTCTTTCGGGCTTGCCGGCTCGGCCTTAGCTGGAAGCCGGTCAAATATAGCCGTTACAGGTTCCGAGAATTAAAAACCATACGTTTGCTACATTACCACGAAAATGCCACTCAGATAGAAAACGAAACAGTCCAATAGGCTCTCGCCGTCTTTGAATAGATATCTTATGGGGTGTTTGGTTGATAATTGAGGTTTTTATTTTAATTTTTAAAAATTGTAAGAGAACTTGTTAAAAGAGGTGTTTGACAACCATGACAATTTTATGTTTTGAAAGTGATTTTCTTCTTAAACAAAAAAAGAGAGTCTCACCTCTTTCTTTTTTCTTGTGGTCCCCCACTTTATTTGGTCATGTGCGGTGGTTACTCTTTTTTGTAATCACATCCCTCCAAACATGATAATTTTATGTCATGAGTTGGTTTACCTTTTATTTTAATACAATTTTTTATCATGAAAGTGTACAAAAAATTATCATGCAACCAAACACCCCATTACCTTTTATATGTGAATATCAGTATTACAAGGATGACATATATATTTGGCTGCATAATGTACGTGTATATCTTATTTTATAGTGTATAAAAAATAATTATCAGACTATAATTCTCTTAGAATATCTGGAAGTGTACGTAAATGTGAAGGTAAACATAAATCCATCGGGAAATTACGTGCCATCTCTCTAAAGTTTATTGGGATTAACAGCTTAATTAATTAAACAAGTTTTATTCAAAAATTATGATTTCTCAAGAAAAAATGGAAAAGATAATGCCCACAAATCCATGGGACATAACACAGCATAGGTTTATTTAATACAAGAAGGATCTCCCCATAGTATTTCTGGACACATGGGAGGAGAAGTTAATTTAGACTCTTTGGATGAGCTTGATGGAAGGTGATCTTATGCAGCTTTGTAAGATTATATGGTCATCTTGCATTTTTCTTCTGCAAAACCAAGAATGAAAAATATTGTTGAAGGAAAATGTCAACACAATAGTATCAACAATAATAAGATGAATATATATAATTCCACTCCAACTGAAGTAGCTAGCTAGGATGTTGTTGCTCAATTCCCAATAAAACCTACATAATCAATACGGTTGCTAAATTATAGCTTAAATTAAGTTGTCAGAAAATGGACTAATACATTTCACAACAAATTGAATTGATACACTGTATACACAGTAAAGGTGATTATCCATGTAAGTTATTATCTAGGTAACATACTATATATACGAAGAGTTACCAAACTCTCTCCACGAGGGAAAGATCTGGAATGGAAGGAAAAAAAATTAGATAAATAGAGTTAGCAAACATTCCTTGAGCATGTTATTTTTCTTCTTCAGTTGTTTTGACTTCAACCTAGATTTGGGTTGTGTATGCCTAGAAATGTAAATATACGTGGCTTTCATCTATATATTGAACAGAATTATTACTTGAACATGTCCAATGATTTTTCCACAGCTTATAATTTAATTTTGTGTTTGAGGAGTAATTAAGCTAGACCTATATGTATATATATTCATCTCCTTTGGGTGGAAACATTCCTTATAAAACATGTAGGAGCAAAAAAAGGAGTCTTTCTTCTTTTAGAACGATGAATGTAATATCCCGGATTGAGAATATATATGCTAATTTGAGCTTTTCCGACCTAACTTTGTTCACCCAAGGGCAACGGATTTCTTAGTTTGTCCAGAGTACCCAATGATCCTAGATATCACAATTTTCTCCTTGTGCGACATTACCTTAATACTTCAGGGAATTAACTTAACGCATGATTATCAAATATTATATGATAGAGTTGGGATAATAAGTTTTTGTAAAAGTGATAAGAATATTTATATTGAATATTTTGATTTAGTTTATAAAAATTAAAATAAATTGACATTTAAAATAAATAAACAACTATAATGTAAAAGAAGAATTAAGTTGTATCAAAATACATTAGCTCTTTCGTATTTGTCATTAGTTGTGTATTAGAATGCATTAATTCTTTTATTTGTTATTATTTTATTGTTTATTTATTTTTCTATTTGTTCTTGTGACACTCTTTTTGAGTAAGTTAAATCTTATTTTGCGTGAAAATCATTTATCATGTCTTATATTGCATATATGAATTATGCGTGCTTTATTATATATTTATTTGGTGGCAAGTAATGTGAGATCTGGTGAGTACACTTTTATGGTGGCTTATACTATTTTAGTTAATGCTTTTTACGTGAAATGACTAAATCAACGGACTAACTTAACAACCATGTTGATTATAAGTAATCTTCTCAAGAGATTATTCATCTTTGGCCTACTCCCAACAATTGTACCATCTCTCTTATGTTTATTGGGATTAACAAATTAAACAAGTTTTATTCAAGAATCATGATTTCTCAAGCAAATTAACATGGAAAAGAAAATGCCCAAACACTTAACATCGAATCCATGTGAAATAACACAGCATTGGGTTATTTATTACAAAAAGAATCTCCCCATAATATTTCTAGGCATGGGAGTAATTAAGACTCTTTGGATGAACTTGAAGGAAGGTGATCTTTTGCGGCTTGTAAGATTATAAGGTCGTCTTGCATTTTCTTCTGCAAAAACAAGAAAGCAAAATATTATGAAGAAAAGATATCAACAATAATAAGATGCATATATAACTCCATTCCAACTAAAGTAGGATGTTACTCAATTCCTAATAAAACCTAAATAATCAATAAAATTGATAAACTATAGCTTTAATTAAGTTGTCAGAAAATAGACTAATACATTATATATATACACAATAAAATGGCTATTCATGTATGTGATCCTCTAGGTAGCATACTACAGGAAGAGTTACTAAACTGTCCTCAATAGAAAGAAATAAAATGGATGAAGAAAATATTTGGATAAACAGACACTTCCATAAGAATTTGTTATTTTTAGAAGAGATACCAGGCTTTCCTTCAGCTTGTTGTTTTCCTCCTTCAGTTGTTTGACTTCATTCTCGAGCTGGGCTGTGTAAGCCTTAGAAATGAAAAGATGCATAACTTCCATCAATATATCAAGATGAGAAGTAATAGACAAGAAAAGAAATATCACTTAAACATGTGTATTGATTCTTCACAACTTCTACTTTTTGCCATTGAGAAATTAGACGTAAATATATTTGTTTCATGGGGTCGAAACATTCCAAATGAAACACGTAGGGGCAAAAAAATGTTCTTCTTTTAGAACAATATATGTAATATCCTAGTACGAGAATATGTTAGTTTGAGTTTTCCCAACTAAATTAGACACAGTTTGCCCGAGGGTACGTAACAAGTTTCTTAGTTTGTCAGGAGTACTCAATGATCTTAGATACCATGGTTTTATCTTTGTACGTTGTTTCTTAGATGCACGGAAGTTAACTTAACTATTTATTTATTGAATACTATCTGTTGGAGTTGGGATGAGAAGTTTTTCGTGAAAGTGATAATAATATTTACACTGAATATTTACATTTAGTTGATAAAAACTAAAATAAATAGATAAGCAAGAGAAATAAGCAAGTGAAATGTAAAAAAATTAAGTTATATTAAAATGTTTTAGTTATTTCATATTTGTCGTTAGTTGTATTGGAATACATTAGTTATTTTATTTGTCATTTGTTGTATTATTTATCATAGTTTTGATATTACTTGTGACACTTTTATTGAGCAAGTTAAATTTTATTTTGTATGGTAATTATTTATCATGTATTATGTTTTAGTATGCATATATATGAGTGCCCCTACTTTGGATAAAATTTTTATATACATGTAACAACTAATTTAGTTAACTGACCTAAAAATTGTGCCAATCAGTAGTCTTTTCAGTAATTGTTGATAGTTTATTGATTTAATCTTTTAACATATTCATAATTTGGAGTGCTACAATGTATAATAAACACTTACATTAGTATTGATGTTGTCCTTGAAATTACTCTATTTAGTAGTCTTGGGATATTTGAGTCATGGGCGTAGGCAAATGTTAACTAATAAGAATTGTATAGTATCAATGGCTCTTTCATATACCAACTAAGATTCTAAACAAACAGCTAATCAAGTACTTTTTAAAAGACAATAAAATATTTAAATGAGTTGACATAAATTTTTTTCAAATCAAACATAGGTTTCATGAGCTTTACTCAAGTAATTTTTTTTTCTATTTCAAGTACCAAACGAAAAGAAAGCACATGGCATCCTCGCCGGCCCCCTCACCATTCACGGCAACCCCATCGACATCCTCACCGGCCCCTCGTCGTTCATGATGGTCCCCATCAGCATCATCACCAGTCGTGCTCATCTGAAAGGCATCCTCATCGGCACTAGTCACGGCGGCTCGCCAACCTCGCCCGTTGTGCTTGTTGGAAGGCGTCCTTGCCAGCCCCCCCGCCGTTCATGGCAGCCCCCATCAACATCCTCATTGCCCCCTCGCTAGTCACAGTAGCCGGCCCCTCCACTTCCATTGGTCTCCCCCGCCCATCTCACCCTTCCAACCCAGCGTACCCCACCGCCCGGCCCCCCTTAAAGCCCCCCTTCCGACTCTCAGCTCCCCCTTATCGCCTCCCTTTGGCTCCCCTCTTACGTACCACACCCCCCGACACCCCTTATACCCCCTTCTGGCTCCCAACTCCCCTTTTCACCCCTCTCTTCTCCAAAGGTGTTCATTTTTTGCTATTTTGATGTAATTTTTAGTCAGGAGAAAATTTCTCTCTCTCGCACTCCCATCTCAATGGTATGCCTAAACTTGATTTTAGATATTATCTCTTCGTGTCACGTTAGCGGTGTGGAGTTTGGTTTATCTATGTTGGATCTTTTTATCTTTTCCTTTGTTAGTGTTCGATGTCCTAGGGTTGAGTTCTGTTATGGTATTTTCCAATTTATCTTCGTAGTCACCAAGTTTATTTTGAGATCGTTAGTCTTGACGATATCTACATCTTTTTTGTGTGATCATTAGGTCTCGTGGCAATTGTCTAACTCCATTGGTAGAGTTTCTAGTTCTACCGAGCACTCGCGTGTGTTGGTAGATTTGTGGCTATGGTTGTGTTTCTTGAAAAATATAACATCCAACGGAACTCTCACTATCTTTAGTTTAATTTGTGTGTCTTTTCTATTTAGGTATTTTGTTGTAGTGGTGTATTTATACCCTTTTATGTCTAGATATCTTGTTTCTTCCCAAAAAAAAGTACCGAACCAACAGTTATAAGGTAGACAAAGAAAAGAGATTATACCGTTGTCCCTAATACTTATTTACGATGGCTTGCAATTCATCACAAATGACATCTCAACAAATGATGTTGCAAATATTACTGACAACGTCTTACACAAAAGCCATTGCTAATACAATTATTTGCTACGTAATGCCCTGTTTGGTTAGAGTTTCATTTTTTGTACTATATCAATTTTGATATTAATATTTTCAAATGTTGGAGTATCAATATCAAAATTAATACAAGTTGACACTTGTATTACATGATATGCTTTGTTTGTACTACAAATTTTAAAATTGATACAATTAACCAAACACCTCTTAATCATTCCTATCAATATCAATTTTAAAATTGATAGTGATAGAGGTACTTAATAGTGTTACCAAACAGGGCGTAAAGCATTCTCTCAAGTGGTCTCAAATATATATACTTACTGGCAACGAATAAACGATCATTTTGTTGAGACGACTTGATTCCAAAAGTTGCCACAACTAATACTTTTAGAAGTCGCAGCTAATACTTAATCTACCGTAGGCAACTCCAAATAACATGCCCACCTTACCGTGGGCATTGGTTAAGCTTAGTCAAATAAGCTCTAAGACATTTTCAGTCTCAGGATCACCGTACCCAAAACATTCTAACCTATTATAGTACACGCAGGGTTAACTAGTGTCACGCACAACGTTAATAAAAACATTAGACCGTCTAAGAGAACCAAAAAAAATGGTATTGTCAAGCTCATAAGATTAAGAATTAAAGCCCGTGTTTTCAAAAAATTAAAATCTAAAAGAAAAACTTGAAACTTGTGCAGTTCAAAATTAGGTACCTGACATCAAAATCAATCTGAAAGTTTCGATAAGGTTCTATTTTATTTTTATTTTTTGACAAAACCACCCTTAGTTTGTTTTATATAGAGCGAGAGTTGATTAAAAAGATTATCCAGGAGAGCCACTGTCTAGCTAGAAGCATCCTGAGTGTTTTGAGATGATGGGTAGTTATGGGGGATCGACTTCATGATTATCAATTATTTCTATGATCGACCTCATCTTTGGAAATACAAATATATATATATATATATACACACACACACACGCATGGGTACCAATATCTATAATTAGAGTCCTAATTAATACTATATTATTAGCAGAACGAGACATCCACAGATATTAATCTAAAGTTTTAAGGCAAATTTATACAAGTTTATCTATTTAATTTTCATTTCTCAGATTCAGAATCGAACCTAATTAGTACACCGGTTCACAATTAATTATCGGTTGGTTTTGGGAAGAACCCTTGAACCACAAAACAATAATTAACTGGCGAAGGAAATCTTAATTAAGAGGCATATGATATGATATGACACTACGTACCTGCTTTCTGGCTCTCGACCTCGCCGCGGATTCTCTGTTCTTGATGATCCTCCTGGTTTTCCTGCTGGCGATGATAGCTGATCTCCCTCCATCGTCTTCGCCCTGCCCGTAGGCGCCAGATGCTTGCTGCGTTTGCCGAAACTCCCCTGCGAACTTCCCTTGTACCGCCTGCTGCACCTGTGTGTTGAAATAAATAATGCCCCCTTTTAATTTTACATCATACCCTAGCTATAGCTATGAATACACACACACATATATACATATGTAATTTGGGCTAAAAATTACCTGGTGAGGGAACTGGTCAGTCATTCTAGCAATGGCATGATTAAGGATCATATGTGATGGGTAGGACCCAAAGTTGGTAGATATGCTTCTGGGCCTAGACATGATGGTGTTGTTGTCTGCAGGGAGGACTTCCGACTGCTTCAAGACGGAGCCGCTCTGGACAGGTAGATCCTCAGGGAACACGGTATACTTCTCCCCGACAAGGCCTTGTCCGAACGGTAGTGAAGGCACGCAGCCTGAGTTGCCCATGTCCATTTCAGGCACTGAGTCCCAGGATGACATATGTAGCTTCAAGATTATTATGTGTCACCAGCTGATTACATAGAGATCAAAGAGAGAGAGAAGATACATTCATTACGTACATTAACGTAAAAAAGAAATACTATCTCACATCTGAATGAAGAACGAAATGATTACCGATCTTTTTAGCCAAATAGGCAATGATCACAAAGCTAGATATATAGTACGCTGTTAATTAACCTGGTTGGCGACATATATAACTGAGATATACATATACACACACATATACCCACACGTACGTAGCTTGAGATAATATGTAACACCTATACACTAGATGTGCCAAAACGAGAGGAGAAGATGATGAAGGGTGACTATAGTTAAAGCATTTTGGAGATGGGCTTTGACAGTGCACCGAAAATCAGACAGCCAATACTAATATATAATGGTAAACAAATGAGAATCAAGGATTAAATATGTGTACGTAGAAGAGTAACCGATCATTCCCATGGCGCTTCCACCGGGAAAGAAGAAAATTATGTCTGTTACAAGAAGAAGGAGAAGAAGAAGAAGAAGAAGAAGAAGAAGAAGAAACTTCTACCGGAGGATGTGTGAAGCCACTATCTTGGAATGCGCAGGCGACGCCCCACAACTTCGACGAGAAGAGATAAAAAGGAAATTTAGGAATGGCGAACGTACCAAGACAGTCTTGTAACCCCAATTATATGACCAGATCTTCTAGTGACGAACACAGCGCCATGTAGGTTAAAAAGAAAAAAAGAATTACTCTACATTTGCATAGAATAACCCCACATATACCATTTTGTTTTAAGTTATACCCGGTCGCTTAAGTTTAAATACACAGAATGCACAAGTGGATGAACATGCATCAAAACTCTGTCCTCTCCCTTCAATACTTTTCTTCCCGGCCGCTTGCTAGTCTTGGCGATGACACTTGAGAGGATTCATATCGTTGACCGCGAGTTCTTCTGAATCTTCCGCTGTATTATCAACTTGAGCCTGAAATCCGGATGTTTCTCCCATCTCGGTGGTTTGGGTGTATCGTCGGAACATAGAAACTACATCTCCTTGCAAGATTTCATATAATTAACGAATTCGGACAGAAATAATATATGTTCTTTGAGAAATATATAGTAATACTTAATGAGTACACATGAAAATAATGATGTATATCTGCGCCCTTCGGAAGATCCGACATAAGGATAGGCTTGCCTGGCTACATAATTATTTATCCCCCCCTTTTTGTTCTTCCTCTCTCCTTTTCACTTTTTGCAAATATTATAATCTGGATCGGGGAAGAAAAATGCAAATCAAGCATGTTCTAGCTAGTTATATAGATATGTCTCTAGTCTGAATATAAATAAATTTAGTAATAATAACATTTGGACCCATTATTAATTACAGCTAGCTAGCGCTGAAATATATATGTATATATATATATTGTGCTTTGGTATTCTATCTAATCCCCTGACGGGGCGACTACAAATAAACTGTCTGTTTGTAAAAGATAAATCGATGTAATCAAAGTGCTTTTCATAAATCAACTTTTCAAGAAATTTGGAAAACCTACCATTTGGACGTTACATTGTAAATTGTTTTCCTTGAAAACAAGATCCATCCTTTGGTTATCTTTAAACTAATTAATTCTTTCCGATTAGCTGTCCTCTTTTCTTTCTTTTTTTCGTTGAAAACAAATTCTTTTCCAATGCGATCGGGCGCAGTTCTTTCTTGCAAGAATCATCTGTGATTCTTCTGTTCACAGGCTGCGAGGTAAGAAAAACACAGCGCTGCAGTCTGCTGCCCTGCCCGCCGACCCATGTATGCTTGTCAGGACATTTATATATATATGAGACCATGAAAAGGGTGCGAGAACCAAGGTTCTGTTCTTGCTTCTGAAACTTCTGAACGGGGAGGGAGCCGAGACAGCGACTCTTTACAATACTACATATATAATGGCTCTTCGATCTCAGGCTCGTCCAAGCGTGGCCGACAAAATTCCTGGCTTCGGAGAGTAGAGAAGTAGAGACGATACTGCACTCTGAAGAATGAGATTAGTGAGATTAGAGGCTACAAGCTCAGCTCAACTGATAGATAGATAGATAGATATAGCTAGAGAGAGATGGGGATGCATCAATCTGTCCTGACACAGATTAAAACCCAATGCTTTTAGTTGAGCTCCATCTCAGGCATGGATGATCAGTATTGTGCTGATAGTATCCATCTTCTTCTCAACTTAATTAAGAAGCTCTACTTAGAAAATGACTAGGATATATAATTAACCTTAGTCATGCATTCCAGTTTGCATAACATTTGCTCACAAATGGCATGAAAACCACGAGGACTGCTATCAACCACATGGTGATCTTTTTCTTCGTTACTCCAGCTAATAGGTAATCTTTTAATTGAGCTCTATCGATAGCGTTTATATATAGTCTCTAGCATAAAATTGTTGGGTCATCTCTAGCTACCTTAAAATTACTTTAAGAAAATGAGTGAAGTGTAGACACTGTATTAACATATTGATGAAATCTTTTGTAATGTTCAATATATATAATTAAGATTATTCTAACAATACAAATGGGTGTGTTTCTTTGGGATAAGGATTCTTTTAATTGAGAGTTTGAGAGATAATGTTTACTAATTTAGACTCAAGTACTCTAACCCCATAGATATATATTTGTTTTGATACACTATTCTACTATTAAATTATTTGAATGAAACAACAAGTAAGCAATTTAACGGTTCCCAAGGAAATCACCTACTCTTAAACTATTCCCAACGAAACACGCATAACTTTAGTACATGTTCTTTTGTACTCTCAATCTCCTAAAAAGATTAACTAGCATAGTTAGTAGCCAAAATGCATTGCTTGCCTAAGCATGATCTCGGTCGAACCAAGTCATGCACCTTACCTAGTTTTAGTTTTTCACCGACTGTTCCACTCCCACTCTTGCTTCTTCTACCCAGTGTGAAGGTACCTTCTCATAGCAAAATCAGCTTCAATTTCGTTGCCAGAGAAGGTAGAAATGCTGTGCAATTTTTTATTTTTTTTATTTTTTGTATTTTATAATATATGTCAATTTATAATTTATTAACTATTTAAATAATTATTTTACTTATAATAAAAGCAAAATTCCTTTTAACTCAATCTTTAACAACGTAGTTATAACTAGACTTTGTTGAAAATATACTGATTAATCTTTTGATATATTCATACATATATATAGTGGAGGTGATTTACCCCAAAAAAAAAACCTTTCCTCCATCTCTCCAGTTGAGATAATAATTAATCATGTTGCTTTACCCTCGATCGATCCTCGATAAGAAGGTGGGGACCCTCATCTGCTCGAGGCCATTCGTTTCCTTTTACGTGAACCATACAATAAAAACATTGCACCAAAAGCAACGCATATGAATTGCTAGTAATTAAATTGTAAATAAGTCTTTCCAACTCAAGAGAATGAGGAAAATATTCTTTTTTCTTCCTGGGAGAGGTGATCCAAGCATATAAATGCACCCGGCCGGCCGGTCACCTCTCTCCATCACATAACTGGAGGTCCCTCCAGCACATTGAGCAGCTTCCCTCTCTCTCTCTCTCTCTCTCTCTCACTGTATGAATGTATGGGTGTATAGAACGCGAGGAGATCGAGCAATGCAGCAGATGTTTTCAAGAAGTGAGCGCTCTCTCTCTCTCTCTCTCTCCCCCTCTGTGTGTGTGTGTGTGTGTGTGTATGAATGTATGCATGGGTGTATAGAACGCGAGGAGATCGAGCAATGCAGCAGATGGTTGCAAGAAGAGGGCTTGAGGACGAGGATGAGGAAGGTGAGACCGGTGGAAATGTGCCTGGCTCCCTGTATGCCACACGTATGAACTAATCCATGGCTAGATTGATTTCTGCTGGTGGCGTGCGAGGAGCCAAGCATGACTCTCTCTCTCTCTCTATCTATTTATCTTTATCTCTATCTCTATCTATCTATATAAATATATATCTATTTATTTATATGTATGAGCAGTTTGATAAGTAGGAACAGCCTCGACGTTTCAGATGTACGGTTTGCCGCACTGCAGAATACCCACTCCCTGTTTTCTGGCCGGCTCATCTATTGTCGTTCTCTTCTAATTACCACTAGCTCCATGTTTTCTGCTCTACCCAATTAATTTGCCCTAGAAATAGATCTTTCCTTTTCTTCCTTGTTCGCTCCTTAGCTCACAACATCGATGGCGTTGTTATATGATACAAGAGGTTAATTTGACGCTAGAACGAGAGCAGTTCAACCGATTTAAAAACCTTCATGACTTGTAATTCTCCGGCTTCAACGCCTTACATTCTACAATAATATATATATATATGCACACAGAGAGTGATATATGTGTGTATATATATATCGTTTTGTGAAGCCTCAGCTGGCGCCTCTCAGCTGCAACCTGCCTTGTGTCGTAGATAACCTTACGGAGGTTCAGGTCGCCGAATATTGAGGATGATATGCGGCGGATAATTAATCAAGAGGTAAAGGAAGCAGAAACGCAGAGAAGTGTAGAAAATTAAAAGGGGGTGTTTACACAGTTGTGTTCCTATATATAATATATATATATAGATATGTATATATATATGTTATATATATGTGCATATGAATATGCTCAACCGGAGCTCTTAAATCTTTTCACAGAGAGGTGCATATGACAAGTGATATCAATTCAAGATTGTAATAATGTTTGGGTTTTTGTGTTCAGACCACATTTAGGTTCCTGTATATGAATTTCGTCTACTGATATATTTAAAGCTGCTGTAATATTTGTATATCTGTGTTCAAACTGATTTTTACACGGTCGACCACATATATAATCTTCGTTTAGTTTGTGAATTTTGTGTCTTTGATGTCTGAAATTTTTGTGTCCTTGATCCGTATTTTTGTTCATTTGTTCATGCATTTACATTGATCCCGAAATAATAAATATTGGTACACATATTATTTAAATAAAAATACTAACATATTTAAAAAAATTTGATTGAAGAGAAGATAAAATTAACGTTTTAAGACTATGAATCTTAAAATATATAAACACATACGACGAGTGAATTGCAAAAAGCATAATCCACAACGTCCCACTTGTTGATTTGCAGCAAGTTCTGTCAGAAGATCCTCTCGTCAATGAAACTGCAGCTGCAAATTCTTCTCACAAGCATCTGTCTTCGTAGTGAAAAACTTCACTAGTTGGTTAATTAATTTAGCTCTGAAGAAAGGGAAAAAAAGTGTCATTCTACATCATAAATTTTAAGACCTTTTCTCTCCCAAACTTCAGTCCTTCCATGTAAGAGGGATATTAACATGAATTATCATGCAAACACTACAAAATATCTAACCTCTTACCGAGCTTGAATATTTAAGCTTAACAACTCTGCGAGTTAAGCCTTGTGAATAAAGTTAAACTGAATTGGAGTTTGGTTAAATAAACGAACAAACTCTGCGAGTTAAACTCTTAACAAAAATCGCACATGTTCATCAGCTATAGAGTAGAGTGTTTGAACCTGAAGAATATAAATAAATAAATCGAGTTCTAGCTAGCTTACTGGGATATTTGATCCAACTTTATCCATGAGCATAAAGGTGGTAAACACTGGAATGGAAGGATAAGAATACAGCCAACCTTATTTCTTGGGCTGATCACAAGAGAAACTAGGCCGTGAACACAAGCAATTAACGTATCAAGTAGATGAATAATTACGATAAAAGAGCTTAGCGTCTGGGCTGCTCAGCCACCAGTCCATCGGGGGGCGCCGTCGCCATTTCTCTGCAACAGAAGAATCGCTGACCTCGGCAAGGGGAAACACTGCGGACACCTTCAGGGAGGGTTCGTGCGGACGTTATCGCGTACATGGATAAGGATCGTTGCAGACATCAGCACGGAGGGTTCACGACAGACACCGTCGCGGAGGAGAAACCCTTGACCGCTACCGGTGATGATTAAAGTGGTTACGGCGGAGATTACGGTCTAGTTTCATCCCATGGTTGTTTTGTTCATCGATTTTTTTGATTTATCTCTTGTTTTGGGGATCTTCCTCCCTCCCACAAAATAAATACCGTGCTAGATTTTTTGCTTTTTGTTTGTGTAAGAGCTGAGTTGTTCGGTTTATTATAGTTAAGGCTGTCACTGGGGCGGGCGGGCCCGCGGGCCATCGGGCCGGGCCAACGGTGAATCAAATTTCGGGTCAGCGGAGCGGGCTCGTGGGCTTCGCATGGGCTACTGTTCGGGCCGAAGGAAACCCGTTGAATTCACCTGGCCAACTACTGTTCACACTTATCTGTTCACGTTTTACTGTTCAATCGTGAATTATTCAAGACATTTTATGTATTATCCTAATTTGATACGGATGAGATAATAAATTAGATAATATTTGATTAATATATTTAATATTATAAAAATATGTAAGAATAAATTTTAAAATATAAAAATTATAATATATTTACGTATTGGGGCCGGCCGCCGCCGACACTCCCCCAATACGTAACCGAGGTCCTTAAAAGCCATGCGGCCTTTTTTACCTCTTGCTTCCGAAGACTTTTTTTTTTTTAAGAGAAAATGAATAGAAGGTCCCTTGCACCTCAAGCGCTTTTACGGTAGGTTCATTTTTACAAAATTTTACCATGCCCGCTCCAGTTTGGAAGGATAACGATAACGTTGGGTGTCTATTACCTTCTCCCAGGAAAAGACTTTTTACCCCTTTCCGTTACGGAGCTAACGTTAATGCCCTTCCATTTCTTTCTAATTTGTGTAATATACAAATGTTCAAGAAATAAGAAGGCATCATCCAGCGAGAAATATGCAACAACATATGCATAAATAAACTATTCTTTTAATAATTAGCTCCACATTTAGTATTTTTTTGCGATGAAAAGCTCCACAACCGAGCGTTAAATTAATGCTAAATTTATCGAACCAAAACTCGCTGGGATGTCGCTGAGATGTTTTTATAATTTTTTATCATATTTATATTATTTTTTATTTTTTACTTTATATATATTTTTATATTAGAAAGATCGGGTCGGGCCAGCCAAATTTAATTTTTATGCGGGTCGAGCCGGGCCGGGCAAAAATATAATGCGGGCCGGGCCGGGCCGTCCCGTTATAATTTGATTTGGGCTTTTATTGGGTCAGCTTCGGGCCCGGCCCAACCCGGCCCATTGACACCCCTACGTGTAAGCGGAGGTGCAAACTAACCAATACACTTGATAAATAATTTAAAATTTAACTCGATAAAAATTCGATTTAACTCCTTCATTACATTAAATGAATAAATTTGAACAAAAAATAAAATTCGACTCATTAAACGAGTCAAGTTTGAACATACTTTTACTTGGCTCGATAAACTCGCGAATAATCGAATTAAATACTATATTATATATTTATTTTTAAAAATTAAATTATAATTATTAATAATTATATGTTATCACTCAAATATATTAAATAATTTAAATTTTAAAATATATCTTATAATATGTTAAAAAGAACGGGCCGGGCCGGGTCGGGCCGGGCCAAACTTATATTTTTTTTGGGCCGGGCCGGGTCGGGCCGAAATGTAATACGGGCCGGGCCGGGCCGGCCCATTATATATTGGAGCGGGCTTTGTTGGGCCGGGCCGGGCCCGGCCCATTGACACCCCTAATTATAGTGTGTGTCCCTTTAAGTTTTGTTCATCGTCGAGTCTTAGTCATATTGACTTACTATGTTGCGTTATCTTTCATGATGATTTATCTTTCATGATGATTTGTGTAGCCACTAATCTATTTGCAAGATCGATAGTCTGGGGGTTCTCCACATCGACATGGTGTGATCATCCGATCTCTTAACAAATATTGAACTCTTTGAGAGTTCTAATTTTTGCTTCTCAACCATTATCGTACCTTGTTGTGCTGGTCATCTTACTGGTGTGTCTGTTATGGAAGAGTTCAGTGCAAATTTGACATCTTGTTCTTATGTGTTACCGAGCTTCTTTTGGATCCGTAAAAATTTACTTTGTGGATGTTGTATTCTTAGTTTTATTAATATGAACTAAGCAGTTTCTGTGAACACAAAAAAGAAGTTTGGGCTGCTCAGCCCAACACCATTTGTAGCGTATAGAAAAAATAATAATCAAGATGAAGAAGTTTATCAGATTTTTCTGTTAAGTATAGTAAATACAAACAGGCACACACTAACAATAATGCGGTGTTGTTTGGTTGGGCATCAATTTTGTATACATTTTGATGAAAAAAATTTACATTAGAATAAAATTAAAGATCGCCAAAGTCCTTGGCCATTTCCTTCTTAATTTGAAACAAGGTCTTTGGGTTATATCTATCTTCTTTAACTCGTTACATAAAATGGCTTCATGTGAGGTGTGTACCCATTTATCCATGCATAACATTTGCTAGCATTTTCATATTTCTTCAAAATTGAAGGCCCATGAGGTTCAATCCAACCCATTAAGATTTCAAAAAGAGGAAAATTTATGGTTAGTGGATCACCTCTTCTAAAATCTCTCCAATATAAAATATATTGGTAAAAAAAGTAATGACTTATAATAAAATTTTAAAATCTAGCAGGGTCACTTGACTCCACTAGTTATACTCTAGATCCAACAGATGCGTTTTTGCAACATCTTATGGGTGTTTCGTTGCATGATAAGTTGTGTTTGTATTACAATTTTATATTTTTTTGTAACAAAACTTGTTAAAAGAGGTGTTTGGCAACCATTATAAAAATCTTAAGTTTTTGAAAAGAATTCCTTTCTTGGACAAAAAAAGAGTCACACCTCTTTTTTTTAAAAAAAAAATCTTGTGGTTCCCCCACCTTGTTTGGTCACACATGACACACTCTTTTCTGTTATATACATTTTTCTCAAATATGATAATTTAATGTCATTGGATAGGTCACACTTCTTTTAATACAACTTTGTATCATGCGAGTGTATAAAAATTTATTGTGCAACCAATAGTGATTTGTGTGTGGCATCATTGTTGTACACAAGAGGAGAGCTACCCAAGTACTTATTGGTGACAAGCTAGAACTACCACACCATAATAGATAATGGAACCAAATTAGAGGAGGAGGGGAGGTAGGAACCCACCCAAGTCCATCTAGCTAGGAGAGGTACATGCTAGGAATCCAGGGTTATCAAATAGTAGGATGGTAAAATTATCAAAAATATACATGTGCATGCCCATGCCCATGAAAGTACTTATTATAATTCAAGATGTGACAATATCATTTTTGTTGACAATATGACACTTGTTTGGATAAAATATAATTTATTTGATCCATTCGATTTGATTTGATGATGACCATTATCTTTGCCCCGACGTCCCGGGTGTTTGGTTGCATGACACGTTCATGATGATATTCTATATTAAAAATAAAAGTCTAACATAACTAATGACAAAAAAAAATATTATGTTAGGTGAGATATGGTAACGAACAAAGTGGAGACCATATATAATTAAAACATTGAGGAGCAACAAGATGAAAAGAGATGGTCTCATTACCCAAGAAGAAATTCTTGATCTATAAAAATACATTTTTGTAATGGTCGTCAAATCTTATTCTTTTGGATAATTTTTTTACAAAATTATATTTTTATCACAAAAATATAATTTGTCATGCAACCAACATCCATTAACCATTTCAAACAACTAAGACTTCCATCCCCCCCTCTCTCTCTCTCTCTCTCTCTCTCTCTCTATCTATCTAAAGACAAATAGACTTAATTTGTAAATGAAAGAAGAAATATGCAGACCGCTATGTTCTTAATTTTTGAAAATCAGCGTGCTAAAGTAGCAACGGCTACAGGTGGCCTGATGCCCTATTTGGTTAGAATTTCATTTTTGGCACTATATCAATATTGATATTAATATTTTCAAAATTTGAAGTTTCAATATCAAAATTAATATAAGTTGACATTTGTATTACATAATATGTTTTATTTAGACTACAAATTTTAAAATCGATTCAATCAACTAAACACCTCTTAATGATTCCTGTCAATATTAATTTTAAAATTGAAAGTGATAGAGATACTTAATAGTGTGTTACCCAACAGAACGTAAGATAGAGAGTAGTGTTGATGCACTCGATCCCCTATCAAAAAGTTGGGATCTACCCATCAATCTTGAAGGTAGAAGAGAGATGAGAAGTCTAACGGTTATCGTTATTAAATTTTTTTACCGATACGATTTATATAAATATATATGTAATTAGGTAGGCTTGGATGGTATACCACGTACGCTATCTCTAAAATTAAAGCAGTGAGGATATATTATGATCCGTTCAGATGCTGTCCTTGCATCGATCTTGTGAAGATCTCCATGTCTCCCGGCCGCTACCCCCACCATATATAAATAATTCATTCGGTACTTATCGGAAACGGACAGGAAGAGAGAGGATAAGTTATGACGTGAAGAAAGGGTAATCTTCAACGTACCCCCAAAGCTAACCATGGAAAGAGGGCTGGATCCGACTTGACCCGATCAGTTTTTCTACCAATCGATCCGACCGAGAGTAGGATCGGCCGATACAAGGGCGGCTGGGTCGGTCGGCTCAACCCCACCCGCCCTAGGTTGGGTCACCCCAGCCGTTAGCTGGTCAGGGTAACCATGCATTAAGGGGCTGCAGCTTAAGTGTTCTCAGACTCCTTATAGACCTATATAAGACCTTCAGTGAGTCTCCTCTTCTGCCTGCGATTCCTTCCGTCTTCTCTCTCTATACCTATATATCTCTCTCTTTCAAACATACTGATTATGTCAAGAGATTAAATCAATGAGCCATCAATACACTGATTTACTATTTTTCGGAAGTTGAGTTCAAAGAATTCTGAAGTTAATTAAGCGTGCTATCTTTGGAGGATGGGTGAACCCCTGAGAGGTAGCACAGTTCTTGAGTTAGTCAACTGATTTAGTCCGTCGTTATATATGATATCAAAACATGATCCAATCGGAAAGTCCATGCGACCCGCATAGACATGTGATGTGTGATATGTGTGATATTGACGAGAACATCAAATTTTTAAGGGGGATAGATTGCAACACCCTAGTTTGTGACTATGTTAAGATGTTAAATAAGTGAGCTACCGATGACATCTACCGATGACATCGATTAACTATTTTTCGAAAGTTGAGTCGAAAGAACTCCGTGCTATCTTCGAAAGACGGGTGATTTAATCAATAGTTATATATTTGTTTTAATTTTATTTGATAGATGATCAATCCCTCACCGTGTAGATAAGATAATTAAATATTAACTTTTTTGTCGATTGTTATATATGTCTTTTTTTTTTTTTGAACAAACACCATATTTCATTCAAAGTATAGTAAAATACAGGACAGACTCAAATCGGATTGTTATATATGTCTTTCAATATGTTTACCGTTCGGGTTTGGTTCCAATCCGATTTGAAGCCTAATCAGGCCGAGCTGACCCGCTCTGCACCCGGTCCAGCCTCACACGAATCCGACACGACGTCTCCGGGGGCAGAAGAGATCGCCAGCGCAGCACGCCGTCGGATCCAGAGAAATCGGACGGATGGCATAAGATGGGCTTCCGCAAGGGCAACGAGATGGACGGTGGCGATTACCCCGGTCCTTCTATCTGACCATTCCGTTGTCCGCTTGGAGGCGCCTGATCGATGGGGGGGACAAGGCCAGGTCAGCTGCCAGCTGGCCGACCCTTGTCGCGGCTCGCGGGCTTTCCGTGCCCTTCGGTAGGGGTGCAAACGAACCAATACACTCGACAAGTAGTTCGAAGCTCGGCTCGATAAAAACTCGACTCAGCTCGTTTATTATGTTAAATGAACAAGCTTGAACAAAAAATAAAGCTTGACTCATTAAACGAGCCGAGCTTGAACAGACTCCTACTCGGCTCGATAAGCTCGCGAACAGCTCGATTAAATATTATATTATATATTTATTTTTAAATATTAAATTTTAAGTATTAATATTTATATATTGTCACTTAAATATATTAAATAATTCAAAAATTGAGTTTAAACTTAGATTGAGTTTCATAAATGAGTTAAATCTAAAGTTTCACAAATGACTTTTCATTGATTTTGGGTTTATAAAAGAGTTTGTATATAGCTTAAGTTTGAATATGAATTGAATTTTAGTCTAACTACTACTCGAGTTCGAGCTCGGCTCGGCTCGATTAATAAACGAACCAAACTTGAACAAGGGTTCCACATACTCGCTAAAACTCGAGCTCGAACTCGAACTCGTGTAAAATAAACGAGCCGAGCTTGAACACCATACTACTCGGCTCGACTCGACTCGTTTGCACCCCTACCCTTCGGTCGTGGAGCAAATCGGAATCCGAGATTCCGAATGTCTGATTTGATTTTGATAAAAGGCAATGGATTTAAATTGTATTGATACATCATTTTGAATAGAAGTCAATATATAATAGATATTTTTAAAAAAATGGTAAATTTCAAAAACATAATCAGAATCAGAATCAAATTCAGAATGTCTCAAACTCTTGGTGGAATCGGGAACAGAAGCTGACCCATTTGGCTCCATTTAAGAGAGTGGACTTCCTGCTGACTTTTCAACCGGCATGAGCAACCGCTAGCCTGGGCAGAAACTTACACCAATCGGTGCATCCAACCACAAGAAGTGCACAGGAAGGCAAATTTACTGGTAGCAGCCGTCGGGTAAGCCTCCCAGGGATGAGGACAAGCATATCAAGTGCACATTGCAAGAGGGGATACTGCCCTGAAACTGCCAGTGCCATTAACTAGCAAGCTGCTTGCCCTAGCCAGAGCTGAGCCATCGGGTAGAGATGAGGACAACAGAATCCCTGCAATGGATCAGGGGAAGTGGTGGTCTCTGCAACGCCAGCTCCAGAAGAAACATGTGCCCATAAATACTCCCCACACTTCTGGTTCTTGGAGTAAATGTGCTCCATCTCACTCTGGTAGAGGCCAGCCTTCCCATATGGAGCCTGGTTATAGTGGAAGAAAGACAATGTGAGAAAATATCCAGTCATCACCGCACTCGAGATCATCATCAACAAATTTGTGGGTGATTATGAAGGTTTAAGTGCCTGATTCTGCTTGGAAGCAAGTGAGAGTCAAATGACTCTCTCATTTTGCAGTGATCCAAACCATCATTCATGTCGCTTCATCATACGAGGGAGACCTGTTGCTGCAAGGTTAGCATCCCCTTAAACAGTTTTTTTCTTTTTTGGTCATTGCCGCAACGGGTACAACCATCTCCCTGGGGTAAACAATGTGGGTTCGAAACTCGCAACCTCCTGAGGTCGAACCCAGTGTCAGCCCCATTATAGTGCAGGGAGCCGGGGACCTATTGGAAGGAGTGGGTTCTCAGAGTAGGTAGATCTTTAAGAACGGACGACAGAGCTCATTGGAAGGCTAATTAACAGTGATCTTACCAACCAAGGCATGTTTAAGAACAGCATTCCTCTCCTCAATAAATGAAAGCTTAATCTATATTATCTCCAATATATCACACTGATCAAAGCTTGACAAATATTTGACTCTTTCTTGCTACTATAAGCCTCAGGGGCCAGGGGGTCTACATACCACCATAGTGCTGGGTTTGCTGTCAAATGTTTGGTGTGTGAGCTACAGTTCTAAAGCTTGAGGGCATCAATCTGTATCAGGTCCATTTATGCCCATGCTTAGCATCTCAAGCAAGCCCTGGGGTTAGTCTGTACGGCCCCAGGATTAGAAAATCTGGTTCATAGATGGAAGCCACCTGATTTTCTCCCCGTCCACTGATTATTTAATTGGCAACTTAAACATAAAGAACTAATTAGATGCTGCAAAGAAATATATAATAATATTGATGCAGCAAAGATGCTCCGCGTTGGATTATATGTGAATGAACTGACTTGGGTCACATCCAAGTTAGATGTGCTCTCTTTTTATAATTATTTTCTCCATCCGCTAGTGACCACTTGGTGTCTTTTCTATGAACTGTGCCCTTTCGGTACGGGGTTACAAGTCTACCATTTTTAATCTCCACGTTTACCCTTTTTACCTTCACACGGACATTTACATTATTCTGTCAACTCTGCATTAAATTTCTCTTAAAATGTCCTCCTTTCGAAGGGTCACCTGACAAAGAAATTGCGCAAGGAGAAGACCCACAGACCTATCAAGAACAACTTTGATTCCATCAAGTGGTGTAGTGTACCAACAATCTTCTTCTATGTAGGTTTAGTCTAATTAAATAATATCATATTAGTACGACATGAATTGTCCAGTGTAAGTTGCTACGAATTGGTACAATGTGATTTGCAAGTGATACAGGACTGAAAGAAGATAGGTATCAAGTTAGGAACAAGTCAATTCTCCAGAAGAATCTCTTGATGCTTGAAAGAAACTGATAAAAAAACATTCAACAAAGTGATGGAAAAACAGAAGAAGGAACTAACTGATCCAAAATTTCACACCAAGAAACGGAAGCTAATATCAAATCACCCAAAAAAAAAAAACTCTTTCAACCCCCTGGACCATTTATACGGCCAATCTCTCTTATTACCATGGGTATGCTATCAAAAGACTTCATAACAGAGAGTAATTCAACATGGAGTAGTTACTCCAGTCTATCTTGGAAGGTGGATTTCAGGGCCACCTGATTGGGAGTTTTGGACTTTGCATGGCTTGGCCTGAGCCTGTGCATGTTTTCTAAATTGCAGGGGCCCCGGCTGAAGGTGGGGGGACACAAACCTTTTATTATAGTTAGATAAGGACACGCACCAAACCATTATTAAAACCAAGATTAGGCCATGAATGAGGGTGCCGACACTGCAGCAGGATCTTCTACACATCAACATGTAAAATCAGACAAAGATATGCAAAGTTGCAAACCATCCGTTGGTGACAGGCTTCAGGTGCATCCGCGCCCAATTGCTTCCTCACTCCCCGCCAGTTGAATATTAGCCACCAGCTGCATCGATGCATAGAACAAAAACATCAACAGGAAGACATGTCACTCACTTGGGGAAAAGGATACAGCATCTGAGTCGAACCACTGCTGTAATTTATTTAATCTCGCCCGAGAACATCCCAAATCAAGTGATTTCGACCTGCATACTGAGATTAAGAATCCTAAGATGGGACCGAATAAACTGACGAGATCAGTAAGCATGAGGTTTAGGGGCCTCGGATACTCCCGGACTCCAGGGATGTACGCTGGAAGCGGGTAAACCGGTGGTAACCGATTCGAGCCGAAATAAAATGACGGGTACGGTTCGATTCGGATGTTTTGAATATGATCGGTTTAGCTCCCCCCTCTGGATGGAACCGAACCGGTGTTCTAATTATTAAATATTATACTAATTTTAAATATATTTTTAAAATCTACATCAAATATCTCCTATGAATAAGGTATATATATATTAAAACTTAAGGATGATCCTGATTAAATTTTTTATTTAATATTAATTTATATTTATAAATAAACAATACATGCTAAACCGACGAATCAAGGTCGAATCGTTTGGTTCAATTCACCGAGTTTTACCTGGCTCGAAGCGGTCGACGTTGACCGGCACGGAGCTTGGGCGGTGGACATTTCTACACGTAGAGAATGTCAGAAGGATGAAGAGCCTCTGTCCTGCGGTGGCCCCTAGTATCCGAAAAACAACCATACCCGGATCCGAACGTCGGTGACTCCGCACGTGCGACGACAACTATTCCTCCGCGTCGCAAACCGTGCCACCGACGAGTCCTGTGCCGGGAGCCAACCTGGGCCCACCCGCCACACCCTCCTCCGGAAGTCGTGACACCAAGGCGCTAACGAACGCCTCTCTGGAGCCGCTACCATGCGCCGGTTTCCCCTATATATACATATAATGGCATCGGCCGCCGTCTTCCTCCTCCCGAACCGCCCTATAATTGTACCGCGCCTCCATGGCTCTATCTCCATGCGCGGCAATGCCGGCGGCGGAGCCGATGGAACCCAACTTCGACGTCGACAAGGTCAGCTACGAGATCTTCTCCATACTCGAGTCGAAGTTCCTCTTCTCCGGCGCCGGCATCAAGCCAGCGCCGCCCGCCAAGCCTCCCGCCTCCTCCGCAGGGAGGGTCCGTATCCTCTCCGTGGACGCCGGAGGCGCGACTGACGGTCTCCTCGCGGCCGCCTCCCTTGCCCGCCTCGAATCCTCCCTGAGGCAGCTCTCCGGCGAGTCCTCCGCCCGCGTCGCCGATTTCTTCGACGTCGCGTCGGGATCCGGCGCGGGAGGCGTCCTCGTGGCTCTCCTATTCACCCGCGGCGCTGACGGACGGCCCCTCATGTCGGCCGCCGAGGCGCTGGAGTTCCTTGCCGGTAACCGCCGCGACCTCCAGCCGATGCGGAAGAAGAAGAAGAGCCCGGGAATCACCCGGATCTTTCGGAGGGGGAGCGGCAAGGATTCATCGAATCGTACGCTGTGCAGGGTGCTCGGCGAGGCGACGCTGAGAGACACGTTGAAACCGGTGCTCATAACCTGCTACGACCTGGCGACCAGGGCGCCATTCCTCTTCTCCCGCGCCGACGCCCTGGAGGCTGAGGGGTATAATTTCCTGGTGCGGGAAGTATGCGCGGCCACCATTGGGTCGGCAAGGATTAGGTCCGTCAACAGAGCCACAAGCATCACCGCTGTTGACGGCGGCGTGGCGTCGGGGAACCCCGCCGCCGCCGCCATCACGCACGTACTTAACAACCGGGGGGAGTTCCCGTCCGCCTCCGGGGTGGACGACCTGTTCCTGGTGTCGCTCGGAAACGGAGAATCGGCGGCGGCGATGATCACCCCGCCGTGCGGGCGGCGGGGAGAGAGGCCCTGCGACTCGGGTTCGCCGTCGCCGCTGGAGATCGCGAAAATCGCCGGCGAGGGCGCGTCCGACATGGTAAGGGACACGGACGGTGACAGCCAGCTGTCACCACACGACCGCAGAACCGTCGCATCACGATCGTCTATCGGCTGGCCTCTCTCTTGATTGACGGCCGTGATTAAATCTTTTCAGGTGGATCAGGCGGTGTCTATGGCGTTCGGGAATAACAGGACGACGCACTACGTCCGCGTACAGGTGAAGAAGGAAAACACTAGTAATAGTAGTAATAATAAGGAACGAGAGATAAATAAAAAGTAGGGAAATATATACTCTTTGTTTTCTAAAATTTATTTTTTTATTATATTTTCAGGCCCGGGTGTTCGACGCCCGCGATTTCCAGATTCTGGGGGGCGCCCAGCTCCGGAGAGCGGCGGAGGAGCTGCTGAAGCAGAAGAGCATCGAGTCTGTGCTGTTCCGCGGGAAGGCGGTGGCGGAGAGGACCAACGCGGAGAAGCTCGACGGCGTGTCCGCCGAGCTGGTGAGAGAGCACGAGAGAAGGAAGAGTGTCCCGCACCCCGTGGTCGTGCTCAAGCAGGGAAGCCCTCGGAGCTCCTCCTTCTCCGCCTTGAGCTCGAGATCCGAGTCCCCCGTTCCGGTAGCGTCCCCTCGGTGAGATATCGGCGCTGCAAGGCCTCGGTGAGAGCTCGCCCCTCCCGGAATCCGGTGCTTGCCGCCCTCACCGCCTTCCCATTGCTTGTACTTGTACATTTGCAGCTGAAGGATTTGATGTGGAGCGTTCATTTTCTGGCTGGTTTTGATCGCCCCTTTTCTATTTCTCGAACATCCTTGCGGAGTATGCAGTTGAAGGAGTAGATCTCCGATCTAAATCCTCTGCGGGAGATGGTAGTAGATTGAGAGACTGACGGGCGTTGCCAGGATCTTCTGGAAGCTGAGCCTGCCTTACATATCTCTCGTCCTTCTAAATCTCTAATCCTCTGCATTGAAGCTCATCTCGTAGTAGGGTCAATATCGAATTTTATCAATTTTAAAGAAGGAATTATGTGAAAATCAATGATTGCAACCTCGTGCTTACCCTTCTTTACAAGGATTTAAGCGAGCGGTGCGTGGTGTAGTAGTCAGAGCAAGTAACCAATCCAGTGCATTCGACAGGTAATCGATCCTTAAAAAGTAGTCAGTTTAAATAGACTTTCGTTCGACTTGACGAATAAAACTGACAAAAAATTTATTCAATGGGGGTGTTTGGTTGCTTAAATTTAACTTTTGTTATAATTTTATATTTTTGTACTAAAATTTATTAAAATCTGACAACTATTACAAATTTATATTTTTAAAATAATTTTTTCTTTAGAGAAACATAATATCTCACCCTTTCTATCTCGTGATCCTCTACTTTGTTTGATCATGTATCATATTCAATTTTTTTTGTTATCACGTTACAATTTTATGTTATTAGTTAGTTCATATTTTATTCTAATAAAATTTTTTATCACAAAAATATACACAATTTTATCGTACAATCATACATCTTATAAACATTCGATTTTATTATTTAATTAAAATTTCAAATAAATTAAAAATAATTTAATAATAGACAATATCAACTGATATGTATTAATAAAAACTAAATTAAATAAAAACTAAATTAAATAAAAACTTAAATTCGTATTCGAAATTTATAACACAAGTTCAAACAGAGTTTGAATTTTATAACTACATTCAGGTCAAACTTCATAAGAAAATTTGAACTCAAGTTTGAACAGAACTCTTAATTTCAAGCTCTAAACGAGCAGTTTAGCAAGTTAAATTCGTATACGTTGAGTTCCTTAACTAGTTAGACTCAAAACAAAAGTCGAAGTTTTGATTTTGAATTAACTTGAACATAGATAAACAAATAGAGCTCGACACCGTTCAGCTTTATGCTTGTGTCTGCACTCTACGGTCTACAGCTCTACGCCACAAACAGAGAGAGAGAGAACAGAATACACAGAACGAGCATAATGGTCCTTTTTCACAGGCAGTGGTCTGAGGATGATTACATTTCCTTGGACGACGAAGAAGTTAGCAACAGCAAGGGCGCCTAAATCCTCGACCCCGAGAGCAATCAAACAACAAAACATTCCACAGTTCCGTGAATTACATGAACCAGTTACAGCAATCAGGTGCCTTACAAAACCACCGAAACCCATCCACATACAACTAAATTTCGCGGATGAACGCACCGCCAGAGAAAGTATACCATATAATTAAGCTCATTCAAAACAACGCTGAGAATCATGCCCAGTTTTCGAGGAAGAATGCACTGCAAAGTATGAGCTCGCCCAAACAACGCTGAGAATCATGACCAATTTTCGAGGATGAATGCACTGCAGAGTAAGTATAAGTTAGCCCAAACAAAGCTGAGAATCATGTCCCTGGATTCGGACACAAGAAGAAGCAGTCATCTCTCCTCTGCGGAGCTCTGCTGGTTCTGAATCCCCGTTTCCTGCTGGCCAGCGGTGACCGCGGCAGCTTCAGTTGCATTGTTCGTGTGGGTTTCGAGCTGCCTATTCCTCACATTTTCTTCGAGTGCGGCCCGCAATCTTGCTCTAGCTCTCCATCTCAGATACTCCAGCAACAATGAATTTGTGCTGATTGCGATGCCAAAGCCAGTAAAAGAAGACAGCAGTACAGATAGAACAGCAGCCACCTTGACCTGCACCCCAGATAAATGCATCAACATCTGAAACGACCGGACAACGCTGTCCGATCCAGAAAAGAAAAAAATAGGTATACCATGTTGTAGAAGACGTGAGCAAAAAGGATAACAAGTGCAAACTGAAAAGAAGCGTAGGCCCAAATGTAACTCTTGGTCACTGAATCAAAGGAGAGAGAAAGTGGTTAGGAGGGGGGGTGGGATTTCCAAAACATCAGTAACCAACATCATGGTTATACATGTTGAATATACAGGGTTTGCCCCCGTTGGATAAATATACTCTGAAAATGCATCATACCCATCGTGGACGCTATAATTGATGAAAGGAGACCCAGAACGCAGGAGAATGGCAGGGATATAGAAAGTGCACTGGTACCCATATCTGTAACCTGCTTTCATCAGAGTTCTGAATCTACTCATTAAATATTTTACAAAATTAACCACAAAGCAGAAAAGACGGAAAAAAAAATTTAAAAGCATTAACATGCAGTGGTTCGTCTGGGATATGTATTACCAAAAGTTGCTCCAGAAAGCAGAAGTAGGCCAACATGCTAACCATAACAAGGACTGGTACGTCCTGCCACACCCTGAATCCAAAAGTAAACAAGAAAAATAAGCTCCACCAGAAGTAGTATTGTGCAGACAAAAAATTCTAAATTCATTCACCGTAACAGTTTCTGGTTATTGAAGAAATGAAAAGGTGGCCAACTGACTTCTAGTGTTATGAAATATGAATCAACATGCCAATAATGTCCTTAAGATGCACAAAATATGTTACAGGATAAGGGTACATCAAAGTGAAATTACCGAAGTAATATGAAAATGCATGTTTTTCTTTTCATGACAACAATTCATGTACAAAACTGTTGCGTCAGTCAGCTTTTATCTTCTACAACTCTTTCCTTCGACAATAAGGTTAATCAAAACTACTGTAACCATCATGCAAGATATGAGCTACAACTGGGTCATGGTTGACAATGACCGTGTTTGATGCTGTCATGTGCCGTTTTTGATGAATGGTTGCTGAAGATCACACAACTCTGACAAGGAGTAAATGCTCACCGTATCAATCTAAATAGAGAAAGCTGTACTCTGACTACAGGGAGTTCCTTGAGAATGAGCTAGTTGAAGGAAATCAAGTTGATAAAGAACAATCTTGATTGTTAAGTTACATCACCTTGAATTTACATACTGGATTAACAAGTTTAATGACAGTAATTGTGTATGGTCATGTTTCTCATGTCCCAAAAGATTTTTGTAGTTTCCAGCAAAAAATACAGAGAGACCTGTAAAGGCGCATCAACCTTGGAAATACCAACGAATTTAGTTTCTTCAGATACCTGTACCGAGCCACCTCTCTTTGCTGGACAACAGCTGATGTCCGTCTGTTAACAGTGGGGTTTTGTATCCTCAATAGTGTAACAGGTAGGTTTTTGACCTCCTGCTTGCAGATGTCACACATCTTGTTGCCTTTAATACTGAACCATTTAACAGCACAAGCTTGGTGAGCAAGTGCCAGCTCACCTTTGCAGCTGCATTCCATCTTCAGAGTTTCCCCTCCTTCTGCCAGTTCTACGAAACATATCCTACAGACAGCCTCTTCCTCAGGAATGTCTTCACCATCATCCTCAGTTACTGAAATGAAAGGGAAAACTGAAATTTCAATTTATGCTACATCATAAGAAATAACCAAGATGCCAATATTATTTTGATCAATCAAGGATAACCAGTAAATGGTGAATTAAAACTTTAGCAGACTAAATGCTTTCAGGAATGTGTGCAATTAAGAAGTAAGAATTTGCCTAATAAAATGCAACAGAAAAAGTAGAAGAGTTTACCTGCATCTGTCCTCGCAATGTCACTTGCAGAAGAATAATGAACAGAAACTGGACGAGGAGTACCTGGAATAACACGGATTCGCCCTCCTAAAGAATCCATCCGCCTCAAACTTCCACCCTTGATGTTTCCAGGCACTGACATAGAACGTCTAATATGCTTTCTCACATCTTCCTCCTGCAGAAGGCATATATTGTGCATAAGCGCAAAGTAAATAGCTCTGCAAGTAAGCACCATAACCAAGGTTAAAGAACATGATTCAGATGAAAGGATCTAGATCATTAGGTAAAAATTCATCTATTGAATTGGTTAATACCAGCCAAGGCTAAGTCGTTTGTTGATACCATCATAAAGCCAATACCAGCCAACGCAGGTCATGTTTTGTTTAAAAAAAAAGAAAATAAAAAAAGATCATGGTCACCATGTTAAAAAGATCACCAGAAAATTATCCAGATCAACCTGCCGTGGGCTGTTAAGTCCAAGTTCCAAAATCTTGACTTGACTGAAAGAGGCCCGCTACAAAAAGGATGCACGCTAATAAACTAAAATGACAGTCACACATTGTTTTCAAGGCATCGCCTAGGCAAGAAGGCATCCCTCACCTTTCAAGGGGAGGGGGTGCCTAGGCGAGCAGCATATTACTTTATAATTAGAAATAAATAATACTAATTAAGTATCAATATCACATTATCACTTAATTGAGTGCTTTTGAAGTAAAAATAGCTAGCTCAACTAGTTAGTTTGATTATAAATAGATAATATGATAAAATAATAATTAATATTAAGTAATTCCATGAATATTTATTAATAGTTAATACAAATTAAGTATTAAAATTAACTTAATTAAGTAGTTCTAATTATGTATTCATTTTATTTAGTCCATTTAACTATGCAACTGCTTGCTATTAATTGATTTACACATTGCCATAGCTATTTATTGCTCTTTTATGTATCATTTGTCACACATATATTTGCTATTCTATCAATTTTATTATGAAAAAAGTGCCACTTAATGCCTTGCCTTTTCGCCCAAGTGACAAGGTGGTACATCTATGATAAATACTGAAGAATTCTTGACTGAGTAAATGAAGCACTGGCAGATTCATAAAATTTCTGTTGTCAAAATTACGTTATTTAAATTTTTAAAAATAAATGAATATTTTTTTGAATATCTACAATACTTATCTTCTGAGAAGTGTAATTTGCTACATAATAGTAGACTAGCAGCGATTATTATCAGAAACTTCCCCTAATCGTGAGTGTTCTACTACCGACAGCTTATTAGAGAAAGCAGGAGAAAATAATTCGCGGAACTCTTCCAGAGTGAGAACTTTTCAAGCAAAGCAAAACCTTATAACCATTGTCCATCATGAGCTTATAGCAACAAAAGTAAAATCAGAAAGGATGAGCCCATAATATTTGATTTAAATCCTTCTCTACAGTCTTTCCAATACCTTCTACTCATTATACTCCTTAAACATTTTGGGTGTGTGCCTTTTGCGGAAACAAAGGGTTATAGTTGCATGCTTAACATACACGACAGGTGTAAGCACAAAATATAGCCCCTTTTTGAAAGGAATGGTTCTCAAGTTCTCAGTTAGTACAAAATCACATGATTGATGTTAAGATCAGTAGCAATAAAAACATAAGCTAAGGCCCTGTTTGGTAACACTATTTGACACCTCTATCATTATCAATTTTAAAATTGATATTCCTAGTAATCACTAAGAAGTGTTTGGTTAGTAATATCAATTTTGAAATTGATAGTGAAAACAAAGCACATTATGTAATACAAGTGTCAACTTGTATCAATTTTGATATTGATACTTCAACCTCTAAAATTATCAATATCAATATTGATATAGCATTAAATTTAAAACTCTAACCAAACGGGCCATAACAGTCTTACTTCCAATTTGTCAAGGTCAACAACATGATTATCCTTTTCAGATGAAGGTCCGGCACTTGAAACAGGTGTAACTGGTAAAGAGTGTGTCCTCTTTGCTGATACAGATGAAAACACTCGTGTAAAAGAAAATGCCCGTGAAGTGGAAGTCTTCTCTTGTGATTCACTTGCAATGGGCTCCCCTGAAGTAAGAAGGCCAGTTTTCTCACATTCAACTAATGAGATTTTGGGCTTAAAGCTTCTCTGTGGTACAAAGCTTTTGGTGGTTGGCTTTGCTTTTGTTGAATTAGGTCTGGGAGGTAAACCTCCTCTTGTAGAAGTTGGAGTCTGCACAGAGGGAATGCTGGCTCTAGCTGAAGTGGGCAATGGACTCTCCAAGGATCTTGCAGGTATTTGCAATATGGACAAGTTTCGAGGCCGCCTTGAATGTGGGACTGGTTGAATCTCTTCTGCATTTATCCCGTTCCGTTCTGATGCCTGTAACGCCAATAACATATAGATCAGTAGAAACGCTGGAAACAACCTTAAGGACGATTACTATCCTATTCCTATAAGAGCATGCACCAATTGATAAATTATTACAGCAACTGAAAAGAACCTCCAGCCAGTAGGAACGTAGTTATGCATTTAGGAAATAACAGAAAAAGATCCAAAGGTCTCAACTTTTCGATAAAAAGTACCCTTACATATAGACAAGCAGAAATCTGACCTTGAGAGATCGTTATGACAAATACCTACTCAAGAGCCCTATTTAGAGAAGAAAGGAGAGTTGAGATTTCCAGGCACCGGCAACAAGGTCCATTGGCAACTAAAAGATCCTAGTCAAAAAATAGAAGTTGCATTGGATGATTTTTGCGGGTAAAAGATCAATAATAAATCAACAAGAGTAAATACGGCATCTCCAGCAATCATTTTCTCGAGAACTGCCTAGTGCAAAAAAAAAAAATCATCACACGAAAACAACCTACCGGAAATCAGTATTCGGGGACCAAGCCCAAGATTAGCAGGCGGCTCCAACATTCAGCAAAGAAAACCAAAGAATTTTCACCGGCGGCTCAAGCGATTTCCTTAATTCACCAAGGGAAAAACTTGATGGTCTCCACCGCCGGAAGGAAGCTTCTAAGACTAAGACCGACTCCACAAAAGGAAATAAGGAATAAGAAAACTCCATCTGGGAGAAACAGAACGCAGGCAACCACGGTGACAGCCAGCAGCAGGTACAAGACGAACCCACCTGGCGATCATCGAAACCCAAAGCCGTGGCCGGAGCCGGTGCCTCCGGTGCGACTCCGGGGTTCTCCATCCCGCCCTCCCGGAAGAATTCCTAGGCAACTGAGAGAAAAATCTGGAGTTAAGCCCTACGCATCAGCGAAAATTCCGTTTCTTGTTCCTCTGGGGCACATGTCTTCTCTCTCAAGGTCCTCCCGACGAGGTCCCCCCAGCGCCGCGGGGCGGCTCCGAGGATGGGGACGGAGTGTCGACGGCGGCGCGGCTCCCCGCCACGTACGGCGGAGGGAGAAGAACGCAGAAAAAAAAGAAGCTCCGAGCTGAACCCAATTACAACATGACATGTCAGAAAGATTCCATTGGCGTATTACGCCGCGGCGTACTAAGTTACAGAACCATAAACCAGAGTTCGCTTCTTGGGCATGCTGTGGTATGGGTGGTGACGGTGGGGGGTGGGGCAGGTCGGAGACCATTCAAGTCGCGGTGAGCCCCGCAATTACCTCGGTGCCCCTGTCGGCTTCCAAATGGCCCCTGTAACCCGGGACAAATTGGAGAAGTACCCACGGTTCTCCTTTATTTATCATACTCGTTCATGCCTGGTTGATTAGAATCTTGAAATTATATCATGTCAATTTTGGTGTTAATTAATATTCTTAGAAAACATTAAAAATGTACAAATATGGACATCTATATAAAAATAATGTATTTTAAATTTTAAAATTGATATTAATAATTACTCTTGTTAATAAAATATGTTGTTGGGTATCAATATTTCTGTCATGATCTTATAGAAGCATCTTATAAATGCCGAAGGAATAGTATATTGTATACAAGTGTAGATAATTACACCTGTGAGATGATCCGTAATTTTTTTCCTTTTTGATCTTAACTGACCCATTTTAATTCCCAAGAAATTTTTGGACTTGATAGATAAAATATGTATTAATTCCAGATAAAAGGGATATATCTCGGTATCAAAAAGATGCCTAACACGTAGGGTCCATCTATTGTTCTATGGCATCTAATTGGTGTGCAAGTTTGATGTTAATTACTAGGTGGGGAATAGGAATTAGAATGAGTTTGATAGTCTCTCCTCATTGTGACCACATAATAAAGATGCGCACTGGTGTCGAGTTGGGGTACAAATGGGATAAACGTCGTAGCAGTGTGTTATTCAATCTTGGCTCCTTCATTTTATACAAGTTCGAGTTGTACGTAATTCGAGCACGAACTTTTGGTGCACAATGAATCCTTGTTCAAACTTGGTTTGTTATTTAACGGGGGTAGAACCCTAGCTTGAGTTCGGATGGTAGTTTCGACTTAAGTTGATTCCATGTTCTCCGAGTTCACATTCGACGTGCACTCATTTATAAAACTCAAAATCAACAAATAAAGAAATTTTAACTTTGACTCGTTCGTCAATCTCGATCATTTGGCATGTACTCAAATGCCATGTCCAGATGTACCATTTTCTCTTTTAATTGAACATTTATTTTACAGGTTCAACCGCATGATAACATAAGTTCGAGACATAATTTCAATACAAAGTAATTTGATTGAAACACTATCACTGTACATGCATCGAATTAACAATTAGTGGGAAGGCCGTTCGCAGAGACATGTCTAGGTCAAATATGTCTCAAGAAAAGCACACATTTCTTCCATTGTCTATGCACACTCTTATGCCCTGCTTGGTTATAGTTCCATTTTTTGTACTATATCAATATTGATATTAATATTTTCAAATGTCGGAGTATCGATATCAAAAGTAATACAAGTAGACATTTGTATCACGTAATATGTTTTGTTCGCGTTACAAATTTTAGAATCGATACAATTAATCGAACACCCCTTGATGACTCGTATCAATATCAATTTTAAAATTAATAGTGACAGAGGTACCGAATAGTACGTGTTACCAAACAGGGTGTCGACTGGGTCACCCTATATAGCTATGTATCACAAGGTCGGTCGGCAGCTCCTAGTTAGGATACCTTTCCAAACCGAAGATGTTCCGGACAGCTGGAAGATCTAATTTACAGTGTTGCATAGACGTCCCATGTAATTATGTGGTAGCAGCTTTCTATTGGTTTCTAAGGTTCTGGCTGATTTACTCGTCTGATGGGCTGTATTTCACTTCTGCTGCTGTCTGCATGGGCCTTGGTGGGTCCCTTCAAACCTGCTTGACTTGACGGACGTTGGTTTGTTTTTGTACTTTATTTCCGAGTTTTAAATGAATGTGATGTGGCCTTTCACCACCTTCTACGTACGAAAGGTGAACATGTTGCTCTCGTAGTGATATTCAGAGCCTTCTCACTTGTGATGACTTGACTTTACTCTTGGTTGTGTCGGTTAGAAGAAGATATTTGCTTTGCGTGCACTGATTTGGTTAGAATACAAGAAGTGATGCTATTTCAACTTTTATATAAATATTTCTAGAGCGTACGTAGAGTTTCAATATCAAAATTGATAAACGTGGATATCTCTCGACCATTTTTATCAATGTTAATTTTGAAATTAATTGCGATAAAGGTGTACAATAATGTTACCAAACAATGCCTTGACAAACTGGCCGGCGGATATCAATTTTCTTTTCTTAACTGTTGCGTACGAGTGCAAGCTAGCCTCCCATGTGTAGTTGGCAGTTGATCCAGCTACATTAATTAATTTAAATGTATGAGCTACATTAATATAGGGTTGTTGGCTGCATTGGCTCCACAAAATGGCATGCTTGACATGTTTGGTGAGTACTATGTTGTGATAATTTTGATGTGTATAACTAGGTGTCGAGATTAAGACCCATTTGGTTGTGATATCATGCATCATGATAATATTAATATTCTCTTTGGTGTGTTAACTCCTGTATTGGAAGATATATATACTTATATATATACATATATAAGAGTGACAATCACCCCTTTCAAGTATTACTTAATACTGTGTTTGGAAACTATATATATTGACCACCTCTCTCTATCACTATCGATATTGAAACTCTTAAAACATACGATTAAACTATAATATCTGATATATACTACGGGTGTTCACTTGTATCGATTTTGATATTATACTTCGTTATTTTCAAGTATCAATATCAAAATTAATATGATACCATTTTTGATACTTTATGGCCTGTTTGGTTAGAGTATCAAAAATGATACAATACTAATTTTGATATTGATATTTTAAGAAGATGTAATATCAATATTAAAAATGATAGTATTAAGTTTAAAAATGTTTGGTAATGTTATATCAATATTAAAAATATTTGATAATACAATACCATGTATTATCCGGGGGGCGGCGGAGAACTCCGCGGGTGGGAGGGGGGTCTCTCCGGCGGGGGCGACGGGGGACTCCGGCGGGGGAGGGGGGCTCTCTCCGGCGGGGGGCGGCGGGGGAGGGGAGGGGGGTTTCTCTCGGCGGGGGGCGGCGGGGGGACTCGCGGGGGGGAGGGGGGTCTCTCCGGCGGGGGGGGGGGGGGTTTCTCTCCACGGCGGGGGGTCTCTCCGGCGGGGGGAGGGGCGGAGAACTCCGCGGGGGGGGGGAGGGGGGTCTCTCCGGCGGGGGGCGGCGGGGGGAGGGGGGGGGTTTCTCTCCGCGGCGGGGGACTCCGCGGGGGGGGGGGGGTTCTTTCCGCGGCGGGGGGAGAGCGAGCGAACGAGGTGCGGTTGGCCCTCCGCGGTCGGCGGTAGCCCCGTCGCGCCGCTCCGATGGGCTCGCCCGGTCATCGCGCTCCCGGGAGGAAGAGGAGGATGAAGAGGGGGAAGCTGGTGAAGGTGAAGCTGGTGCCCGTGCAAGGTGAAGCTGGTGCCCGTGCCTCCCACCGTGACCGTCTTCTCCGTCGCCGGGACTCGCGGCGGGCGCCGTGGAGCTCGTCCGGAGGTGGCGACGGGTCGCCCGCAGCTCCCCGAGGACCTCTTCATCGGGGTCATCATACGGCGGCGCTCCGACGGCAACGTCAAGCAATTGGAAGCGGTATTCAACTCCCTCTTCCTCGGCCGCCGCGGCGACCTCATCGCCGCCATGGGAGAAAGGTTCCGGAGCTCGGCTGGAGGCCGAAGACCGCAAGGAGACGAGCTGGATAAATTCCACGCTCTACTTCTACGGGTTCACGGGCGGAGAGCCGCCGGAGGTCCCGCCGGACAGGCGATCGCGAAGAAGCGGTTCTTCAAGGGCAAATCGGACCTCGTGAAGGAGCCCATCGCCGCGGCGGCGCCGCAAGCGATCTCGGGGGCAAGTTCTCGGAGGAGGAGTCGGCGGGGGTCGTTCACGGAGCGAGAACAACTGCGGGGAGCGAGATCGGGAGAGCGGCGGCCGTCCCCGTTCTTCGGCGGCCGGCGCGGGGATCGGATCGGTGGATCGATCGAGGCGGGGACGGAGCAGAGAGGGCGCCGCGGAGGATCGGAGGGGGAGGGCGGCCGCTATCGGGCGTCTGCCGAGGTCGACGGGGAGGTCGACGGGGCGGGCGGCCGCGGGCGTCTGCCGAGGTCGAACGGGGAGGGCGGCCCGCGTAGGACAGTATTAATTTTAAAACAGGTACTTACCTGTATTGAACTTGAAAGAATGATAAATTAATAATTTTAAAATTGATATAAATATCCAAACACTCTGCATCATCTTGTATCAATATCAATTTTAAAGATAAAAGTGATAGAGATGTCTAATAGTGTTACCAAACAGGGCATTAACCTATTAACATGGCATGCGGTTAAAAAAATTAGCATCGATTTGTCCCTACATATTTATACCTTCAAAATATATGAGATCTGCCCAGTCATATTAGTTTATACATTTCAGCAATAGATTTCATCATACTAAGGAATATGATGTTGTCGTACAAATATTATTGTCATGTTTAACATTTAGAAAAAAAGGAAAAAAAAACTTGCTTCACGGATCAGACATGCGCATCATTACTAAATACTGCTGAAAATTTATGGACGAGCAATATATCTTGCAATATTATTCGCAACTTGAATTAATTTAAAGATCAGAAAATCACGAAAGTAATTACTATTGCTTCATTAAAGTAGAAATATACGGTGTTAAGCATGAATTTATTCTTCATAACTTTTACAGTTTCAACCAAACTAAAGCTCGCTCTCTCTCTCTCAAATCAAGCAACCTTTTACTGTTGATAATTAAATATAGGATGGTAGGGACGATCAGGATGGGGGACATGATCGACCCTGCACGGCCGCACCCAGAAATAATTAAGTGGATCCCGACCAAGGTTGCGGCTATTAAATTAATTAATTACCAGAAGAAAAAGCTGGGAAGTTGTATATGTATATTACTATATATAATGGCATGAAAAGGATCATGATATATAATGAAATTAATGTGATGAAGCTGCAGTGTGTGTGTGACACTAACAGCTGGTAACCTCCGCCCTGGCTACTTCATTTATTTTAATCAACCTAATTTGTATTTTTTATATTTTTTTCTGCACATTCATGAGCCCTAGTTTTAATCACTAAGTACGGTCGACGTAGCTGATGTGCGACGCAGGGTCTGCCTTGGTTAAAACCACATAAATTAAAACAGTTAACCTCGATGATGAAGATTAAACTGTAAAATCAATCTCCACTCATCATGCAAGCCGAAGAACTACTTGTGTATGTACATGTTGACGTCATATATTAATATTATTAGCCATGTGCCGGCCCCCATTGAAGTCATGGTACGTAGAGCTGCATATATATATATATATATACACTCTTTATTTTGTGAAATATGAGAGAATAGCTCCTAGTTATATACATATATACTCGACGTGTGGGTGTGGATGTGGATGTATATATAAACAACCTGTAGCTAGGTTAATTAATACAATTATTAATACACTGAACATAAATACAAAAATTTTGATTTCCAGTAAATTATTAAGCAGCATTTCCATACTTAATATTATTCGGTAGTAAATTTTCCATTAAATTAAGCATGCAAATCGGCTTCCACGCCTATCAAACTGTACGTGTGACCAGAAGAAGAAGAAGAAGCTAGGGTTTGCATTCGCCAGCAGCAGGGAGCGCCGAAGCCTTGTCGTGCGGCGTGCTGCCGGCGGCGGCGAGCGAGGCCCGATCGGCTCTCTCGACGAGCCACCGGAAGATGATCCCGAATGCCTTCTCCACGCCCTCCGCCGGCTCTCCGACCAGCTGGTGCCACGCCCCCGGCATTATCTCCAGCGTCTTGTCCCTGCTGCCCGCCGCCTCCACCACCCGCCTCGTCGACTCCGCGTCGCAGACCGAGTCGTCTTCCCCGTGCACGGCCAGCAGCGGCAGCTCCAGCTCAGAGCAGCGCCTCCGCAGCCTCCTGCACACGCGCAGGAACTCCAGGGCCGTCGCTGCCGGCGGCTTCCCCGAACCCCGCCGGTTGGGGCTGCTGGCGACCAGCTCCCTCTTCCACCCCTCCTTGTACGACTTCCGCGCCGGCGACTCGGTGATGCAGATCCGCCAGTTCGGAGCGATCAGCGCCGCCGCGGGCAGCAGCTTCTCCAGAGGCCACGGCGGCTTGTACCGGGGGGACACGCCGCACATGGCGCCGCTCAGCACCAGCCCGCCCCACCGCCCCCTCTGGCGGAGGCACACCAGCGCGGCGATCGCGCCGCCGAGGGACTCGCCGTACAGGAAGGCCGGAAGCTTCTCCAGGCCCGCCGACGACCGGGCGGCGTCGAAGTAGAGAACGCAGTCGCCGACGGCGGCGTCGACGTCGGGCAGGCGATCCCGGGGGCCCTCGGAGTAGCCGTGGCCCCGGAGGTCGACGGAACACACGTGGAAGCCGAGCTTGGCGATGGCGACGGCGGTGAGCTGGAAGACCCAGCTGCTCTCGGAGACGTAGCCGTGGATCATGGCGACGAGGCCCCGGAGGCGCCGCCGCCGCCCGGCGGGGCCGACCTGATCGGGGCTCCAGGTCTGGGTGAAGAGCTTCATGTTCTCGGAGTTGAGCATGAAGAGCTGGCTATGGCGGACCCGATGCTTCCGGTAAAACTCCTCCTTGTCGAGGTCGCCGAAGGGGCTGCGCTCGTTGGCCTCGTGGATGGGATGGTTAGCCATGGCGGCAGCGGAGCCGTCTCCTGATTGATTATAATAGAGGGATATTGATGTCGCAGTCGTCTGCTGGGAAGTGTATGTTCTAGGGTTTTATAAGCTGAGCTGAGCAGAGAAGAAGAAAGGGAAAGAATGCCTCTCTCTCTCTCTCTCTCTCTCTCTCTCTCTCTCTCTCTCTCTCTCTTCTTTGTAATTTGTGACCGTTGAAAAGTGGCTGATGCAAGATCATATTTTTGTAGAAATTTTATAAATATTTTTTTAAAAAATAAATTTATAAAAATTATAATAGATTTAAAATTAAGACTCTATATTGAGGAGAGCGGATCACCTCAGTCCCGGGGTGGAGGGAGAAGCCTCAGTCTCCAATCAGAGGCGGCCACATACCCCCGCCACTTAAGTGGCGGTTCAAGTTATATTACTGAACCGCTGAACCGGTTCGGTGAACTGCTTCCGAAACCGGTAGTGAGTTACAAAGGGCTCGGTAGCGGTTCAGCCCTTTTCGGTAGCAGTTCACCGAACCGGTTCAGCAAGATAACTTAAAAACTTTGAACCGTTACCGAAAAGGGCTGAACCGCTACCGAGCCTTTTGTAAATCACTACCCGTCGGTAGTGATTTACAAAGGGCTCGGTAGCGGTTCAGCCCTTTTCGGTAGCGGTTCACCGAACCAGTTCAGTAACATAACTTGGACCGCCACTTAAGTGACGGGGGTATGTGGCCGCCTCTGATTGGAGACTGAGGTTTCTTCCTCCACCCCGGAACTGAGGTGATCCGCTCTCTATATTGAGATCCTTCGGGTTACCAACGAGGAAGATGGCGCATTAATTATCAGTCACACATCTACTCAAAACGGTTCATTTATTATAGTTAAAAAGTCTAGCTAGAAACAAATTTTATTACCTCGTCTATATTTTACTCACTGTTATATATATATATATATATTACTAGCTCCCTCTACAAGTTTTTTCTAATTATATATATATATATATGTTTCAGCTCCTTCTCACACGGTGATGAAAGTGAACTGTCTGTGGGCTCCTCAGGCGGATAGATCCGACTTGAAGCCACCAGTTGAATAGTAGACCTCAAAAACATTTATTGAATATATGCTACGAGTGATATTATTTGGTACAGCTCAAAAGCATATTTCCGAACTTCTTTATTTGGTCCAAAATCTCTTAATTAGACATTAACTTTATAAAATATTTTATATGTACATGTCAATGAGACATTTGATCTCCATTCGAACTTACATATGCAAAAAGAAGTGAAAATGTTGCATGTGATATTTAAGAAAAAAAACACTGATTTCTCTTAACACACGCTGATTGAAAATAGTTTTTCTTAATTTGGATGCTTTTCTAATCCATTGTTTTCATTTGGCCAGATTCTTTGTATCATCTGTCTTTGTTGTGGAAACTCGGCGATCAATCACCCACGGGGCAAGACGTACACACCACGAAGACGACGAGATTTCAGAGAAATCGAACTCTACTAAATCATAGACGTAAAACCTCTCCTACCGGTGGTTTCCTCGACAACCGACATCCAAAATAAACCATGTGTACTATTTATAGGGAGAACAACACTTGGGAATATATAGAGTTTTGATAGACTTAGGATAGTCTGATGTTTATCATGTTAATAATCACCGGATCTTTATCCTCACTTGGGGATTAACCCGCGTACATAATGTAACCAAGTTAGTTACGTAACATGTCTTCTCGTAAGAAGAGCTCCGACGACTATCCAACTCCACCGTTGCATATCCCGCTCATGATATGTGTGAAGATTGTCGAAGCTCTTTCGTCTGCGGCTTCCTCCTGCATGAGTCATTTTCGGACATGCCATCACATCCTCTATGGGCGTTCCCTTCATCGATGGATGATCGGCAATGGCAATCGGAAATCCTCCCACATTTCAAAGATCCTCCCATCGCTGTTGGTCTATTCCATTACTCTCACCTTCTCTTCCACAGTCACCCACTCACACCGGCAACCACACACATATATCATCCGTGTGAGTAACCTATATCAAAATTGTGCTTTCGATTTCAAACATACAATGTGACTCACAGCTCGATTGAAAAATGGGTAAACGGTTAATTTGGGTCGCCTCGGAAGAGAAAATGCCCTCCATTTAAGATCCAAAAAATAAGATCTACTATGATTTAAATGTCGATCTGAACCCACCTCTGGATCGATCCCACGAATATTTATATATGTGTGGGCAGAGAATTTCTTCTCCACCGTCCTCCTGTCAATTGCTAAGACGGCAAATGTCATTAAAAGCCACCTTTGACTTCTAGGTCTTGACCATAAAAAGGAGAAGAAGAAAAAAAAGACTTCATGGCGAGCAGATGAGTTGTGAGAAGGTTAATTTCAAGGCGGTTGCAGCTACTTCATTAATTTAAGGCAGCTGCAGAGCCTGCCACCAATTAATTAATACCGCTTCTCATGCATGCTTGCACCCAACTAGCTAGTAAATCAGAAGGGCGGTCGAATCCTATCGAGCAATTGGTTGCACGATGAATTAAGCTTTTGATGTGAAAGTATATTCTTTTAACACATTTTGATAAAAATTTGACAATTATTATAAAAGTATATGTTTTTTTTCTTCAAGGTCTCATTTGGAACAAAAAAGAAGAAGAGGATAGTATCTTTTTGTGGTTCCTGGCAGTTCTATAGTTATACACGGTCACCAATATATATATTTTTTGTTTATATACATCGTATCACACCAAGGTGTATAAAAAAATTATTATGCAGCCAAACACCACGTCAAGGAGCTAACAATTGTGGTATAGAATATCAAAATTATCTGTACCATATCAATTTTTTATACTGAGATTTGATACATCCATAATCACAAAATTAATGGTTCAACTTTTCAGCATCAGAAAAATTAATATTATTGGTATTGGTAACCAGTAAAATTCTTTTTAGATTTTACAACGAATTAAAGTGTTTTTGACTAAACTTTGTAAAAGACATGAAAAACAAATTACGGACAGCGTGATCAAGATGATTTTACAAGTATGCATAACATATTTACGTTTTGGTTCCGCACCCTTTCCCCATTGTAATTTAGAAGAAGAACTATCATTTTAAAATATAATATTTTGAATCAATTCAAATAGTTAAAAATACTGTAAACTAGAACACGTGCACTATTTTGTAGGTTTTCACAAATAGAGAAACTTAGTCAATTTAGAGACTTAACAACCATAGATAAGAATAATAACTTCGTTTTCTCTTTTCGATTCATACAGACTATATATGAAAGGTAAGTTTAGACATATTATTTTTAAATTGTTAATCTTTATAATGATCCTAAAACCTGTCAAAAAGGAACCAACTAAAATAGATATTAATGCTGCATACTCTAGGATTGTACAGCTGATAACTACAATTATTTATTTATTCATGCCTTTAATTAATTCGATAAGGATTTTGAGAGTCAATTGGAGAAGCAGGATTCTTGAAAGCTCATATTGGAGAGGTTTTGAGATTAACGATTGCATTTATATATCTTTCTAATCACTTCCTGGTTTTGAAATCTCCAGTTTAAAAAACCAACAACTTTTCTGGTATTATTTGTAGGATTCTCCGTTTGGATGAAACAGTAAAAGAAAACAAGGGGAAAACACCATAAAAAAGCAACAACATGATGTTTATGGCCTGTTTGGATAGGGTGTCAAACATAAATATCATATTATCGGTTAATATTAGGTATTTTAAAAATTGATGTTCATGTATATTGTATCAAAATTGAAAGTATAATATTGTTAATACTCCATTAATCAAGTAGACTTGGATAGTTTTCTTGAGGAACAAACAGAATCTAAAAAAGCTAAACTTTTTTTGCCGTGTACTTAGAAAATTTTCCTTTGCTACAGTACCTATAAAACATCAAAATGGTAGCGTGAGTATAAGAATCTACATGGCTAGCTTTTAGCACTGTTAGGGTTCATTCATAGTATACAATCTTCATCCTAATATTAAATGATCGAATATTGCCAGCTCTCACCAAAAGTACCATATATATCTGTAGACACAATTCTTTCACCAGTTAATGTAATTGCCTGTTAGGAGCTTGAGGACACCTTAGGAAGGAGAATTTAGCTTAGTAAATAATTCTGATTTATCTTCAAAAATTTGAAAACTACCCAAAAAGGTCATAATCTTGAAAAGAGGAATATAGTAGACCGGTAGTTGAGATTTCAATCAAGGATTTTAATACACTAGCCTTATGCATACCCGCCTTATTAAAAATATTACTATATTACTATTTTTTTATATTGATATTTATAGAAGATAGTGTCTCAAACACGTCATATATAATTAAGCTAAGAGAGTGAAAACACTAGCCTATGCAGCTAACCACCTAACTAGCTAGCTAGGGCCTAGGGGGGGAGTGCATGTTGGTTGGCCTTGCCAATGTTGTGTAGGGTCATCCATTCCTGAAACCCTTGAGGGCTCATATTAGCACCATGTGAACCATGCATATGCTGTTTAAAGAGAGAGAGAGAAAAAACATAGTATGATGCATTGGTTAATAATTAGTTAGATTATTAAAAATGATAATCAATTTTGATACTCTAGAAGATAGAATATTAATAACAATCATGTGAACATTTTAGATTACAATCCATATCTGATTTATATTATAGTTATCAAAATTTATGTTAAGAGCCGAAACACCTTATGGTCATTTATCTTAATAGAAAGATTTAAAATTAATGGTGACAGAGAGAGATCTAGCTAATTAATTTGCAAGAACCTTTGACTTGAAGTTATTGGTTTAATTAGACGTCAATACTAAATTAATTAAGGAGCTCCGGCTGGCACACACATGCACACGTACACAAAAAATATATATAATACATATTGATTATATGTTGAAACGTCTTCGTTTCAGTACTAGTGTATATATATAATTAAGAAACTGTTACAGACCAAACAGTACTGAATTCTATCTTTTATATAAAGAAAAAGAAGAAGAAAAACGTCACTTAATAAGTATATTTTTATCTCTTAATCAATCAGCTGAGAGCCGTCTTCTCTTCCAACCACCGGAAGATGATCCCGAAGACCTTCTCCACGTTCTCCGGCGTCTCTCCGATGAGCTGATGCCACATCCCCGGCATGATCTCCAGCGTCTTGTCCTTGCTCGCCGCCCTCTCCACCAGCCGCCTCGCCGACTCTGCGTCGCACACCGTGTCGTCCCCCCCGTGCACCACCAGCAGCGGCACGTCCACCTCCGAGCACCGCTGCCGAATCACGCCGCAGACGCGGAGGAACTCCAGGGCCGTCGCCACCGGCGGCCTCCCCGCCACCTTGTTGGGGCTGCTCGCCACCAGCTTCCGCTTCCACTCCTCCTTGTACGACCTGCCCGCCAGCGGCTTCGACAGGGAGACACGCCAGTCGGGGGCCAGCCGAGCCACCGCCGGCAGGAGCTTCTCCACCGGCAGCGGCGGCCGGAACCTGGCGGAGATCCCGCACATCGCGCCGTTGAGAACCAGCCCGCTCCACTGCCCCTTCTGCCGGAGGTAAACCAGCGTGGCGATGGCGCCGCCGAGGGACTCACCGTAGAGGAAGGCCGGCAGCTTCTCGCGGCCGGAGCGGGCGGCGTCGAAGTACCGGGCGCAGTCCTCGACGACGGCGTCGATGTCGTGCATCCGACCTCGGGGGCCCTCGGAGTAGCCGTGGCCGGGTAGGTCGACGGCGCAGACGCGGAAGCCGAGCTTGGCGATGGCGACGGCCGTGAGCTGGAAGATCCAGCTGGTCTCGGAGGCGTAGCCGTGGATCATGGCCACGAGGCCCCGGAGGCGGCGGCCGCCTGCGCCCTCGGGGGCCCATGTCTGGGTGAAGAGCTTCATGCTCCGGGAGTTGAGCACGTAGAGGACGCCATGGCGGACGCCGTGCTTCCGGTAGAACTCGTCTCTGGTGAGGTCGCCGAAGGGGCTGCTGGAGTTCGCGTCGTGGACGGGGTGGTGGTTTGCCATGGACACGGCCGGGAAGACGAAGAAAGAAGAGGCGCCTGCTTAAATATTCAGCTGCGTACGTTGCGTCTCCCTCCCGGGGGATCTCCTTCTTCTTTCAGGGTTTATATAGAAAGAGGAACCTGCCAGAAAGAAATGCAACTTTATTTAATTTATGAAAATGTAAGAATAATTTCGCATTGAAAACATCGATACGCATATACTAATTAATTTGTCTCTTCTTATTATCCCTGTGCGGATTTATTATTTTTTTTACAAATATGCAAGATAATGGAATATGAAATCCCGGTATATATCTTATATATCCTGCTGCACCGTCATGTCCCCATCTGGCCTTACAAGACACGCCACGTTGTCGGCACTCCACGTGTACAACCGCGTGTCACTAGAAAAAGTTGACTTCTCTCTCTCTCTCTACGAAGAAGCATGAACGGTTGGAAGAGAGCTTTCCAACATTTAAGTTGGCCATGAACATCTCGATCCATGCATGGTAGACGACCGACCGTGGACTCTCTTTCTTGGGGTGGGTATGTCAACGGTGCGTCGGCATAGTACCACTACTCTGTCAAAAATGAAATGTCATCGCTATAAAGAAGGGGGGGGTCACCCACATCGATCCTTTTTTCCTATTTTACTGTGGTCTCGCGAGTGGGTTGCCAGACGTCGTGCATTCCTGCTCGGGTCACACAACCCGGCTTAGGATCCGAAGGGGGTCAGGTATACGTCATCAGGACCAGGTTAGTTGACCCAAAAATTTATCCATCTAAGTCGTGACCCGATCAGATATTTCATCGGGACAACCATCATCTAGTTAGACTCAGGAGGGCTCGATGCATTGATTTACTCATCTACCGTGATGAGAGTCTAAGATGAAAAAAAAAAAACGGGATTATTAATTACCGCGGCCAGATGAAAGATACCATACTATGAACAAACATATATCTTATCTTCTGAACTATCAAATACATATCTACATCCTCTCCTTCGTATCGAGATGGGCATGCATGTACACAACCGTACGTGTTTTCGATACAAAGTAGTATTTGATCACTTGTCCGGTCCGAACACTTGGCGTCTCCTGCTCCGTGTGTCTCAGCAACACCTAGTGCGCTGCTTTGCTACAATATTTACGAGGGGGCTCAATACCACTCGATACCGTACACGTATGTTACTTCACACATGTACGCGTACAACATACATAAATGTATACAGTGATGTATACGTTGTTGTCGCGTGGAAGAAGAAGAAGATGATGATGATGATCGATATAAATGCTCTAGCATATGGGTGGATGGGTGGGTGGGCACCAGCCAAGCCGATGCCTCGGCCAGATGGGCTATTGCAAACGTCAATATCAATATTGGTAGCTAGCTTATTCATAAATGATGTGCAACTTTGCGCAAAGCTTTTATTATATATATAAATTTATTTATTTATATGTGTGCGTGTGTATCTTTACACCGCTCGCTGGCCTGTCGAGTTGCAACTACGTACATAAATAGTGGGCCGTGGTTTGTCGGCTGAGCTGACAGAAGCCTGGTATTCCATCCCAATTACTCGTCCCTTTAGTTTGACTATTTTGAGACGTTAATGGTTGCACAAAAAAATTTTATAATTTTTTTCACGATAAAATGTTACACATGAAGCTATCATATTTGCCGTTGGGTGATATGTGACAACGAGAAGAGTGAGATCATGCATACCTAAACAGAAGGTGAGACCCATAAAGAGAAGAAAGAAAAGAAAATTTCACCACTTTTTGGTCCACAAGGATGTTGCCTGTAAAAATGTATTTTATATACAATGACCGTCAAGCACCTTTTTAATGATTTATTTCCAGAAACATATTTTTGTGAGACACATTTAACTTGTCCTGCAACGGAACACCCGATTGACATAGCGTATGGCCGCAGAATAAACCGGTGAAAAGCTACCATTATGTCTTTACAAAGGATAGATAGCCGATGGTAAGGTACTGATCTTGAGGTCCTGCTCATGTTCATGTCCATATCCAAGGGCAGCTGGAGAATGGTGGGTCTCGATCCGCCAGGCTGCCAGCCGAACAGCTTCTTGCCAAGCCGGTTGCCCGCTGCTCTGGAGCATCTCGAGGAAAGAAGAAGAAAAAAAGAAAAGAGGAGGAGATGGAGCTGTCTCGTTGACTGCAGGCGACAAGCCAGAGCCGAGATCACGGAGGGAGGATCGACGCAGGCTGAACAGTGCGCGCCTGCACCCTGCAGTATACTACTAAAAAATGCTGAGCGATGTGACCCTGTAATTTCTGGGAATTGGAAGAAAGAATCAACAAAATCAGTACTCGAGAAGGCCTTTTCTCTTTGTTTCTTCTGAGAAACCGCAGTGATCCTAGACCCAGTTCTTTTTTGATGCAAAAACAGAAGGAAACGGAACAGCCCACGACTAATCGCTTTGATCGCCGAAGAGCCTTCGAAAGCATAGTCCAGGAACTCCTCACAATAACCCAGCAAACCAAAAGAAAAAAAAGGATTTTGCAGATCGGTTGACCGCTTTACAAGATCATCAAATATTTTCTTCATTTTGCAACAGATGGCCATCGGCTACACCATGTTAGAACACCTGATTGCATCTTGTTTTACAGGCGTAATCCTAGACATCGGTGAGTTCAAGCCGTATGCTACACCAACACATGAACAATGCTAAAATATTTTAGCAATAACATCCAGATGCAACACAACGCCACACCCGCAGGTAACCAAAAGAATCGAGGCCATCTTGAGACCGCATCTGAGAGGGGGAAAGAATGAGATGTGCAAGAACACCGAGCACGTCAGGCGGCCATCATGTGCTCCAGCCCCGCCGGGAGCATAGAAACCCGCCCTGCTCCGCTCACATTGTGAATTAACTGCTGGAGCCATCGCCTGGTGGTTGGGTCGTCCTGCAGGGCATTCACATGGCAAAGAATTAAAGATCAGAATCTGTAAGAACACGCTATATGTTTGACAAAAGTCTTCCAGAATTCCACGGTTGCTATTTCAGGCATTCACATTGATTATAGCTACATGAATTATTCAGAACAACACTGTTCTGAAGCCCAGAAGAACGAAAAAAAAAAAATGCTAACAATTTCTTTGAGATTGAAATGAAGTGAACTGATTAGTAGGAAACAAAATGAAAGATTTTCAGAAAAAGGTATGGCCGCTATGTTACCTTCCATATACTGGAAGGGTTACACATACATCAGCAATAAAAAGAAATATGATGATCCCATTGTCAACGAGATAAGAAGATTCACCACAAAAATCTCATGAATTCTTTTTGTTTTCTTCATTATCATCGATGAAGAAAAAAGGTAAGGTGAAGTTACCGTAGAAGCTCGAGAAATAATTGGTAATACAAGCAATATAAGAATTGAATTTTCCACTGGATTATTTACTAAATTCATTTGGCAAAACATGGCAATGCACAGTCGCAGTGTCATCAAAGTCGAACTGAGCTGGCTTTAATGTTTCCACCTAGCAAAAAGTTTTTTACAGAACGGTACACAGAATGCACGTGCTTGCATAAGAAACAAAAATCCGAGACTAAAACAAAAGCAATGGTTAAATTTCCCATCTCTTAGCACGTCATAAAAAGTTAAAACTTTCTTTTGGACAATTCATCAACGGTTGCCTGTCAGGAGACTTACACGAAGGCAAGGACTAAACGTCCCATCTCTTAGCATGTCAGGAAGGCAAGATTTTAATGCTTCACAGGCTCTGCATTTGCACAGAAACAAAAATGCAACAATGAGGAATTCAATGAAACCGACTGCACAAAGACCTTTGACATAACTCAGGAATCCACATTTTCAATGATATGAGATGTGACCTTGGATTATCTGAGAGCCTAAGATAACACCGAATTATATGCTTTAGTAGACGTGTTGAAGGTTGTTCAGCAAGGGATCCAACCATAGTTGCAAGAACGCGACCAACAGCGAAAAATCGTTCTGCCGTTGCACAAATGTACCGCAGCCCAACGTCATCCAAAAGTATCTTTTGAACAATAAATGTAGCTACCTATAAATCAGAACCAGTAGATAGTGAGTAGAACATCATGAGATGCACAGATCATGATGTACAATCCAAATAAATGTAAAGACCTTTGACAAAGTGCACGGAAGAAATGAATAAGCTAAAAAGCTGTTGGTCTGTATAAAATGGTCTTGACAGAAACAACAAGCAATTATTGAATGGAAAACATTAAACAGTTCATCAGAAAATTGAAAAGAAAGGTAGCTTTTCCTTCAACAAAATAACTATATCCATTAATGCAGCATCACTGCAATCCTGAGTTTGAGTGACGTCAGAAAAACATCTTTAAAAACTTTTGCGGTCAACTACCCCAATTACCAGCCAAACCTTCACAACAATCACAGAATTATGGTAAGCCAAGGGAACTCAAAGGTGATACCCACCTTGAATCTACCACTGGTAGTAATGGATCCCACCATTGGTCATATATGGATCCATGGGATCCCACATCCCAGTTCACCAGCATCCCCCAAAAGTCTTGTACTGAAAAGGCTCCAGTTACCCATCAAAATCCTTGAGCGAACCCTCCTAGGTGACACAATTTAAGCTTTTGCTAGCATGATCTGATCATTGTTTATACCACTCTTCACTACTATCATTAACCAATGTGACCTACTCAGAAGCTGCTGACGCAGAAAGCTCGAGGATCTAACCAACAGAGTTCATATATTTCTTAGTGGATTCACAAGGATACATGAAAACAGATGCCAGATGCAGCAAAGTGGTTTGTCTTTCAGTGAGAACCCAGAACAATGTGAAACATTGAAGTCTCAATTCTAACTGGCAGAAACATTTTTGCACCCTGCAGAAATCACCAGTAACAAGTCTAGCTTCGACCAAAAGCAGAATACCTGTACATAAAGCAAACATAGATGTCTTGTACATCCCTACACCTCTCCTTGCCTTGTAAGTCTATCCAGTCACTTGCACTTCTACCAATTGCTTACCTTAATACTAGATGAAATGAAATAAAAAAGTGATGATCACTAGATCCTTGTTTAACCATCTGATGATTCTGATCTAATGAAACAAAAATGTTCTTACCATACCAAAAAAAATCCTATATTCCTTTTTCATTATCCACCAGACAACATCAGTTTTATACCTTCAGATATCTTAAACCATACACTTACGGGACTAGAATATGAAGGGAAAACAGATAACAGAACACAAAAGAGGGAATAAGCAGCATATGTGGATACTCTGTATGGATGAAAAAAAGAGCTGATCTAACAAATAATTATCGAGTTACAATGGATTGAGGAATCAGTACTACCAGGAACAACACTAACGCTAACTGATAAATGAACATGGCAAACCATAAAGGCATAAATGACCAAATTCACAAACGATGAGAATAATTGAAAGACAAAGATAAAACAATGTGTGGGGAAATGAAAATAAAGATGTAAACATACTGTTTTCGACAGTTCACTTCCCATCTCCATAGTACGCAGACATAATGGGATTATTTCTGTTGATAGAAGAAAATTTATGACTTCTGTGTCATCAACCTGCAAAAAAAAAGTATGGCTTCATAAAAAAAGTCAAAAAAAGAGCAAACAATTGTAGATTTTGGAAGTGTAACAAATAACATAAAAGAACAATTTCACCACAATAATTATTTATCGAAAGAGAAAATAAATAAAGAGAACAATGAAGATGCACAAAGTAATTAGCAAATTTATTTTTTGATGGAAGACAGTGACGAGAATAAACATGCTTCCGAGTGCATCGAAGGGCTTCAGTTACATGTCGGTGTGGACAAGACGTAACTGAATTAAGTATATAACACAGCAATGAGAAGAAGAGAAACAACCCAGAAAATAAATGCAACACCATATCTAAACATCCATATAGGTGCTTGAGTGACTAGTGAAACACTGTTAAGTACTAACAGCAGACTCAAGCTAAGACATGCAATAAGAGATGAGAGGCAATTGAGGCAGTTAAAGAGACCCTCGCCCCAATCACCTTTTCCCATTACAGTAATGTATGGCTGATAAAAGTAATCACTTATTTAATGCTAAATAGTATTATTTTTACATACGTAAATAATTTGACTAAGTACAACGAGTTATAAATACATCTAAATTCTGCCATTAGTTTATTACTTTAAATAATAAAAAGTTAAAGATTGAAAGATAGCCACTATAAATTTTAGTATTTGATTTTTTTTCAATGGAAAAGGCCAAAACAGACTTAAAAGTGCCTCAAGAAGTCAGGATGGGAAAAGGCATCTTGCCTCCCCAGTATTTAGGCAATACATCAAGTGCATTTGTTAACATAGCCATCAAGGCCTACCCTTCAACGGATGGGAAGCAAACTTACACATTTCATCCTATTTATCTGGTGTCATTCCAATCCTCCTCCAATCCCCAACCTCTGTTTCTCAACAACTCCTAAGACTAACACTTGCCTCACAGCAAAACTAGCCTTTTGTCCTAGGAATCAAATTATTTGGATAAAAATAATAGTTGATTACAAACACATTATAATAAAAATATATAATTATAACGTGAAAAGCATTTGAGATAATAACCATCAAATAGGTGCTGTAAAATAGACATATTAGAAGACAACACCAGAACCTAGATGAAAATAAGTGAGCTGATCAACTGGAGCATGAAAGCCAAATTTGAAACATGCAATCTGTAGAAGGCACAAGTACCTTTACAAGTGCTCCAATAACGCCCAAACTAGTAAGCCTCAGATATTCAAACGGCCTTGTTTTGCTCGTAGTGTTTAGAAATGGATAAAGGTATAGTGGTATATGAGCTGCAAAAGAATCTGCCACCATTAGAGAAAGCACTTAATTTGACATCAACAACATTTTCAAACATCTAGGCTACAATTTGTGTTTTGGAATCACCCAGAACAATGTAGTTCAGAAGGGGGCAGTGTAAAGATATTAAGTTAAACTGGAAGAACACTTCCTTTTTCTTGTGTGCTATAGTAGATTGGAAAGTAAGAATTAAGGAATCCACTATTGTCTTTTAGGCACTCCATTTATCATTTCAACAACCCAAGGATGATTGTTTCTACCACATGCTTTCTTGTGAGAGATCGGTGGTTTGCTCTTTTTGGATACCCTTCTGAGAAGTCATCTTTCAAGGGAAATTTTTTTATTCTTAATTCCTTTTTCAAGCAAACGAATTCTCATCCACCTCCTTGGTAGATGATCCCACCCCTCTGTTTCTTTCCCTTTTCTATCTCCTGTACTCCTTTATTGAATTAATAGAAATTTTGGCTTCCGGCCATATTAAAAAAACTCCGTAAAAAGGATTCTGTTTTTATTGCTGATGACAGTACCGGCATTTGATATATGTGGCTACAGGTATTTTTGGTCCATTACTCCATGAACATGATAGATGACCTGCAATATTGCTCTTTCATGGTGACATGAATCTGTAAACAAGTGTAGCTTACACCTTTATTTTCACGTCAGAAATTAAGACTCAAATATTCTTGAGAAGCTAAATTAAACAAAATACTCTTTCCACAGTTCAATGTAGCACGCCAACCTTGGAAACATTAAGGCTTTGCCATAGATATCCTTAGCAGTCAAGGCGCCCACCTCACCTGCCTAGGCAACTGTTCCTGAGGGACTTTGCCAATAAGATAACCCCCCCCCCCCCCCCCAAAAAAAAACACTTCACACACACTCACAAGAATTGCTGCTTCATTGATTTTCACAACCTAACCGTGCAGGTCAATCCCCAAATTGTAGATGGCCATGTAAGGAAAGTGAACTTACATTAAAATCTGCTATTATCACTTATACTATTTATATAGATTTAAGATTTTTAAGTATATATGATGCGGGACGAACCGGCTAGACCGGACTAAACCGAATGAAAACGACTTAAACTGGCGCTAATCGCCCTAAACAGACCTAAACGGACCCAAAATGGCCTAAACCGGCCTCGAACCAGTCCAAGCAGGTCCAAACCGGGCCCAAGATGGACTGAATCGGCCTGAACCGACCCAAAACACCTTGAACCGGCCTGAACCGGGCGGTTCAGGTGCTGAACCGGCCTGAACCGGGGGTGAACCGGGTCAGAACCGGTCGAACCGGTCTGGGAGCCGGTCTGGGCCTCGGACCGGCCGGTCCGAACCGCGCGGCCGACCACGCGCGTCTCTCGCGCTCGCGGGCGTGAGCGGGGGCCGTGGCGTCTTCTGGCGCTGATCCGGGTGGTCGCGTGGCCGTTTTCCCGGCGTCGACCGGGTGTCGACGTGGCAGCATCGCCGGGGTCCGGCGAGGGTGCGGGTCGCGACAAAACGCCTCGCCCGCGGGCGAGGGCGAGCGTCTTCCGCTTCGTCGCCGTCCGTTCGTCGCAGCGCCGGCGTCGTCCTTGGAGCCGCTTGCAGGCGACGGAGCAGGGAGGCAGAGCAGGGGGGGGGCAGTCGGGAGGAGGATCCGGCGCTGTCAATGGCGCCGGTCGTCGTCGTCTCCGGCCAAGGGCCACGCGCATAGATTACGGAATCGGTGGAATCGGACCGATTCCGACCGATTCCGGAATCGGATCGGATCGGAAGGACCGATTCCGGGAATAATTCCGCGGAATCGGTATGAATCGACTGGAATCGGTCGGAATCGATCCGATTCCGGCCGATTCGTTGTGGAATCGGTCTATCCGACCGATTCCGATGGAAGACCGGTTGAACCGGCCCCGGTTCGATTCCCGGTTCGATTACGGACCGGGAATCGAACCCCGATTCCGGCTTTAAAAGGGCGGAATCGACCGCCGCGGTCGATTCGCTTCGATCTGCGGCGGTAGCTCGTCTCCCGGCGATTCCGCGGCGATTCCTCGGCGATTCGGCATCGATCCGGCGATCAGTGGCGTCGATCCGGCGGTCGGACAGCGATCCGTCGTCCGGGAGCGATTCGGCACCCGATTCGGCGATTTCGGCGATTCCACTGGCGATTCGGCGATTCGGCGATTCAGCGATTCCTTCAGCCGATTCCGCCGATCAAACTCCGATCCGCCTTGAATCAACGTCTTCTTCGATCTTTGACCGAGTTTTTGGTAAGATTTCTTCGCCGAAAACTTCGTACGTCCATTCTTACGCGTTTCGACGAGTCGGCGTCGTTAAACGTTGTGATTTCCGGCCAGAATAAAGTCCGTCCAAGTTTTAAACTATCCGTTTAAGTTCATTTTGCAGGAAAAATTCCGGATATCCCGTACGTTAATTTGCGACGATTTTCGGCAACTACGTAACCCTTTAAACATACCGAATAGTGTGTTACTTAGGTTATTACGCTTCCCCGAACGTGCGTCTAATTCATTTTTTATGTTATTTAATCATTTTTAGTGCATTGTTTACAATTTTTGCAGATACAAGCAATGGCCGATCAAGGAGGCGCAGCACCAGCACGGGCTTCAGACGTGGGTTGGGAACACGGGCGAATAGTAGACCTAGTCGGGAAGAGGGTGCGGTCACCGAGTGGTGCGGGAAGGAGATGAACGGGGGTGTTCCGGTGAAACAACATATTGCGGGAGCAGGGTGGGAAATGTAAAGAAATGTGACAAGATGGCCGGGGAGAAGAGTGAGGAGATGAGAGGATACATGACGGGTAGGCCTCTCGACTACATTCGGATCGAGCGAGAGGAGGAGTTGCGGGACGAGCTACTCGAGAGGAGGAGGGACCGCGATTTGCCTACCTCGAAAGGGAAAGGCAAGGGGAAGGCGGCGGCTCGGCCGGGCCGGGCGAGGACGAGTCCACGGACTCCGAGGCGAGACGTCTTGAGCACGCCCTTGGCGTGCATCGGGCTGGGGAGGAGGAGGACGAGGAGGAGGGGAGCGGGAGGGTGCAGGTCCCGAGAGTTGACCCGGCTTTGGGCCGATCAGCATCGGCTCGCCCGACCTCGGGCGGGACGAGGCGACCCCGGGAGGCAGGAGCCGTGCCGCCGTTACTTCTACCGACGCACTCGATTTACACGAGTGGCGAGTTTTTATTTAGGAAACAAAGTGCTGGGCAGATGGGGATAAAGCGAGGCAATGAAAGGGGTGAAGGCTACGGGAGCAGTACGAGAGCCGTTCGCCACATTGTCAAAATGGTTTTACGTACGAGTATCACTTTTAAATTAAATTTGACATTATGCTGTTTTATTTTACTAACACTTAATTTTACCACTGATCCATTTTTTAACTTGATGTAGGCATCCCGGCACGTACGACCACCGGCCCTACTTCCGGACGATGGTGGATGCCGTGGGTGGCCCGGGCCGGGTTTGCAAGCCCGGGCGACGGACACGTATACGGCGGCACAGATGAGAGGTCGGGAGTTGAGGGAGTGGATGGACGGGTTCAAGTTGGTGTGGAAGGAGAGGGTTGCACGATCATGTGCGATGGGTGGACGAGGTATCACGAGAGGGTATGATAAACTTCTTGGTGTCTTGTTGAGGGACTACATTCTTGAAGTCGGTAGATATACGGGAAGATTAAAAATGCCGACTTCATTTTTTCTCCCGATGGATGGAGTGGTGGAGGAGATGGGGGAGGAGAATGTGGTTCGAGGTTGTCACGACAACGAACCATCGTATAAGGCGGGCAGGAGGAAGGCGATGGAGAAGAGGAAGCACGTCTTGGGTGCCTGTGCGACGCATTCCATAGATCTCATTTTAGAGGATATAGGCGAGGAGGAGGGTGTATCTACACTTGTCGGGCGAGGCGCGGACCATCGGTTCCTTTATTTATTCGCATCCCCGCCTCACACGTATCGTGAGATCTCGCGCGGGGAGGCGCGATCTTGTCGAGGCCCGGTCCGACACGATTTGCCACGAACTTCATTGCGGCTTGGAGAGTTTACACCGGCACGGACATGCATTGGTTAGGTTCGCGCGATCGAGGAGTATTACAACTATATGGTGGACAACTGCATGTGCGAAAGAGCGATTGGAGATTTTGTCGGGTACGAGAGCGGATCAGCGACGAGAGGTTTTGGGAGAGGATTGCCTACTATTTGGCAATCGTTGAGCCCTTGGTAGTTGTCTTGAGGTTGGTAGACTCGGATGACGAGGGACCGGATATGGGCTTGTATGATCTTATGGACCGAGACGAAAGCTGAAAATTAAAGAAAAAAATCCCGGAAGGTTACGAAAAGTGATGGAAAATCATTGATGACCGATGGGACAAGACCTGCACCACGATGTCCCGTGCGCTGCCGAGGTAACTTGGTTTACAAAATTATTTTTGATGTATAATTATCTTATATGCACGGTGTTAAGCTAATAAAATCTTGCGGGATACTTTTTGAACCCCCGCGTCAATATGGAGGACGGAGTGGTGAACGACAACGGGTGATGCGGGGTACACTTGCGGTTATCGTGCAGTGTGCCGATCTCGGCGGGGAGACCGGGATAGAGGTGAGATAGAAGTAAGTTAGAGTTCATTAAATACCTTGGACTAGCATTACCAGGAACAGCTAATTTTTTTATTTAAATGTTTCGGATGCGAGTACGAAGATGAGGGTCGGTGTATACTCGGATAACGACTGAAATATTCGATTGACAAAGTGTCACCTGGTATAGTAATAGTTTGATGAGCGATTTCTTTTCTTTTCGTACAAGTTATTCTTGATGATGGGTAATTGTTTTTCCTTTTCTCTTGTGTTTTTCTTGCGAGTGAGTGGTGGGTTCGGGTGAACGCGGGAGTGGATGGAATCACTTGCGGCCATTGGTATCGGGATTACAGGCGAGGCACCGATTCCTCCCCTTGTGAGAAGGCTGGGTACATTGACGATGCGTACAGGAGGGAACGGGTTGACCTCGGACAGTGGAGAAGGCTGGTCTTACGTCGTATAACGTGAGGTTGCGCGTAAAGAACATCGAGGATCGGCGAGAAGATCGGCGAGGAGCGATTTGCACGGTTCGCGAGGTGGCCCGTACGAACGAGAGGCATTCCTCCGCCACACCGCCGCCCGAGGAGGTGGACGTGGACCCGGATTTTCCGGGAGGAGCGTGCACTTGCCTCTGGATAGAGAAGGAAGCCGGGGATCACGCGGTGAGTTTGATCCCGATGACCGTGCGTAAGGGCGAGAAGGAGAGTTGGATGGTGTTGAGCGAGAGGATGCTCCGGCTCCACCTCTGCGTCTACTACCGCGACTCGGGCGGGGGCCTTCTTACGCCGGCGAGCTATAGGGCAGCCACTACGGCTTTGGCCCCGGCTCGGCTCCGGCTCAGGTCCGGCTGACGCTACCCATTCGCGGTCGGGGGAGAACGAAAACAGGTGACACGGAGAATGGGAGGATTTGCAAAGTTGAAAAAAACTTTGGGTTCCGGACTTTCTGGTAGTTCGAGAGATGGTGAAGAGGTAAGAAGGAAGTTAGAGGTCGGGCGTCTGTCGGCCCGGATGACGATGCGAGCTCTCTGTCGCTCCTCGGGTGATGATGACGGAGTGTATACCGGCGACGCGGCCATCGGCGGCGGTGGTCACGATTCGCGGTTTCCCAGCCGTATTACACGGGATGAGCGGACACCGCGATCTTATATTATGGAGCCACGGTATCACGGCGATTTGGCCGAGTTGACCGGCGGTGGATTACACCAGCTCCCGTCCTGCGCTTACGTCCCGGTCGTCCGCCGGTCCGATCCGTCGACCTTGATGGCATGGCATCGGCATTATTTTCATATGGATATGGTCGAGACAATATTCGGGCGAGCACGAGGAGGAGCGTCGCGGCGGCGAGGGAGAGGAGGACGACCAGCATCTTTATCCTAGATATTGGTAGTAGATTGATATGATGTAATTTTTTTTGATGATGTATCGACTCTTTGATATTTGAATAAATGGAATTGGAACATGTACTTAACTTTCAAGTCTTCAAGTCTTCAATTGGTGTTCATTAGTATTTGTATGATGTGGTTTTGTGGATATCATGCATTGGTGATTTTTTAAAATTTTTCTAACTCATTTCCTATTTTTTTAGAATTTTTTCTGAATTTTTTGAATTTTTTTGACGAAAAAAAAAATCCAAAAAAAAAAAACCGATTCCGACCGATTCCGGAATCGATTCCCTTCCCAGGAATCGGCCGATTCCGGCCGATTCTGGGAATCGGAATCGGATTCCGATTCCGGAATCCTTGGCCACGCGCAGGCGGCAGATTGGGGAGCAGGTCGCGCGGAGGGGATGCTGGCGGAGGCTGCCGTCGCCGTGGGAGGAGGCTGAGGGAAAATAGAGCCGCGGAGGGAGGGAGGCAGAACCGGGGATCGCCGGACCGCCTCCTCCCGCAGCTCCATCCTCTTCTTCTGCCGCTTCTTCTTCTGCTTCACGGTGCTTCCTCGACGACGTCGGCTCCCTCGCGATCGACGGAGAAGGGAAACGGCGGTGGGAGGCAGCCGCAGGGGAACGGGGGGGGGGGGGGTACAGATCCGGGGATCGCCGGATCTGCCCCTCCCGAGCTCCCGCTTCTGTCCGTCTACATCCGCGAAGGGAAAGACAACCCACCTCCATCGTCGTCGTCGATGGGCAAGAAGCCGTCGGAGGTGGGAGACAGAGGTCGTTGCCGGCGCAGCCTTGTCGAACCGGGAAGGGGAAGAGAGGAGAACGGCGCGGAGGCCGGAGGATGAGGAGGGAGAGAAGATCGGCGCACCTCGCCGTGCTTGGAAGGTGGAAGGGAGACCGGGAGTCCTCCCCGGAGGTGAAGAAGATGACCGGCCTCACTGCCGGAGGTGGGGGAGAATGGGGGCCGCAGCCCCCCCTTGCGCGGGTGAACAACCCGTAGGCTCCAAAAATTCCTTCTATTCCTTGTTTTTCGTATGTACATGACTCCTCATATAGGAGGAGAGGAGAACAATTAAAGAAAAGACCCTTGAGTCCCTATTTACAGACTTGTCCTCGTATGGACACAAAAAATAAAAGAAAACCCCAAAATATTCAAAATATGTCCCCATCATTCTCTCCGACCGGGAGAAAACTCGACCTCGAGTTTTTAAACCGGTTCGGACGTACCCAAGACTCGACTCGTGAGAACGAGTCGATTCCGGGCTCTGATACCAAACTAATGCCGGACGAAACGGCTAGACCGGACTAAACCGAATGAAAACGACTTAAACTGGCGCTAATCGCCCTAAACAGACCTAAACGGACCCAAAATGGCCTAAACCGGCCTCGAACCAGTCCAAGCAGGTCCAAACCGGGCCCAAGATGGACTGAATCGGCCTGAACCGACCCAAAACACCTTGAACCGGCCTGAACCGGGCGGTTCAGGTGCTGAACCGGCCTGAACCGGGGGTGAACCGGGTCAGAACCGGTCGAACCGGTCTGGGAGCCGGTCTGGGCCTCGAACCGGCCGGTCCGAACCGCGCGGCCGACCACGCGCGTCTCTCGCGCTCGCGGGCGTGAGCGGGGGCCGTGGCGTCTTCTGGCGCTGATCCGGGTGGTCGCGTGGCCGTTTTCCCGGCGTCGACCGGGTGTCGACGTGGCAGCATCGCCGGGGTCCGGCGAGGGTGCGGGTTGCGACAAAACGCCTCGCCCGTGGGCGAGGGCGAGCGTCTTCCGCTTCGTCGCCGTCCGTTCGTCGCAGCGCCGGCGTCGTCCTTGGAGCCGCTTGCAGGCGACGGAGCAGGGAGGCAGAGCAGGGGGGGCCAGTCGGGAGGAGGATCCAGCGCTGTCAATGGCACCGGTCGTCGTCGTCTCCGGCCAAGGGCCACGCGCAGGCGGCAGATTGGGGAGCAGGTCGCGCGGAGGGGATGCTGGCGGAGGCTGCCGTCGCCGTGGGAGGAGGCTGAGGGAAAATAGAGCCGCGGAGGGAGGGAGGCAGAACCGGGGATCGCCGGACCGCCTCCTCCCGCAGCTCCATCCTCTTCTTCTGCCGCTTCTTCTTCTGCTTCACGGTGCTTCCTCGACGACGTCGGCTCCCTCGCGATCGACGGAGAAGGGAAACGGCGGTGGGAGGCAGCCGCAGGGGAACGGGGGGGGGGGGGGGGGACAGATCCGGGGATCGCCGGATCTGCCCCTCCCGAGCTCCCGCTTCTGTCCGTCTACATCCGTGAAGGGAAAGACAACCCACCTCCATCGTCGTCGTCGATGGGCAGGAAGCCGTCGGAGGTGGGAGACAGAGGTCGTTGCCGGCGCAGCCTTGTCGAACCGGGAAGGGGAAGAGAGGAGAACGGCGCGGAGGCCGGAGGATGAGGAGGGAGAGAAGATCGGCGCACCTCGCCGTGCTTGGAAGGTGGAAGGGAGACCGGGAGTCCTCCCCGGAGGTGAAGAAGATGACCGGCCTCACTGCCGGAGGTGGGGGAGAATGGGGGCCGCAGCCCCCCCTTGCGCGGGTGAACAACCCGTAGGCTCCAAAAATTCCTTCTATTCCTTGTTTTTCGTATGTACATGACTCCTCATATAGGAGGAGAGGAGAACAATTAAAGAAAAGACCCTTGAGTCCCTATTTACAGACTTGTCCTCGTATGGACACAAAAAATAAAAGAAAACCCCAAAATATTCAAAATATGTCCCCATCAATATATGTGCTTCAAAAACAACTCATAAGCCTCTTTTTCTCTTCCTCTCACTTATTCTATCAACCTTATCTCTTTACCAAATATGCATGCGCACACATTAACACATTTACATGCAAGCATACATACATATGCGTGTTCCTAGCACATGCCGAATGCTTTTAGAGTCTACTATATACCATTCCTAGCACTTCTCTCTCTATATATATATGTATATGTATGCATTCATCTAATTCTACCACTTACGTGACTTCAAAGCAGCTGCCTTATAACGTAAGGTGAAAAGGGACACAGCAGTCATGACTCATGACAACTATGGGCATCCAATTCTTTGCCCCTTAAACCTCTCCCACCTTCTACAGATGTGACATATTCTACATGGAAATACTCAAGACCCTTATAAGCCATGCTCAAGGCTACAAGTAGCTCTGAACATGGAAAGGAGACAATTTCTTTTTTACATCAAGTACAAGACTTCTGGTATTGTAGACCTGAGTTGACATTTTTATTCAATATTATTTTACATTACCTACCTCGATCAGAAGCCAAAAAATTCCTACTCCTGGGGCCTCCTTTTCATGTTCCATTCTCTTGATCAACATTTTTCAACTCTCCCATGGACATTTTGATCACAACCACCAGCATAACTCTGTTCTTGCCAACAAACTATTAATAAGATGTACCATAAAATTGAACCAAACCATCAAGTTGCCAGATCCTTATGATTAGGTCATCTGTTTCCTACCAAAATTGACCAACAGTAGACAAATTATAAAGTTTGCTTTTGTATTTTTTTATTTCTGACTCTCTTTTCAGGATAGATGAGTTTTACAAAGTTTCTGAAAAATCACAAATATAGATGGCCTTCTTTTCCTTCAATGACTCCTCTAGTAGATAGATAAGCTCTTATTTTTCTTTTCAAGCATAAAGTGGGCCATCCTAGCATTTTATTTAAAAATGAAAAGAAACAGAAAGAAATATCACACAACTAAACTTATGAAAAAAAACAATGTCAACAAGAATTAAAAGATAGATCCAAGTAGAGGTTGTCTAAATTACCATTTAAGAAATGAATTCTCGTATCAGGATGCGATGCTACGCACTGCACAAGAGAGAGAATCTGAAGGTCAAGGTTTCTTAAAATAATCACATTTAAAATGGATATCAGCAGAGGCCAGAGAGTAGGAGTGCAAATGAAATCTGATATTCCAAATTTTGAATTGATTCCAATAAACATTGACACATTCAGGACATATTCATGTATCCTATAAGCTATTCAGAATCAAAATCAAATAATCCAAATTTCCAATAGCTTATCTGAATCAGAATCGGTTGATTATGTTTCTGTTTTTCCAAATTTGATAAATTTTCAGTATATATCACTAAAAAAATTAAAATAAAAATAAATACATTATAAAACATTGTATATAAAGTGATAAAAAGGTAAAAATAAAACTTTATCAAATTTTAATAATCCAATGTGATTTATTAACTTATTTATAAATAAAATTTAATATATGGTAGTATGTATGCTAAAAATTATTGAATTCAGTTCCGATTTAGATAATGGAATCGGAAAAAAATCGGAATATAGTGATTCCAAATTAATCAAAATCGGAGTACCTTAACCCTTAGTGGAATCAGTTAGTCAGCTACTGAATCCAACACATTTGCAGCCCAAGTAAAAAGGAATATGCAGAGAAAAGGGAACTTATCACATGGCAAAGACGTGTAACCAGTGACGCAATCACAAGATGAACATAGCAAGTGTTTGTTAATTGACACTTAGAGATTAAGTGTAAAAAATGTCTTCACTGTGTGATGTGAAAGACAGTTACCAGTAGTATATGTCACATTATAGTTTATATATAGAGAGAGAAAGAGAGAGAAAGAGAAAGAAAAAGAGCCAAACAGTTTCCAAAATAACATGAGTCAGTAACATCTTTAAGAGAAAACTGAAACATATCTAGAATCTAGATGATAAAGAAAAGTGCTACAATCAAGATATAGCAAAAACCATGGTTTGCAGGAGCCCGATCCAGGAGGAGTTTCCACCAGGATCAGGCTCCAAGCTTCCAGATTGGCCTTGATTGGCCGATTCTGGTCCAATCTAACTGATTCAGGTTGGATCAGTCAGTGCTGGGAGATGGCGGAGGGCCGCATTGCCACCACCACTGTTAGGTCCAGCAAACCTGATACAATCGGATCAGGAAATATCAGACCTCTAGAGTTGATATTAAACATTTAGCATCTCATTTGCTATGAGGGCAGAAGAAAAGAAACTTCCAAGTAAGTCATTTTATTTATTTTTCATATCAACTATATGTTAAAGAGTATAATCATTTCTTAATATGTGTTTTGTTGTCAAATTGTCAATATAGTTGATTGGTGGATGCAATATGATGGAGAAACACCTGAGCTAAAGATGCTTGCATTGAGGATTCTTGGCTTATGTTGTAGGCTGATAACTTTAAGTTACCAGATCTGGGAATATCAGATGTCTAGACCTGATAATTGATATTAAACAAATCTGGTAACTTTAAGTTACCAGATGTGGAAATGTTGGGTCACTAGACCTGATATTTAATGATCCTGTAGCTTAAAGTTACTGAATCTGGATTCATTGGGTCCAATCTTCTTCTCTACCCTTTAGGGCAGAGAAATAAAATGCAAGAACGGCATTGCTGTGACTGCTGAGTTGTGGTAATCCCCATGGATTGGCCGTGCCTTGAACCCAAGGAATTCTAGGGTTGGGATTGGCTGATCTGCCAGAAGCAAAACAGATCCAAAATGGCCGATTTTGCAATCCATGCTTCACCTTGGATAATATTTAAGACCTTTTTATGTCTTTCTTGGTTTTGTCTTTGAAGAAACAATCCAAGCTGATCCTGGATTGGTTTTCCTCCAGTGGATCAACCAACCGATTAGACGACAATAATCTCTTTAGAGAATAAAATTAACTGACCTGAAGAAGTGCAAGTGCATTGCACACTCGATTTGAAGCAGCTGGTGTGAGCGTCGGAGGTGAAAGATAAGGGTATATCTGAACTATCTCCTGCATCAAAAGAAATATTAAGCTACCAAATATCTGAACAGCAGGTATCAAAGATGTCTAATGAATGAAGAAAAAGAGATGCAAATGTGAAGGAACCAAGAGGAGGAAGTGATGAGGACACCTGAACAGCCGTACCATTCAACCCGACCTGTGTCTACCACAGAAGGAAGCTGCCAGTAGTGACCAAGGCATTAATTTGATTGAAAAACAAGGGGTGCCTATCCTTTTTATGCTCTTTATAAGCTTTCTTCAATAGGCCCATTTGAGGCCCAACGAGTCTTTTTCTATTTTCTATGTATTTTGGAATGATTTTTCACTATTTTATGTCCCAGGAGTACCTTTGTCATTTGTCGAATTTCAACTATATGTATATGTTGTGCTTCATGTTAAAATCAAGAATTAATGAATTTGAGAACTTGAGTTTACTTCAAGGCAGAAGATAGGCGTGAAGCTGCCTAGAAAGTTGAACCAGGGTTCCCAATTTCGAGTAGGAGATAAGAGGAACAAACAGAGAGGTGGCATTCTCTTAACTCAATCATATCAGAACATAGATCTGACAGAAAAAAAACATGGTATAAAGAATATCAACCAATATTGAAAGGAATCTGCAACTTATATCAGCATTCCAAACTGACTCCCACTGCAAATATTGAGCAGGAATCAACCAGGATCAGCTTGCCATGGCCAAGAATTAGCCTGACTACAACTGCAGGTAGGTTCTTAGTCAACTCCAACGAATTCTCAGCATGCCCAGATAGGTCAATCCGTTACCAATGTTGAAATCCTTCAGAAAGTGTTTGGTGCCTCTGCTCACACATTGGATGTGTCAACCACATTGACATATAAAGAGCCAAAAACTGCTACGTAAATCTTGAATGTAATGACAATTAAGTGTCCAAAAAAGTAATTGTTCACATTCTTCGAAATGAAGACAAAAATCAGAACTCAGATACAGAAAAAAGGTATATTACAAAAAATAGCACTTTCTCACTTCTTTAACACATTTGGAATAACCTTTTATTTATTTCTTGAAGTCTACAGAACCAAAATCCAAATTGGAGAGAGCTCTTGAACTATGTTCATCTAATATTCTAGGCATGGGCACATAATACTTCCTACTTCCTTGACCAGCAAAGCTTTGTGAAGGACTGTTGTAACCGAAAATTTTCAGAAAAAAAGAGAAAAAGAGAAAACAAAAGAGATGGCTGGCTTGGCCTCTCTAAAATTCAGGTTGTGTACAACATGTACAAGTACCATACACAAGCCCAAACAGGCCCAATTCGGTCCATCTCCAGGCCCATAACAGGACCTTGATCGGCCCAATTCAGTCCACCTGAAGTGCCCATCGATAGAACTCAAAATGGCATTCCTATCGACCCAATTCGGCCGGCTGGAGGGGCCCATTTGCAAACCATCTCCAAGGCCCATGGACCTGCTAAAAAAGGGGTGGATAATCCGTCTAAACAGGCTGGGCAATCAGCCTGCGGGTCTGCTCAGACCTGGGCTCGACAGAAAGAACGAGGAGGGGGGAGTTTGTTGAACAAGGCAAGAAAATCGGAGCGAGGAGGAAATCCGGATCAGGATATTGACCTGCCATCAAGTCCCGGTCAATATCCAACTATACGGCAGTTTCGAGTCCCACTCGGAAGCAATTGAGGCAGCGATATCTCCTGCCGGATTTGGAGGGGGGAAGGAGAAGATAGTAGGTCCCGAGTCCCTCACGGACCCGGGACTACCTTCCCAGTAGGAGACGGAGTCCTCCCGAGGCCTATAAAGAGGCCGAATGCAGGCCGCGGCAGACGACAGAGCAGGGAGAGCAAGGAGGGAAGGCGTGAAGTTCAGGATAGCAGAGATAGGAGAGGGAGAGGAAGCTCACTGATCTCCCGGAGGTCCGTCGAAGCCGTACGGAGTCCCTCTCTTCCTCTTCTTCTTCTTCCGGACGTCGCAGGTCCGCCGCAAGCTGCCGTCGGACGCCGTAGAAGCCGGAAGCCCTGCCCGTGGCCACCGGTGAGGCCTCCTCCCCCTTCCCCTAGGGCCGTCGGGACCTCCCCTTGCTTCCTCCGGTGCCGTCGCAGCTGAACAACGCCGTAAACCGCCGCAGGAGCCGCCGCAATGCCGTTGGGCGCCGGAGACGTCGGGCGGACACTGTAGCAGGGGGGAAATATGTCCCCCCAACCTTAGTCCAGCGTGGAAAAGGCCGTGGGGCCCACTGGGAGGAGAAATCACAAAAAAAAGAGAAGGGCCAGCGCAGCCGAAGCCGGCCGGTCCCCTCGCGGAAGAACCGCCCGGTCCGGAACAGTGGACCGGGCCCCTCTGCACAAACAGTGCCCTGCGCACAAGGGCAGGACCCTTCTTCAACAAAAAAAAGGAAATGTTTTAAAACAAACAATCCAATGAAAATAAATAAAAATCTACATTTAATTCAACAAACCGGACTAGTTGGGGGGTCGACTAACCATCCACCCCTACGTCTCGGCTTAACTTAAAAGAATTCAAAATTCGGACTAGTTGGGGGGTCGACTAACCATCCGCCCCTACGTCCTTAAGGTAGACATACAAAGGTCTATAAAAGACCCCAATGTCTTACCAAGTCCATCAAGCTATGCAAGGCTAGAGCATAATCAATATGCCGTCATGCCGGTCATATGCTAATGGAATCATCAAAACAGTGGGGGATGCCCATAGGTCTATCAAGACCGGGTACATGCCGCCCACGAATTGACAAGTTCATCAACTCATGGAGAAGTCATGAAGATAGAGATGAGCTAATTTCCCACAAGTCTATCAAAGACCGGGATGCTCAATCTCAAGCATAGTTGTTAAGGCGGCCAAGGCGATCAAGGCGACATAGTACCGCCTTGGCGCCTTGGCGATAAGGCGAGGCGTTAGGCGACGCCTTATTTTATATAGTAAAATAGATAAAATAATAAAGATATATGTAAAAAATGATGCAAAATAACTTTGACACCATGCAAATCAATCAATAATGTGGGAATTGCATAGTTACATAGACTAAATAACTTGACAAATTAGTTAAAATTACTATTTAAATTATATCATCTATTAGTAAACACTTAAAAAATCATTTAACTCTAGCTATTATTCATCAAAATGTTAATTTATAGTCAAATTAACTATTAAAACTAGTTGTTTTTACTCTAAAACAACTTAATTATATGATATTGACACTTAATTAGCATTATTTATTATTAAAATATGTAAAATAGTTATTTAAGGCAATGGGCGCCTAGGCGCCCATCGCCTTGCCCCCTTTGGGGGCGCCTTGTCGCCTAGGCGACGCCTTGAAAACAGTGATCTCAAGACAAGGAGATGAGTCCCCACAAGCCTATCAAAGGCCGGGACATACTCAATCTCAAATCAGTGAGAGAAATGCCCACAAGTCTATCAAAGACCGGGTGTTTTTCCATCTCAAACTGATCAAGCCAGTTTCATGTTCATCAAGGACTCAAAGGGACCGGATTGCTATTCAAGTTGTAAATCATGTCTCATTTTTTTTGAAAAAACAAGTGAAATTCATGTTCGGTACATAGATTGATGCTACAAGGAGAGACAACCATATGAAATTTCTGGAATGCAAGACAACAAAAAATTAACAAATGATTCAAATAACTCTGAAAATTCTGAACCTGTAAAAGACTTAAAACTGAAATTTAAAACAGAATGTGAAAAATCTGAAATCACATCTGAAATTCAAAAAATCCTAAAACTGAGAATCCAAAACTGAAAAATCTGAAAATTTTAAAGTCTGTGAGGGGTGCTCTGAAAATTGGAACGAACAAAATCTGAAATTTAAATCTGAAACATTTAAAAATCTGAACATCTGTACATTTCAAGTCCGAATTTCAGGAGTCTGTAGGCAAATCTGGAGTCTGAATTCAATCCATTTAAAAATCTAAAATTTAAAACCTGCAAATCTGAAATCTAAAATCTAAAACATGCAAGTCTGAAATCTAAAAGAAATTCGAGTGCGGAATCTGAAACTCTGTGAAATCTAAAGCCTGCCGAACCCAAAATCCGAAACACAACTTGAATCTAAAATCTGAAAAGAAAAATGTGAAATCTACCAACCGGCAGAACCCAGAAACAGAAATCAGAAATCAAAACACCCAAGACTAAATCCATGTCATTTCCAACCGTTTGAACATAAAACTCCACCCAGATCTGAAATTGAAAAATCTAAAAATCTGCAGTTTTCTAATTCAAAAATCTGAACTCCAAGGATTTAAATCTGAATGTCTATCCAAATATAAGAAGAATCCGGAATCCAAGCAAACTTGTAAATCTGGAAAACTGTAAACCCCAGAATCTGAACTAAGGAGAAACCCAGAATCTGAACCAAGTCATAAAACAATTCCCAAATCAAACACATCTCAAAACAAAGCGTAAATCAATCACAAATTAAATCAAACTTGATAATAGTTCTGTCAAATAAATTCCCAGTTTAAACAACCTGTTTAATTTCAACCAAACAAACAAAATTGAACAAATTTAATTTAAGCAAACCAAACTGACACCCACAAACAAATTAAATTCAAAATTAATAAATCAAATCAACTTAAAAAGAACACATTAAATCACAATCAAAAAACATAATTGATCAAATAAACTCAATTCAATCAAACTCAATTCAATCCCCCAATCCAATCAACCTGAATCAACTCCTAAATAGATCCAACTCAAACTTAATAAAAAATCCAAATTGATCAAGCAAGCCAAAATTTAAATTCCAAACAAAATTAATTCAAACAAACTTAAATCAATTAATCAATTCAAACTCAACCCAAATCAAATAAACAATTTCCAAATCTGTATCTTAATCAAATTGAATTCTCCAAATCAAACAAATTCAACCAAACATGAAACAAACTCAAATCAAACCAAATCCAACATAACCCAAATTTCTCAAATTAAACCCATTCCAGCAAACCATAGTCCATAGGTTAAGCCCAAAAATCCCATCCATAAACAAACTGTCTCTAACTCAAATCAAACTTAAATCAATCAACAAATTCAAAATAAACCAAACTTAAATCAATAAACAACTGTTTTCAAGCTCAAAACCAAATCCAAATTAAATCAAACTTAAAACCAATCAGCAACTCAAAAAAAAAATGAACAAATCAAATTCAACTCAAAACTAAATTCAATTCAATCAAATTCAAATCAACCAATTTAACTCAAAACCAATTAAATTCAACTCAAACTAAATTCAACTCAATCAAAATCAAACCAACAAATTTAATTCAACTCAAATCAATTTAATCAAACTCAAAACAAATTAAGTGCTTGCATTCCACTGATTTCATGAGGCTATTTTCTCCTATGTGTGAATGTTTATTGTGGATGCATGTTTTCTGTTCCAATGGATTGCTATGACGATAATCAAGGGTATTCGAGTTATCTCGATGTAATTAACGTCGGATCTTCGCACCATCCGACGGGGAGAGGTCAAAACAAATTTTCAAAGAACCTAACAACCTCAATAAATAAAATTTGACCCTAGTTAGTACTTTTATGGAATACCATCTATTTTTCTAAGAAGTCAATGCTAAGGTCTAATCAAATCAAATCCAAATTCAAAATGGAAAATGAATTTCCAAAACAAGAAACAAAATCTTTTGAGATTTTTGAGGTTACATCAAGGATGTATATCACAAGCAACCACGGTGAAACAAAAGGCATACAGCAAAAATACACCACAGTGTAGCATATACAGACAGCTTAAAATATACTCAATATACCAGATTTTCCCTCTATGATTATTTAAAGAATAAACAAGCAAAGCACCAGGATCGTTCCTAGTAAACTCATAAAGGTCTGTATTTTACTTCAATATTGAAGCCCTCAAAATATAAGCAGAACAAAGAATACCTGGAGTAATGCTGCAATAGTCCCAAACGAATTCCAAAGTAGAGGAGCTAGATCTTGAAATATCTCCCTTTTCTACAAAAGAAGAAAAAGGTTACCATCTGTTTTGACATATCAGATAATGTAACGAAGTAAATGAGCTTAGAAAAAGGAACCATTTGGAATCGCTTGACATTCTAATGTATTTCTCCTCCATGATATTTAGATGCTGCATTTGGTATTTCTTTCTCTTTTTTTCTGGGAGTGTGGAGGTTATCTTCCCAACAGGAAGAAAAGCAAGCATCTTTCAGTCCCCAATTCAAAAATAGCAGCCCATGGGCCACTTTTGACAGGAGGGAGAATCATGAACCCATGATTTTGTTTTCCACCTTCCTAATAGCCATGTGTTATCCCCTTAATCCCATATCATAAAAATCAGGTGATAGTGGGCTTTTATAGTGGTTTCTTTCCCTAATCTTTTGAAACCCCTTTTCAAAGGAATAGAAAGTTCAGAGTGGCTACTACATGGGCAAGGTGGGGCCAAACCCTAGGGTCCACAACTGACATACAAGTGTGTCACATAAGCCGATCTATAAGACAAATGATCCAATAGAAGGATGAGCTTCCCAACAACTGTATCAGGTGGTTTCAGAACTATTATGAATCTAATACGGTATTAGGTGAGCCCAAGGGCGGGCTCAGAATTGGACGGGTAATTTGTCAGATTTTTTAATCTCATATTGGGAAAATCAGGTGGTCTTGCACCATTATAATGGTCTACCAGCCCTCTATCTTTAAACTCACCTTTTCAAAAGGATTGAAGGATCCAGAGGAGCTTATTGCCACATAGGTGGTTGGGCAAAACTCTATCAATTAGATGGGAGGGTGTGTCTAAAGGGCACTATCTACAGGGGAACTGATACAAATGGACGACTAATTTCTTATTGACTGTGACCCAACATGCATGGTTGGTGATGTTTCAGCAGCGTAAAGAACTAAGAAGTAAATCAACAGTCCAGTAATAATGTAGACCAAAATAATCCAAATGGCACACATTTCAGATATGCAGGGAAGATGGTAACAATGTTGCATCGTTTCTCTCCACAACCCTATGAAAATTCAGCTTATTTGAAAAATGCCCCCTCCAATTTGGTGCCCTTCTAATAGATAGGTATGCTTATATTTTTTTGATAATTATGCTTGCCATATGAGTTTACAACCATCAAAACCCAGATCACCCTGTGTTGATTTGTATATTCATATTGCCCCTAATTTCAGTTGGATGCCAATTTCATTGAAGGGATCAGGGACGCTATCCTCTCCCCACAAACAAGCACTTCATGAATGGAGGAAACTACAGATGATTTCATAATGGCATATGACATAAGCGATTTCATATGAAATTGTAAGAAAATCAAAAAACCTTGATAGCACTATTTATGAAGAAACCAATACGACCATAGAAAAAAAAAGAAAAGAAGAAAATCACTTAACAATCAAGAAAACCCTAGCATGATAAAGTGTGGGAGTCGATAGGCGATGACAATCAAATCCAAAACACGATGTAATCCAAACCATCGGAAATAAGTAAGTACATTTAGTTTTCAGGTAAACCGATCGAAAGGAATCACTTTCTTACTCCGTGGGAAACAAAGCAAAGAACGCTTCTTTCCCCGCTCATTACAACTAAGCTAACCAAGGGAAAGACAGATCGAAGAGGAAGGCAAAACCACCTTGGATAGCTCAAGAAGGGCATTCTCCCGGTGCTCCTGGGAGCTGAGTTCCAGGACAAGCTGCTCCGCGGACGCCATCTTCCGGTCCTTGGCTGCTTGCTGGGCAGCTGCTGCGGCTGCGGCCGCGGCGGGTCCCGCCGCCGGTGCCTGTGCTGCCCCGGCAGGGCCACCACCGAAAGCGGGGTTGAGGGAAAGAGACTGCTGCAGATTCGCCATCATCGAAGGCGGCTGCCAAGAGAAACCCAACTGAAGAGAAACCAGATGATCGAGATCGATCGAGAGAAGGGCGAGTGGTAGAGGTTAACCTGCTTACCGGCAAAGAACAGATGTGTGGAAAAGGATATATGTTTACTTCAGTACTTCTTATGATTCCCTTAACCCTTCAAAAACATTTTTTTCATTTTCACCCCTTCCAGGAAGTCATCACCTTTTATGTCTTTAATGGATATGTCGTTTAAATCACCATACGAAGGTGGGGATGGGTCTCGGCCAATCATGAGACAGCAAGAAAAGGGAACACGCTTCTTAAAATTATCCGCCGGAACATCTCAAGAGGTCCTAAACGACCACTTTGTCCCCCCCCCCCCTGCGGAAAGCTGGGATTTTCCGAGACGGCGCTATGGAGAGCGCGCGGAGGACCGAGAAGGGCGAGCGGGAGGAGGAGGTGGATGTCGTTAGATTGGCCTCCGACGAAGTCTCTCGCCAGTTCAAAATCCTCATCGACGCCGGAGACGTAGACTCGCTTAAGCAGCTACAACACCTCATGTAATCTCTCCACCTGGTCCCTCTTTCCAAGGTTGACGCTTTTGGTCCGTCAAGTTCTTTGTCGTCTTGGTTGCCTCTAACAATTCCAACATGTGGATCTCACGAAACGCGGGAAACTTGGTTTTGCGCATTGTTACGGTGACAACATTCCATTTCGAGATTTTCTCGTTTTCTAAAAGGATGTTCTAATTTTGGGCACAAAAGACTTAGTCGTTGTAAAGGTCTCCCCTAGTGAGTTACGGGTATATGCGTAGGTGTATCATAAATCAGGAAAGGAACAACTCCCTTGTCGCTAGTGATCTTGCTATCATTGTGTAGTTAGGAATCAGACTGAAGAAAGAGGTACTGTGTGGGGGCTTGGAAAGCCACCGCCAGAGAATGGAAACGAGAGAAGCTCTATTTTCTTCCCATGATTTATATGCTGTTTCTGAAGCAAGTGGAAATTCTCGTGTTATCTATCAATTACTTTCTGTCATACGATCAGTGCATCACCGTTATATGAAAGAACCGATTGCTTGTTCTGGTGTTGTAAGAAGGTATGTGAGCCCACGTGAATGTGAATGGTAGTAACTCACATGGAGGCCGGATAAATTCTTGTGGATTGTATATACGTCCCTGAAAAATTGTTCAATTGAAAACAAAGAACATAACCGAGTTCAATTCAAAAGCATATTAAAGTTTGATCAAGAATGAACAGCGCTGCTTGTCTTCCATGCAACTTTCCTTGTAGCATGAATGTGTTTTCCATTGATGCTACAATTTATGAAATGGGAAATCAATTTAATACTATAGACCCTGTTTGGTAACTGTATTGAAACACCTGTTTCATTATCAATTTTGAAATTGATAGTGATAGAAATCACCAATAAGTGTTTGGTTATCAATATCAATGTTGAACCTCTTCAGTGCAAACAAAGCATGATACGTATTACAAGTGTCCAGTTGTATCAATTTTGATATTGATACTCCATCCTCTACAAATATCAATATCAAAATTGATATAGTATCATTTTTTATACTCTAACCAAATAGGGCAATAGCTTGTATGTACTCTATTGAAGACAAAAATTACTGGATCAATATCATTAGCTCACCAATCATTTGAATGGAATGCTCAAAATCTCAAATCCAAGCTTCCAATGCCATTTTGATAGGAGGGTCAGGGTCCTGTTGAAGACCCTCAAATTCTTCAAACTCAGTCCACCCTCTTATTTGCTTGTGCATATTATCTTACATCCATCTGACGACATGTCAACTTCTAGTCACCTTAAAGCCCTTCCAGAAATTTCGTCTTTGAACTAGTTCCTGCTTAGCAACTTGGCTGCTAATGTCTTCAGTATACAAAAAATGAGCAGAAAGTAAAGAGGTAAATTTTCAAGGACAGACAAGTGAAGCATCAATCTACCACTACTCAACAGACGTCTATCCTTTCATTCCGCAAGCCTCAAGCTTGTTAATTATAGGGGTTCCAGTTTTTACACTTGAAAGAAGAGAATGCCAGACGCAACCCAAGGTGACTAACCGTATGATCATGTTTAAATAGGTGACTAACCGTATGATTATGTTTAAATTTTAGTAACAGTAAATGCATGTTGCGAAGATCTTCTCAATGTAGATATATGACATTGTCTTTCAGTAGATTCTTTTAACCACTTATGTCAGAATGCCGTCTACAGTAAATGCATAAATTGTACATATAAAAATAAACACAACTGAGGCTTATTTTTTTTTCTAAAACGTCAATGCACAGATAGTTTTGCCATTTACTGTTGAGCAGCATATTTATAAAACTCACACATTGCATTTGTTGTTTATAGCCTTGGATATTATACGTGCCTCAGCTGAATGTAGGAAACAGATGATTACATTTGGGGAGGAAAGAATGCATTTAAGAAATTTGTTTCTCACTGGGAGAAATATTGTGAAGTTAGCTGAAAGGCTTTATTTTACCCATTTTTGTGATCATTATGACGAATCGAAGAGTAGAATTGTCACATAGTTTGCTCTGCTCTATCATGTGGCTCACTATTGCAGTACATGTGCAGCAATAACCATAGAATTATTAGTGAGATAGGCTGCTCTTCAGTGTTGACTTTGCACAAAATTGAGCTTACCATCATTGGACTACTCTGTGTCAACACAATAATATATTGTCAGTTTCTATGTTAATAGTTGATTAACTTGATGTTCTCATGAAAGCATTTACACTGCAAATCCTGATGGCAGATTAGGAAGACTCCAAGACAGCAATGCAGTACTATCACATTTTAATGAGTATTCAGAAAGAAGCTATTCAGAGGTTTCTTCTGATTTATTGAGAAACACACGCCTTCTGAAATCTATGAAGTCAGATCTTGATCATATATTTCTCAAGCTAAGGTATGAAAAACAATGCCTGCTGACATTCATTAGCCTAGGATATTTTTATTTTACAATGATGCAAGCATTATCCATAAGCGTCTGTATGAACGTTGTATCAACATTCTCGCAAATGATGTGTTGTGGTAACCATACTTGTGCTACACATGCTATTCTTGCAACAGGGAACATTGATGTTGTTAATCATGGGTAGGACAATTTAATTTTCCCTGGTCCCTGAGAGGAATTGGGATAATGGGCAAGGACGTGCTGGATAGAGTGACTCTTTCGAAATGATCGTAGAAAATTTATTTTCCTGCAGTACTAACGCACATCTACTTCACTTTTTTCCCATTTTACTGTAGAAGTCTTTCAGTGCATCAACATCTGAAAGAGACTGCTACCTTTGTTTCCCATTTTAGTGTAAAGTCTTTCAGTGACAACATCCGAAAAAATAGACTGCTGTTTCTTACGTTTGTTCTAAAGACATTTCGAAGCCTTTATGCAACATGATGTCATGCTTGTTGCAGAAATATGAAGGCTAAGCTCTTGGCGACCTACCCTGATGCATTTCCGGATGCTTCAACTACTACAACAATGGATAAGAGACCTGACCTTGAGAGGCCTATCTGACTTTATGGACACAAATTTAGGTTAGCGTTCTGAAGGTCCACGCAAATCTCTTGTTTCCTTCTTGAATGCTGGTTTCACCTGTACTACTACTGGAGTGAACATCCTGTAGTCTGTAGACTAATCTTCCAAAAACATGTTGATCTCTTAGGTTGTTAGCTTCTTATTTGTGTCCTAAAAAATAATTATATATCTACATGTTGCGTTTCAAACCACAGAAAAGAACTTATTTGAGCATGTCCATCTGCTACAAAAATAGTGGAGTTTTTGCTTTCCTCTGTTGTTTAATAAAATTTGAGAGCAGGCAGACGAGATCCATGAAGTGATAAATTAGTCACAGCAGTCATTAGAACCCTTCGGTAAGCCGGCAAATTCATCCCAAAAGCGATTTGGGGCCAAGACCCCCGAGTGTATCATGGGCAAACTATGTTTTCTCACATTAATTGTTGTTCTGTCAGTAAGCTGACTATTTATAGTGACGGCAAGGATGATCATCATCATTATCAGTTTATTGTTATTATATGAAAATATGACTTGATAATGATGCATCGTTTGCTTGCCTTCGCTAGAAAAGAGGTGTCCCAGATAAGATTGGACCGAGAATCGAAAGAACTAGGGGTTAGAACAGCTGTTTGAGCTCGTTTAATCATGATATGCAAGAATTTTGAAAGGAGAACCGCAGCACGTATAAATGCTTTAAATTTGTCACTTCAAGAGGGAGTTAACACAGGAGAGAAAACAGCGAAGGAAAATTTAGATTTTCTTTTCAAACTAGCGTGAACCCATATCTTTCCAGGACACAGTCAAGATGTACAGCGGATAAGAACTTCTGCCTTCCCACAAAAACCTTAGCAGCGTCCAGACAGCGTGTAAATAGTACGGGCATAAACAATGCATCTTTGGCTAGGGGTGTGCAGAAATCGGTTCAAATCTATAAACCAACCCAAATCAATCAGTCCGGTTCAATTTGGGTCAGTTTCACAGGTGCCCTTAAATGGTTTACCGGACCAAATGGAACCGCTTAAATTAAACAGCCGGGCAATACCCTCATGTTCTCACATCTGTGCACTAAGATTTCACACGATGATTCCAACTTTGTGGGGGGTCAAAGAGAGAAAGAAAGGGTTTAACCCTTCCCATTCTCGTTGGGAGAACCCCTCCCTCGCCAGTCGTCGTGCCACATCAGCACTCACTTGCTCGAGACCTCTTTCCAGTTTCCCTTTCCTCCTCTGGTTGGCCCTACCCTAACTCTTCCACCTCCACGGACTCCTCATTCTCCTCCATCTCCCCGCCTATCCACTTTGCCGGATCTTTTGTCGGAGCCAGCCCTTACAGCTTTGGCACGCAGCTTCTGGCCTTCCAAGCTCTGAGCCTCCTGGTGCCGGCTGTCTAGCTTCTAAATGTTTAGGCAGTATCTGGCATCTCGCTCCTCTGGTTTCTCTCCCCCTCCCCCAAGGAAGATGGCAGTCACGACCACCTGATTTCCTGGCCGATCTTCTTTGTCAGTCGTCATCGACTCATCACTGGTCGAAGAAGCACCGGCAGTCATTGCTGGTTGAAGCATCACGCATCGTCGATTACTCGACACCATCTTCACTAGCTCTAACCATGTGAGTAGATGTGGATGTTTCAATGTGATATTATTCCTTCGTAACATTTCGATCCAATGTCCCTTTCCTCGGTCTATATTTTGTTCGGTCATCACAGTGTGATAAGATGGCTCATCTCATCATCTTTTTGCCTACAAACAGTCTTACATTACACGAGGTTAACAGAGCGCTTTAGAAACGTTTAAGAGTATTCTGGTACAAAAATTTATGTTTACAAGGCGTTTAGAAACAATTTTTTTTAAAACCTTGAATTGTATATCCAAATTTCTAACCAATTACTCTTTGGAAGTCTGTTGATTATTATTTTTGAGTTGAAAATCTTTAATTAAGACAGAAATAAACCCATATAGAGCCCAAATCGAACCAAACCGAATCTGACTTGGTTTGATCTGACTCGGTTTGAAGCTTATGCTATTTGGTTTTATTAGGTTTCTACCATCAGTAAGATTTGGTTAAAAAAAAAAAACCTCAATAAACCAAACCGCCCACAACCATACTGGTCAACCAAGTTGCTTGCAAGAGAGTAATGAAGTCAGCATTGGAGCACATGATCCGTTTTCCCAAATACACTTCTTGAAGAGGACCAAATAGCAGAAGTGCTCGATGCAAGCAAACCTATGCGCACCTAAATTTCTTTAAGTCCAGTCTATGAGTCCTAAGCTCACGTTTCGACCACTCGGAAGGTCGAAAAGAACAGGCCGTGCTACTGACAGAAGATCGAGGGCTGCCGATGTTAATGGATGCCAGACAGCAAACAACTTGGGCAACAGATCATAGCAAATAGCAAATAGATGGAACAGAATCATATTCCCCAAATTGGGAATTCACTAACTTGCATCTGAACTTGAAGGTAACAACCCCCTGGTGTAAGAAGAGTTGTTTACCTTTTTCTGTCTGAAGGTTTTTGTTTGATTCAGTACAAAATTGAACATGGGCATCAAAAAGAAAAAGAATGACAGACGCGTGAAAGAGAGGAGAGAATAGAGAGATAACTAGTTAAAAAAACGCAGGCAAAGCGTAGCTTAGGAAATTACAGAGGGAAGATTACAGGTAAGGAAAGAAGAGAAATACATGTAAATCAGCAATTTTTCCCTGCTCAAAGACACGCACAATCTTATCGTGATGCACCATTAGGTCCCTCACTTCTACTCTGCTACCTTCGACAGCTGAGACACCATCGACACATCGAGAACCATCGCGTAAAAAATTTAACAGTAAGAATCAACTTGCTCCTGTACCCAGATTACGGATGCCACAGGCTTTGTACAAAGCAGACCATGGGGAACATGAAAGAATGCATCAGCTTTTGACGTAAAGAAGCCTTTGCTAAATATGGGCAGGAAGCAGTTGAGATGCTACGCCGTCCCAATCAAACAATAGCCTCCCCTTCGAATAAATGGCATGACTTCCAGGGGGATGCCCAACATCAAACCCAACTACAATCAATATCCTATACCTATGGATCAACAACATCAAGTGCGTTATCAGGAGCAACACTTTCTGGACTCTCTACTACGGATGGGTTCGAGTAATCAGATTGAGGAGGGTCAACTAGTTTCTGACCAGCAAAACTGGGATCGTCTGCCACAATAGCAGAGCTATGCAGTTTTCTAGTAGCCTCACTCACCTCATCTTTATCTGTCTCATCCTGATTTGCCAACAGCCCTTTATTTTTCAACTCGTCAACAGAAGCTTCCTCAACAGTACTAACACCTGTTCCTGTCTGATTGACATCATCAGATGTTGACAACTCCCTATCAGGGTTTCCATTTCCAATGTCTGATGTCTCCCTCCATTCCACCCATTCTGGTGAATTTTCACGTTCAGTCAGTGAGACATGTTTTAAGCCGTCTTCAGACTCACTAGTGGGGCCATTTTCAGATAATTTAGTTCCAGTATTCTTAGAGCAAGTGTCTGGTTCTGTCACTTGCGGAAGCATGGCTCTATCAGTAAGGTGATCGTCCTTTCCAGTATCAACTGCATTGGTCTGGTCAGAGCTGGATGACGAGGAAGCAGGTGAAACACTTGGGATCTCATCAATAGCACGCTCATCCTCAAATGCAAACCAGTCCGAGTTGGTAAATAGAGAACCACTGCAGCAACAATTATTATGATGCCGAGCTAATCAGCAACATATCAATGTAAACAGATCGAACAACACCAGTATGATAAAGAAGTATATAACATGGAAGTCATACCTATCTTGATCATCTCCAAGACGCAAAGATGAGATAACCACTTCTGCAGATTCGTCATCGAAATATATATCCTGCAACACCATTTGCAATATTACAACATATTCCTCAAACCAAAGCAATATTGAAAAATGAAACAAATATAAAAACTTAAAGAGAAGAAAATTCAATGATAATTATAATCCGGTTGGAAACCCTGATAAAGAAAATTGTACAATAGTACCCACAGAATGATCAGACACGTTGCCAAAACCAAGCAATCATGACCAGGATGATGTACAAAATTGTCAGTAATACAAGAGAAGACGTTCTGCATATCATGCAAATATTTATATTGTACGTAACAGTGCAAGTATTGGTTCGCCGTATTTAGATAATTGACACAAGTCAACTCAGGCCCTGAGTTTCCAATCAGCACATTGCACAGCACACACCTTAGTTAATTCACAAAAGACCTTGTTGTTTAAAGCTTAAAACAAGTAAATGTGCCACTAAACTTTTTTCAGGACATAGTTCTTATCCATTGTGTTCTTTCAAGTTTCTGCTAATAACAAATAACTGAAAACTTCGGGCAGTCAACGCATCTAAACAAATCCTAGTTTAATAAGGAATTTGAGATACTCTTCATTTCATTTAACAGAGAATGATTGTAATCAACGCCATATTCCTAATCAAGCAGTCAATAATAGTATCATGGCACCAAGACCTGATAGCCATGAACCATCTTAACTTAAAATTTGAAACAGGCATTACTTTAATTGATGAACTACACCATTGCTGAAGGAAGAAAAGTGTTCTTATCATTTTGAAAAACTTTCAGTAGACAAGAAATTCAAGAACTCATAACTTTTCATGGTTTTGAATAATGCAATCTGGGATAGGTCCTACGTTACAGCTCAAGATGTGATAATAGTTACCTCTTCAACGTTGTCATTGTTGTAAATGCCATAACGAAAAGCCTGGCTCAAATTATTTGCAAGTGCCGCCACATCATAATCTCTATCTCTGAAGTCCTCATCATCACTGTCCCTATTCCGATCTTGTAATGATGTCGGACGTCTGGATAAAAGGGAGAAAACCACTTGCTTAATGTAACATGAATGATCATGTTAGAAGCCACTCTCCAGGTATGAAGATAGCAGTTCTACACAGCAGCTAAATTTTACTGACAGTTGAACGTAGAAAAGGCTAAGTAGGATATAGAAGAGGACTGTAGGCATCAATGATCGCCGGATCAGAATCAAAACCCGGATCGGATCGGCCAATCCTCTAAGAGAATTCTTGATCCAAAATCAGGATTAAAAAACAAAAAACAAAAAAAAAATCCGATTCCAACCGATTCAGCCTGCTTCTTTTTATGAAAAAAAATCTAAAAAATCAGGATTCTTATTCTGATATGATCACAGCCAATCCAGTCGATTTCGTTGGGATTTTATCTTGGATCGTCCCTTGGGGTGAAAATCGAATCACTGTAGGCCCATTCTGATCTGAATTGGCCGATTCTACAATCTATGGCAGGTATGGACTTTGACGGACAGCAAGACTGCAAGCATGCCTTGTATTGAGAAAAGAAAATTCTAACAAAGAAAAATAAGAAGGCAAAACTCCAAAGACCAGGTCTTGAAGATTTTCAATAAAAGCTCACAATAGATAAGAACCACTCAGATGCACACCAGTATTACTTGTCATGTGATTTTCCACAAACTATATCTTAGTTCCCTGTGATTTGCAGATTATGACAAAGACCAAATACTAAATCTATGGTCTTTTGGGGGAAAGAAATCAGGAAGCTGAGAATAACTGCACTACTAAATATAATGCAGAATTCACATACCCACATGTCCATTTGTGAACATCTTCAACAACATTTCGCTTTAGTAAGACATCCATGTGCCAGTTGATCCAATCACTGTTATCCTGCACGGCAATTCACACAGTTGAAAAAGGTCACAAGAATCCTGTGAGAGCACCCCTTTTCTCTATTACAAACTTCTTTTATTAAATTTCATTTTGAAGGCTAAACCGCAAAAGCGGTAGCAATTCAATAACAAAACAGAAGGCATTTAAAACACTTAGTGATCCAAGACGCTTAAGGGATGAACTCCCCAGGACCCATAGTGAATCACAATGCATAATTTGGTAAATGCAGCAGACTATTCCCATACATGTAAAAAAACTATCATAACGTTTTAATCCCAAAAGTTGGAAGGTGGAAACCAACCTGCAAGTGTATTTGTATCATATTATTGGTCTTCCCTAGCTGAGTGAGCTTGTTTGCAATGCGAGTTAGATGCCCAAAATTACCTATCCTTGGTGGAGATCTCCCCTCTACAGGCAATGTCGGCTACATAAAATAAATCATGTTGCACAGTCAACTTCAAAATTTTAAATATCATTAACAAAAAAAAACTGCAGTAGTACACAGTAGAACATATAGAAGAGTGCGGTGACAGACAGAATATACGATCACCTTGTCTGGCTCCCTTGATAACATAAAATGCTGTTCAGAATTCAGGATCTTTCTAACAATGTCGCAATCCTGAAGGACATGTTCCACAAGTGATGTGCTCTTGCTCTCTAGACACATTATTATAATGGTTTCGACATGGTGGTGCAAAAAATTATTATATGGATACCTGAAATTACTATGATTAGTATATATATACTCTGAAATTCAATCAGCAAATACGAAGGTTGCTTTAGTCCAAACTTAGTAACTTACAGAAAGAACAAATCAAAAATGCGCTGAATGGCTCCAAGGTGAATCAAATGTTCCTCGGCAGTTTCACTTCCAGCCATCAATAAAACAGATATGAACTCGACAATCTGAACAATGTGAAATAAAACAAAGTTTGTAATGAAGAGTACTAGAAACATAAAATCAGTATTTTTATGCAAAAAGCAAGGTTCCAGGATGATGTTCGAAGAAATGCACTTACATATAAAAACCTTAAGGTATTAGGTATAGTAAGCAAATAACCAAGTATGAGAAAGTGATTTTTTTAAGTTCCACCTCCAAGGATTGGAGGCATATTTTTTAAAAGTAACTAAAAACAAAGTCTGAACCAATGAGTTTCCTATAAACAACATCAATTTGCTCTAGGATGTGAAGAGCATAGAAATGGAAAATAACTATAAGTTCATGAACAAAAATAAAAAATGCATGCAAGAGACAAGAAAATTGACTGCAAAGACAAAAAGCTAGGAGCTGGCATTTTAAGAGGAATTGCGCGTTTGAAAAGCCTCTACTGATGGAAAACTTGCTCAGGACAACAAATGAAACTTTTCAAAAAAAATTGCATTATTTCAAAATAGATATATTTTTTCTTAGTCAGGAGAAATGCATACCTTCAAACGATGAGCACCAAGAGGAGGTTGTAAAGTTCCATAAGGTGTAGGCAGAATATTCTCAGAAGATGAAATTTCCAACAGCTTCAATAAATCACCTGACACATGACAAAATGAAAATTCAGATAAAAGACCAGCCATAGATAGCTCAGAAAAAGAAGCAAGGATCAAGTAGTGCAACGAGAGATACCAAATTAAATATGCCTCTAAAAATTTTAAAATTATTCAGCTAGTAACAACACGGAGACTCGACAAACCTTCCAGCAAAACCTATTTTCTCCTTTTACTAGATTATCAGAAATGCAGAATAGCTAGCAAAAACTGTGATCATTACAACAGTTGATTAAATTGGTGGGCACCTCCTCCCATAGCAATAGCTATGTGTAAAAGCTAATGGTTCTAAATAGATGATCTAAAGAACGTGAGAATGTGCCTTATTGCTTGGTTGGACTTTGCTGCTTACACCTTGACAAGTTCAATTAATTTGTGTATATTATTTCCATCCTGAACGATGGTTTGCAGGCTCAACTAGGATCACTGATCCAGATCAGGATCAACCCCAGATCGGATAACCTGGCAGAATCAGGCTGATACAAATTTCACAAGTGCCTTCAGATGCAGTGGTAGAACTGAATACCTTGCACCCAACCTAAAAACCTTGCCCCCAAGTCACCACAACCCACCGAAAGTTCCCACATGGGAAGTTAAAGAGTACAAAACCTTGGCTAGATAACAGAAAACTGAAGGCATGGTTAGCCATCGAGCGGTTGATCCAAATCAGCATTGGTCAATTTCGGATCGGGATCGGTGTATGCATCAATTCAGGAGGCAATCCAATCCAAGATTGGATTTCCCCTTGAATTGGTCAGATTTGACCTAATCAGACCCGCGTCAGCCTGAATCGTCCGATCCAGTGCCAATTCTGCCAGAATCTACCGATTTCAGTGCCAAACCGAGGATGCATCAGACCACAATCAATGGAGCTATCATCCTCCAAAAAAACATTTTATTTTTTATGAATTTGTAAGAGTCGTTCCAAGCCGATTCCAAATTGGATTTTCTTCCCATGCATCAGCCTGAACAATAGAAAATGACCTTCAGGTTATGCTAAAAAAAGAGTGACCCTTAACACCTACAATGTGACTTTGGGATGTCCCAACTAGCGCCAATTGATTGATGTTGACCAAAAATAAAAAAATATGGCCTTTTCATGCCTCCCCAACCTTTCTGCATAGTTTGCCTTTTGGTAGATACATGCATGTATTATGTACATTATACAAACATTGGCTTTAGGGCAATAAATGAATTTCTCATTAATGTCTTTGCATGGTGTACAATATGTAAATATATTACTCATTAATGTCCTTGCATGGTGTACATTATTTCACTTGAAATTTTAATTAATGATTTCCATGATCATCCTAGTTAAAAATAAAATAATAATAATTCATAATAAAACACTTAAACAAAAATAAGCAAAAATCACAATAAATAAATGGCACCCACAAGTGCTAACGACAAAAAGAAGGTAAAAAAAGAGGTAAAAAAAATAAAAAAACAATAAAAAAGTAAATAAAAATCAATCAATTGAATAATAAGTTTAAGCCTTAATAAATTTCAACAAAAAAACTAAAGCATATGCTAGCTAAAAGTTAATAAAAACATAGTAAATAAAAAATTAAAATAAATCATAGTTAAAAAAATATGAACTCACTATGTAAATCAATAAAAATATATACACATAATAAAATGAACAAAAAATTAAAATGTTAATAATAAAAATATTCTAACATAAAAGTCTGTCAAGCAAAATAGTTAATCCATACAAATAAAAAAGCACAACATCTAATCAATAAAATAAAAAGGCAAAAGAATTAACCAACAAGAAAAAATCATCACCACAACATAAAGATAATAACAATTGTTAATAAAACAGTGGCAAATAAAAGATAAAAAATAATAAAAAATGATAAATACCAAACAAACAATAAAGATTCATAAAATTCATGAAAATCATAGAAATCACAAAACATGATGTCTGATAAAAATCTTCAAGTTGGAGGATCATGGAAAGGCCAAAAAAATGTCATCTTCTTGCATCTTCAATGCCATTTTATATCATGCATAGCTATGGAGGTTAATCAAGAAATGTTTTTTTTTGAAAGAAGTTAATCAAGCAATGTCAAGCCACTGCTCGGTGTAATCAACACAGGTCCATTTGAAAACTGGTGGAAAGGGGATCTGACTCTAATTCTCATGAACCCACAACATGACCCCGCGTATTTACAAATATAATAAAAACATAAATGAACAATAAAAATCAAAACAAAAGCTTCCTTCCTTAAAAAACACAAAATCTCTAGTGAGAAGAAGAACAAAATAAACAAATAAACAATAAATAAAATCATAGTTGTCAAGGCGACAAGGCGCCCAAGGCGTTGAAGGGTACCGATTCCGCTTAGGCGACAAGGCGGCCGCTTAGGCGTCGCCTAGGCGGTCAAGGCGGTATTCAAGGAAGGATGAGTCGGGAGGTTGTTATATATAAACAAAACATAAATATAATTATATTTATTATGTTATAATTGAATATGAGTGTTTTATCAATGCACATAAGTAAATATGATGTGTGTGTGAAAGAGAAGAAAGTTAAATAAATTTTTATAAAATTTAAGTATATAACTTATTTATGATTATAAAATTTATATATGTGCAATAGTATAAGTGATGGAAAAATATTTTTATAATATTATTAAATGGGGGGAGCGCAGAGTAGTCGCGGGGGTTAAGGGGGCAGCGCCCCTTGTGGGGGGTTGTCAGGGGGCGAAGCCCCCCGAACCCAAAAAAGTATGTAATAGTATAAGTGAGACAGAGAGAGAGAGAAGAAAGAGCTGAAAAAGAACTTAATTAAGTATATAATATATATTTATAATCATAAATCTTAAATATGTATGATAGTATAAGTGATAATACAATATATTAATATATTCAAATTATCATTAAATAAGTGTCCCTTGTGAGGGGTATCAAGGGAGAAAAACTCTTCAAAACTTTTTTTAATGACGTAAAAATACCCAAGGCGCCTTGGGCGCCTTTTTGGCCCCAGACAAGGCGCCCTGGCAAGGCGCCCTTGGAAAGGCGCCTTGCCGCCTAGGCGGCGCCTAGGCGCCGCCTAGGCGGGCGCCTTGACAACTATGAATAAAATACAATAAATAATTTTTATATAGATGAAAATGAAGCTTCAACACCGATGAATTCAAATTCCAAATGAAAGGAACACAGGATTCCTCTTTAATAAAGAGTTAGACCACATGAGGGCGAGTCTTCCTCTGCATCAGCCATGCCACGAAGAAGCATGCTGGTATTTTCCTTCTGACTATACATCTCCCTCAAACCAAAAGCTTTGTCCTGGTCATCCACAATGGCTCCCTGTGAAATGCTCCAGGAAGCAAATAGTTAGTTTAAACCTTAATAAAAATGATGCCAGTTATGGATTGCTGGTGGCCCCTAAAACATCAGGAAGAAAAAAGGAAGGGGGACCCCTCCTCTGGTTCAGCTGGAAAGCACAGCTGATGCTGAAAAGGATGCTGCCTTCTCATGGTGGTCAAAGAAGGCCACAAGAAGAAAGAATAGTCCTCCCCAGGGTAAGCACATTTCCAGGCATTTTCATATTCCACATTCCAAGGGGGTATGCAGGATCCTTCCTCAAGCATTATTAGGGTGATGCGCAGCCACCCATTACATGGTAGATGGCACCTCCGGGACCAAGCAACACAGTGGTGCCCTCTTGCTGGTCTTCATGTCTTCTTGTAGATATCATCACACTAAGTCAAGTCAAGGTTCCGATACTGCATTTGCTTGTCAGCATTAGCATCACAGGTGCAGCAGAAATGACCAAACTTCTCCAATGCCTTAGAAGCAAGGTGTTGCAACTTGAGTCCATGCATTTGCCGAAGGCCATGCTTCAATGGCAAGTTCTTCTCGAACTTCTTCAGCGGACAGTGCTCTTTTATAACTTGGTAACACCCCACATAGCAAGCAGTTCATGTCTCAAAAAAATCATACCACTATCAACAGATCTTGACAGAGATGTCAGTGTTAATGCTGTTGTGCCAACACCAGCATTGTCGCAACCAACTGCATCACTGACATACAAAGCCTGGAAGAGATAGCTATGCTGCTGCCTAGTAGCTATTCTTGAGGCAGTCAATGAATGGGAAGGATGTCCAAATGTAGCACCAAATGTAGCACAACTTAAACTCCAGATTAGAGTTACAAGGAACCTAATCATGTAAAAACTTGTTAAACAGCTTCTAAACTACTACTCTTGATTTGTACAAGCAGAATGCTTTTTGGGAACTCTCTGGAGACCTTCTGCAAGATCAGACAAATAAAACTAAAGAAATGCAGATTTTTTGCAGGAACTTCCTGATATCAATATATAGCACTGGTAGATGCCAAATTAAAGTTGTGCCCTCCTGCTATGTGGTGTAGCTTGAAGCCTTGAACCGAGTATTGGCTTCTAAGAGACACTCAGTAAGGTCTTCTCCAGAGTATATGCAAAGCATGAAGTTAATAAAATACATGGTGATGAGGCAAGGTCAGATTGGCTCAGACATCAATCTGTTATGGACCAGTTATTACTTATGATCAAGCTATATGAAGGGATTGAGGAACCAAAAACATGAAAGAAGAGAACAGGAACTACATCTACCATAATAATTACCGTTCATTATCCCTTCATGTTCCCTAACTATGACAAGCATGTTCTTTCTTGGCCCTCTCAACAAGAGAGATTGAATCCAGGGTTAGCAATTAATCTAACTAATTACTAGCAACACTAACATCCTAACTATTTAGTACTACAGCTGATGAAAATTCTCACAAAGACATCAACATGACATTGCTGGATGATCTTCGTAGCAACTAACTAAATGCCATATTTATATAAAAAAGAAAGGTTTCCTTTGCCCCTTCATAAAAATAAAACGTGAAAACAACAGCAGATATTAATTAAATAGAATGAAAATAAAAACATTCATAATGACTAAACACAAGCATTTACCAATGTTAGCCAGCATTTCATTAATCATGTCCGCATTTGGAGGCATAGATGACTCATGAGCCATATGGCTTCGGAAAGAATGATAAAATGTAGGCACCACCCTCTTTGGGTCCAACAAGGATATGCAGATGGTCAAAGAGTGAATCAGTACAGATTTTGGCCTTGAAACTCCCAATGCATGACAAAATAACCTTCCAACAAAACTGAAAAGATAAGAAAATGTTAATATATGGCAACCATGATGTAAACATATAAGTGAAAACTCAAAATCTAGAATAATAGAATTATCAGTGATAGAAATGCATATAAGTACCTCGGACTTGTGATTTTAGCAGCAATCACAGGAGGGGAATATCGTGTTATGGCACAGAGAACTTCTGCCGCATTAGCATGTACTTCAGGAGAATCCTGATGGAAAAGTATAAAATCTTATAAAATCTTATATATAATAAACATTTAGCAAAATTAGTGTACATACAGAAAATGCATATAAATGTATTTTATCATTCGGATGTAGCAAAATAAAACAAAAATAATATCACATAATTTAGTAAAGTTAAGTTAGTAAATTATTAACTAAAGACAACCATGCCAGCAGTAAAGTGTGAACTGAACACCAGATAAAGAGAGGTTGGAAGAACAATAAAGGACTTGAGAATATTGTTCATTCATTTCCATCATCAATACACATTCACCAATTTCAAATAAATTGAGATGAAAAATACTCATATTTTAAAAGATTAACTATAGACATTAGGGAACCTTAAGTAAAAATGTAAATCATAGTAGGATGGTGGATGCAATGATAGGACTGGAAGACCTGATTAGCATGGACAGGAGTATGATTTAGAAAGTTTAAACCCTTATGAAGTGGTAGCCTGAATCATTCAGAGTGGAGGAAGAGAGTCCATAAAGTCAACAAATAATTTGAAATTAAGATTTTAGCAAGATGAGTTAGCCTCCACCAAGATGCAAAAACAGCAGGTTTTGTTTTGAGCAATGCCAGAGTGATCTCAGCATCCTGCATCTTCAGTTAGAATTTTTCAAGGAGGCAAGGCATCATCAAAATCAAAGAAAGACTATTATGATGATGACTTACCCCTTTAACATCACTGAATTGCGGAGTAAGCACATCATCAGTTTTGACAATTGAAATTGTGGTGCATCTATATTGTATATATACTTAAAAATGCTTTTAATATTGGAGCTGCAAACGGGTCAGATTCGGTAGTGAAATTGCCTATTTTTGATTTCGATAAGAGGTTAAGGCATTCCAATTTCAATTTGATTAAATGCAAATCATGATATTCTTATTTCATCCAAATTTTGATTCCATTATCAGCATCAGAACCAAATCAGATAATTTACAAAATGTCATTATATATTGATTTTAATTAAACATGAGCTAATAAATTTCATTTAAGTCCTAAAATTTGATATAGTACCGTTTTACTTTTTTATCATTTATATCATTATATGTCATAATTTTTATAATTTATCTATTTTTACTTTATTATAATAGAATTTTTTACATACATAAAGTAAACTTTTATCAAAATTAAGAAAATGGATACGGTGACTTGTTCCAATTCCACTCCGATAAACTATTGAAATATCTGATTATGATTCCAATAACTTAAAGGACACACAAATAGGATACAAATCCGTTAATTTTTATCAAAATCAAATCAAAAAAATCAGAATGGACCCATTTCCACCCCTACTTAGCACACTTTAAAAGAATCAGCATAATATGAACGAGGAATAGCATACATAGAATTAGATAAAATATAAAAGAGAGACTCACAGAAGAACTAAATTTATCCACAATTGTGTCAAGAACATTCGCCTCCTCTAACCACTGCATTGTGTCCATGCAGTTGGAATAGACATGTTCATCCGCACCAATTAACCGAATCAGAACCTGTACAAGGATTCCAATATCAGCTGTTGTTTATCGAACTGTAGAACACTTATTAAAAAAATGAATTAATAGTTAGAAAAAATGTAAAGCATATATAATAAATGGAGTTACTCGAGAAGGGAAAATGAAGGAATTATCAGACAGCATGCAAAACAACCATTAGCATTACTAAGTGAAATACTATAGAATTTGGTCTTTGCAGGTTCAGGAAGTGACTGAGACCACCACTGACCTCCATAATGGATGTGATACCAATAAGATCAACAAGTTGCTGAAATATTTCCAGGTGATCCTGGCAAGGAAGAAAAATCAAGTAAACATCAAACCAGCAGAAAAAAAGTGCAATAGCATGTACAAAAAAAACATTATTTTAGGTCAAAAATAGTGATAGTGCATAATGCTTATTATTTATTTGAACAAATCCACCTATTTATATATCTGAACCCTAAACAAGCCAATGGAAAGAAAGCATTCAGAAACTATGATGTAAAGCATGTGGCATGTCCCGCCAGATGTTGCTTTTGGAAGAACCATATTACATTTCCTCTCAGAAAGGAGTGATCTCATATAGCAATTTTCTGGATGAGAAATGCTAGACACAAGAAAAAAAAAACAATGTTCCTACACCAACATGCTCAAGTGGCCAGGTATGTGCATTGCAGTCGAAGTTCAATACCAATCAGAAACCATAATCAAACTCGAGAGGAATTAAGTGTGTATGCAAACTTTGGTTAAGGCCCAAAATCAATCGATTTGATGTAGAAATAAGAAGCCTGTCTTCCATTGACACAGATACAAGTATGGCTTGAACAGATAAATTGAACAGAGAGGATTCAAGTAAACAATTTGAGTCCATTCTGATATCCCTCAAGTATGAAAGGTACCCAAAAATATTCAGACAAAAATAGCTACCTCTTAAAAACAGATTGATCGCTATTGTATGGAATCCACTCTATATAACTCATTACTACTCCTGTTAAGACCGCTTCTTCCCTGAATATGCATTGGATTCTTGTTTGTGAAATCTTGGCATGGCAACAAATAGAATCATATGAGGAAGAACTCAGCCTCTTAGAGATGATCCACTTTGGTTAAGAGGAGGAGAAGAAGAAAGCTAATATAAAGGGCACTAAGTAATCAATTTATGAAGCCATCCGGGGATGGAACTGCAAGTGGGAGCAAGTGGGAATAAGTCGAATTAGCAGTTAGCTCCATACTAAGAATGGATGGCATGAAATCAAGGAAGGCAGGGTCGGGGGTCGGCCCGGGGTCGGTCGGCCCCAAAACCGACCTAGTCGGACGGGGTCGCGACCCTGGGTCGGACGGGGTCGGACGGGGTCGGATTTTTATTTATTTTATTATAAAAAATTATATAAAAATAAGAAACAAATAGAAATAATAAATTTTATATCATATATTTATGTATACATAAAATATATACATAAATATAATTATATTTTTATATTATAATTGAATATGAGTGTTTATCTATGTATACAAGTGAATATGATTTTTTTGTGATTATGTTGTATCAATATATGTTGGGAAAGAGTTAATCTTAAGTGAGAAGGTAAAGATACTTAACAAATAAATTTATAATTTTTAAGATGTATCGTATATTTAGAATTATAAAATTTAACTATATATAATAATATAAATGATAGTAAAATATTATTGTACAATCAATAAATGGAATACTCAAAAAATAATTATTCTTGACAAATTTGATATGTGTGTGAAAGAGAAAAGAGTTAAAATAGATCTTTATAAAATGTAAGTATATAACATATATTTATAATTATAAATCTTATATATATGTGATGATATAAATGATAGTGAATTATTGTTATACTATTATTAAATGCGGCGCAGAGTAGTCGCGGATCGCGGGGGTCAAGGGGGCAGCGCCCCTTGTGGGGGGTATCAGGGGGGCAACGCCCCCCGAAGAAAATTTTTTTAATGGTGGTAACGGGGAGGGAGAAGAAAAATTTTTAAGTATATAATAATAATATAAAAAAATTTGACATAGGCCGGGTCGCCCCGGGGTCGGGCGACCCGGCCGACTAGGTCGCCGGGTCGCGCGACCCAAAGCTTGGTCGCGCGACCCCCCGTCGGGCCGGCTTGGAGTCGGCCCGGCGGGGTCGTTTCCGGGCCGGTCGGCCCGGAAACCGGCCAGGTCGGGCGACCCGGGCGACCGGGTCGCCGACCCGGCGAACCATGCATGAAATGATCCAGAACTTGCGAGTGAAGCACCTTTTAACAAAAGCCCTCCCAGCAGTTAAAGAAGAAAAGGTAGGCTTCAGCTGGAAGTTCTCCCCATGCATTGCCTAGAATATAAATGAGAGTAATAAGGTTATAGCACAGAGAAGTGGCTGCAGAACTACGATGGTTGATCGCTGGGGTAAGAATGCAACTTCGAGTCTTTGCAAAATAAAAAAAATAAAAAATAATGTTTTCATCAGATTATTGTTACATCAGTTTAACTACCTTGACTGAAATGTTTCATTTTTCCTTAATTTTTGTGCTTCATCAAATGAAACTAACTTGGCAAGGCATTCTATCATTTAGGAACTAGCCTTCATCCCAAGAACTAAAATGTGAAAACACTTACCCGAATGTAGTTCATAAGAGGTATTGTTTTCCTCAACATCAGGCAAATTACTACCTGACAAGAAAAAAAAACATAAAACCATGAGATCAATGAACAAAGGATCAGAGAGAAGAGCAAAGAATTTCCAAAAATGACATTTCCATAGTTATCCATCCAAACTACATGGAATCAATATTCAGCGCATCAATTACCTTGCTAAAGTAACCAGCCAGCAATGTACTGTGTGAACGATCAGGTTTGAGAAAAGAGAAGAGTAGATTCATCAACTGTCAAATAGCAAGAGAAACAAAATTAAAAATGTCACATTAAACATGATTCAGTTACAAGATTATTTAATATAAAAATAAAATCTAAAATAGTGATAAAAGATAGAAAATAAAATCACCTCCTCATCCTCTACTAAGGTTCTGAGAATGATATCTATCTCGCAGGTAAATATTTCACACACAATGAAAGGAAACCTGGATGGCAAGCCAAGAAATGAAAGCTAGAACTCCTTGCATATTCACAAGATTTAAAAATAACACAAGTTACTTGAAAGCACGCTTTTCCTCGGCATCATCTGGAGCTTCATCTACAATATATCTAAGTAGCTGCTCCACCCGAGTTCTTTCTCGTAAACTGTGTTGATTATTTACAGAAAGAAAAGTTATAAAATAAACATAAAGAAATTTTCAAAACAACCATAATGCACAAATAAAAAAATGATATGGTACGCATTGCTGATTGCTTGACCTTGTTTGGTACATTGAAATGTTGTCATGCGCAAGACATATTGAATTTATGTTATCAATACCTTTTGCTATCTAAGGTGCCGTAACTTATTGATTTCTAAGGACTACAAGAGAAGTACACTGGAAGAAAAGCATCCAAAACTAGCTTCACCACCATTACATTGAAAGGAAAAGAATTTAAGCTACCCAATAACTGCATAAACATGGACGATGTGGGAATTCAGCAAAGTCAACCTACTGTAGTCCTAATTTGAGTTAATGAAAGCAAAAGAAACCAGATGTTCCCAAAAGGAGAGGATGTTAGACAAGAAACAGGACCAAAACCGCTGATCTTCCACCACATGTTGCTACCTCTAACTTCACAACTTGACGTTAATACAAATTGCTTATATCATTCCTATTCTTTCATATTCCTTTTCATGTTACTAATTCAGTTAGATGACCTTTTTAAAGCTACCAAACGTTGACAACTCCATCGCTGCATCAATCCATAACCCTATCTAGGTGTTCTTGTCTCATTTGTCCACCATATTTTACAAATTAACATTTCTACATGACTATGTACATAAAAATGATTCAAGTTGTTACATCATCCTTTCAAGGTTTTATTGTTTAAAGAGATCTCTTCCTCAATATTGCTCGAGATGAAACCTAGATTTAAGTTGGGATTCCTTGATGTCTCCTATTAACAATGACCACCGTTTATATATCTCCATCACGGAAAGCCATCTCACGAGATTCTCGGTCTCACCAAGGCCCCGAGAAGTGAGATCGTCGAGAGCTCGCACACGTGGATTGGTCCATAAAAAAAAATCTTCGGGAGGCTTTGCCCCCTTGATACCCCCCAACAAGGGGCACTGTCCCCTTGACCTCCGCGATCTGACCACACAAATCGAACCACGATTCCCAAGCACCCATTTATGATAGTGTAAACAGATTAATATATTTCACAATCATTTATACTATCACATATATATAAGATTCACAATCATAAATGTGTTATGTACTTAAATTTTATAAAGATATATTTTAAGTTTAACTCTCTTCTCCTTCACACACACATTAAGTTTGTCCAGATTAATTATTTTTCAAAATAAATATTTACAAATCCATACATAATTACATAAATGAAATCACATTTAAATATATGAACACATAAATATACACATTCAATTATAACATAAGTCAAATAATGCTCTTAATCTATTCAAATTTTAGATTTGGATATTAATCATCAATTTATTGTACAAAGATTATATCTTATGAAACAAACAGATTATATTAAATTCAATTTCACAAATATTTAATCATCAATTTGTAATAACAATCAAGAACAAGAACATAAAAAATACTCTTAATACCATATTAGTATTTAAATAAGATTATATAAAAAAATTTATCTTTTAGAAACACAAAAATCATCTTTTAGATATTGAAAGTGATTTGTAATTATTCATTCACATAATTGATGTGCAAATGTGTTATATATTTTCATGTAAATTCATTGATGTACTCACATCTTTATAAGATATTATGTTATGTTTCGTACATATATATTTTAATCTAAGAATACGAGATCCGATCTCCTAAAATTTTTTCGAGATTTCTTCGAGATCTCTTCTCTTTCACCTCCCGAGATGAAGCCGAGATCCAAGACAACAATCCTTGATCTCAATCTTGGTTCCCCTTATCAGCATGTCTCAATCCCTGTTGTTGTTGTCAGTTATCTTGCCCTCTTTTGAAGAAATTATCATGCTACTTTACATTGTGCACTTGGACTAACATTTACACGAAGATTCACCCAAGATATCTTCTCCAATCACCTCAAGGCTTGAAAATAAATCAAGATACGAGATGACAATTCTTAATAACTTATAAAAGTTTCCGATAGGGATAAGAAGAATGATATTAAAGGAGACACAGCAGGCAATTTTAATTTAATAAATGATGGCGGGCAAAGCAGGTAGAAACCAAAATACAATGCAGAAAATGAACTAAACTAGATGGAAATGGGCTGAACCAGGTCTGAACTGACATGAACAGGCTTGAACTGGTCTCAAATCAACTGCATCGGCACTGAACCCATTGAAATAGGTAGTCGGGCCACGTAAACTGGCAAGCCATCACACTGTTCAGCAGAACCTTAAAAAATGGTGATGTGGTGACATTGTTCCTCCAACACAGATGAGGTGGGAAACAACAAAAGAAGAAGCAATGGGCAGTTGGGCACTATAGTTTTGCAAGGAAGGAAGTGTTCCTTCATGATGGCCCGTCATGGGAAAACAGAAAATGCCATGCAACAAGCTCGCACAGGCATGGATTACAGAATCGGTGGATTCCGACCGATTCCGGAAACGGATCGGAGGATTCATGCGGAAGGATCGATTCCGGTATGAATTCCGCGGAATCGGTCGGAATCGGTCGGAATCGATCCGATTCCACCGATTCCTTGTGGAATCGGTCGATCCCAACCGATTCGTCGGAAGACCGGTTTAAGTGGACCGGTTCGATTCCCGGTTCGATTCTGGACCGGGAATCGAACCGATTCCGGCCCTTTTAGGGCAGGAATCGACCGCCGCGGTCGATTCCGTCGATCCCGCGGGGGAAGGCTTCGATTCCGGCAATTTCCAGGCGATTCTATCGTCGATCCTTGCTCGGCCACGGCAATTCCGGAGATTCCATCGTCGATCCCAGCTCCCAGCACCGATTCCACAAGGATTCCAGCAATTCCAGCACCGATTCCGGCGATTCCGGTAGTGATTCCAAGCTACATCTTCAGCCGATTCCGCCGATCCAAGCTCCGATCGGCCTCGAATCAATCTCTTTTTCGATCTTTAACCGGTTATCGGTAAGATTTCTTCGTCGAAGATTTCGTACGTCCATTCTTACGCGTTTCCGACGAGTCCGAGCGTCGTTAAACGTTGTGATTTCCGACTGAACAAGTCCGTTTAAGTTTTGAACTATTCGATTGGATGTTGTTTGCACGGGAAAAATTCCGGATATCCCGTACGTCTATTTTTACACGTTTCCAACGACTCCGAACAGAGTTAAACTCGGTGATTTTTGATCGAACAACTCCGCTCAGGTTGTTTGAACATCGATTGGATGTTCTTTGTACGGGAAAAATTGAGGATACCCCGTACGTTGATTTACGACCATTTCCGGCAAATACGTAACCCTTTAAACATACTGAATGGTATGTTACTTGGGCCGTCTGCTTCCCGAACAACGTCTAAAGCAATTTTTATGTTATCTAATCATTTTTAGTGCATTGTTTACAATTTTTGCAGATATAAGCAATGGCCGATCAAGGTGATGCAGCACCAACGTGCTTCCGACGTGAGTTGGGAACACGGGCACATGGTATATCCAATCAGAAAGAGGGTACAGTGCAAATGGTGTGGGAAGGAGATTAACGGGGGGGTGTTCCAGTTGAAACAACATATTGCCGGAACAGGTGGAAATGTAAAGAAATGTGGCAAGGTACCGAGAGAGAAGAGTGAGGAGATGAGATGCTACATGACAGGTAGAGCCTCTCAACGGGCTGTTAGGATTGAGCAGAGGGAAGAGTTGCATGACGAGCTACTCCAGAGGAGGAGGGATCGCGATTTGCCTACCTCGAAAGGAAAATGCAAGGGGAAGGCATCAGCTGAGCCAAAGCCAGAGCCAGAGCCAGAGAGCAAGGAGTCCACAGACTCCGAGCTTAGACATGGTAGGCACGCTAGCAAGCGTGCATTTGCTGAGGAGGAGGAGGGGAGCAGGAGAGTCTGGGTCCAGAGCTGACCCAGCTTTGGGCCGATCAGCATCGGCTCGCCCAACCCGGGACCGAGAGACTGACCGCAGGAGACAGGAGCCATACCGCCGTTATACTTCTACCAGCACTCGATTTACACCGAGTGACGAGTATTTATTTAGGAAACAGAGTGCTGGGCAGATGGGGATTAAACAAGCAATGAAAGAGGTGAAGGTAAAAGGAACGGCTGCAAAGAGAGCCGTTCGCCACATTGTGAAGTGGTTTTTGCATGCATGTATCACTTTTTAAATTTAAATTGACATTTATGTGTGTTTTATTTACTTAAACTTAATTTTAGCCTGATCCCAATTTTTTTAAACTTGATGTAGGCATCCCAACAAATGCAGCCATCAGCCCCTACTTCCAGACGATGGTGGATGCCGTGGGTGAGGTTGGACCGAGTTTGCAAGCCCCGGGCAGCAGACATATATACAGCGTTGGCCTGGATGAGGAGGTCCAGGAGTTGAAGGAGTGGATGGATGGTTTTAAATTGGTGTGGAAGGTGAGGGGTTGCACAATTATGTGCGACGAGTGGACAGGTATCACCAAGAGGAGTAAGATAAACTTCTTGGTGTATTATTCTGAGGGGGCAACATTCTTGAAGTAGGTAGATGCTTCTGGGAAGATAAAAAATGCCGACTTCCTTTTTTCTCTGATGGATGTGGTGGTGGAGGAGATCGGGGAGGACAATGTAGTTCAAGTTGTCACTGACAAGGAACCTTCATATAAGGCGGCTGGGAGAAAGTTGATGAAGAAGAGGAAGCACATGTTCTGGGTGCCCTGTGCGGCACATTACATTGATCTCATATTAGAGGATGTAGGCAAGGAGGAAGGTGCATCCACCCTTGTCAGGCAGGCGCAGCCGCGCAGACGATCACATCATTTATTTATTCGCATCCCCGCCTGCTACATATTATGAGATCACACACAGGAGGGCACGATCTTGTTAGGCCTGGTCCGACTCGATTTGCAACGAATTTCATTGCGTTGGAGAGTCTACACCGGCACAGGCATGCATTGGTTAGGTTCACACAGTCCGAGGAGTATTATAATTATATGGTGGACAACCTGCATGACAAGAAAGATCAGCTGGAGATTCTTGTCAGGTCTGAGAGGCAGATCACTGACAAGAGGTTTTGGGAGGCAATCATTGAGCCACTGGTAGTTGTCTTGAGATTGGTAGACTCAGATGACAGGGACCAGATGGGCACGTTGTACGATGCCATGGACCGGGCAAACCTGAAAATAAAAGAAAAAAATCCCAGAGGTTACAAAAAGTGGTGGAAGATCATAGATGACCGATGGGACAAGACCTTGCACCACGATGTCCACGTGCGGCAGTTAGTTGGTTAAAAAAATATTTTTGCTGAATAATTGTCTTATTCATAATGTTAACTAATAAAATCTTGCAGGATATTTTTTGAACCCCCGCATCCAATATGGAGGATAGGTGGTGAACGACAACGAGGTGATGCGAGGTACACTTGCTGTTATTCAGCGTCTGTGCCGATCTCAGCAGGACATGATAGAGGCTGAGATAGAAGTTAGAGTTTATTCAATACTTTGGAGTAGAGCAGCCTTACCAGGAAACTAATATTTTTTTTATAATTTTTTCAGATGCAGAAGTATAAGATGAGGGTCGGCGTATACTCAGATGCTGATCTGAAATATTCAGTTGACAAAGTGTCACCTGGTATAGTAATAGTTTGATGAAGATTTTATATTATTTTCATATAAGTTATGGAAGATGATGGGCTAATTGTTTACTTTTTCTCTTCTTTTTTTTTCTTGCAGCTGAGTGGTGGGTTAAGGTGAACACCAGGAGTGGATGGAATCCACTTGCTGCCATCGGTATCAGGATACTCAGCCAGAGCACCAGTTCCTCCCATTGTGAGAGGAACTGGAGTACACTCAACCTAATACATACGAAAAGGAGGAACAGGTTGACCTCAGACCGGCTGGAGAAGCTGGTCTTCTGTCATTACAACATGAGGCTACGCATCAAGAATATCAAGGATCGACAGAAGATCAGTGAGGAGAGATTTGCACGATTCGCAGGTGGTCTATACGAGCAGAGGCATTCCTCCGCCACACCACCACCTGAGGAGGTGGACATGGATCAAATATTCCAGGAGGAGCATGCACTTGCCTCCTAGATAGAGGAGAGGGAAGCCAGGGATTATGCAACTGAGTTTGATCCCGATGACCGTGCATGGGCTAAAGGAGAGTTGGATGGTGTTGAAGCCGAGGAGGATGCTCCAGCTCCACCTCCACCTACTTCTTAGGCTCAAGCAGGGCCTTCTTCTGCCCCAGCAGCTATAGAGCGACCACCTGCAGCTTTAGCCCCAGCTCCAGTCCCACCCGCCGCTACCCAGCCCATTCGCAGTCCGGGGAAAACGAAAACAAAAGTGACTGCACGAAAAATGAGAGGATTTGCAAAGTTGAAAAAAACTTTGGGTTCTGGTACTTCAGAGATGGCTGAAGAGGTGAAGAGAAGGAAGCTAGAAGTCAGACGTCCTGTCAGCCCAGATGACAGCACGAAGGCTCCTTCTCACTCCTCAGTTGATGATGAGGAGGAGTGCATACCAGCGACGCAGCCATCAGCAGCAGCCGAGTCTCCTGATTCACGGCATCCAAAGTCGTATTACACGCTGGATGAGCAAACACCTGATTCTTATATACAGGAGCCACAAGATTCAGCATTTCGTCAGCCGACCGGCGGTGGATTACACCACTAGCTCCACCATCCTCTCGCTACGTCCCGGTCGTCCCGCGATCCGATCCGTACGACCTTGATAGCATGGCATCGGCATTATTTTCATATGGATATGGTCCCGGACAGTATACAAGACTGACCACGAGGGAGGAGCATCGAGAGCAGCAGGGAGAGGAGGAAGACCAATATCTATATCCTAGATATTGGTAGTAGATGGATATGATGTAAATGTATTTTTTTTCATGATGTATCAACTCTTTGATTTTTGAATCAATGGAATATGTACTTAACTTCAAGTGGAGTTCATTAGTATTTATTCGATGTGGTCCTGTGGATGAATGCAAATCTTATTTTTAAATTTTTTCTAACTTATTTCCTATTTTTTAGAATTTTTTCTGAATTTTTTGAATTTTTTTGACGAAAAAAAAATTCAAAAAAAAACCGATTCTGACCGATTCCGGAATCGATTCCCTTCCCAGGAATCGGCCGATTCCAGCCGATTCCTGGAATTGGAATCGATCCCAACCGATTCCGATTCCGGAATCCTTGTGTACAGGTGAGAGAGATCTCATTCACTGGCAGTGTGGGAGCAGGATGGTGGGAGGAAGAGAAAGTATGTCAACTAGTGGAGGAAGGATTCAAGGTGGCAAAGTGATGGTTAAGACAAGATGATGCGCAGAGAGGGAGAATGATTGTGGAGATGCCTGAAAGCTGCTGGAAATTGGTTGTAAGGGGAAGATGATGGAGAAGGTTAAAGTAGAGGGCTGCAGCTGGAGAATGGAGAAAGATTTGACTGGAATGTGTGCATCCGAGAGGAAGAAAAAGATGCCAACCGTATGATAGAGCACAGGAATGATGTTTGGACCACGAGATGAAAAGATGCAGCAGTGATAGCCTACGGATCCTCTCAGTGTCAGCGACGTTGGGGCAGAAGAGATCATCCTAGAGGCAGAATGATGGAATCACCTGGTGTCATCATCGTGCATTGCTGACCAACACCTCACAGCTGGAAGAGGTGGTGCCGGATCTGTGTGTCGGTCATAGTGAGGCCGGCTCTTAGAGAGCAATGAAGCAGAAGTGTGTAAACCTGTCAGATATGTTGCAAGGTAGTCCAGGACGCTAGAACATTAGAGATGGTATGATTGCGGTGATCGTAAAGGGAATAAGAGTTGAGCAATCATCCAGGTGAGTGATGCTTCTGTTGCAGACATGGTGTAGTGCCAATATTGGATGCCCCAAGAGGAACCAGAAGATCAGAACCGATCAGTAGGGAGTAACCGAGAAGGGAAAGATAGAGGAACCATGAAGGGCATGGAAGCCAACAGATGAAGATATGTGAAGCGAAGGGCCTCACCAGCTGATCATAGGTGAAGAGGAAAGATTTTCTCAGCCCATTGAAAGAAGAGAGGAAGGAGAGCTATCGATGCCAAGCCCCCTACAAGATCAAAGTCACTTCAAAAATTATATTCCATTCATTCTGTTGCGGGAGAAGTACATTTTTTTTGAAAGGTCAAAAGACCAATTTGTATTAAACTGTAAAAAAATTACTTAGATACAAGTGTAAAATAAGAAATAAACAGTGACTTTTCTACCAAGACGGTAAAAAGTAAAATTACACAAAGGAAGAGATTTTTCTTGACAAAGGCAGTGCACAAAGCCAACCCGGATGAAGCAAACCAGTGAAGCCACTAATCCTTCACCGAATAAACCATTTGAAAAAGAATCCTGACCGGATTGTTTCTGAAAATGTGATTGTTCCTTTCCTTCCAAATGGACCACAAAGAGTTATAAGAGTACATACGAGCTCTAATTATAAAGAGTTAGACCCTTCAAAACAAAAAATATTTACAAACATACGTTTAATGACTAAGAACTAAAACTCAAAAGATAACTAATGTCTCATCAAACACCCCTACCAACAGAAAACTCATACTTGAGCGCATCTTAAACTTCATCATTGTTTACAAATGAGCTGATCCCATTCAAATTTATACTGGACAAAGAAGGTAAAAACCAAACTATAATGCAAAAAACCAACTAAACTGGATGGAAATGGGCCAAACCTGCCTGAACTGGCCTGAACCAGTCTCAAATCAACTAAACCGGTCAAAACCAGTCAAACCCAGCCGAAGTAGTTTACCCCCATAGAAGCAGGTGGTCTGGACACGTGAACTGTGAGCCATCATGCTGTTCGGTCAAACCTTCAAGAAGGGTGACGTGGTGACACCGTTCCTCCAACACAGTTGAGGCAGGAAACAACAAAAAAAGAAAAGAAGAAACAATGAGCATTGCAGCTTTGTAAGGAATAAACCATTCCTTCATGATGGCCAGCCTTTGCAGGAAAACAGAGGAAATGCAATGCGACAAGCTCATGCGGCTGAGAGGAATCCGGTACACCAGCAATGTGGGAGCAGGATGGAGTGAGAAAGAGACAGCATGGTGACCATTGGAAGAAGGATCCACAGCAGCGAGATGATGGTTCGGATGATGGCGGAGATGTCCAGAAACGGCAGGAACTTGGCTGTAAGGGAAAGACGACTGAGATGATTAAAGCCGAGGGCTGCAGATGAAGATCTAGAAAAAGGGTTGACTGAAATGTGTGCATACAAAAGGAAGAACCAACCAGATGATCAGAGAGAGCACAGGTGAGGCATGTGGACAGTGAGAGGAAGAGACGCATCAGCAATGGCCAGTGGATCATGTCAGTGTCAGCTACGTTGGAGAAGAAGAGAACATCCTGGATGCAGAAGGATGGGTATTAAATCATCCAAAATTGTTGTTGCCATCGTGCATCATAGATTGCAGAATCGGCCGATCCGCATCGGGATCGGCCGATTCTCGGCGGAACCACCGATCCGGATAAATATCCGTCGGAATCGGACTGTTTGGTCCGATTTGGGGCCATAATCGTCCGAATCGGCGGATTCCAGAACAATTCCGGCGATTCCTCGCCGGAATCGACCAGAAAAATTGCCGCGGCGGCCCTGCGCCCGCCGCAGCTGTCTTCCCCGCCTGGGCTACCGGGTCCATCGGGACCCGGTAGCCCCAGATCCGGTGACTTATAGAGTGGGGGGGCGGACCGGTCGACCGGATCCAGCTACCGGGTCCTGATGGACCCGGTATCCCTATCTTCCCCGCCCGATAGGGCAGGGAAGACAGCCGCGGTGGCCCTGTGGCTGCCGCGGCAAATCCGGCGATGTTTGGGGGCGCGATTCAAGCCGATTTTGGCCCCAAAACATGCTAGATCGGATCGGAATCTGATCTAGCATGCTATTTTGATATTTTTTTAATGTTTTAGCACCTTTGAAGAACCTATCCGGAGCAATTCCGGATCAAAATTTCTTCCGGAAGATCGGTCGGAATCGGATCGGTACCCACCGATCCAGTGGCCGATTCCGATCCCGCGATCCTTGTCGTGCATTGCTGGCTGGCACCTCATGGCTGGAACAGGTGGTGTTGGATATATGTCAGTTATAGTGAGGCCCACTCATCAGGAGCAATGAAGCAAGGGTTTGCGGATAAAGATGTACAAACTTCGCGTAAAGATGGGCTGCCGAGTCAGGAATTGCCATATTGCCCTGCCAATGTACACAGACAACCTGTCAGAGATGTTGCAAGAAAATCCAGGGTGCTAGAACACTAGAGATGGCATGATTGCAGTGATTGCGAAGGGACCAGAGTTGAACGAGTGTCCAGGTATGTAATGCTTCTGTTGCAGACTAAGTGTGGTGCCTATGTTGGATGACCCAAGTGGAACCAGAAAATCAAAGAACTGAACAGCAGGGAGTGACCAAGAAGGAAAAGTTAGACAAACGGTAAAGAGGCCAACGGGTGAAGAAAGGTGGAGAGAAGGGCCACACCAGCCGGACAAGCGTGAAAAGAGAAGGCTTCCTCGGCTGATCAAGGGGAACAAGAAAAGCAACTAGGGTAGAGCCCCCTACAGAACCAAAGTCACTCCAAAACTTCTCTTCCATTCATTCTGTTGTGGAAGTACATAAGAGTTCTATTTACAAAGAGAGAGAGAAATTACAATTAGACCCTTCAAAACAAAAAAAAATTATTTACAAATATGCTCCTAATGACTAAAGAACTAAATTCAATAAATACCTAACTAATTTCTTATCAAAAGTAAGTCTTTGGTGTTACCTTAAATCAAGGTTGTACTTTTGATTCAACCATTTTGTATCATGGCAATTAACTAATGGGGTGTTTGGTTGCATGATAATAGAGATTTTAATTTTAATTTTTAAAAATTGTAAGAAATTTTGTTAAAAGAGGTGTTTGGCAACCATGACAATTTTATGTTTTGAAAGTGATTTTCTTCTTAAACAAAAAAAGGGTTTCACCTCTTTCTTTTTCCTTGTGGTCCTCCACTTTGTTCGGTCATGTATGATAGTTACTCTTTTTTGTTATCACATCCCTCCAAACATGATAATTTTATGTCACGAGTTAGTTCACTTTTTATTTTAATACATTTTTTTGTCATGAAAGTGTACAAAAATGACAAAAAATTATCATGCAACCAAACACCCCATAAAGATGTCATTTTATGGATGAAAATTTTCTTGATATTAAAAGTTTTGTTTTGAGCCATGTGTCATACAAATGATCTTACAAGGACAACAGACTCTTCCGTGATTTGTGTTTTTTATTCAACCATTTTGTATCTTGAACAAGTAACTAGAATGACATTTTATGAATGAAAATATTTTTGATATTACAAATTTTGCTTTGAGCCATACAATCTTACAAATACGGCAGATTCTTCCATAGTTTTAAATTTAAACTTAGTTTTATTTTAGAATATCCGAAATTGCAGAACGTCAAGATCAACCAGTTGTCCCTCACCCAACAACATAGAAGCGTAGTACTTGATAGAAAATTTTGTAGTCATCAATATCAAAGGGGGCGTAGATAAAATTCCATCACTGCATATCTTTATCCTCCAACTTGATCAATGATTTCCTGTTCTGGCAGACGAATCCACCTGTGCATTTCTTTCCCATCACCAGTACACTAGTTATCCCCTTCCCCTACTCCACTAAGCTATCATATAACCAACTAAGGTGAATAGTGGCAGTTTATCACTAGAGTTTGAACCTTACGCACATCAGAGTTGATAACATACCATTATAACATTTTGAAATGAAATGCTATCTTTTCCAAAAGACTGACATGTCCCAATTAGAGACAAAAAAGCAATCAAGGTGATTAAGACAAGTTTTGAGAAATTGTCATAAAATAAACAATATTTAAAAAATTAAGTTCAATTTGACTAAGCCACAATAGTGATCAGATTTTTCTCTCGGCATGAATAGACAAGGTAAACAGGATATTGTCATATATCCAAGGATATAAGGTTGATATTCGTTACAATAATTTGAAACGTGTGACAGAAGAACAATGTTTTACATGAAACCAAAATTCTAGAATACAACTTGACAATGGAAAGAGAAAAAGCATTTGAGTAACATACAAATTAACAAGACGAGTATTTAGGGCTTTGCATTCTTGGATTATTTCATCTTCATCCAGCAGCTCTTCTATAGTATAATTTTCTTTATCCAAAATGGAATCCACCTAAAATAAAACATTTTAAATAATATAAATGTTGAAGCAAAAAATAGCTGGATAAAAAAGAAAAAACAGAGTACTGAAGTGACAGAATTTCATAGTCACAAACATGCTGATAAAAAAGAAGCTTATGAGAACGTATCAGCCAAAATAAAGTTACACATTTTCCGATCAATTTAAAAGTCTGACTGAACTACTTCTGAAGCCTTTCACACTTTTTATACTGCCCTTATCCCGTAGCATTGCAATTTCCCTGTACATACTGGCAGAAAAAGAGAAGGAAAGCTCTGACAACCTCCCGAACTTTAAGACTCCTCTCATCCACATCGTTAGATAACTCACAAGCTCACATTTGGCTTCTTAAAAGGGCCAGCACATCCAGATTTTGTGACAGCACAAAACTCCTCGGTTACCAGATTTCTTCCTTCACTTAAATTTCCCTGATGTTCCATCTAATAATATTCAACATGGGTAGATTATAATCTCCTTCCCAGTTCTTCTCCAGTGAGTCAATAACATATCCATTCTTCATCAAAAAATTCAGTTCTCTCCTGTCTACCAGCATCTTAGAGGATTTCTTAGAGCCTTCATAAATAATTGGCAGCCCAAATCCTGTCGCAGAACCTGTACAAAAGTCTTCACATGACGAGCCCAAACAATGCTCAATCTGGCCCATGGAATGCCATCTCGCGAGATCTCGCCGAGATCTCGGTCTCGCCAAGAGGGCCAAGAAACGAGATTGCCGAGATCTCGTCCCAAGTAGCCTAGTCCGAAAAAAAAATTTCTTCGGGGGGCTTTGCCCCCCTGATACCATAGTTGTCAAGGCGGGTGCCTAGGCGACAAGGCACTACTTGACCAGCGCCTTTTGGATATGCTTCCCAAAATTTATACATAATATACCAAAAAATTCCTTTCGGGGGCAAAGCCCCCCTAACAACCCCCCACAAAGGGACGCTGCCACTTTGACCCTCGCGATCTGACCACGCAGGTCGATCCGCGACTACTATGTGCCCCCCATTTATGATAGTGTAAACATATTAATATATCTTACTATCACTTATACTATCGCGGATAAAAATGTGCTACAAGTTTAATACCATATTAGTATTTAAATAAGATTGTATACAAGATTAAATCTTTTAGAAACACAAAGATCATTTTTTTGGTATTAAGAGTACTTTGTAATTGTTCATTCACACAATTGATGTATAAATATGTTATATATTTTCATGTAAATTCATTGATGTACTCCTATCTTTATAAGATATTATGTTGTGTTTCATACATATATACATTTTGATCCGAGAATCCGAGATCCGATCTCCCGAGATTTTTTCGAGATCTCTCTGAGATCTCTTCTCTTTCACCCTCCCAAGACGAAGTCGAGATCCGAGATGGCGAACCTTGATCTGGCCTTCTCTCCCAGTAAAAAGAAGTCAAAGTTGGAAACTGGAAAGGATCTTGATTCATCCCCATCACATCCTCAGCCCCAGAGCCCAAAATGGCTGATGGAAGGATAGTGAGAGAAGTAAAATCAAGTCCTGCTATCACTGCAGACATTGGCTGATGAGAGGATAGTGAGATGAATCACCTCCGAACCATCGCACTCCTCCATCGCCATGACAATAGCCTCCGTAGAAGGAGGGGGGCAACCTCTCCTGAAACCTATGTTATCAGAGGCAGTTGCCTCAGCAGCCTACGTGATGAGGTGAGACGAGGAGAGGCAAAGCCCCACTGCCTCATCTCACAGGGGATTGCCCCAGGCAATCACCTTCTTCGCCTCAGCCGCCTAGGCAGTCAAGGCAAGGCATGGTGACCACCTCGCTCACCTCCCGGTTCCAGATCCAGGCCCATTAAACCCCCGCCCCATGGATCCAGAACTCAAGTCCCTTGCGGGGCTTCTCTCCCCCCTCCCCAAACCTGTTGTCCACGCTGCAATGCCACAGCCCTAGCAGAAGGTCACCACAGGAGAAGAGGTCGCCCCCGCCGCCTGTCGCTGAAGATGTGGTCACCACTACCGGAGAAGCTCACCAGTGCTGTTAGCAACTGCAAGAGCTCTCTGAAGCTCACCGGAATACGGTTTTCCGATAAGTTCTTTTCATTTTTCTCTGTTTTTCATTTTTTTCTTCTGGCTTTCATCCTTGTTCTAATACAAGGTCCTCATTGAAGGGACAGGTTTGTTTCTCTTTGGTGGTATTCACCAGAGAAGTCATTTCGCCGAAGAATGTATGTTTTTTGTATTTTTTTAGTTTATTTTCTTTTTTTCTTCCAGTTTTCACTCTTGTTCTAATGCATTGATGTTATTAAAATAATTGGTTTGTTCCTCTTCATCAGAGTTGACCGGACATCACTCAGAGAAGCCATTTTCAGTAAGTTGTTCTATTTTATTTTGTTTTTTATTTATTTTTGGTTCCTATTCATTAAAAAATTCTTGTTCTAGTTTTTTATGTTGTTAACTTGTATCTTTCTAACGTTGTTGCTAACTTGTTATATCTTTTATGTTTTTTATTGAAAACATAGTTATAAATATTTCCTGCATTTTTTTCATTTTTAGATAATAACCAATGTATTATTATCATTAATATATAATAAAAAAATCTTGCCTCAAGCATCTGGGGTAAGACGAGCCCCCCCCACCTCGGGCACCTCGCACCTCTAACAACATAACCCAAAACAGTCATACCACAAACAACATCAAAGGTGGGAAAGACCTGAACATAGGCCTCCACAAGATCCCAAGCAAGCATCAAGGTGAAGCTGGTCACATCTAGACCTGTAAACGAGTTAGATTTGGATCAGATTTATTAAAATCCGAATCCGAACCCAATAAATCTTACTTGAATCCGAATCCGAAATCAAATGTGATAAAGTTCTCGGATTGTGTCGCTACCTGCATCCGAACTATTTTCCGGGTTTCAGATTTAACCAAATCCTCCGCAGTGGTGTCCTAGGGCTCGCCGGGACAGGGGCAAGGGCAGGGGAGGGGCAGCACTCGCCGGCGCCGTTCCAATTCCGCCTCCCTGCAGTCCCGATGGAGAAGCCCTCGACCATCGCCTGGACTCCGCAGATGACCTCCTTGGTGTCGAGGGACTCCAACTCCATGGCCTCCTTCCCCACGAACCGCCGTAGATGGGGCAGATCGAGGGAGTCCTCTAGATCTTCTCCACCCGCCTCGGCGACAGCGGCTCCTGCTCGAAGGCCAGCTAGAGAAAGAAGAAGGGTCTCCCGTGCTCCAAGAACAGCCTGTCCACGACGCCGAAGCCCAAACGAGTGATGGCCTCCCTCTTGAACGGCGGCAGGCCGGGGCTGAAGAGGCCCGATCCGGCAGCAGCCTTGTGCACGGCCGCCTTTAAGACGCTCAACACCGTCACGATCACGTGGTTCGCCGCCACGACGGTGCCGTCCTCCAAGTGCACGCACACCTCCACATCCACCGCCCACTCGATCTTCACCTTCTTCCCCAGTCGGATCAAACCCTGAGGGAGGGCGGAGGCCAGGTGTTCGACAATCCTCGAGTAGCCTTGGGCTATGGTGATCTGCTCGCCGGGGAAGGCACGGTACTCCGCCTTGGCGGCCAGGTTCTGGCGGCAAACACGGATTCGGTCGGCGATGTGGTAAACGGGGCTGCCCCCAACGCAGTGGATCCCAGCAAGCACAGCACCCCCTGCGGCAGAGGCAGCAACTTGACAGGAGAGGTAGGACGGCCGTCGATGCTCGGAGGGGCTGGTTCCTGGTAGTCTCGCTAGCGGGTTTTCAGGTACTCCGAAATGAAGTTCTCCTGAACCCGAAGGAAGATTTTCGGATTTACTCCGGTGAAAGATAAATTTACATTAGAAGGAGAGTAAAATCGGGCTTGCCATTAAAAGCCCAAACCCGTTAATTTTTTTCGGATTCGGATGAAATTTTCGGATTAGTAGATCCACTTACAGGTGTAGTCACATGACTCACATCCACCAAAAAGAAAGATGCTCCGTCGGCCGAAGGAGGACGAAGCAGTTCATCGAGTGAGAAACCGGTTTGCATCGCCAAGAAAGCTTGGTTGAAGACCATCAGCTGCAATACACCATGAACGGGCAAGGCACCACCAGTTTGACTACAAAACCCAGCTTAGCCTCCCTCGTTTCATCCGTAGAGATGTAGCTGGTCAAGCTGGTTCGCCATGGACCGGCAGTCAATGTATCGGATCCACGCTTTTTGGGTCGCAAATGAATTAAAAGACAAGGCGGTATCCCCACCCAATAGTGCCCGACTGGTTCCAATGGTCGCCGGATATGCCTTGCCACGTTTAGACACCCCCAATGTAGCTGGCATTCCCAAAACGACATGGCCATCAATGTGATTTCCCTAGCACCAAGAATTACCTTTGCCTGATTTAAAAACTGAAAATTGTGAATATAGTACTCCATCTTTTCCTTCTCCAGTGCCAGCAAACAACTCCCAACACTACGCCGCGAACACACCTAGAAGCCATAACTGCTGAGATCTGCCACCAGCCTCACTTTATTGACAAATGGCTTGGACAGCACAACGAGCAACAAAATTTCATTCTTGAGCTGCCACACCAACACATCCCTATCAACACGGACAAGCATCACCACCAAATTGATAGTGGCAAAGATAGCTTGCTTCGACCAAGTAAAAGCAAGAAGGCTGGACACCGCAACCCAGCACTGCTCGGAGACCACCCCTTGAATGATAATTCAACCTTGTCACCATCAAACACATACTTCTCGACAACTGCCCCCAGCCAAAAAGAGGGGCCATCACCCCTGACGAACCCCCCCCACCAGAAGAAAGCTTAGGTCACCAAAAAGCAACCTCTGGCCATTTTGATGTCAAGAGGCTTTTGAGCTTGAGTTCCAATGTCTTTGGAGCCAAAATGTAGCCACTCAGAGCCGTACGACAATGTACACACACCCAAGCAGCCACAATCTACTAGTGGCAGCTTCTGACAAAACATGGATCTGGAAACCACAGGAACTGTCACAAAGGCCCTCCCTGAATCAGAAAGTTTCTTAACTCCTACCACAGGAGCATTGACCATCACCGAAAGAGCTCTACTCCACCCCCACTCCCGTCTCAGGTAAAAGAGGCTCCAATGACCAACCCTCCAAGTCTCCAACTCTCCCTGCAGGCCAATGCCCTCCTCTCGCACACATCTCTCCTTGACAGAGAACCACCCAGCCCCTCCAGAGGTTGACAGAGCACTGGCCCACGCCCACCCCATCGGAAGTAACGACCTTAGCAAAAGTTCTGTGAGGGAACCTGACTTAGTGAAGATGCCTTAGCATCTTCCTTTATGAACCAACCACGGATGGTGACCCTTCCTTCTCCATGCCAGCCTGGTCTTATGCCACAAAGAGACCATGACCCACCCTTCCTGCTCATGCTCTGCAAACCCACCCACCCCCCAATCACCAGAGCAATCCCACATCATACCATGACCAGACAAACCATCCTCCACAACAACCGTTGAGCAGAAGGTTCCACAATCATCGGAGCTTCTCTCTCCTCTCATGATTAATTTAGAAAATAGCTACCTCTTGGGATAACACTTCTTTATTCAGTCCACTTCGTGTATTTGCTGTGGGACATTTGTAAAGAATTTAGAGACATTTGTAGAGGATTTAGATCGCCTTTTCTTGATGTGTGAAATCATTAATTCTATGTGGCGCACCCTCTTCAAGAGTTGGAATATCGCCGGCTGAGCTTCCAGTATGTGTCTTCGATGCTAACTCAGTAAGAGACCATGAACCTATAAAGAAAATTTCATAACTTATTGTCAGTTGGTTTGATAGCTATTTTTTGGTCATTTTGGAAGGCTCGGATCAAGTAAATCTTTGGATACAATTACAAGAATCCGGTAACAATGCTTCAGCAATCAACCTTTTTGCCCAGGATTACATGTTTACTCACTGTGATTATTATTCAATTCAGTCTTCCCTTGAGGATTACTTCCACAAATAGAAATGCTTGATACTTATGGTTCCCATGGAATACAATCTCCTAATAATCACTCAAGATCTCTAGAAACGAGATCACTGAAACAAGAATATCTATGTAACATTATCATACCTCTGGTCCCTTAACTTCCTCCGCCTATTACTACCCTAAATGTCTTAGCCCCATATTGGACAAACTACCTATATCATATACATAATTTTCAAGGTGACAATGCGCCCAAAGCGTTTAAGGGTGTCAATTCTAAATGACAAGACAGCTACTTAGACATCACCTAGTCAGTCAAGATGGTAGCATTGGATGTTTATATATACATGTATATACGTATGTGTATACATGTATATAATCATATCTATAATTAGATGTTAGTATTATATATTTATGTATATATCAATATAATTATATATATGTTATAATTGAATGTGTATGTTTACGTATTCATACATGCAAATATGATTTTATTTATGTAATTATGTATGCGTAGGTATATTTTGGAGGAAAATAATTAATCTAGATAAACTTAATGAGTGAGAAAAAGAAGAGAGTTAAAAGAGATCCTTATAAATTTTAAGTATATAACGTATGTTTATAATTAAAAATCTTAAATATATGTGAAAGTATAAGTGATAATAAAATATATTAATATGTTTACACTATCATAAATGGGCTTCTCAAAAGGCATCCTAGCAAGGTGCCTGCAGAATAACGCCTTTACTCCCAGGTGTCATGCCTAGACGAGCACTTTGACAACTATGATGATATATATTATCTCTCATTCTATTTTCTATTATTATTATTGTTTTAGTTAGATGGAGATGGACTTGTTAAGGTTGCTTCATATATTGTCAACTTTATTATAAAAATCTATCCAAATATTCATCTAGGCATTATGGTCAAATAAATTTTATAACTTAGTATTTTTTATGATTATACATGTACAATTGACCCAATATGTCGCATCAATCTCTCGGGATTTTAAAGATATCCCCCTCTCCATATTGTTCAAGATAAAAATTACGTGTGATATACGATCCCTTGTATGTCTCATGTTGACAATAGTCCACCATCTATGTATTTCGCTTTTAATTTTCTGTTAACCTATGTTATCGGAAGTACTCGCCTTAGCCACCTAGGTGTTGAGGCGAGGCCTAGCTGCCTCGTCTCGTAGGTGGTTGTCCCAAGCGACTGCCTTTACTGCCGCCTCCACCTAGGAGGCTAAGGCAAGACAAGGTGACCACCTCACCCACCTTATCAACCAGATACAAACCCAATCTGGCAACTAAAGCCCCCCATGGGGGCTATTCTCTCTCCTCACCCCACCCCAATCTGATTTATCTTCTTCTCTCCTCCCCTCTCTGATGAAATGATAAACCATTGAAACTCTAGCCGGAGCCACTGCGGGAGAAGGTTGTGGAGAAGCCACCTTCGCCAGAGAAGCCAGACCACACCGGACTCAATGAGCTTTTTCATTTTTTTTCTGTTTTTCATTTCTTTTTAGTTTTTCTTCTGGTTTTCATTATTGTTCTAATACATTGTCCTTATTAAAAAGATTGGTTAGTTCATCTTTGGTGGAATTCATAGGAGAAGCCAGTTTTGCCAATGAAAAGATGTTTTTCTATTTTTTCAGTTTGTTTTTTCTTCTGATTTTCATTCTTCTTCTAATATATTGTTGTAATTAAAGGAACCGATTTGTTCCTCTTCTTTGAAAGAAAACTAAAAAGCCAAACCTCGCCAAAGAAAGCATTTTTGGTGAGTTTTTCTATTTTTTATTTATTTTTGGTTTCTCTTACTTAGAAAATTCTTATTCCAATCCATTGTTTTTATTAAAGGTTCGTCTTTGTTCCTCTTCGTCCAAGTTTGCCAGAGAAGTCAGATCTCACCTAAGAAAGGTCCATTTTCTATTTTTTATGTTTTCAGTTTTTTATTTGTTTTGTTGTTTTAGTTCAAGTTTTGGACATTACCACACTGATTTGTTTTCCATACAAGTTATAGAACACTCCCAAATAGGCATTTTACAAGTACTTCCTGCATTTTTAGAAGTATTGCTTGCATTTTTTCATTTGTAGACAATAACCAGATATATTATTAGTATTATTAATATATAATAAATATATTGAAAAAATCTTGCCTCAAGTGCCTGAGGCACCCCTCGCCGTAGGCACCTCTGAGAACATAGATATTAACTTATTTTGATGCTGAATATAAGTTCTCTTGTCCTTTTTTGAAGAGATTACATGATATTTTACACTTACACAAGCATTTAAATTGACATTTCCGAGATCTAATCTCTTAAGATTTTTCCGAGATCTCTTTGAGACCTCTTCTCTTCAGTCTCCCTGAGATAGAATCGAGATACGAGGTGACAATTCTTGGTAATTCATACTATATTACTACTTCCTTGGTAGTAATCTAGATTTTTTTTATTCTTTACTTTCGATCTTACTTTGTAATTATCCTCTTTCCTTATTTCAATGAATTGTGGCAAGTCTCACGCAAAACTTAGGATGATACACGGTAACGACGTCCTTTTCTTTTGATAGCGCAAACATGTTTTTCCCTGCAAGTGGCAGATGGATCACGACAACAATCTATCTTAAAAGAGATTAGATGGTATCCCCTTCCCACGCATTGTAATGACAACAGTGTGAAATACAGAGTTCAACCTTTGGTTCTCCACATGCCGAATTAGACTTCTGTTGGTTCTACCAACTCAACAGCCTCTTAGGAAACCATCTAAGTACGCACTTTCCGAGCACTCTGTGCATGTAACACCTCTACTTGGCGTATTGCACGTTGATAACGAGAACCTCACTTACGCAATCCATAGATGCCGAATAAAGCTCGTGGATGTGGAATCTTAACGGCAAAGAAGGCTTCTTCAATCTGAGTAAACGCATACCCTGCGACTTCATGTGTTATCTAGCCAAGTTCCAATAAACTCTCGCACGGAACAAGCATAAATGAAAGGACGATGGTACAGAAGAAAAGAACGTCCTCGATACTCAAATTCCCGTTGACAGTACGGTCTTCCCCGCACAAACTTCTCGGTAAGACGCAATGTCGGCAGAAGCAAAGACAACGTGAGAAACTCGCTAGCAACACATGGGAGATCAGATAGGGGGTAGAGCTTACGGGAGAGGTCGTTGACAAGCCAGTCATGCGCCAGAACATTTTGACCGAGCCCGTAATGTCCCGTCGCCACGGCGACCCAGATCCGTCGACTCCTAACCTCCCAGTGAATGAGGAGCCCGCGCAGCAGCCCTAACTTCTCCCTCCCTTCTCCCGTGGGCAGCGAAGGGGATCAGCGTACTGGATGGCGTGCACGGAGCAGAAACCCTAGCGGCATCTCGCAGCAGGATGGATCCAAGAACGACGTCGCGAGAGAACGCCGCTGGAAGGCGAGGGAGTTGAACCGTGAAGGGTGAGATTCGAAGGGAGGAAAGAGAAGCGAGGAGCGGCGGGCTGAGATGGACGCAGGTGAGATAGTTATTTATTTTTCTCGGAACTTTTGTTTTATTTTTTTAATAGGAAAACTTTTGTTTTATGTATTTAATTTAAGTTTAATAAGTTATTCAAAAAATTTACTTTATTTTGTTGATATTCTTGTTTTTAGGAGCTCCTTGTCCAGATAAATATACTTGTTTTATGGTTTTTTTTTTGTCATGGCGCAGTTGGTCACCGACCAAAAAATTCTGTTGAGGAGTAAAAGAACAACGTTTAACTTATCAAGAAAAAAAAAGAACAACGTTTAAGGAATAAAATTTGTTAAGCAGCGAAACGAAATAAGAAATGTCATATATTAATTTTTTTAATAGAATCATATATTAAATTAAACTACGAAAAAAATCATTTGTGTTATCACGTTTTAGGACGTCTATATTTTTAAATAAACTTCGTTGTCCGCATTTTTCTCTGCTGCTCTCTCTCTCTATCTGTCTCTCGTGCAGTCGTGCGTCGCGTCCGCCGCTCCTCCCCAGACTCGCGAATCGCCTCCTCAGTCGGAGCAAGTCGGCGAGCCTCAGCCTGCTTCCCCGGTCCGGTGCTCCGCTGGTCCAGAACGCAACCTTCCTCCTCAGGTCAGCACGCCTCCACGCGTAGAAAATCGTGTAACATATATGAGTCTTCGTAATTTCTCATAAGATCGTGGTGCCTGGCATTTATTAGGTCGTGCATTATCTGCTGCACATATCGTCTCTCTATTTTCGGGACACATCTCCTTCATGTGTTTTTGCTTTGCTGATCAAACTACTACACACGGTCCTTTTCCAAAGGTTACGTATAAATGCCAAGCTATCTGGAAATATCGATCAGCGCCGTTTCTATGATAGGGCTTTTTGTTAATGTATCCTTCGGTGTCCCTGTCACCCAGCCAAAGGGTGTCATTTCCTTGACATGAGCCATCACCAACTTGAAAGAAGCCTCTTTTCTTCATTTGTTGCAGCCGTTTACCTTATTGGCACAGAGATATCCAATAAAGATGCATCAGTGATATAAGAAATTGATTGATCGAATCTAATATGCCATTGGACATCTTTGAATTTGGATTGGTCTTATTACAACTAGATGAAATTGGTCCAAGCTTACTCTTAAACCAAGCTTGATCCCTATCTTGAATTTGAACTCAAGCTTAAATTGAGCTGTAGTCAAGTTTCTATCCAAGTTTGAGCTCAAACTTGACTGAGGTGAACTAGCATCAACACGTTCTAATTTTAAACAAAAGAGCTGATAGCAAGGTGAACTCCAATCGGGATCTCTTCTGTTCTTTAGTGTTGCAAAAAAGAATCAAATATGACATGTAGGAATAAGATGCAAGCACACATAAGACGAGGATTTTAAAGAACTGGACTCACTACACCAAGAAGTGCACAAAATCTTCCCCGGTGGTACAGCCTAGGTGGATTCCCTTAACTGAGCCATTGCCTATTAGTAGCCTCCTCGCAGACTCATTCTTCTACCGGAAAATGGTCAGATATGGCTCATTTGAACACTTGACACCTTAACAAGTCATCCACTGTGTTATTTATAGGGAGAACAACCCATGTAACAAACCCTATTCCATTGATATTCTTCCCAGTGCTTATCTAACAAACCCCTATCTAATAAAACACTTGCAATTTGGCATTTAACACCAGCCAATTGGACAATGTCCACCAATGGTTAGAAAGCACCGTCTCGAGGCATTGAGGCAAACCAATCTATCGATTCATGTTTCCATTTAAGCTACCATTTGACATGGCCAAACCAATCTATCATTGCTTTAGTTATATTCTTAAGGGATGATACTAGTGTTAGTTGTTCTATCATCTATTACTTCTGAAGTTGAACCTCTTAGTAGTGCCTTGAAGTAGAAGGTTAATTCCTGCTTTGTATTGTGTGGTAAAGGCTGAGCTGTGGATATGCTGGGCACTCTGCCAAGAGCCATTGTTGGTCGTTGGCAAAAGGTTCTTATTCCAATGACTCCCCTGGTAAGTTCGTGCTGCCTGCTTCTTAAACACTTACTCTGTAGATAAATCTGTGTAATGCACTCACTTTAGGGTTAGAAGACTTAAGCATTAGGCTTCTACCTTATGTTGGTGTTTGCTATTTGACAAGAGGGGGATCCACAGTAGGAATAAGAAGGCGATGGAGTTCATTGCAAAGGGTTGGAGTGCACTTCAAGAAGTGGACAGGGTGATTGATTCCACAGAGCGCAGGGATCCTCGCTTAATACCCCTTCTAAGAGTAAGTTGATAAGTGAAATTTTCTGGCCTGAAAAAAAGGCATATTTTGACATTTCTGTTTTTGTTTTTAGAATGATGTCAACTCTTCTCTGCCCACAGTTAATTGCCTTAAGTTGACATTATTTATATTTTATGGAATGAGAAATATGTTTTCATTCTATGGTTAAGGGTGCTGCTTTTTTTATTTGTGTTTGCATGTTCTATAGACTGCAAAGGAGAATTTTGAATTGGCTTTGGAGGTTGACAATATGAATACCCATGCAAGGTACTGGCTGTCCAGGCTTCATTTCAAGTATCATGTCCCTGGGGCATGTAAAGCAGTGTAAGTTATTTCACTCAATTAGTTCCCTGTTTCTACTACTCTTGTTGTCATTTTGTCAATTACCATCTCTATTGTATGAATACATGAAAATACTAACTTGGCTAGGCTTTGTTAAGAGTTAGAGGCAGAGAAGTGGAGCCACATCACTGTGTGATTGTTCTAAGCATGGTTTGCAAGATCAGTGGCTCTGGATCTGGATCGTCATAGGCCTAGAGGCCCCAATACGAGCACGTCCGATTAGGATGGGGAAGGACCAATGTGGCAGCAGCTGCCCTTTCACTTTGGGGAGGCGATCTTTTCACCAAATTCTGGCCACCCCTCCATCAGGAACAGTCTGGAATATTTTTTATTTTTTATAATTTCTGGAAGAATTGATCCAGGCTGATCCCGGATCAATTTTTCTTCCCTAGGTTCAGCCTAAGGATAAAGCAAGCTCAGCTTTATACATCATAGTTATTTAGGTGGCAAGGCATCCAAGGTGCTGAAGCAAGGATCGCGGGATCGGAATCGGAATCGGAGTGGGTACTGATTCGATCCGGATCGGATCGGATTGGACCAATTTCGACCGATTCAATGGAAGAAAATCGATCCAGAATCGGTAAGAAAAAAAGCAAAAAAAAAAAAAACGATCCGATTCCGATTCCCATCCGATTCTGGACCGATTCCGGCCGATTCGGACCGATTCTGGCCGATCCGACTGGAATAGCAAAAAATGAAAAAAAACGATCCGATTCCGATTCCGATTCCGATTCCGGACCGATTCCGGCCGATTCCGGACCGATTCCGACCGATTCCTACCGATTCCGCGGAATTCATGCCGGAATCGGTCCTTCCGCATGGAATCCACCGATCCGATTCCGGAATCGGTCGGAATCGGTCCGATTCCACCGATTCCGTAAACAATGTGCTGAAGGGATATTTGGTGGCTTAGATGATAAGGCAGCTGTATGGGCATTGCCATACGGGAGAAGTTGTGGTGAGACTTGCAAGTGGCAAAGGGAGAGAGGTAGAGAGAGTGTGTGTGTGTGTATAGAGAGAGAGATAGAAAGTGTCAGTGTGTTTGTGTGTGTATTGTACATACATGCTTGTGTGCTAAGTTGCACACACATCTTGGAGGGGGAAGATAAGATTGATGTAGAGGGTTTGATATTTGGGTAAAGCCCTATTGGCATTTATTTTTCTTATTGGAGTGTGAAAAATGGATCATTAAATGATCTTATTATTCTTACATATCACAAGCAAAGAATTCTTTTTTGTTACTTGGGATAAGCCCAGTATCAGCTTAGTTCAGCAGTTTTTTGGACAGTCTTTACCCACTGGTTGGCCGAATTTTGATAGAAGCTACTTTATTTCTTCCTGCTTATCTTGTCACAAACATCTTCGTTGTAGATCATTCTAGGTTAGGGGCCTATTTGGTTGTTTGTAAAATGGGCTGTCTGCACCGCCTTTTCCCGAAAACCCCCGCACGATCTTATTTGGATGCCTAGAAAATAGGAGTCAACGTAAAATATAATTTGTTGACTCCGGTAAACTGTGGATTTTGGCATCCGCAATCTCTATTCGGATGCCATTTTATGAAGCGTCTAGACCAAGGAAAGCTGGGTCGCGGGTCGCAACCCGGGTCGCAACCCTATTTTTTTATTTATTTTTTTTGAAAAATTCAAAAAAATTAAGAAAAATGCGAAAAAATAAAAAAATACAGAAAAATCGGGGAAAATAAATGACATGATTTAAACAAATAATACATCAACTTTATTTCAATGTGACGTATTCTACATTTTGTAGGTAGTTGATGTACTCTCCCCATGTCATTTGGGTTGAGTACATAGCTTGATACATGTACACATGACGCTCATATTCGTCAGTCTCTCGGGAAACTATCCTAAGACTTGATCCAAACGAGTCACCATAACTATAGGTCGATTGGATCGAAGTATCCGATGATTCCACATAATTCAATCCACAATACTCTTGATCGTATGTAGGGAACCAAGAGCCTTGGGATGAATCATACGTATAGTCGGAGGCATCGTGGTATTCTGCTCCAACTCCATGGCTACGATGACCTCCTCTACCTTGTGGCCTTCTACCATGATCGGCGTCTTGGGTCACATGAGTATACTGCTCCTCGCCGGTAAAACGTAACGACGTTGTAGGAGATATGAGAGGATCTGGGGTCGCTTGTACTTGTAAAATGTTTACGCCCCCATATCCAGCACCATCATCGTTGCTACTCTTTGACGACGAATCAAATAAGTATTAAAAAGAAGTAACTAAGTAAACTATTCTAAGTAAACTTTTAATTATGTAAAATAAATGACTAACTAATTATGTAACTAAGTAAGTAATTAACTATATATTCTAACTAATGATGTATTAAGCAACTACTAAATTAAATATCTAACTAATCTTCTAGCTAACTAACTATGTAAGTAAGTAAATAAGTATTAAAAAGAAGAAACTACTTAACTAACTAATTAATGAAACAAATATTAAATAAATATACTAAATGAACTAATGAAGTGCTTAATGAAATAATTAAGTAAATGAAAAACAAAATGAGAGCAATGAAAGCAAAATGAGAGCTTGAGGGTGAGAGTGAGGGGTGGGAGTAAGGGGAGCCCCTTGGGGGCTTTAAATAGCCCCCAAGGGACTGAATGGGGGGGCTGGAGCCCCCCCTGACCGTTGGCAACGGTCTAATGGGCCGGGTCGCGCGACTCGCGCGACCCCCGCGACCCGGCCGGGTTGCGACCGAGCCAGTCGGGCCCAAATCCGACCGGGTCGGTGCCAGGTCGCGACCCGGCAAACCATGGTCCAAACGGTAGTAAGAGCTTCTACTAACAAAAATATTGTGAGTTATGTGTTTTTAGTTATTAATAAATATTAAATTTTTAATTAACAATTTTTTAAAAGTTTCAATTTCAAAATTATTATTATAAATTTATTTTGAAATGATAAACTCAATAACTACTCATCATAAAAAATATTTTATTTAAAATTTATATTATTTTTAACTCTAACTGAATTAAATTATAAATATAAAATATATAAAATAGTTTAAAAATAACTGAATGATTAAGGTACTTTTATAAAAATAAAAAATAATTAGATAATAAATTAAATTGTGATTTAAAAATTTAAATGCATTTAACCAAATCTTGGATTAATTTATTTTTTAAGAATAAATATTTGTCAGCTATAAAACTTTAGTTATAAGATTCAAAATATCTTCTAATGAATTAAGCAATAAACATTATGAAAATATTTTACCACAAAAGAAGTTAAAATATTTTTAGGAAAATCACTTTCTAGGTACCAAATAGTATATTTGTTTTTCCTTTTACATGGAAAACTGATGACATGTAAATGATTTTCATCAATTTAACTTTTTCCATGGATCCAAATAGAAATTAAATAATGTAATAAAATGATAAAAATAATAAAATTAAATACTTTTTAAAGAAAAATAATTTATAAGCATCTAAATAATAAAATATTTATAAAATGTTAAAAAATAAATTTATGTAGTTTTTTACTTAAATTATTTTTTATATTAATATTTTACTATATATAAATAATTTGATTAATAAATATTGACAAAATTACTTACAACTATTATGTTCTCGTTGAAGCGTTATGCAAAATGTCTACAAAATTTTCTATGAAAATATTTTATGGATAACCAATTGTCAGTCATCGATTTTCTTTTCCATGAAAAGTATATTCAACGGACAACGTTTTTCTGAATTTTAGTTTTACAGGAAACCAAAAGGATCCTAGGTTTCGATGATTTGCACTTGCTGAAGATTTGGACAAAATAGGATGTCAGTAAGAGTTGACCTAGTTGAGCTGCAACTCTGTAAACCGGGATTGCATGCTTTTTCTGTTTACCATTAGATATGATAGCAATTTTAGTTTCTGATTGCTAAACTATTCATTAATAAATAACTCAGACTGGCATGCATCCAAGTTGAGAAACACTGGTTTCTAGACTACTAAATTATTATAATATCTTGTATTATATCTTCTATGTATGACCAATTTTTTTCCATGCCCCTTTTTAGAGGAGCTGCGTTACTAATTGAAGCTGCCAACATGGGAGATGCTGATGCACAATATGAACTTGGATGTCGTCTACGTGTTGAGGTTTGGTATCAAGGTTAATCATTTAAAAAATGTGAATGTGCAGTCTTTTTTTGAGGGCATCTAGGTTCACAAGTGTGTGTCATTTTCCTGCAATCCCATTTTATTTGCATTAGGCTGAGTGGAAGCTGATATGCATGGAAATTCTAATGTGCCATCAAATTAGATTCTTGCTCTGATGTCGCTCAACCATTTCAAGATGATTTTTGTGATGCTTTTCTGGCTTGGCAAATCAATAACATTTTCATACTTGTAGTTTTTTTCTCATTTATCACATTTTGTTTCAAATTTTTTGATCTCTGAACAGAATGAACATGTGCAATCAGATCAGCAAGCTTTTTATTATATAGAGAAGGCAGTTGATCAGGTCAGTGACGTGCAAGTTTGTGGTTAACTTGGAATATTAGCCCTTTTTTGGTTGATATGTATAGAAGTTTCAGGGAACTATTGTACGAGTGTAATTATTTGTCATTCTTTTTCACTATCCAGATGCTTCCTTTTGATGTGTGATAGTTTTGTTCTAGTTACATCCTGGCGCTTTGTATCTTCTTGGTGCTGTTTTCTTGGCTGGGGACTGTGTTGAGAAGAATATTTCTTCGGCAATGTGGTGTTTTTGTAGAGCATCGGAGAAGGTTTATTGCATTTTTTGCTTGTCAGTTTTTTAAGTATTACTTTGCTTATCTTTCAGAAATTTTCTAGTCTATTGAATGCCTTTTCTTAACAAATTTCAAAATTTTATAAGTAGGCCGAGAAATTTCTTTGTTTTTCTCTTCGATAGTTTATTGTCTAAGAAAAGGAAATATTAGAGTCTATTTTTATTGAGTTGCATGGCTAGGTTTTGCTTTGGACGCATTAGATATTGCACACAGCATGTTAAAAAGTCATACATCGTATTTGTGTGTCTTCTATTGTACATTATCTAATGCACGATTTTTGGAAATAACTTCAATCCCTAAGTCAAAAGAAATGTGATTTTTATTTTTTAAAATTCCACTCATGTTTGATATTTTTGGCTTTAAAGCTACTCTGTCATGTTGCCCAAAAAAATAAGCTTTTGTAAGGAAAAAGTGGTTGTGCTTTGTCAATAAATGTGTAGACTATGATCAGTTATGAATTCCAACATCGCATTATTTTGCGAAGCGGGTATTGCAATTGGAAATGGAAATTTCATTCATTTGTACAATTCTTTAACATCATTGCCCTTACCTCCATTTTTTTATTTAATCTACAAGTAAATTTATGTTGTTTTGATAATTGAAGGGCCATGCTGGAGCAGCAATTGCATGTGGGTCGCTTCTAGTGAAAGGTATTTGTTCAGTTTGTTATGTATTGGTCACTAACAAAACTTTCTGCATTGTTTTGGACGTTGGACATCAAATATAATGAGCTTTTGCTTGGTAACAAGTTTTTTTTGTCTTTATAGTACTTGTATATCCATTTATTTTGTGGGGTCTGGATAATCTTGTCATCAAATACCAGGGCATGTGAGGCGAGACGACACACGGGGATGTTATAAAAGTAACTCTTTCCTTCGGGATTATTTTTTTTATCTTCACAATAGCATGTGGGCCAACTTGAATATATGTTTTCCTGTACATATGGACTATATACATGATAACTTGTCTTTATTCACTCTCAGCAGCGTGAATCATTGCAGGTGTTGAGCTTCCTGAATCCATTTTAAAGTTCAATTCAAAGAGGATACCCTCTGCAAGAACATCGAGAAAAAACGTAGAGAAGTCACAGGAGGACAGGGTGGAGATGGCTAGAGAACAATTCAAAAGTGCAGCAAATGCAGGGTGCGACCTGGGTTTACAGTGGCTTAAAAGACTTGATGACATTGAGAAGAAAAAACCAACTTGATTGAGTACTCAAGTAGCGCCACTTGTCTACCTTCCTCATCTGGAACTCCAGCTGGTCACTTGGATTAGGCACCCTCATTTTCATGTGTGCAATATCATGTTCCATTAACCATTTTGCCCTTCGACAACTCATCCGATTGCAGGGGACAGTTATCCAACATGCGACGATCGTGATAAACCAAAAGACTTGGCTTTTGTTGATTAGGAATGCCATTATATCTCCATTAAAGTTATGCATGTTTCTCTCCAGCTTAGTCGGGAGATTAAAGAATACTCAGCATTTGTTTATTAGCAGATCATCATATCTCCAATGGATTTTGTGTATGGTGACGTCAGGTAACCGACAAGCAAGTTTTCTTATTTCATGTATAAACAATTGCCGTATGCAGATGCATTTTTGTTGGATTTGTCTGATATTTTTCATGAAGACTTTTTCTTCTCTTTGGTGGAATATACAAATATCAATGTAATGTCTTAGAAAAAGAAAATTGAAGGCAACATTAATCTCTACTCTTGGCATTGTAGGTTTGAGATGCAACCAAAATCCAAGCACCGCTTTTGAAAGGTGACTAACTACCCTATCCCATGAATGCCTGCGCTAAAAATCATTGATCATTTAGTATGAAAATTTGAGACATCTGTACCTGTCCAACTTTAGTTCGTAGCATCATTAATTGGCTTATTGTTTTTTTTCCAAAAGCTACTTCTTTCACTTCTTTGGTAGCGTAATGAAGCATGACTTGTTATGGGATGAAAATGTGGCAAGTGTGTAGTTAGTATGTTTGTATATTAACCTAGCATCAAGTACAAATGTTGGGGTTTCCAGAATTTAAAATAGTTATGTTTAATCATGCTAAGTCATCACAAATGTAGGAAAGTGAAATTATTCCTGCTCGAGATTGGCAAGGGATGATCTGGATATGAATTTGCTCAATCAATTTGGTGGAAGGAAAATGATCTAGGATTAATTTAAATTGATTATTTAATAAATTATGAAAATAAAAATTATTCTGAATTAATTTCCAGTGGGATGGTTGCTTGGATGAGAGGAATCAGTGCCTGCCTGCAGCAGAGGGTTGGTGGCTGCTTCTCTTCTCCTTGAATCGAGTGAGAGCAACTCTACAGTTAGACACTTCCCTGAATCAGATCAAAATCTATACCTCTATATGAGGTCTACAGATCAAACCACGATGGAAACATGCAAAGAGAAGTAAAGCTGGTGAGGTCATAAATTTTGAATCCAATATCTGAGTTTTTTTCCTGATATCCAACCATGTAAAGCTGTTGATCATCACATGGGCTGCCTCCTGCTTCCACCTGGGATCCACATGTTCTTGTAAACTTGGTAAATCAGTAAATGGAACCGAACCAAACTGAAATTAGTCAAATGACTGGTTTGGTACAGTTTAGGGACTTTGTTCAGTACCGATATAGTTTTATTGATTTGGTTCAGTTTGACCCCCCTGTAAGCCAAACCAAACCGATAAACCAATTGATGGGGAACCGGTTCAAGGATTCTCTGGTCTTTTACTTTTCGGTCCTTAGAAGGACACCCTTGTAAATATTTTAAGTTTATGTTGAACAAAAAAATTCTGAAACCCAAAAAGGGTCAAACACGTGCGCGTGTTGTTCAAAAAAATATAGACCGGTTTCGTTGAAACCAAATCTAGAAAAAAAAAAATCCTGATTGGATGAGCAGCACTTTCTTAGCACCGTCGACGTCATGAAACAACACCGACGTCGACGTCGAAATCAGGTTCGAACGGCCCCATGTTCGACATACGTGAAAGGAACAAGGCTGAGGGCCTTTCACCTCCGTCGACATCGCGAAACGACGTCGACGTCACAGCCGAAATCAGGTCCAAAAGCGTCAATGCGCTGAGGAAGGGTACATGACATGCTCGCGACCGTCGACGCCGCGAAACGACGTCGACGTCGCTGCAAAAATCGGATCTAAAAACGCTGATGCGTAGAAGACGGTCCGAGGCGTGTTCGCCCCCGTCGACGTCGCAAAACGACGTCGACGTCGCTGCCGAAACCGGATCTGAAAACGCTGATGCGTAGAAGACGGTCCGAGGCGTGTTCGCCCCCGTCGACGTCGCGAAACGACGTCGACGTCGCTGCCGAAACCGGATCAGAAAATGCTGATGCGTAGAAGACGGTCCGAGGCGTGTTCGCCCCCGTCGACGTCGCGAAACGACGTCGACGTCGCGAAACGACGTCGACGTCGCTGCCGAAACCAAATCTGAAAGCGCCGATGCGTAAAGGACAGTCCGAAACATGTTTGCGTCCGTCGACGTCGCAAAACGACGTCGACGTCGCCGTTGAAATAAAGCAAAAAAATATATACCTATGTGTTAGAAGAAGTCGGTCGTTCCCCGTCGCTCGGCGTAATCAACTTCCCCCTTTTGCCGCCGTTCCACAAGGGAGAGCCGCCGGGGGAAGTCCTCGCCAATGGAGATGGTAAAGAAGGAGACGGAGGAAGCACCGCCGCCGCCGTGCGTCGCGCGCCGTGCGGAAACAGGGGAGAGGCCGAGGGAAGAAGCCGCCGCTACGTCACCGACCGGCACCTCCAAGCAATGGGAGAAAGAGAGAAACGGCGCCGAATACCGTCACCGTCGCTAGGCCACCCGTTGCCGCTGGCCGCCCTTCTCGCCGGATGGAAGAAGAGTCGCCGCCGCCAAGCCACCGCGAAGAGGAGCGTTCGGAGGCCGCGAGAGAGATGGGTGCGTGGGGAGAGAGGAAGCCGCGATATCTCTCGGGTGAACGAGTGTTTTTTCGGGTGAACGGTGTCCCGGGTCAACTCCCGGTCAACGGCGACAAATCCCGGGTGAACAGTGAAGAAGAGAAAAAAAAAAGGAAAAAAAAAGCAGCAGGCCGCGCGGCGAACGCGCGCGCGCGCGGGGCTGCGCGCGCGGCACCCCCGGTCACCGGGCTCCCCGGTCAAACCAGGGGAGGGGGGAGATTAAAAAAAACAAAAAAAAAAAAAAAACGTGGGCCGCGCGGCCAACGGCCGCGCGGCGGTTGCGCGGACGTGCGCGCGGCGGCGGGCGCACGTTGCGCGCCCGCCCGGTCAGCCAGGCCTCCCCTGGTTTAAAAAAAAAAAAAAAAAAAAGAGCGCTGCCACGCTGGCCAGCGGCCAGCATGCGCGCACGCACAACCCCCGGTCAAACGGGGGAGTTTGGTCAAACGGATCATAGAAAAATCAAAAAAAGGGGGAAAAGAAGGGAGACTCGATCAACCAGTCTCCCCCATGATCCCCACGTCCAGGGAGTGGCCCCACTACCTGGATATGGTCACCCCAAGGTGACTTTACCACTGGTTTGACTTCCGGTCAAACAGAAGACATAAACAAGGAGAAGCGGAGGTTAAACTCACCCCCGAGTCGGGTCACCCCCCACTATTGCGAAAATGGGCTGAGTGGGGTGGTTTTTTTGTGACCAAAATACCCCTCCAAAATCTTCTATAAATACCCCCTTTTGCCATACGTACAATGGGTTGGAGAGTGTTGGAAAAAAGTTGGCTTTTGAGGAGAGAGAAGCTCTGATCTTCGAAGTGAGTCCCAATTTCTTCAAAAAGGAAGGAAGGGTTTTGCCCAACTTCCAAAGAAAATTCCAACCGCCTCGAATCGGTTTTGGCCATTCGAGAAGGGAGTAAGGGTTTCGCCCGACCTCCAAAGTCCAATCGATCCCGATCCTATCTCGTTTCGCGAGAGGGATCGAGTAGCCCGCATTCAAAATGCGAACCTAAGCTACTCGGGATCAAATAGAAAACCCAACTCGGTCGAACCGAAATGCCGGTCAAACCGAACGGAAATCAAAGAAAACCCAAATCGATCAAACCGAAATGCCGGTCAAACCGAACGGGAATTCAAATCGAAAACCCAAATCGGTCAAACCGAAATGCCGGTCAAACCGAACGGGAATTCAAATTGAAAACCCAACTCGGTCAAACCGAAATGCCGGTCAAACCGAACGGGAATTCAAATCGAAAACCCAAATCGGTCAAACCGAAATGCCGGTCAAGCCGAACGGGAATTCAAATAGAAAACCCAAATCGGTCAAACCGAAATGCCGGTCAAACCGAACGGGAATTCAAATCGAAAACCCAAATCGGTAAAACCGAAATGCCGGTCAAACCGAACGGGAATTCTAAATGAAAACCCAAATCGGTCAAACCGAAATGCCGGTCAAACCAAACGGGAATTCAAATCGAAAACCCAAATCGGTCAAACCGAAATGCCGGTCAAGCCGAACGGGAATTCAAATAGAAAACCCAAATCGGTCAAACCGAAATGCCGGTCAAACCGAACGGGAATTCTAAAAGAAAACCCAAGTCGGTCAAACCGAAATGCCGGTCAAACCGAACGGGAATTCTAAAAGAAAACCCAAATCGGTTAAACCGAAATGCTGGTCAAACCGAACGGGAAATCAAGGTGAAATCCCAAATCGGTAAAACCGAAATGTCGGCAAACCCGAACAAGCTCCAAGAAATGCCGCATATCAAATGCAATCAAGCCATTCTTGGATATACGAAGAAAATCTGGTTCGGTAAGGCCGAAATGCCGAAAAGGCCGAAACTCAGATCGGTAAAGCCGAAATATCGGCAAACCCGAACATGCTCCAGAAATGCCGCATATCAAATGCAATCAAGCCATTCTTGGATATATGAAGACAATCTGGTTCGGTAAGGCCGAAATGCCGAAAAGGCCGAAACTCAGATCGGTAAAGCCGAAATATCGGCAAACCCGAACATGCTCCAGAAATGCCGCATATCAAATGCAATCAAGCCATTCTTGGATATACGAAGAAAATCTGGTTCGGTAAGGCCGAAATGCCGAAAAGGCCGAAACTTAGATCGGTAAAGCCGAAATATCGTGAAACCCGAACATGCTCCAGAAGTGCCGCATATCAAAAGCAATGAAGCCATCCTTGGATATACCAAGACAATCTGTTCGGTAAGGCCGAAATGCCGAAAAGGCCGAAACCCGGATCGAGAAAGTCGAAATATCGGCAAACCCGAACACGCTCCAAGAAATGCCGCATACCAAATGCAATCAAGCCATTCTTGGATATACGAAGACAATCTGTTCGGTAAGGCCGAAATGCCGAAAAGGCCGAAACCCGGATCGGTAAAGCGAAATGTCGGCAAACCCGAACAAGCTCCGTAAATGCCGCATATCAAATGCAATCAAGCCATTCTTGGACACACGAAGACAACTGTTCGGTGAATGCCAAAATACCGAAAAAACCGAAATCCAGATCGGTAAGCCGAAATGTCAAGAAAACCGAAGAAGCACCAAAAATGTTGCATATCAAATGCAATCAAGTCATTCTTGGACATATGAAGAAAATTTGGTTCGGTAAAGCCGAAATACCGGCAAAGCCGAAACACAAATCGGTAAAGCCGAAGTGCTGGTCAAATCGAACAAACTTTGACATGTGTTGAGGAACAAAGGCTCGAATGCCCCCTCATTTATTGTACTTCCATGTACTCAAATCGACATGAAATGAAATTCAAGTTCGATTGATGTGTTATGTTACTCCAAAAGTGACACCAAATCCCCATGGACTCCAAAAGATGGAATAAACTAAATAAATCATTTAAATAATTTCCAAACTTAATCAAATAATCAAATTTGATTAAATCAATTCAAATCAAATAAGTAAATCTAAAAATCAAATAAGTAAATTTGATTAAATCAAATAATTACTTATTTATTAACAAAAATGTCATCATAATCAAATCAAATTCATGCCATAAAATCATACATAAAAAATAACTACAAATGGTTACAAAACATGTTAAGTTTGAATCCAACTTAACCATGAAAAATTAAATCAAGCCAAATGGATAATGCTACTTAATTAAATAAGTATGCATAACAAAATCCAAATCAAATAAATGATCAAAACATTAATAAAATGTTAACATAATCCAACCAAAATTATGTCATTAAATAATGCATAAAAAATGTCAACCAATGACTACAAAAACAAGTTATGTTGGATTAAAATCAACCATGAAAAATTAAAGTGATCAATATTATTAAGAATAAATCTTAATAATAATAGTAAATTCACTTAAATCAAGCAAAAATGCTAACAAACACATAAGAAAATGGAAATTAATTCCTACAAACAAATAAAAAAAGAGATCAACTCAAAATTGTCTAAGTTAACAAATGACCAAAGACATGAACAAATCAAATCAAATCAAATCTTAAAGAAAATCAATGAACCCAAACTTAAAAGTTTGAATTAAGTTCAACCAAATTCCATCTCACAAGGCCATTGGGATATGTCTTCCAAATTTTCTTTATGTGGATGAATGACTTCGGATCAATATGTTGTCGCGACGGTCAATCAAGGGTATTCGAGTGTTTGCTCGATGTAATTAACACCGGAATATCGCAAGTCCGGTGGAGAGAGGTCAAAATTTATTTTCAAAGAACTCAGATAACCTCACAAATTAAATTGTGGTTCAGATCATCTAAGTGGTGGGTGATACCCATATCGACACTTAGCAAATCTGTGGAACCATCGGTGTTCCTATAAAATAATACCACATCAAATTACCTAATACTCCTATGAATACCACATATTTTCATAGTAGTCAATGCTAGCCTAAAGCACAAAAAGAATTTTCTACACCACAAAAGGATGAGAAAATTCGAGGTTCCAACAAATGGCACGCCCGGTGGGACCTCTCTCTCCCTTCATCTTTCCGTCACAGCAACTCAGTGAAGTCATAAATCCACCAAATTCTTATATAACTTTTCATCCCTTTAGTCTGTCTTTGTTCTTTCAGGAATGAAGACTCAAAGCACCAAGCAATGGAAAGGGAGACGAAGATCTTCTTCTCGGAAGACTACGTCATCAACTGCGACAAGGGGCACCTTGATGTACCCTTGACGTATAGGGCATTTCCCCTTAGTTATCCGGCAATCGGACATCTCGGGGTGGATCTTGCCACCCCAACAACTGAAGACTCAACGCTGAGTCCTTACGAAGCATTCATCACTACCACTAAGGTAATGGAGCCTATGCTCCCCATCCTTACCAAGGTAGACGTGATGCCAACATCGGTGCCTGCAACTGTCGACCAAGTGTCGGTTGTCCATGCACAACCAAAAAGGGCCCAACCAAACTTGAAGCCTACAAGGCCGACATTGCAACATGTTCACCCCATGAAAGAGGTTGATGAAGTCAAACCCGTTATCGGGTCATATGCCAGCATGGCACGTCGAACAAGGAAGAACTCCTCGACATTCAAAAAAAGGATGACCTATCATTGGTCCAACTGCTGATGGCAAGAAACAAATCTCATGCCCGTTTGGTTACTACACAGATTTAAAGGTTTATTTTGTGATGGCACCTTGGCTGAGGAATCATTTCCTGAAGATGAAGACCGGTCGATTTCCATATTGACTAAAAGTCACTATCGGGCATTTCAAGCCCACAATGCCAACTTTGTGAGGGACATCACACCACCACTTTCCAATGTGCTTGTCCTGTTGGAGAGAATCAATGAAGATAGATCCGTCATCGGGTCCCATGTCACTGCTACTCTTCGGGCGAGAAAGAACTCCTCGGCCTTCAAGAAGACCAAGATGGACCCGGCACGAGTCCGACAAGCTAAGGTGGAGAACAAATCTCCCAACCGCTATGCTATCTCTGCGAGCCTACTACAGGTCCATCTTGCAAGGATGACGTAGCCAGGGAATCACTCCCTAAAAATGAAGACCGGTTGGTATCTGAATCGACCAAAAGTCATTAAGGGGAGTGTAGAAAGAAGCTCTCCTGTCTCCTGAATTGTCTTTTTGACTGGGGGCAAATCATGTGCCCGCAGGGCATCAAATTGTTTAAGGGGAACCACTCCCCAAAATTCAAGCAAGTCTGGGTTCCCAAAACTCAAGTGCATCACGTGGTTGCGAAATCAACCACCCCGGTGTATACCGAGCTGTTCAAAGGGGGAACCACTCCCCAAAATTCAAGCAAATATGGGTTTCCAAAACCCGAGCACATCATATTGTTGTTGATGCACCTCAATCGACAAAGGGTCATGGATTGGTCTGACCCTGAAATCGACCCACCTTGGTGTATGGGTCAGAGAATCACTTATTTAAACCTACCACCACCACAAAAGAACAAGAACAACAACCTTAGGGGGGTGTCTGTTTTTAAACGCCTCTCCCTCTCAAAAGAGCCTGCGGCAAATAAAAAATAAAAAAATAAAAAAAAATAAAATAAATGCCACACCGGGGGCACGTGGCAAGATGACAATCTTTGCGTGCTACACATTAAGTTCCAATAACCGGTCTGAGAATGTCAGGGAGGCTTTGAGACAGCCAGCCCGAGTAGGTCCGGTTACACAACAACAGGCATTTTTGGCGCAACAAAATCTTCCGGTTGATCTTTTTCAACAAGAAGAGCAAGGGGAAACACGTCATCAAGACCCCCCTGTAGAAGTCAAAGTCACACCTCCCATGCTCAGTTTGGCTGAGCTTTGGAGAGAAAATAAAAAGCTTAGGACTCTTGTCATGAGTATGAAAGGGTTGCAGTCTCAACCTACACCACAACCTGGGCTAGTTGACATACATAAGGTCACCCAAGGAAGGCGTCCGGAACAACTGACACTCTCTCGACCAAATCAACAACTTGCTCCTCGGTTCCAAAACAAGCCTAAAGGCAATGTTAACAACCAGGAGCAAGGCATATTGACGGACCACCCCGTAGTTGCTCATAAAATGATGATCAAGCAAATTGTGGATGCCAAGTTGGCAGAACATGACCATGGTATGACGACCATGGACTTGTATCGGACTCCCTACTGCGCCCACCGTCAGTTCAAATGGCTGCATCAGAGGTGACAAACGTCCCAAAATGTCCTAGATTTGATGGACGGGGGTCACCTAAAGAACAACTAGCAATGTATGTAACTCATATGGGCAAGTTAGCCCTAGAAGAGTCCTGTCTACTTTGCTACTTTTCTACCACTCTCACAGGTCCTACTTTCGAGTGGTACTCTAAGTTGAAGCCCAACTCAGTCATGGGTTGGGAAGACATGTAGCGCAAGTTCATTGAGCACTTCAAGCTAATTGAGAGGCTAGTACCACTGGTGGAATTGACCTCTCTCTGTCAATGCAAGGATGAAACTACCATTGACTTCATCAAAAGACGGCGGAATCTCAGCATGAGGTGCCCTAATCCGCCGGCAAATGAAGAGGCTGTAGGACTACGCAAAAGGGGCTTACGCCTTGAAATCTTTGAAAAGTTCCTGATAGCCAACATTCAGACATTCGACAGGCTAAACTGAGTCGTGTCTGAATGGGAAATGTTCTATACGGACAACCCTACAAAGGGCCGCGAAAAAAGAAAGCCTCCACGTCCTTATATAAGGACGTTTACACGGTTGACTACACACCGGGGGCAAGCACAAGCCGCAACGGGGGCAACCTTTCTCGCCCTCCGCAGCCAAGAAGCCTGCTCCATGAAGGAATAGGGGCCGAGGAAATGAATCATTTACACGGGAGCACACTAAAAGGCTTTTGATGTCTATATCAGAGAAAATCTGATCAGCTTGCCTCAGCTTAAGCGGCCAGCCGAGGCCTATAAATCTGATGACCCAAACTTCTATGTATACCACTGCATGTTGGGTCACCTGCTGAAGACTACTATTTGTTCATGAACATAGCAAAAAATTTGATCAAGGAAGCTGCAATCGACATGCGGCAATACATGGTTAATCCTGCGCAATCACATGTCAATCCAAAACCACAACAAAACATCACAGTCAATGTGATTAGTGGTCAAGCTTTCCCTACATGGTGACGGGGACCACAGGCCATTGAGGACCTTCCCCATGTCAACCTCAAACATCGGAGGATATTGATGAGGCTAAACCCGTCACCGGGTCAAATCCTACCGTCACATTCCGAGCAAGGAAGAACCTCCTTGCCCTTCAAAAAATTAAGGCTGGCCTATTTGCAGGTTCAACTAGCCAGGATAGAGGAATAAATCCTCTACCCATCTTGCTACTAAAGTGGATCTGCTTAAGACCTGTTTATCAAGATACCCCAGTCAGGGAACCACTCCTTGGAATTGAAGGCCAATCGGTTATTGAACCGATCAAAAGTCACCATTGGATGCGCAGGGGAGAGATCCCCCATTTCATCTACTATCATCTTGAGTAAGAATAAATCTTTTAACCCAGGGGGCACCAAGCCGGACAGGAACAAATCCCCAATATTGGACGTCAGTCAGTATAAGGGGGAACCAATCCCCGAAAGTCAAGCAAATATGGGTTCCTAACACCCAGATTCGTCACGGTATTGAAGATTCAACACAACACATAGGGGGAAACCCTGTTTTAAACGTTTTTTGAACAACTACTCTCTCTCCAGGAGTTGTCTAAAAGAATGTCAAGGCAAAATGCTGAATTCAACGCGGCCAGGGGAGCCCAATAACCCGAAAAGCCCAAACAAGCATGCATGCCACCTCGACCCAATGCCATTAAGGCTAATTGTGTTGATTTAGTCCAAGGTTCAAAAGAGGACCCCAAGAAGGTAGTTGCCCGATATGCTTTCCCATCCTGACCACGGAGGAAAGCAAATGATGACACAAAGTCTCCCACTCATAGAGAGGGGCCAAGAGGAAAGAAAATGCTCGGTCAACTTATTCTCTCATATGCCCTACAATAAAGCAAGCCATACTGGGGGCAGGGCGATGGAATCTGTCCTCCTAAGTCCCATTATCAAAGTTGTGCAAGTCGGTTATCATAGACATATATTGTTGTTTACCAACAAAATATCCGACCAGAATGACAAATAATGACACCAAGTCGAAGTTCAACCCCTTCACCCCCAACAAATCCGATGGATCGGGGGTAATTAAAAGAAGAAAAGGTCAAAATCGGCCTCGAATGAAGGAACAATGTTGTTGGCCGGACAATAGAGAAATTTCTCGAATTCAAGATGGCACTGCCGTCATCCAATGTGGGAACAAATCCCTAAACCCAAATCAATTATGTCCACCAATCAGGGGTAAAAAAAAAATCTTCGACTCAAATGTCGACGGTTATCAATTGGATGAGGAACAAATCCTTCGCCCAAAATTCTCAATGGTTGGCTAAGCAACGGCCTACGTGCAGTCACAATGGTTGCCGAATCAGAGGCTAGACCTCCCAAATGAGTGAGGAATAAAATTTCTACCTAGAGAAGATGATGTGATTGATCGGTCAACGGTCCATGTCAAAGTTGCTCCAAAGGGAAATCAACTCCCAAGAGGACAAACAATTGTGGCTAACTGGTTCAAGTACTTATGGGTAAGGAACCAATCCTTAACCCACAAGAATACCATGGCTAATTGACCACTGGTTTAGCCCAAAAACACTACAAAAACGAGGAACAAATCCTCTATTCAGAAGATGTCAGGGCTTCCCAAACGGTGATTGCTCGGGTGGGGGCCAACCCTCAACCCATCACGTTACTATGGTTGGACGGCTCAAAGACCGGCTATCAACATTTACACAAGGGGAAGGAACAAATCTTTCACCCAAATGAATGTGATGGTTGTCCGACCAGACGACCATTTCAAAGCTATCAAGACGGGGGATCAACCTTCAGCTCACCAAACCATCAAGTTAATCAATCAAAGGTTCGACCCAATATCCATAGGCGGCTGGGGGCAAGCCCCTAAACTATGCTGTGACGACGTGGGCCAAGAACAAACTTTTTGCCCAGGGTACTAACAGGGGTAGCCGGGTAGGTGAAGTAATCCCTATCTAGAATGTTGCAAGGAATCACCAATTCGCCGCATTGGTGAAATATGGAAAGTTCAAGCTGATAACCAAGCCATCAATTGATGACTTACAAACATTTCTACCACAAAGAGGACAAGGAAGAAATCCTCTACCCAGAAGGAGAATGTATATAGTCTATCAATAACTCAAGATATTATGATTTTGGCGAGGAATCAATCCTCCATTAGTCCATATGTTGTAGCTGACTGGTTATCAGTTTGCCTCAAAAACATCAATCGGGCTTGGAATAAATCCTATGCCTGAGATAAATTTTGCCTACATACGATGCCTCAACATTCTACTCGGGCGACAAGACAATTCTCAGTCTATTATGCATTGGAGGCTAATTGATCCATTGATTACCCCTAGACTTCTGCTCAACCAGCAAAGGGCGAGTCCCTAGGCCACATTGCAGATGCACGGGCTAAAGCTACACGGGCTAAAGATCCAAATTCTACCCAGAACATTGACAGGGGGCATAGGAGCAAGTCTTTTGCCCGAAGGTCCGAGGGAAAGCATTCTCCCAAATTGAAACAAGCTTGGATGCCAAAGGTTGAGGTCCCCCACTTCGGTCCATTGCCAAAGGCTGCTTGTCTACAACAAGCTATCATGGCCCTCAAGGCCTTTATAGCTCTCGAAATTTCATATCATAGTGACCGTCTAAGGTCTATATGATTTTCAAGTTTTTACACCATAATGACCATTTTGGTCCGCATGGTTCCTAAAAGTTTATGCCATCGTGACCAACAAGGTCTATGTGGCTTTCCAAGTCTCCATACCATAATGACCTTTTTAGTCTGTGGTTTCCAAAAAAACTCACATTGCTATCATGGCTTTTAACGCCTATATAGCCTCCCAAAATTTTTTTCTTTTCATGCCATCACGGTTCTCACAACCTACACGGCTTTCAAACCTCAAGGCACGAATTACTTTTAAACATTTGTACCATAATGACCCTTTCAAGTTTTGGTCTACATGGTTTGCAAAAAGTCTCATGCTATCATGGTCCTTTAGACCTACATAGCTTTCAAACCTTTGTACCATTATGACATTCATGGTCGTCATAGAAACTCCGATGTTATCATGGCTCTCAAGGCCTTTATAACTCTCTAAGGTTTGTGCCATCATGACCACCAAGGTCTATATGACTTTCAAGCTTTTACACCATAATGACTATTATAGTCTACATGGTTTCTAAAGCCTTATCTCATCACTACGGTCTACATGATCCTCAAATCTTTACACCATCATGACCGGTTCTCAAATATTTGCACCATCATGACCAACAAGGTCTGAATGGTTGTTAAATCCATGCCATCATGACCCTTAAGGTCTATATGGTTCTCAAATCCTTACACCATCATGACCAACAAGGTCTATATGGTTGTTAAACCAACACCATCATGACTCTTCAAGTCTATATGGTTGTTCAACTTATACCATCATGACTTTTAAGTCCATATGGTTCTCAAATCCTTGTACCATCAAGACCATTAAGGTCTGTATGGTTTTCAAAACTTTTTATGCTAGCACGGCCCTCAAGGCCAAGAGATAGCTTTCAAAAAAAATCTCATGCCATCACAACTTTAAGTCTACATGGCTACAAATAATTTTGGTGCCATCATGACTTCCATGTCTATTTGGCCTCCAAAGCTTCATATCATCATAACTCCTACACCCATGTGGTTCAAATTTTAGGGCTTCTATTCTCCCAAAATAGATGCCTTCGAGATCGAGCTTGGGACCCCTTGTTCCTTGTCTCACAAGTCTCACCGGCGCAAGAATTTCAATGGCTCAGGGGAGGCCTAAATTCCTCACAAAAAAGAGGGCTAAAAAATAGAGATGCCCTGACAGTCTTGGTTGGTCACCCATAATTGATCAACTAAGAGCAAAAATGTCAAAAAAACAAAATCCAGCTAAGGTGAAAAAAAAACCCACAAAGGGCACCTCAGGCAAAAATGGATAACCCTGCTGTGTGAAAACCTCGTAAAGAGGACATACATGTAAAATATGAAAGGGGCTAGTCTGGGTGAAAACCCGAAAAGGGCAGTCAGGCTAGTTAAAAGAAAAAAGAAAAAAAATGAGAAATGTTGGGAGTTGAGTCTATTATGACTTTTATGTCTAGCCTCATTAAATGTCACACCAACATACCTTGTACACTTGTAAGGCCCCTACCCCTTACATAGCCTTGAAAACCCATACCCCCAAGGCCGAGTATGATACTTTCATCCTCCCAAGTCCACGGGTTCCAATGGCATGAAGCCACCCCAAATTCTAGACCCCAAGGCCAAGTATGATCCTTTCATCCTCCTAAGCCCAAGGGTTCAAATGGCACAAAGCCACCCCAAAACCCACATCCCCAAGGCCAAGTATGATTCTTTCATCGTCACAAGCCCAAGGGTTCCAATGGCATGAAGCCACCCCAAAAGTTCACACCCCAAGGCCGAGCATGATCCTTTCATCCTCCAAAACCCAAGGGTTCAAATGGCACAAATCCACCCCAAAACCCATATCCCCAAGGCCGAGTATGATCCTTTCATCCTCACAAGTCCACGGGTTCCAATGGCACAAAGCCACCCCAAACTTCACGCCCCAAGGCCGAGTATGATCCTTTCATCCTCACAAGTCCACGGGTTCCAATGACATAAAGTCACCCCAAACTTCATACCCCAAGGCCGAGTATGATACTTTCATCCTCCTAAGCCCACGAGTTCAAGTAGCACAAAGCTAACCCAAATTTCATACCCCCAAGGCCGAGCATGATACTTTCATCCTCCCAAGCCTATGGGTTTCCTTTTGGCACGAAGCCACCCCAAACTTCATACCCCCAAGGCCGAGCATGATACTTTCATCCTCCCAAGCCCACGGGTTCAAGCAGCACAAAGCCACCCAAACTTTATGCCTCCAAGGCCGAGAATGATTCTTTCATCCTTCCAAGCCTATAGGCCCCAATGACATACCCTATAAGCCAAGCATGCTTCCTTTCATGCTCATAAGCCAAAGGGTCCCAATGGCATGAAGCCGCCCAGAATTTGTATCATACAAGTCGAATGTGATTCATTCATGTTCACAAAGACACAAACTAAATGATGCAAAACCCTTAAAGCCTTATGGCCCAGGGGAAGCCTTAATTCCTCACCGCCCAATCAATGGCCCGAATAAGCCTGAATTCTTCACTTGCTCAAAAAAAAAGAAAAAAGAAAAAAAAGGGGGGGCTAAAAATAGAGATGCCCCGACAGACTTAGCCATTCATCTTCAATCGATTGGTTAAGGGCAAAATTGTCAAAGTATACCTAGCTAGGGTGAAAACCCGAAAGGGTGCCCTAGGCAAAATCAGGTAACCCCGCTACATGAAAAACCTCACTGAGGCATGTAGGCAAAATACAAAGGGGGCTAGTCTGGGTGAAAACCCGCAAGGGCAGTCAGGCTAGTAAGAAAAAAAATCATGCTATCATGGCCCTCAAGGCCTATATAGCTTTTCAAAAAAAAATCACAAGCTATCATGGTCTCCATGGCCTACATAGCCTTAAAAAGTATATGCCACCGTAAACAATGAAGTTTATGTGGTTATCAAACTCTTACCATCATGACCTTTTCGGTCTATATGGTTTTCAAAAAAAAAGATCTCATACCATTATGACCCATTCGGTCTATATGGTTTTCCAAAGCCCCCATGCCATGCTATCATGGCCCTCAAGGCCTATATAGCTTCAAATTTTAACTTCATACCATCATGGTCCATAAGCCTATATGGTTCAAATTCCATACCATCATGGCCTTTAAGCCTAAATGGTTCAAACTCCATACCATTATGGCTCTTTAAGCCTACGTGGTTCCAAACTCATACCATCATGGCCCCCTAAGCCTATATGGTTCAAAAAAAAAAAAAAAAACTTCGTACCATCATGGCCCTTTAAGCCTGTAGGGTTTAACTTCGCATCATCATGGCCCTCTAAGCCTACATGGTTCGAATCTTCATATCATCATGACTCTCACGGTCTATATGATTTTCAAAAATGGCAAGCTATCATGGTCCTCCGGCCTACATAGCCTTCAAACCCTCACACCATCATAACCCTAGCGGTCTATATGGTTGTCAAAAAAAGAAAGAGAAGGCAATCACAAGCCATCATGATCTCCATGGCCTACATTGTCTTAAAGAACATGCACCACTATAACCAACAAGGTTTATGTGGTTATCAGGCTCATACCATCATGGTCATCAAAGCTTATACGGTTCAAACTTCATACCATCACGACCCTTTAGGTCTATATGGTCGTTGAACCAATATATATCATCAAGGTTCACATAATTCTGGCCATACTGTGCAAATATGTCAACATGCACACAATTCTTCGAAGTGACTATTTCCTACAAACAATGGGATTTGTTACATTCCATAACACAAGTTTGAGAAAGGACATGTCACAAATGAAGAGAATTCGATGTCGTCAATTTGTTGACCACCGAAAGCAATACACCAAGTACAAACCCAAGGCAGGTTGAAGTACAATACAAGAAGAAAAAGAGGGTCAACCAAACTAGCACCAATCATAGTGCCAGTCAACTCCCAGGCAGCCAAATGAAAGTCAAGCTGCCCAAGCCTGGAGATGTCCAGCAAGTTAGGCTTTGGTAGAAGCATCTTCGGCGGAGCTGTACAGGCAAAAGCAGCAAGTCGCTTTGAAGCGAATACAGAATGAGGAATCATGCCTTCCCCGCGGCAGGCTCACCACGACCACCTCCCCGTCTAAATTGAGCTCCTCCACGCGCCATAGTTGCTCTACACAAAAAAAAAGAGAAGAAGAGATGTTAGTGGTATACTAGAAATATCTCTTATCCATGGACGTTAACATTCGAGGAAAGAAGAAAAAGGAGAAGACTAAACCCGTTTGGACACGGGACACTCCCCTTCGACCTCGTCTCCGGGAAATGTCCCGTGGGGGGCATTTGTTGAACAAAAAAATTCTGAAACCCAAAAAGGGTCAAACACGTGCGCGTGTTAATCAAAAAATATAGACCGGTTTCGTTGAAACCAAATCTAGAAAAAAAAAATCCTGATTGGATAAGCAGCACTTTCTTAGCACCGTCGACGTCATGAAACAACACCGACGTCGACGTCGAAATCAGGTCCGAACGGCCCCATGTTCGACATACGTGAAAGGAACAAGGCTGAGGGCCTTTCACCTCCGTCGACATCGCGAAACGACGTCGACGTCACAGCCGAAATCAGGTCCAAAAGCGTCAATGCGCTGAGGAAGGGTACATGACATGCTCGCGACCGTCGACGCCGCGAAACGACGTCGACGTCGCTGCAAAAAAATCGGATCTAAAAACGCTGATGCGTAGAAGACGGTCCGAGGCGTGTTCGCCCCCGTCGACGTCGCAAAACGACGTCGACGTCGCTGCCGAAACCGGATCTGAAAACGCTGATGCGTAGAAGACGGTCCGAGGCGTGTTCGCCCCCGTCGACGTCGCGAAACGACGTCGACGTCGCTGCCGAAACCGGATCTGAAAAACGCTGATGCGTAGAAGACGGTCCGAGGCGTGTTCGCCCCCGTCGACGTCGCGAAACGACGTCGACGTCGCGAAACGACGTCGACGTCGCTGCCGAAACCAAATCTGAAAGCGCCGATGCGTAAAGGACAGTCCGAAACATGTTTGCGTCCGTCGACGTCGCAAAACGACGTCGACGTCGCTGTCGAAATAAAGCAAAAAAATATATACCTATGTGTTAGAAGAAGTCGGTCGTTCCCCGTCGCTCGGCGTAATCAACTTCCCCTTTTGCCGCCGTCTCCACAAGGGAGAGCCGGCCGGGGAAGTCCTCGCCAATGGAGATGGTAAAGAAGGAGACGGAGGAAGCACCGCCGCCGCCGCCGTGCGTCGCTGCTGCCGTGCGGAAACAGGGGAGAGGCCGAGGGAAGAAGCCGCCGCTACGTCACCGACCGGCACCTCCAAGCAATGGGAGAAAGAGAGAAACGACCCCGAATGCTGTCACCGTCGCCAGGCCACCCTGTTGCTGCTGCTGCCCTTCTCACCAAAAGGAAGAAGAGTCGCCGCTGCCAAGCCACCGCGAAGAGGAGCGTTCGGAGGCCGCGAGAGAGATGGGTGCGTGGGGAGAGAGGAAGCCGCGATATCTCTCGGGTGAACAGTGTTTTTTTCGGGTGAACAGTGTCCCGGGGTCAACTCCCGGTCAACGGAGACAAATCCCGGGTGAACAGTGAAGAAGAGAAAAAAAAAAAGGAAAAAAAAAAGCAGCAGGCCGCGCGGCGAACGCGCGCGCGGGGCTGCGCGCGCGGCACCCCCCCGGTCAACCGGGCTCCCCCCGGTCAAACCAGGGGAGGGGGGGAGATTAAAAAAAACAAAAACAAAAAAAAAAACGTGGGCCGCGCGGCCAACGGCCGCGCGGCGGTTGCGCGGACGTGCGCGCAGCGGCGGGCGCACGTTGCGCGCCCGCCCAGTCAGCCAGGCCTCCCCTCGTTTTTTTTTTTTTTTTTTTTTTTAAAAGAAAAGAAAAAGAAGAGGAGCGCTGCCACCCTGGCCAGCGGCCAGCATGCGCGCACGCACAACCCCCGGTCAAACAGGGGGGAGTTTGGTCAAACGGATCATAGAAAAATCAAAAAAAGGGGGGAAAGAAGGGAGACTCGATCAACCAGTCTCCCCCATGATCCCCACGTCCAGGGAGTGGCCCCACTACCTGGATATGGTCACCCCAAGGTGACTTTACCACTGGTTTGACTTCCGGTCAAACAAGACATAAATAAGGAGAAGCGGAGGTTAAACTCACCCCCGAGTCGGGTCACCCCCCCCACTATTGCGAAAATGGGCTGAGTGGGGTGATTTTTTGTGACCAAAATGCCCCTCCAAAATCTTCTATAAATACCCCCACATGGCCATACGTGGAAGGGGTTGGAGAGTGTTGAAAAAAAGTTGGCTTTTGAGGAGAGAGAAGCTCTGATCTTCGAAGTGAGTCCCAATTTCTTCAAAAAGGAAGGAAGGGTTTTGCCCAACTTCCAAAGAAAATTCCAACCGCCTCGAATCGGTTTTTGGCCATTCGAGAATGGAGTAAGGGTTTCGCCCGACCTCCAAAGTCCAATCGATCCCGATCCTATCTCGTTTCGCGAGAGGGATCGAGTAGCCCGCATTCAAAAAATGCGAACCTAAGCTACTCGGGATCAAATAGAAAACCCAACTCGGTCAAACCGAAATGCCGGTCAAACCGAACGGGAAATCAAAGAAAACCCAAATCGATCAAACCGAAATGCCGGTCAAACCGAACGGGAATTCAAATCGAAAACCCAAATCGGTCAAACCGAAATGCCGGTCAAACCGAACGGGAATTCAAATTGAAAACCCAACTCGGTCAAACCGAAATGCCGGTCAAACCGAACGGGAATTCAAATCGAAAACCCAAATCGGTCAAACCGAAATGCCGGTCAAGCCGAACGGGAATTCAAATAGAAAACCCAAATCGGTCAAACCGAAATGCCGGTCAAACCGAACGGGAATTCAAATCGAAAACCCAAATCGGTAAAACCGAAATGCCGGTCAAACCGAACGGGAATTCTAAATGAAAACCCAAATCGGTCAAACCGAAATGCCGGTCAAACCAAACGGGAATTCAAATCGAAAACCCAAATCGGTCAAACCGAAATGCCGGTCAAGCCGAACGGGAATTCAAATAGAAAACCCAAATCGGTCAAACCGAAATGCCGGTCAAACCGAACGGGAATTCTAAAAGAAAACCCAAGTCGGTCAAACCGAAATGCCGGTCAAACCGAACGGGAATTCTAAAAGAAAACCCAAATCGGTAAAACCGAAATGCCGGTCAAACCGAATGGGAAATCAAGGTGAAATCCCAAATCGGTAAAACCGAAATGCTCAAGAAACCCGAACAAGCTCCAAGAAATGCCGCATATCAAATGCAATCAAGCCATTCTTGGATATATGAAGACAATCTGGTTCGGTAAGGCCGAAATGCCGAAAAGGCCGAAACTCAGATCGGTAAAGCCGAAATATCGGCAAACCCGAACATGCTCCAGAAATGCCGCATATCAAATGCAATCAAGCCATTCTTGGATATACGAAGACAACTGTTCGGTAAGGCCGAAATGCCGAAAAGGCCGAAACTCGGATCGGTAAAGCCGAAATATCGGCAAACCCGAACATGCTCCAGAAATGCCGCATATCAAATGCAATCAAGCCATTCTTGGATATACGAAGAAAATCTGGTTCGGTAAGGCCGAAATGCCGAAAAGGCCGAAACTTAGATCGGTAAAGCCGAAATATCGGCAAACCCGAACATGCTCCAGAAATGCCGCATATCAAATGCAATCAAGCCATTCTTGGATATACGAAGACAATCTGGTTCGGTAAGGCCGAAATGCCGAAAAGGCCGAAACCCAGATCGGTAAAGTCGAAATATCGGCAAACCCGAACATGCTCCAAGAAATGCCGCATACCAAATGCAATCAAGCCATTCTTGGATATACGAAGACAATCTGGTTCGGTAAGGCCGAAATGCCGAAAAGGCCGAAACCCAGATCGGTAAAGCCAAAATGTCGGCAAACCCGAACAAGCTCCGTAAATGCCGCATATCAAATGCAATCAAGCCATTCTTGGACACATGAAGACAATCTGGTTCGGTAATGCCAAAATACCGAAAAAAACCGAAATCCAGATCGGTAAAGCTGAAATGTCAGCAAAACCGAAGAAGCTCCAAAAATGTTGCATATCAAATGCAATCAAGTCATTCTTGGACATACGAAGAAAATTTGGTTCGGTAAAACCGAAATACCGGCAAAGCCGAAACACAAATCGGTAAAGCCGAAGTGCTGGTCAAATCGAACAAACTTTGACATGTGTTGAGGAACAAAGGCTCGAATGCCCCCTCATTTATTGTACTTCCATGTACTCAAATCGACATGAAATGAAATTCAAGTTCGATTGATGTGTTATGTTACTCCAAAAGTGACACCAAATCCCCATGGACTCCAAAAGATGGAATAAACTAAATAAATCATTTAAATAATTTCCAAACTTAATCAAATAATCAAATTTGATTAAATCAATTCAAATCAAATAAGTAAATCTAAAAATCAAATAAGTAAATTTGATTAAATCAAATAATTACTTATTTATTAACAAAAATGTCATCATAATCAAATCAAATTCATGCCATAAAATCATACATAAAAAATAACTACAAATGGTTACAAAACATGTTAAGTTTGAATCCAACTTAACCATGAAAAATTAAATCAAGCCAAATGGATAATGCTACTTAATTAAATAAGTATGCATAACAAAATCCAAATCAAATAAATGATCAAAACATTAATAAAATGTTAACATAATCCAACCAAAATTATGTCATTAAATAATGCATAAAAAATGTCAACCAATGACTACAAAAACAAGTTATGTTGGATTAAAATCAACCATGAAAAATTAAAGTGATCAATATTATTAAGAATAAATCTTAATAATAATAGTAAATTCACTTAAATCAAGCAAAAATGCTAACAAACACATAAGAAAATGGAAATTAATTCCTACAAACAAATAAAAAAAGAGATCAACTCAAAATTGTCTAAGTTAACAAATGACCAAAGACATGAACAAATCAAATCAAATCAAATCTTAAAGAAAATCAATGAACCCAAACTTAAAAGTTTGAATTAAGTTCAACCAAATTCCATCTCACAAGGCCATGGGGATATGTCTTCCAGCTTTCTTTATGTGGATGAATGACTTCGGATCAATATGTTGCTGTGACGGTCAATCAAGGGTATTCGAGTGTTTGCTCGATGTAATTAACACCGGAATATCGCAAGTCCGGTGGAGAGAGGTCAAAATTTATTTTCAAAGAACTCAGATAACCTCACAAATTAAATTGTGGTTCGGATCATCTAAGTGGTGGGTGATACCCATATCGACACTTAGCAAATCTGTGGAACCATCGGTGTTCCTATAAAATAATACCACATCAAATTAGCTAATACTCCTATGAATACCACATATTTTCATAGTAGTCAATGCTAGCCTAAAGCACAAAAAGAATTTTCTACACCACAAAAGGATGAGAAAATTCGAGGTTCCAACAGTTTATTTTAGGCTTTTCTTTTCACATCTGTCCTTGAAGAGTATGTGTCTGCAAAGCTCTTTTATTTAAGGAGGCCCTTGTGTTGGAAATCAAGGGAACAGAAGCTGACTTTTGGGGGGAAAGCCCTAGGGCTCTCTGGTTCGTGTTCAGGGGCCTTGCCCTGTAGGTTTTCACCCCCTTTTGATGGAGGTCTTCCTCTTCACCTTCAGCACCAACTGGCATCCACCCTACTCCTAGTAGGGGACCTGTTCCAAGCATTCCCCCTGCCCCCTAGTTGATCCAGGCCGTTATTTCACCTTCCCCCTTCACCAGTTCTCAGTTCAATGTCGCCGTCCTCCGTCTTCAGCATCGGCACCATCGACAACATCTTCTCCGGTTTCCAAGATCTGTCTGAAGATCCCCAAATGGCCACTACCCCATCCCCATCGGGGTCATTCTTCTCACACAAGGTGGGTGCATCCACAGGTCTGCCACGAACCCCCCATTTCATCGGCCTCCCTACGTGTGCCACCACCCCATGCAATTAAGAGGAGCTGGCCCGTTTCAGCAACCGGTCCAGCAATAGACAAGCCGGGTTCAACCAGTTCAATGCCGATCCAGCCAGTTCACACTGGTTCAGGCCTAAACCGGCCGGTTCAGCCCAGTTTAGGGCCGGATTAGCGTCCTTCAACTCAGTATGGTCCAGTTTGATCCATTTCAGACCAGTTTGAGGCTGGTTCAGGCCCATTAAGAATAGTTTAAGTCTGGTTAATTTCATTTAAGTCCATTTTAGTTCATTTCGAGCATTTTCTAACGTTTTCTGCTGCAGCATCACCAGTTGACCCAATTTGTCCTAGTTTTTTCATATATTATATTGATTTTAAATATATATTATTATAAATTTATGTTAAATAATATGAAAATATAGTTATCACTTACAAGTGAAGTATTGATCCAAATATTAATCTTGATTAATTTTTTTAATTTAATTTATTCTTATTTTATTTTATTTTTAAAATTAAATAATGCATAATTACCAACCAGTTCACTATCGATTTAGGGTTCAGCCAAACTGGTTGGATTTGGTTCAATTTGCATTTCAGTTCATTTCAATTTTGGAAAAGGATGGCTGAAAACTAAACTGAACCGTGAATAGCCCTACCTCCACCTCTCCGGTTGATAGTGTTTCATCTCTCTCTAGCCTTTTCTAGCCGAAAGTAATGCACATTATTGGGTGCCAAGGATCTGTGTGTGTTTGTGTGCATCTATTCCTGTATCTGTTCACGAGGGCAATGATCTAAGTTCCATCTACCGAATGCTGCCCTCCCATGGCAGAGCAGTCTTGGATGGTTTGCTGTGCTTTAGCATGCAACCATGGAAGTGAGTTGAAGGATGTGGTATCTTTCGAGGAGTTTGAGCCTCAAAAGGATACCACGGTCATCGTCATCGTCACCATCATTAATGTCGTCATCTCCTCTTCGGCCTACTAATACACTGTAAACAAGTGGTTAGTATACTGTGAGGCCATGAGGGGGGGAAAGTAGCTTGGTAACAAAAATTCAATTTGTCCTTCAACCAACCAAACACCCCATTAGCATTCATCACCAGGTCATGTTGCCGTCGTTTCATTGTTGCTGGTCGTTAGTGTTGCTGTTGTGGGTTTCAATAGACAGGATTCAATAATCAGTTTCCTAAACAAATGCTTGAGGGGATGATGATGCCTTTGGCTTGCTGGTCCGTTTTTTTCAAGCCAGATTTCGAGTTACTTGTCGAGTGTATTGGTTCGTTTGCACCGCTATTTCCTGAATATGTTTTCTGGGCAATGATGATGCAAGTTCCATCTGCTAAATGCTACCCTCCCATGGCAGAGCAGTCTTGGACGGCTTGCTGTGATTAGCAAGCAACCGGCTTGCAGGCATGGGAGTGAGTTGAAGCATGTAGTATCTTTCCAAGAGTCTGAGCCTCGATACACTGCAGCCATCGTCATCATCTCCTCTTCGGTCTAGTAACAGGCCGTAAACTAATGGTTGGCATACAGTGAGGGCATGATGGATAAAAGATGGCTTTGTAACAAAAAATCTATGTCATTCAACCAAACACCCCATTAGCATTCTTCACCAGGTCATGTTGCTGTCGCTGTTTCATTGCTGCTGCTGTTGCGGGTTTCAATAGACAGGATTCAGTGATCAATTTCCCCTAAACAAATGTTTGAGGGGATTACGTTGCCTTTGGCTTGCCGGTCAGAGTTTTTATCTAGCTGGATTTCGAGTTACTTGTCAAGTGTATTGGTTCGTATGCACCCCTAATTCTTGGATATGTTTGCTGGGCAATGATGATCTATGTTCCATCTGCTGAATGCTGCCCTCCCACAGCGGAGCAGTCCTGGATGGTTTGCTGTGCTTAGCAAGCAACCGGATTGCAGCCATGGGATCAAATTGAAGCATGTGGTATCTTTCAGAGTCTGAGCCTCAAAATGGTACCATGGCCATGTCTTTGTCATCGTCGTCATCACCTCTTCTTCCACAAGTTCGATCTGCTTGTCTCACACTAAATCAGGTTATAAATTTTGAATCCAATATCTGTGTTTTTTTCCTGATATCCAACCATGTAAAGGTGTTGAACGTCACGTGGGCTGTCTCCTGCTTCCTCCTGGGATCCGCGTGTTCTTGTAAACCGGGTAAATCAGTAAACTGAACCAAACCAAACCAAAATGAGTCAAATGACTGGTTTGGTTCAGTTCAGGACTTCGTTCGGTACTGATATAGTTTTATCGATTTGGTTCAGTTCTGCCCCTCTCTAAACCGAACCAAACCAATAAACCAATTAATGGTGAACTGGTTCAAGAATTCTCAGGTCTTTTGCTTTTTGGTCCTTAGAAGTACTCTTTTATAAATATTTTAAGCTTCTTTTAGCCTTTTATTTGCACTTCGGTCCTTAAGTGGTCATGTCTGTGAATAATTTATTTATTTTGTGAGTTGACTTTTTTATTAAGGACACACATGAGTTGGAAATCGAAGGGAATAAAAGTTGATTTCTTGGGGGAAAAAAGCTCTAGGATTCTCTGGTTCGTGTGCAGAGGTTTGGCCTTGTCAGTTTTCACCCTCTTTGGATGAAGGTCTTCTTCTTCATTTTCGGCACTAGCAGGCCTCCACTCTACCCTCAGTAGGAGACTAATTCTGATCATATTCCTCCTCCTCCTCCCTGTCCCCCAGTCGGCCTCTGGCCCATTCTTTCACCTTCCCCATCACTGGCTCCCAGTTCACTGTCACTGTTCTCCGTCTTCAGCATCAGCACCTTCAATGACGTCTTCTTTGGTTTCCAAGATTTGTCAGACAAGCCCTAAACTGCCACTCCCCCCCCCCAAATCGAGGTCATGCTTCTCACGTAGTGCGGGTGTGTCCACGGGTTTGCCACAGCCACAACCTCCCTCCCCATTCCACAGGCCTCCCTACACGCGCCATGATCCCACGGGATTAAGAGGAACTGGCCTGGTTCAGCAACTGGTCCAGCAGTAGACAAGCCAGGTTCAACCTGTTCAATGCCAGTCCAGCCGGTTCATCCCGGTTCAAGGCCTGAACTGGCCTGTTCAGCCCGGATCAGGGCTCTTTGACTTAGTTTAGGTTGGTTCGAGCCATTTCAGACCAGTTTGAGGCCAATTCGGGCCCATTAAGACTGGTTAATTTCATTTAAGCTCATTTTAGTTTGTTTCGAGCATTTTCTAACATTCTCTGCTGCATTTTAGCACCAATCCACCGCACTGTCCCATTTCGCCAATTGACCCAATTTGACTTAATTTATTTATATATTATATTGATTTTAAATTTATATTAATATAAATTTATGCCAAATATTACAAAAAGTATAGTTATCTCTTACAAATAAAGTATTGATCCAAATATTAATATTGATTAATTATTTTAATTTAATTTAACCTTATTTTATTTTATTTTTATAAGTAAATAATGTATAATTACCAAACATGTTCACTATTGATTTAGGGTTCAGCCAAATTGGTTTGATTCCATTTGCTTTGCATTTCAGATCGTTTCAGTTTCAACCATGAATAGCCCTACCTTGGCCTCTCCAGTTGTCCGTGTTGCATCTCCCTCTCTCTCCCTCCCTCCCCCCCCCACAAGGTCATGCAGGATTTTCAATCCCAATATCGGGTGCCGATGATCTGTGTTTGGGTGCATCTATTTATGGATTTGTTTACGAGGGCAATGATGTTCCAAGTTCCACCTGCCGAATGCTACCCTCCCATGGCAGAGCAGTCTTGGACGGCTTGCTGTGCTTAGCAAGCAACCGGCTTGCAACCATGAGAGTGAGTTGAAGCAAGTGGTATCTTTCCAAGAGTCTGAGCCTCAAAAGTATACCACGGCCATTGTCGTCGTCACCATCATCATCTCTTATTCGGCCTAGTTATATGCCATAAATTAGTGGTTGGCATTCAGTGAGGCTGAGGGGGAAAAGGTAGCTTTGTAACAAAAATTCAATTTATCATTCAACCAAACACCCCATTGGCATTCTTCACTAGGTTATGTTGCTAACATTATTTCATTGTTGTTGCTGTTGCTGCTGCTGTTTTGGGTTTCAATAGACAAGATTCAATAATCTGTTACCCCTAAACAAATGCTTGAGGGGATGATAATGCCTTGGCTTGCCCGTCAGTTTTTTTTCGAGCCAGATTTTGAGTTACTTGAAAAGTGTATCGGTTCGTTTTCACTGCTATTTCATTGATATGTTCGTTGGGCAATGATGATCTAAGTTCCATCTGTTGAATGCTACCCTCCCATGGCTGAGCAGTCTTGGATGGCTTGCCATGCTTAGCAAGCAAGCAACCGGCTTGCAGCCATGGGAGCGAGTTGAAGCATGTGGTATCTTTCCCAGAGTCTGAGCCTCAGTACAATACTGTGGCCATCATCATCATCATCCCCTCTTCGACCTAGTAATAGGCCGTAAACTAATGGTTGGCATACAGTCAGGGCATGACAAGAGGGAGAAAAGATGGCTTTGTAACAAAAATTATATTTGTCAATTCAACCAAACACCCTATTAGCATTCTTGACCAGATCATGTTGCTGGCGCTGTTTCATTGCTGCTGCTGTGGGTTTCAATAGAGAGGATTCAATAATCTGTTTCCCCTAAACAAATGCTTGAGGGGATGACGATGACTTTGGCTTGCCGGTCATAGATTTTATCAAGCTGGATGTCAAGATACTTGTCAAGTGTATTGGTTCTTATGCACCCCAAATTCCTGGATATGTTCGCTGGGCAATGATGATCTATGTTCCATCTGCTGAATGCTGCCGTCCCATGGCAGAGCAGTCCCGGATGTCTCGCTGTGCTTAGCAAGCAACCGGATTGCAGCCGCGGGATCAAATTGAAGCACATGGTATCTTTCAAGTCTGAGCCTCAAAATGGTACAACGGCCATGTCTTTGTCACCCTCGTCGTCATCTCCTCCTCCTCGTCATCTCCTCCTCTTCCAGTGGCTGAAAAAGGCCTAGCAAATATGCTGGAAAGTCATGGTTGGTATGCAGGTGAGGCCATGGAGGAGGAAAACAACGGCATCTTTATGCTTCCCTCTTGGCAAATGAGCCCTGTTCCTGAGCATTCTTCTTCACAAGCTTATGTTGTTGTCGCTGTTTTACTGCTGCTTGATGATGTTGCCGCTGTTGTTGTCGGTTTCGATAGGCAGGATTCAATAATCAACAAATGCTTGAGGCGATGACGATGCCTTCGGCTTGCCAGTCGTTGCAGGTGTCCAGAGGCAGACGTGGAGGGTCTGCTGTTCTCAGCTGCAGGCAAGCAGGCTGCAGCCTTCTTAAGAGAGTCCACTGAAGCAAAATACTGGATCTGAGCCTTGCTTTTCTTCTCTCTCTATCTCGATGTAGAGATCGTCTGACTTCAGAGAGATCTATGCTGATGATGCTTTCACCGTTGCTGCCTGAGTCGAGCCGAATTGAGTAATACGTTGTTTGGACTCTGGTCCTTTGTTCTACTCGAGTTGGATCTGTCTTGATAAATTGTCTCTACTGTTGTCCAAGTTTGATCGCTGCTTGTTCAAGTTCAGTATGAGCACCAACTCGAGTGGAATTTCGGCTCAAATTTAGTCAAAAACACAAGTTTAAATTTGACATGAATTAATTTATAGAATTCAAACCCAATCGAAAGTCAAGTTCCCAGCTTTTTAAGTTTAATCTCAAATTAAATTGTATCTTAGCTTATTTTACGCACATTAATGGTATTATGTGATGCACAATATTTATTATTTAATTTTTAAACGGATACTCAATCAAATATGAGTTGCTTGTTATTTTGTCGAGTTGAGTGAGAGTCTATTAAAACTTGGATTATTGACTAATTGAATTTATTTTTTATTTGTTTGTTTGTGACATGATCGAACTTTGGATCTTTGCTTTGCCGGGAGGCGATTTTAGTCTCGTTAATTTCTTTCCAAGGCATTCCGTAGCGTGCTGTTGTAGGCAACGCTCCGTGGCCTGGAGCCACGGTTTGTATGATGTATGTAGGCTCAGAACGAGCTTTTCTTCCGACGACTGCAAAGAAGTTGGAGAACAAGCACTGCCACTGGCCCGCTCCCAGCCTCTTTTTTCTCTCCTCTCATGTTGCGATGCTCGTATTTTTACATCCAGTCATCTTGATGAGTTTTGAATGGTATTCTGTACCTTAAGGTTAAATTACGTAACAATGTATATCATATACATACTCATGCATACACGTACCCACACACGGGAGATGGTTTCCAAAAGCCAAAACCCCAAACTTAACTTGAGAGGGAGCTCCGTTATCATCACCGCTCATCCTTCCAATACCACTCAGAACAGAGGACTAGGAACTACGGAAAGTACAAGATATATATATATATACGCTCCGGGGAGAGTAGCAACAGGGGAGTTTGCTCAGTTCAGCGTGAAAATCGCCATGCAAACCAAGATCAGATCCAGGCCTGCAATACGGTCTGTTGAGCTTGAATTTTTTCCGAAGTCATCGTCGCAATATCTCCCCAGCCGATATTCGTTCCCGTAGAAACGTACGCACGATCCTTCCAGGAAAGTAGATCAAATTGATCTGGGTAAAAACTCAAACCGGCTTGCTTTAAACGGTAAAGACGGTGTGTGAATCTCATAGGAAAGACGAGACGACGAACAATGTTCAGACGATAAATATTCAGTGAGCAAGTGTGAAGAGAGGACACTACGACTCTGGAGGCTGGCGAGTGGGATCGTAGGATGGCGAGGGTGTCGGAGGGTAGCGCAACGGAAATCTCCTAGTTCCTCGTCGCAACGCGGTGGAAAATAACGGAAATTGTCAATCCCCGATGGCGGCTATCCGTGAACATATTGAATCGAAGAACCTAGAATCGAGCACGAAACCAGACGAAAATAATGGGACGGCGACCACTGACGAGCGGAGGCTGTGGTCTGGAAGAGCAACGAAAAGGTGGAATCAGGCACGGATGTCGATCACCATCGCCGCCGCCATCGACGACTTCGATGGGCGCGTAAGCCTGGGGCGACATGCTCATGCCATCACGGTCCACCGTCCTCGCCATCAGCAGATCTAGATGCACAGGCTACAGAACTTTCACTGGATGCAGAGAGAAGTTAGGAGAGCACAGGAGATCTGGCACTCACAGTGGCAGCGAAGGTGGGACTTGAGGCGGCGACTCGTGCCCGTGTGGGAGGCGGCGGCAGGAGGCGACGTTTGAGGTAACCCTAGCCGCCTCGGGGAGGGGGATACCCTGCCCTGACTCCTGACTCAGCCGTCCTAAAAAATGGCATCCTCGAAGCTTTTGGCGGGCATCGTGTCAAGGCCATTATGGGGTGTTTGGTTTCATGAAAGATTTTTATTTTAATTTTTAAAAATTGTAAGAAAATTTGTCAAAAAAGGTGTTTGGTTATCATGATAATTTTATGTTTTAAAAGTGATTTTCTTCTTAAACAAAAAAAGAGAGTTTCACCTTTTTCTTTTTTCTTGTGATCTCCCACTTTGTTTGGTCATGTGTGGTAGTTACTCTTTTTTGTAATCACATCCCTCCAAACATGATAATTTTATGTCATAAGTTGATTCACTTTTTATTTTAATACATTTTTTTATCATGAAAGTGTACAAAACATTATCATGCAACCAAACACCCCATTAAGGTTCATCGCAAAAGTACGCCTAATTCTATATATGTCTATATAATTCTGACAATATTTTTAAAATGTTTATAGAATCTTGTTATTTTTATTATGCACTATACGGTTTGATTTTGTTAATTTTAACATAAAATTATTAAATCATTTCCCTATCCCTCTCAGCAACCCTCTCAGTCTCATTTTCGTGTTCTCTCTCTCTCCTTCCGATGCCACTGAATAAATCAGTAAAATTGTCTCGAGATAAATAAAATTGATTTAAAATTTAAAAATAAGGGTTATTTTCGAATAAGGTAAGTTATTAGAAAACTTGAAAATTTGTCAAAATTACGTGAACGTATACGAAAATAGGCATATTTTTTGGACTAACTTATAAAGATCCTAAATTTTAAGCTACCTTTTCGTACCAACTCTGCACCGATCTATGATTGTAATGTGGAAGGTGGAAACCCAACCAGGAACATCATCCAAAAAAAAATCGGTTCTTTGATAAAATTATAAACCGAGATTTACATTTTTATCTCACATATAAATTATAAACCGCTTCTAATTGCAAATTCGACATGTTCTTATTTACGCCGATGCCCCCGTCCTCTCCTTCCCTTCCGACGTGGCGGAGGGGATCCTTCCGAAATCTCGTCGGATGACGTGTCTCTCCTCCTGTTCTACCACGTGTCTTTTCTTTCTAGGATCCGATAAGGTGATCTGCACTTCCCCCAACCCGCAGCCCTCGTCTTCTCCCTTCCTCCTGCTCTGTCGAGAGACAGAGAGCACCGGTGCGCCGCCCCCTGCTTCTTCTCGCAGTCCGGCGAGCGCTTGGCCAGACGCCGCTGTGCTCTGAGAAAGAGAGAGAGAGAGAGATGCCTGTTCTTCGGTTCTTATGCTTCTCCCCCAACCCGACACCACCACCCAGAGCGCAGCTAAATACCGCCGCGTCGACCAGCCACCCCCCCGAGAAGACGCCCCTAGCCGCCGCCGCCGCCATCCTCCCGCTCAGCGCCGCCCCTGCCGCCGAGCCACTTCTCGCCGTCCCCGACCTCCCCGCCCACGTCAAGGAGAAGATCCTCTGCCTGGAGATCATGGGCGTCGACTCCGGGCGCGCCCTCGCCCTGAATCCTTCTCTCCGCGCCGCCCCTCTCGACTCTCTCCAGGCGGTCGTCTCCTTCCTCCTGTCGAAGGGCATCCACCACAAGGACCTGGCCCGCATCTTCGGCATGTGCCCCGGCGCACTGACCGCCGACGTCCGCACGGATCTCGCCCCCGTCTTCCGCTTCCTGGGCCGCGACCTGGGCGTCCCACCCGCCGGCTTCCGCCGGGTGGTCAACAAGTGCCCCCGCCTGCTGGTCTGCAGCGCCGGCGACCAGCTCCGGCCCGCCCTGACCTACCTGCGGCGCCTTGGCCTGCGCGACACGACGGCGCTGGCGTACCAGGACCCCGTGCTGCTGGCGTCGAACGTGGAGAAGACGCTGGTGCCCAAGGTGGCGTACCTGGCCCGGGAGGTGGGGTTTGGGCGGGAGGGGGCGGCGGCGATGGTGGCGCGGTGCCCGGCGCTGCTCACCTTCAGCGTGGATAACAACTTCAAGCCCAAGCACGCCTACCTGGTGGGCGAGATGGGGAGAAGCGCCGAGGAGCTGCGGGATTTCCCGCAGTACTTCGCCTTCAGCTTGGAGAAGAGGATCAAACCGAGACACCTGGAGATGGAGGAGCGCGGACTTGGGCTACCGCTCCCGGAGATGCTGAAGAGCACCGACGAGGAGTTCATGGCGCTGCTGCTCCGCTCGAAATGAACCCTTCCCCTTGACCTTCCCGCCATGGGAGGCGGCGACAACGATCGGCCCACACGCCGGCGAGGAGCGGAGATGCCCGTCGGGAGCGACAACGGGAAGGCGGCCAATTTTTCTGAGCTATTTCTAGCTAGGAGGCCAGCTGGGTCGCCTCAACCGGCCCGGCCCGCTACCATCCACATCTGACCGACTCAGATTTCGGAGATTGTTAAAGTGCAATCAAACAGCGCCAAGTCAGACTTACCCTATAATTACTTGGTCTGTGATTATAATCCTAAAGATAACAGTACTTTCAACATGATTTATCAAATAGATTAATATTTATTAATTCCTCGTATGGTCGAAACAATCGTACGCCATTGTCCAGCATGGGAGGACAGAGAAGAAACGGTTGATGATCATCAAACCGGTTCTTTTAAATGGATCGAGAATTAATTTTTTCCAAACAAAAAAATCGTCTGTTCCGAGATCGTTCCCAACCGAATATACTCGATTTCGATTTTCTTTTCAACTCATTTTAAAAAAAAAATAATTAACCAAACGTTAAACCGATCAGATTCAAATTGAATATCTAGTTTTTTTATTAAAAAAAAACTTAACATCTGTCCGAATCTAACCGTGCACAGACACTCTGAAGTCCAAACACACTTCGCGGCGTCCGGGACAATCGATCCGAGACAGAGCCTTCTGAATCTGCCGACGGCGCGGGCACGTGGCAGCTGACGCGGCGAGATATCGCCGGCTGTCTCTGTCTGCGCCCGCCGGGCGCCTATGTCGGCAGCGTCTGCAGGATCTATCCACGTGTCGAACGACCTGTGGACGGCAGCACGGCGATCCATCTTTCGCCGTCCAACCGGGTCCGAACCGTTGGTCGACCTGTTCGGGGGTGGCGGCGCTTATCAACGAGTTCGGATTGGCTCGGGTAGAGATGATTTCTTCCGGTCTCTGATAGAAGTAATCACGTCACGAATTACATTATGTTCGGTAACAATTTAATTCGATCTGACAACGAGTTGCACTGTAATTAACAATGATTCAATTTATTATTAAATAGTTGAAATATTATTAATAGTAGTCTAACTCGTTGTTAGATCGAATTGAACCGGAGAGATTGAATTGTTATTAAATATAATGTGAGTTGTTACTAACTCTTGGAATAACAATGATCCGTTTGAATCGTCACTTAAGTGGTTGAAGTTGCGATTATCTCTTATTGAAGATCCTCCTTTTTTGACCGGTTGAGATGATTCGAACTTTTTATTAATCGGTTCAAATCTTAAACCGAATTGATTCATTTCAATTCGATTAGTCACCCGTTACGAAAAATAAATATGTTTGCCCTGCGGTGCATAGGCAATCTCGTCGCTTCAAAATCTTCACGTCATCGCCCCCCCCCCCCATCCACACAACAACTCATGTCTCAATGGGGTTCTCTCTCTCTCTCTCTTCCGTCCAATAATTTACCCAATAATCAGTGTGTGGGTACCTCTTGATCTAGTTGGAAAACATTTAAACCGGGCAATCAACGTGTGGGTCTGCATCATTCATTCATATGCTCCCTTCTTCTCAGTGTTCTACCGTTCTTCGAAGAAATAATTCTTCTATATTTCCACTCTTCAACCAAAGGTGCAAACACATGATAGGCGGACCATACCACTCCAAAAATTCCACACGTCTCTGGGCTCGAGATGATCTCAAGATTGAGTCATGTGTTGATCATAAATAATGAGAAATTTCACCGGCGGCCCATGCTACTTCGCATTAAATTCTTTCAACCCACGAAGAATTGCTAACCGAATCGAAGCCAGCCGACCCAGCCCAAGCCCCGATCGGAATTTGTAGAACTTGCGTACGATTCAGCCGCCGAGGGGTGTGGGTGAACGAGGACCGCGTCGTTCGTTTACCCATCGTCTTCGTCCTCGATGTTCGCCCGTTTCTTTCGTCTCCTCTGGATATGGGTAACTTTCACCGTAGCAGTAAATGTGCTCACCTGCAGAAGATGTGGGGAAGGTGAAGGGTGAACCCATCTCTTTCCCAACGGCTATTTTTCCTCACCTTCTCCTCTGTACAGCAGTTAAGAGCTCCCACTACTGTCGTCGCCATCACCTCCCTCATCTGCCTCTTCGACCTTTCTCCCTCTTTTATGGGTCATCTTTCCCTTGGTCACAGCTCCGAGGGTGCAAAGGCCACCTGGGTCTCCGTCCTCTTCCTCTCCGGGCGGCGGCGGCGGCCGGGACCGTAAGGCCAGGAAGGGTGCCGGGGAGTAGGGGGGAGTGTAAGGCGTAAAAGGGCCAGCGGGGGGAGTGTGGGAAAGTTCGGAAAGGAGGCAGCTTTGTGGCCTTGAAGCCGGCGGAGGAATGGATTTCAGCTCTTTCGTAACGTCCTTCTTGACGTCCTTCGCCATCTTCGTGATCCTGGTGCTGCTCTTCTCATGGCTGTCGAGACGACCGGGGAACGAGGTGGTGTACTACCCCAGCCGCATGGCGCGGGGGATGGACCCGTGGGAAGGTCGGCGGAGGACGAGGAACCCGATGGCGTGGATCCGGGAGGCCGTCGGGGCGTCCGAGGACGAGGTGATAGCCATGGCCGGAGTTGACGCCGCCGTCTACATTGTCTTCCTCGGCACAGGCAATAGCAAGCTTTGTCTTCCGTTTGCGTTTCATCCTCCTTTTTTTCCCATCTGGAATTTGTACTTTTTGTTGCAAATAAGGTCATTTTCAGTTTTGCTTTGTCGGCCGGTGAATGCTCTGATGATATATGTAGGTTAGACTTTCTCCGAATTGTGTTATTTTTATTTCTGCTGATATGTGAGTAACTCTTTTCTCACCTGATCAGATACTCTTTTATGTATTGTTTAATTTATATTCATGTAGATATTAAATATTTAAACAACTATAAGTATGTGCATAATTGTTAAGTTAATTCTTCGAAGCAGAGAACTTTATGGCTGGCGTGATGTCTTTTTCCTGCTGGATGACTTTCATTCAGGAAAACGTTAGATGACTAAATTGCCTTTACAATACAAACTGCTCCATAAGTAAATAGCTTCTGATGTTCACTCTTCTATTTCTTTGTAACAACAGTACTGGGGATCCTGGTCCTATCTGGAGTGGTGTTGTTGCCTGTTCTCCTTCCTGTTGCCAGAACTGATTACAGTGTGAAGCCTGCTAATCAGACTTCTAGTGATTTGGACAAGCTTGGAATGGGAAACGTGAAGGTATCATCATACCTTTTAGCTAACAAATCAGTGACAAAGTTTGATGTTGAGATGTGCTGCATTTATCTGGAAATAGCAAGGGCCAGGTTATAGTAATCATCTTTTCCTTGCGTAGTTATCGGCTTGGTAAACTTGGTAAGGTGTCCATCAGCCTTCATGGCCCCAGCCTTCCTTTAACGAAGGAAAGACAAGTGTTCTCTATGAATTGATATCACCTCCATGGCTTACCTTTTTTCTCCTGATTAAGATTTCTGTCTATTAGCGAATGCAAGCTAGGGCTATTCATGGTTCAGTTTCAAGCTGATTTTGCTGAAACCAAAATTGAACTGATATGAACTGTACTTGTTTGGTAAAAACCCTAACCGTTAACAATCTGAACTAAACGGTTTGGTTTGACATATATAAACTTTTTTTATAAAATAAAGATTAAATCAAATAAAATTTCATAATATATGTTTTACAATCTCTCTGGATCAGCCATTTGTAGGACAGAACCATCTCTATGGTAATAATATATTTTTTAAAATTAACATAATATAGCAGATAAATTGGGTCAATTGGTTTATCAGTTCACAATGGGTTAAAGGGAGGTGCTAAACTGAACCAAACCATATACATCTTGGTTCAGTTTGGTTCCAAAAAGAAAAAAAAAACTGGCCATTTGAACGGAACTGCTTGGTTTACCGGTTTGGATGAACACCCCTAATGCAAGCAACAAGTGGGCAAACTAGGTAGCCTACAATGAGCAGTACATTTTATAAATCACTGTTACTTGTTCTCTAATTTAGTTATTCGATTTTCTTTCTCATGTGTTAGTTATTTACTTGAATGATAGCAATTATTTTGTAATTTCTAATCATTATTGCATATATTATATTATTCATGTCATTCATGTCATCTTTTATGATGAATATGTTATGCATATATTTTAAGTATTGATTTGTAGGATATCACACATTCCTTTGTTTCGTTGTACTTTCCAGGGTGCCACTTAGATATTGCTTTAAATCACCCACCTTAGCTTCTAATAAGCTCTTGGGTTTTTCAAGGACATATTGGACCCCCTTGTGCCTTGACAACTGTGACTTTGCTTGCCATTTTTTCTGTATGACAGGATAGTAACGGTCAATATTACTGTTGATGCATTTGATTGATATAAAAAGTAGCTACTTGTCGTGGGGGGATTAGATGTGAGGATGGTCATTCTTGTAAGTTAAAGCTAATTCAGGGGCTATTGTGTTTTTACATTTAATTAGAATTTGATTCATGACTGTTTCAATTGGTTACTAGAAAAAGAAGTTTGACAATGAATTTTCTTGCCAGTTTTTTCTTAGAGCTCGTTTAGGAACAGTTGAGAGCCCATAAAAGAAGTACATATTCTACGAAAAATTCATCTTGGTGAGCTTCTTGTTGGTTAAAATTAGTGCGCTCCCCAAATATGTTTGTATCTGAGGACATGAATCCGGGAATATTTTGGCTCTTATAGTTGGGTTTAGGATCCCAAAGATTAAAGTACATAATCTCTAGAGATAAATGTTGCTAAATACATGTCAGTTTTCATTTTACATTTTTTTACCAAAGGGTCAAAAGTAAGTGGAATGATTAGTACATTCAAGGTGGAGAATTAATTTTGTAGCTCCAATTTGTCACCAGTAGCAAAAATCCCTTCGTTTAGAAAAAGGTAAATCACTTGACAACCTATTTATTCAATTGAAACATGAAATTTTCCCTATCCGTTTTGTCGTCTTAGGTCTTAGGATAATGACAGTTATTTCTGTATACTTTTCTAAAGGAGCTTCTTTGTTTTCTTTCTCTTGCATAAGTTCTTTTGAGTTTATTTATTTCTCTAAGGTTTTGACACCTGAATCTTGTAATTCATGGATGTATTGCTGCCAATAATGATGTCCACTGTAAACAAAGGACTCAAAATGATAAGCCAAGGTTACAATTGCCTTTTTTTTCATTTTAAAGGCAGCAGTATTTTGTAGAGCTGCCTTAGTCCCATGCATGTGTGATCTGATTGTGGGTCGCTGATTTCTGCTTTTCAAAAGAAAGAACAGCTTACTTTTCTGCCTGTTCAAAGATCAAGCTGTGCACCATACACCATTTTGTTGTGGAAACTGTTCTCACAACAGATTTTAATGCAGACATTTGTTCATCTGATAGCATTAATTTCATATATAAATCATTGCAGGTTAAAAGTAGACGACTATGGGCATTTCTTGCAGCAACATATTGGGTTTCTTTCGTTACATTTTACATGTTATGGAAATCCTATACACATGTTTCAAATCTGAGGGTTGCAGGCAAAGCAAGTCCAGAAGTGAAGCCTGAGGAATTCACTGTATTGGTAAGAGATATTCCTTCACCACCTGAAGGACAGACTATAAAAGAGCATGTGGATTCTTATTTCAGAGGATTGCATCCAGAGACTTTCTATAGGTCAATGGTGGTTACCAATAACAAAGAGGTTTGCTTCTGATTACTTGTCTTTCAAGAGTTATGTCATTATCATATTTGGGAATATTTAATTTTAAGTTTCTGATTTTTCATCTGCTAAAGTTTTCTCCTGGATAGGCGAACAAAATCTGGGATGAGTTGGTAGATTATAGAAAGAAACTAGCGCATGCAGAAGCTGTATTTGCTCAATCTAAAACAGCAAGCAAGCCAGATGGAGTGAGACCTAAAAATAGGACCGGTTTCCTTGGTCTGATAGGCAAGAAAGTAGACACCATCAACTTCTGCAATGAGAAAATAAAGGAACTGCTTCCAAAGTTGGAGGCTGAACAGAAGGTTTCTTTAAGGGAGAAACAACAACGTGCAGCACTTATTTTTTTTAATACCAGGCTAGCTGCAGTTTCTGCCTCCCAAACTCTTCATGCTCAAATTACTACCACCTGGACTGTATCACAAGCTCCTGAGCCACGTCAGTTACTATGGTACAATTTACCCAAGAGATTTTATGAAAGGAAAATAAGGGAGAACCTTGTTTATTTTATCATATTTTTCACTGTGATATTCTACATGATCCCAGTTGCATTTATTTCAGCATTTACAACATTAGAAAATTTGAGGAAGTTGCTTCCTTTTATGAAGAGTGTAGTACATATTGTTGCCATCAAGACTGTACTGGAAGCTTATCTGCCTCAGATAGTACTTATTGTCTTCCTGGCACTTCTGCCAATGCTTCTTATGTTTCTATCCAAGGCCGAGGGAATTGCATCAGAGAGCCATGCTGTACGAGCAGCATCTGGGAAATACTTCTACTTTGTAGTATTTAATGTCTTCATTGGAGTTACTGTGGGAGGAACTTTGTTTGATTCCCTAAAACAAATTGAAAAGAATCCTAACTCAATTGTACCCACACTAGGGCGGAGCTTGCCTAAAAATGCCACATTCTTCCTTACCTTTGTTGCTTTAAAGTAAGATTCTCACCTCCACTCTAGAATTTTTCTTTAAATACTGTGCTGTTTTATATTTTCATTTATTTTTATTTGATATATACATCCTTACATATTTCGTTAGGAGATTAGTAATTTTTCATGAGAGAACAATTTTCCCAGTTGTGTATTTTTAATTATGTTTGTTATGTGTTTACATTTATAAATCATTCTAAGGTGAGATGAAATCAGCTTTACTCACCTAACCTTCATCCCTAACCTGTTAAGAGTAGAAAACAAATGATCAAAGATGTCTTTTTTTATAACTTTATTCATACTCAATCATGTAAGTTGCACATCTCTTCTAGTACAATTGTTTGCATACTAGGAATTGTTTTTATCTTCATCTCCTTCTATATTTGACTGTCCATGTCTCAATGGCAGTGGAGTAGCAGGAGTGTTATCTGCAGGTGATGGCTTGATGGCTTATCCAAATTGTAAAGATGAAATATGAACAATAAACAGAAATCAGGAAGGTCCTATGTCTCTGCAGTTATGCAAGTCCCACTTCCAATGAATGCTTGTGATGGTGAAAGACTGGAAAAGGAAATGAATAACTAACAGGAAGTCACACTTGATGGCTTGAGAGGAATATCCAAATTGTAAAAATGAAATGTGAACAATAAACAGAAGTTTGGAAGGTCCTATGTCTCTGCAGTTATGCAAGTCCCACTTCCAATGGTGCAATTTTTCCCACCATGCTTGTTACTTATAATAAAACTTAATGAAAAATGGAGAACACTCCCTGGTGCCAAATATTCTTCTCAATATTTTTAAATTTTTTTGCAAAAATTCTATTAATAAAACCACTTAGTCACTTGACTTCAAGCTTTTTGGCCAATCAATATAGATTGAAGAGTTAAAAGAGTTTTTTTTTTTTAAAATGCAGATTGGACCAATAAGTTTATTGCATAAATAGATGCAGTATAATTGGGAGGGCCGGTGGTCTATTTATTGTTGAAAGGATTTAGTCTTGTACATGACCTTTGTGAAGTGACAATATGTTTGGTTTCTAGACTGAGCAATATTCAAAGGTTCAGTATGTGCAATGATTTCTTCAATATCCACAGGCCCTTATGAAATTCTAATTCAAATATTGAGATGACCTCAAATAATCATGCTATTTGGCACATAGCTTCATTATGCGTTGGCAAATATCTTTTGCGTAGGTTTTGGCAAAGTAGAAAACAGATATCAATCTTTATGTGTCCAAACTGATATATGATGCACTTGCGACATCATGCAAGTTCTAGGATGTTAATTTAAAAAATACATCAAGGATGGGTGTCCATGAAAGGATGATATATCTTGAGAGGATTAAGCAAGCCAATCATTGTCAAATCAATCACAATGCAAGACTTGATTAATTCTCTAACATGTAGTCAAGTAGAAGTAGGAGTTTCTTTAATTTGTTACGCTTAATTTTTTGTCACTTGTTACTATGATCTTTAAGGAAACCTCAATTGAGAGTTTTTTTATTAAAGGTGGTGATTAAAGTACTGGATTCATTAATAAAGCTTAAATAAGACGAATAAGTTACAAACAATGACATATAATAACACATTCTGAAATCCCTTTCTTTTGAAGGCATTTCAAGTGATCTGCTGTAGGTAGTCTTTTTCTCACCAGTTTCCACAAGAAGGTCCTTATCTTAATTGTAGGGCTTTAATCCAGAAACATTGTGACCAGTTAAGATTCAAATCACTAGTTCAAAAGTAATTTGATTGTGACCGGTTAAGATTCAAATTGCTAGATCAAAAGTAATTTGGTTGTTGAGTTTACTGTGAGCCCTCCACTGCTTTCCCATTTCCAGCTGGTAAGTACCACTGAATTGCTAATTTAGTAACTTCGTGAGGCCTATCGTTTCATTAAGGTGGCATTTGTTTTGGCTTAATTTAAAAATCTAAACTCTTAATTTCATTTCTAATCTCTTGATAGGAATCCGGTTTAGTCGATGTTGCATTTTGGTTCTTTTCAGATCTATTTGTAAATATTTGAAATCATTTTGAGATCTCTTTCTTACTTTCAGTCCTTTGAGGACTTATTTGTAAATTGTACTTTAGAGTGGTCCTGTAATTTGCTCCTCTGTATAAGAGGAAGCTCCTTTATGTGAATAGACAAGAAGTGAAGAAAATTTTGGAAATGCACTGTGGCCTTTGTTTATCTAGCAGGGGGCAATGCCCCGTTTCTCTCCATTCCCTCCATTGGAATGGGAGGTTTGCTCTCCACCACTGGCGGCTTCCTTTTTCACCACCGGTAGGAGGCCGGCATCCGATATACCCCCCTGCAGGAGGTTGGGTTCCAAGCGTTCACCCCTTTCCCTTTAGTTGGTCTCCATGTTGTACCCTTCTCCTTCCCCTTCTCAGGCTCTGTTCAATTGGTTTCATCACTCGCCACCTCCATTTGCTCTCAACATCAGCACACTTCCGCAGCATCCTCCATTGTCAACGACGTTTCCAGCTTTTGTTTAGTGATCCCCTCACCCTCATCCCCTTTCCCATGTGCCCTCTCACCTGCGGGGTTGAGTAAGGAGGGGAGGGGGGAAGGGGAAAGGGAAGGGAAACATACCTTGAAAAAGGGGGAAAGAACATTTGCTGGAGGGGACGCCGGATGGGGGAGCCCTAGAATTGTCGGGAGGGTGAGAATATCACGGGAGAGAGATTGGGAATCAGGTCCAGAATGAAGCTTTGTTAATTACGGACTTCCAAAGAATCAGCTTGGATCAGCAGATTCTCGATCCAATTCTTGAGAATCAGTTGATCCAAGGCTGATTCTCATGATCTAGACCAATTCCTACGGGAATCAATTATGGGTCAGTAGTCCGGCTGAGAATTGGATTAACAATGGCCGATCTGATATGAGAATCGGCCGATTTTGATTCTGATTGGCCAATGATGCAAATTATGATCCAGACAAGCTAGGGTGACGAAGGAGACTGTCGAAGATGAAGATGCCTTCATTCCCCTACCTGCACCCTTAGAAGTGGCCACGACCTCCTCCTCTCCATGTGTGTGTGTGTGGGGGGGGTTCTCATTCTATACATGTTCGCAGGTGCCTCCATGATCCCTCCCGCCTCCATGATCCCTCCCACGGGGGCCTTCTTCACGCGGAGTTAGCCTATTCCCCTCTCTGATTTCTCCCCCTTGGGGTGTCTACTGCCTCACACACTTGCTTGCGCATCACCAGGACTCTGCAAACTAGGTTTGTCTTCACATGAAAGCGTGCCAACCCCCCCTCGGGCTGGGTTCCTTTGATGGTCGAACTAGGAACCGCACGTGATGGCTCCCGTCTAGCCACTCATCACTTACCGAGCACCTGGTGCTGTAGGATGATCCACGACCCCCTTTGGGGGCCCAGGGCTAGTTTGGGCCCACTTTTAGATTAGTTTATGGGCGTCTTTTCCGTTTAACATGCTTTTAGTTCGTTTTGGCATTCTAACGTCGTTTTTGTAGTGTTTATATAGCCCCATTCCACCGCATCGCCCTGCATCATCTCTTATCTTGTGTAACACAAAATCTTAACTATCAACGTTGAAAATAAAAAAAGAAAAACTATAGTGAACCACTTAACATAACAGTTAGTGGTTTTCTAAGATGTTTCTGCCATAGTCAGACCTTAGTTCATATGTTTTATCAAACTGTCTCAACTGTCTAAACTGCTGAATCAATCAGAGGTTAGACATTAATTAAAGCCAAAACAATGGGGCCTAAGTTCCAGATCCATTATTTCTTCCAAAATTTAAATTCCATTCCATCTAAGTGCCCAAGCAGTCATACATCTTCGCTAGTTTCTTGCTTTTGTAATTGAGTATGGTAAATATTAGGAATCACTTTGAGAGGGATTCATTGAACACCCATCTGCCCTCCCCAAACCTGGTTATATATAGCTGTGAACACAGTTCGGTTTGGTTTGTGTTGGAGAGTTCTTTTCCCAACCACAACTAAACCAAGCCAAACTGAATCTTTTCTGATTAATTTGGTTTGGTTTAAACCATGATTAAATATATATTTAAAATATTAATTTTTAAGTCAAAACTACTTGATAATTTTATATTTTAACAATAAAATTGCATATATAATATTAGTTATTAATATTATAACCTATTTTGTGAGAAAATTTGGTTTAATCAGGAACCAAACCAAACCATTAACCTGATTAAACCAGATGGGTTTAGTATTTTTTCCTTTGTATTTCTTTTTTTTCCTTTTTTGATTAGCGTTGTAATGTTGTGAATTTCACCGTTTTATCAAAGAAATTGGTCTGTCTGTCCTTCATAAAAAAGGTTTGATTTGGTTTGCAAAACCGAACCGAAGTTACTGGTTCAATTCTGTCCTGTTCGTTGGGTTGAAACGATGAGTGAATAACCCTAGCTCTGGTTCTGTGTTCAGTGATTAGATTCAAGATTCATTGAACCCATCTGCCCTTCCCAAACCTGGTTCTATCAATGTTCACTGGCCTCGAGAATTGTATCATAACATTTTATGTCCCAGTTAGACAAGATTATCAACCACATTGCTGAAAGCTTCCATGGTAGCAGTCATAGTTTGGGATACTAACGGAAACAGCCAAAGCGTTAGTTTCACTAACACGACAGTTGATGGCATGGATTACAAAATTGGTCGATCTGGACCAAGATCGATTGGCACCTGCTGTGACCTTATCTTGGGGGAGCCTGATCCCAAAAAGAACTTTCTCCAGGATTGGGATCTAAACTAAAAAATTGGCCACCAGTCCACCATGTATTTTTATGATTTTTAATGTTTTTTTGGGCTTTTAGAAGAATCAATTCATTGTTTTTTCCTTCTTCCTCTGATCGGCTGAGCCCCATCTGGATCAGGATTGGGCCACCTGATCCTGAGGTTAGGCTTCACAAGACTGGCAGATGGTGTAGCTCCTGTCTTTTGAAACGGCCACTGAGAAAGTGGTTCACACCTCACTATTCGGGAGCATGTAGAAGGGTTAGTTTCAGTAAATGTCATGAACTCAATGCTACTTATCAAGGGGATTTGGAGATTCGAGAATGGAGAAAAAGGGTTATGGACGGAGGTCGTAAGGAACAAATACTTGCATCCAGAATTCTGGTGGATGAACTATGATTTCAACCTTGGTCCAGATTTTGGAAACAGTTATGATTGTGTTGGTTCGGTGTGAATTGCTAATTTTTTTCTCCTCCCATTGCTTTTTGCCCTGGTTAGTTTGAAGTATCTACATAGTTTTCCTTTTCTGCATATACTTACTAAATGTGCTTTTTCTTTATATGATATTTATGGCTCCATGCATATGGATTTTTCTTTGTGCACAAACTAAAAACAGTTCGCTGATATGGTGGAAGTGGAAGTGATACTCATCTTGTAATCACTTCCTTTTTTACAATGAGGCCATAATAAATAGTCTGCTCCATGCCATTTAACTGTTCAGGCTAGAGAGTGAGCTGCCTTAATAATGTGTCCCCTGGCAGAAAGAGTGGTGAAATGGCCAAGCTTCTGAAAGAAACACCTAGGCTTCAGACTCTTGTTTACGAGCTTAAATGAGTCCAAAGGCGCATGCTCAAACTAACATCGTGTAGATAACATGCTTACAGTTGTTTCCAGAACTTGTCTTGTTTGATGTAGGCAATGAGAGAAGAGTCCTGTAACTGCACAATATCTACTTATCAAGTACACACTTTTTGTCACTACGTGGTCTCTGTTAAAGTAGTATGTATCACAGTCCATAAGCTAAAGTTTAGATAACAAACTTGAAATAAGATGTGCAAGCAAGGAGTTTTATTTTATGATTTACGCTTTTAACACGTTAATATATGGAATTTGGAAGACAACCTAGCGAATAAAAGTATTGTGCATTTCTAGTGTTATCTGCGCTTTCTGATGAAAAAGCATGCATTCGATGCTATTCCTTCTACTTTCAGAAGCTAATATTTGTTCTATAAATTTTTCTTGTACATTTAGTTTAAATGACTTTGCATCACACAGAAAGTCAGATGCAAATTAGCTGAAAAGTTTTCATAATTTTGGTGAAAAGTTTAAATTGAGAAGCCACCTGTTTTGAATGGTTTCTGTTGATTACTTGTATGCGGTTTCCAAACATTGTTATTTTTTACTCAGGCTACAGTGTATCTCTTGCAGACAATGAATATTCTTTTCCCAATTTCAGGTTTTTTGTGGGTTATGGCCTCGAGCTCTCCCGTCTGGTCCCTTTGATTATTTTCCATCTCAAGAAGAAATTTTTGTGCAAGACCGAAGATGAGATTAAAGAAGCTTGGGCTCCTGGAGACCTTGGCTATGCTACCCGAGTTCCTAATGACATGCTTATTATGACAATTGTTCTCTCCTACTCAGTGATAGCACCATTGATTATTCCCTTTGGTGTCTTGTATTTTGGGATTGGCTGGCTTGTTATGAGAAATCAGGTAAGACATACCTTTTTCTTTTTCATGCAAAACCAAGCAACATGTTCAGATGCACAGAAGCAACAAGATGCAGCTTGTAGAATGCATCTTGTCTGGCTGCAAGTGCATGCTTATGTCAAAATTTTCCTTGTAATATGAGAAAGTTATTTGATGGTTAAATTTAATCCCAGACACTCAAGGTATATATTCCTGCATATGAGAGCAATGGACGCATGTGGCCTCACATGCATACAAGGATCATTTCAGCTCTCGTCATATACCAGATTACAATGATCGGTTATTTCGGGGTCAAGAAATTTTATTATGCTCCGATATTGATACCACTGCCCATACTATCCATCATTTTTGCATACATCTGTCAGAGACGGTTCTATCCTGGTTTCTACAGCACTCCATTGGAAGTAGTCAGCCAAAATCTGAAGGAGACACCAGACTTTGAATGCATATATGCTGCTTACATTCCTGCCTGCATGAAATCTGACAAGTTGGATGACACGGATCGGTACGAGGATGCGCCATCACAGGTTTCAAGAACAGCATCATTTTGATTTAGTTATATATGGCCTTTCTTCACCAAGAAGACTAGATGTAAGTGGTTGATTGTTTTTCATCTTTCTCCAGGGCGTGGAGTATCTATCCTTTGTAAAGCACTTGTGTGATTGACTAAACATTGGCTTGTGTGAAGTTTCTCCTTTTAGCTCAAGGACTCGATAAATAGTCTGGCCTATGACCTGTTCCTGGTGTAAGTTCTGTTTGTGGTTTTAAAACCCACCATATCTATCTTTCAAGCCAGTATTATGATTCTGCCTTGTCCTTTGGCAGCCACAGTTGCCAGCATGGTAAGGACACTAAGGCCTTGCTTGGTAACAGTTAGATGCCTTTATCACTATTAATGTTGAAGTCGATATGGATACGGATGATGAAGAGGTGTTTGACTTTAATAATATCAATTTTGAAACTTGTAGCATGAAAAATATTATTCGATACAAGTTTCTACCTGTACCACTTTTGTTATTGATACTGTCCTTTAGAAATATATGATATCACTTTAACCAATCAGGGCATAAGTTGTAGGCCGCAGAAGGCTCGTTCATCTGGAGATTGAAGAAACGCCCGAACTGAACTGATAAATGGGATTTTTTGTTGTTGCAAGTAGGCTACTATGAATACGAGAATGTGAATTGTGATGAATACGTAGGCTGTCTGGCGAAGTTGCCTCAGCCTGATTGAGGTTCCGGTGATGCAGCTGGGCCTTGTAGAGAGAAGCAGGGTGCAAGCGACGTGCAGGAATATGCAACGTTACTGAAACAACAAATAGAACTACCCAAAGTTTAAACAAGAGATGCACTAAGATTGAGATATTACAAAACTTATTACACTCGTGGACAACACGTACGTACATGATCCCTCTCTCCACATTTTTCATCAAGCATGCAAGTACATGACATTAGCAATGTCAACGGCTACCCATTATCCGAGTCTTCGTTAAGATAACGAATAATTTAAAATTTTTTAATAAACTATTTATATCTGTTGCCAATTATCTATTATGTCAATGGATACAATTACGGATACACCGTAAGTCAAATTTGAAAACTGTCTAGTCTCTCCTGTCCTGGCAGTTAGGGCCTTAGGGGTGTAAGCTAGCCAACCAATATACTCGACAAGTAGCTCCAAACTCCGCTCAACAACAATTCGACTCGACTCGTTTATCATCATGTCAGATGAATAAGCTTGAGCGAAACATAAAACTCGATGTACTCGACCAACCAAAGTTGAACGGGCTTTTGCTCGACTCGGTAGACTCGTGAGTACCTCGTTCGACAATTTGTTTCACAAAAATTAACTTCAAGTATCGATGATTATATATTGCCACGTACACATCGATAATACTCGCGTTTAAATGTAGACTGAGTTCGATAACCGAGTTAAAGTCGAAGTCTCCCAGATGAACTTAGATCGATTCCAGACTCTACGCACGGGAATATGTCGAATTCGAACTCGAGCACAGATTGAAATTTAGTCGGATCGGTTGTTTATTCGAACTCAATCAGAGGGTTAAGGGATCAAAAGTTGGCGTGAACAGAGGCTAGCTGGTGTGTCATGCACTCGTAAGAGTTGGAATTGGAAGTCGCAGGAGCTGGGCGGTTGACTAAAGAAGGCCGGGCATCCCAACTGTTCCCGGATTGCTGTTCTCTGCTTCCGTCTTCCTGCCTTTCTACCGCCTACCTAACAAACGTGGGAGAGCTGGGAGAGAGTCCGCGCGCCAGTGGTTGATCGCAGCTCAACGATTGAGTGAATGGAATATATATATCATGCTCGGTATATATATATTTGATACTCTCTCTGCAATTCTCGCTTTTAATTAATCCTAATTAACCCTATCTTAAAAGAAGTCATTCATATCAAGCTTGAGCTCGAATTCGGTATCAGTCGAATCAACAGCAACGCTAACTTATTAATAGCTTCTAGCTCAAACTTGAAGTCCGGTAGAAATAAATAAACCTAGAGCAAACCGTATATATAAAATTTGAGTTGTCATTGGAGGAGGATATATACTTTTTCCACCTAGACACAAAAAAATGGATCCACTATGATTTTAATACTGATTTGACCCATGAGATCCACGTAACAAAGGTGGATCGATCCCACGGAGGTTTATGTCAAAGATGGAGGCACTACCCTCCGCAAACCTCCGAGGTAACCCGGATTCTATATATAATGTATGGTTTTGCATGTCCGCTAGCTAGTACAGGCCATCATCAATTCTATTCTATCTCATCTAAAATAAAAGTACAGGTATTCACACTTTTATACAGTGCCAAGCAATTATTAAGTCTATTTAATAAATCGAAAGAAAATTTAATTCTAGTTAAACTTAAATCAAGTTTGGTAAACAACTAGTTAAAATTCAAGTTTAGATTAATTTATAAAAAGAATCGATTCATATCAAACTTGAGCTCGAATTCGATCTCTCTTTTTGGTCACACGAAATATTCATATTCGTAATTTAAAATGAGTGTACAAACCCAACATTACAATAGCATAGTTAATGAAGACACCACAAAAATAAAGACAGTTAAAATTCGGTTAAGAGTTTATCTTATCCAACAAGTTAAGACTTGCCACACAAATCCACCCAGGGTCGAATAGCGGAGATAAAAATTTTATTAAAAGAGTTTGACAACCTTAACAAAACCGAACGATCACACCCAAAAAAATAAACTTGAATTCAGTCTCATCGAATCAAAAAAAAGAAAAAGGAAGCTTAATTACAGGCCATGAAACTTCGTTCTTGCGCCCCACCCCCACATATTTAGAGAGAGGGAAGGAGTAAATATTGAAGAGAGGGCGCAACAGTAGGAGATGGGAGGGCTAAGCTGCGGAGGGAAAGCTGCCCTCTCATGAGTCATATGACGTACGTGACGCCCTCCCCTCCCGGTCGCCGGTCTTCGGCGTGTGAACGAACCGCACGGCTTGTCAACGGGTTTGCCGGCCCTTCCAGTCCCCGCCCTGCCGCCGGATATCTCGGTGGTTGCCGGCGCGCGTTGACGGCCGGCGCGGTGGGTAGAGATACCAGATCTATATATCTCGCCGTCAAATAAAGAACACACCTATTTGCCTGCGAATCCGAGGCCCCGAAACAGAGAACTGCCGATCGAATTAAGGCCACCACACCCCTTCGGAATGAGAACACCGCGGGGGGGGGGGGTGCAGCTCGGTGCAGTAGGTGGCCATGCGCGTGATCGCCGGCCGGGCAGCTGGACTCGATCAGCTGAAAAAGATAGACAGTATATATATACACGTACTTGTGTGGTGATTACTGATTAGACCTGCGGGATCAAGGTTGATTAATCATGCTTTTTTTCTCTCCGGATAATTAATTGATTGATAATTAGCCGGTGTCAGGTGTACGTACCAAGAAACCATTAATTGCAGCCGATAGCACTCAAGGGGCCAGCCAGGATATATATATATAAATATATATATAGTAGGTTATCTTCCATATATGTATGTATATTTATATGATATCTACCCTATGAATATATCGTTGACATTAAGCCTCATAAATAACCCAGGTAGTTGGAGCCTTGGATCAATAATCTGACCACGTTGTTGGCCATGTGTCGTCCGTCGTCTCCGATGACCGAATAAACAAGCTGGTGGAATTATAAATAAATATATATATAATATGCGGCCCGGCTGGAAAGTATATAGGTCTAGCTATTCGATCTCTTGGCCGGTTCCTTCTTTCTTCTTCATCGACGATTAACAACAACCCACACAGTCATATATGGTGGATATATTAGTGGAATTAACAGTGTATATATATACGTGATATATATGTGTATATATATGTGTTAATTATGTTACATCCCCTCAGATCCACACGGAACACAAGAACAGAAAAGAAGGATAATCTACTCAATATGATATATATAATCGGAGACACGAAGATCTGATGTGAGATTCACATGCAGTTGGCCGGACAGATGGCCGGGCGCTTCCTCGTCAAGACACGGCACGCGGACAAGCCCCATGGAAAGTACGTACGTACATGATATAGTCAAAGAAATTGAATTAAGAGTGACCGGGGGAAGGGGAGGAGGGGGGCTTCACAATACCCTCTCACTTAAACCCTCCAGAGTAAAAAAAGAAAGAAAAAGAAAAGATTTTTTTGTTTTGGGGTCACTGAACCCCTTGTACGTATTACTAAATAAATCACCCAGATTCTTTATTTTCTTGGTTTTTTTTTTTTTGAACAAAAACAAACTACTATATATTCAAATCAAACTAGAACAGTACGACAAGTTACAAAGACTCATGTACGGTTAGTTAGTTAGTTTGTTAGTTTGTTGGTTACCAACCCTTTATCCATACTACTGACCGAATCCTACTCACTTAGTACGGTTAGTTAGTTTGTTTACATCAGGATTATCGCGATAGTTTGTTTATATCAGGATTAGCGCGAGGGCTTACGTGGAGAGGGATTACGTGACGTCATTATATATATATATTTAAAATTTTTACTTTAAAAAAGAAGAGAGAGAGAGAGAGAGAGAGATCGACGTGGAGTGCAACGAGATAGAGGGCGCGGGCATCGACCGGCGCGAGGCGACGGACACCGATGAGCTACTGCAGCGCCGCTGTCCGACTCCACGCGGCGTCGGTGGTGGAGCAGGTACGTACTAGGGGTGCAATGGAGCTGAACTTAGCAAGTCACTGGTCGAGTTCAGCTCGTCCGATTATTCAGTTGTTCGAATTCGGTTCGGTACTCGACGAGTTTTTAAAAATTTCGTTCGAACTCAGCTCGATTTAAGCTCGATAAATTCGAGTTCGACTCATCGAGCCGCTCGTTTATGTAAACAAGCCAACTTAGCTCGAACTCGATTCGAACTCATATTCGAACTCGTTTTTGAGCTCGAGATTGACCTCGTTCACTTAAAATTAGAGTTTAAATATCAAAAAATATTTTAAACTACTATTTAAACATAAAAATATAATTTTACATGATATTAAAAATATAAATATAAAATAAAATAATATATTTTAATTTAATTATTTAAATAAATAGCTAATCGGGTAATTAATCGAACACTTAATCGAGTATTTTATCGAACACTTAAACGAACTGCTCGTGAACTTATCGAGCCGAGCAGGTCTCTGTTCAGACTCGGCTCGTTTATAAGTGGAGTTTTTTTTTCGGTTCAAACTTGTTTATTTAACTTAATAAACGATCCGAGTCGAACTTTTAACGAGCCGATTATCGAATCACTCGTCGAACGTATTGGTTCGTTTGCACCCCTACGTACCGTGGCGGCGGCGGATCTACGACACCGTTGGAACGAAGAAAAAAGATCTCACCTCTCCGAAAATTTTAAAAAAAAAAATTCTCAACGGGTCTCTTGAAATCAAGATTTCCGGGAGTTCGAGCCTTTTCGAGAACTCAATAAAAACGACATCTTCTATCCTCTCAAAAAAAATAAAATTTACATGTCTAAGAAATGATTTGATCTGTGAAAATTATGGCCGTCATCTAAATTTCACTTTGTTGTGAAAAGATGAAAGATATTCTCCTATCGAACTCTTAAAGGGACTCGAACAGTCGAACTCGCTTTTGGGTGGAGTCATTTTTATTTATTTATTTATTTTTTGGAGGACTTCCGGGTGGAGTCATGCACGTGGATCTGCCCTCTGACCTACTAACCTGCTGACTTCTTACGCGCCCTCGAGAGGCCGCAGCAGAGAGAGAGAGAGAGAGAGTATGATGTATATTTATCCTCATCAAAAAATGACAAAGGCATCTTGTTTCACCACCGGTCTTCAAGTACCGCATTTAAAGCCTTATGGGGGTGTTTGGTTACATTTTATTTTTTAATATGATTTCATGATAAAAAATGATATCACACGTTGAAACTTGACAAATTTTAAAATTAAAACTATAAAAATATAATATTTGGCAAAAACATTATCATTTTTAGAAATGATGATAAGGTGTTTGGTGCATAAATGAAAAGTCACTTATGGGGTGTTTGGTAGTATTTTATTTTTTTGTATAGTTTCATGATAAAAAATTATATTATATTACCAAACATGATAATTTTTAAAAGTGAAAACATGATAGTGAATATGTTTGGCAAAAATTTTTTAATTTTTAAAAATGATAATAAGGTGTTTGGAAGTATTTTAAATTTAATTTTCATCCACTTCAGAAATATTGAAAAACAAAAATTCCACTTAAGAAACATTATTAAATGATAATAATTTACCTTCTTCCTAGCCTTTTCTCGAACCAAAAATTCCTCCGCGAGTCACGGGGCATCGAATCGCCGCACATCATCTACTGAAGAGAATGGGGTCCGATTGCCGCATCGTCCTGGCCGATCGGTGCCACTGCCAACGAATGGATCTCTCGGATGAACCTTCCTCGGGCGTCATCTCAGCACATCACCACTTATATCTGCAAAGCTAGCCCCCCTCTAAGCAGATGTCCAACCCCATTCCAATCTCCCGTAATTCCCAAACATCTATTCTTCCTTTTTCCCTCGAATCCCCCTTCCCTCGGTTCGTCTTTCTACGAGGCTTTCTTGTTTATCTTCGATAGTTGAATGATCTCCGGTAGTTCTCGAGGCTCCGGAAGGGGTGCGCGCGTCGCCGTCTCTCCGCCGCCGCCGTCGAGCCGTGTATCCGCGTCGAAAAGGAAAAGCGACGGAAAGGGAAGGCGGGACGGCGCCCGGGGGGAGGGGCGGAGATGAGCACGCGATTGGCGGCTCGAACCACGGCGGCGGGGGGGGGGCGCCGGTTCTTCACCTGCTCGCCCCCAATGATATCTCTCCGCCACCGGCGTCGATCGGGGGTTTCGGCCTCCGAGCGACGGCACGAAAAGGAGAAGCGGTGGAAAGGGAAGGCAGGACGGCGCCCTGGGGGGGGATGAGCACCGGTGAGGCAATCGGGGTTTTGACCCTGAACAAGGTGAAACACTTCCAAAAAAAAAAGAGGGCTCGACCTCTTTTTATTTTTGTTACGGACGGATGTGTACGGAAATTTTCAAAACAAAAAATGAAAATGTGAGCCAAACATGTTTTTAAGAACTCTTTCATTACAAGTTTCAAAAATTAAAATAAAAGTGTCCGTTATCACTCAACCAAACACCCCATTATGTAGCACATGGGTTAGGTTTGTGGACCATGTGCATTTGGTTGTGCCCTTTTGAAAAAAAAATGCTCAATACCTCTTTTTTTCTCCATCACATGGAGAAGGGTGAAAAAGTTTTTAAGATAAAAAATTGTAACACATGCCAAACACTTTTAAAATAAATTTTTACTACAATTTTTAAAAATTAAAATAAAAATGCTCATTATCATTCAACCAAACACCCCCATTAACTTTAATTTCTAGGATTCGTACACCGTAGTTCTGATGTGTGTGTGTGTTTTTTTATATCTTTATCTATGCATCGCGTAGTGTCAAATTATCATCAGACACGGATAAATCGATACAAAATTAATTAACGTCTCCAATTCCGATTCCTACCTGGCTAATTTCAACCCTTATCGTGCCATTTTGGGAATAAAAAAAAATAAGGTGCATCATTTGGAAGAAAAGATAATATATAATAATCCCTGCATGGTTAGGGGGTGCTCTCAGCAGCGTCTGTCCGCCAACGCTCATTTGTTTTCTTTACGTACGTACGTACGTACACGGCCAGCTGGGTGCCACGCTAGCTATACGGGGTTATACGTACGCAGTATAGTTGGTTTGGTTGGTGTGCCCATCCAATAAAGATCACTATATTAATTAATTGCTGAGAGTAGAGTTAACGCAAACAACTGTCTTAATTAACTTGGCGTATTTGCTATATATTAGAGTTGAAATGTATATGTTATCTTTTATAAGGCAGTATTTATTAATGCACTCTTATTTAGATGGATTACACTTGATATACGTATTATTAATTCACCGTAGCGAGATAGGTTGGTCAGGGCCCGTGAGTAGTGTTCGTCGTTAATTCTGCACCCATCGATGATTAATTACGTAATACGTACTACTGATAATAATTATATACAAGGGTTAATTAACCGTAGCTAATTAGCCAGCCTGGCGGATGACCAGTGGGCAGACGGCGGCGTCTCGTTCCGGTGGTCTGTGTTTGGTGGGAGGAGACAAAGCCGACCGTTTTGACCCTGTACGTACGTACCAGTGGTGGGTGTGGGCATATATGTATGTATGTATGTATGTATGTATGTATGTATGTATGTATGTATGTATGTATGTATGTATGTACGTACGTACGTGTACGTACGTACGTATGTATGTATGTATGTGTGTGTGTACGTACGAGGTTGGGGGGCCTCCGGTGCTTACGTGAGACTCCTCCCTCGAGCCCTGTACGTAATCAATTTTCAGCAAGCAATCAGTAACTCAGATTACATTTATATTAAGGTCACCGCGTTATCGATCACGTCCTTTAGAGCTTCTCATCAAACATTATTATTTATTGCAAGCAAGCTTTTCAAGCGTTTTTCATAATCGCATTTTAACCGGTCCTCGCTTTCCGCCAAGAGAGAAAGAGAGAGCGCAACTTAATTAGAGCATTTAACGTACCGATATTTCTCATTCACCTTTTCATATATTTATTTTCTGTTCGTCTCATCACATCTGGCATGCAAGTACCGATGTTTAGACCCACCCGTGGGTGGGTTGGCATGACCTCTATCCATGGGGCAGCGTCCATGGTTCCAAGAATATATATAGTAGTTCAAATGCTGTGTCGTTAGACTTCTTTGATCTCGGATTCATCTGTCCCAGAAGGTGGATTATCTGATGATAATCGAGTTAAAACTTGATCGTTCGACGATGGACTGTGTTGTGCACTCGGCTATGGGTTCAGAAAGAATACCGAGTTTTAGAGAAAATAAATATTAAATATTTTATATCAGGCTTATTTAGATATAGCAGGCTAGTTTATCGGTTATTTGGTTTAAAGTTGGGTGATTTCCCCGTCGTCTGTGGACCGCCGGTCCGCTCAAGAGCTCATGAAAAATAGTGAAGCGTGTTCAACGTTGGGAAAAGAAAAAATCTACGCGCACGATTACAGTCAAGATCGGCGGAACACACACGTTCGAGAATATCGACGGGTAGACTGTCGTTCCATATATGACGCACATACATATATATATATATATACACTGCCATGCCATCTCTTCATGAAAATAGAAAATACTCTTGAGGTTTTTCAGGGCATTAATTATAAATAAAAAGGGTCAATCGAATCTTGCCGTGTGTCATTAGGTAGGGAAGAAAGATCTTTGATCTGGGGAGACGAAATTTAATCATTTGTTATCACGGAGATGCTTAACTAATCACTTTTGGATCGTAGTTCAGAAGTTTTTTTTTTTTTGAATTAACGGTGTTAACCTACTCAAAATTGCAAATCTGTCCCTCGCGTGCAAATTCTTTTAATTTCGATATATGTACATTGTTTGTTTACGAGTGACGGTCGACGGAAGAAGATCTACCGTCCTGATATCATGTTAACCAACTTAAAAGAGTGACCTACACTTATATTAGTTAACTACGACTTTGAATTAGAGTGACCTACACTTTTAAGCATGAGTACCTCTCCTACGTACCTAATTAATATGGCACTACTTTAACGTTGAATCGAATTAACGGTATGTTAATTTAGATTAACCTTCGGTAACTATATATTACACTGGATCTCTGATTGATTAAGACCTGGACACCCAATTATCCGGGCATGCAGATACATATATCTGTCCTTTTAAAAAAATTTATTATTACTCTCCACGCGGTTCTCCTGCAACTGCATGCCGTCGTCGTAGCGTTCCACCCTGCAGGTCAAAATTTCATCGATTAGCTTGCCGAGACAAGTAATTAAAGCAGGTGTTGTTTTTTAACTTGCGACATCACAGAACTGCAGGTAAATCATTTGGAAACACGAGGCATCTGGAGGCCCGCTCGCCCCCATATGCTGTGGCGTCGATCGGTGTACGTGGAAATAGTTTCCGCACAACAGATCGCAGATACGTGTACATACCACCGGCGACTTTTGAAACGGAAGCTGTTCAAAAAAAAAAAGAAGACTCTTGAGACGGAAGCATCGTCCACGTCGCCGCCCCGCCAATTTCCACATGGCCGGTCAATCAAATGCGCCACCAACCCATAACACACCCAACTACCCTCCGACGTGCTTGCGTCTATATATCACATGCTTACGTATACATGTCTATTAAATGAAATATACATATATACGGTATATATCTCTTTCGAAAATTATCCAAACAAATAGAATTTATTTCGAGATACAATGATTCCAAAATCATCAGATCAGGTGGAATAAGATATATCCAAGAGTTTTAATTAAGCATTAGGGGAAAATTGTCTCCAATGTACGTATTATGTATATGTAGCTTCCACCGAAATATATATGTTATTAGAAAAAGATATATGTATATATATATACGATGAGATTTATTTGGTGAGACCCAAATTAATCGTGCGTGAGTGCATCAGGTGAGACTTAGTGCGCGTTGTGGGTTCATCCCGGCCGGCGGTCGGTGTTCACCAACTTACGCCACGTCCCACCACACCACGACGGTATTAATACGCACTGCATCCCCCTCCGTCCTCCTCGCACCACCGGAAGCAAGAATAAGAATTACGGGGAAGGAAAAGAGATAAGCGCCCGCGAGATCGATCGTCCGACCGACCTGTGTACGTGCGTACCTTAGCTAGCTGTAGCGTCTAGATCTCCGCACAACCACAGCATTAACAACAATCTGCTGCATGGTTCGACTACATATATAACACCAGCTAGCTAGCGCTCCCTGTTGAGATTGATTAGCTAGTACATATACATATATTGATCATCGTCCCGCCGATCATATATCGCCGGTGACCAGGCGGGAGGAGGAGGAGGAGGAAGAAGAATCAGAACCAAGAAGCTAGCTAGAAGAGTAGTACGTACGTACGAGAGAGAGAGAAGAAGAAGAAGAAGAAGAAGATCGATAAGAAGAGATGGGCAGCCTGCAGAACGACGTGGCGGACCAGTTCAACCAGGCGGCGGCGATCCCGGTGAACCCGCTGGACCCGGAGGAGTTCCGGCGGCAGGGGCACATGGTGATCGACTTCCTGGCCGACTACTACCGGGAGGTGCACAAGTACCCGGTGCGCAGCCAGGTGCAGCCGGGCTACCTCCGGGAGCGCCTCCCCGACGCCGCCCCCTACGCGCCGGAGCCCATCGAGAGCATCCTCGCCGACGTCTCCCGCCACATCCTCCCCGGCATCACCCACTGGCAGTCCCCCAGCTACTTCGCCTACTTCCCCTCCAGCGGCAGCACCGCCGGCTTCCTCGGCGAGATGCTCGGCACCGGCTTCAACGTCGTCGGCTTCAACTGGATGTCCTCCCCCGCCGCCACCGAGCTGGAGAGCCTCGTCATGGACTGGCTCGCCAAGCTCCTCAAGCTCCCCGCCCCCTTCCTCTTCTCCGGCGGCGGCGGGGGCGTCCTCCAGGGCACCACCTGCGAGGCCATCCTCTGCACCGTCGCCGCCGCCCGCGACCGCGCCCTCGACCGCGGCGCCGACCTCTCCCGCCTCGTCGTCTACGGCTCCGACCAGACCCACTGCGCCCTGCAGAAGGCCGCCCAGATCGCCGGCATTCCCCCGGCCAACTTCCGCGCCGTCCCCACCACCCGCGCCGACGCCTTCGCGCTCAGCCCCTCCGCCCTCCGCGCCGCCGTCGAGGCCGACCTCTCCCGGGGCCTCCTCCCGCTCTACCTCTGCGCCACCGTCGGCACGACCTCCTCCACCGCCGTCGACCCCGTGGGAGCCCTCTGCGAGGTCGCCGCCCGGCACCACATGTGGGTGCACGTCGACGCGGCCTACGCCGGCGCCGCCTGCATCTGCCCCGAGTTCCGGCACACCATCGACGGCGTCGAGCTCGCCGACTCCTTCAGCTTCAACGCCCACAAGTGGTTCCTCGCCAACCTCGACTGCTGCTGCTTGTGGGTGAAGCACCCGGCGGCGCTGGTGCGGTCGCTGTCGACCAACCCGGAGTACCTCCGGAACAAGGCGACGGAGTCGCGGCAGGTGGTGGACTACAAGGACTGGCAGATTGTTCTCAGCCGCCGCTTCCGCGCCATGAAGCTCTGGCTCGTCCTGCGCAGCCACGGCGTCGCCAACCTGCGCGACCTGCTCAGGAGCCACGTCAAGATGGCCAAGCATCTGGAAGGCCAAGTCGCCGCCGACCCCAGGTTCGAGGTCGTCGTCCCCCGCACCTTCGCCATGGTCTGCTTCCGCCTCCTCCCGCCGAAGGACCTCGGAGAAGACACGGACGCGGCGGCGGCGAACGAGCTGAACAAGGCGCTGCTGGAGAAGGTGAACGAGACGGGGAAGGCGTACATGACCCATGCGGTGCTCGGCGGAGTCTACACGATCCGCTTCGCCGTGGGAGCGACTCTGACGGAGGAGAGGCACGTCGCGGCGGCGTGGAAGGTCATCCAGGAGAACGCCGACGCCGTCCTGCAGCCGCCGCCGCCGTTCTCGTAGGCCGGCCGGCCGCGCGCGCGCCGCCGCCTCCCAACCCGATGCATGCCAGCTCCGGCATTTTCCCCTCATTATTTCGTTTTCCTACACATAAAAAAAAAGAAAACAGAAATCTCAAACGTAAGATTATTTAATCATCGAAGTGTAACAAAGTTCCTCTTGTTTTTCTTTCTTTTGTAATATCTTTGTTTTGATCAGAGACGTGCTTCTATACGTCAAACAAAGTTGTGTAAATGCACACTAGGTCTGTTTTAAAGAAACCACTTTACCACTAGGTCCGTTTTCAAAAACACATTACCATTAGGTCCGTTTTTTCAAAATATCATCACACCCACTCCAATTTGGATTTGAAATGTCGTTTTTGCCCCTCGCGGAGGCGGCAGCTGGGCTGTACTTCGCACCTGTGAGGACTTCGCGGAGGCGGCAGCTGGGCTTCGCAGAGGCGGCAGCTGGGCTGTACTTCGCACCTGTGAGGACTTCGCGGAGGCGGCAGCTGGGCTTCGCAGAGGCGGCAGCTGGGCTTCGCGGCGGCAGCGGGCTTCGGGGGAGGGCTTCGGGGGAGGGCTTCGCGGAGGCTTTGCGGGGGAGGGCTTCGGGGGAGGGCTTCGCGGAGACTTTGCGGAGGCTGCGGATGGAGTCTTCGCGGAGGCTGCGGAGGCTGCGGATGGGCGTCGCGGCTCGCGGGAGGGCTTTGCGGAGTCTGCGGATGGAGTCTTCGCGGGAGGGCTTCGCGGAGACTGCGGATGGGCTTCGCGGGAGGGCTTCGCGGCTCGCGGGAGGGCTACGCTGCGGATGTGGATGCGGATGCGGCTGGGGCTGCTGGTGCACGTCCAGGAGGAAGAACGGAAACGAGACGGAGCTAGGGCACGCGCCGCGGCGGAAGGAAGACAAGAGGGACAGAGCGATCGAAATCGGGGGAGGAGGGTAAAAGTGGAATTTAAAAATGACAGGATGAAGAAATGGACTGGGTGATAATGAAATTCGGTGTCAACGGACTAAACAGTAACGAAATGTGGTCAACGGAGATTTTGCTAAAGTCATTTTCTTAAATGGACCTAAGAGTAATTTTCCCAACAAAGTTTAAGCTGTCTAAGAGAGTCCGGCTTGAGTCTTCTGATTTCTCTTACACGGGCGACGGATCACTTCGGCTCTTGGGTGCAGAGAATAATCTCTTGGGTGCTCAATCAGAAATAATCACGACCTAAGATGACTTTACTGTTCAAATAACAAATTTAGGGTATGTTTGGTACGGAGATAACTTGGGATATTATTCCAAAATTTAGAGAATAAATCAGATTTATCCCCAAAATTTTATGGTACCAAGCAAACTCTTAATGAACCATTACTGAAAAGAATTGAGTCACCACCGATGTCTTAAGATAGTGGTTCACGTACTCAATAACTCGTTACCGATACGATTGAACCATTATCGATGTCTGACTAACTTGTTATCCGTCGCTTTGACTGGGTCATGGTCAATTTTTATTGAGAATCGAACTTACTTTATTCGTTCAAAAAAAAATTGAGGTGATCTGAACTCAGGGAGGGGGTCATGGCATTGCCGCCCCAATGGCGATCACAACATCTGTAAATAAAAATAAGTGAATATAAAATTTCGTCACCGCCTTCCCCTTCGCGGCCTCTGCCACCGCCAATTAAGTGACATGGTCCCACCGTTTAGATATGGGAGAAAATATTTTCATACTTATTAAATTTAATCATGGCTTTTTCAATATTTAAGATTTTATACATGAGTACGTAAGTTTTCCGGGCTCTGTGTCTCTCTGATTCTTTTCTTATATTCGATAAGTACTGTTCTTATCGTGACTCTTATAGTGATCTGTGAAGAAGAATGTTAGATGATATAATCTCACACTAGATATCAAAAAAATAATTTTTATATTTATTAATTCTGATCCTGAGAGACGCTGCATGCTTGACCGGCCACCCTCGCCGCCACCTCACCTGCCACGCCAGCCACCTCGCCACCTCTTCCTCGAATGGAACCCGCGCTCCACTTCCACCGTCACCTGCGCCCCCGCCCGCTGTCCCGCGTGCTCTCCCGCCATCCGACGTCAGCCGCCGTCTTCCCACGCGGCGCCCACCTCCGTTGACAGCGCTGCGACGACCGCCTCGCCGTTCCGCCCTCCACGTCGACGGCCGCGTGGCCGCCCCCCGGCCTCCCCCACTCTCACGTTTTGCATGGACACCTGCCGACGCGTGCGGTGAGCGACTCGTCGCCGCCTGCCACCTCGCACGCTTGCGCCGTGCGCCACCGCTTGTGCGGTGAGTTCGGGTTGCCTCGGGAGACCCACGGAGGATAGATATTTCCTCTTTCTGGCTGCATAAATGTCCAGTATGATTCAAAATAATATTCAAATTACGATGAGTTTTATTTTTTTTATACGTAGACCGAGAGTACTCTCCGTCAACCTCTCTTGAGGCGATCGGCCGGTCGGCGTTCCAGTCGGAACCTTCGCCCCTGTCGGCATTCTCGGCCCCATCGGCGGCCCCCTTCTTTCCCTCCATTGGCGGCCGTCTCGCATAGCTCCGCAACTTCCTCGGCCCCTTAGGCGGCTCTTTCGTCCCTCCTTCGGCGATATCTTAGCCTATTCGTGCCTTCCTCGCCTCTACACTTCCTCCACCGCCCCTTAAACACCTCCCTCACCACCGGGTTCCTCCCCTTTCTCCCCATGTCAACCCGTTTGCCTCCTGTTCCACCGCCTCTTCGTCTCTCCCTTTGCCCAACAGTAAACCCCTTCCCTCCCTCTCGCCCGGCCCACCATCCCAACCGTTCCCACAGCCCCTTGATTGAAAATGTCGTCTCTCAAGTTCTCCTCTGACATTGTCCCGTTCGTCTTCGCGTGCATCTCCAGTTGGGAGGAATCTTGTTAAAGAGGGTTCTTTTTTGTGCTATTTTGGTGTAGTTGTGGTCCGGGAGAGAGGGATTCCCTCCCTCTCATAAATGTTTAGGCCGTATGGTATCTCTCCTGTTGCAATGTTCTATCTAAATTTGTTTTTAAGTATTTTGATTCTTTGTTGTGCACTGTAATCATGAAGTTCGGTTTATCTATGTCCTTTTTTCTTTCGGTGTTTGCTAATTTTAGCTCTGGTCGTGTGGTTGGGATCTGGTTCAGTGTCCTTCTCTGTCTGATACATAGCCACAATCTCTTCTTCGAGATTGTTAGTCTAGGTAACATCCACATCTCTTTGGTGTGATTATTCAGTCTCGAGACAGTTGTCAACTCCTTGAGAAGAGCTTTTATCCATACTGTTCGATCTTTTATCAAGATCAATGTGTGGCTTTATCTTACTTTGTGGGACAATTTCGTATCGAACCGAGTGTTATCTATCTTTGTCCTCTTAGTTTGTCTTTCGGTTTACAAGTGTCGTTGTAAACTTACTGTACTATTTCAATTTGTTATGAATATATAGTAGTGTTGCTTTTGTTAAAAAAAAAAGTCAACCTCTCGAGGCGACTGAAAATCTTTATATAGTAGATTGGTAATTGTTTTGATATTGCCATGATCACTCTACTTTCGTGCCTGTTGTGCCTAACTCGTATTTTTTAAATTTCGTTTATTGTCGACGACATTGAGATAGACTTGTTGATTATCTTTACAATTTCAATAAATTAAATAAAATATTAAAATAAATTTAGTAAATAATTAAAAAATAAGATAAAAAATTAAACAATTTTTAATTACAGGCATAGTTTTAGATTAATCATGTTATTTATGATTAATGTTATTTATCTAAACGGTTTGCATTATTAGATCTTAATTTTGTTAATCATAGTTAGCATGAATCAGATATACTGTGGTGTGATGATAAAGTAGATTGTATGAACTAAATTTTGTAAAATAGATTGTGACATATTATAATTGTATTTATATTCGTATTTATGCTAATAATGACCCTAATTCATTAAGAGTTAGTTGTGTTGGAATTTATATTAGATTAATCATTGTGACATGTAATTAATTAATTAATTATTATTAATTGTATGACATGTCATTTCATGATAGACTGCATGGTTTTAGATTACATGCATCATTTAATTATTATTAGATTGTGGTCAATTGTGGTTTAGCATATTTGTACACGATGTATATCATTTTAAGTGGGTAAATTGCATATATTAGTTTATAGTGGAATTGCATACGTAACTTGTGTATTTGCATATCTGGTTTAGCAAGTTTGCATATCTAGTTAAGTAAGTTGATGAGTGTTTGAGTAAAAGTATATTTTCATTTTGTGAGATATGATTTATGTAACAAGTTACACTATGCAGAGATATTTGCACTTCAATAGACTATAGTTCGTTCCCGTGGACAACAAATGAATTAGATCAATCCGAAAGATTTGGATACCGTGGTTTATCATAAATATCTCTCTTCCTAGGTATACTATGGGCTTTAACTTACTATATAGTACTTCCTATATATATATGTAAAAATGGTACAAGTGGTTACATGTTCTGAATGGAGCATATGCTTTACACAATCGTTGTTAATTTTGCATTTTAGCGTGTTAGTTAGTGTTACATTACATGTGAGATATCATTTCATTAGAATGTCCATAACTTATATATGCCTTTAGAAGCATGCCAGTAATATTTGTGCCACAGTTCAAGATCTATTATGTCCACCTAAGTTTGGTAGTTCATTGCATAAATTATATGTTATTAAATCAGTGAGAGAGTGGAAGAGCACCCCACTTGTTTAATAAACTTTAAAAACTAGCCGTATATATTATATATAATTTGAATCTTGACTTCGTGCTTATTATTTATTTTCATCATTTAGGATTTGACTAGTATAATAAGATAGTTTGGATATAAGTCTTATCGAGTCAGTGTGACCTATCTCCTCCCAATCTTTAATAATTCTAAACAATCATGTTTAGCGCAGTAGAAACGCAATGATTTGGATTTCGAGAAGTTTATATATAGAAAGATCGATATATTTATTTATATCAGTATACGAATTTATTGGATCGTTATATAATTTATTTTCGATAGAATCATTTGAATCATGAAACGTGAGATCTAATATATGATCTTCAATTTTTCTAAATCGACCTAGTTGATGGTTTATTTCCCCGACTACGTTGTCAGACCCAATCCGCTGCTGCGTATATATATCTTCCGATCCGGGGTGCGGAAGCTGATTGCAGCTCCTCCCTCCCTTGCCCGCAAATTAGATTTCTCAATTTCTCATGAACCGTTTCAGAATTATTGTAGTGCTCTCAGATGTTTCGACAACAACAATAATAAAGATGATTCATCCTTTATATTTTACTCCATCCATTACCATTAATTGTTGCTGGTACACTCGTCAACTGGATCAGAGAAACAATCAGAGACAGTACTAGCGGCGAAAGCATGCATTTTTTTTTATTAATCTCTTGCACTGCCTGAGACTCGCGGTGGAGAAACCTTTATATATATGGTTCTTGACAGCTTTTTGGTAGCTCAAAAGTTAATTGTTCTGAGGACTATGAACATCTTTTTTTTGGCTGCCCTCGTAGTAAGGCAACTTGGGTAGCTTCTCAGATGGGGTTCTGCGAGGATTGGACATATAGAGGTTTCCACTATCCCGTCAAGCTATGGTTGGAATGGATACATCAGCATGATTTGGGCTTGAAATATATGGGTGTGCTCGGCCTTTCTACTCTTTGGCAGATTTGGAAGGCTCGCTGCACAACTCAATTCAATCACCGGAAATGTAACCCAATTTGGATTGCCAAGCTGGCGCAGGATGATACAAAATTCTATTTCTTCCAGGCTAAGCTGTCAGACAAGGTTTTTATTCCTATATGGAATCCCCCCTTGGCGGATGAAATCAAAATTAATGTTGATTGTGCGACAAAAGTTTCAGGTGGTGCAATTGGAATCTTGGGCAGAGACGCTTCCGGGAAACCGTTGGCCTGGACTGCTCGTACTTCTGTTTACGACGATCCTCTCATCTTAGAGGCTGAGGCCATCGCTGAAGCCTGCTCATGGTCCTTGGCTCGAAATCGACTCACCGTCATCGAAAGTGATGCTAAAGCCATTGTGGATGCTATCAATGGTGATGGCCCTCTTGTCTGGCAAGCCGGAAATTTCATCCATAAAAGTCGCCGATGGCTGGCCTCCTCTCTTTGCAGAATCACTTTCAGCCGGAGGGAAGCTAACATGGCGGCGCACCTCCTTGCGAAAGGGGCTCTGGAAACAGGGCATGAGATCCGGGAATCATCTTCTTTTCTTTCTCTTTATCCTGATGTATTGGAGCAGATTTGTAAGGACCGTGCCGGTTTAAGCCTTTAATGGATCGTTTGCTTGCTTGTTTACCAAAAAAAAAAAAGTTAATTGTTCTCTTATCAAGTACTTCTCCACCTCTGTTGACTTTCAGCCTGCCATTCTAATTCCTGTATGCGTTTTCCGATATTTTTCAGGAGAAAACTTGCTGTCGGCATGGACCAAGTGACCGAATTTATCCGAGATTATTGTTTAATTATGTATGTGACCCATTTATGTTATTGGACTGGACAATACACACTATCATGTCTGGAAGATAGACGACTAAGGTTGTTTGGGCCAAACCTACTATTGGGCTCATGATCCAGTTGAAGATCTGCGTGACTGTCCACGCCGCTAAGATGAACGTAAGGCGCTGGATGGTGAGCAACAGGAAGAAGAGGCAAGACAGAATGGTGAAGGAATGAGCGCACAGTGCTCTCCCAAGTTCCATTTATTTATAGGTTCATACATGGGCGTCGTGCACCTGCTCTCGGTGAGTGGGAGAATATACTCTGAGGAAACAGAGCCAGGTGCAGACGATTTGTTACAACGGCCATCCGGCGGATGAAATGGGAAATCAGGGAAAAAGAGAATGTAATGTATTTACAAAATGTAATACGCAGTGTAATTGTAGTTGAGTCCCAATACCCCCCCTCAAGTTGGTAAGTCTAGATTTCGTACCAACTTGGAGGTGAGGTAATTGTGTTGTTCTTTGTGTAATGGCTTTGTTAGAGCATCAGCAAGTTGTTCAGTTGTGGAAATGTGCTTTGTTTGAATCAGCCCCGACTGTATTCTTTCTCGGATAAAGTGGCAATCGATCTCAATATGCTTGGTTCTTTCATGGTAAACTGGGTTTGTGGCAATGTGGATCGCGGCCTGACTATCACAATGTAAAATGGTTGTTCCAGGTGAAATGTTAAAATCATTAAGTAAATAGCATAACCATTGTATTTCAGCAATTCCAGATGCCATGGCCCGATACTCTGATTCGGCCGAGGACCTTGAAACAGTTGTCTGCTTCTTGGTCTTCCAGGAGATTGGATTATTCCCTAAGAAAACAATATATGCAGTTGTAGACCTTCTTGTCAAAGGGCATGAAGCCCAATCAGCGTCTGTGAATACAGACAAGCTTAAGGAAGATGCTGAGCTGAGAAAAATGCCTGCTCCAGGATTGTTCCGAATGTATCTAACCACATTCAAGGCTGCCATCATGTGTGCTTGACTAGGCGAGCTCATAAACTGTGTTAACAGATTAACTGAATAAAGTATGTCTGGCCTTGTTACTGTCAAGTAAAGCAATCGGCCAACTAACCTCCTGTAAGGCCCTGGATCCAGCAGTATTTTACTTTCTCCAAACATGTTATGTTTTGGTTCTAATGGCACCTGAGTAGGTTTAGCTTTGGACAAGCCACAATCAAATATGATATCACAAGCATATTTCTTTTGGCTCAAAAAAATACCTGTTTTAGACCTGGCCACTTCGATTCCAAGAAAATATTTGGGTTTTCCCAAATCCTTAAGTTTAAAATTCTTGTGCAGTGCATTCTTGAGAGATTTCCTCAAGGTTTCGTCATTTCCAGTGATAAGCAAATCATCGACATATATTAATACAACAGTGATGCAACCATCCTTGTTGCAGATGAACAAGGAGTAGTACGCCTTCGATTGGTTAAATCCGAAAGCTATCAATATGGCAGTCAACTTTGAGAACCAGTTCCTTGAAGCTTGTTTGAGGCCGTATATAGACTTCTTTAACTTGCATACATCCCTCTGATTTGTGGTCGGAAGTCCTTTTGGTAGCTTCATATATACATCCTCTTGTAAGTCTCCATGTAAAAAAGCATTCTGTACATCCAATTGATCTATTTTCCAATTTTTGACAGCAGCTATAGAGAAGAGACACCTGATTGTAACAAGCTTAGCCATTGGCGCATATGTCTCATGATAGTCTAGCCCCTCTAGTTGGGTATATCCCTTTGCAACTAATCTGGCTTTGTGCCTTGAGATAGACCCATCTGAATTGTATTTCACTTTAAACACCCACTTGCATCCTATGGCTTTCTTGCCTTCAGGTAGCTGAGTGACTTCCCAAGTCTCGTTCTCATCCAAAGCTTTTAATTCTACTTCTATTGCAGTTCTCCATTGGTCATATTTAATCGCCTCTTCATAGGAATCTGGCTCATTCTCTTTGGACAGGTTAGATAAGAAGGTGTAATGTGCGACGGATAAAGTAGAATGAGGCTTGAGAGGTTTGAGTGGGCGTTGCCATGAAGGTGGTTACATAGTCTTCCAAGTAATGTGGTTTTCTTCTTCTTCTAATAGTCCTTTTTGAGTCCTGTTCTTCAAGGTTGTCTGGTTGTTGGGAATCAGTCTGTAGGTTGTCTGGTTGTTGGGAATCAGTCTGTTCATTTGGTTCAGGAGGATGAGTGGAACCACGGTTTGGGTTGGCATCCTCACAAACAGGAAGAGGTATGGGAGTTTCATCATTATCTAAGGTGATTGGCTCCAAATTGTCTTTGAAGGGAAATGTGTGTTCATGAAACACAACATCTCTACTTGTGAATACATGCTTTGTTTTTAAGTTCATTACTCTGTACCCCTTTTGGTTAGGAGGGTAACCTATAAACACACACTCTATAGCTCTTGGTTCAAATTTGTCATCTTCCAAATGAGATGTTGAGGCAAAGCATAAACATCCAAAAGTTTTGAGTAAGTTAAAATTTGGTGTTTTATTGAACATGAGTTCATAGGGAGTCTTGCCCTTTAGTTTCTTGGAGGGATGTCTGTTAACTATGTATGCAGCGGTCAAGATGCATTCACTCCAATATGTTTTGCTTATGTTAGATTGGATCTTAAGAGCTCTAGCAATATCTAATAGATGTCTATGTTTCCTTTCAACTATTCCATTTTGTTGTGATGTGTAAACACATGTGTGCTCATGAACAAGACCACTTTCAATAATGTATTTATTTAGTTTTTCATTGAAAAACTCAGATCCATTGTCGGACCTGATTTTTTTTACCTTTTTAGAAAAGAATCTCTCAACATAGGATGTAAAGTTCATGATTATCTCACTCACTTCAGATTTATGTTTGAGCATGTAAACCCAAGTGAAGCGTGTGTATTCATCAACCAAGGTAAGAAAATATTTGGCTCCATTTCTAGAACAAATTCTATATGGTCCCCATACATCACAAGATATGAGCTCAAAAGGAGAACTAGTTCTAGTATGACTAGGTTGAAATGGTAGTCGGGTTTGCTTGGCTAGGGAGAGCGATGGTCATGGCACGTTGCCATGGAATGTAGTTATCCCCATTCAGTAGCACTGAGACGAGGATGATTCCGGGGTTGTCCGATGACTGAAGAAAGTAAGGGTTTTCTGCTTCACCTGTGTTGATGAAGGTGTCAGTTTGATTGACGATGGATGATCTTCCTTCCATGGTTGAAGGCCGCAGGAGATGCCCGCTCTGATACCAAGTTGAAGATCTGCGTGACTGTCCACGCCGCTAAGATGAACGTAAGGCGCTGGATGGTGAGCAACAGGAAGAAGAGGCAAGACAGAATGGTGAAGGAATGAGCGCACAGTGCTCTCCCAAGTTCCATTTATTTATAGGTTCATACATGGGCGTCGTGCACCTGCTCTCGGTGAGTGGGAGAATATACTCTGAGGAAACAGAGCCAGGTGCAGACGATTTGTTACAACGGCCATCCGGCGGATGAAATGGGAAATCAGGGAAAAAGAGAATGTAATGTATTTACAAAATGTAATACGCAGTGTAATAGTAGTTGAGTCCCAATAGATCCGCATTTGTAAAATCCGAATTTTAAGTAAATTTTGATTGATCGGTACTTCTCTCTCTGTGTGTGTGTATATATATATATATCCAAGTACGTACATACATGGCCGTGACTTTCTGTATAATTACACCACATACAGCTGCTTAATTTTGCAGAGCACGGTTAGCATGTAAGTGTCTCTAACATCATCACGTTTCGTTTAATCAGAAATATTCAATTTCATATTTCTGTTTGGACACGAACAGTAATGTTAATCATGTAGTTATGTTATTTAAATTCCGGATCGTGACGGTGGCAACGGTCAAACTCCTTCTTGATGAAGTCCTTAGTTTTACTGTTCGCCCGTTTATGCTGTCACGATTCGGAATTTAAATAACATAAAACCCCAATTATGCAGCGGAAAACATAATATCGTGGCAGTGGGAGAAATTCATCATTCGGATTTCATAATCCATACAAGCATGTAAATCAACTAACACAAACAAGTCTATAAAATTCCACAAGATTACCAAAACCTGGAGTTAACCACTTAAAAATTTCACAAGATTTTCTTACGTTGACTTGATGGCTAGCATCACGATGATTTCATTATTATTTCTTTTCCGGATAAAATGGAAAAGAAAAAGCATATATGGATATATCTCGCATGTAAGTACAGGGTCTGATCAACTTTGACCGCTGAAGGGCAAGGACCATTCGAAGTCTCCAATGAAAAGAGGTGTCATAATATTCTCTCACTTAAAACGTTTACGAACAACAGTGGTGGATTTCAGAATAATGGTCAAGCGTCGGAACTGTGGAAACAATCTCGTATTGGATATTATAAATTTGATATTCTTTTGAATCTTTCTACTTAAACATCCTAATTTTAAAATTTGTAAGATAATTTCAGAACAGACACTTATCTCACTTTAATATTTGATTATGTTATCATCTTGTACTGAATATTTTGAACTTGATATTGTGCTTATGTATCATCCACCCTTCTATCTTAATACCATAATTTCGGAGTTTGTAAGATGCAATGTGGTCGCTTTTCTTGTAAAGACTCTTTTGTATAGAATTTTTTTTTTCGATACCCAACAAAACATGTGTATAGATAACATAAAAATATCGATACTGAAAACTGTACTCAGGTGATCCGAACTCAATGTAATTAAGCTGGAAGACATGTAATTAAGACGTGGGCGGGCAGAGAGAAACGGAGGGTGTGGAAGGGGGGTGTCGGCGATGGCAGCAGACAGACGGCGGAGGTGGGCCGGGAGGGCGCTTGCCTGCCAGGCGGAGGAGACCTCAAGGGCCGCCGGGGGGGGAGGCGGCGGCGCCGTACGTCTGCGATGCCGCGCAACGGCGCCGGACACGGCGGCCTTGAGGCACATCGATGGATGAGAGGAGAGGGGGGGGGGGTAGCCGGCCAGGAGGTCGCCCAACCCAAAGCTAGCTAGGTTAATTGCTTAATTTAATTTGCTCAATCTTATCATCAACTTAATTATTTCTTTGATAACATGTAACGTATAAAAAGGCTTTCAAAATCATCATCAAAATGTTTGGATCCCGATAACGAGAAAGCTGAAATCTGAATCAAATCAAACGATTTGGAGGACGGAAAACGAACGCGCGCGATGATCTTAGCGGTCGACTTATCTGGTTTTCTTGACCCGCCTCCACACATCGATCGAATCCCCCTCTTTCTCTTTCTTCTCTACGCCGGTGGCAGCATCTCCCCTCGATCAACACATGAACATATAAACGGAAATATCTTAATTGTAGAGATCAGGCGCCGTACGACGCCGGCGGCGACGGACGGACACGGTGGTCAGAGGCGGAGGGTCAGATCGAGCCCCCGATCGACGACGTCCTCGCCAAGAGAAGGAAGAGCTGCGTCGTGGTCGGTGTCGTCGCCGTCCGGTGGAAGCGGAGGTGGGAATGATATGGGTCGTCTCTGCTGCAGGTGCGGGAGGCCGCGATCCGTCCACAGTACCGCCTGCGCCGTGGCTGCTTCTTCTTCTTCTTCTTCGCCGGCTGCTGCAGGTCGCCGTTGCCCCGCCGGGAAGAGGGAGCCGGCGGCGTTCGACGCTGGATTAACAGTACGACTGGCGGCGAACAAGGGAAGGGTGGCGGAGGGGTATAAGGACGGGTAGGAGGAGGCCGACGTCGACCTTCCCCGGCTCTTTTCCTTCTTGTGCGCGTTCTGGTGGCCGCCGAGGGCTTGGGACTTGGCGAACTTCTTGTTGCAGTACATGCAGCCATAGAGTTTGCCCGGCTCCCTCCGGCCGGAGAAGAGGGAGAGGTCCAGACAGACCTGGTCGGACTGCACAGCAGCAAATTGGGCAGTGGAGGAGGAGGACGAAGGAGGAGGTCTGGGCGTTGGCTCCATCACAATCACAGTGTGGAATAATATCAGACGACGCTCGATGCTCCGATGATCGATGGAGGGCTGTTGTGGCTTTTATATAGGCGCCCCCAGCGAGCAACCACCAAGCTCTCTCTCTCTCTCTCTCTCTCTCTCACACACACACACACACATACTCTCTCTCAGAGAGAGAGAGAGAGAGAGAGAGGGGGGGGGGGGGTAAATACATACTTGGTTCTAGATCAATATAAGTTGATAGAGGTGGTGGAAAAAATATATGACTCATTGTTTTGAAAAAAATAAATTATATATTTAAAAATAAATTCAAAATATAAGTCCATACTAAAAATTAAAATTAATTCATGCATCATGCAGATGGATAATTAATTTACTGTAAAACATAGCCAGGAATATGTACTGTACGTACACAGCTTGATGCGACATATTAGAAGCTAATGTACAAATATATATAAGTAATACAACTTATAAATGATAAAAAAAGAGAGGACGAGGGTGTGACATGAACACATCACTATATATATATGCGACCACGTAGCTGAATATATATATATATATATGGTCGATATGGAAGCTGATATAAATATAAATATATGTATTGATCGCAGTGTTATTAAACTTAAACCATTATTTATTAATTGTGCTACACATACTTAATCGTCCCATCGATCCTAACGGCATAAGTGCAGATCACCACAAAAAGATGTCTGAGACCGTAATCTCAAGCCTCTCACATAAATGATAGTATTTAATGTCTCAAGAGTTGGAAAGTCATTAAATCATGAATTAAATGATATCATTCATGTGAGGTGTCTGACAGCCTCAGGCTCCCTCCTGAGGTGATCTGCACTCCGACGGCATCTGCTATCACCGACGACCAGTTTGGGCGCTACGTACTCTTTTGAACTAGCTAGTTAGGAACTGAAACTTTGATTGAACTTAATAAAATATTTAAATTCTTAGTTTCATCTCTAATTAATCTCTTTTATATGTGCAATGCAAAATCTTTATTATTCACTTCTGACGATAAAAAAATTAGGACGAACCACCGGTTTATTAAAAAGTTCTGATTTTATCGAGATGTTTTAAATACCAAGATCTCCATGCGTGCATATATATATAACCTTTGATTGGACGTTAAAGCGTTAGATATCGATTAATTAAGCTAAACACAAATGGAGGGCGCCTACTAACAATAGATAAACCACTATTTTTAATTATAGGACACACAATTAAGTACACTCGAAAACCTCATGACCATCAAGAAGTCTAATTAATGATATATTCTAACACTAGCTAGCTAATTCATCTTATATTTACCAACACTTCACATGTCTTTTGATGATTTCGTTTTGTGTTTTACTGATTTCTTCTATATTTCATCGATCTGCTGTATTTTACTATTCCCTTTACACATTTTAGTAACTGGTGGCTATAAATAAGGGATCTAGCTATTTGAGCTGGACGTACATGTGATATTTTTCTATTGTCGTACAAATGAAAAGGACAGCTTCCTCTGGCGGGTACCGTAGAAAAAAAAAGCATCTCTAAACTATTTATTTCTGTCGGTATTTTAATGATACGTAGATAAAGAGAGAGAACAGAGAAGAGGAATGTAATTTTTGGTTGGATCGGAAGAGCGCTGTGATTTAATTAGATCTTTTTCTCTCTTTCTTTCCATTTTTCTTTAAATAGAGCACCTCTTGTTCCAAAGCGAACCTTCTTTTTTTTTATAATCCTATTAAAATCGATAATCTGAAGCGGATCCTATTAAAATTTGGATCCGTTTGATTACAGAGAGGACCTTGTAGGATGAGAGCGCGCGCGCACACACATATATATATACTAACTATCAAGCTCAGAACTGCTTCCAGCATCGGGATGAGTGATAAAATTCCCAGTATAAATTTGCAGATACCTGTGTTATATGTATCGTGTCAATCTTATTCTCAACGGAATTAGTATAAATCAAGTGCGTTTGGTTAATATTATGGAGGACATTTTAATCGCTAAAATATCCAACAACATGTATCAATGATTCCGATCCAAACAAAGCTCAATTATCCCCTGGCCATTTGACACTTACTATAATGATTGTGATTAGAATTTAAGAAGGAGAGAGAACAATTCATCACACTTTATATACCTTCTCTCCTGAATTGCAGAATGAGAGCGGATCTCCATGGAGTAGACTCTGGTCGTCGGGAGCGGAGGGCTTCCTCCGGAAGTTTCGCCTGACGTTCGGCGGCATCGTCGCCGCTCTCGCAGCGGTGGAAGCAACATCGACCTCGCCGGTTCCAGGAGGTCACTCGGCGTCCTCGCCGGTCTCCATCGACGGTTCCAGGAGGACGCTCACCGTCCCTTGTTTGGGTCTAGGTAACCTTCTTGTTCCTTTGTTCTCTCCTTCAACTGCCCCATTTCAGCTTCTCCGTTCTTCTCCAAGCCCCTCCGGCCCTAAACCCCTAAGTCCCCCTCACCGTTCCCCTCCTTTTGATCACCCGGAGCTCACCCCTATTTCTTCCCTCCGGCAACCCCTGGCCCTAAACCCCTAAGCCCCTCACCGCATTCCGGTAGACCCCTCACTCCCCATCCGGCAACCCCTATTTTTCCCTCCGGCAACCCCTGACCCTAAACCCCTAAGCCCCCTCACCGCCTCCCGGTAGAGCTCCTTTCCTGCTATATCGGACATCTTTTCGGCAACCCTCCCGACGGTTTCCCCTGACCCCTGACCCCCGAATCCCATCTAGGCGCCGGCCTCCCCAGGAACCCCCTTCCTCGGCCTTCCGACCTCCCCCTTGCGATTCACCTCATCCCGCTCCTTCAGCTCCCTGTCCGTTGGACCCCAATCCCTTTCTGCCTTGGTGAGTGATCGGCGACCTCCTTGTCGGTGTTACCGATAGTTTGCTGTTTTGAGTGTCTCTCCGTCCGGGAGGAAGGTTTAACGCCTTCCTCCCAAAATGTTTAGTTTTTGTGGGATCGCTCATTCTCTAGTGCTCTGTTTATATGTCCATCTAGGTTTTTTGTATCCTCTATATGCACTAGAGTTATTGAGCCCATCGTATCTAGGTTTGTTCAGTCTACGTTTTAGTTATTTATTCTCAGTTGTGTTTTTGTTAGGTCTAGTTAAGTTATCTTCCCATATTTCCTTCGTAGTCACGATCTCACTTTCGAGACTGATAGTCTGGGCGAAATTCACACCACTTTGGTGTGAACTTCCGGTCTCGTTGAAATCATCAAACTCCATGAAGAGAGTTCTTATCTCAGCCTTTCGACGCTTAGTCGATTGGTGGTTATGTTTGTGTCTGTTGGACACGATAATATCTATTAGTACCGTAGTTGGTCTGTTCGTCGTCGTAGTCTGTCTGTTTTCTCTTATTTGTGTCTATGTAATGCTACTCTTGTACTTGCTCGTGTTATGAATATATCGTATGCTTTTGTTCAAAAAAAAAAAAGAGAGCGGATCTCCATGGAAGATTTTCCGAGAGAATACTCTAAATCCCCCGTAAAGTGCACAATGTTCCTCGTATCCTCACTTAAAAGTGATTTAATGTAATTTATATTCTATGTGAGGAGACTGAGAATATCTCCTCATGAAATTTTTCTAGAGATTCGCTCTCTTTCAAAATTAAGTTACTGTACAAGAATATTTCACAACCCCTTCCTCGTATTTGAGAAAAATGAAAAGAGATAAAAGATCATTTCAAAATCTTTTCACAAACAATCCCAACCAAGCACTCTCTCTCTCTCTCTCTCTCTCTCTCTCTCTCTCTCTCTCTCTCTCTCTCTCTCTCGTACTACAGCCTAATTTCTGGCACATGCATGTCATTTTCTGTTCCCATGTTAACACCCAAGTAATGGACAAGAAAATAACTTGGCGGACGAAGAGTGAAAACATTTCCATAGGAACAAATATATAATCCGACAAATAACTCATGTAGTAAAGATAAATAGCAATTGGCAAGACAGGCATGTAAACCACAAAAAATTACTAGATTTACTTGATTCGAAGAGATGACGAGTCTTCTTACGTTACATCCACAGAGCGAGCATAGAGAGAATCCATTAACTATAAAATGAATACAAAATAGGAAGATACGTTTGCACTTGTATATATAGAGTGATCTTTTCCGAACAGAGTAAGTTTGAATCATTAATGAAATCTTTCTCTAGACAGCGTGCCTCTATAAAATTATCTTCATAGAACACTAAATAGGCTATTCCACGAACATTACGATCTCTCTGCAACAAATGAGAATGTGAAAATCGAAGAAAAACTCGAGGAAGATCCGCATGACGCTGCCCATGGTTTTGAAAACATTTTACGGCCATCATCGCGTTCTCACCAGAGCAGTACTCCTACACCTCATTGGGTGGTTCATGGGAGTTGTTTTTTTTCCCAGCCCAAATTGAATCCAAAAGGCAATCTAACCCGAACCAAATCGAACCATTCTACCCCTAGTTCAGCTTAGTTTGGTTCAAATCGATAATTAAATAATTATTATTTAAAAGATAATTTTCATATAATATCAATTTATAAGTTAGAATACTTTAAAATTATATTTTTAGACAATAAAAATATATAATACTATTTACTAATAGATAATTTTATTTTATATATATTTCAAGTTAATTTGAGTTGACAGTTTGATTCGATTTCGCTGCTTTGCGAAACCAAGTCAAACTATTAGCTAGTTGAACCTGAACCAAATGGAAGGGTGAGAATGTGGTAAAGAAAGTTTACCAGGTGTTTCGTTGTACAATATTTTTTTATATTTTTATGATAAAAATTATATTAAAATAAAATATAAGCTAATCAATAATAAAAATTTACCATGTTTGGAGGGATGTGACGACAAAAAAGAGTAACTACTATGTATGAGGTGAGACATTCCTTTGTTGTCTAAGAAGAAGATCATTTTAAAAACAAATTGTCATGGGTGCGAAACATCTCTCCTTTAATCAATTTTATTTCAAAAACATAAAATTATAGTAAAAACTCAAATAATCACGCAACCAAACACCCAATAAATTAGATTGAGTAACTACAATAGAAGAGGAAAAGACAAGTATGCCCTTCCTTTACCGGTCAAAGTCGATATACTCGTCTGTCAAGGGAGGATCGATACAAAGGAGTGGAACCTAAATGTTTTGTGTTTCTTGCTTGTTATCCATACCGTCAAAGGTCTCTCTCTCTCTCTCTCTCCCTCTCTCTCTCTCTCTCTCTAATTAACCCACCATTGAGGGGAGGGATAAAGCTAGCTAGTCTGCATTTATCAACCTTAATTACCCACAAGGACCCATGCAGAGAGGCCCCTTTTGGATGGAACATTTGGATGAATCACCCTAGCTAGCCAGTAGTTAAATCTTAGTAGTACGCAGAGAACACTCCAGCTTCTTGTAATCCAGAGTGTTTGTGGAACAGGTGAAATGGGTAAATATATATATATATATATAGAGAGAGAGAGAGAGAGAGAGAATCAAACAAAATAAAATCATCTGATTTGGTTATTATTCCAAATTTCCAATGGCCAGCTATAATAGCTATTCGGGTTTTTGAATCGACCGAACTGGATTCTCTCCCTCAAAACAAAAAAAAAAGCAAGCACCAAGTTAATTTAGGACCGTCGATCGATTTTAATATATATATATATAAGTTATTTAATTTAATTAATTTTATACATGGTGCATTTTTATTTAGTTCTTTTTTGACTATATATACAAAGAAGAACATTTTTCTGGGTGAAAGCCCCGGTACTAATTAAGTTGAACCGTCGGATTCGATTTGTCAATCATTTGAATTTTTACTAAATCGAACATGTTCGTGTCTCAACAAAATCAAAACTGCTGCCGAGTCTGATTGATGAACAGTCCGTCTCAGGCCGTGCTGTTTGACCGAGTGATCTCCACCCGCCGCCGCCGGAAGAGGAGGTGAGATCTCCGGCAGCCGGCCGAGGGGGTACTGGACTCAGCTCCCTCTCTCTCTCTCGCACGAGGGCTGTCGTCGGTCGACCCCGCCGAGACACTCGGCGGTGGCGCCGGCGACACGAGACCTTCAGACGTCGACGTCACTCCTCTCCGCCGGCGCCCAAATACTAGGAGGGGAAACCTTAGAACGCCGCGCCGTCGGCAGATCGAGACATCGGACGGAATTATTCATCGGCGGACCCCCCCCCCTCTCCCCTCCTTGAAACTGAAAGGACGACGGGCTGTGCCAAGGAGAGCGGCGGGACCAGATCGACCCCATACCATACCGTCGGAGAGCGTTTGGATACTTTCACACTCCAGCTAGCTAGCTAGCTGGTGATACCCCCCCTCTCTCTCTGTGTGTGTGTGTGTGTGTTAGTATTGTAGGTCCCGTCGGGGCTTTTGATCGATGTTCGTAATATAACAATATTATTATTATCTCTTTAGATTTTTCTATAACATTCTTTCAATGTACGTAATCTTCTCTCCTCTGGCTAATCGCTAAGTTGGTAAAAACTTGTTTGGTAACGGGGTTGAGTAGCTCTTTTATCGGCATTATCACTTCTGAAGTGGACAGTGTCAATATTAAAACAAGAGTGCAGATCATCTCTGACAAATATTTGAGGTTACTGTCTCGATCGAATCTCTCACATAAAACACATATTTAATGTATGATTTAATTGTTGATTTGATAATTTTTTAATTCTGAAAATATTAAATGTGGGTTTTATGTGAGGGGTCTGCCCTAAACCCTCCTGATCGAGATGATGATATATATGCACTTTTAAAACAAACCTTTGACAGTGTCAAAACTGAGATGGTATCATTCAGCTGTACTCTCTACCCGGCCCAAGGGGTAGTACTCATAAACTAATATTCCATCTACGAGGTCGTCGCCGGCCGCCGGCTAAAAACTATTAAAAGACACACACACATATGTGGTGATGATAAATATATATCCGACTGGAAGATACACACATGTTAAATTTGCTGAACATTATCGACCGTCAAAACGTATTAGCTAGCTAGTGTGCAGGTCCATCATATGTTGTGATAATATTTAACCGCCTTGAAAGATATGAAGACTCTCAGTGATCGTTAATGTAGTTATCTCTATCTCTTTTTGTCTACTGATCTCAGTTCTTATACAAAATATTGTCTCTTTCGTGTGTAAGTGTTTCATATGTGTATGTAGGTGTGTACGGATAAATCATCATCCGTTGGAGGTCTGCTCTTGAGTAAATTTGTATCCCAATCATGTTTTTTCTTCTTCTTTTTGGTTAAAGAGCAAGAAGTAGACTCTCTTATTCAAAAAGAAAGAAAGAAAGATATATGTGTCGTTGTAATTAAGATGTCGTCGATCTCCTCTCATCTTTGCGCCGGCTCTCCGTCACAACTGCAGGCTCCAGCTTCTGAGATCTGGGACAAGCCCCGGACATGCTTAGGTCAGGAGTTGCATCGGACCAAAAGAGATGAGCAGTAGAGGGGGGGTAGAACCCACACCCCCGACGAAACGAGTGGTGGGAGTGGCCGACGTACAAGAGGTAGCCTTGCTGCACCATATATTATAATATCATCACACAGGACCACACCATATATACATGATCATCTCTCTTGCTGCGACGTCCCCACATTATTTAATTTCCTGTTAATTGGTGGTTTGTTCTTCCTCGTCTCCTTGTAGCTAGCGCCTTCGAGGAAATCTCCAGCTTGTGGAGATACTCTGTTTATCTATCTATAGTAGTTTTTTTTTTTTGAGTCTGAAAACATATCCACTCATGACTGACACAAAGGAGTACATAAACGACCTTACAAAAAGCATAAAAGACGGGAAGACACCCGACCAACCAACCTAAGGGCGAAAAAATTCCGTTGGAAATTATTTTTTCCGAGAAATGGATAACCACAAATCAACCAACACACAAGTGCATAAACAGGCGAACAGCAAAACTAAAGACTTCCTCAAGGGAGTTTGACGGTTGCCACTGTCGCGACTCGAAATTTAAATAACATAACTACAACTACACAACGAAAATACGTACACAACATCGTGACAATGAGAGAAATTTATCACTCGGATTTTATAACCCAAATAAACATGTAGATAACACTCATCACCAAGTTCACGTAAATCCACAGGATTTCAACATAAACTTAAATTTTTAAACAGCCTAACACGTCCAAGTCAAGTTCATCCATAGGTTTCATCTTCGAAAAAATGCAAACAAGATAGAGGTTAACTACATATCATCCCAAAAGTTCACAGCAAGCAACCTGATAGAAAAGATCACTCTGTTCCAACTCTAGGAGATTATAATTCTTTCACGGCCTCTTCGGGAGTCTCCAAACCAATCTCTTGATCTTCAATACTTGCTGAAAATTTAAGCCACAACAAGGTGAGTCTGGGAACTACGTAATATTTACACTCGTTTCCCACCAATTGGATAAGTAACATATAATAAAGCAATGATATATAATATATCTAGTTTGAGATGCAATAAAAAATATAGAATATCTTCAATATCAATCTTACAACCCATATCCAAACTATGAACAACATTAAGGAAAATATCATGCCAATACTATATACTTCTAAACCAATGCACACAAGACCATACTAATTGGGCAAATATCAAATAAATGACATCAAAACATAACTTAACAACGCCAAATGAAAATGAGACAAATATGAAATTTCTAACATTACATGAATTAACACTCTACATGATATGCAAGTAACACACAACTTCATATTATTTTCAAACACATAGCCAAATAACACAAAATTAGTCGTCTTGTTTCACATGTACAAAATGTTTTCATTAGCTCTAATATACGTAGTAATAACATATATTAAGCTAGCCCATAGTGCACATAAGCAGTGGTGATACTTAGGAAAAACCATGATAATTTGAGATCTATAGGAGGACAAGATTTATGTATGTTACCCGTTGCGCATGGACAATTGACTAACATAGACTGATGAAGATTTCGTAGCATAGCACGTCGTATCAAAAGTTCATAACACGATTTCAGATCATGACTTACTTAATCATACCATGCATACAAGACATAAATCTTTCATTCTAATATTTTTCAAGCAAAACAAACTATTTACCATAAGCTAGACAAAACTTATACCAGCCGACTTGATTTTGAACCATACGACCAACTTATATACAATAATAACAAGTTGAAACTAGACACACTTAGATATATATACAAGAGATTTAACTAAAATCAAAATTCACCTAAACTAAGTATCATAGTTCCTGATTTTTCTTCAAAATTCTGACCTAACACTGTTACAAAATGTTCAATTTTATGTCCAAATTCAAACATAATTAACTTGTAATTATAAGACCAAACTAGCTTATAGTAGCATAAATAGTCAACATAGGATCAAATCTCATGGAAAATATTTCTACCCAACCAGAATCATGCTAAACATGTTCCAAATCTCAAGGATCCCATGATTAGAAACATTTAGATCATATACCTTTAAATGATTTATCTCATTATCTTGATCTCATCATGATTCAAACATCATTGCATGTGATCAAGAACTTCATTATGATGCACGCTTTTAAAAAGAGCTAATAATAATAATTTATTTAATTAATTAAATGAGATATTTCTAAAAATGTTGAATCATATCATATATGATTAGTTTATATGGTATACATTTCTATTATGTTGTAGCTATAAGAGCCTGGTATTCAGACTCAACAAATGACTTGGAAACAGTGCTCTACTTTTTTGTCTTCCAAGATACTGGTGATCTTCGAATTAAGGTGATGTAACCAGTAATAAACCTTCTGGTCAATGGACATGTTGCCCAATTCGTGTTTGCATAAATGCTAATTTGCAAGCCATTATTTGCAGAAAAGAAAATTCCACTCCCCGGACAATTTTTAAGAAATCTTAAAACTCTTATTGACGCCTTCCAGTGGTTCTATCCAGGCTCATGCATAAATTGGCTAAGAAGATTTACTACAAACGTGATGTCTGATTTGGTGATGATCAACTATATAAGTTTTCCATCAAGCCTTTTGTATTTTCTAAGATCTTACAAATTGTTCAGTCTGATTTACTGCAAATATATTTTATGTATGATAATATATTTTAGAAAAAAGTTAATAGAACAGTTCAAGTTCATGCTCTTCATTAACTGGCTGACAGACATCAGATTAAACTTTGAGTTGGGAACTTGTAAAACATCTAATGTTCAATATTCTCTGTCAAAAGAATTGAACCTGAACCGTTGACCAAGAGAGGGGTGTTATCAGGCAAAATGATATTCTGGTTCCCCAGTACCATCTTTAACAGAAAAGGTGAAATTAGTGGTGATGTGAGTTGATGCACCAGAATCAACAACCTAATTGCAAGTGTTCACAAGATTACCTGCCATGTTAACCTTATGAGCGGTCACATTGACTGAGCCAAGTAATTTAAGAAGTTGGGAATATTGTTCAGTAATTAACATATGATTCCCATCAACGAATTTAATGTAATTTTGCTATTTACTAACATTATTTGTCTATTGAGTGACACCCGATTACTATTCATTGGCCTTCTTGGAGATTCTATGGTGAAGTGGATAGCCAACAAGCATGTAGCATTTCTCCTTAATGTGACCAGTCATATATACGAAAATACGTGCATCGTTCCTTAGATCTGGGGCCCTTTTCCTTGTATATTTTAGCATTCATGGCAGATGCATTTGATTGCATAGGTACATAGGCAGTACATTGGGCTTCATCTTGTAGAATGAGAGCATAAGCTCTACTGGTGGAACTGTGGAAGGAAGCGGATCCATCAATAGGGTTTGACTTCTAACATGAGAGTAAACATCATTTAACCCCATTAAGAATTACATGAGTTGTTTACATTTTTTTAGTGGAAGATGGCATGTTCGGCTCATATTGAGCCAATTCGTCCTATAGCCTTTTAAGATGAGAATAATACTTAGCAACGCTATAATTTTCTTGCTGACATACATCAATGGACCTCTCCAAATCGTAGATTCTCAGACCATTCGAAGGTGAGAACCACTCGTTGAGATCTGTCCAGATCTGAGCTACATACAGGACTGAAATAATGAGATCTTGATGAATGGAGTTTAAGATCCATGACAGCACCACGTTGTTAACTCTATACCAAGTACTGTAAGATTTGTCTTCTAAAACATGTACAAAAATAGAACCATTCACAAATCGAACTTATTCTTGGCAGATAGGGCGATTCTCATAACTCTTCGTCAAGTGACGTAGTTGTTCTCGATTAGTACAGATGAGACAAGTAAGGTACATAGATTGCCGGACGGATGAAGAAGAAAATGGATCACCAGATTCATCCCTTCTCCATTCCTCAATTGGGAAGCAATGGAGGAGTTGTTCGCCGTAGATCGAGTCACTCCGATACCAACGGAGGAGGTGCTTCGAGATTCGATGTCGGACGGAGGTGAACGCCCTACTGGGAAGGAGGGACCAGAGAATGTCCTACGCACGCGGCCAATGTAGTGATGCATTTTCATATACATGTGCCAAAAGATACAAATAGGCTGGTTCAATCGAGAGTTGGTAACAAATTAGAAAACAACTGAAATGTAAAAGAAGAAAGAGTGTACACAATGAGAAGACGAAAAATGAGATAAAATTAACATGCCCCTGGACAACGTGTGACAACCACCAAACTCAAGGCAGCGATGCAAGCGAACGCCAAACTCGCTGTCGATGGGCTCGGTACGTAAACCAAAGCCAGCCAGCCACCAACATCAAAACGAATCAAAGGTAAATAAGAAGTTATAATAATTAAGCTCACAGGACAAAAGGGAAAATAGATATATATATTTGTTTGATGTAGAAGTAACATATATAGACACATGTACACAAGATAGACTCGGAGAATAGAATTGGACAAAAATGGACGCTGTTTGATGTATGGTTCCGAATTCTTGATTATATATATATTCTACTATATATATCCCGAAAAAGATTTCGGTCTTTTCCTTTTAACTTTGTTGTGCTAAAATTGCATCCTCGTACGTGACCCAAAATTGTTACCATGAGTACAATGTGCTAGCTGCACCGTTAGATGTACACACACACATTCATACGTACATACATATATATATATGGCCGTACGTCACGTGCATATATTAATTCTCCGTCACTGACGTGCATATATATATATATATGTGAGCACTCAATACTTGTCGAAGAATAAATAGGACAGTTTCTAATATTTATATATGTAGATAGCATCATTCTTGCCTGTTGTCCTGTTAGAATAATATTAGAGTGCTCCCCACCCACCCACATATATATATATATGTATATATAGGACAGTTTCAATCCTTGTTGAGTCAAGAAGGCAGATCTCTTTCATGGTATAAATATCATATCCTTCTTAAGGCTCTACGTACCTTAGACGCAAACTTCTGCATGGCACGTCTTAGGTAAAATACGTATATTATAACTATCTTGGGCGGCCATCTACATTTTGCATGAAGCATTACTTGAAACGATTGGTCAATTCCCCCATGGATGGTCCTTGCTAGTGTGATCGATCATTTGTTTATTTAAAATCCAATCCTCCCGGACAATCCAACATGTCATAGGTAGCTCTGTTTATCACGACGACCACAAGGTCATAGAATCTAGTCAACTAGATTAAACCTTTCTCTTCTCCACAAGATACAAAAAAAATATAAATGGCCTATCATTTTAACTTTTAGTACGTACAATATAAACATGTATAAAATTGTTTTTATCATAATATATATATATATATATTGATGTCTTTTAAGTTTGTTGAACTTTTTCACAATTTCTTTGTACAATCGGATCTTGCTCCAAACCAAAGAGGAGGAGGATCGGCTGCATAAAACAATGCTTCAGAGAACTGCGAGAAATTAATGGAAACAGAGCAGCAACGCCTCCCAAGAAATTGCTTAAACCAACCAGACGTTTCAGGTTAAATGAAGGCAAACGAGCAAAGAGAAGCAGTGTGAGGTGGTGCGACGATGGCAATAGATGACACCACCAGAGATGCGAAGACAGAACGATGAAGGCCATCGCTGGAGGCAAGTGGGCGTTACGAGACGAAGAAAGACCAAGACAAAATTTCGTTATCAAAATAAAAAAGAACACATCAATCTCTGTAAAATCAGACTTTTTCGGGAGCTGAACTTCTTATAAATTCCCCATTCAACGGGCATCGAGATCCGATGAAGTGGTTCCTATCGTCCCAGACAACCCGAGATTGGCAGCTGAAGCCGCTAGACTGCTATTCCACCTATCAAAATTTTTTGAAGATAAACCTTTTTTATTCCCTAAATTTTGGGGATAAATTTTTTGGGAATAAACTAAGTTTATCCCCTAGTTATGCCGATACCAAACAGCCCCAGGGCCTGGTTGTCACCAAAACTTTTAGGCCTTGTTTGGTATGGAGATAAGCTAGGATAGACTTAGTTTATCCCTAATCCCCTGTTTGGTATGCACTTAAAAATGAGTTTAACCTGGATTAAGTTAATCCAGGTTATCCCCAAAATCATGGATAAATATGGGGATAAGTCATCCTATCAAATATTTGGATTAAGTTGATCCTCAAATCAACTTTGCGGGATACGACGTCTGGAGGGGGGAGGCGTGCGGGGAGGGGGTCCAGGGGCGAACGCCGCCGGAGGGGAGGAGGGGGCCGTACGCCGGGGGGGGGGGGCCGCGGGCGGGGCGGCGGCGCCCCGGGGGGGGGGGCTCCGGCAAGTGTCCACGGGCGCGGGGGGGAGCCGGCGGGGGGACTCCGGCCGGTCGGGCCGGCGTGCGCGGGGGGCGAACGCGCCGGGGAGGGGGGGACGCCGGCCGGGGGGGGGGGGGGCGCGCGCCGCCGGGGGGGGCTCCGTCCGGCGTCCGCGGGAGCGCGGGGTGCGGGGGGGAGCCGGCGGGGGGACTCCGGCCGGTCAGGCGGCGTGCGCGGGGGGCGAACGCGCCGGGGGAGGGGGGGGAACGCCGGCCGGGGGCGAACGCGCCGCCGGGGGGGCTCCGTCCGGCGTCCGCGGGAGCGGGGGTGCGGGGGAGCCGGCGGGGGGGGGGGGGGGCGGGCGGGGAGGCGACTCCGGCCGGCGGGGGGGCTGTCGTCCCGCGGGGAGGGGGGAGAGCGGGGGCGGGCGGGGAGGCGACTCCGGCCGGCGGGGGGCTCTGTCGTCCGCGGGGAGGGGGGGAGGGGGCACGGCGCCGTCCGGCGGGGAGCCGCCGCGGGGGGGGGGGGGGCGCTTCCGCGGGAGGGAGTTGGCGGCTCCGGGGGAGGGGGCTGAGCGCCGCCGTCCCGGCGAGGAGCCGCCGCGGGGGAGGGGGAGGGCGGGAGCTCCGAGGAGGGGGCTGGCGCCGCCATCCGGCGGGAGCCGCCGCGAGGGGGGGCTTCAGCGGCCGATGCCGCCGCCGGGGGAGCCCCACCGTGGTCCGCCGCGAAGGGGGGGGGGTGTTTGCGCGCGCCGCCGGGGAGTGCCGCCGCGGGCCGCCGGGTGAGCGCCGCCGCGATCCGCCGGGGAAAGGGGGGCGCGGGAAGGGGGGAGCACCGTGCATATTTTATAAATTTTTTTTATTAAGTCGATTTAAACGATTTGGTTTGATTTAAATCGATTTAGAGGTTTTCCAAACCGAACCAAATTGAACGGGTCCCAAACCGAACCGAATCGTCCGCACGGGGGGGGGGGGGCGTCGGTCGCGGGGGGGGGTGGGGGGGGGCGGGGAGCGTCGGTCCGCCGGGGGCTTTGTCCGCCAATGGGGGGGCCGGAGGGGCGGGGGAGCGGCTCCGCGGGGAGCACCGTCGGTCCGTCGGGGAGGGGGGCGGGGGGCGGGGGAGCGGCTCCACGGAGAGCGCGCCGGTCCGGCGGGGGGGGGGGTCCGTCCGCCGGGGGGGCGGGGCGGGGAGCATCGTTGGTCCGCCGAAGAGGGGGGGCGGGGAGCGGCTCCGCAGAGAGCGCCATCGGTCCGCCGGGGGGGGGGGCGCCGGCCGTCGAGGAGGGGGGGGGGGGGGCGCCCTCAGTCCGCCGGGGGGGGGCCGTCCACAGGCCAGGCTTCTCGCCGGAGTTGGAGCGAAGATCGGAAGAGCGGATCGTCGAGAAACAAGCGGACCGCGTGGATGGCCCTCTCCGCGGCACCTCGAGGTCGCCCAAAGAACCTTTGGGAACACGGGGACGGAAAGACGGCACCAGGACGGCGGGAGCGGACCGGAAATCAATATTTTCTAATTTAATTGGATTTTAAAAATAAATTTTAAATCTGATTTGCACTATCGGATTTTTAAAATTATACTATTTATATCTTCAAATGTATATTTTTAAATGTATTATTATTTATATTTTTAAATTATATTTTATATTTATTATATGAATATGTAAGTTGGTTAAAATCTTTATCAATATGTTATAGGAAATAAAATAAGACTATAAAAATAAAAGTTAAAATATAAGGTTATCCTCAAATTTATTGTGAACATACCAAACATAGGATAGGTTATCCTTAAAATTTATCCCAAGTCAAACCAAACATAGTGGGGATAAGATTAGTCATAAGGAGTGACTTATCCCTATCCCCTATATTTTTATCCCGATACCAAACGACGCCTTAGGGGATAAATCTGGTCTATCCCCAAAATTTTCCCCAAGCTATGCCCGTACCAAACAGCACCTAAGCAATCAATACTTGAGAATTGCGCATAAAGCGGTAGCATGCAGACTTACCAATTGATATTCTTTCGCAGCACACAGTAAAAAAAATACTCTAAAGAAAATACAGAAAAACATCACGATCATCCAACCGGCAGACGAATCTATATACCAACATTGTTCAACAGAAAACACAGAAGTATAAAAACTATAAATGTTGATCCTCGTTCCTCCTTTCTTCACCATTTACCAAGCGACCTTGATTCGCCAAAATAAGAACCCTTGGTTTTGTCAAACACCTTTCCCCGTCCAGCACTCGAAGTGGTACTTTGCGAAGTGCAATCTCGTGCCCAATGTCCAACCTCACCACATTTGAAGCACGAACCCGACGACACCGCTTTGTTTTCTCCAATACGAGGAGAGTCAAATTCATCTTTAACGCAGTCCTTAGCCCAATGGCCAGCATGTCCACATTTGAAACACACCGAGGCACCTTGCGCTCCATCATGTTGATGATTTGGTTGTTTAGAAACATTTAAACAAGATCTGTTTTCCAATAAATCAGCTGATGGTTTGAGTTGGTTGCCGTTGCACCATTTAAAAAAGCCGCAGGATCCAGCTCCCTGTGTCACGCGAGGGATTTCAAATTACACTGGTAAAAACCATGACAGAAAGAGTCATTTGTTTTTCAGCTTTCTTTGTCCCTACTCAAGCAAGAAAAAGAACGTGCAACTGGTTATATTGTTCCTGTACATGTAAGAGTCTACAAAAAGATAAAGTGTTGGAATCCAAAGTTCTCGTTTTACTTTCCATGACACATTGCCATTGCTTAAACTGCCGTCTCTATAACAGAAGATGTTTTTTAAGTATGAAAGCACACATAATGTACTAACTTTGGATGTTAATTTTGTGTCATCTAATTACATCCATCCGAGTTTTGATTATTATGATCAAAACTTCGTCTCTCCTAAGATGGATTAAGGAGACACTCACCCTCTTTTCTTCTGTCTACTTTGCTTGCTTGCACTCTGAAATCTTTCCAAACTACAAATCGAGGAGCTCCTTGTCACTAGTCAATACATGGGTTGGAATGTGCTAGTTGGGTCAAACTAAGTGTTCCTTAACAGGGTAAGGCCAAAAGATAGTAAAAAAAACTTCCATTTCAGCCTTAATCAGCCAGAGTTGCTTTGAATGCTCTCGAAAGTAAAGAAACCAAGTAAGTGTGATGGACAGGGCAGAGCATCCACAGTTCACTCAAACTGAGAAAACCACAATAGGCATACTCTTCTGAACAATGCAATGGGATGAAGTCCAAGAAACACATGGACAAAGAGGCAAAATGAGCATTACATTATTCCAGAGTTTTGCATCAGTAAAAATATGAAGTCGTTCAACAAACAAGGGGCCAACAGGATAAGCTATACATGAATTTTGAAGATATTTCTCAAACACAGGCAACTGCAAATTCTTCTCAATTCCTCCAATAGGTACATCCGTACATGCGTTCATACTACCCAAATTGCAGTAACATTAACGCCAAGCTGCAACAGTTCTAGTAGAGCTTTTTTACAAGGTCAACAGAAAGGACCACATTCCGTTGAAATTGAAAGTGAGGTCTATCCAGGAGACAAACCCACAGAAATACAAACTACAATGGGAAGTGAAAAACAAAAAACAAAAAACAAAAGACAACAATACCTAACACCCAAAAGACGAGTCATCGGCCAACGTTACACTAGATCTCAAAATTTGTGAATGATAGAAGAAAATTAAGCTTCCTGATTACCAGCATAAGCACAGTCTAGCAGCAAAACTATCAAGCCTTAAAATTTCTCCCCTTACTTTTGTCTGTTGGTACTGAGTGTTCACAAAAAGTGTGAACTACAACCTTCGTATGAAACATTTGAGGCAACTGCAATTTTAAGAATCATACACAACTACACAAGAATAACGTCTTATCATATGGCAGTGAGTGTTGGGAAAGGATGAAAAGTAGGCTTCTAGAGTAAGTGTTGTTAAAATGAAATGAGAATGATACTTAAGATGGATATGGAACATACTTAACTGCATATGATACATAATGACTTTATCAGAGAAATTGTAGTAGTGTCAATCATGAATAAATTGAAAAAAGAGAGATTGAGATGATTTGGACAAATTAGATGTTGAATCAAGAAATCACCAAATCAAAAAATGGAAAACATTAAATTAGCGAGAGCAAAAAGAGCACATAGTAGACCTAGGCTAGCTTGAAAAAGATTAGTCGATCCCAAATAATTTGAGATTAAGGCTTGAGGAAGTTGTAGCACAAGTATTGACATTTCGTTTAGCAATCTAAAATTACATATTTTCCCTCAGTCATAATCGAGACTTTTCTCTATCATCACACTCCTCTAAACTATTGTCATGTATTTTACATCTGGGTACCTATCTAGGGCAATAGTTTGAATGTATAGATCCTACATCTGCATTATACAAGACATTTGATCCACACGAAAAATTAGGATAAGCTATTAAATTCAATTATTAGAAGTATCATTAGTAATAGAAAAAACCATAAGTGAGGGAAGTCACGACTTATGTACCTAACCTAAGCATGACAAATCATCTCTATCCTAGGAAGAAGCAGTAGATTATGCAAGGAAGGCATATCTTTTGGCATTGCTGTACTGAGCTCCATATCCAAGCTTGGAATAGAAAACTCAACTCAGTTGTCACTTGTCATTTTTTAGATGAAGCATCTTGCCTCCCACTCCACCCAACCCCAAGAAAGAGCAGTAAAATGCACTATAGAAACAAATAACCATGACCACAATTGTAATAATGGTATGGTACAATCCAGAGAAACATGAACAAGATACTTCCTAGTTCCTACCGAGTGTTGCATCTGGTAAACTCTTTTATCAACTGGAAGAGCTTAAGTAACAAATAGACAGCCAAGGTATGAGCTAACGTATGAAACTAGTTTTAAAAGACATGTTATGAAACCAACCACCAAGCAAAGATCTATTATGTTCTTCCATTTCTTAGATGGTCTTGTACCAAATTATAGAAACATAATTCCCACATTGAAACTATTCATGGTACTTGAGCAGTTTTAGTTGAATGATAAAAGAAGAATAGGATCAGAATGTTTGGTCAACACCGCCATTTATTGCATTGTGTTGGACCCATGGTTTGCAAGTTCCGCCAAACTGGATTTGGACCAGTCAACCCACACTGGAACAGGCTATGGCCGATCCAACCCTACGAGGTATGGCCAATCTTGGAGTGAACTTCACCTGGGATCAGACTGGACCAGGCTGGATTGCAAGAATCAGTAGATCTGGTTGAACCAATTCGGCCTGGTTGAGATGACCAGAATCTGTCAATCACTCGTTGGAATCAGTCGATTCCAGCCTGATTCGCCCAAGTCACACTGAGTCACAGATGAGTCAGGCTGTTAGGTTGGGATCAGCCAGGAGTCCAATGCTGATCCAAAAATCTCAGGACCTGAATTCACAGAAATAGGACCCAGCCATTTTCTATTCTACAAATTTTGGGATGACAACTTATAAGAGTATTGCTTTAACGGCACAAGTTTCAAACTCCGGCTATCAAAAATATCATCTCCTCAAGTAGTGGACCGAAGACCACTCTCTGATTATAACATACTTTTGAACTGGTGCAAGGTACTACTAGGAGAGTAATTTGAATATGTAAACATTCATCTGCATTGTTGCTGATCACTTGGACGAGGGTCAGGATGACCGTATGTAATTCAATAATTAGTTCTATAATATTAGCAAGAAGATTAGGATTGGATACTAATGGCACTGTACCTAAGCATGAGAAGTTTTACTATCTTACGAGAAGTTGTAAATCTAAGCAAGAAAGACATTTTCAACATTAAGACATGCGCCACAAAAAATATGGAATATCATTCCAATGTTAAGAGAATACGAGTCCTGTGGAGCATGAATGCTGATCACTTTGTCTTTCCAGATCCCTACTAAGGCTTTATGGATAACTTATTTCTATAAGTCAACACAAAGAACCCATGACACAGTTATACATGTATCACTAAATGGCAGTTGCCCTGAATTGATATGGAACAATAGAGAAACCCAGTAAACGAGCACAGCGGTTAAAACATGTAAATACTAATACGCTATCATGTACCTAGAGACACAAGTCACACAACATAAATATCAAACCTTCAGCTTCAAAAAAGATCCCTAGCCTTTGCAAATGAAGTGCATTACCTGGTCAAGAGGACAACGATAGAACTGTTGGCCTACACTGTTTCCTGTTTTAGCAGTCAGAACTAGGCAAGAACCGGCACCACATGGGCATGGCAAATTGGGGACTGAAGAAGAGTTGCTATAGAAACTTCTGGATGCAGAAACTCCTGAAGTTGAACTGTCACACCACTCAAAGAAGTTGCAGCCTCCATTTTCCTGGGCAAATAATGCAATGACATCCATAGATTATCTCAGCATTCTCCGTTAAAATAGCATCTTATTTATGGATGTCCAGACAGGATAATAATGCATAAGTACCACAAAAGCAGGTAGGTAAAACAAATCAGAGTGAAGCATATATATAAATAAGTTGTTCTTAAAAACCACGAAAGGGTCCAATTATTTGGCTTGTTTTGTATTTAAAAATCATGATTATCGATTAAGCAAATAACACATTGTGAATAGGTTAAAAACTTTACAGCATACATAAACTTGAACAAAATTTCCGTCAGAATAATATCTGCTTAGATAATTGTTGTATTATATTATCTCTAAAGCACTAAAGGTACAGCATGAGAAAGAAGAGAGGCACAATTCACTGTTGCTCTATCATCTTGGTTATATGCATTATGTAGAAAACTCGACAATCGGCTAATAAGAAAACTGTTGACCTTTCAGGTTGCAGTCTTACAGAATGTGCCTCGTGCTTGCTCATTTCACAATCATGAAAAGAATGATCCACACAGAGGCAAACAAGTTCGCACTGATCCTCTGTTATACGTTCAATTAGGTGAATAAGATGGATCAATGGTGAAAGTTTATTTTCTAAGCCTCTTGAATTTCTAACGATTTCATACATTTTAACTTGGATCAACAAACGCAAACCTCTTAGGTCTAGGAGGATTCATCCACTGCTCTCACTAATCATCTGTATCCTCCACGTTGTTAACAAAAGGTCAAATGAAATTAAATATCTAAAGCCGACATGGATAAAGAGCTAATGAATGTAGTTATCTTCTAATGTAAATCAATTAGCATTAAAAGAGGTAAATATTTAAAGCAAATCCTTCTCGTAATAACGGGAAAGAGTGGCTTCGGCTTCAGGAAGAAACATTCGGCGGGCATATCACAACACGGCAACACCAGGGAAGCAACTCGGTGAACGTAACGAATGGAAACAAACCTAGATCAACCCTTCCGCACACGGAATGACAAACACGGGAAAATAGAGAAGCGGGGACCGGCTATGTGTGGTCTCTCGTCTCAACAAACCTCCTTCACGGGGCACCTGTAGAACCTACGTCCCGGGTTCTTAGCAGTGTTCGACGTCAAGACGAGACAGTCTCCCAGCCCGCAGGGGCACGCCTTCCCGATCACGTCTCCGCGAGGCCCCTCCCCGTCGGCCGCCACCTGCCTTCTCGCAGGCTCCACGTCTCCCCGACCAACACCTGTGCAATCACGCGCCCAGTGCCCTAGTTGCCCGCACTTGAAACAGGACCCCGCGGTGGAGGCGCCGCCATCGTGTTCGCCGCCAGCGCCCTTGACAACCCCGAGCTTAACTTGCGGCTGACGCTGCTGCTTTTTCCACAGGGCACTCCTACTCCCTCGGAGCGCGGCCGTGTAGGAGCCTTCCTCCGCCGACAGGGAGTCTCGGCCTCCTCTCCCGCCGGACGTAGAATCCACTTGGGAGGAGGGGGAAACCTTGCGGCGCTTTGCGGCCAGGGCGGAAGCCTCCGCCATCGCCACCAAAGAGAGGAGGCGCTCGTCCTCCCCCTCCTCATCGTCTGAAACGACCAAAAGCGCGGCCATCGCCACCTCCCCTCTCCTCCTCCTTCCTTCGACTGATTTTCCCGCGACCTGGCTTGTGGGCTTACCTCTCGTAGGTCCGGCTGTGATTATGATGAGTTGTGATCCCCTCGGACGCCCCGATCCTCCGTCTCCAGGGGGGAACAAGCAGCCGTAGGATCCTGTGACCTAGGGGTCTCGAGCATGACCTGAGGATCGGGAGTAAGAGATGACTCGCCGAGATGACCTTGCTCACTGGGTGGTGCAGGCTTGCAATGGGGGTGAAGTGCCCCGGGGATGAAGTGGTGTGATACAATGAAGGTAAGCCTCTTGTTTTATAAAGGGGTTTTCAATTTTCAATCTCAAAAAATATTTGTATTTATTTTTAGATTCCACCATTCAAATAAATTATTTTTTAATCCTATAACTGTCAGCCTTAAAATTTTTACTCCTCTACGTTTTTATTCTATTTTTACCCTCGTCTACTCATCACCTCTCTCTCCTTTCCCAACGTGTCATCAGAATATATATATATGTCAACTTTCTATAACACCCGCTTATCACTAAAATAATTAATATGACATTTATATTTTTCAGAATAATTAATTATGTGTAATTATAATTCCTTCTTCTACTAGTAAATTTCATGTACGATATTCTTCTCGGTCACCCTTCGCTATTGCAATAAATTATAAATTAAAATATATATTAGATAGCTAAACATATAATTTATCATATGAGATATAATAACAACAATTGCGAAGACATTCTCGCTTCTATTCTTACTTTAAATTTTTTTATAAATTTATATTTCTTTTACGATGGTTAAATTAAGCACTCTTCCCGTCATGTTCATCCACACCAAGAACATATTTTTATAATGAAAACTTAATTTAAAGATTTTTGGATTTCAACTCTTATAATTATTAATATTTTCAAATATGATCACGTAAAAGTAAAAAAAATTACTGTTTTAAAAATATTATGTTTCTAAGAAAATAACTTTCTACCATTGGGAGAACTCTTGAAACAACATTACTTTAATTGTTTCTTTAATTTTTTATAAAATACTTTTGTCTAATAGCGTCTTCTTCTTCTTTTTTCTCCAATACCCACTTTATCTCTAAAAAAAAGAGTATAATTTCACAAATTTTAAAATATCTAAATAATAACATTTAGGGATATTTTTAAACGGTGGTACTCATCTTAAAAACACATGGTGGTACCAATTGATCTATGAAATTTGAAAATAAGATCTGAATAAATCAGGTGTTACAATACGAGTAGAAAATGCTTTGAAAAATTAGATGAGAAGAACATCATTGGCATCATGGGGTGAAGGGGTAAAACTGGAAGTCACGTGTGAAATCTATTAAAGTTAACGGTGTTACATGAGAAAAGGGGCGGAAGTTATAAAAATTTGAAATTTGGGACTAGAAAATAAAGTGTTGGAGACGTGGGACTAGGAAATAAATGGACCACATAAAGTGGGGGTGGAAGTTTATTTTTCCTTTATAAAAGGAGAGAGGAGCTTATAACATCGGTGGGTGAATTTTTACCGGTAGGTGGCATTACTCGGTAGGTGGATTCCTAGACAGGTAAGTGATAGGCCGGTAAGTGGCATCTACCCGGTAGGAAGAATCCTAGACCGGTAGGTGACATCTTGAGCAGTAAGATGTCACCAATAGATGACAGGGGTTTAGGGTTGGCGACCAATCGAATTCTAGGATTTAAAGTTCACGGACCGATTCCTAAAGTTTAGGATTTCTACTTGTCCCACCATATTACGCGAAAATATGAATGCTTGTGATTGAACAGTGCTGCACATGGACGGTGGTCTTAGGGTGCTTTTCCAACACACTGTTCATCTATCACTGTGGTGCATCATATCTCAGTCGGTGAGACGACTGACCAGGCATTTTGAACAGTATGCTTGACTAAGACCTAAAGGTGATTGACCGGACATAAAGGTGGCATCTTGAACAATAAGATGTCTTTTACAAACTTGATGGACTCTTACATACTTTACATACTTGATGGACTGACCATAGAGGGACCTTTTCAAATGTGTGTATGCTTGAAGTGCTCAAGATGGATTCCTCCACCGTTGAACTATATCAAGGTCAATGTGGATGCTGCCTCTAATGGTGCATATGGGGCTTTTGGAATTTTGGTGAGAGACTCAAAGGTCTCATCCTTTCCTGACTTGCTCACACCTCTTTCTTTACAGATCCGATCACCCTTGAAGTGGAAGCAATTGATGTTGCATGCTCTTTGAACCTAATCCACCAGATGCCTGTTATCATTGAAAATGGTGCGAAGGTGGTTGTTGATGCAATCAATGGATCCGGTCCGGATATCTGGAAAGCTCAATCTTTTGTAAGCTCCTGTTGAAGCCATTTGAGAGACTCCTCACTTTTTATCTATTTTAAGTCGAGAGAGTCTAACAGTTGTATGCATCTTCTGGCCAAATGGGCTCTGGAGTCTTCCCAATGTCATGTATAGTCTTCGGGCCTTTCTGTGCTACCTTCGTCGGTGATAAGGCAATTATGTATTGATATTAACTCTTGTACTCTTTAGTTTTAATGAATGCACCTTCATCTTTCAAAAAAAAAAACTCTATTTCCATTTAATTTAGATCCATTCGTTACGAATTACACATTATAATTCGTAATGGGTTGAATTGTCATGAATCCAACTAAGTTATTATGAATCCCAGTATAATACAATATGAATCAAGTTGAACCACATTACAAACCACTTTACAATCTATTGCGAATCACAATATAATCTGTTACAAATTTTGATTCAATAACGGTTCATATTGGATCATCTCTGAACTAATATTTAATTGGCTGAGAGTTGTGACCGTCTCTTATTGAAGACTGAGAGGATCCCTTTTGAACACCGTACGCGATCCAAACTCGATTATGACAGGTACAAGTGGCGCGTGCGATGGAAATGAGTTTTTTAAATTTTTTTATTTTCATTAAATCGGCCTGAATTCATCAATCTAATAATCTAAGTTAAAATTAAATATTTACTCTAATTAAGCTGCATAAAAAACATCTATAATTTTTTCATGTAAGAATATATTCTAACAGAGAACTAATTATATATAAAAATGTATATACTATACCTTCATAAAACACAATTCAGAACAAATCGTAGTAGTGTCATGAGTAATTCTAACATGGAGGCCCCTTCGTGCAACTGTTGCGGCAGATGACAAAAAATAAAAAATAAAATTGAGCGGCAGATATCATCATCTCCCCGTTCTGAGAGATCATTCTCGCGGCGACGAGACGAGAGTTACAAAATCTGATCGTCCAAGGAGATCATGAGTTTTGAATCCGTGCGCTTCTGACTCTTGAGAGCCTTGCCCGCGAGACCACCACCATTGGTGTCGGGCTTGAACCCTGTGACCGACCGAGAAAATGGTGAACCGGTTTGGACCGGTTACTCTACTCCGCTTGATGAAGATGGGAACAGAATAAACAAACCGATTTATTAAATAATATTGTAATCGATTGTGGAGTGGACACACTCTTAACAAAATCATAATACTATAACCAATTCTTTCTAACGCAGTAGTCATCAGAAACTTGGCTTTAAGAGTAATATTCAAGGCGAATTTAATCGGTTTGATTTGAAGACCCCTTCTCATTCCAGCTCGACAGAGACTAACCAGAGAAAAGAGGAAAAGGATATCAACCAAGCTATGTACGTATTTAAGCGAGTACTGGTTCCGAACCGCTCGCCGCAAGATGGACCGGCGACGGTGGAAGCATCCGGACGGAGAGACGAGCCGAACGAAAGAAGAGATGTGCATCGCTCGACTCTAAACAGTTTTTTTTTTGCAAAATCAAATCAAATTGAGTCGAACCTGCAGGTATCTGTATATATCAGCAGCAAATTTGGCCTTGATAATTTTAAAAGAAATAGAATGTTAATGATTATCAAAATTGATACTGGCGAACATTTGTTTTACGCCACGTTTGGCAAGAGCAATACAACATGATACGATGTACGATACTACCTACATGTTTGACCCCTCCTACGTACGTACCACATATCAGGTTTTGTTCGGATTAGAAGTTGCTAGTCTCCAACGTCTAGTATACGATGATTTACACATTAATATCAATATCGTCACCAAACAAAGCCTTACATATATATACACCGTGTTTGGACTGGACCTTCCTTCGACTATATATATGTCGTATATCATTAGACTTTTGAGTGGACATCCACCCCTATGTGGGTGGATCTTCACTGCAGGTTCAAATCATGAGCCGGTTACACCAGTTGAGACGTAGTCCAGATCCTCTCGGACAAGCGTCTCAAGGGATTCTCTCAATCTCACACCTAGCTAACGAGGTGGGTCTCATCCATCCGGTGGATTAATGGGCATCGTCACACTGATATATATAATATAATGTGCATGGGTCTCACCCCTATTGGGTGTGGGATTGAAAGATCAGTTTCCTCGGCTGTGATCTGCCGAGGGGATCCGGGATAGTCGTTGAGGCGTCTGTAGTGCGCAGGTCGGTGACCAACGGATCATAACAAGAAAAGAGACTTTAATTAATTGTAGCCTTCCTAATCTAATCCATCGACTGGGTTGTGTATTCTGAATGAACTGTGTTTAAACTTTGAAGTGTGCGCAGGCGTCTCTCACTCGACCTTTTCCAAATATTGAAGGTGAGCAGGCGGAACACCATACATACTCTGGATAGATCGATCCCGTAGATATTGAAGTTTTCTTCAATCCTCCAATTTTATTTGTTTTCCCGAAGGAATGAGAACTCGCAACAACTGCATTTACACACAAACTGATAAAGATATATCATCGTCCTCCTTTCTTCTCCTTCATGCTTCTAACCACCAAAAGCCGACATTCAAAATGACAACACTATCAAAATTCAAGTGCCTGCCTAGCTACAAATGAGATCGAAGGGGGATTACAAGAGGCTGCCGGGACCGGGAGGATACCAAGAAATTAACCATCATTGCCATACATTTACTCGCTGAACAACTACCTACTCCACGAACACGTTCAAGAAGTTGGAACCATCAATGAAATAGAGAAGGAGACTGATCTAAATTATATAAACTGTGTGCGAACAGTACGTATACTACGACGTTCCTAATAATTTATTCAAATATGTGGTCATGTTTCTGAGTTCGATAGAAGTAATTAATTGGCATGTACATCTAAATACGTTTCTGAAAGCTGTTCCGAGAATCACCAAATATTTATCTAGCTAGCTTGTCAGGTGCATCGGACTTAAAAATAAAATAAAAATGTCAGCACGCGACTGCCGCCACATGCGTTTTGACAAAATCCAAACCAGAAATATTAAGTGCCAAGCGAGTCTTGTGGGAGTTATAAAAGTGTGTCAATCCTCCCAAAAGATTTGGTCATTTTAATTTTACAATTTGTTGAAACGTGCAACAAACAAGTTTCAAAAATAAAAAAGAGGATAAGATTTTTTTTTTCTAAAACACAACCTGCTTTCGAATGTCCAGTTTATAAAAAAAAAAAAAAATCTACTCCCTACCTAGTCGATGGCAAAGTTCTCCAAAAAAGTTAAAAGATGGTATTTGGTTAAATTCTCTTAACAGCAATGGGAAGAATTAGTATTTTTTACCGTAGGTAAATTAGAGATTACATTGGCCAGGAAAAGGAAATAATACCTAGCATCATCCAGCGCGGCCTAACTCATGACCTGTTTGGCTAGGGTATCAAACAAAATACCGTATATATCAATTTTGATATTGATATGTATATAGACGATGAAATATCAATATCAAAATTGAAACAAGTGGACACACTCATATTACGTACGTATCATGTTGTGTTTATGTTAAAAGTTTGATATGGATAACCAACCATGTATTGGTGATTGTCATCACTATCAAATTCAAAATATAGTAGTGTCATATTTGGTCAGTGTCAAGAATGATATTGTATTAATTTTTATATTGATATTTTTAGACGTTATAATATTAATATTAAAATTAATATAAATAAACATTTATGTTACATAATATACTTTATTTATGTTACAAATTTTCAATGTGATATTGTACTATTAGTCAAACATCTTTTTACGTTGATATCAATTTTAAACTTTACAATATTTGATAACCATACCTCACATCGTTACCGAGCAGTGCCCGAAATAGAAAAATAACAAACAATGTAAAAATATGTATAGTCTACTCAGATGAAGTCATGACGAGTACTGATTTTACGCAAAAAAAAAAATAGAGTTTGTCCTAGAAGAATGGTCAATCATCGCACCGAAGAATTCGGTAGATGAGTGCAGTGCCTGAAAAGCAAGCAGCTGTGGCTCACTCGAACCACAGTCACACGTCTTTCTTTTTTTTTTTTTTTGAAATAGAGAAATAAAACTAGTTAACCTGGAATCTCTTTACAGTCACACGTCGACCATGGCAGAGGAGGATCTCCGACGCCGTTACCATACCCCAATCACTAAGGAGAATTTTTGTAGGATTCTTTTAGTCAATTCTCACGTGAATAAAGATATAAAAATATTAAATTACTATTAAATAAAAATATAAGGAGGCATTAAATCAACGGAAATGTATTGGAGAGAAGCCACGATAAATGGGACAGACTCCCCCCCCGGCACTCGAACCATCCAATCTTGGAAGTCTGTGACCTGGCAACGGGAATGTATCGGAGAGAAGCCACGCAGCCCGGGCTCCAACCTCACACATCCCCGTCACCCACCTTCGACTATAAATCCCCCCCCCCCCCCCTCGACAACACTCCACACATCAGCGTCTCTCTCTCTCTCTCTCACGCACGCACATACACACAAATAAATGCCGCCGGTAGGCATCCTCTGTTCCGCCTCCCTTCCCTCCCTCCCTCCCCTGTTTCAAAACGTCGCCTCCCCGCCTCCCTCCTCCCGTCGAGCCACCGGGGGACACGCTTACGTTTATCACGCCCCGCTCCGGGCCTGCACGACACCGGAGCCCATGGCTGCGGCGCCCGCCGGCCTCCACCCTCCGTCCGTCATACCGGCCGGGCGACCGCAGGGACAATCTCGTCTGCTCCGCCGGGTGCCGGAGAGAAGATCAGTTCCCAAACCCACCGTCATCGGATCCTCCGCCTCCATCCGCGGCTCATCTCCGGCTGCCCCCTCGGAGGAGGAGGGCGCCCTCCTCGACCCCCTCGGCTGGCAGCAGCCAGCTTCCACGCACAGGCTAATAATACCCTCCGCCAGCGCCCACCCTGATCCCGCCCCTCGTGGCGGACGAGAGCCGCGGCGCAGCCACCGCCGGTGGAATCCCCTGCAGCGGTGGGCGGCGGCGGCACTGGACACGGTGGAGACCGCCCTCATCCGGGACGTGCTCGAGAGGCGGCACCCGCTCCCCGGGACCGCGGACCCGGCCGTGCAGATGGCCGGCAATTTCGCACCGGTGGGGGAGCAGCCGGCGGCGACGCAGCGTCTCCCGGTGAGGGGGCGCATCCCCCCCTCCCTCAACGGCGTCTACCTCCGCAACGGCGCCAACCCCCCGCACGAGCCCGTCGCCGGGCACCACCTCTTCGACGGGGACGGCATGGTGCACGCCGTCACGCTGCGCGACGGCTCGGCCGCCTACGCCTGCCGCCTCACCGAGACGTCGCGCCTGGTGCAGGAGCGCGCCCTCGGCCGGCCGGTGTTCCCCAAGGCCATCGGCGAGCTCCACGGCCACTCGGGCATCGCCCGCCTGCTCCTCTTCGGCGCCCGCGCCCTGTGCGGCCTGGTGGACCACACCCGCGGCACGGGCGTCGCCAACGCCGGGCTCGTCTACTTCAACCGGCGGCTGCTGGCCATGTCCGAGGACGACCTCCCGTACCACGTCCGGATCGAACCCTCCGGCGACCTCCGCACCGTCGGCCGCTACGACTTCGGGGAGCAGCTCGCGTCGCCCATGATCGCCCACCCCAAGCTCGACCCGGTCACGGGCGAGCTCTTCGCCCTCGGCTACGACGTCCTCCGGAGGCCCTACCTCAGGTACTTCTGGTTCTCCCCCGACGGCGCCAAGTCCCCCGACGTGGAGATCCCCCTCGACCAGCCCACCATGATGCACGACTTCGCCATCACCGAGAACTTCGTGATCATCCCCGACCAGCAGGTGGTCTTCCGGTGGCAGGAGATGATGCGGGGGGGCTCCCCTGTCGTCTACGACAGGAACAAGACCTCCCGCTTCGGCCTCCTGCCCAGGTACGCCAGCGACGCCTCCCGGGTGAGGTGGGCGGACGCCGACGGCTGCTTCTGCTTCCACCTGTGGAACGCCTGGGAGGAGCCGGCGACGGGGGAAGTCGTGGTGATCGGCTCCTGCATGACGCCGGCCGACTCGGTGTTCAACAACGAGTCGGCCGCCGAGGGCCTGCGCTGCGTGCTCTCCGAGATCCGCCTGGACCCCGCGACCGGCGCCTCCACGCGGCGCCCCATCCTGCCGCCGTCCGAGCAGATGAATCTGGAGGCCGGCACGGTGAACAGGAACCTGCTGGGGAGGAAGTCGCGGTACGCCTACCTCGCCATCGCCGAGCCCTGGCCCAAGGTATCGGGCTTCGCCAAGGTCGACCTCCACACGGGCGCGGCGTCCAAGTTCCTCTTCGGCGACGGTCGCTACGGCGGGGAGCCCTACTTCGTGCCGCGCGACCACGACGCCGCGGCGGCCGCCGGCGGCGGGGAAGACGATGGCTACGTCCTCACCTTCATGCACGACGAGAAGACGTCCGAATCGGAGATGCTGGTGGTGAACGCCGCCGACATGCGGCTGGAGGCCTCCGTCCGGCTGCCGTCCAGGGTGCCCTACGGTTTCCATG